>CM073495.1:12457500-14857500 GCA_037074585.1 Biancaea sappan | reverse complement strand
AGATCTTAACCTCTGTCCCTATCCCATCTTGAGGATGGGGTGGGGGTGGCACCTGGTCTGTCTCTTGCACTCTTGCAGTATGTACTGATGCCTGTGAACCATTTTCAGATGACTATCCCATTAGGAGTTCCTTCAGCTCATTAACCTCGTTTTGCATTGCGGCTAAAGCTTGCATTACCACAACTACATCGATTTGTGGTGGTACTCCACTCCTTCTCCCAGGGTTTATAGTGGGTATCTCTCTATTATGTGCATGGTCACCTTCTGCACGGTTAGACGTCTCCAACCTTGCACCTACTGACTGAGTAGTCGGAGGGACCAAGGCTCTGCCATATCTTGTGCAGATTCCGGAAGCATTTGATTTTCCTCGTGCTATCAAAACTTATTCTACAATTAAAAATAATATATATAGTCACTATTATGCTTCAAGGGTAAGTCACGAAAGAAAATGATTTTAAACTCTATAGGGCTTTTGGTGGATCTTCATCCTATGGTCGTGTCAAGACAGTAGGGGAGGGCCCACTAAAGACACCTTGCTCTATAATCACTAGGAGACCTAATAACCTTTGCTCGGATACCGACTTTGTCACGACCCATTTTTTAGGTACATGACTGGCACAATGATAAACATCCTATCACTGTAAGCCTTTCGATAAATTCTACTCGTGAGTTAAATTATTTAGTTATTATCTCTATGTTGTCAAAATAACTATTCCTTAATAGATACGAAGAAAATATATCAAATTTTCTTATTTGAAAATTATAGAATAATTTGCATATAATAATAGATCCTCAATATAAAGTAGATTATCATACTGAAATACAAGCCAAATACCAAACCCCTGACCTAGATGTCCTAGACGATTACAGAGCAACATAATTTACAATAAAAGAGGGGCCTACCCGATAGCAGGAAGGTCCAAAGTGATCTACTCCTTTAGCAGATATTCTTCGCTGACAACTTGATCTAAACAAAAAAATTTTATAGAGAGTGTGAGCTTTTAAACTCAGTGAGAAAATCGGCCTCGCGTTAATAAAATTCAAATACATCACCAGTCATACAAGTATACTCGAAGGCTCAAACTTAACTAATAAACTTAGTTAGAAATTACACACTAAAAGATATAAATTCATCCAATTCAACCAACGTTACTAGTACTCATCAATGGCAATATATCCCGGAGAGCGCACATAGGCCGGCTCACCAAATTTGTTTATTTTCGTCATGACGCATAACCTCATCCTCTCAATTAAGGCGCTTCACGGATCTATTACCGACCCAGGCTATAAACTGAGGGAATCGTTGTCTCCACACTCGTTGTTTAAGACACCCTTTGAATTGAGTTTTCCACCTTGCCATGAGAGGGGATACTGTCCCGCTCAATCACAATCAATAGTACAGTATTTCATATCATAATTAGAAGTACAATGTAATATTCATTTATATAACATGTATCGTATATAACTATATTATAAGTTTATAAACCACAAATCAAGATAACAATTAAACTGTTTTTGGAAAGATTCAAACTTCAGATCATCATGAAATACTTGTTTCGTCTTATCCATACTTTTGAATTAATTATCTCCTTAGATTCGTCATTTTGAATCCAATTTACCCCTATGAATCTTGGGAGTATCCTACGACATACATTTTATCACCAATGATGCTAAAATCCTATTAAAATGGGGTCGTTTCACTCACCTGGATTCCGTATGAGTATTATTTTTCTAAGTCGTTACAGACAAGAGCACACAGGTGAATTTCAGTGTTCCGCTACGGAAATTTTCATGAAAGATTAGAGAAAATAAGTTAGGATTGTTTTCATACAGATATTGTTCATACATACGTTAATATTTATATGTACAGTCATTATTCATACATATGGTTACTATTCATATATATGTATACTATTCATACATACAGTCAATATTCATATGTACAGATGCTGTTCATACATATAGTTACTATTCATATGTACGGTCACTAATCATATGTACGGATACTATTCATATCAAAAATAGAGAATACAATCTGTAAAAAAGTACACCAGGTAAGTTTTCAAGAAAGAGTAAAGGGTCGCAATGGACACACTTAAAAACTAGGTCTTTTCTTAGTCAAAACTTTCCTAGACATATATTCTTCACAGTTTACATTCTAATTTTGGTAATCAGAGAATTAAAATAATATATAGGTAGCTAAGGACAGTTTTTCTGATATGGAAGATCAGCCAAAGCTGCAACCACAGAGCATACTTAAGAAAATAACTTCTAAAATTTGAAAAACATAGAAAGGGCACAGTATTCTTACCTAAGTTGAAAAGGAAAGGCCCAAAATCTCAGAAACCTAGCGTCGAAGCAAAAGAAACTTAAGGAGAGAAGAAGAAAAGTTGAAGGTGTGAGTTTAAAAGTGAAATGAAAGAGCATATTTATAGGAAAAGTCAAGGGTACTATTTGATACTATGTGCTAATAAAATATTTAATTTACTATTCATGAAAATGACATTTCTAATAAAATAATTCACGCATTAATCATTTAGTTTACTGTGCAATCACAAAAAAGTCACATACGACTTACTATTGAAAACTTAAGGGGAAAACTATCCTTTCACCTTAAACCTTTAAGTTTCTTTTCAAATCAGTCCTTTTATTTTAGTCCCTGAGGGTATTTTCACACATAAAACGTCATTTCTCCTACGAACTTCTTTTTAGTTTTCTCTTATGACCAAAACACATCTAGTACTTGACATTTCGATTGTATAAGTAAACAGTACCGTATACATAAATAGTAACCGTAGTTTGCAAACACGTATTTATATTTTATTTTATTTATTTATTTATTTTCATGGGTATTACACATCTCTTCAATGGTACCATAAATTTCGACAAGTAATTCTATCATTTGGTTTTGAGATAAATCTTGTTGATAATTGTGTGTATCACAAATTCAATGGGAGTAGGTATATTTTCTTGGTCTTGTATGTTAATGACATATTATTAGCCACTAATGATAAGGATATGATGCATGAAACTAGGAGTTTTTTATGAAAAAATTTTAAGATAAAAGATTTTAGTGATGCCTCCTTTGTATTAGGAATCTAGATACATCGAGATTGTTCTCTAGGTATTCTAGGATTGATACAAAGGAGTTACATTGATTATGTCCTTAAAAGATTTGGCATGTAGGATTGCAAACTAGGTGACACCCCTATCACTAAAGGAGACAAGTTCAGTCTCAATCAATGCCCTAATGATAATCGTGAGATTCAGGAAATGTAGAAGATTCCCTATTCATCAGTTGTAGGGAGTCGAATGTATCTTCAAGTTTGTATCCGTCCAGATATAGAGTATATAGTTGGCATGCTAGGAAGATATTTAAGCAACCTAAGTATGGATCACTAGAAAGCAGCCAAAAGGATAATGAGGTATTTGAAGATCATTAGGTACTCTAACTCTAATTTTGTCGGATGTCAAGATAGTAAGAGATCTACTTTAGGCTACATCTATTTGTTGGCTGGTGGAGTTGTTTCATGGCGTAGTGCTAAGTAAACACTTGTAGTTTCTTCCATTATGGCTGCAGAATTTGTGACATGTTATGAGCATCAAACCATGGGATTTGGATGAGAAATTTTGTCACTAGGCTGTGAATTGTGGTAGGAATTGAAAGACTACTAAAGATATATTATGACAATAAGTCATCTGTTTTATACTCCAACAATAATAGGAATTCGACCAAATCAAAGCATATTGACATCAAGTTCCTAGTTGTGAAGGAGAGGGTACAGAGTTGACAGATTTCCATAAAATATTTAAGGACAAACTCTATAATTGCAGACCCTCTTACAAAGGGTCTACCACCCAAGGTCTTTCATAAGTACACTACTTACATAGATGTATTATAGTATGAGGATTCTTCAGTTTAGTAGGAGTTTATCATTCATGTATTTGATGTTTTATATTTGATTGTGTACACATACGTTTTACTTGATTATTTCTACTTTGATTAGAAATAAAGTTTGGTTTTCAGTTTATTGCACTTTGTATAATAAAGTTATTTGATGATCTCACTAGAGTAAAGTAGAACCAGTTGAAAATCAACATACATAGATCAAATTCATGTTATTTTCATGCTGCACATTTCATGATTGATATTTGTCATTTAGTTGTATTAGTATTAGTGATCATTGATGGGTTTAGCTATGTTTAATTTAATGAAAACCTCTTTGGTCCTATATTAATATAGCTAATGGACAAGATTGTTTGGATATAGCTTGTGGATATTATCACAAAATTTTGAGCTCATAAAGTTTAACACATAATAAGGATACGTATATAAATGACCCAATGGGAGATTGTTAGATTATTTATCTAATTAGGTCCATATACAAATTAAGATATGTTGGGTCATCCTTTAAATAAGCAAAAATTAAAAGTGATCTAATTGAGAATAATTTTTTTCCTAAGGGAATAATTGTCATAAAATATATAAGTGTAGATACCAGAGTTGAATTTCTAATTTGATGAGGGGTAGAATTAGAAATTGCACAAAAAAGTAACTAAATTATTAGTTACTTCAAAGGGGTAATGGTCCCCAATTGTAACATGATCCTTATTCTCTTCTTCCCTATCAAAGAGAACCAAAAGGAAACTTAAGGCAAAAGTTACAATTGGAAGATTGATCCCGTTATCTTTGAGATTCCATGAATTTATCAGGTATGCTTCTATTTCAATTTTTCATCATGAATTGACATAGGTTAATCCTTAAAGTAGAATTTGTAAAATTCCAACAAATGACATTTGTTTGCATATAGTACAATCGCACATGACGGTGAGCAAGATTAACCCCATTATCGTAAGTTTTTAATTAAACAACACTCTACAAACGAGATATACCAATAAACTATTTAATTATTAGATATTAAAATTTTGCATGGTGATCAATGTTTACAAACATTTCTACATAGTAACAATGACAGTTGCCATTAATACTACAACATAAACAATGAAAAACAAAGATATAATCTTAGTATTTATGTATTTACTGTCAAATATTTCAATACAGTAATAACATATCACTACAAAAAAACCAGTCATTAGCCACGGTCACCAAAACCATGGCTAAGTTCAACCTGATTGAATTATTTACCATATTTATATTACACATGGCTAAAGTTGTCTCTCCATTTCTCTCCTCTCATTCTCTCTACCTTCATTTTCTTGTGTTCTTCAACCTTTGGTCCCTTTTTTGAAACCTAATCCTATTCGTTTGATTGTGTGGCTGATTTTAAAATAGAAGTCGTATTTGTTACCAGCAATTAGGAATACCCGAGGGCCCTCACTAAAGGAAAAAAGGAAGCTTAAGGTTGTCGTGCTTCAATCTGACTAAGGTATAATCCCCTTCTTGTTCTTGCTTGGCCAAATGCTTTTCTCCATCCTATCAGTCTGAAAATCCCTTTCGAAAAACTCCTGGTGGATTGTATGTTCCAAAAAATAAAAATTACCTGGATTTTGCAATATTTCGTCTATATTCCTCTGCAATATTTTCCTTTTCCTAGATTTACATTTAGATTTAAAAAGGAAAAGTAAGAATGGGCATGCTGTGCAGTATTTTCCTTTTTCTAGATTGACAGCTATCATCCTTTCTTTTTGGATAATGATAACGATATAAAAAAAATAAAAATCTTTTTGCTGGGATATATCTAGCTCAGAGCTGATCATGGGCTGGGCTTCCTTCCTTGACTTTGGGACTCTTAAAGATGAACCTGAATCCAAGCTCAACAAAAATGCTTTATAAAATAAGGATCAAAGACTATGAACAATTAATAATACTTACAGATATAAATTTGACAATGAACTAGTGTAAAGAATTTTATACTTTTATAACTGGATAATAGAGACGCAGTTGGAGGCTGTTGTTGCTGTGTGCAGCACTTTAATGTATATGGGATATTTACTAAATAAACAAACACCTTAGTATATAAAAGTTTGGGTTTTTGTAAGAGTTATTGCATATGAACAGAATTAAGATGTATAAGACATTGTTTCTACTTGTTTGGGTAGAGGTCTATACACTAGAATTGGATAGGCGAGGAAGAAGTGATGAGATTTGGAAAAGATGAGGGAAAAAATATTGTAGGAAGAATCTATTTTTCATATACTTCTACTTTCCTATGCTGAAAGTCATACTTGAGGAAATTCATGTGTCTTTATGTCCATATTTTGTTACTTCTCTGTTTGTGCTTTAGAGCTTTTTGAGGATTTTTAGTCTTTTACAGTAATCTTCCAAATTTACATTATGAAACTTCATACATTTAGGGAGATTTTGCCAATTTGTAAAGTGAGAAAAGTAAATTGTAAAAATCCCATTAAGATTCTTTATATTTTAGCCTTTTTTTGGTTAAATTTGATTTAGTCAAACACAAAGCGGATTGGTATTATATAGATGTTTTTAAGGCCTTTTGGGCTCTTAGAAAATTTGTAGGATAGAACAACTAGAAAATGGGTCCAGTGGCGTCCAAAAACAATTGGGCCCAATAAGACATCCTCATGCCTATAATCATCGAAAATAAAAAAAAGACACCCTAAAGCTTAAGCTTCTAAAATCTTTAGCCCAACGTTGAAATTGCAAAATCAGGAAATATTTAGAGTAAAATACTTAAACTAACTTGAAGAATGATAGATTGAAATGGCACAAATCAACCTTCCAGAAATTATAAGGATATGAAAGAAGCTATGAGAATAGACAATATTAGCTATTTAATGCTTATAACAAGGTAAAGAATAACTGAGTCAGCGACATTTGGCCTTTGAACTGATAAAATATTCTTTTAATGACTTTGATGGGTAGGTCTAAGTATAGAAGAACTTGAGAGGCTAGCTATTCTGGGAAACAGAGCTCAAAAAACAGCTCGAAGGGACATTATGCACGTTGTGAGTGTTTTTGTTATTATTACTCACTATATTCATGTTGCTAGTTGATTTTGTTGACTCCTTTTTCTATTTTACTTTTGATAGAAGTAATACTCAATCCATATATATTGAAAAGAAAAATACAGATATTATAGTTATATTGGGGTGGATCTTCTAAGTTCAGCTTAGCAACCTCAATTGCTTAACTATCTACACAAAGATAATTCTTAACTTTATTAGTGGAATGTGAAGTACTCATATTGAACTTGCTATTTAGAATTTATGTATTTAAAATGATGTTTTTAGACAAATTAATTATCAATGTTTCTAGATAATTTTTGTTCATTGATAAAAATCTATTACTGATCTTTTGTTTCCCTTTTAATTCAATTCCAGAACATGTGTGTTATGATTTAAGATATTGACCTTAACTTGACTGCTGCCATATTTCTGCCAAAACCCATAGACTTAATTTCCTTTACTTCATAGTAGTCCATCTCTCAAAGGTATTTAAAGTTACTGGTTTTGCTTCCATGTTCCAAAACTTTTGTTTTGGTCATGATTCATCTGGTATGTTGCAGAATATTCATATATTGTTAATTATAAGCATTATGTATTTGAAATTATATATACTACATACAGGATAATCAGGAGTTGAGGTGGCATGAAATTATTGCTACTTTCCTTATAGAAATAATATTTGCCCTTAAGGAGGTAATGTGGTGTGTGTTGTGGAAAATATTTTTGTTGTGGTATCTTGCCTTTTTTTTTCATTGGTCAATATCTAGCTCAGCCAGGTATTTTCATTGGCAGTAGATTCCTTTTTCAAATTGAGATATGAGGTACTTATCTTAATTCTCCGTTAGCTCCTTTAATCAATTAATTAATATGCTTGTTTGTGTGGAAAATTGTAAATTAATATACTGATGCTTCTTAGAGCAAATGGTGGCTTTCATGTTTTCTTTTTTTAAATTCCCTTTTGTTTTAGCATATAAGAACAGGGCCTGATAAGTAAGCTTAGGTTGCATCTGGGATTCCATATATGAATATACTAGATTCTTTAGTAGCTACTTGTCCAACATTGGGCTATATGCAAGGTTATATCTTTTTCATTTCTTAGTGGCTATTTAGTAGCTATACTTGCGGAGTTATCAAATTGTGCCTTGTGTACAGTATGATCTTCAACATTTTTTGAAAGGTGAGTTTCCTGATGTTAGCTATCTTGACCAAGTGAACCAGGTTTGTTGCTTAAAACATGAGTACTCCAAATTCCTCTTTAATGCTAATTTATATTGAATAGTATAACTCATATTTTATCTCATTTAAAGCTTTGTAAGATTTTTTTTATGACAAGCTTGGAGCTCTTGGCATGAAATGATTAAAGGACAAGGTTTGTAAAACATAAAATTTATATTCCAATCAGTTGTGTTCTTATTTTTTATGTCTATATTATAAGAATAATGAATGATTGGAAGACTTACTTTGTGCAAAAGTTGTTATGATTAATTGTAATCTATATTCCATAAAAATCTTATTTTCATCTAATGCAGTTTCAGTTAACGCTCTGATCATGTTATAAGCCAAAAATTCCAAGGTTTCATTTGAACCATCACTTCTTGGATATGCAGATGAGGTTGTAGAGGAGCGTATTGCATGGCACTAGAGGTTACATATTTTCTAATTAGGTTCAATTGTTTATACATGTAATTATCTTTTAGTTTTGTGACACACTGAAGCATAAGAATATTCTGCATTTGTGTTTAAAGGAAATGGTTCTTATAGGTTTAAATGGATAATTTTCATTAATGGTTGATTTCAGCAAAATGGTTACTGATGTGTATATTTTGATTTAGCATGTACATTTTTTTTTGTATGTAGTAATTTTTTTAAAAAAAATTAATTATTTGCCACGGTTTAAATCGTGGCAAATAATTACCTAAAAATATTTTTTTATAAAAAAATTAAATTATTAGCCATGATTTTAATCGTGGCTAATATTCACTTAAAAAATATTTTTTTCACAAATAAATCTAATGCATTCACCATGTTTCTACTTGTGGCAATATAAAATTTAGTCACGGTTTTAACTGTGGCTATGTACTTGTTACCACAGTTATAATAACTATGGCAAACAAAAAAGCTCATTCTCAATTTTGTCAATTTTTGCAACCGTAGTTACAATGTTTTAGCTACGATTATAACAATGGCAAATTATCATTTTTTTGTAGTGTATAAAAGAATTAGAATTATATTATACAAGTTTATTACACTGTGAATAATATTTATTATTTTTACTTTTTATTTACACCTTGCATTTCTATTGAAGAATTAATATATGTAATTTTAATTAAATATTAGTACCAATAGTTAAAAAAATATTATTAGAACATTTATATAATTTATTTTATTATATTTGAAAAAGAGTAAAATCAGATGATGAGGATAAATGAAATAAAACCATATAAGATTCATACATTTTTTTGGTAATACACATCCAAAAGAAATTTTCAACATCCAAACAAAAATTATTTTTCTAAAATAACTTTTCTGATAAATATTTTTTAAACATAAATCACATTCATATAAATTCACTTTTATTCATGTAAATTCACTTTTATTCATAATTAGAGCTTTCATCATACTCTAGTGTTTCATCCAAAATCCTTCTGTTTCAGAAGCAAATTTTTGTTGCATCATCTTTGTTGATTCTTCCTTCAACTCATCCACCTGAGATCTTCTATAAACTTTTGGAAAATTAGAATCTAGTTCTCTATCCAAATTTGAATGCAAATCTTTGCCCATCGAGGTTTCATCTTGCTTCTACCCATTGTCGGCTTTCGGCGAAGACCTGGTACGATCTACCAGATTTGGCGATGATGGCATTGGAAACGATGAAGGGGAGGCTGGAGATCCTAACGGCGAAGGGAAGGTGAGCAATGATCCAAGAGAGAAGAACAAGGGTGAGGTAGATGGCTTCTTTGAGGGCATAAACATAAATGCAGTGCAATTTTCATTGGGAGAGGCAGGATTCCATTGCTTTTGAGAAGGAAAAAATCGTACATCTAAAATAGGAAAATAGTGTCAGATGGATAGATTTCATTGCTCGCTGGAACGTGAATCAAATGAAGGAGAAAGCACTGTAGACTGGATTGCTGCCTCCATTTCCAGCCAAACAAGTGAACCAAACACTATGTAAAAGTTTTTAATGTATACCAAATGCACCTTTAATTCTTAATGCAACTTTCAACTATTATGAATGAAAATTGATAGCGAAATCTAATATAAATCAAAGAATAATAATTAAACCAACAATAACAACAAAGCCTTATCCCACTAGGTGGGGTCGACTACATGGATCGCAAAAGAATAATAATTAAACCCAAAAAAAAAAGATATCCATGTTGATTCTTTGCTTCCTAGTTCTTACATATGTGAATACAATTTACTCTAACAAAATCAAGGAAGGATATTTAACAATAACAGAAAAATAGAAGCAAAAACAAAACTATAATAAAGAGTACAACACATGAAACTACAATGGAAGGGGACGTAACAAATTAGTTGCTTTTAGCTCTGAAGAAGATCCTCTCAAATGGGGAGAGGGTTCTCTCCTTAGCTCCCTTTTCTTTGACTCTCCACAACCTTAAATGACTATGGAGTGATGTCAGATATATTTTCTCACACACGCATAACACGAGAGAGGCGAGAGAGGAGAGAATTTAACTCAATATATTCAACACACTTGAATGATTAACATACACTAGAACACGCTTTTTATAGGCTACATAATATAATAAAATAGACAAACCCACTATGTAAGGAAAAAGGGAACACATGGATGGAATGATGATATGAAAGGTATAATCCAATCTTCTGCAGCAAATCACGTGGTGGAGGTTATTGTTGCTTCCAAACTCTAATCCTTCCATGCACTCTTCCCAATATTCAGTGTGGCTATACCTTCAATGAATTTGGCGCCTACAATACTCAATTTTCAGAAGATAAGTGCAGTATAGTGGGAGTGGCTACAAGTTCCTATACACAAGTTGATTTAATTCTGACATTGCCTCCCTTAAATCAAACTTACAACTTTATCATTCCAAGCATCTTCTTCAATTTGTAAAACAACTCAATTTTCAAAGCTTTTGTAAAAATATCTACAATTTGTTTTTCAGTGGGACAATATTCAATCACCAATTCCTTTTCAGCTACTAATTCTCGAATTTTATGGTGTCAAATGTCAATATGCTTGGATCGCCCATGAAAGACTGGATTTTTACTTAATTCAATGGCATACTTGTTGTCACAAAATATTTCTGTAGGAGCATTCTATTTCTGGTGTATCACTTCTAAAATTCTCCTCAGCCATACCACCTGTGTAGCACAACTAGCTGCTGCTATATATTCTGCTTCGGTGGTAGAGAGCGCGAAAACTGGTTGTTTCTTTGATCACCATGATATTACACTAGTACCTAGATGAAATACATACCCTGACGTGCTTTTTCTCATTTCTAAATCCCCGGCCCAATCACTATCTGTATATCCAACAAGTCTTACATCATTATTATTAGCATAAAAAATTCTATCAGTCAGAGTACCTTTAATATAACGAAGAACTCTGGCTCCTTGTATGCGACAAACACGTGGCTCCTCCATGAATCTACTAAGTAGTCTAACTCCAAAGACAATGTCCGGTCGGGTCGCTGTCAGATATCTCAAACTTCCAATCAAACTTTTGTAATGGGTTAGATCTACCCTCTTGTCATCATTTTCTCTTGTCAGCTTCATCTTTTCTTCGATTGGTGTGGAAATCAGTTTTGAATTTTCCATTTTGAATTTCTTTAAGATATCACTAGCATATTTCTTCTGAGAAATGAAGATTCCATTATTCTGCTGAATGACCTCAATGCCGAGAAAATAGGACATTAGGCCTACATCTGTCATTTCAAAGCAATTTATCACAGCCTCATTGAATTCTGCAATCATCTTTAAATTATTACCGGTGAAGATTAGATCATCAACATAAAGGCACACAATAAGAATAGCTCCAGGCTCAACAAATTTAATATATAAAGTGTGCTCAAATGGACATCTTTCAAAGCCATGCTGCATGAAGTAGGAATCTATCTTATTGTACCATGCTCTTGGTGCCTGCTTCAACCTGCATGAAGTAGGAATTTATCTTCTTTTCCATTTATCACATAACCTGCAGGCTGCTCAACATATACTTCTTCTTCCAGCGTACCATTAAGAAATGCAGACTTAACATCCGTTTGATATATTTTCCAGTTATTTTGTGCTGAGAGAAAAATAATCATGCGAATTGTATCTAATCTTACAACGGGAGCAAATACTTCAAAGTAATCAATACCTGGTTTTTGTTTGTATCATTTAGCAACCAATCTTGCTTTAAAGCGATCAATCTTACCATTGGGTTTATACTTCGTTTTGTACACCCATTTCACTCCAATTGGCCTTTTATCTACTGGCAGATCTGTTAGCTCCCACGTTCATTCTTCTCAATTGCTCGAATCTCATCATTCATTGCTTTTCTCCAATTCTCATTGTTTAAAGCTTCTTCAAAATTCACTGGCTCACAATCTGCAAATAAAGAAAAATTGATAATTTCTTCGTCAGAAGTATCATTATTGTTACCCACAATATAGTCCTCTAATTTGGCTGGTAATCTACGATTCCTCTGTGATCTATTTGATGTTTCTGGTTCATTAGTTGTTGGGACTCCTTGTCTATTCTCCTCTTCATAATTTTCTGGAATTATCACTGTATCCCTTTGGGCCTCCAAAGACCAATCCCACATTTTTTCTTCATCGAACGTCACGTCACGACTGATTATCATCTTCTTTATCTCTGGATTGTAAAGTCTATATGCTTTTGAGTTTGTAGAGTAGCCAATGAAAATACATTTTTCACTTTTGTCATCTAATTTCTTTCTGAGCTGATCTGGTACGTGGGCATATGCAATACATCCAAAGACTTTGAGGTGCCGAATTGAAGGTCTTCTTCCACTTCAAGCTTCTTCAGGTGTCTTATCACGAACATTCTTTGTAGGACACCTGTTCAAAATATAAACAGCAGTGGTAACAGCTTCTGCCCAAAATTCCTTAGGCAATTGTTTGGCTTTCAGCATGCATCTCACCATGTCCATGATTGTCCTTTTCTTCCTTTCTGCTACTCCATTCTGTTGAGGAGTGTATCTAGTTGTAAGTTGATGTTGGATTCCATACTGCTCAAATAAATCTGTACAGGCAAGGTATTCTTCGCCTCTGTCTGTTCTAAGTGCTTTAATTCTGCAACTACTTTGTTTTTCTACAAATGCCTTGAATGTCCTGAAGACGTCACAAGCTTACGATTTTTTCGTCAGGAAATACACCCAAGTTTTTCTGCTAAAATCATCGATGAAAGTAATAAAATACCTGCTACCTCCTTCTGTTGGTATTTCAACCAATCACAGATCTAAATGAACTATCTCCAATAGTTTTTCTGCTCTCTAGAATTTTCTAGTTGGAAATGATTCTCTGTGTTTTTTTCCCATTTAGCAGGTCTCACATATTCCATTAGGAATATTCACAACAGGTAATCCAGAAACATATTCTTTTCGTGATAAATAATTTAATCCAGAAAAGTAAAAGTGACCAAATCTCATATGTCATAACCAATCATCATTGGGAATTATAGAACTCAAACAAAGAAACTTATCATGTTGGATTTTCAAGGGAAATAGGCGGTTAAGAGTCATTTTTACCTTAGCAATAAATCTCCCACTTTCATTAGTCATCGTGCAGTAGCTATGGTGAATCTGTATGTCGTAACCTTTCTTTGACATTTGTCCCATACTCAATAGGTTAAGGTGAAGACCAGGAGCATAGAAAACATCAGAGATAAAATTTTGTGAACCATCTTTCAATCTTATAGAAACTCGGCCTTTTTCCAAAATTGGAATATTTGAATTATTACCAAATTTCACTGTAGATCTTACCGTTTCATCCATAGAAGAAAATACCTCCTTTTTTCCACACATATGATTACTACATCCAGTATTTAAATACCAAATATTTTCATCTTCTGAAAATGAATTACTTGTCAGAAATAAACTTTGTGGGTTATCAGTATTCTCACTAGCATCTTGATACTGATTTTCTATCATGTTTGCTATTTTGCCAAAAATTGAGTAATCTACACCTTGATGAATTTGTGAAAGTGCCAACTGGTCTTTACTTTTAGCAGCTTCACCAGCTCCTTGTTGTAATCCTGATTCCACCAAGCTCCAAATATTGTGAGCTCTTAAATGTGTAGACATCAAAATTTCCCAATAACTAAAATCTAATTTTCCATCTAATTTTGGACCGGACCAGACAATATTGAAATTAATTGTCATATCTCTCTCTTCCAAAATATACTGTAAAAAAAATTGACACAATTAGAACTCTTGTTCCTCACACACTCAAAATATTTTTATGCTCACACTACTAGGTTCTGATACCAATTTGATGTCAGATATATTTTCTCAAGCACGCATAGCACAAGAAAGAGACGAGAGGGGAGAGAATTTAACTCAATATGTTCAACACACTTGAATGATTAACATACACTAGAACACGCTTTTTATAGGCTACATAATATAATAAAATAAACAAACCCACTATGTAAGGAAAAAAGGAACACATGGATGGAATCATGATATGAAAGGTATAATCCAATCTTCCGCAGCAAATCACGTGGTGGAGGTTATTGTTGCTTCCAAACTCTAATCCTTCCATGCACTCTTCCCAATATTCAGTGTGGCTATACCTTCAATGAATTTGGCGCCTACAATACTCAATTTTCAGAAGATAAGTGCAGTATAGTGAGAGTGGCTACAAGTTCCTATATTGCATATAGTCGCTTATATTCTGACATGCGGTCATTTTCTCAGTGGCGGAGCCACATGTATTTCAAATTTATAAATTTTGATGTAAAATTTTTTTTTTTTACATTTTGCCCCCCTTACTTATTTTTTTTGAACCCCCTTAATATTTTTTTAAACCCCAATGACTCAATTCCTATCTGCTGCTCACAGTCACAAGACCCCCACTTTTTAAAGTCACAAAATTTTTTCTTGATAATAGTTAGTTTCTCATTCCATTGTTAGGGACCTCTTTGTAAAAGTTTGAAATTTAGAGTTTTTGTACATAGGTCTAATTCTATTAAATTAATTAATTGATTATATAATTAGGATCATGAGTAACATATTTGTGAAGTCAATTTCATGAAATTTTTTTTATGATAGTTAATTGCTCATTTTATTGTTAGGGATCTCTTTCTAAAAGCTTGAAATTTGAGGTTTTTGTATATAGGTCTAATTTTATCAAATTGGTTGATTGATTATACAATGAGGATCATGAGTAACATATTTGTGAAGTTAATTTCATGAAATTTTTTTTGATGATGATTAATTTATCATTCCATTATTAGGGACCTCTTTGTAAAAGCTTAAAATTTGGAGTTTTTGTACATAAGTCTAATTCTATCAAATTGGTTGATTGATTATACAATTATGATCGTGAGTAACATATTTGTGAAGTCAGTTTTATGAAATTTTTTCTTGATGATGGTTAATTTATCATTCAATTATTAGAGACCTTTTTGTAAAAGTTTAAAATTTATAGTTTTTGTACGTATGTCTAATTTTATCAAATTGGTTAATTGATTATACAATTAAGATTTAAAAGAAAAACGATTTTTTTTTGTAATGAAAATATTTTTTAAGAGGAAATTACCATCAAATGAACAGCAAATTAAAATTAATTTAAAAGAATTGTCGTCAGATCCAAAAAAACAAATGACAATTTTACCCCCCTGACCGAGGGGTCTTGGATACGCCACTGCATTTTCTGACATGGGGTCAACGAAGGACAAGGAAATGGCCTTTGCTAGTGTTTTAGCCGCCAGTGGAAGACCCTGACACTGATCCACAATGTCACGGGTTATGTATTGTCCAGTTTCTTCAGTCCCAGCTTGACTTCTTCCATTAATTCCCAATTCTGGAAGCTTCACATGAACCATGTTCTCCTGCCTCACCTTTCCTCCAAACCATTCCTTCATTTCCGAAATGATAATCACAGTACCATCCTCGGGCCATGCTTCAGACAACCTCTCCCATAAAACATCCCATTCTACCATGTTACAATAGTTCTTATGCCGCACATGAGCCAGCACAATCAATGACCCTTTAGATCCGGACGACGCCGCTTTAAGCCTTTCCTGAACAATCTTCATAGGCATGAATTCGGTGTGGTTCTTCGTCAGTTCATCCTCAGATCCTAGCTTTTTCAGTATATACTTCACAATTTCGTTCCCAACAGTGGTCACAATTTCATTCTCAGAACTCTCGTTATCGCTTAGGTTCAACGACACGAGGAGGGATTCTACCGGAACCCAGATTGTCGGCTCGAACTTTTCGCAAACACTTGAACTGCTCAGTACGTTGCGTACTAAGGTCGTGTTTGCCGTGTGACTTGGCCCATGGATTCCTATTGATTCAAACCCAGTAGAACTGAGCAAATCTTCAATCTTTCTCGCATACCCAGTTAACCCAATCTCGTCTTCCAATATCTTCCTGCAAGACACTTCGTTCAGACGCTCCATGGGGATAATGTTGTTCTCACCCACCATGCTCTGAGCCACGTCTTTCACCCTACTAGTGACGATGATTTTGCCCCCACCATCTCTCGGCAAGGCTTCACACAATCGACTGTATTCGACAGTGCCAGATCCGAGCAAAGCATCCCCTAAATTAGAATAGAAATTATGCTTTTCCCATACATCATCAAACACAATCAAATACTTCTTAGACGTCAGAAGCTCCTTGAGTTTCTTCAACTGATGAGCTAGGCTAGGGTTGATGACTGTCCATTTATCAACATCACATCCCAGCTCGCACAATATGAACTTGACAATGTTAGCCTCAAAGCACTCTTTATCTTCCTCGCACTTGGAGTCAATATCCGATAAGCACAACCAAATAATTGGACAGAACTGATTCCGAACACTTGCGCTTTTCAAAACGCTGAGTATAATTGCAGTCTTCCCAGATCCGCCCAGCCCATGAAGCCCAATTGCCTTGTAGCTTTTATCAGAAATCAAATCCCTAATTTCCTTTTCTTGTTTGTCAATCCCAATAAGTCGAGAATCTGCAATTGACTCTAAAGAAGTATGCCTGCCCGTGGGATAGATAGCCATGCTCAGTGAGCTCGAATTTCTGAACTTTACCATATCTCTGGCAATAACCTTCAATCTTCGTTTCATGGCGCTAATGGAACTTCGTCCTTGATGAAAGGGGTTGAGACATGAGAAGCTTTCTGTGACATCTTGGAACTGCTCCGCGAAAACGGTGCACTCGGCGAGTGCGTCATTGAGATCGTTGAGAAGTCGAAGGAGGTTGGAAGCATCGTCGTTTTTCTTGACTTTATCGGCAAGGTATTTTTCAATTTCCTCAGATTCTTCGAGGAGATCGTCGGGTAATTTAGATTTCACTTTGCGAAGAGAAGCCAAGAGTGTTTCTTTCTGGAACGCGACGAAGTCCGTCGCCATAGCTAGGATATCTCAGCTTGCTTTTCAGAATTCCCTTGAAGAAAAATTACAGGACATAAGATGGGCCGACAATCATTAGGAATCGCTGGAGTGACCGAGCAGGGCAGCGGTACCATTCGCACGAATGAGGATCCCTTCCTGGGAGAAATTTACCAATACACTATTCTTTTCAAAATTATTTGCTCAGATACTACACTTTCAATTTTATTAACCTGTATATTGTAACTTCTGTCAATTTAGTATTATATTATTTTTTAAATTCTCAAAGCTCGGCTTGTGTCAGGCCGAGCTATTATTTTTTTAAAAAAGCCCTCAGAAGCTCGCCTCAGTCAAGGTCGAGCTTCTGCAGAAATTCTGCTGCATGCGCGTTAAAAAATGGAGGGGGGCAGCTTTAACGGGGAGAGGGGGAGGCGACGTGTGTGTATATGTGTAATGAGTTTGTGTATATATGTAGTGGGGTATTGTGAAAACTCACACACACACACCCACTTGAGAGGAGGCCGGCGAAGTGAAGAAGAAAAAAGAGAGGTAGACGCTGGAGCTGAAGAAAAAGAGAGGAAGAGAAATCTGTTAGAGCTGTTGAACAGGAAAAGAAGAGATTTATCATATACAAAATTTTAAGGTTAGTAGATAGTTATGTTTATTTTAATATTTAGATTAGTATATTTAAATTTGTATATTTTATTTATATTATCTTAGTTAGATTTTTTCATTAAAAATTGTTTGATGCTTATAATTTTGATCTTGTTATATATTTTATTTAATTTTTGGATTGTGTTAGTAGATATTTTAATTTGTTTATTTTATTGTAAATTTGGTTGTGTTTTTTTAGTTATTTTTTTGTTATATATACTGAGTTAGAATTTACTTATTTTTTTATAATCTTGAATCTCATTTGAAATTTGCATATATTACAATTTTTTTTCGTACTAATAAAATTTTAAATTTTGACATAAGTGAAAAGTATAATAACTTTGTATAAATTGATTATTAACTTGTAGTTAAAGAATAAATTTTACAAATTATTTATATTTGAATTTATAATTTTGTATAGCATGAGTTAGACTGATTATATATTTTAATTATTTTTTATAATTTAATTTCATATTTTTATAAATTAAATGTAAAATGATGCATTTTAATTTTATAAATTTTTTATTGAAAATAAAATTAAAGAATACTATTACTTATTATGTAAAATAATAAATGGAGATATTTAATCTATAAATATTTAAAATACAAAATAATACTGTTTGTATATTTTTATTATTAAACTCCAAATTAAAACAATAAATTAAAAAATTGAAACATTTGAAGAAAATAAGATTGGTTTAATTTTAAAATTAATTAATTGACTTTAATAAGAGACTTTAAGATAAAGACTAAATATAAAAAATATTGAAGATATTTACAAATTATTTATATATTTTTTACAAATTATTTATATATTTTTTACAAATTATTTATATATTTTTTGAATTTATAATTTTGTATAGTATGAGTTTGACTGATTATATATTTTAATTATTTTTATAATTTAATTTCATATATTTATAAATTAATTGTAAAATGATGCATTTTAATTTTATAAGTTTTTTATTGAAAATAAAAGTAAAGAATATTATTACTTATTATGTAAAATAATAAATGAAGATATTTAATCTATAAATATTTAAAATACAAAATAATAATGTTTGTATATTTTTATTATTAAACTCCAAACTAAAATAATAAATTGAAAAATTGAAACATTTGAAGAAAATAAGATTGGTTTAATTTTAAAATTAATTAATTGATTTTAATAAGAGACTTTAAGATAAAGACTAAATATAAAAAATATTGAAGATATTTACAAATTATTTATATATTTTTGAATTTATAATTTTGTATAGTATGAGTTTGACTGATTATATATTTTAATTATTTTTATAATTTAATTTCATATATTTATAAATTAATTGTAAAATGATGCATTTTAATTTTATAAGTTTTTTTTATTGAAAATAAAATTAAAGAATATTATTACTTATTATGTAAAATAATAAATGGAGATATTTAATCTATATATATTTAAAATACAAAATAATAATGTTTGTATCTTTTTATTATTAAACTTCAAATTATAAGAATAAATTAAAAAATTGGAACATTTTAAGAAAAAAAGATTGGTTGAATTTTAAAATTAATTAATTGACTTTAATAAGAGACATTAAGATAAAAGACTAATAAAAAAAATATTGAAGATATTTACAAATTATTTATATATTTTCCTTTATTATTTAGCATAATATGAATTATTTAGATTATATATTTTAAATATTTTTTATAAAATAATTTCATATTTTAGAGAATATTTTTGACTTATGTAATTGAATTTTATAAATTTATAATTGAAAATAAAATTAAAGAATACTATTATTTATTATGAAAAACAATAAATGGAGATATTTAATATATAAATATTTAAAATACACAAAAATAATTTATGTATCCTTTAATTATTAAACTTTAAGTTAAAAGAATAAATTTAAAAAATAATTTCAGAACAATTTAAGTAAATAAGATAGGATGACTTCTTTGAACTTTAAAATAATTAATTCACTTCAATAAGAGACTTTAAGATAAAAGATTAATATTAAAAATAGTTAAAAATTTTTGCAAATTTATTATATATTTTTCCTTTATTATTTCGCATAACACGAATTATTCAAATTATATGTTTTAATTATTTTTTAGAAAATAATTTCACATTTTTTAAGAAAGTAATTGTAAACTTAAGCATTTTAATTTTATAAATTTTTAATTGAAAAATAAATAAAGAATACTATTATTTATTATGTTAATTAAGAAATTGATATATTTTACATATAAATAATTGATAGGCACTTTAGAGACGTTAAGAATTATGAATTATATATTTGTTAGTGTATTAATATGAATTATATTGTGTTATAGGCAGTTAAGATGAGTTCTGGCATAAATGTATATATTTATGTCAACGGAAGGACTGTTAAGAATAACGAGGGGGTTAAATTTAAATCTGATGTTTGTGATATAATGGCACTAAATGATCTAAATATCACTCTGGATGAATTGAAAAGTATGATTCACGATCATTTAGAGCTCCCTCTAAGTGAATCAGTGGCAAAAATAAGCTACAGGTACCGATTGAATGGGGAATATGTTAAGATGAATTTGAAGACTGACAACATAGTTAGATCCATGATCATAAAACATTTGAGAAGTGGAGCTGAGGAGCTGGAATTGTTAGTTGAAACTTGCGGTCGTCAAGTAGAACTTATCGCTGAAGCTAGTACATCGCAAGACATTGTTCCATTTGAGATGTCGTTACTGTAACATCCCAAATTATTATGGAATAAATATTTAATATTTTTTTTCTCTAGAAATCTCTTGAATGTCCTTGATGAATCTAGATTGTTCTAGAGGAATCTTGTATATTCTTGAAATTCCTAGATAAGTGTAGAAGGTTGTAGAATGGTATAGATAATTCTAGAAAATTCCAGGTTAGTTATGTTCTAGAGATATCTTGTATATTCTTGAATTTCCTAGATAAGTGTAGAATGTTGTAGAATGGTATAGATAATTCTAGAAAATTTCAAGTTAGTTATGTTCTAGAGATATCTTGTATATTCTTGAATTTCCTAGATAAGTGTAGAATGTTGTAGAATGGTATAGATGATTCTAGAAAATTCCAGATTAGTTATGTTCTAGAGATATCTTGTATATTCTTGAATTTCCTAGATAAGTGTAGAATGTTGTAGAATGGTATAGATAATTCTAGAGAATTCCATGTTAGTCTAGGTTTATCTTGAGTTATCTTGAGTTCTCTAAACATTTCTAGGCTTTAGAGAGATGTTGCCTCCCCTTTTTAGCTATAAATAGCAACATCTTCCTCCCTTTTCCTTGCACCATTCACAACCGAGAGAGAGTGAGAAAAAGAGAATCCAGCAACTTGGACAGAAGCAGAAAAATATTCTCTGTTTTTCAACCATAAAATAGAGATTTTGGAAGAAGCAAATAGCAACGTTAAACTCGATTTTTCTGAGCTACTTTGAGGAGATTCTTCTATTACTAACCCACACAAGTGTTAAGGGAGAAGTGGCAGTGAATAGGAAGCAAAAATCAGAACCAAAACCAGTGCAAACTACCCCATGGTCAATGGTCAAAAATCGTGAAACGAATTTCAAGACAGATTGAATAGCTATTTGAGCTAAAAAGTCAGACTACAAAGTACAGGTAGCTTAGCAATTCATAAAAGCTTGTTTTACTACTTGAATATTTTATGTCCATGAAGTTTTATTTAAAGTGAAATATGTTTTTCATGATAAAATTAGCATGATATCAGCTTGGAAGTTTACTTCCATGTTTAGCTTGGGAGCTACGCTTCCATGTCAGCTTGGAAATTTTATTTCCATGTTAGCTTGGAAATTATATTTCCATGTTTTAGCTTGGAATCTTTCTAGCTTGAGTTAAAGGACTGCAGTAGCCTTTCTCTCATGTTCAGCTTGGAAAAAGTAGTTCTGCAGACTATCTTTTCTATGTCGTTGAGTGTGCCACCAACTATTCTTGATTCCATGGTTTATTTATATATCAGCTTGCTAATTTTTCATCAACCTATTACACTGAACTGAGAATTTATATTACATGAATTGATTTTTATGATATAAGTGCTTTTATGACTGAAATGGTATATTCATAAATGTTTATAAAATTATGCTCGCTACTGAGATACCCTTATCTCACCTTTTTGTGCTTTTCCAACTGACCATTTCAGGGGCTGAGTATAAGGGGAAAGGTGTAAAGATTGATTGAACACTATTAGAGCACTCAAGTTTATTAAGTATTAGAATTATAGATTATTTTTTTTAAGTTTAGATATCAAATTACTATGTACGACAAATTTGTAATTTATTTCAAATGAATGTAAAATTATCTTATGTTTAGAATTTCAATTATTATGTATAACCAATTATGATTTGTACTGAGAACAATTGTAGAATGTTCTTTTTGAAGGTACGAGTATTAAGCATTAGAATTTAAAAAAAAAATTTCAGATTTTAGTATAGTAAAATAAGGACGTTACAGTTACAGCCCCCCATCCAAGGCATGTATAGTCAGTTGTTGATAGCAAATGATGATGAACCTGTGCCATAACTAAATGATGCTCCTTCATCTCCTCGGCCATGCATGGATGATTTTACTGATGAAGAAGAATGTTTTGGTGGTGACGATGCTTCAGACAATGATGGCAATGATGCTACATATGTTGTTGATGATGCTACAGATGTTTGTGATGATTGTACAGATGTTGCTGATGATGCTACAGATGTTGCCCATGATGCTACAGATGTAGGCGGTCATGATGATGTCGACGGGCAAGATGAGAGAATTTTGATCCCTTCCACTAGTGTTTACAGAGACCTTGCACATGAATTTTTAACAAGCCTTCCAGATTCTACAATTGATGAGGGCGAACCTGAAATGTCAGCAAGGAAAAATACCAATCTCTATGTTGGAAAACAGTTCATTGACAAGATGGCTTTGCGACTTGCAGTGAAACTATATTCTATAAGAAATCACCAGGACTATAGGGTGGCCTACCAAAGGAAAGATGTTGAGGTATATGTATGCCCTAGAAAAGAAAATGGTTGTGGGTGGAGACTCAGGGCCATCGTAAAAAAACATAGCAATTACTGGGTGATCACGAAGTATCCGGGTCCACATAGTTGTGTCCATGCATTGCTGGCTCAAGACCACCCAAAATTGGATGGAGACGTTATAGCAAATCATATTTTTGAATTAGTAGTGAAGAAGCTAGATCTCCCAGTTAGTCAAGTAATTGCCTTGATCCGGGTGCAATTCGGTTACAATATTTCTTATAAGAAAGCATGGGCCGGAAAATTGAAGGCCATTTCAATGGCATTTGGGGCGTGGGAACGATCATATGCATTATTACCTCAGTAGATGAAAGCAGTTGAACATTTTATGCTAGGTTCTATGGTGGTGTGGGATACAGATCCTTGTCCCCTAGACAAAGATGGTCCACGGGCGTTGTTTCGACGAGTATTCTGGTCTTACAAGTCCTGTATAGATGCTTTGCCATATTTGAAGCCCATTCTGCAGGTGGACGGTACATTTTTATATGGAAAGTACAAAAGAACCTTGTTAATAGCATCATCTCAAGACGACAACAATAAAGTGTTGCCTATTGCATTTGCACTTGTTGAACAAGAAAATGATGCTAATTGGTTATGGTTTCTTCAACATCTAAGTGAGCATGTTCTTTGTGATCGTCGCATCATTATAATTTCGGATAGGCACCACGTGTTAACCCTAATGTATTATGCTATAAGTTTTGATGATGATAAATATGTGAGAATTATAGTATGATTTAATCTTCTTGGCCCAAATGAATGATTTAATCTTCTTGGCCCAAATGAATGATTTAATCTTCTTGGCCCAATTATATGATTTAATCTTTCTTAGCCCAAATAGTATGATTTAATCTTTCTTGGCCCAAATGAATGATTTAATCTTCTTGGCCTAAATGTAAGATTTAATCTTTTGATCCAAATGCATGATTTAATTTTTCTTGGCCCAAGTATATTTAATGCTTTATATATTTAAATATAGTAGTATAAATTGATTTTTGATAAAGTTTATTGGTTGTTGTAATATAATTTGAAAAAGAATGCTTTTTACTGTAGCACTTTTGACAAAGAAATTTGATTGTTGAAAAAGTATAATAAAGTTTATTGAGTGTTTTAATATAATTTGAAAAAGAATGCTTTTTTACTATAGCACTTTTGAAAAAGAAATTTGATTGTTGAAAAAGTATGATAAAGTTTATTGGGTGTTGTAATATAATTTGAAAAAGAATATCTTTTACTGTAGCACTTTTGAAAAAGAAATTTGATTGTTGAAAAAGTATGATAAAGTTTATTGGCTGTTGTAATATAATTTGAAAAAGAATATCTTTTACTGTAACACTTTTGAAAAAGAAATTTGATTGTTGAAAAAGTATGATAAAGTTTATTGGGTGTTATAATATAATTTGAGAAAGAATATCTTTTACTGTAGCACTTTTGAAAAAAAATTTGATTGTTGAAAAAGTATGATAAAGTTTATTGGTTGTTGTAATAAACTTTGAAAAAGAATACTTTTTACTGTAGCAAATTTGAAAAAGAATATTGATTATTGAAAAATGTTGATAAAGTTTTTTTGTTGTTGTAGAAAGGTTGAAAAATGATGATGAAGCTTACTGTAGTAATTCTGATTAAAGCAGTCACTGTAGCAGCAAGGTTTCACTATATAAAGGGGACTTCACAACACCATTTGCATCAAGCTTCAATTGTTCATTTCTCATATTATCTTGAGTTCCATTCTCTCTAAATTGCTAGAGAAAAATTCTGAGCTTAATTTCTGTGTTATCTACACTTTGAGAGTGTCCACCACTATTTTCCTTAAGCCTTTAAATTTAATTGCTCAAGGATTAGTTCCTTGAGTTAGTGTTTGAGAGAAAACATAGTGTAAGGGGGAGAGACACCCTTGAGGGAGAAAAGTTCTATGTTGTAGTGGTTTGCAAGTACCCGGATTAAACTTGCAATTATAGTGAAAATACTCAAGTGGTCTCTTGAGGACTAGATGTAGGCTTGGGATTAGCCGAACCAGTATAAATCTCCGAGTTTGCTTTCTTTATCCCTACTCTATTTACATTTGAAGTTAATTAATTAATGCTTTGCATTTATATTTGATTTCTACCTCAAGTATTAATTAATTTGTATAAATTTATATTTGCTCCTTAATTCCTTGCACTATAAAATTGTTCATCTTGATAACACTTTGATTTTCTAAATTAAATTATTATCTTTAGCATTGTCCAATTTCAGAAAATCATTTTAACTTCCAATTAAGTTTTGAAAATTTTTATAAAACCCAATTCACCCCCTCTTGGGATCCAACTAATTCTTTCAATTGGTATCAGAGCTTGGGCTCTTGATTTGAGACTTAACCGTCTAAGAGTAAACATGGTTGGATTTAGTGATTGGTTTATGTCTGAAAATTGTTCTTTCACAGAACCTCCAGTTTTTTATGCTAATCATTTTCAATATTGGAAGTATGAAATGAAAATGTTTTTAATTTCAGTAGACTATAAACTCTGGGAAGTTATAGAAAATGGTTCTTGTATTCGTTCCAAGGAAGAACAAGGAAAAATCATTCCAAAATCCAAGAGTGAATGGGATGATGCTGAAAGATATCTAGTGCAACTCAATGCTAAGGCAAAATTAATTATTTCTTGTGTATTGAGTCAAGATGAATTTTTCAGAATTTTCAATTGTGCAACTGCAAAAGAAATATGGGAAACTTTAGAAGTTGTACATAAGGAAACTCTAAGAGATGAGGAATTAAGATATTGTGATCTCATTAATGATCTTGATATTGCTCAAATGAAAAATAGTGAAACCATTAATGAGATACATCTTGTGCTTAATCAATTGCAAGTTCTTGTTGAGGTTTATACAGAAAAATCTCAAATCACCAAGGAGACAAAGGCTAAAAATGGAGAAGAAGAAAAACTACAACCACAACTAGAGGTGAATGAAAAAAAAGATCAATATTTGGAACAGAGCATGAAAGACTCAAATGAAGAAATCAAATTTTGTCTTATGGCCAAAGGCAATAATGAGGTAAATTCATTCGATTATTCGCTTGATGGATTACAAGAAGCTATTTGTCACATCCCAAATTTGGGCATGTGAGTAACTCCGTAAACTCAAGAGTATACCTCTATGGTGTCCCATAAAAAACTCTGAACTGTACTAATATATATTACAAAACCTTCCAAGAAAGATATTCATGTATATATACATATAAAAAGTTCATCATAGTGAAACAGAAACACAAGTCAAATATCATACAATATGATACAACTTTCCAAGCCTAGGTGACCTATAGAGATTACAGAGCATTCCTAAACTTTTGGATTTATAAGCCCTCTAGATAAAAAGTATCCTCGAGGAATACTAATTCTCCTGCGGATTTTCTTCTTTGACATCCACTGTATCTAAAAAAAATTGTTCATAAAGAGTGTGAGTTCATCAAAACTCAATGACTAAATGACTGTGCAATAATAAATATATCACAAGTACAAATACCAGAATCATAATCACAATAACAACAGTTATTTTGATATTCAGGGTTTCTATACCTCTATATTTTATGTTCAAGAATTCAGTCTCCACTTATAATCAATCATTACATGCATTGGTATCTTGGGAAATAAAGCCCTCAACCATTCCATGTGTAAAATTCCATGCATTGGTATCTTGGGTCAATCCCTCAACCATTCCATGTGTATAATTTCATGCATTGGTGTCTTGGGTCAAGCCCTCAACCATTCCATGTGTATTATATACTCAATTCATAATAATCTTAAATCAACAATAAATTTCATTATCTAGCAATCATCAATAAATATAGAATCTAATTGCGATATGAGATGAAGTTTATATTGTACTTGGAATAAAAGTAAATAAAGTCGGTTAGCAAGGTCATCCACTCACTTAGATTCCGTATCCCAGTCACTTTTCCGAGTTGCTACTGATAACATACTTTTTCCATTTATTTTAGTCCCTATTTTAGTCCTTTTTTGCCTCTTTAATTTTGTCAATTCTCTAATTTTATTATGTTTTGGAATTTATTGGGTATAAACTATTTATGGATTGAATGTGTCTCAATTTTTATATTTTTAGAACTTGAATTGTAAAATGCTCAATTTAATTCCTACAAATTTTAATTTTGGAGAGAAAAGTGTTGACATGGACAAAGATGATGATTTGGATGCTAATGTGGCACTTTTTGGGTGATGTAGATGCTTACTAGGATATGCTGGATGTGGGGCCCACTTGAACTCTTATTCAATGCCATGTAGTCAGAATTTTTGGGCAGAAATATTAATTTTCGTAGGTCAAGAAAAGCATGGCTGAAATATTAATTTTGCCATGATATTCTGCTGCTGTTCTGCTGCTGTTTGTCACTTTCTGCTGCAGAAATATTAATTCTGCTGCTGCTGCCATACCATTCTGCTGCTGCCATACTTTTCTGCTGCTGCAGAAATATTAATTTTGCTGCTGTTTTGCTGTCAAAGTACTGCCATATCATGGAAGAGGCATCCAAGGAGGCATCTAGGGCAGAATATCCCTTTAGGCATGTGTTAGATCAGTTTTAAATTTGCAAAAATCGAAATTTATTAAGGAGGCTAAGTCATTTTTCTGATGTGAAGTCCTAGCACCATTTTTTTGCCTTCCTTGGGCAGCAGTGGCTGGGAGCAACATAGAGGCAACTCTCTAGCTTGGTTTGAGGGAAATGAAGCCTTCCCACTTGGGAATGGCTCTCCTTCTCCCATTTTCCTTCCTTTTCTTGCATTTTCCTTCATAGTTTCTTAGATTTCTATTGTATTTTCTGTTTTCTGTCATGTTTTTCCTTCTCTTCCATGTAATTTTCTAAGTTTAAGGATTGATGTAGTTTGGTTCTATGATGTTTTATTGCTGAACAATTTCGATTTTAATGCACTTTCGTTTAATGGAATGGATTTTACCGATTATTAAGCTCTTGAATGCTTGATTAACCTTCAATGAGTTTGGGATTTTGATGTCTATGCTAGAGTTAGCTAGATATTGAGCTTGACCTTGT
The DNA here is from genome assembly GCA_037074585.1 of Biancaea sappan. Taxonomy (NCBI): domain Eukaryota; kingdom Viridiplantae; phylum Streptophyta; class Magnoliopsida; order Fabales; family Fabaceae; genus Biancaea; species Biancaea sappan. The sequence goes on along the minus strand of CM073495.1, from coordinate 14,829,288 downwards.
AATTTCCACCATAAATTAGATTATCTAGATATAGATAGTTTTATTTATGTGGCTTGAATAATTTTCTTGAGCTTCATAATTTAATTGAATGGTTGATCTAAGATTTTAGTCAATTATTTTGGTTAAGTTAGATTGTAATTTCAAAGTTTTTGGATTCAATCATATTTTAGAAAATTGGCCAACATTGAATGGATTGTAATTTAATTGAATTGTTCTTCAATGATTCAAAGATTAATTTGTCTATGAATTAATCAGATTGGACCAACGAAATCAATCTCATTTTCTTGTGTAGTCGGTCATTTGATGAAATGGAAATTGTACTTTAATTCATTTGGACCAATGAGTATTTTCTTGGCCAAAGTTCTATTTTATTTATTGTCCTATGAATTTTGTTATTTATACATGCATGCGATTGCTACGTATTTGTAATGAGGAGGACAAGAGATAACATATCATATGCGATTGCGGGGCATTGATGTGATTAGGACTTGATCGGATTATATTTGAGTTATAGATTAGTGAAGATCTTCCTAACTATAATTTTAATATAATTCAGTCTTAGAAGACTTTCTAAGAATTTTAGATTGAAGATTACATAATAGAATTAGCCAAGAATATTCAAAGGAAAGGATGATGATGTACAATTTCATGGAATTTGTGACCAGTTGCACATCTTTTGTCTGTTTTATTTTCTGTTTAGGTATTTAAATTTCAGTTATTTATATTGCGTTGTTTCAATCAACTCCCCCCTTTTTGTGTAATTTCTACAATTTCCTTCATAAGTCTTAATAGCATTTCACTTAGCCTAATTGAATTTCATTTGGTACCTCAATCTCTGTGGGACGATACTCTACTTATCACTTTATTACTTGTTGCGACCCAGTATACTTGCTGGAATATTTTATGTGCTATAAAATATACGCACCAGCTACAAAGAAGAGTACGTAGCTGGATTTCAGGTTCCGATACGGAGATTTTCATAAAGATCAGATATAGAAAGTCAAGGTTGCTTTTGTACCAAAATATTATTCATACGTATAATCACTATTCATACGTATGATCACTATTCATATGTATAGATACTATTCACATGTACGGTCACTATTCATACGTACGGGTATGTTCATACCAGAAATAGAGAATACAATATGTAAAAGAGTACACCAGGTAAGTTCCCAGGAAAGAGTGGAGAGTCCCAATGGACACACTTAAGAACCATGTCTTTCCTTAGCCAGAACTTTTCTAGACATGTATTCTTCACAGTTTACATTCTATTTCGGTAATCAGAGAATCAAAACAACATATAGGTAGCTAAGGACATTTTTTCTGATGTAGAAGATCAGCCAAAGCCGCAACCACAGAGCATACTTAAGAAAATAACTTTTAAAATCTGAATGGCATAAAAAAGGGTCATAGTATTCTTACCTTGGATCTAGGCTAAGGAAGAAAGACCTAGAATCTCAGAGCCCTAACGCCGGAGCAAGAGAAGTTTTGAGGAGAGGAGAGAAGAGAAACTGAAGGTGTGAGTTTTGAAGTGAAATGGAAGGGCCTATTTATAGGAGAAGTTATGGTACTATTTGCTACTATTCCATCTACCGTTCTCCTTTACTATTTCATCTACCATTTTCACTTACCAGTTTTCATCTACCAGTCTCACTTACCAGTTTTCATCTACCAGTCTCACTTACCAGTTTTCATCTACCAGTCTCACTTTTGAACTGTATTTTTACTTAATGAGATTAATTCCATATCGTATCATCCATTATATCCCACAATTTATAGAATCTATAAATAAAAATTTGTATTTTCAACAATATGCACAAACGAGTATACAAAAATTAAACTGATAGGGAATTTATTTTCTCCAAAATAAATTTATCGTAATTCTTGAATACTTATAACTTAAAAAAAATATAATGGGTATTACACTTTTGATGATTTGCATGCTGAATCTTTGAAACTTGCAAAAAAATTAGTTGTTTCAAAACAGAAAAACTCTTCTCTTGAAAATGAGTTGGAAAAATTGAAAAATGAATTTTCTATTTCCAAGGAAGAGAACTTTGTTTTTGAAAATCAAAACAGAACTTTGCAAGAAGAGAATTTGACTTTAAAGGCAAGTATCTCTACCAACAAAAACTGTTCTTGCATCAAGTGTGATTCTTTGAAAAAGGAAAATGATAATTTTAAAAAGACACTTGCAAAATTTTCTCAAGGTAGAGAAATTTTAAATACCTCAGTTTGGAAACAAAGAAGAAGGTTTAACAAAGCTAGTCCTGCTTATAAAAAGAAGTCAAACCAGAAGTATTTCAAAAATTTCTTTGTTCTTTCAAATATGTCCAATGGTCTATCTTGCACTTGTTTTTATTGTGGACTAAAAGGACATAAATCTTACTTCTGCTTTTATAAGCAAAATCTTGTTCATGGAGTAAAAATGAAATGGGTTCAAAAAGGAACTCATGACCCAGGTGGACCCAAAGAAATTTGGGTACCAAAAACAAAAGATTAATTTGCAGATTCACCTCAAAGCAAGGAGCGGAAATGACATTTTAAAGGCTACATCATTCAAACTCCACTTTCTTGCATCAAAAAGAGGCAATGGACAAGTAAACATATAAGCTGGAATGTATTGTAAGAAATTTGATAGATATGTTTACTGTATTTAATGTTTATATCTACTCTCTAGTATGCCTTACATCTATCTTTGAGATTAATGCATGCTATGTTTAAAAACAATTCTTAGGTGTGCGGCTTATTGATTCAAGTTTCGTTTTGAGCTCAAATCTTTCTATAAATACAATTCAAACTTCTTTATTCACCGTATCACAAAAACTTGCTTCCATACATACATATTTCTCTTGCTTTTCACAACAATAAGATTACTATTGCATGTAGTGTTTATCCTTATTGTAATCGTATTTAAACGAAATCAAATTTCTTGCAAAATTGCATTTTATTGAAGCATGGCATATGTTGAACATAATATATTATTTTTCCCATTGCTTGAGATTTATTTGAACATTACTCACTTGAGCATTAGAGTGCTCCTCAAGCTTGTTTTGCAGGTATAATATCCTCAATTATATCCTCTCAAATCACTCACCTCATTTTATCTCGAGCATATCAGAAAATGGTCTTCTACAATGAATCAGTTGACTAAAAAGATGTAATTAGTTGACTAATAAAAGATGATCAGTTGACCGGGAACTCTTTTCCCAAAATGCACCTTAAGTGCAGAAGCCATCAGTCGACTAACCGATGATCATCAGCCGACTGATCGATCATAGATCACTGAACGCTGACACGAACGCTAGACGTTGATGTGCCAACGCCGAACATTGAGGGACCAACGCTGAACGCTGAGTCTTTTTTGTTGGACTCGAGAGGAATTAGTTGGCTAATCGCCCTCAACAGTCGGCTAATCAATGACAGTAACAAAAAAAAATTTCCCAAATTAGCAGCAATCAGTCAACTGATCCTGATAGGTCACTTATGAGAGGTTCATGGATATTTTACAAGAGATTGTTTGGAGGATCTTGCAAATAATCAATCAAAGGAACTCATTAAAAATTGCAAGAAGAGAAGATCAAAAGAAGGGCGATGAGCAAAACAAGGATATCAAAATCTTGAGGAGGAACTTTAAGAAGCAATAAGAGTTTGTCAAAATTGATGAGTATCTCTATCCTTTACCAGTTTACTATTTAATTGAGTGATACTCCTTGATCATAATTGGCTATGTTGGCAATTTTTTTTTACTAACATACTTTCATTGCAATGATATATTGTTCTCTAATATCTTACATACTTGATCATATCATTGTATATAAAGATATTGTCTTTATACCATTCATCATGATTTGAGCATTATACATGTCATATCTTTTCAAAGCTATGGTTTATGGACCATTGGTTATGGATTATAGTTTATATCCAATTATATCTTATTAATCCATATTACCTCAATTTCACTACTACATACTCAGGTTATGATATGTTTTATCTTGAGTAAGTATGTAACTTGCTTTTGCTTTGAAATGATGATATATATATATATATATATATATATATATATATATATATATCCATGTCAGAAAATTCTTTCTATCTTTAAAATGGATATATATTTTTCAAAATATATATATCCTTCTACTGTGCTGAATTTGTGTGGCTGATTTCCTTTATCTCTAATATTATAATTTTTTTGAGTACCATGCATTGAAAGAAACCACTTGCATTAAAAAAAAAACAAACTGAAGGATTACTGTAATACCCAAGAAAAATAAAATATTAATGAGTGTTTTCAAACTACTGTTACTATTTCAGTATACGGTACTATTCACCTATATAATACTATTTACGTATATGGTACTGTTCATTTATACAATCAAAATGTCAAGTACTAGATGTGGTTTGGTTATAAGAGAAAACTAGAAAGAAGTTTGTAAGAGAAAATGACGTTTTATGTGTAAAAATACCCTCAGGGACTAAATTGAAAGGACTGAATTAAAAAGAAACTTAAAGGTTTAAGGTGAAATGATAGTTTTCCCTTTAAGTTTCCAATAGTAAATGAAAGAAAAATTTTTCATCGTACGCGTAAGGTGCACAGTAACTGCATTATTAGAAATGTCATTTTCATAAATAGTAAATTGAATATTTTATTAGCGCATAGTATTAAATAGTACCTTTGACTTTTGCTATAAATAGGCCCTTCCATTTCACTTCTAAACTCACACCTTCAACTTCTCTTCTTCTCTCCTTAAGTTTCTCTTGCTCCGACGCTAGGCCTCTGAGATTTTGGGCCTTTCTCTTTTTGCTTAGGTAAGGATACTATGCCCTTTCTATGTCTTTCAAATTTTAGAAGTTATTTTCTTAAGTATTCTCTGTAGTTGCGGCTTTGGCCGATCTTCCACATCAGAAAAACTGTCGTTAGCTGTTATTTTGATTCTCTGATTACCGAAATAGAATATAAACTATGGAGAATACATGTCTAAGAAAGTTCTGGCTAAGGAAAGACCTGGTTTTTAAGTGTGTCCAGTGTGACCCTCCACTCTTTCCTGGGAACTTACCTGGTGTACTCTTTTATAGATTGTATTCTGTATTTTCGGTATAAATAGTACCCGTACGTATGAATAGTGACTATATGAATAGTAACCATATGTATGAACAGTATTTATACGAAAACAATCTTAACATATTTTCTCTAATCTTTCATGAAAATCTCCGTAGCAGAACACTGAAATTCACCTGTGTATTCTTGTCCGTAACGACTTAAAGAAGTGATATTCGTACGGAATCCAGGTGAGTGAAACGACCCCGTTTTAATAGAGTTTTAGCATTACTGGTGATAAAAAGTATGTTGTAGGACACTCCCAAGATTCATAGGGGAAATTGGATTCAGAATGACGAATATAATGAGATAATTAATCCAGAAGTATGGATAAGACAAAGAAAGTATCTCATGATGATATGAAATTTGAATCATATAGTTATATACTATACCTGTTATATGCATGAGTATTATATTGTGCTTCTGATTATGATATGAACTGTTGTACTATTGATTGTGATTGAGCGGTACAGTACCCCCTCTCATGGCAAGGCGAAAAACCCGGTTTAAAGGGTGTCTTGACCAATGAGTGTGGAGACAACGATTCCCTCAGTAGGGATATAGCCCGGATTGGTGATAAATCCATGAGGCGCCCTAGCTAAGAGGATGAGGTTGTGCGTTATGGCGGAAAAATACAAAATTGGTGAGCTGGCCTGTGTGCGCTCTCCGGGATATATTGTCATTGACGAGTACTAGTAACGTTTGTTGAATTGGATGAATTTTTGTCTTTTTGTATGAAATTTCTAACTATGTTTATTGGTTGAGCTTGAGCCTTCGGATATGCTTGCATGATTGGTGATGTATTTGAATTTTATTAACGCGAGGCCGATTTGCTCACTGAGTTTAAAAGCTCACACTCTCTGTACAAACTTTTTGTTCAGATCAGGTTGCCGCCGAACAACATCCGCTAGAGGAGTAGATCACGTTGGACCTTCCCGCTGTCGGGTAGGCCCTTCTTTTGTTATACAATATGTTGCTCTGTAACCGTCTAGGACATCTAGGTCAGGGATTTGGTATTTGGCTTGTATTTCAGTATGATAATGAATTTTGTACTGAGGATCTATTATTTTTAATTAAGAAAATCTGATGTATGTTCTTTGTATTTATTAAGGAATGGTATTTTGAGAATATAGAGATAATGACTAATAATTTTACTTGTGGGAAGAATTTATCGAAAGGCTTACAGTGATGGGATATTCATCATTGTGCCGGTCATGTGCCTAGAAAATAGGTCGTGACAAAGTTGGTATCAGAGGATAGGTTGTTAGGTCTCCTAGTGATTACAGAGCAAGGTGTCTTTAATGGGCCTTCCCCTATTGTCGTGACTGTAGCACGACCATAGGATGAAGATCCACCAAAAGCCCTGTAGAGTTTAAAATCCCTTTCTTAATTGTAGAATAAGTTTAGATGGCACCAAGAAAATCAAACGCTTCTGGAATCCGCACAAGATCTGGCAGGGCCCTGGTCCCTCCAGTTGCTCAGTCAGCAGATGCAAGGCTAGAGATGCCTAATCGTGCAGAAGGTAACCATGCACAAGACAAAGAGATATCCATTGAAAACCCTGGAAGAAACGCTGGAGTACCATCACAAATTGACGCGACTGTAGTGATGGAAGCATTAGCTGCAATGCAAAACGAGGTAAATGGGCTAAAGGAACTTTTAATGGGACAGTCATCTGAAGATGGCTCACAAGCATCAGTACATGCTGCAAAAGTACAAGAGACAGACAAGATGCCACCTCCACCCCCTCTTCAAGATTGGGTAGGGACAGAGGTCAAGATTTCAGAATTTATGAAGCTGAATCCGCCAACCTTTGCGGGAGATGTTATTGAAGACCCACAACGTTTTCTAGATGACTGTGAGAAAATCCTTGACACGCTAGAATGCCCTGAACCTCGAAAAGTAACCCTTGTTACCTTTCAATTAAGAGGTAAGGCGGACCGCTGGTGGCGAACATGGAAGAAGGGCATGGCCAGAAATGCCCCACCCGTTAAATGGAATGACTTTAAAAGAATTTTTCGAGAACAATTTATTCCGGAGAGTATACGAGAAGCAAAGATGAATGAGTTTGAGGCACTCCAGCAAGGAACACGAACCGTCGATGAATACAACAATCTGTTTATAGAGTTGTCTAAATATGCTACTCACATGAATGAGTTTGAGGCACTCCGGCAAGGAGACTGAGCAATGTCACGGAGGGTAGTGTAGATCCCATTCATACAATCAATACTTCTTTGTTGTTGATTGCAGAAGCATTGGGTAGACCAATAGAAAAACCTATCTATTCTTGAAGTCATTGCTGCATTGTTGCGTTTAGCTAACTTCTCCAGGTCCTCTATCATCTTCTTGAGTTTCTTCACCTCCTGCTCCAGACAAGTAATTTTGTCTTCTGACGTATGGCCTGTACTAATCTCCTCAGCTTCTTCGATCTTCATCTTCTTCTTTCGATTCTCTTGAGATCCCTCCAAAGGTCTTTTGCCCTTGTCTTTACCTAGACTCAAGTTTAAGTCGAGCTCTTCCTCCCTGGCCTCTACTATGAGATCAATGAACTTTCTTGTAGCCATGGTTTGGAAAATTTAGAAATTTTTGTAGGAGTATGAAGAGAGAGGAATGTCAGGAAGTTGTACGCTCAGAGATAAATACTCTTTGTGGTGTGGTAATTGAGAACTCTGGGGCAGTCTTTATAGAGAGAAAATTATGACTTAGAGCCAACGAAGATATCTCTTCGCCGCACCCCTACACGCTCATCCTATGGATTTCTGCAAGCTGGAAGCCAGAAGTCTAGGGTAGGCATGCACACCAACAACGCGTCGCATTAATGGCAAAACCACGAAAGTCAATTTTCGGTGGATTTGTGGCTGATTTAATTTGTTTTGATTGAAAATTTTAAGGATTAATAAAATGGTGATAAACAGAACCGTATTTCTCTGCTTTGTTGTGTTGTTCTTGAGAGCATACATGATTGAATGCATCATGCTTACATGTATCTAAGAACATACGTTGTGTATGATATTCATGCATCATGAGCGAAGGCTACGACTAAGAATAATATGTCATGATTCCACATGCACTCACAGAAAATGAGAAGTCAAAAAAAAATTTAAATGACTTGAATAAAATGAAATGTGTAGAGGATGATACATCTTCATAGTTACACATACTTACATATAATGCTTTTTGTGGTAAATGAAAGGTAATGATTTCCTTGTATCATGATAATGCTTGATGCATGTGACTGTAAGCAGTTAATTTTGCCTTTAATATTTGATTTACATTACTAACTTAAGCATCAGAGTGGCTGTCAAAATTTTTTACAGGTACTCATCCTCAAGATACATATATTGAATACATCTTGAAAATTACATTTGTTAAATATGCATTGGTTGAGGGGGAGCCTAATCTATACTTAAATCCTCTATATCTTTAAGCTCACTTTATCTGACATGCAATGTTTTCCTTAACAATATACTTTTGGCATATCAATGATAAGTTTTGATGAAATTTTACCTCATGACGTCATATGATATTCTTACCTAAAGAAGGAATACACTTTAACATTTATATATTGTCTTCCTTATACCTTTTGTTGATGTCAAATAGGGGGAGGAGGATATAGAAAGAAAAATATATGTATATTGTATAATGATTATTACATTGTAACATATTTTTCTTTGGTGATTTGTCATCATCAAAAAGGGGGAGATTGTTAACCCTAATGTATTATGCTATAAGTTTTGATGATGACAAATATGTGAGAATTATAGTATGATTTAATCTTCTTGGCCAAAATGAATGATTTAATCTTCTTGGCCCAAATGAATGATTTAATCTTCTTGGCCCAATTATATGATTTAATCTTTCTTAGCCCAAATAGTATGATTTAATCTTGATAAATATGGCTGTAACCCAAGAGGGGGGTGAATTGGGTAAAATAAAAATTTGTTTAAAAATAATAGGAAGCTTAAGATAATTTAAAGTTTAGTAACAATATATAAACAATACAGAAAACAGAGTGATATGAAGATGAGCAGAATGTAAAATATTTAAACAATTAAAAGACTATAAGCAGTTAAAAGAATAAGGAGGAAAGATAAACACAGATATTTATACTGGTTCAGCTTAATTCAAGCCTACATCCAGTCCTCAAGAATATATCTTGAGTATTTCACTATGAACCACAAGTTTATGTAGAAGGGCACTTGTGAGCTACTACAACAGAGATCTTTTCCTTTCCAAGGGTGTCTCTCCCCCTCACAGATTTGTTTTCTTACAAAAACAAACTTCAAGAAAGAACTTCCTTGATACACACAGAGAAAAACAAATTTTCAGATGCAAACTCTCAAAACAGAGTGAATATGACAGTAGCAAGCTCTCTTACAATACAGATGGATTTCAGAGATATATATCACACTTGATTTCTCTTTTCTATTCTTCAATGACCTCCCTAAGACAACTATTTAAAGACCAAGGAGAAATAAAGCCATTGGAGATAAATTACAAATTAAATCTTGTATTACGTCAGCAAGAACTAGCCGTTAGAGCTCTTTTAGGTTGTCGGTGGTCGACCAGTGTGGCACGTTGGTCGACCAGTGAGCTCCAGAATTGAAACAACATGTACGTTGGTCGACCAGTCTTATTGTGTTGGTCGACCAGTGCTTGATTTCTTCTTCTTCTAGAGCTGGGTGGTCGACCAGTGGAGCGGAGGTGGTCGACCAGTCTTCAATACTATCTTCTTCCTAGAACACGATGGTCGATCAGTGCTTTAAGGAGTGGTCGACCAGTGAGTGGCAGAAATGATTACTGAAGTTCACTGGTCGACCAGTGTATAAAGAGTGGTCGACCAGTGTATCACTTTGTTGCTGATATGTTGCTTCTGTCATCCATTGGTCGACCAGTGCAGCCATGGTGGTCGACCAGCGTGATATTATCATTCTGACTTTTGCTTCTGTAAACCGTTGGTCGACCAGTGCAGGTAAGGTGGTCGACCAACGTGCTGCTGAATTGCATAAGAGCTTTAGATATGACTATTTTAAGTTGATTTGTCAATCATCAAAATTAGAGAGAACTTTAAATGCAATGAGTTCAACAAATCTCTCCCTTTTTGATGATGACAACCAAATTAAAATAGTTGTATATCTGATATACTCCCCCTGAATCATATATCTTGATAAGAAAAACTTTAAACAAACAGAGTAGAGTTAGCATCAGTATCATAACCATTTAAAAGCGTAATAATAAGATAACACATTCATAAGAGTAGCAACACATCATAAGAGTAGCAACATAATAATCCCAAAAGATGGTCTTTAAATCACATAATACTTTAAATCACTTTAAAACAGAGTAAAACAGAGTACTTCTCCCCCTTTGTCATCAACAAAAAGAGGGGGAAAGGAGGTTCAAGGTCGTTGATGTAGATCACGAATCATATCCTTGATCTGCTGGAGTTCAGAAGCTTGAGTAGAAGATGCAATCTCCAATGATTGGAGTCTGGAATTCATAGAATCCATCAGACTAAGCATGTGATTGGAATTGTCCAACAAATCACGCAGCATCTGTGAGGATGGTTCAGTAGGAATAGAAGGACCAGCTGAGGAATCTACTGGAGGGACCGTGTCTTCGTCTTCATCAGAGTCTTCTTCATTGTCACTTGCTGCAATGTGAGTATGCACCCCACTTTCTCTTCGTTCTCTGGCTCGCTTCATGGTTACATTATCAGGAGCGCGTCTCCATTCGTTTCCAACTAACTCAAAATTCATCCGCCTCAGAGAGTTCTGATCAATAATGGAGGCAGATTTCATGACATTGAAATGATTGTTGATCTTGTAATGTTTTACAATTTTGGAAACAAGGTGAGCAAATGGTAAGGGAGCATTCCGTTTGGAGACACTTGAGGCCATTCGTTCCATGATGAGATGATGAATATTAAACTGAGTTCCATTTAGAAAGCATGCCATGATAAGGAACTCAGATTCACTTCCGCCAGCCCAATTGCCAGGTTTATTAATGAAAATATGAGTGATAACATTGAGTAATAACCTGTCATTGGCATCTATAGCATTGATCTTGACGCCTTGGCCAGAGTATTCAACTTCTCTATTGATAGTCTGATAAGTCTCTTCTTTGTTGTAATCAATAGAGCTAAGAGAATAATAGCTATCAGAGAAGCGTAAATATGAGTTATCTGGCGGTGAAAGCCCAATAATTTCTGCAAGTTGGGTTTCACTAAAAAGAATTTTAGTCCCTCTAACCTCAGCAGTACAAATTCCCCTTCTGGAATTGTATTCAAATGTAGTGTAGAAAGCTTTAACAATTTCATCAGACCATTGACCCTTGTATTTAACAAAATGCTTCACCCCCAAATTGTCCAAACAATCAATGAAAGGCATATTTCTTTGGGCAAAATAATCCCAATCTAAATATTTGCTGAGAAGAACTTTTCTAGATTGAAAAAATTGTGCATACCGTTCTCGTTGTTCCTCATTGACTAGAAGGTCTCCCATAGGTAGAGTACTTGGGTTTTTGGTCCGTGCCTTCCTTGTCCTTGAAGATGAGGCCATAACAGAGACTTGAAGAAAACTTTGAGAGGAACAAAATTAGGGCAGAGTGTAGGGGAAGAGGCAAGAGTCTGAAGGATTTGAGCCGAGAGCTTGAAAAACAAAGCCTAGAAGACGCGATTGTGAGAGAAAAGAAAGATGAAAATGAAAAGATGGGATGAAGTGGTACCTGGGAAGAGCAGAGACGTGGTCGACCAGAGAGAACAGAGAAGATCGACTAAATGGAACTGTGAAAAATGATTTGTAAAACATAAAATTTGAATATATAGCTGCGAGAGTTAATGAGCGTTGGTCGACCACCGGATGAACATTGGTTGACCATCGAAGGAAGAAAAATTAGGGAGTACATACTGTCAAGCGTTGGTCGATCAATGTTAGTTCACTGGTTGACCATCGAGGGAAGGGAGCACTAAGGACGTGAGCGTTGGTCGACCATTGTGAGAGCGTTGGTCGACCAATCCTGACCAGTAGTGATTATCATACGTACTGCCTTAAACTGGTCTACCAAAGGCTATAGATTGGTCGACCACCTGTCTCAGCGTGCAGCGTTGTGCCCCTGGCGCTGTGCGTTGATGCAATAGAAGTAGCATTGGTCGACCAGTGATGCAAGCATTGGTCGACCAACAAAAATTTTGCAGGTTACAAAATATAGAGGAATGACCAAAACCTTATGAGATTTCTATAAGAATGAATTCCTGCAAAATATGGTTAATAGACACTCCGAAGCTCAAGTCAGTAGGGTAGAGAGAAATATTCAAATTTAAACATATATGCAATGATGAAACAATTTAAAGTTCAAAAAGATTTGCCATACCGAGTTCTCTTCTTATAAAGCAAAATCATTCCTCACATAGAGGTTTTGTGAAAATGTCAGCTAATTAAAATTCAGTTTGCACAAATTCTAGTAAGACATCTTACTTTTGAACATGATCTCTTAGAAAATGATGTCTTATTTCAATATGTTTGGTTCTTGAGTGCTGAACTGGATTCTTAGACAAACAAATGACACTTGTATTATCACATTTAATGGGAATATTTTTAAGAAAAACACCAAGATCCTCCAGTTGTTGCTTCATCCATAAAATTTGAGCACAACAACTACCAGCTGCAATGTATTCAGCTTCAGCTGTGGATAAAGCAACACTATTTTGCTTTTTGCTAAACCAAGAGACAAGAGAATTACCAATAAATTGGCAAGTTCCACTTGTACTTTTCCTATCAGTTTTGCTACCCGCAAAATTAGCATCTGAGTAGCTAATTAAAACATTTGAGGATCCTTTAGGATACCATAAACCCATCTTAGATGTGCTAATCAAGTATCTAAAAATTCTTTTTACATTTTTAAAATGAGATTCTTTTGGACAGGCCTGAAAACGTGCACACATGCAGACACTGAACATGATATCGGGTCTACTCGCAGTTAAGTATAAAAGTGATCCGATCATACCTCGATACTTAGTCATGTCAAATGGTTGACCCTCTTCGTCCAAATCCAAGTATGTTGATGTGCTCATTGGCGTAGATGCAAGTTTTGCATTTTCCATTCCAAATTTTTTCAGCAATTCCTTAGTATACTTGGTTTGACATACAAATGTACCATGATCCATTTGTTTTATTTGAAGCCCAAGAAAGAAGTTCAGTTCACCCATCATTGACATCTCAAATTCTCCTTGCATAATTTTGGCAAACTCTTTGCAAAGCTTTTCATTAGTAGCCCAAAAAATGATGTCATCAACATAGATTTGCACAATAATCAAGTCATTCTTTTCCTTTTTAAAGAACAATGTCGTATCTACCTTACCTCTTGAAAAATTGTTTTCTAAGAGAAAAGAGCTCAATCGATCATACCAAGCTCTAGGAGCTTGCTTAAGACTGTAGAGAGCCTTTTTTAATTTAAATACATAATCAGGTTTTTCAAAGTCTTTAAAACCAGGGGGTTGCTCAACATAGACTTCTTCCAAAATGTTGCCAATGAGGAAAGCACTTTTTACATCCATTTGAAATAGTTTGAAATCATGTATGCATGCAAAAGCTAAGAGAATTCTAATAGCTTCAAGTCTAGCCACAGGTACAAAGGTTTCATCATAATCAATGCCTTCTTCCTGGTTATAACCTTTTGCAACTAGTCTAGCTTTATTTCTAATCACATTTCCATTCTCATCTAGTTTGTTTCTAAAAACCCATTTTGTGCCAATTATTGAGTGATTATTTGGTCTAGGTACTAAATCCCATACTTGGCTTCTTTCAAATTGATTCAGTTCTTCTTGCATAGCCAAGATCCAATATTCATCAATAATAGCATCATCAATATTTTTTGGTTCACTATGAGAAAGAAATGCAAAATGATTACAGATATTTCTAAGGGAATTTCAAGTTGTTACCTTTTGTGATGCATCTCCTATGATGAGTTCTTTGGGATGGCTTTTGGCATACTTCCAGTCTCTTAGAGGATCATTGTTGTTACTGATGGTAATCTCCTCATGAGGTATTTTCTCTTCTTGAGAAATTTCTTTTCCTTGATTCATGGTGATATCTTCCTCTTCATGATCCTGCTTTAATTTATCATCCAGTGACAGATTTTTGAAGGAATCTAACACTTCACAGTCATTAGTACAATCTTTAAGAGAAGGAGCAAACTTATCAAAGACAACATGTATGGATTCTTCAACAGTTTATGTTCTTTTGTTATAGATTCTATAAGCTTTGCTAGAGCTAGAGTAACCGAGAAAGATTCCTTCATCGGCTTTGGCATCAAATTTTCCTAAATTTTCTTTTCCATTGTTCAAAACAAAACATTTACAACCAAAAATTTGGAGATGAGAAATATTGGGTTTTCTTCCTATGTATAATTCATATGGAGTTTTCTTTAAAATTGGCCTTATCAGAACTCTATTCATTATATAGCAGGCAGTATTAAAAGCATCAGCCCAAAAATATTGAGGAAGATCTCTTTCATTGAGCATTGTTCTTGCCATCTCCCCAAGTGTTCTGTTTTTCCTTTCAACAACACCATTTTGTTGAGGAGTTCTAGGAGATGAGAAGTTATGCTCAATTCCATTTTCATCACAGAATTCCATAAAGTTATGGTTGTCAAATTCTCCGCCATAGTCACTTCTAATTCTCACAATGGTCAAGCTTTGTTCCTTTTGAATGAATTTTGCTAATTTGAGAAATGATTGAAAAGCTTGATCCTTTTGAGCTAAGAAGAGAGTCCATGTGTACCTTGAATAATCATCTACAACAACTAGTGCATAGGAGTTACCTCCAAGGCTTTTTGTTCTAGATGGTCCTACAAGGTCCATATAGAGAAGTTGTAAAGGCTTTGTAGTTGAAACAATTTCTTTAGTCTTGAAAGAGCTCTTGATTTGCTTACCCTTTTGACATGCATCACAAAGTCTATCATTTTCAAATCTTATTTTGGGTAAGCCTATCACAAGATCCTTTTTGATTAATTTATCCAAATGGTTCATGTTAGCATGAGCCAATTTTCTGTGCCAACGCCAACTTTCTTCATTTACACTAATTAAGCATTTAGAATCAATAGGGGAATCCTCATCAAGGTTTATAACATAAACATTATTGATTCTTTGGCCAACAAGCTTAATTTGCTTATCAATGATGTTTTCAACTATACAACAAGATGAATCAAAAATAACTCTATTTCCTTTGTCGCATAGTTGACTAATGCTAAGCAAATTATGATTGAGACCTTCAACAAATAACACATTTTCAATGGAAGTTGAAGAGTTCTTACCAACCTTACCAATACCTTTGATTAATCCTTTGTCGTTTCCTCCAAAGGTCACTTTGCCTCCTTTTGGAAATAGAGAGTGAAACTTGGATTTATCTCCAGTCATGTGCTTGGAACAACCACTATCCAAGTACCATTTTTCACTTCTAGACTTGAGGCAAACCTGCAGAAATTTTAGCTCCTTTTAGGTACCCAAATTTGTTTGGGTCCTTCTTTGTTAATTGTTCCTTTAACAATCCATTTTTTTTTATTTCCATTTGGAGTCATTTTCTTATAGTAGCAGGAGTTAGAGATGTGTCCTTTTAAGCCACAATAGAAACAAGTAGTAAAAGGACTATTTGTCATTACTGCTGGAACAAAGAAATTTTTGTAATATTTTTACCTAGCCTTAGTCTTGTAGCCTATTCCTGCTTTATCAAAAACACATCTTTGTTTTCCAAGTAATATATTTAAATTGTCTCTTCCTTGAGTAAATTTTGCAAGGGTGGTATTTAAATCCTTATTTTCTTTTTCTAAATCAATGCACCTACAGCAACAACAATTATTTGTTGGATATTTAAGTAAAGATTTCATGTTTTCATTTTCCTCTATCAAAACTGAATTTTGTTTTTCAAGATCCAGATTTCTTTCCTTGAGTATATTGAGATCATCTTTCAATTTTAGAATTTCACTTTCAAGAAAAGAAATTTTTTGTTTTGAATTTCTTAATCTTTTTGCAAGCTGTACAGATTCATCATGCAATTCTTCAAAAGCTTCTTGCAATTCATCAAACGAATATAAAGGTTCAGGAGAAATTACCTCTTCATTGTCTCTTCCCATGAGACAAAGATCTGCTTCTCTATTTTCCTCCTTGTCTGAATTATTTGAAGTGTCCAGCTGTAACTTTAATTTTTTAATTTCTTTTGCCATGAAGCAAAGATTGGCTTCTTCATCTTCTTCATCTGATTCGCTGTTAGCCTAGATTGAAGATACATACGCCTTCTTCTTACTCTTGTCATGTCCTCTCTTTTCTTCTTGTTCCTTGTTGATTTGTGGACATTCCCATTTTAGATGTCCAATCCTTTTGCATTTATAACATGTAGGCCCTTCTTTGCTATCTTGGTCTTTTCTCCATTTTCTTGTATTTTTGTTCCTCATAAATTTCTTGAATTTTCTGATAGAAAGACCAAGATCTTCTTCATTGATTTCTTCTTCTTCATCACTTTCTGCTTCTGATTTCTTAGAGGAATAGGACTTTAAGGAGAGAGTCTTCTTTTTCTTGGATTCATCTTCTTGCCTCATTTCCAGAATTTTTGGCTCATAGTTTTGAAGATTTCCAAACAGAGCTGTGAGCGATTTCATGGATTCTCCTCTTACTTCCATGATTGCTGTTCTTTTGGCTACCCATTCCGGAGTGAGACATCTTAATATCTTGGTGGTTTGGGAAGATTCTGCATAGGTTACACCTAGAGCTCTAAGATGATTAGTAATATGAGTAAATCTTAATTGCATTTCACTTATCATATTCATTTGTAAGAGTGCTGATTTTTGATTCCTTAACTCCTTGAGTTCCTTCATGTGCAACTTCCAAAGTGTCCCACATTTCTTTGGCAGTTGTACAGCTAGAGACTCTGAAATATTCATCCTGACTTAAGGCACTAACAATAATCATTATAGCTTTAGCATTTAAATGAACTAATTTCTTTTCTGATTCAGACCATTCTCTTTTGGGTATTGGAATGCTTTGCCCTTCAACAACCTTCACAGGTATGTAAGGTCCATTTTCCACAATATCCCAGAGATCAAGGTCTACTGCATTAAAGAAAAGTTTCATCTTGGATTTCCAGTAGCTATAATGGTTACCATTAAAACCAGGAGGTTTTGTAAATGAGCTTCCTTCAGGTAAAATGCAAGCACCAAGACCAGCCATTTTATACTCTTAGACTGTTAAGTCTGTAATCAAGAGCCCAAGCTCTGATACCAATTGATAAATATGGCTGTAACCCAAGAGGGGGGGTGAATTGGGTAAAATAAAAATTTGTTTAAAAATAATATGAAGCTTAAGATAATTTAAAGTTTAGTAACAATATATAGACAATACAGAAAACAGAGTGATATGAAGATGAGCAGAATGTAAAATATTTAAACAATTAAAAGACTATAAGCAGTTAAAAGAATAAGGAGGAAAGATAAACACAGATATTTATACTGGTTCAGCTTAATTCAAGCCTACATCCAGTCCTCAAGAATATATCTTGAGTGTTTCACTATGAACCACAAGTTTATGTAGAAGGGCACTTGTGAGCCACTACAACAGAGATCTTTTCCTTTCCAAGGGTATCTCTCCCCCTCACAGATTTGTTTTCTTACAAAAACAAACTTCAAGAAAGAACTTCCTTGATACACACAGAGAAAAACAAATTTTCAGATGCAAACTCTCAAAACAGAGTGAATATGATAGTAGCAAGCTCTCTTACAATACAGATGGATTTCAGAGATATATATCACACTTGATTTCTCTTTTCTATTCTTCAATAACCTCCCTAAGACAGCTATTTAAAGACCAAGGAGAAATAAAGCCGTTGGAGATAAATTACAAATTAAATCTTGTATTACGTCAGCAAGAACTAGCCGTTAGAGCTCTTTTAGGTTGTCGGTGGTCGACCAGTGTGGCACGTTGGTCGACCAGTGAGCTCCAGAATTGAAACAACAGGTACGTTGGTCGACCAGTCTTATTGCGTTGGTCGACTAGTGCTTGATTTCTTCTTCTTCTAGAGCTGGGTGGTCGACCAGTGGAGCGGAGGTGGTCGACCAGTCTTCAATACTATCTTCTTGCTGGAACACGATGGTCGACCAGTGCTTTAAGGAGTGGTCGACCAGTGAGTGGCAGAAATGATTACTGAAGTTCACTGGTCGACCAGTGTATGAAGAGTGGTCGACCAGTGTATCACTTTGTTGCTGATATGTTGCTTCTGTCATCCATTGGTCTATTAGTGCAGCCATGGTGGTCGACCAGCGTGATATTATCATTCTGACTTTTGCTTCTGTAAACCGTTGGTCGACCAGTACAGGCAAGGTGGTCGACCAACGTGCTGCTGAAATGCATAAGAGCTTTAGATATGACTATTTTAAGTTGATTTGTCAATCATCAAAATTAGAGAGAACTTTAAATGCAATGAGTTCAACAAATCTTTCTTGGCCCAAATGAATGATTTAATCTTTTTGGCCTAAATGTAAGATTTAATCTTCTTGATCCAAAAGCATGATTTAATTTTTCTTGGCCCAAGTATATTTAATACTTTATATATTTAAATATAATAGTATAAATTGATTTTTGATAAAGTTTATTGGTTGTTGTAATATAATTTGAAAAAGAATGCTTTTTACTTTAGCACTTTTGACAAAGAAATTTGATTGTTGAAAAAGTATAATAAAGTTTATTGGTTATTTTAATATAATTTGAAAAAGAATGCTTTTTACTGTAGCACTTTTGAAAAATAAATTTGATTGTTGAAAAAGTATGATAAAGTTTATTAGGTGTTGTAATATAATTTGAAAAAGAATATCTTTTACTGTAGCACTTTTGAAAAAGAAATTTGATTGTTGAAAAAATATGATAAAGTTTATTGGGTGTTGTAATATAATTTGAAAAAGAATATCTTTTACTGTAGCACTTTTGAAAAAGAAATTTGATTGTTAAAAAAGTATGATAAAGTTTATTGGGTGTTGTAATATAATTTGAAAAAGAATATCTTTTACTGTAGTACTTTTGAAAAAGAAATTTGATTGTTGAAAAAGTATGATAAAATTTTTTGGTTGTTGTAATAAACTTTGAAAAAGAATATTGATTGTTGAAAAATGTTGATAAAGTTTTTTTGTTGTTGTAGAAAGGTTGAAAAATGATGATGAAGCTTACTGTAGTAATTCTGATTAAAGAAGTCACTGTAGCAGCAAGGTTTCACTATATAAAGGGGACTTCACAACACCATTTGCATCAAGCTTCAATTGTTCATTTCTCATATTATCTTGAGTTCCATTCTCTCTAAATTGCTAGAGAAAAATTCTGAGCTTAATTTTTGTGTTATCTACACTTTGAGAGTATCCACCACTATTTTCCTTAAGCCTTTAAATTTAGTTTCTCAAAGATTAGTTCCTTGAGTTAGTGTTTGAGAGAAAACATAGTGTAAGGGGGAGAGACACCCTTGAGGGAGAAAAGTTCTATGTTGTAGTGGTTTGCAAGTACCCGGATTAAACTTGCAATTATAGTGGAAATACTCAAGTGGTCTCTTGAGGACTGGATGTAGGCTTGGGATTAGCCGAACCAGTATTTAATTAATGCTTTGCGTTTATATTTGATTTCTACCTCAAGTATTAATTAATTTGTATAGATTTATTTTTTCTCCTTAATTCCTTGGACTATAAAATTGTTCATCTTGATAACACTTTGATTTTCTAAATTAAATTATTATCTTTAGCATTGTCTAATTTCAGAAAATCATTTTAACTTCCAATTAAGTTTTGGAAATTTTTATAAAACCCAATTCACCCCCCTCTTGGGATCCAACTAATTCTTTCACTAAGGTCTTAGGGCAGGTGCACAAGTTCTTGATTGGCAACCTCACATGTTTTGTCTGCGACACTTAGCCAGCAATGTGCGCACCACATTACGTTCGAAGTGGCTAGCATCAAGGCTTGAGCATCCGGTATGTGCCATCGTATATTCCAGTATTATTTAGGTGCATAAATGATTTGTGAACTAATATTGTCTTATTTTGGCTAGGATATTCATATGACTGTCATGAAGTGGACGAGGTTGTTCAAGAAATGCTTAACTCAGATGTAAAATTCAAATTCGCGGGTTACAAGATGGCTTAGTGATCTGCGCCTTGAGCAATGGTCACGGGCATATGATACTAATGATCGTCG
Source organism: Biancaea sappan (assembly GCA_037074585.1). Taxonomy (NCBI): domain Eukaryota; kingdom Viridiplantae; phylum Streptophyta; class Magnoliopsida; order Fabales; family Fabaceae; genus Biancaea; species Biancaea sappan. The sequence continues at coordinate 14,808,971 of CM073495.1, read as the reverse complement.
ATGGGGTCATATGACGACGAACTTAGCTGAGTGTATGAACAACATCTTCAAGGGCGTTAGACATTTCCCTGTACTAGCGTTAGTAAAAGCTACATTGTACAAGCTAGGTTCTTACTTTGAGAAACAATCGGTGACCACCAGCGCACAAATAAACGCGAAGGAGAAATTTTCAGAGGTTGTGCGTAAGATGATTGCAGACCATGCAAATAAGGCATCTTCATGCATTGTACACTTATTTGATCAGGCCGCATGGTATTTTGAAGTGGAAGAGGCGTACGATCAGTTGGGACGTCATCAAGGTCGTATTTACAAGCTTAGCCTTGTGGAAAGTCGGTGTGATTGTGAGAAGTTTCAAGTTTGGCATATTCTGTGTCCGCATGCGATGGCAGCTTGCGCACATGCAGGGCTTAGTCATACTGGGTTTGTTCACCATGTTTACCGACTTGAGACCATCTTATAGCTCACCATTTCGTCCTATAGGTGGGCAGGAGTATTGGCCATTGGCTGAAGGTCCTAAGGTAATTCCGGATCCAGCCTGCATCAGATATAAAGGCCGCCCACACTCAGTACGACTACGGATGGACATAGATTATAGACAACGGGCCCAGCCATCTAGATGTGGTTTATGTAGGCAACCTAGCCACAATCGAGCAAATTGTCCACATCGGCATCCCAGCTAGATTGTATTTACGTAATATTTGATGTTATTGATGATGAACAGTCTTTATGTAATATTTGACATAATTGAATGAATTGTTCTTTCCTACATTAAATTGTCTTATAGCACCCTTCTTTAAATTATATTATTTATATTGTTTTAAATTATTCATGTAATATTCTTTCTTGAAATAATATTTTGGACTGAATTATTTATTTCTTACACCAGAATATCTTATCAGATGGCGGATCCTAGACGAGCTGTAGTCCCAGGTCCTGACGATGACTCACTTCTGTATTTACAGTCTCGTCATATCTCTCAAGATGTTTGGGTAAACAAGGTTCGGTCATAAATCAAATATATATACACATTATTATTATTATTCTCATTATTCTCATTATTATTATTATTATTAATTTATTCTCATTATTATTATTATTATTATTATGTATTTGTTATTGTATATTGATATAAAAAATTGTATTTATGCAGACCAATCGCATTTTACGTCTACGACGATGTATACTTGTTGGCAACCCACCACCAGTGATCGTCCCCTATTTATGTGCTGCTGGGTTCTATGGTGTCTCACGTTTAGGTACATTTGAACACAATCCAGCGCTTGTCTCAGCACTCGTTGAACAATGGCGGCCTGAGACACATACTTTTCACACCACGAAGAGAGAATGCACTATTACGTTACAAGATGTAGTGGTTCAGCTAGGTCTCCCATGTGGTGGCAGACCGGTTACAGGATTAGCCTCCATGGATTGGCGTGAATTATGTCGGCAACTTCTGGGTGTTGCCCCACCCTCGAGTAAATTAGATGGCCAGCGCTTGAGCATGAACTGGCTTGCAGACACCTTTAACCATTTGCCAGAAGATCCTACTGATGATCAAGCTGTCTATTTCACACGTGCTTATATTTTACGCTTGATCGGGGGGTACTTATTACCAGATAAGTCTGGGACAAAGGTATACCTCATGTACCTACCATTGCTTGAGGACTTCAATGAATGTGGGCGACTAAGTTGGGGATCGGCGGTGCTGGCTCATCTTTATAGGGAACTTTGTATGGCAGCGGACCCTAAACAAAAAGAAATTGGTGGTTGCCTCACTCTTTTACACGTCTGGGTGTGGTCTAGATTCCCTCGATTAGCACCATCGACACACCCTACCCAAGACGTAGATTCAAAAACTTATCCTATACTCCCACCATTAGGACTACGATGATGCTTATCTTTACTCTTTAATTATGTTTCCATATTTTACCAAAGAAAAAAAAAAGCAAATGGATGAGATCGTGCCTTGGAACTCACATTTGAAGCAGATGGAAAGGAAGAGTTATCTAAAGACTTTTTTGCCGTCGTATACTGAATTTGAATTTATATTCCCTCAATATTCTTTTTTTTTTAAAAATCCTCGATTGGTACCAAAAGCAATGTTCAAGTCCTAAGTCGTCTTTTGACAAGTCGACACACTAACAAGTAAGTCGCCCTCTAACAGGGCGACTTACGTACGGATGTTAGATGCCCTGTCAGAGGACGACATAAGTGTAAAATTTAAATTACCAATATGGGTCAAAAATATTGTGCATGACATAACTCAGCCAGCACAAGGGCAAGTCGCGTTTTGGCTATACTATCTTTGAAAAAACACTGTACTTCACATGACTAGACCTGCATAAGGGCGACTCATGTTCAGTCACTGTGCATCATGTTACTCGGATCTGGAGTGGCTACTCTTCGTGTAAGAAGAGCAGCCAACTCTTCCCTTGTGGCAACAGTTTTAACTGTTGCCACAAGTTTCAGCAACGATTTAAAACCATTGCTATAAATTTTGTAAAAAAATATCACAATTAACACTTATAGCAACGGTTTTAAACCGTTGCTGAAACTTGTGCAACAGTTAAAACTGTTGCCACAAGGGAAGAGTTGGCTGCTCTTCTTACCCGAAGAGCAGCCACTCCAAATCCCATGTTACTCGACTTGAAAAAGGGCGACTCATGTTCAGCCTATTCTATCTACGAAATACTTGGTTCTCTTCACAATTTTTACTACTCATTTTTCACTTTCTACTACTATCCAGTAACACTTGATTTCTCTCAATTGCATTCTTGCTCTTGCTTCCTCCAATCACTATAACTAAGGTAATTTTTCTGTTATTATAATTTTCTTATATTTTTCCATCATTATAATTTTATATAAATTTTATATTATTATAAGTTCATTTTTCTATTATTTTTTGTTATTATAATTTTATAATTTATAATTTTTTATTTTTATTATATGTTTGCTATTTTTTTGTTGTTATAATTATCTTATTATAATTTGCTGTTAATATTTTTCTGTTTTTTTGTTATTATAAATTTATTATTTTTATGTTACCATAATTTTATTAATTTTCTGTTATTGTAAGTTTATATAATTTTTCATGCATTATAAATTTCTTATTTTTCTGTTATTACAACTTTATTATTTTTTAGTTATTATAATTTTTTAATTTTCTATATTTTTTAATTTGATTACTTTTCTGTTATTATATATTTTTTATTTTTCTGTTATTCTTATTTTATATAATTTTTGAGCTATTATTTTTCTGTTGTTATAATTTTTATTAATTTTCTGTTATTATATTTTTACAGTTTTTTGTATGTTTAATTTGATTATTTTTCTGTGATTATAACTTTGTTATTTTTCTGCGATTATAATTTTCTTATTTTCATGTTATTATAAATTTATAATTTTTACGCTATAATAATATTATTTTTTTTACTGTAATTTTATTAATTTTCTGTTATTATGTTTTTATATAATTTTTCATCTATTATTCTATTATTTTTTTGTTATTATATTTTTATTATCTTGCTGTTATTATTTTTCTTTTATTATATTTTTCTTATTTTTCCGTTATTATAATTATAATTTTACATTTATTTTAATTTTATGCTTTTGCCATTTATAATTTTATTATTTGTCATTTATCACTATAATTTTTTAATTTTTTATATTTTTAATTTTATTATTTTTGTTATTATATATTTTTATTTTTTTGTTGTTATAATTTCCTTATTTTGCTGTTATTATCATAATTTTATAATTATTATTTTTCTGAAAAATTATATAAACTTATATAATTTTTCATTTATTATAATTTTATTATTTTTCTGTTATAACTTATTTTATAATTTTACAATTTTTATGTTACCATAATTTTATTAAGCTTCTATTGTTATAATTTTATATAATTTTGCATCTGTTATAATTTTATTATTTTTCTACAATTATAATTTTATTATTGTTTGTTGTTACAATTTTATATTTTTTTTATATTTTTGATATTTTTTTCTTATTTTTTTTATCATTTTTCTGTTACTATAATCTTATAGTTTTTATATTTTTATTTGATTATTTTTTGTTATTATTTTTATTTTATTTTTTTGTTATTATAATTTTCTTATTTGCTGTTATTAAAATTTTTTTCGTTTATTTTAATTTTATATTTTTCATTTATAATTTTATTATTTGTGATTTATTATTATAAATTTATATTTTTTTCTTAATATAATTTTATTATGTGGTGTTCTAACTACTTTTTTAAAAAAAAAAATAGAATGAGTCGAAGTGGAGGACTCCTGGTTTGTGTTTACTCAAACAAAGTGATATTGACTAGCGATTCCAATGGAGTATCCTTTAAGGTTGATAACAGGGTAGTGATAAAAACTAGCTGCAACACTTCTTTAGATGTTTAGAGACAACTAAGCCACCAAAAGTTGAGATTAGGATAGCATGAGAAGTTATCGCGGTTAGTATATAGATATCTCAAACAAACAGTGCCGCTTATGTTTGGGGAGTTCCAACTTGATGATGATGATGATGTAGAAGTAATGATTGATTGTCACCTACAGTTGGAGGGGATGCTGATTACTATGAAAATATATGTAGAAATTGAAACAGAAGTCCAATCCAACTTTGACATTCCAGATTTCAATGAGCAGGTCATATGGGATGAGGACGCCGGACCCTTCACTCAGTGTCATGTGTCAGTTCCATATTCATCCGAAAGTCTGCAAATTCAACCCACAAAAGATGACACAAACATTCCACCTCTTGACCTACCATGTGATATTATGGATGACATGGATATCAATGACATTGAGGATGTTGAGGTTAACGATGCTTACCACCCAGAGTTTGGAGCAAGTATACATGACTTAATGAATGATGTTCAACTAGTTGAGCCCATCAATTACTATGCTCCACCCTCTTATTTGATGCAAGCAAATACGCCCCAACAAGTGAGCTGAAAATTCCATATGTCATGGAAACTTACACGTGGGATGATAATTCATACCTTGCAGTCAGTCTATTATTTCTAGACAAAAATTCACTAATGGTTGCACTGAAAACATACTCCATCAAGAGGCACAGTAGCTACAAGGTGGAGAAGTCTTCAAAGAAATATATGGAGGTGAAGTGAGTGAAGTTCAAAGAAGGCTATAATTAGAGATTGAGGGCTTGTCTGAAGATGAATTACTACTTGTGAATGATTACGAGGTACAGTAGAGACCACATATGTGTTTCAGCATCAATTTCCCAAGACCAAAGGCAATTGGATCCTAACCTGATCGTCACAGCAATAATGGAGCAAGTGAACAAATTCCCAGACATGCCTATCTCTCAAGTGATCTAGTGCATTAAGGATCAATTTGTATATACTGTATCTTATAAGAAGGCAGGGATGGTGAAGGAAAAAGCTATAGCCAGGACTTATGGTGATTGGAAGGCCTCGTATTCGCAATTGGGTTATTGGTTTGTAGCAGTTCGATATGTCTTCTGGTCACTGACATTGATTACAAATGTGACATTGATCGATAGAATGACTCGAGAATATTTCATTAGTGTTCTGGGCCTACAAACCTTGCCTATATGCATTTCAATACTTGAAACCAATGATTGAAGTGGATGGGACCTTCCTTTATGGAAAGTACAAGGGGATGATATTGATCGCATGTGGGCAAGATGAGAATCACTACGTCGTACTGCTTGCTTTCACAATTGTTGAAAGAGAGACTCTTGAAGTGTTGTCTTTTTTCTTGAAGAGGTTACGCTTTTTTGTTATGAAGAAGAAGTCTATCTATTTGATTACAGACAAACATGCATCCATCATCTCAGCTGTGGAAGAAGTAAATAATGGCTGGCAACTACTACAAGGACACTACGTCCATTACACGCGTCACTTGTCAAGCAATTTAAACACATTATTCAATAACAAGCAGCTAAAGCAACTATTTGTGAATATGAATATTTCTTTTACATTGTGTTTACTTGATATATCTATATTTAAGTAAATTTCTCTTCCATACACCATCATTACCTGTATAGGATACTCGTATGAACGACATGTAGTTGAGCAGAAGATGATAGAGTTCTGCGCGCTTAATGAGGAGGCTTATAATTAGGTACTGGAACATGCAGGAGATAGAGCTGTGTGGTGTCAGACGTATAATGAAAATGTTGGGGCCACATGACGACTGATAACTCTATTTTATAGAGTTATTTAACCTACATTTTTATTGATAAATTGAGTAATTTAAATGGTTTTAAGTCTTTTTTGATTTATTTAGTCTTTTTAATTATTCAGTTTAATTCTATAGAGAATTAGTTTTTCTTTAGGATTTATCTTAGGATTTGTAATTCATTGTGGTTATTTAGATTGATTTAGTTTAGGATATTTAGTTTAACTCTTATTAGAATTTATTTTAGTTAGTTTCTTTTAAAATTTAATTTAAGATTAGGATCTGAGAAAAAGCAATTTTTATATCTTTATATTTTATTATTTTCTTTTTGATTTTTTTATTGGAGAATTTTTATATTGAAATTAGGTTTAAAAGGGAGATTGGAAGGAATTGAAAAAGGGGGACACCGCATAGTAAACGAGAATTGGAAACGCAAGAGAGAAGCTACGCGTTGTTTTCAATCATATCTTCTTCAATCTTCATCATCTTTCTTCTAATTCTTTGATTTTGGTGTCAACACTCATGAATATTGTTGTGGATATTTTATGTATCATGAGTAGCTAAATCCTTTTGTTAGGAGGAAGATGTAGCTTCCCTTGAATGTTATGATTTGAATTTTCTTATATTAATCTAAGTCTATTTTCTTATTAAACAATTATTTCTATGCTTACTACTTTCTCAAATTGGCCACTTGAGAATTGAATTAGAGTTTGTGTAGGGAATTTGAAAATTCATATATGAACATGACTATTGAAATAATTGCCACAAATTAATTTAATCTAAGAATAGATAAATTGTTTGTGTGGTTGTGCTTAATTTAATTGTTCTTATTGCCTTTTCTTGGTTAAATTGGTCTAAGGAATTAGGAAATTTAATTAGGTTAAGAGGGTTAATTCACCAAGGGATTGGGTTTTAACTAGAATTGAGAATTTAACCATTAATATAGAAATTGAAAACTTAGATTAAAATAAAAGATTCAGATCATAGTTGGATCGGATAGTGAAATCAGATCCCTAATACTTTGATAACTTGCGGATTCTAAATATTTTCCTTAGTTTAATTGTGTGACTTTTTCATTAATAATTAGTAATTTAGTTTATTTTAGATAAATTAATTTAGGCTAGTTCGGTTTAATCTTTCATTAAAAATCGATCATCTAGATAGTGTAAAAATAGCGAAATTAGTATTTAACTACTATAATCTTCGCGGGATTGACACTCTATTCAGCTTCTATATTACTTGTTAACTCGGTAAACTTGCCGATAGCGTTTTACCCCAATAAGTTTTTGGCACCGTTGCCAGGGATTATCGGTGTCAATATCTAGAATACCTATAACTATATTAATTTAGTCACTTTCTTTGTTTTCTTCTTTATTTTATTTTGTTTTATTTATTTTTATTTTAATTTTCAGTAGTTTTCTTTTATTTAGTAATTTGGTTATTTATTTATTTATTTTCTCTAACTTTTTCTTTGTCTCTGGTTTATGCGAGGTACCACTAATCCAAAGTCACTTTTGTTTAACTTGGAAATACAAAAAACAACACCCTTAAATCAGAAACAAGCAAGGGAGAGAAAAAGAACTCAGATAGCCGCAGAAACTTAACCATTAACAATGGTTGAGGAAAACCATAGAGTACTTGATAATGTGACTAATCAAGGTAATGCTGCGAATCATGGAGGTGTTGTTAAAGGAAAGATAGGAGAATATCTTGCACCTATGACTGATGGGTGCCCCACGAGCATTATCAGACCTCCAATTCAGGCTAATAATTTTGAGATCAAGCCAGAACTTCTGCAATTGATTCAATAGGAGCAATTTGGAAGAAGCCCACTAGAGGATCCTAATGTTCACATCAATATCTTCCTCCAACTGTGTGATACAATTAAAGTGAACAAGGCCAGTGATGATGCCATTCGACTAAGACTTTTCCCATTCTCATTGAGGGATAAAGCCAAGTGTTGGATACATTTGCAATCTCAAGACAGTATTACTACATGGGTGAAACTGAAAAATAAATTCCTAAATAAGTATTTTCCACCATCAAAGTCTGCTAAAGTGAGGAGTGATATCACATCACATCCTTCTATTAACTTGATTGAGAATCCCTATATGATGCATGGGTACGATTCAAAGATCTGTTGAGGAGTTATCCACATCTTTCCATCCCAGATTAGATATAGATACATACTTTCTATGGTGGATTAAACGAATCATCACAAGTTATGATCAATGCAGCTGTAGGAGGTTCACTGAGAGGCAAAACCCCAGATAAAGCATTTCAATTGATTGAGATGATGGTAATAGATATTTATCCCATCCCTAAAGACAAAGCTGTTCCAAGGAGACAAGTGTTGGAAGTGGATAATTTTGATGTTGTGAAGACATTATCTCAGCAAATGGCTACTCCAACACAGAGGTTGGACACTATGCAAATAGGAGCCATGAATACTCTGCATCTTCTATCTGATTTCTGTAGAGGTAATCATGTGAATAGGGCATGTGAGGCCAATGCACACACAGAGCATATTAATTACATGGGCCAGCGCTAATGACCCCAGCATAATCCGTACTCAAACACATACAACCCAGGGTGGCGTAATCACCCCAACTTCTCATGGAGAGGACAAGGTGCGTCTAGATCGTCAGTGCCACCATATCAACCTCTTCATGTTTAGAGAGCTTCTGAGAAATTTTCTAGATGGGAATAAGCTATTGAGAAGCTAGCCCAACACACTACAGATTTTGTAACAGAGACAAGGGCGAACTTCAAAAATTAGGATGTTGCAATAAAGAGTCTAGAAAACCAAGTGAGATAGATAGCTAAGCACTTAGCTGAAAAACCCTATGAAAATTTACCGGGTAACATAGAGACAAATCCCAAGGAGCATTATAATGCAATATCCTTGAGAAGTGGTAAAACACTTAAGCCACTTCTTAAGGAGGACAAAATTGAACTGGTTGCTGAACTTCCATATGAAAAATATTGTTGAGGCCCATGATCCCAATGATAATGATTTGAGTAAGGGTGAACAGAAAACAGAGCAATTTGAGGAGAAATCTTCTAGGGGAAGGAGAAAGGAGAAGGAACTAGATTGGGATCAGCTATATGAGCCTTTACCGTACCAAAAAGTTCCTTATCCTTAATGTTTGAAGAAATAGACTCAAGATAGGCAATTTTCTCGGTTCCTTGACATCTTCAAGAAGTTGCAGATCAACATTCCATTCGCTGAGGCAATTGATCATATGCCGATTTATACTAAATTTTTGACAGAGATCCTATCTAAGAAGAGGAAGCTTCTTGAGGATGAGACAATCATGTTAAATGAAGAGTGTAGTGCCATACTTCAGAAAAAGTTACCTCCAAAGCTTAAGGATCTAGGTAGCCTTCACATACCTTGCAAAATAGGAAATTCAATTGTTGAAAAAGCTCTTTGTGATCTAAGAGCTAGCATTAACTTGATGCCGTTGTCTATATTTTGTCAACTTAGGATCAGGGAAGTTAAGCCCACGATGATATCATTACAGTTGGCCGATTGGTCAATTAAGCATCCTTATGGTATCGTGGAGGATGTGCTTGTGAAAATTGATAAATTTATCTTCCCCGTTGATTTTGTTATGTTAGATATAGACGCAGATAGGAATATCCCACTTATTTTGGAAAGACCCTTTTGGGCAACAAGTCGAGCATTAATAGATGTGGAAAAGGTGAACTCATGCTTTGAGTGAATGATAAGAAGGTGACTTTTAATGTATTTGAAGTTATGAAATTCCCTATGGAGGACAACGATCAATTTCTTAGAATCGATGCCATAGATTTTCATGTCACTGAGGTATCCCACAGGTATGCTCCTAAACCCCCTCTTAAGTTTGTTTTATGTAATTCATTTGAAATTAAAAAAGATGAACAATTTGAGAGTGAGTCCAAGCTTAGGGGTTGTACTAAACTATTAGAGGCCTTGCCTTGTGAATCCCATGGCTAGGAAAGTGACGTTGAAAATTTGGAAAAGGATGATGTTAGTAAAGATCTAAAACTTGATTACAAATCCCTTCTCCTTCATCTTAAATATGTGTTTCTTGGTGAAAATAACATGTTTCCTATTATTATAAGTGCTGAATTGACACAGGCTGAAGAAGAAAAATTTTTAGGAGTTTTGAAGAAACATAAGTCGAAGATAGATGATGCCATAAAAGACATGAAAGGGATAAGTCCACTGAGTTGCAAGTGCAAAATATACATGGAAGATGACTGCAACTTGGTGGTCTAACCTAAATGGAGATTAAATTTCACCTTGAAAGATATGGTTATGAATAATGGAGAAGCACTAGCTTTGGTAAAGCATAATTCTATGGGAGAGGTCAATGGAGAGAAGCTCTCTCCTAATCTTATTAATCCGACGTGAAGATTGGAAGAGCCAAGCTAAAGACTATAATCAAGCGCTTATTGGGAGGCAACCCAATTTTTAATATTTAGATTTTAGATTTATTTTGTTTTTGGTTTTGTAGTGTTTGAATTTCTTTTTGATTTTATTGCATTTTTTTCTTTCCTTGTTTTTCTGAAGACTTGAGCTATTTTACAGGTAATTGAAAAGATCATTGATGAGAAAAAAAAATGGAGTTTAGCACATTCACAAGTGTTGGGGGGCCTATTTTGGAAGAAGAAAATAGCAAAAAAAAAATTCGAAAGGAAGATGAGGTAAGTCTATATTTTGAGTGCATTTCATGGATTTTGGAGACTAAATGCGGATATTACAGTATGATGATATTAGGGATTGAATGCTGCAACATCCATATCTAATGCCTTGGCATTGATTCATTTTGAAAATTTTTTTTTTGGTGCAGAAAAACTAGAGAATGAATGCTAGGGCATTCATTAAGACATCCAAAAATTCATAGACGTAAAAAAAAATAGCTTCAATATACCACAGTGCATGAAACCAAAAATTGGATGCTAAGGCATCCAATTTAGATGCCTAAGCATCTAATTTACGTTGACGTTATAAAATTTTTTTATTTTATATTTTTTTATTTATTTATTTTTAACTCTGGTTCTTTTTAAATATTTTCACTTAGCCCTTGTAAATTGTGATAAGGATAGGAAACCCAACTTTCTTTTGCACTTAAGTCCCTAATAGAAAAAGGCACTCAACCCCTCTCTCCTGTTTTCGAACATTTGAGCCCTAGCCATCACCGTATTCAACCTCCCACACAGCCACCACGTCATCCCTTCCTCTCTCAGCCACCAATCTCCATCAGCCACCTTCCTCCATTAACCCAAACCTCTCACCATTCAACCCCACAGCATCCAAACCACTTTTTCCCTTATTCGCAGTCTGCCATTGTCGACCTCACAAATCCGCCACTCTCTAGCCACCATCGACGTCACAACCTTTGCCGTAACACCCGTACACCTTAGTCGCAAGCCACCAGCCATCCCCCTCCTTCAGTTGTCCTTGAAACTCATACCCAGAGCCATCGTCTTCTCCACTTCGCAACACCCACATCGTAAATCTTAGCCACCACGCCCCTCTCTGCCTCGCCTATCACCAGCCATCGTGTCTCTTCCCCCTTATTCTCCATCGACACCGTAACCCATCACGCCATAACTGAAATTTTCTCTTTGGTTTGAAATTACTTGGGTTGAAAGTTTGATTTATCACTTTAGGTATAGTAGCAATCAAGGTCAGTAACTCTTCACTTCCATTGATGTTGAGATTGACTTGCTAATGGTTTTACTTGTATTACAACTTGCCTAGTTGTGTATTGATGAACTTTGAATTATGAGTAGATTGATTAGTATGTTTATTCTGGACTGAACATAGAGCATTGAGGAACTTTAGCATTGAGTATATGAAATTGTGGTTCTGAATTTTAGAAGTTTTGCTACTTTGAATTGCTGTAAGTGGTAATGATTTATAGGGATACTTGCTATTTGAATTGTTGTTGATGATATGATTTTGCTGAGTGGATTAGTACCCGTGCTAATATGTTATTGATATGATTTGTCTCAACAATGGAATTGGTAGCCATGCTGTTTTTCTACTCAAAGTATTTAGGAATAATATTCAAGTGTGAAGCATGCTCCTAGTTATTGTTCATGCATTAGAGACTGTACTCTATGCGAAGTTGGGTTGAACTACTTGAACTACAAATAGGAAATTTATGGATTAAAGAGTTTTGTGCCTTACTTTGTTTTATTACAGTTGTTGATTTACTCAATTTTAATTGAAAACTAAACAAGTTCTCAATTCCTAATCCCCTCAACTTTTGGAAAGACATGTTTTAAAGCATTGAGGACAATGCTTTATTTTAAGTTTGGGGGTAGGAAAATACTGTTTTAAAATTCACCATAGTTTTAAACTTTTAAGATTATGCTGCAAATGAATGGTGAATGTGGTTTTGGATTGGAGAACTTTTTAGTAATTCAATTTGTCCTTTTAAATGAAAAACTTAAATTTTACTTGCACTTGAATATTCTTTTGGAAATATTGGAAAATTGTTGATTGGTTTTGGAATTTTATCCTATGAAAAGTCAAGGACCTATGATGAAAATGAATTGCTATAAGAAAGATGATTTACAGGAATTTAAAAATAGTTTTAGCAATGGAAAAGAATGATTGATAATGGTTTTATTTTCTTAATTCTTGAAAAAATTATTGAGCAGTGAAGCCAGTAATATTTAAAGTGTAAGTTTTAGAAGAAAATTTTATATTTATTAAATTATATACTTTATTTCAATTTTAGAACTCTAGAACTTAGTTTTATATTCTCTCAAGGAGAAATCCTAAGTAGCATATAGATAGAGATATGATTTAGGCATTGTTTGATTAATTTTGAGCCTTTGACTTATATATATTTTTTCTCTCAGTTATTTACCACCAGTATCCATTTTGAGCCTTTTTATTGTGGAAATAATTGGAAATTGAATTTTCTTTTTAGTACCCATACAAGTATACACCTTAAGCCCAAAAAGAAATTATCTATCCTTTCAAGAGAGAAGTAGTATATAAAAAATCCTGAAGGAAGGGAGGTTGTAAAAAAAAGTTTATACATGAAAATAAAGAAAATGAAGAAAAATATTATCAGCCCCTTAAAAAAAGAAAAAGTTGGATTAAAATAATTCAAGTTTGGGGGAGTTGACATTGAAAAAAGAGAGAGAGAAGAAAATAGAAAAAGGAAAAAGAAGAAAGTTGAACTAAAAAGTAGAGAAGTAGGAGAGTTCTGCTTTACACTATGTATTACTGATTCTTTTGTACTTTGTATATCCCTTATCCCTTTTCTTCATTTACCTTTAACCATTGGCCCCATTACAAGTAGATAAAGACCTATTGATCTTTATTTGTGTGTTGCTTACATTAGTGGAGGGTGGATAGAGGATTAAGCATATGGAGTTGTAAATTTGAGGTTTGGTTATATAGTTTAATAAATATAAAACTGATTTTAAATATTTTCATGAGATTTTTGTTGGCTACTCACACACACACTTCAAGGGTCTGAGAAAATGGATTATTATCTTTCGAATTTAGAAACTTGTTAGAATTGCTTTACTTTCTTGTTTATCATCTTACTCTATGCAATTGTTGAGGATTGATGTTTGGCTTTCAGGATGAATTATAGAGAGTGGTTAACTTGCATTTTTGTGGAGCTTTACTTTTGCTCTAAGGCGAGCAAAATCTTAAGTTTGGGGGTGTGATAACTCTATTTTATAGAGTTATTTAACCTATATTTTTATTGATTAATTGAGTAATTTAAATAGTTTTAAGTCTTTTTCTGATTTATTTAGTCTTTTTAATTGTTCATTTAAATTTTATAGAGAATTAGTTTTTCTTTAGGATTTATCTAAGGATTTATAATTTATTGTGGTTATTTAGATTGATTTAGTTTAGGATATTTAGTTTAACTCTTATTAGAATTTATTTTAGTTAGTTTCTTTTAGAATTTAATTTAAGATTAGGATTTTAGAAAAAGTAATTTTTATATCTTTATATTTTATTATTTTCTTTTTGATTTTTTTATTGGAGAATTTTTATATTGAAATTAGGTTTAAAAAGGAGATTGGAAGGAATTGAAAAAGGGGGACGCCGCACAGTAAACGAGAATTGGAAACGCAGGAGAGAAACTACACGTTTTCAATCATATCTTCTTCAATCTTCATCATCTTTCTTCTAATTCTTTGATTTTGATGTCAACACTCATGAATATTGTTGTGGATATTTTATGTATCATGAGTAGCTAAATTCTTTTGTTAGGAGGAAGATGTAGCTTCCCTTGAATGTTATGATTTGAATTTTCTTATGTTAATCTAAGTCTATTTTCTTATTAAGTAATTATTTCTGTGCTTACTACTTTCTCAAATTGGCCACTTAAGAATTGAATTAGAGTTTGTGTAGGGAATTTGAAAATTCATATATGAACATGACTATTGAAATAATTGCCACAAATTAATTTAATCTAGAAATAGATAAATTGTTTGTGTGGTTGTGCTTAATTTAATTGTTCTTATTGCCTTTTCTTGGTTAAATTGGTCTAAGGAATTAGGAAATTTAATTAGGTTAAGAGGGTTAATTCGCCAAGGGATTAGGTTTTAACTAGAATTGAGAAATTAACCATTAATATAGAAATTGAGAACTTAAATTAAAATAAAAGATTCAAATCATAGTTGGATACTGTAGTGAAATTGGATCCCTAACATTTTGATAACTTGCGGATTCTAAATATTTACCTTAGTTTAATTTTGTGATTTTTTCATTAATCATTAGTAATTTAGTTTATTTTAGATAAATTAATTTAGGTCAGTTTAGTTTAATCTTTCATTAAAAATCGATCATCTAGATAGTATAAAAATAGCAAAATCAGTACTTGGCTAATATAATTCTCATGAGATCGACACTCTATTCACCTTCTATATTACTTGTTGACTCGGTACACTTGTCAATAGCATTTCACTCCAACAACGACCAACCTAGCAGAATGCATGAATGGTGTGTTAAAGGGAGTGAGGAGTTTACCCATAACGGCATAGTGTAAGCCGCCTACTACAAATTAGCAAAGTACTTCCATGAGAGGATGGTCGAAGCAAGCCCCCAGATAAATGCCTAGCATAGATTTTGTGAGTACGTGCAAGATGAATGTAAGAAGCACGAATTAAAGTCGAGTGTTTGTGTAGTAGCAATTCTCAACCTCATGCAGCTATAGTTTGAGGTGCAGGAAATATACAACAGACGACGAAGACAATTTGGTCTTCGTTGTAGGGTCATGTTAGAGGAACAATATTGTGATTGTGGGGAGTTTCAAGCGCTTCGATTTTCTTGCCCATATGTTGTTGCTACCTGCTTACACATTAATGTTGACTACACAAATTTCATTGACCCATTATACAACCTAGAGATGATAGTGGTTGTATATCAGAGTCTCTTCCACCTATTTAGAGGGGGAACATATTGGCCTCAAACACCAACGCTCCAATTCATGTCTACCTCATCTGCCTATTGATGCACGATTCTTCGCATTTTTATGAAGCCTACCAGTTGACGGCACTTTCGTTTGGCACATCTTGCAGGCACCTTTACGGTCATTGTCGGAGGTGCTGTGTGCCCAGTAGGTTGTTGATGCAACTGTTGATCCTTACCCAGTGCTTGCATGATATCCATGCTGAATTGGCGTATGTTCTCTAGCAGGCTCAACTCGAAGGTCTCAAAGTGGACAGCCTCATATGCATCTGCCTATAGCATAATTAGAAGTGTTAAACATAAACATCACTATAAAGAAATACTCTAACAGTAGTGAATAAAAACTTACGCTCACCTCCAAAGCAGTCACTCGAGGTGACATCTATCGGCACGTGATATGCCAATACCATCTCATATAGTCAGAGTTATGAGTCAATGGTTCAAGGAGCGATCATGAGGTGACTATCCTCTCCCTTCGTACTTGCCACTGAGTGATGTCTTCTACTTGTTTAGTCTCTCAATTAATATCCTATTTCCCTTTTAACTATTATGTGTTGCCAGTTGTTGTCGACGGGGAGGGATGAGATGGGTTGATCTAGCCCAAACTAATAAAGACATCTATCGGGTTGATGTCATTTAATGATGTGAAAACATATAAGAGGCACAATTGCTTGCCAAATGTCAGAACCATCCAAACAGTATGGTGGTATTGGTTGTTTACACATGTCACCCTTATATGGCTTCCACATAACCTACCGATGAAAATTATAGTCAAAAGGTAAATATTTAAGGAAAAAAAATGAAGATCGTTGTTACAGGTGAAAACTTACATCATCCTCCATCAATCGGTCTAATGTCTCTCAATAATGAGTCAAAAGATGTTGTGGGTGGTCTTTCAGACCTGTAAAATCGCTCTAAATTAAGAGGTTCGACAAGTTAATTTAAACTTTATTATACAAAATATATTAAACTAGACTAGAAATAATACACATTATTTCGAATACATACCTAAAGCTCAGAGGTGGAGGACTGGGATAATTAAGTTCTTCTTCTTCTATATCCAACTGTCTTGAGTGTCGGCCTTAGATCTGGGGCTGGATCGGTGGGAATCAATCCCAGGCCCAAACATGAAGCACGTGTACACATCCTGCAATCTCCTTCGTGTCAACGTCAGTGGCCCCGTAAAATTTGTGATAAAGGTGTGCTAACACCGCAGAACCCCAACTATACTGGCTAGCATGATGAAGATCCCATAGCAAGAGAAGATACATCAGGTGCACATATATGCTTGATGTATCATTAATTAACATACTCCCTATTAATTTCAAAATATATGCACGAGCATGTTGCTGCAAAATCTCCTCTATGGCATCTGGGGGGATTTGACTGAATTGATTACCTAGCCAAGGCAGGGATAAGTGTCCTCCTTTTATGATGTCGTTAGGAGAAGTGACACCGAGCAGTTGCTGACACTACTTAATCCAAATATGATTGGTTCGCCCAACCATGGGTAAACCATCCACTAGCAGACCTAGCTAGATGGTCACGTCTTGCAGGGTAATTGTGCACTCATCGACTGGCAAATGAAAAGTGAGTCTCACACCTCGAATGCTTTACTAATGACGAAATTAATGCATAATCGACTTCAAAATTCTCCATCCACGATGCTCCATAAAATCCAACTTGTTGGATGTAGGGAATAAGTGGTGGCAGGTAAAAAACTCGAGCATGAATGTAACAATGTCATATTTTACTGAATACGTGATTAGTCTGTCACCATAATGTTAATCAAGTTAGTACTATTATAGTAATACAAACTAAATGAACAAAATAATTTCATGTACAGTTACCTGTCCATCCCACACAGCCTTTGAAATGTGTTTTTTTTTGAAGGTATAAGACAGATAGATCTTCGGGGGCGGGATTTGGTACAAAGGGTCTCGTGTTTTATGCCATTTTACTTACTACAATTTAATGATCATAATAATTAGAAATGAATATTTTATATAAAAAAGATATTACTACAATTTATGAAAGTATATATACCAAGTAAAAGAAAAAAAGAAGGAACTTACATAAAAGTATGTAACAAGTATAAAAGAAAAGCATATTTCATATCCAAAAGCCCTAAAATAAACTAAAAAATACACATCACCTAAATTAATAACTACAATTAACAAATTAAAATTATAACTTAATTAAATCAAATGCATCATTAAATTTTTCTACATACAACAATTGTTCTAAAAATAAATATTTAAAATTAATCACTCCTACATTTAAAAAAAATAAAATTACAAATTTTCTAAATTAAAAACATATAGAATTTTATCTAAATGTATCAATAATAAAAAAAATAATCACTACCAACATAATTATATACCACACTTAAAATTTTATCTCAATGTATCAATAATAAAAAAACATAGTTATTACCAAAATAATTATTTACCACACTTAAAATTTTATATAACTAGTATTACTATAATTTATAAAAGAATGGAACAAGTCAAAAACAGCTATATTTCATGTTCAAAACCATAAACAAACTAAAAATAATAAAAATTACAAATCACATATATTAATTATTATAAAATTAATAAATAAAAAATGACCTAATTATGTAAGAGATAATTTTTTCAAATTAATAACACCTAAATATTTTATATAAAAAGATATTAATACAATTTATGAAAGTTTATACCAAATGAAAAAAAAAGAAGGAACTTACATATTTGAAAAATAAAATAAAATTAAAAATTATCTAAATTCAACACATCTAAAGTCTCTTATAAAAAAAACCTAATTGTTCAAACAAAAATATTTAAAATTGTATATTAAATAACCTAATTCTATATAAAAAGTATATCACTATAATTTATAAAATCATATAACACGTACAAAAGAAAAATATATTTCATATCCAAAAGCCCTAAACTAAAAGAAAACTACAAATCACCTAAATTAATAACTACAACTAACAAATTAAAATTATAAATTAATTAAATCAAAACAATATTAAATTTTTCTAAATACAACAACAATAAAAATAGACCTAAGAAGAAAATGAAAGAAATTACATACCTCGATAAATATGGATAATAGATAAATTAGTAGATTAAAAATTCAAAATCTTCTTGCCTACTTCTACAACAACAACAACACAACAAAAATATAGCTACATTAAGTAAAAATTGTCAAAAAATATTTAAAAAAACTTACCAAAAAAAATTATGAAGAGGGACCATATAATTTAACTAGAGATGAAGAAGAAGCTGAGTAACTACCACCAAATGAATATGAGGACTCACTAAAAGTGAAAGAGAGAAAGGAGGGGGGACCCACGGTAACAGAGTAAGAAAGTTGGGGGGGGCGGGGGAGGGAAGAAAGAAGGAGGAAGGAAAGAAGAAGACGACGGTAAAAACACAAAGGAGATAAGCTCAGAGACATGTGTCGATTATTCATTGGACTGTCGGATTCCAACATGTAAGTCGTACTTTGTTAGTGCGACACGTATGTTGCACCTGAGAGGGGCGACTTTCTGAATTCGTCTGTTGCCCCTGTCAGGGGCAACATACGTGATAGCCCATTTTCTTCCATAGTGAAAATGTGCTACATGCCGAATTTAAAAAAGAAAAAAGGAATACTAAGGGAATATAAATTCAAATGCAGTATACAACAGTAAAAAAGTCGCTATGTATACCTCTAAAATTCAATTTGGTTTGTATATGTGGGTGTTGGGAAAACTGAGAAAGATTTTGCATAACAATGTTGTGTTTGTCGTGACAAACTTATATAGCTTATTTAACTAACCTCATTAAAAGTGTTCGGTAAACGAGCTTATTTTAATAACTTATAGTTTATTTTAATAAGCTACTTTGAGTAATTTATAGCTTATGTACTTTTCTTTCCTTTTTACTATTGTTATTTTATAAAAACACTAATTATACCCTTATTTTTTATTCATTATACCATTATATATAAATATAATAAAATATGTAAATATATTTTATTATATATAGTAAAATATAATAAAATATATAAATATATATTTTTAATAATATATATATAATAATTTAAATTAATTTAATTAAAAACAAAAATGATATATTTATTTATATTATTTTGAAATTAAAAATATATCTTTTTATGTTATTTTATACTTTTCAGCTACTTTAATAGTTATTTTTATCTAATACTTCTAATTCAATAAGCTAGTTTATAAGTTATAAGTTATAAGCCAAAAATAGTAGCTTATAAGCTATCAGCTAGCTTATAAACTAATTTTGTCAAACAGAGCCTAAATGGTTAGGAAATCGGTTGTCTGGCGAAGAGGGAAAAAATATTACGGCAAGAGCATCTAAAGTAGTAAACTTTATTTGGATTCTTATTGTAAGTCTCATAGTATCATATTAGTTTAAGTAACTCCTCACCACTTTAGACAACTTTTCACTATAGTGGTGAACTTCTTAAAAACTCACAATTGAATCCTATAATCAATTCTTTACTACTTTAATATTTATTACTTTCCACTAATATTTATTGTAAGTTGATTATTTTATTATTACTTTTTATATAAGAACTAGTTCTTATATAAGAACCGTTTTTACACGTAACAGCCAATGTGATGAACCGAAATAAAAATTAATTTTTAAATTTAAAAATTCTTTAATAATCACCACTCTAAATGCTCTAACGTTAAATTATGATTGTTTGATGAGGCAAATCCTCACCCTTTGCCTGCACGCGCCACATCGCTCGTCATGAGGTATTACAAATCAAACTCTGATGGAATTTTCTCACGACTCACGAGTCTTCGTCTTTGCAGATCCAAAATAATAATAATAATAATTAAAAAATAAATAAATAATAAACAAGTATGGATACTGGACAGGAGAGATGGCTAAAATGGAATCTTCTTGGCATTTTCTTCAAAAAATAAAAAGCCTCACACCTTCCTTATGCTCTCTCTCTCTCTCTCCTCACTCCTCTTCATCAGTACCAAACACAACTCAATTTATCTAATGACACAGACACAAAGCCCTCCTCCTTCCTTTGCCATGTTCACAAAAGCAATAACACACACACGCATATATAACATATATATATATAAGCTTCAACAAGTGAATGGAAGGGACCGTCGCCGAGCATATTCCCTTTGTTTTTCGGCCCTGAAATAGGGCCCTCTACACACACAATAGCGGATGTCGAGAGTTAAATCGACAAAGAGCAAAGAGTGAGAGAAAGAGCGAAACAGAGAGAGAGACCTAAAGTGGTTACCTTTGTTACAATATGAAAGGGCTTTAAATATGAAACTGTTTCTAAAAATGTAACAATTCACTAGGAAATGAAACACTTACTTTAGTACATTAGGACATGCCCTGAAATTATGATCCTGAAATGAGTTTTTAATGAGATTAACATAAGATGATCAGGTCCCAAACTTCATGAAGCTTTGTCTTTAATGAAATGATGAAAAGCCAACACGGGGCACTACCTCATTGGTAAAAAGCACTTGATGTAGCATATATATATATATATATATATATATGTAATTATTAAGTGATATCAATCCAATAAAATCATCATTTTTGTAACTGTACTTGTGATGGAAGTATAACCAATGTATACGTTTAGGCATATCTCTTGTTGTTTCTCTCTGCCTCACATCTGTCTCTTTGTTTCGCAAACTCACACCCTCTCTCTAGTTCTAATTCCATTGCCTTCATCACTTCACAACCCATTTTGTCCATAACCATATATATATATATATATATATATACACGTTATTGTTTTTGTGAAGATGGAAAAGGAAGGAGGAGGGCTTTTTGTCCGTGTCATTAGATACATTGAGTTGCGTTTGGTAGTAATGGAGATGAGTGAGGAGAGAGAGATAGAGAGAGAGAGATAGAGAGAGAGAGAGAGATAGAGAGCAAAAGGAAGGTGTGAGGCTTTTTATTGTTGAAGAAAATGCGTAGAATATTCCATTTGAGCCATCTCCTCTGTCCACCAGTATTTACACTTGCTTATTATATATTTATTTGTTTAATTATTATTGCTTTTTATTTTTGAAGAAAATGCGAAGAAGATTCAATTTGAGGCTCGTGAGTCGTGAGAAAATTCCACAAGAGTTTGACTTATAATGCGTGATGAAGAGCAATGTGGCGTGTGCAGACGATGGGTGAGGATTTGCTTGATCAAACGGTCATAATTCAATGTTATTGTAACGTTTTTCCTTCTATGTCAGACAACGTATTTCCAAGTACAGAAGCAAGCCCATGTATTAGGTTATTTAACTAAGTTTGGTGGAAAATCAAGTAAGTCTAAATATATTTAAGGTCATTTACCGAATCAAAGTATTGATACTAATAGCTGTTGTTTGATCCTAGTAGTTTGTTCTGAAGATGTTAACAGTATGCACAGAATTTAGTGTTCATTAATTACTTGACCTCTTTCTATCTAATTTATTTGTCTAATACATTCATGCACCTTCACTAAAAGAAATCTGGACCTTCCACTATCTTTTGGTGAACTTATAAACCATATAGCAGCCATGAAGAGCAGTTAGATTTAACCCTTTAATTTATGAGATTAAATCATTTAATAGCGGTCCAAGATAGAGGAGCTAGATCCTAATGAGTACAATCTGAACATACAAGATTGTCATTCTTAAATCTTACGTTGCCTTTTGCTTAATATTATTGTTTTTCATTCTTGCGTCTTACAATTTTTTTTCAGTCCATGGGTAAAGAAAAAATGACTTCGCTATCCAGAGGTAATTGAATCAAAGGAAGAAAAAAACAGGGTAATTGAAGGATAATATATGGCATGTATTTTTCATTGAAGGGTAATAAATAAGTAGTACTTTACGTTTTCGTTATTTATTATTTTTTTCTTGTTCTCCTTCACACATATATGACGAGGATCATCCTTTCTTTTTTTTTTTTTTTCCTCTGCTCAAAAGATTAGTAATGAGAAAAGATTATTCTAACATTACTGTCAGTGAGGACACCATTTACCTGTATACTGGCTTGTGAATCACACAATTAAAGGATCACCACTCACTCATATCTTTATAATAATTAAAGTTTTAATTGTAAACATGTTGGTCAGATTATTGAAGTAGCATGGCATCTTAGTAAATAGTAATTGAGTATGAAAATATGTTGAGAGATGGAACTATCCAATTCCATCAACTAAATTCTAAGAAAACCTTAAGTTTCTAGAAATCAAACGCTAAACTTCTAGATTCCTAGCTTGCCGTTGAACAAGTAAGCTAATAACCTGACAAATTATCAAACCCGCTCTTTCATTCATTGCCATAGAACATTGCTATTACTACACTGAACCTATAGCCCTTCTTGAACTTTACTATTATGATTCAAGAGCATGAAAAAGGGCATTGTGATTTTTATACACTACTACTCAGTAGGCTCTGTTTCCTTTATTAACAGAACTTTCCTTTTTTTTTTTCTTTTGATGAATATAATGCAACAATATGGTTGTAGTTGTTTTCGAATAAAAAGATTTCAAAAAACTTCTACGAGGAATCTCAATCTCAATCCTCTTAATCACAAACTCCTATTATTTTATGAGATGATGCAGGTGCTAAGTAAAGAGTATTTTGGACGAGTAAGTGATTTAGAATTGGGTCCATATTCTTATAAAGTATTTGGGTTGTTTATTCACCAATCTGGGAGCTTGAACTTGAGTTCAAGTAGTGGCAAGTGTAGCAACTCTACTAATAAAGTGAAAACTTTGCAAATTGAGTTGAGTTCCATAAAAGATACATTTGAAGAACGTGCTCATGAGCTTTGAGAGCTTGTCTGTAGACAACTTGAGCTCGGTCATTGAACAACTTGACTACAATCGCCTCTAGAGGTTGCCTCTATAAGTAAACCAAGTAGTTTAAAGGTAATATAATTTTTGAGTTATTAACTCATTTTTTTCATTTGCTATGAATTCTCATATTAAATATTATGCTTATTGGCCTGGTGTGAATAGTCCAAAAGCTTCACCTATAGAAAACCATCGTTAGTCAAAACCCATGATGATGAGTAGATGTAAAACTTATATTTTTAGGGCATGTAAAAACTTATACTTCTAATATATGTTTTAACCTTTTTTATTTTAGATGTAAAACTTGTATGTTTTAACTAAAAGTGTAAATTGATGTTTATTTAATTCAAATACATTTTCTTATATAATAGATTAGCTTAATTTTAAATTTATAAAAAAATTTATGAATGTGCGTTTGTATGCATGCGTATATATATAAAAACCAAATGATTATAAAAGAAAAAGAACTTATTGATGGTTATTACTGTCGACGTGAAATAAAAATCTAAATAGAACCGTTTTAGCATCGATCATATAATCAAATTGGCAGTGAAAACTGACATTAAATGACAGGATTAGCGTCCATTATAGCCGACCTTGAATGATATAATTAGTGTCAATCAAAATCCACTGAAACCACGACCATGTAGCATTTGATGGAATTTAAAATAAAAAAAATTAGATAATGGTAACTTTGTAATTGTTTATGAAAATATGATGACATGTGAATGATTATATGACTTTGTTGCATTGCCTTAATTAGAAATAATTATAAAAATGAAAGTGAAAAGGATGATCATGGAGAGAGAATTTTTTTTTTTTGGTCATGAGAGATGAATGGCGGCAATACTCCAGGCAAATATGTTAATGAGAAAAACCGAATATATAAGGTTTAGATAAGTTTTTAAAATTATAAAACTTTTGGTTCGATTCAATTTGCCGGTTTGATTCAGTTATAATTGAATTGAGCCATATTATTATATAATAAAAATATATATTTATATATATTTAAATAGTTAGAAAAATATATCAAAACATTGTTGCGCACTTTCATATTATGTTATAGTTAAAATTATAATATAATATATTATATTATCTTTAAATTCACAAAGAAAATTGGATTATATTAAGAAAATTACTGCACATTTTCATCCAATCTTAACCAATTAGGTGTTGGGATAAAAGATGAAATTTTTGCAATGAAATTAATAATTGCAAAACTCTTATAATTAATAATTACAAAATTAATAATAGCTTTTAAATTCCATTGCGTAAAAAATTTATTTGACTTGGACAATACTTTCAGATGAAAATTGGACTATGTTAAGAAAACTAGAAAATTAAACAGTGAACACTTATGATATTTAGTAAAATTAGGGTTTAAAAGAAATAGATAAAAGTAAGCATTTTATTTTATTTTTTTGTAAAATTTTTTAAGATATTAAACCGTTTAAAACCGAACCAAACCGTTCAAAAAAAACTGAACCAAACTGCTTAAAAAAAATAAATAAGTTTAAAAATTATCAAACTGACTTAGTTCGGTTCGATTTGGTTTATACCTAAAATTGAATCAAGTAGCTCCAAAAACAAAAATCAAACAGCCCAAAAGAATAAATAGATCAAAAAATTATCAAATTGACTTGATTAAGTTCAATTTAGTTTATGCCTAAAATCGAACTAAACCTTGATACAGGCCTAACCACATATGGAAGGTATATATAAAGGCATGGAGTATGTAATTGAAGTATTGAACAATAATCATCAATTATAAGCAATAATTTCTCTTTGCCTTCGTTCATCTCTCCTTACCAAAAAAAAAAATTTCTCTCTCCCTTTCTTCCATAAAAAGTTTTTGTCCATCATCATCCCTTTCACTTTAACTTTTAATTATTACTTCTTTTATAACTTTTTAATAATTTACAAAATTATCACTATCACTTTCAATTAAATTTCATCAGCATTGTTCAAAATATGATAGAAATAGGGTCGGTTAAAATTAATGTTAAATTAAAACTATTTAGCGTTGATTATTCTCCGTTGTTATAACCGATACTAGAGAATTTTTTGATCCACAAGAAATGTTAGTTTTCATGTAATGTTTTGAAAAAAAAAAATTTTTTGCTTGTCCTGTGTAAATCCTAAGATAAAGTACACCTAACAACTAGAATAAAATATTGCACATTTGATTAAATTATATACTACGTATAATAAACTATTGTTATATACTTATATGTGAGTTTTAGTGTACTGGCAGAATCCAATACTTCAAAGTTCAAATTACCATTTATCTGCGCCTGCAATTAACATTTATCTACGCCTTCAAACTTTGGAACGTATATTAATTAACAAAGACTAAAGTGAAAAAAATTCTGATAACAAAACCATTTATAATTTCTTTGAAAAATAAACTTATCTTATATTTATGAAAGTTGACCAGGAGTCTTGAAATATATGTATTGATTTCTGATAATTAATCAACAATAATATATGTATTATTATTATACTTTATCAACGTAAGGACAAATATGAATTGAAGAACATTTTTAGAATAAATTAAGTATTATTTTAAACAAAAAATATTAGATTAAACATTTTAAGAGATAAATTTTAAAAAAATTAATATTATTCTTAAAAGTGTTTTGATGAAAATGAATTTAGTTAGTAGAGCATTGTTTTTCATTTTAAGGGAGGGGAATATATTTTCATAATAAGAAGAAGAATGGTGTAATTAAACCTTCTCTCAAAAAGAAGGGAAAGTAAATTCTTTTATATTTAAAATTGTGTTTTAATTCGTTAGATCTTATCAAAAAATATATTCTGTAAATATGTTGTTGTTTTTAATAATTAATCAAATTTATTAAACGACTCCAAACTTTTTTTAAATTTTTAAAAGATTATAATATAAACTTAAAAATATTTTGATCAAAATATTTATCCATAAAATATTCTTTAATTTTAGTGAAGGACGGTGCAAATTTATTTCTCCAACCTACCATCTTATTTAGGTTTAGCCTAAAAGGGAGTTAAGTCATGTTTTACCAACCTACTATCTCATTTTATGAAGACTAAAATACATAAAAAAAATTTTAGACACTTTACCTTCCTCAACTTTAAAATCTAACAAAAAACCCATTGAACTTTCTACTTCTGGCAAAATATCATTTTTATCTAACTTTCAGTTAAGTCATCTATCAATTAAATGACACGTCACCCACCCATTGCCACGTCATGCTACATTATATCTAAGTGGTAGTTGACTTGGCAATATAATCTCTTTAAAATTTTAGGTAAAAATAATATTTTAGTCCTTTATATTTATTTTAGGTTTTAGTATTTTTTATATTTTATCTATGTTGCAAACTTACATTGCTTTTTTTCTTTCCATCAATTCTATTAGGCAATTTAATATATTTGACATTTTATTATCCTAATATTGACATGTACTATCTACTTAGCTATTGATGATGTATTAGTGACTCACATGAAAATTTCAATTGCCTAAAATGTACTATGTGCTTGCTCCCTATTTAGTTTTAAAAAAAGGAAAATAAATTCAAACAATTTGGTCCTTCAAAATTTTTTTTCACAAACAATTTAATTCTTGAAAGTTTATCTTTTGTAAATAAAATAGTCTTTAGATGCCACATTATTCTTACACCACTACCACGTTATTATTTAAATATAACATATCAGCAAACAAAATACAAGACTAGTTGACAAGCCACATGGGACAACAATGAGTCACATTAGCATTGCTGTTAAGACAAAACGTACAAAGTGGACTAAGGGCTTATTTATTGCGGTACTACATTTTTTTAAATTATTTATGCATATATTTACTATTTAAAATTATTTTCTTATATACTAACTTTTCACTAAATTCAACCAACTCCTCATCGAATTCAGTGCATATATGTAGCAAATTCGACCAAAGCGTGGTCGAATTTGCTGCATGTTAATTTTTTATTAATTTCTCACACAGAATTTGACTAACATTGGGTAGAATTATGTGTGTCTTAATTTTTTTATAAAAAAAAAAATCACACCAAATTCGACTAACCTATGGTCGAATTTGGTATGTTTATAAAGGGTAGTCGAATTTGGTGTGTGTTTTTTTTATTTTTTTAGAAAAAAAATACCCCAAATTCGACCCTGTGTGTGCGTGTTTTTTTTTAAATTTTATAAATAGCAAATTGCATTACTTATATTTTTTTAAAAAATTTTTGTTTAAACTAAATTATAATAAGTAAATTTTACTTGATATTTTTTTATTTTTATAAAATATTAAGTTTCAGTAATTAATAATAAAATATTGTTTTATTGTTTTACATGATTTAATTTTATTAATGTCTTAATAATATATTAATTATTATTTTAATAAATATATAAATTATTTTAAAAGATATTTATTATTTGTTAATAAATATATTGGAAAAGATATATGAATTAGATAATAATATTTTAATAATCTAAAAGATTTATTTTTATTATTTTTTAAGATTTTAAGAATATTCTTAATTTTTAGTTTTTAAATAATAAAAACATATGAAAATACATCAGTTGTAGTTAAAAATTGGATGTTAAATAAATTTTTTGTCAATTGCATGAGTGTATTTTTTTTTTTTGAATTTCTTATTAAATTTGATATATGTCATTTTTTAAAATTTCATTTATTTATTATATGAAATTTTTATGAAGTTTATACTTTTTCATGTAGATATTTTTTTAAAATTTTTGTTTAAACTAAATTGTAATAAATAAAATTTACATGAATTTTTTTAATTTCTAGTAATTAATATATATATATATATTAATAAATTAATATAAATTATTTTATTATGGTTTCATTATTGATTTAATGTATTGGCAAAGATTTATTTTTATTATCTTGTTAAGATTTATAGAATATTTATATCTTTTAAGTAAATAAAAAAGAAATTACATCAAATATAAATATAAATTGGATATAAAATAAATTTTATACAAGAATACATTCAATAGTAGTGTGAGCCAGTTCCACAATGGTACTTAAAGACACGTCTCTTTCCACGACCGATGCTTGATTCTTCTCTTCCTGATTGCTATTTTCAGCCGAATCGTCATCTTCGGTTGAATCATCGTTGGGTTTAGGATATTGTCTTGGTGGGGTTTGATAGGCTGAGCTTGGACCAGTGTCATCCCCCTTCGCGGTGCTCGGGCCAGCTTCAGATGCCATCGACCTACCACCACGACGACCACGTGCCCCTCGCGCCCTTCCACCTAGCCTGCCTTGGGGTGGCCTTTTTAGAATATGTGCCTATGATAAGTCTTGTGCTGCTGGAACTGTGTGTTCCATGGTGTTACGTTCTCCAAGAGCTTGCAGGATCTTGTCACTAGTCGATACCACATAATCTGAGAGAATTGTTGGTTCTTACAGACCATGTACGGGCATTGCTCTCACTAGAGTAGCCTGTAAATAATACAATAAACAACATTATTCTTCAAGTAATATTAATTAAAATAAATGACAAATAATTTAAAGTATATTTTACCATGTATCCATCGCAGGCGTTCGAAGCACGAATCCATCACCTTGCGTGAAGGTAATACCACTGAATGTATCGTGAGTATGGTGCTAAAGGATAATGTGATAGTGTTATAGGAGCAATGCTTACTCGATCCCACCATTGGTACCACGACTGGATGAAGTCAGTATACTTCACCTTTCAGTTAGTTGATGTCTTCCTAGTTAACTTTTTAAGATGTCAATTCTCTAAGTTCATCGGTAGGATCGGGATCGGTTGTTCCATCCCAAATTGACGGATGACTCGATCAAGATAGTGCCATTCTATTATATGAAAATTCAGGATAGGAACCGAGGCACACCACATGTCAAGGTCATTTCAGCAATATTCTGGGACGACTTGAAATGTATATGGGAGCCAAATAACCAAATTTTGGTAAATATTAGCATTACATCCACTAACAGGGAACAAAATATTATCAATTTAAAAACAAAATAAATACTAATACCTCCTCATTAGTCATGTGGTCCATCAATTGCCTGTATCAATCTAGAGCATGAGCAATAAAGGCTTGGTATAGGAAAAATTTATTCCACTTATTATAATTTAATCTTTATTTCAATTTCCAATGTAGACAAATTATTACCTAAAAATACAATGATCTATATTTTTAATTGAAATAATAATGTAAATGATTCAAATAAAATATCTAAATAAAATAATAATAATAGCATATGACATACTTGTGTGCTATAGGAGGGGGCCAAGAATGTTCTTCATCATCATCGGGTTGAATTGGTACTTGCGGCCTTAGTCGTAGAAATAGTTCAAATGCCCACACATGCAATAAATGAACACACCCACTAATTTGATGAGTAGTAGGGTGTGTTGCCTTGCATAATTCACTGTATAGGTGAGCCAAGACGGCCGAGCCCTAACTATATTTCCCGCATTCTTCAAAGTCTTGCAACAACAGCGTGTTCCTAAAGGTGCGGCACCTGCCTATGCTCAAACTCATGAAAGCAACAATGTATAAACTAATAGAATATTTCACAACATGAGCCACAAGTATACAAACACAGATTTCAGCTCAGAACACCAACTTCTCAAGATCATGACAAAAGATTTGCAAACAAATCGTGATCACAAAAGAAGGTGAAAAGTCATTGATTTCGATCCATAGAGATCGTTATTTGAAGTGGAAGAACCATGTGCTGAACTGAATGGACTACTAAGGCGCACTTGCAAGCTGGATCTCAGTGCTAAAAAGTGCGATTGTGGAGAATTTCAAACTATGTGTTAAGTTCTTAAGTTAACATTAATTTGGTATTTTTTATTTAATGATTTTACCTTCAACTTACCTAAATATGTTTACTTTGAAATGATTTTTGTCCTCTTAATCACCTCTTGAACTTTAAAGGCTTTTTACATATTTCTTATGTTAAATCCCAATTTTTACTATTGATTTGTGCCATTTTTGTGAATCATATGCAAGGTCAAAAGTTGGGAGTTAATTAAGGAAAGGAAGCCTTAGAGTTACTGAGTAAAGAAGCCAAAGAAGAAAGCTAAGAATGGAAATCCTTGCTGAAGCAAAGAGATAATATAGCTACAGTGAAGAAATTTAACCAATGTCATGTTTCTGCCACTCACCGCTGCAGTGGTGAGTTATCATCGATGCAGCGGTAGTTCCTCCGTTGCTTCCCTAAGCGTTACGCTGAAGATTTTCTTAGTTTATGCTTTTCTGCCTTCCACTACTACAGCGGTGAAATATTTCTGCTGCAGCGGTGGAGCCCAAAATCAGCACAATTGAATCTGCATTATCCCACTATAGTGGTGAATTCGTGCCGCTGTAGCAGCAGAACCAGAAAATTAGCTTTTTAGAAAGGCTTTAAATAGCTGCATATATTATTTTCTAGGGTAATTTTGGATCTGTGGGAGAGAGGGAAGCGTCGTTTTGGCTGAGAACAGCAAGGAGAACCTGATTTTTAAGGCTTTGGGGGCTCAATCCATCATCCCATATCAAACTCATGGCCATATTTATCCTTTTTTCTGCTTTCTGCTATTTATTTTCTATGAGTAGCTAGATTTTTCATCTAGGGTTACTATGAACTTGACTCTTGAATAGATTTTGCATTCTCTCATGTACTTGCAACCTTATTTCAATCAATATAAGTCTTTTTATTCATTTTACTGCTGCATTATATAGATTTAATCAACCTATATTTATGCTTATTGTTGTCTTCGAACTCGGGAGAGGGAGGTGATAGTAGAACACTGATTAGGGAGGACGAGTGTGTGAACCTTACTAAGTGTTTTCGCTTGTTAGCTAATAGAGATATTAGTTGATCTCGTTTAATCAAAGCTAGGTTAGTTAGTTTAGACTTAACCCACTCAAGGAATTGTGTAAGAGTTAAGTAACTTAATTGAGATTCGAGAGAATTCTTTTAAGTTATTAGAATAACCTAGGATTAACTTATATGGTTGAATAAGTTACAAGTGCGTGAGAGGGGTTTTGTAATTTCTAGGATGGAGGAGAGGGATTAGTGACCCTAGGCTTT
This sequence comes from Biancaea sappan, assembly GCA_037074585.1. Taxonomy (NCBI): domain Eukaryota; kingdom Viridiplantae; phylum Streptophyta; class Magnoliopsida; order Fabales; family Fabaceae; genus Biancaea; species Biancaea sappan. Next base: position 14,777,446 of record CM073495.1, on the reverse strand, counting down.
TAATTAGATCAATTTCATCAATTTTTGCATTGGTTGCTGTTATTAAAAGAAAACTCATAAAAATTACTATCATTGATTTTATTTTATCATTTCTTGACTAGAGCTATTTGCAATCCAATAGTTTCGTCTAACTAATTTAATCAAATTTCTTGGGTAGTTAGCCACTTAGTCCTCGTGAGATCGACATCTTCACTCCTTATACACTATATTACTTGTGCGACTGGTACACTTGCCAAATCGCCTAACAAGTTTTTGGCACCGTTGCTGGGGACTAAGTTTTATGCTAATATTTAAAGAAATTTGAAAGTACTAGCTTAGACGCTTCATTAATTTTTTGTTTTGTTTTGTTTTCTTTTCTTTTTGATTTTGTTCTTTTTGATCATAGAGTCATTTTTAGTTTTTTTGGTTTTGTTTTGCTGTGTTGATTTTTACTGCTAAATTTGTTGTCATTGCTAATTGGTATCTTCCTCTTGTGCATGGGAGGTACCATTAATCAAGCTGATCTTTTTTTGATCCCGAAATCGAGAGGCTTGCAAGGAGAATTCGGAAAGAAGCTAGAGTTAGAATAACCCAAGAAGGGCAAGTCTTTCAAGAAGAAATGGCAGAGGATAATGTAAATCTGGGAGGCATTGAAAATAATGGGAGAAATGGAGTTGCACAATTGCAACAAGATGACAATAGAGCCGTGTGAGATTATGCCTCACCAAATAATGCTGGACATGTCTCCTGCATAGTAAAACCTCCGCTCGGTGCTCACAACTTTAAAATTAGAGCTGTCTTGCTAAATCTGGTTCAATAGAATCAATATAAAGGAAGCCCCATGGAAGATCCGAATAAACATATCATAAATTTTCTAGATATTTGTGACATGGTTAAGATCAACGGAGTCACTGATGATGCTATTCGCCTCCGTCTGTTCACCTTCTCCTTGAGGGACATGGCGAAGAGTTGGCTTAATTCTCAACTAAGAGGGAGCATTACTACATGGGATCAACTTCAAAGGAAATTCTTGGATAAGTTTTTCCCTCCCTCAAGGTCAGTTAAATTGAGGAATGAGATCACTGCCTTTCATCAGCACGAAGGCGAAAGTCTTTATGAAGCTTGGGAACGGTTCAAGGAATTACTGATGAAATGTCCTAATCATGATCTTCCAGAGTGGCAGCAGCGTACCATCTTCCACAGTGGTCTCACATATGAGACTCGAGATAAATTGGACACTGCAGCAGGTGGTGCTTTGATGGCAAGATCTATAGTGCAAGTAAAAGAAATAATAGAGACTATGGAGGCCAGCCAAAATGCATCCAACCGATCCAAGAATGCTTCAAGAAGGGGAGTCATGGAATTAGACACCCTAGATGCTTTGTTAGCTCAGAATGAAGTATTAACCAGGAAAGTGGATATGTTATGCTTAAGACAGAATGAATAGGCAAAGGTGAATGCGATAATTTTGTCAGGTACAAAATGTGATTTCTGTGGAGGGCCTCATGTAAATGGGTGTTGTGAGGAATTTCCTTCAGTGGAACAGTTAAATTACATGGGTAATTTGTAAAAGGACCAGAACAACCAGTACTCCAACACATATCATCCGAGCTCGAGGAATCATCCTAATTTCTCTTGGAGTAATAATCACTGCTTGAACCCCTTAGCTTCATCCTTTGGTAAGCCATCTCACCCTCCTGGCTTTAATAATCAAAGTAATTATCTTCGTCAGAATAGAGCTCCTCCACCTCAGGTGGAAAAGAAGTCATCCATGGAAGAAATGTTCATGAAGTTTATGGAGAGAACTAAGGCTATAAGCCAAACCCAGAGTGCATCTATTAAAAATCTAGAAACCCAAGTGGGTCAATTGGCACTCACTTTGAATAGCAGGCCACAAGGTAATTTCCCTAGTGACACTGAAAAAAACCCAAGGAGGAAGGGGAAAAATTATTGTAATGCCATTACCTTAAGGAGTGGCAAGGAGCTCCCTGATACTGTCAAATCACATGACAAGAATCAAAGGGTGATCAGTGCATAAGAGAATAAAGAAGTTGTTAAGCCTCAAGAGAAGGCAACTGAAGGAATAGATGCTTCGGGTGTTAAAGGTAAGGGGGAAGATACAAGGCAAGACATGAGGGGTGGAAGTTTTATTCCACCATTGCCTTTTCCTTAGAGGCAAAAAAAGTTTAGTTTGAACTGGCAATATAGAAAATTCTTACAGATTCTGAAGCAACTTCATATCAACATCCCATTCGTGGAGGCATTGGAACAAATACCCAGTTATACAAAGTTCATGAGGGATGTGTTGTCAAGAAAAAGGTGCTTGGGTAAGTTTGAAACTGTTGCTATGACTCAAGAATGCAGTGCTATTCTTCAAAAGAAGTTGCCTAGCAAAATGAAAGATCCGGGTAGCTTTGTAATCCCATACAACATTAGAAGCAACTTTTCTGGAAAAGCACTGTGTGATCTAGGAGTGAGTGTTAATTTGATGCCGTTATCTATTTTCAAGAAATTGGGTTTGGGAACTGTTCGGCCTACCACAGTGACTCTGCAGTTAGCTGACTGTTCGATGTGCTATCCGAATGGAATCATTGAAGATGTACTTGTCAAGGTGGACAAGTTGATTTTTTCGGCTGATTTTATTATCATGGACTATGAGGAAGATAAGGAAATCCCGATCATTTTGGGAAGACATTTTCTAGCAACCGAAAAAACTTTAATTGATGTTCAAAAAGGTGAATTAACCATGAGGGTTAATGATCAAGAGGTCACCTTTAATATGAACAAAGCAATGAAAGCTTCTGACAAGCCAGAGGAGTACTATTTGGTGAAGATGATTGATAAAGAATCTCATGAGTATTTTCATGATGGGATGGATAAAATTGTTTGAAGGATGCTGAAGATGTGGGAAAAAGAAAAAAAGGAGTTCTTGGAACTTCCAAGGCATATGCAAAGATTGGTGATGATCCCTATGAATTCAAATCGCCTGACATTGCAAAAATGGTGAATACTCAGTCAAAATCATAGCAGCCAACATTAGATGATCCACCTTGAACAAGGATCGGTAAAGTCTGACTAAAGACTATAAACTTAGCAATCTTGGGAGGCAACCCAAGTTTCCTTGATTTCTTAGTTTTAATTGTTTTGTTTTGTTTTGGTTATGTTGTTTCTTGGTTTTTAGTAGTTTTTATTGCTTTGCTGTGAATTTGATGTTGTGTTGGTGTGAACTTTATTTCCTTGGGACTTGATGTTGCTGTGATGGATTTTGAGATAGTATTGAACTTATGACGATGCACAATTGTTGGATAGCGATTTCAATTTTTGGCCTATTTTATTGTGATGATGATATTGTACTGTCAATGTTGAATATTTCTGTTGTTTGCTGTCTGTATGTTAACAAAGAAAAATGGATGCTTGCATTCTCATGTTTTAAACCCTCCTTAGCTCATTGAGGACAATGTACAATTTAGGTTTAGGGGAGAGGTTTTATTGTGAGACATATGTGCATATGCATATTTTTCTGTGAGAGAAGAGCTGAAATGTTTGCCTTTGTTTCCTAGTAGTGCTCAGCAAATCAGAAAAAATTTTGAAAAATTGTTAATTTCTTCTCTGCAAGTGAAGTTAATTCATTTATTTTCAAAGTATGAAGGAATCTTTGAATCTAATACTGGGAATTTCTTATAAATGCCACCTTGTGTTTATTCAAGCAGCAATAGGAAGTTTTTACAATGAATTTTTCTTTTTAAGAACTCCTTAATCCTGAAAATGGTTTATAATTTCTTGAATTGGAGAATAGTGAAAAAATATCAAAAGTTCAATAAGGGGATAGCTAAAAAAGTTCAATAAGGGGACATGCTTAAAAAAAAGGAAAAGAAAATAGAGCTAGTTTTTGGTAAAGCTAAGCCCCTTGAGAACAAAAATAAAATGAAGCCCTTGAGAACAAAAATAAAGTGAAGCCCTTGAGAACAAATAGTAAATTAATCACTAAACTCTAATTCAGGTTTTAATAAACTATTTGAGGATGAAAAGGAATGTTTTTGATGTGAAACTCTAATTGTTTAAATTTCTATGCTGCTTGGGTTGAATTAGTAACTCTTAAGAAAATTATGCTAACTACAAATTTAAAGATTGTTTCTATTTCAACTGATGCGATAAAACTTAACTTGCTAAATCGATTGTATTTTAAATTAGTTCTGTTTGCTGATGAACATCTTGGAAACCTTGGTATTTTGTTTTGTAAGTGTTGACCCTAAGGCTATATGCCATAAGTTTTGATGATGACAAATGTATTTGAATAGTAGCATTGATATATATAAAGATTAATTATCATATATATGCTACAAGTACTTAAGCATGATTATGTTATTTAATATGTATGTTGCATATATTGAATCATGCTATTAAACTAACCATTGGGTTTGCAAGTAAGATATATTTTATAGGTTGGTTCAAAACAAGAAGAGTGAGCATTGTATTGAAGAACAAGGAAAAGCAATATCATGCTTCACTCAAGGAAAACAACATGCAAGGATGAAGCTCCAAGAAATGAAGAATTAGAAGATTTGAAGTCTTGGAAGCTTGGATGCATCAAGATAGCCTATGTGTTTAAATTAGGTATATTTTATATAGGCTAGTATATTTGTGCAACTCAATGATTTAGATTTGCATACATTGGCTCAAGCATTTTTGAACAAAAAGATAGTGAGATATGAAGTTTTACAAAAGTTATTTTTTGACCTTTGGTCACTCCTTATATCATATCTCATAAATGAAAAATCGGTTTTTCAAGTATCTTAATCTCATTTGATAGTAGACTCAAAGATATTTTCAACGGTATATTATTTATTCAAAACGGAGTCCAAATGAGAAATATATGACTATTCAAAATATAGTTTGAAAAACTGAAAGTTGATTTTACTGTAATAAAGAATTATTCTGTTCTGACCTATAGTCAGTATTTTGATTATATCTTTTAAAAGAAAAATAATTTTTGAGTAAAACTTGGTTCATTTGAAACTAGACTCCAAGAGCTTTCCAACGGTATATTATTTGTTTAAAACGGAGTTCAAATGAGGGAGTTATGAATTTTTAAAGAAAGCTCAAAATCTGGACTGCACTATAACGGCTATATAACGGCTAGTTTTGTAAAATCTTATATATATGACCTTAGATACACGATTTTGAGCAAGAACAAAGTCCTACAATGTGATATTAACTTCTTCTATCATCTTTGAGAGAAAGGAAAGCATTCTTGAGCCAAATCTTGCATATTCTCTATCATTAGAGTTATTAGAGCTTCATTTGTTTTCATCTACTCTTTAGAGAGAGTTTCTTTGTATTGTTGATTTTGATCAACACATATATTATTCTGAGTTGAGGTTCGCAAGTACCGGTGTGGAAAGAACTTGCTTTGGGTTGAGGAGGAGCCCGGATTCATAAATTCTTCATTGTGGTTTCGCAAATACCCGGATCGAATTTGCGTGGTTGTAGTGGTTTGCAAGTACCCGGATTAAACTTGCAATTATAGTGGAAATACTCAAGTGGTCTCTTGAGGACTGGATGTAGGCTTGGATTAGCCGAACCAGTATAAATCTCCGAGTTTGCTTTCTCTATCCCTTACTCTTTAATTTGTGCATATTGATATTTATTCTTTAATTCCTTGATCTTTATAATTATTTATCTTAACAGCACATTGATTTTCTGTATTGTATTTATTATCCTAAGCATTGTACTTTTACAGAAAATCATTTTAACTTCCAATTAATTCTTGTGAAAAAATTATAAAACCCAATTCACCCCCCCCTCTTGGGTTCCAACCATTACTTTCAGTAAGTTGCTCAGAAGCCTTTGCTTGAGGACAAGCAAAAGTTTAGATTTGGGGGAGTGTTAAGTTCTCAAGTTAACACTAATTTGGTACTTTTTATTTAATGATTTTACCTTCAACTTACCTAAACATGTTTACTCTGAATGATTTTTGTCATCTTAATTACCTCTTGAACTTTAAAGGCTTTTTGCATATATCTTATCTTAAATCCCAATTTTTACTATTGATTTGTGCCATTTTTGTGAATCATATGCAAGGTCAAAAGTTGGGAGTCAATTGAGGAAAAGAAGCCTTAGAGTTGTTGAGTAAAGAAGCCAAAGAAGAAAGCTAAGAATGGAAATCCTTGTTGAAGCAAAGAGATAATGTAGCTACAGTGAAGAAATTTAACCAATGTCATGTTTCTGCCACTCTCTGCTGCAGTGGTGAGTTATCACCGCTGCAGCAGTAGTTCCTCTGCTGCTTCCCTAAGCATTGCACTGAAGATTTTTTTAGTTTATGCTTTTCTGTCTTCCATCATCGCAGTGATGAAATATTCCTGCTGCAGCGGTAGAGCCCAAAATCAGCACAATTGAATCTGCATTATCCCGCTGCATTGGTGAATTCGTACCCCTATAGCGGCGGAACCAGAAAATTAGCTTTTCAAAAAGGCTTTAAATAGCTGCAGAGATTATTTTCTAGGGTAATTTTGGATCCGTGTGAGAGAGGGAAGCGCCGTTTTGGCTAAGAAGAGCAAGGAGAACCTAATTTTCAAGGCTTTAGTGGCTCAATCCATCATCCCACATCAAATTCATGGCCATATTTATCCTTTTTTCTGCTTTCTACTATTTAGTTTCCATGAATAGCTAGATTTTTCTTCTAGGGTTACTATGAACTCGACTCTTGAATAGATTTTGCATTCTCTCATGTACTTGCAACCTTATTTCCATCAATATAATTCTTTTTATTCATTTTACTACTGCATTATATAGATTTGATCAACCTATATTTATGCTTGTTGCTGTTTTCAAACTCGGGAGAGGGAGATGATAGTAGAATACTGATTAGGGAGGACGAGTGTGTAAACCTTACTAAGTGTTTTCGCTTGTTAGCTAATATGGATATTAGTTAATCTCATTTAATCAAACCTACGTTGGTTAGTATAGACTTAACCCACTCAAGGAATTGCATAAGAGTTAAGTAACTTAATTGAGATTCGGGAGAATTCTTTTAAGTTATTAGAATAACTTAGGATTAACTTATATGGTTGAATAAGTTGCGAGTGCGTGAGAGGGGTTTTGTAATTTCTAAGACGGAAGAAAGGGATTAGTGACCCTAGGCTTTTAATTAGATCAATTTCATTAGTTTTTGCATTGGTTGCTCTCATAAAAATTACTATTATTGATTTTATTTTATCATTCCTTGACTAGAGCTATTTTCAATCCAATAGTTTCGTTTAACTAATTCAATCAAATTTCTTGGGTAGTTAGTCACTTTGTCCTCGTAGGATCGATATCTTTACTCTTTTTACATTATATTACTTGTGCGACTAGTGCGCTTGCCAAATCGCCTAACACTCTGCACTTTCCATGTCCACATGCAATAGCGGCATGCTTGAAGTAGGGCTATGACTACCATCGACTGGTCGATAACATTTACCGATAGGAGACCATATTGAAAGCATATCAGAAAAAATTTTATCCAATTGGAAGCCACGAAGATTGGCTAGTCTACAATAGAGACAAATTGGTATCTCACCCTCGAATGACTCGAAAGCAAGGGCACCTAAACGCCACGCGCATCAATAGCTCAATGTATTATAGACAACTTGAGGACCTTTCACGATGTGGAAAAGGCAGACAAACCGGGCACAATTGATCAACATGTCCATCCTACCCTGTTATACCAGACTAGTTAGATTTAATAATTTTTTTATATAGTTGTCTTATCTAATTAGATAAAATTTAAATTCTCATTCCAAAGTGTTATTCTACTATTTTCTTTTATCTGGCTTATGGTGGACAGAAAAAAAATAGTCAAAAAATTAAAAACTATATAATTAACAAATTATATATATATATATATATATATATTATTTCTTTATTTAAAAAATAAAAATTTGGAATATTCTTATATTCTTAAAAAATAATAAAAATTAATCTTTTATTGTTACAAATTATTGCCAATATCTTTTAATTATTAAGAAAATAATAAAAATCATTTCAAATAATTTTTATATTTATTAAAAATAATATTATAATAATATATGATTCAAGTAAAAAATATATAAAAACTAAAATTAGCGACAAATAAAAAAATATCAATAAAATTGTAAATAAAATAAATAATAGTAATTTTAACTAATGATAATTGAAATTGACAAAAAATTTATTTAATATCCAATTTTTAACTACAATTAATGTATTTTCATATTTTTTATTATGTAAAAACTAAAAATTAAGAATATTCTTAAAATCTTAAAAAATAATAAAAATAAATCTTTTAGATTATTAAAATATTATTATCTAATTCATATATCTTTGCCAATATACTTATTAAAAAATAATAAATATCATTTAAAATAATTTATATATTTATTGAAACAATAATTAATAGATTATTACCACATTAATAAAATTAAATCATGTAAAACAATGAAAAATATTTTATTATTAGTTACTAAAACTTAATATTTTATAAAAATAAAAAATATCAAGTAAAATTTACTAATTATAATTTAGTTTAAACAAAAATTTTAAAAAAAATATAAGTGATGCAATTTACTATTTATAAAATTTAAAAAAAAAACACACACACACAGTGATCGAATTTGGGTGATGTTTTTTCTAAAAAAAAAAATACACACCAAGTTCTACTACTCTTTGGCCGAATTTGGTGTGATATTTTTTTAAAAAATAAATACACCAAATTCGACTATAGGTTGGTTGAATTTGGTGTATTTTTTTTAAAAAAAATTAAGACACACAAAATTTGATCTAGTGTCGTTTAAATTCTGTGTGAAAAATTAATAAAAAAATTAATTCAACAAATTCGACCACGCTTTGGTCGAATTTACTGCATATATACACTAAATTCGACCAAGAGTTGGTCAAATTCAATGAAAAGTTAGTATATAGAAAAATAATTTTAAATAATTAATATATGTAAAAAATATTTTTAAAAAATATAGTATCGCGATAAATAAGTTGTGGACGAAGGAACTAACATGTATAGTGGCTTGGACTTTAAGAGATTAATGGGTATAGTGAATATTTTCTAGGGAGTGGATAGATTTTCAAGGATCAAAATGTGAGTTTAGTTTTATAAATATCCATCTTGTTCGTGGTCCAACCCATCCTAGTTTTGCCAAAATTAAGCCCAAAGTCAAAATATGAAAAAGAAGGAAATAAAACCCGAAGACATGACAGCTTTGTCATCAGCTTAAATCCAATCTTTTAAGGCCCCAATCCATTTACCTTCAGGCAAAAAATAAAGAAAAGGACTAAGGGCCAAGTAATAATCAAGTCCAAAAGTCACATAAATTAAGATGAAGAACAAAAAATAAAATACAAATTAACTAAAGAGATTGAATATTAATAATAAACTAGTGTTGTGACTCGTGCGATGCACGGATAAATCACAACTTTAAAAACTTTTGTAACTTATAAAAATAATAATTATTACAATTATTTTATATAAAACCTATGAGTTATTACATATACTTTTTAAAACATAAATATTCTGAATTGATTTATCGGTTTCATAATCAAATTTAATTTATCTATTCAAACTTCGATTTGAATTGATTTATTTATTTAATAGAACAAATTTAAATGAATAAAATAGGTAAATTTGTTAATTTTTGGATTATTTGTTGTTTGTTACAAATTATTTGTTGCACAAATCAGTGATTGATTGAATATTGATTCTATCTTTATTTTTAAATGAGTCTTTTTTAGTTTCAATCGGATCCAAAGAAGAAAAACACTGAAGATTACTGCTATATTTAGACTGAATCTCCAAGCCTCAGGTTTCGTCTTTCAAGAATTTAATTTTCATCTCTTTCTTCAGTCAAAGAATTATGATTTAAAGATTTATATCTCAAACTTTAATGTCTATTAAATTAAGAACTATTTTGGAAAGAAATCAAAATAAAGTCAAATAAAACAAATTTTTTTAATTCACATATCAATTCCATAATCAAATTTATTTTACCTATTAAAAAAATCTAAAACATTATAATTATCAAATAATAAAGGTAATTGTTTTTGAATTTCAATTCAAATCATTTAAATCAAATAATTAATATTATGTAATGTCATTAATTTACTAAATTTATTAATTTACCTAATTTATTTCTTCATTCAAATCAATTCAAATCAAATATAATGAAATTCATTAATTATTAATTTCACTAATTAATAATTATGATAATATATTATGATAAAAATATATTCCCCTATTCACTTTAACAATAACCCACATAATATATTAAATACATTGGGACTCACATAATATGATAATAATACTATAATTTATAAATTTGTGAAACTTATGAAACTTATGTGACTTATGAGTTATGATATATACTTTTTAAATGTAAATACTATGATATAAATTTTGATTATTTATACAAATATAAATTATAAATTTTAATATAGAATTTATATTAATAAAAACCACATTATATTATGATGTAGAATAAGTTATCAAATGGAATGAAATAATGAGATGTATGTATAATCAATAAAAAGTTTTTAATTTAAATTTTTTTGCACAAAAATAATAATCAAATTAAAAATATTCAAATGGAATGTAGGATAATCAACTGTAAAGAAATTTTATACGTATGATCAAGAATTAATGTCAATATGTCTTGATCCTCGTGTATATATATTTCAATAATTTATTATGTATATATTTCAATTCAAATCAAATAATAAAGGTAATTTTTTTTTGAATTTCAATTCAAATCAAATAATTCATTTAATGTGATGTCATTAATTATCCTACAATGGTCAAATAATAAAAGTAATTATTTTTGAATTTCAGTTCAAATAATTTCAATCAATTCAATTCGAATAATTAATATTATGTGATATCATTAATTTATTAAATTTACTAATTTACCTAAAGAAAGAAATGATGACACGTGTATTAGATTCTAATTCAAGGTTTTTCACTACCTCATAATTCAAACAATGCAATTACAAAACATAATTTCAAGGATATTGTGTGTAGCAGTGTAGCATGAGGTTCAAGTTTATATGAGATCAATTGTACAGAAGAATCTACTCTGAAAGTTAGATAGGAAAAAAATATTAAGATCTGATAAAGATGAAAATTTACATACTTCGAAAAATTCAAAAGGACTGCTTTGGGATAGACACCACTTTTTTTACTATTGATAACTGAAAAGTACTTGTATTTGAGATATATGGGAAAATGGGTTTGAATTTTTAGATAAGAATTACTACGATGATTTGAAGGAAGATAGAAGTAAGTCTCTGAGAATATTGAAGCTCATGCAAATGTGAGAAAAAAAAAAGTTCATAGAGTAAGGATACATGTTAAAAATAGAAATTTTATAGAAGGTTGTAAGAGAAGTGATAATATACTTACAATACAAACCAAAAGAACTTACCAGTGTGAGAATTATAGAAAAGTTAATGCATTTGAGCTTCCTCTTGCAAGAAAATTTGCACCTTTTAGAGGAAATAAATTGTTGCAGTAACAAACATGAAGATTGAACGGATAATCTGCTAGAGTTATGGAGGAACATGGTGTCAGGAAAATAGTACTAGTTCATTGGATTATGGTCTTCTTCTTTGATTCAAAAAAACGGTGGTAAGGAAATAGTGCCAGTCTATTGTATTATGATTTTATTCTCTAAGATATATTATGGACGAAAAAAAAATTGAAGAAACGTACTTAAAGGGAAAAAAATGCTTGAGCCTTAAGAAGCTAGGTGTCGGTTAGGTTCCTAATCAACGGGAGAAGATGATAAAATGGTGAAAGATGAGCAGCGAGAGCTTGGTTGGGGAAAAAACATTATAGAGTTGCACTAGTAGATCCAAAGAACAGACATAATGGAAAATAAAACTCTGTAATTTATCGCTTCTGAAGATAGATATATAGCAATTAATTATTTGATTATTTGTATATAATAAATGCTAATTTACCAAATGACAACATATTGTATTTCAATTAAAAAGTTTACCTAATTTAGCAATTATATAGTAATTATACCAATTATATCAATTATATAGAAATTTACATTAATTTTTTCAAATTCATTTAATGTTATTATATAACAATTATATAGTAATTATATAACAATTTACCTTAATTTTTTCAAAGTCATTTAATGTGATGTGATTAATTTATTAAATTTATTCTATTATACATAATTTAATGACCTACCAACAATTAATACCCTAGAGTGGAATTGTTTTAGTCTATTATATAGATAAGGAGCATAAGCTGGCAGAGCACTAGCCTGGGAATATATACACACTTCAACGGATTGGAAGGGGAGGATTTCACAACACATTTAAGTTGAGTGAGGGAGGGTTAATATTGTATTTTCTGCCTCTCTCTGCTCTTGTTTTTCACTCTTTTTGACTTCAACAACAGTGGCAGATCCAGGACTAGCATTGAGAAAATGGGCCACCCGGCCATGCCTGTAATGGGCTGGGCCAAAAAACAAGCCCGGCCGGACCAGCCAATTTTTGGACGGGCTTGGATTCTCATGTCCAAGCTCGCCCATGCTAGCCCTCGGGCCAAACGGGCCGGCCCGGAGGCTAAGCTTCTTTTTATAATTTTTAATAATATAATATAAATTAATTTAGTTGATTTTTTTGGTTAAAAAATAAAAAATATATTAAGTAGAAAACAAAAAAAAGTTAATATATTCCAAAATTGTATGTTTTCTAGAATTTTAGAATTTATTCATTCCAAAATTGTATGTTAACTCATCCAAATCAATTATTTAGGATAAACTCCAAAATGAGATGAGTTAAACAAAAAAAAAATAAGTTAAGAATGGACGGATAAATTTTAAAATTGTAGGATAAAAAGAAAGTTTAGGATAAATTCTAAAATTGTACAATATGAAACTGTGAATTTATTTTAAATTTTTTTTAAAATACGGCCCTGCCCGTGGGTCCCGTCAACCCTGCTCATTTGGCCTGCAGGCTAAACGGGCATATTTTTCAATCTCTAAGCCGGGCTTGGCCCGCAAGTCAAAGTCCATTTTGCCAGTGCTATCCAGGACCCTGGGTCAGAGGGCAAAATATTATTTTCAAAATATTGTAAGGGGCCACAATGAAAAGGAAGTTTAAAATTTATGGCCAAAATATAAATTTTCAAAATATTGTACTTAAAACTATAATTTTAGCTAAAAACTTAGGGCCAAAGAGAAAAGGAAGTTTAAAATTTAGGACAAAAATATAAATTGTCAAAATATTGTACATAAAATTGTAATTTTAGCCAAAATTTCGGGGGCCAAAATGAGAAAAATTTAAAATTTAAGGTTAAAATATAAATTTTTAAAATATTATACTTAAAACTATAATTTAAGGTTAAATTTTAAAATTTTAGATTGAAATATAAATGTGCATCCCCTAAGCTTAACGTGGCTTTGCCTCTGAATCAACAATACATGTACTTGAAATTTCAACTTGTGCAACCTAACCTTGTCCCAAGCATCATCTGATGTGCGCTTTGTACAGGCCTGATGTTCTGTTTTGTTTTCTTTGCTTTGGTGTTCAAATTTCTCTGCTACATTTTTTATTTCCTTTTGCTTTGATCGAGTGGTTCACAACTGGGATTAATTACTACCTTTTTTTTTTATTAACAAAGTTCAGCATTGTTTTGAGTTCCTTCTAGCATTGTCTTGCAAATAATTCGAATTCATGGGAGAGTGAAGTAACTTGCATCAGAGAGAAAATCCAGTAAGAGAGAAAGTTCTCTTCCATAAAACACAGCCTTTGTATGGGAAAGTGACATTGAGTGTTAATTTGCTGAAGAGGTGAAGACCTATGAAGATGCATTTGGAGGCAAAAATGCTAATTAGACGAGTCTTTCCGGAGGCAATGTGATTGGGAGTCAGTCTGGTTCTCAGGGCACGGAGACCTTAAAGAATTTTATCTACCTGGATGGTTTACAGACTCATATGATTAACGTGGATTATAAGACGTGGTAGCCAGATAATCTTATATCAGGCAATTTTCAATAGGAGATGGGGGAACTTTCAGGTAAAACTATAGACCCCTTTCCAATAGGAGATGATCAGGAGCTAACAAATATGAGAGGAAATGATCAGAAACTTGGAAGAAGATAAAATTGAAGATTGCTTTGAGTTATATATATATATATATATATATTTGGTCGAAAGTTATCTATATTTTCAGAGTACATCTTTGTTGATCACTTTGCCGAGTGGCACAGAACTACTGAGCCCAGTAAATTCAGAGGGGTTTGATACAGTTGGGCCTCGGCCTTATTTCCAGAGAAATCGGGTTTGGGGATCATTTCTAAGATCAAGTTCGGTCAACAAGACATTTCATTTGGTCCACAAGAAATTTCTCATTTGTTTCGTGCCCAATGTGCCTTTTTTTTTTGTGATTGTCCTTTTTAATAGTTTATATGTTTATTGCTCGTCCAATTTATTCAGGAAATCAGGCATTGTACCTTTCTATAAGTTCCCACATAGTGGTTGATTGGATCGAATTTTGGGCCAGTTGATAGGAATGTTTAAAATTAAATTAAATCAAATTAAATTGAATCGATCAAAATTGAAAAATAAATTCAAATTAGTTTTTAAAATATGACAACCAAATAGATTGTTTTGTAGTTTGTTTTGATTTGATTTTGTTTGATTCGATTAAAATCGAATTAAACTAAAGCATAAATATATATATATACACATATATTATATATAATATATTAAAAAAGTCTTATACACTATTGCACCAATTTTATTTTTTTTAATCATGATTGGATGTCAATTAGATATATTGTTACAAATTTATATGCTAATATTAATATATTATAATATAATTTGAATTATTAATAAGTAGTCTAAGGAAAAGAAAAAGTAATGAAAAAAAATTATAAAAGGGTGTTTATTATGTTAATAAAAAATGTTACAAAAGAATTCTTCTAAGTATAATAATGAAATGTCTCAAATATTATTCAAGAAATTTATGATAATTTTTTCCTCTACAAGCGCTCAAAATTGAACCAAATTGCCTAACAAAAATTGAATCAAATTGCCAAAAATTAAACCAAACGACCAAAAAAAAACTGATTGGTTTGTTTCGGTTTGGTTTTGACTTAAAATCGAACTGTACCAAACCAAACCTTTGAACACTTCTAGTTGAGACAAGTGTGATAAGAATAAAAAATAAGGTGACTTAACGACTAAAAGGTGTAAAATCAAAATGTCCAAACTTGAAGCTAAGGGCCTATTTGATTATGTTTTTTCAAAAACAATTTTTTGTTCCTTAGAAAAAAATTAACAAAAAATTGTTTGATAGAAGTATTTGTCTTTTGTTTTTTAAAAACAAAAAAACAGAATAGGTGTTTTAAAAGTAATAAAACTAGAACTACTTAAAAATATTTTGAACTTTTGTTTTTTGTTTTCATTAATGGCAATTTTGTAATTTTGTGATGTGTTATCTTTTTTCTCTTTCTCCCTCTTTTATCTCGCTCCTATCCACCCCCTCTTTCTCCCCATCCTCTCTCTTCTCTCTCTCTTCCCTCTATCTTCTTTTAAATTTGGATAAGACTTAATGATTCTCTCTCTCTCTATCCCTCATTCGGTCTCTCCTATCCTCTCTTCATTCTCTCTCTTGACTCTCTCTTCTCTTTCCCTTTTGTCTCTCTCCTTTCTCTTTTCTCTCTCTCCATCCTGTTAAGTTCTCAAATGAACACTAATTTGATACTTTTTATTTAATGATTTTACTTCCAACTTGCTTGAATGTGCTTAATCTGAATTCTAATTATCCTTTTAATCAATTCTTTAGTTCTAATAGCTTCTTGTAGATTTTAGTATTGAATTCCAATTTTTGCTAGTGATTTATGCTACTTTTGTGAGTTAATTGCAAGCCTTAAATATTGGAATCCATTAGAAGAGAAGAAGCTATGGTTCTACTGAGCAAAGAAGCCAAAAAAAGAAGTGGAAGTCTACAACTCAGTGCTTAAGTGGAAAGATTGGAACTACAACAAAGAAATCAGATGAGGCTGTCATGTTTCTGCCTTCTACTGCTGCAGCTATGAGTTCTCATCGTTGTAGTGGGAGTGCCTCCACTGCTTCCCTTAGCGTCACCTTGAAGAATTTTTGGCCTTTAACTCAGCACTGAATTCTATGCTCCACTACTGCAGCGGTGGAACAAAATAAACAACTTTTCAGGAAGGCTTTAAATAGCTGCAGAAGAATATTTTTTAGGTCATTCTGATACAGAGGAGAGTGGGAGACATCGTTTTTACTAAGAATAGAAGGGGTAACCTGATCTTCAAGGTTTGGGGGCTCAAATCCATCATCCATCTTCAAATTCATGGCTTTTTCTACCTCTTTTTCTGTTTTCTATCATTCATTTTTCATAAGTATCTAGATTTTCCTTCTAGGGTTATTATGAACTAAACTCCAGAATAGATTTTGTCTTTCTCTCAGGTATTCGTAACTTTTATTCAATCAATATATGTCTTCTTATTCATTTTACTGCTGCTTTATATGGATCTAATATGTTTATATATTTTCTTATTGGTATCATCAATCTCAGGAGAAGGAGGTGAGAGTATAACTCTAAATAGGAAGGACGAGTGTGTGAACCTTAACATAAAATTTTTTGCTTGTTAGCTAATAAGAATATTAGTTAATTTCGTTTAATTAAAGCTAGGTTGGTTAGTATAAACTTAACCTACTTAAGGGATTAAGTAGGTGTTAAGTATCTTAATTGGGGTTTAGAAGAATTCTTTTAAGTTAATAGATTGACCTAGGATTAACTTATGCAGTTGATAGAGTTGTAAGTGTGTGACAAAGGTGTTGCAATTTCTAGGACAAAAAGAGAGGGATTAGTAACTATAGGCTTTTTAATAGATTAATTTCATCAATTTGTGTGTTTGTTTGCTGTCAATTGAGAAAGCCTTATAAAAATTTACTGTAGCATGCTTTTTACTTTGTCAATTCTTGATTAAAGTTGTTTTCAATCCAAACGTTTTCGTCTAACTAATTCTATTAAATTTCTTGGGTAGTTAGCTACTTAGTTCTTGAGGGAACTATACTTTTACTTTTTAATCACTATATTACTTGTGCAACTGGTGCGGTTGCCATATCGCTAACACATCCTCCCTATTTTCTCTCTCTCTCTCTCTCTCTCTCTAATATATTTTTTTTGCATTTCCAAATATTTTTATTCAAAACAAAATGTTCAAACAAATTCTTTTATTTTTTTGGTTTTTAAATATATTTTTGAAACAAATTATTCAAATTCTATTTCTTTTGTTCCCAAAACTTGTTTTTAAAAACAACTAGAAAAGCTATTTTGAAAATATAAAAAACAAGATAGAATCAAATAGGCCTTTTTAGAAAATAGATGAATCTCCTTTTTGAGAAATTAGTGTATGTTTGGTTGTGCATTGGAGATCTTGAAACGTGGTTTGGTACCCAACTCCTATTTCATTGAATGTAGAAAATACTTGCTTTTATGTTGGTGTTAGAGCTCACCTCTTCTTTCCTAACTCTCTTCTCTCTTTATCCCTGGCCTCTGTACTCTTTCTAGCACCAACACATCATCCCTTCCCCAACTCTCTCTAGCTCACCTCCTCACAGACTCTTGAAGACAATAGAAAAAAGAGATATGAGAAAAAAAATAAAGGAAGTAGCACCTCTATTTTAAAGGTTAGAAACAGAGGAAGGAAGAGAGAAAGAGGGTAAGAGGGACCGAGGGATGAAATAGAGGGAGATAAAGAAAGAAAGAGATGGCATAAGAGAGATAGAGAGAGAGTGTGTGATATAGATGAAAAGAGAAAAAGAGAACTTAAGAGAAAAGAGATAGAGAGAGAAAAGAAAAGGAGATGAAGAGAAGAAAGGGAAGGAAAACGATGATGTGTTTGTTTAATTAATGATTAATTAAGTAATAATATTAAAAGAAAGTGGAACACGTGGCCATTTTTTATGCTGCCACCATGACTGACCTTTAGCTAAAATAATGTATCCAAGTCTATGTAAATTTTGTAAAATTTCCTCTTTGCCTCAAATAAGAATGGCAAGACCATGTTATTGCCTCAAAATAAAAAAATTAAAATTTATTTATTAATTAAAAATTAGTCAATAATTCATTTTGTAATTAGAAATTTATTAGCACTTCAATCATAATTGTACTTAGTTCAAATTGTTGAAATTAAAAAAAATATTCTAATGAGTAATTAGTGAATAATTAATAATATTGGAAAAATAAACCAAAAAACAATTTAGTACACTTTATTAAAACATTAATATAATTTATTAAGTTAGATTTAAATAAATGACGATAAATAATAATGGTACATCAAAAAATAAAATATAAAATCTATGTCCTTTATAAATATTACACATCCAAAACCACGTTTGCAAATCAACATCTAAACATTATGGTATGCCCCAAACCACGTTCACCCAAACCTAGATACTCAATTCATGTTCACCCAAACCTAAGTTTTTCCAAACCACATTTACTCACCAATTTTTCAAAGGTACGCACTTAAGTAATGAGAATCTTTTTCTTTGAAGCCAAAATACATGTTTAGTATGCATAAGAGTGCCAAGAAATGGAATCTCATTTCCTCACAGAGTTGTACAGACGATTACATTGAGGAAATGATGTAATTTCATTCCTTTGCCTCTTATATGATATGAAATCTCAATTTTACCCTTCCCATAATCCCATATTTTTTAGATTTACCCTCTTATTGTTAGTCTTAGCTGTGCCACAGCCACCGTGCCAATAGCCACTGTCATCCTCCACCACTCATCGTCAGTCCTCATAGGCGAGTCAAAGAGAGGGAGAGAGAGAGAGAGAAAATAGATGACGGGACAAAGGCCGGCTATAGAGAGAGAGTGTGTGTGTGTGAGAGAAGTTGGAAGAAGAAGGAGGAGGAGGAGGAGTAGAATGACGAGATGAGGCAAGAGAGAGAGAGAGAAGTTCTGCAAAAGATTTTTTTTAGGAAAAATTAGTAAATTCATACTTAATTCTTTAATTTCTTTTATTTTAAATCCCATACCAAACAAAAAAAAAATTCAATCCTTTCCATTTCTTCTTATATCATACCAAATATAATTGAAAATTCCCATTCCCATTCCCTTTCATTTATACCAAACATACCCTTATTCCTTAGGGATAAAGAGGAAAGTTGTGACCCTAAGCTCCAATTTTACTAAAGGATGGAAGATCTTTGTGGTAGGAGAAGCTAATGAATATTGATTATTTCTTTGGTCGATTGAAATGATGTTCTTAGGTCATAGAATAGACATATATAAGCAAAAGCAAAGGTGGCCCTTAACTTTAGCAGAGGAGCGGGAGCCAAAGTTTTCATGGGGACTTAGCTTGGGAAAGAGATATATATCATACTAAAATGGGTAGAATGAATAATCTATTCACTATAGCAATGATGTACATATATCATAGAGCTATACATTAGTAAAAATATCATATAACAGTTCTATAACAAATTTCATAAATTCAAGCTAATGGTGACACCTGTAGTAACTAATATCTGATGACTCATTATTGTAGAAGATATACAATGTACATGTGTTCATTATAATTCTGTAATCTTGACTCCCCCTTGCAAACTTGTGGGTAGTTCTACAACTCCAAGTTTGTTTCTAAAGAAGACAACTTGCTGGTTGTAAGGGCGTTGGTTAAGCAATTAACTGTTTGCTCCTATATAGGTATAGAGTAGACATTTATTTCTTTATCAGCTACTTTGTCATAGATGAAGTGAATACCTACTTTAATGTGCTTTGTTCTAGAGTGGTAGATAGGATTGTATACTAAAGAGCTTACTCCCATATTATCATACCAAATGACTAGAGTACTAGTGACAGGACAACTAATCTCCTTTAATATAAAGGTAATCCATATTAGTTCAGTTGCAAGATCAGCTATGGCCTTGTATTTAGACTCTGTGTTGGATCAGGACACCATACTTTGTCTTTTCAACAACCATGAGATCGTGTCTTAACACAAGTGTAGACATGAATGGAGGCATAAATGGATGCATGAATGGAGGCTTGTGTGAGACATGCTCATCTCGGTCCTTTCAGTCCATATTCCTGGGTTTTGGCATGACTTAGTGACCTAGCACCTTGATAATAAGCAACATGCCCTAACTTCAACTGTTTCATCCCATGCCTAATGGTAGGGACAAGAGTAGGGCACCAATTTTTCACTAATTAGTGGTGTAGTTTCTCCATATACCATACCTTGAACCAACAACCATTTAGCAAGAATTGATCACAATTTAACTTGTAAACTCATCCTATAACACCTACAATTTTCGAGTGTTAGTATAATTGGATTTTAATGGGTATTTGAATATGGGGGATTTTTTTTCGTTTGGTTGGTAAAGGAATGTGAGGTTAGAGGTGACACCTTAGGTAAAATTATGAGCGATAGAGGATTAGGAAAGTGTACACGTGGTAGGGAGAGTCAAATGATTATCAAGTCTGAGGAGAGACTAGTTTGAAATAAGAGGAAATACGAGGGGTATTCTTGAAAAAAAGGAAAAGTAGGAAGTGTGTGGTGCCCAATGAGAATGGGACTACTTGAGTTAGGAATTACGAGTGTAGCCACTACCAAAGTTGACCAGGGGTTAGCAGCAAGGCAAAAGTGTAATTTTCCTTATGAGTGTGTATATATATATATATATATATATATGTGTGTGTGTGTGTGTATGTAAGACCACACAAACTCCCTCATTTTCTCTCCCTCACATAGCCTTCCTCTCTAAAGCTCTCTCCTTCCCCTTCCATCCATACTCCTCTATCCATCCAAGACCAAACTTAAGCTCTAGTCATCATTCTCTGGCAAAGGTTAGAGTTTCTAGCGACCAACTTTCACCAGAAAAGCAAGGAATTGAGGTAGGTATCTCTTTTTTCCAAATTTCTCTCTATTTTCATATTTATGGGCAAATAGGGTGAGATTGAGTTAGTTTGAGAGGTTTTGAGCTTGGGTAGGGATTAGAAACACTCTTTGATAATTGATAAAGAATTTAGAACCAATAATTAATGGATTAAACATGGTTAAAGGTGGGATTCAAGGGTATGAAGCAAGAAAAGGAAGGTTAATGTTTTTGAGAGGAAATTTGATGATTCAAGCTCTAATTATTGGAATTAACTTGGGGGTTTTGGTGTTAAATAGTTCCCTCAACATCTAGAATGAAAACCCATGGAAAGAATTAAGAGAAATGATGAAAATTTAGGAGAAAATGTTGGAAAACTAAGGGTTCTCGAGCAAGTGTAATGGCGGGTGCCCAGGGCACTACCACTCAGCCCAAATCAACAAGGAAAAAGTGCTGGTACCCAAGGTGCTAGGTATAGCACCGTAGGCGCTTCCTAGGTCGTGAGCCTTAGGCGCCAAGGTGCCTGAAGCTTTGGAAATGAACTAAGGGTTGTGGTTCCTTGGGTGTCTTCTATGTTTTTATGTGCTGAAACAACATTATGTTGTCCCATTGGTGTTCTGATGGCTTAGCACTCAATCAGGGGTTTTTTGGAATGTTGGAAAGTACTCTAATTCCAAGTAAGGGATTCTAGCCTTGCCTTGTGTGCTCACTTTTTTTGAACTATTATTTTTCAAGCAATCATATGTTGCTAGTTCATTTCATACGGTGATGATCTGATTGGTTTGCATGAACCTTTGCATTGCGGGAAAAGGAGGAAATTGAGAAATCATGTAATAAGCTTTGAATATGCATTCATGTTTAAGTAAGCATTTGGATGAGAATGTGTTTAACAATGGGAATAATTAATTGATTAATTCTGAGAATTACGCTAAATGCATAGTAGGGGAATTGATATGGGTGTAATGTGAGTAGCATGCGTTTTTGTCTATAACTGTGCATGGGAAGGTAATGTGGCACCCAGGTTGAGGAGAGCCAATGTAGGTTAGGTGCTCCTCGCTGAGGCGACACTATGGCAAGGTGTAACCCGAGTGAGAAGTGCCAGGTTAGGCATATGAGTTCACAAGGGGTGACTTGTCGATGACATACCCACGTGATTTGGGTTGTATTAAGGGATTGCCTGATGGGTAATTGTGATTATGTCATTGATTGTTGATGTGTGATTGTGCTTAGGAAATGATTATTCCATGAAGATGTAGATCCATGGAACGACATCGCAATGACATATCCATAGTGATGCAGACCCACATTGATGAAGCCTTGAGAAACAGAATTATGGGGATGCAGACCCACAAAATGAAACTTTAAATGAGATGTCCATGGCAATGAAGACCATTGTTAATGAGGCTCTTGGGTGAATTTCCTATAGGAATGAAAATCTACGTGGAGTAATCGAAATGTGTATGATGAGTATGTGTGGAACTAGGGAGTGTCTACTTATGTATGTGTATGTTATGTGGGATGCCGTTGAGATGATGTCATGTTATGATTTAGGGTAGGTTGAGCCAAGCTTATGTACCTTTGCATTAGGTTATGTGCTAGGGCTATTTCGCGGGTTGGCATGATGTTGTATGTGTGTGGTCGCATGTAAAAACTCATATGTTCATGCATATCCTTATGTATATTTATTGAGTATGCATAATTGTATATATTTGATAAATACGTAGGGATGGTAATGGGACGAATTGGGGTAGGTTTTTCACTACCGTCCCTGCCCCGTACATACCCCGCACCTCGTCCTAGCCCTCTTGCCCTGCAGGTTTTTTAAATTTTGTCTCATCCTTGAATTTACGAGGAATTTCAATACCCATCCCTACCTTGCCCCGCCTCACCCTGAAACTGAGACCCATTTCTTCTCTCTCTCCCACCTTTCCATCTGAATCAGATGAGAACTGAACATTTCAAACTTAAACAGTTAACAATGAAGGCAAAGAAATACAAGCAAACAGTAATCCAACATCAACCCAGACTACTATAAATAATTCCTACGACCATTTATGTAATACCCATGAAAAATAAAATATAAATATTTGTTTACAAACTACTGTTACTATTTTACTATATGGTACTATTTACCCTTATAATACTATTTACGTATATAGTACTGTTTATTTATACAATCAAAATGTCAAGTACTAGATGTGGTTTGGTCATAAGAGAAAACTAGAAAGAAGTTCGTGGGAGAAAATGACATTTTATGTGTGAAAATACCCTCAGGGACTAAATTGAAAGGACTGAATTGAAAAGAAACTTAAAGGTTTAAGGTGAAAGGATAGTTTTCCCTTTAAGTTTCCAATAGTAATAACAGAAAAATTTTCCATCTAAGATGCACAGTAACTGTATTATTAGAAATGTTATTTTTATGAATAGTAAATTGAATATTTTATTAGTGCATAGTATCAAATAGTACCCTTGACTTTTGCTATAAATAGGCCATTTCATTTCACTTCTAAACTCACACCTTCAACTTCTCTTCTTCTCTCCTTAAGTTTCTCTTACTCTAATGCTGGGCCTCTGAGATTTTGGGCCTTTCCTTTTCAGCTTAGGTAAGGATACTATGCCCTTTCTATGTCTTTCAATTTTAGAAGTTATTTTCTTAAGTATGCTCTGTGGTTGCAGCTTTGGCTGATCTTCCACATCAGAAAAACTGTCCTTAGCTGCTTACATATTATTTTGATTCTCTGATTACCGAAATAGGATGTAAACTGTGAAGAATACATGTCTAGGAAAGTTCTGGCTAAGGAAAGACCTGATTTTTAAGTGTGTCCATTGTGACCCTCTACTCTTTCCTGGGAACTTACCTGGTGTACTCTTTTACAGATTGTATTCTCTATTTCTGGTATAAACAGTCTCCGTATATATGAATAGTAATCGTACGTATAAATAGTGACTGTACGTATGAATAGTAACTATATGTATGAACAGTGTCTGTATGAAAACAATCCTAACTTGTTTTCTCTAATCTTTCATGAAAATCTCTGTAGCGGAATACTGAAATTCATCTGTGTACTCTTGTCCGTAACGACTTAGAGAAGTGATACTCGTACGGAATCCAGGTGAGTGAAACGACCCCGTTTTAATAGAGTTTTAGCATTAATGGTGATAAAAAGTATGTCGTAGGACACTCCCAAGATTCATATGGGGAAATTGGATTCAGAATGACGAATCTAATGAGATAATTAATCCATAAATATGGATAAAATGAAATAAGTATCTTATGATGATGTGAAGTTTGAATGTTTTCAAAAACAGTTTAATTGTTATGTTGATTTGTGGTTTATAAATTTATAATATAGTTATATACTATACCTGTTATATGGATGAATATTCTATTGTACTTCTGATTATGATATGAACTGTTGTGCTATTGATTGTGATTGAGCGGGACAGTACCCCCTCTCACGGCAAGGCGGAAAACCCGGTTGAAAGGGTGTCTTGACCAATGAGTGTGGAGACAACGATTCCCTCAGTAGGGATATAGCCCGGATTGGATGAATTTTTATCTTTTTGTATGTAATTTCTAACTATGTTTATTGGTTGAGTATGAGCCTTCGGATATGCTTGCATGACTAGTAATGTATTTGAATTTTATTAACGCGAGGCCGATTCGCTCACGGAGTTTAAAAGCTCACACTCTCTGTACAACCTTTTTGTTCAGATCAGGTTGCCGATGAAGAATATCCGCTAGAAGAGTAGATCACTTTGGACCCTCCCGCTATCGGGTAGGCCCTTCTATTGTTATAGATTATGTTGCTCTGTAATCGTCTAGGACATCTAGGTCAGGGGTTTGATATTTGGCTTGTATTTCAGTATGATAATGTATTTTGTATTGAGAATCTATTAATTAAGAAAATTTGATATATTTTCTTCGTATTCATTAAGGAATGATTATTTTGAAAATATAGAGATAATGATTAATAATCTAACTCATTGGTAGAATTTGTTGAAAGGCTTACAATGATGGGATAATCATCATTGTTCCGGTCATGTGCCCAGAAAATGGGTCGTGACAAAGTTGGTATCAAAGCAATGGTTGTTAGGTCTCCTAGTGATTACAGAGCAAGGTAACCTTAGTGGGACCTCCTCTATCATTGGGAACCCTGGCACAATTATAGAGAGACGGCTCTACTGAAGGTCCTGTAGGATGTTTCCATTTCCTTTCCCTCCGAGACTTATCTCTTCTTAGGAATTATGTTCTCAGTTTTAGTTTTAGACAGATGTGGCTACACTTTTGAACTTAGTAAAGGAAAGGTTATTACTTGTTTTGATCCCATTACTGTCGGATCAAATTTCTATATGGTGGATTTTATAAGTTGAATTCATGATTGATTTTGTGTAGCTATATTATTTTAAGGTATCAGCCAATAAAAGAAACCACTTGCATTAAAAAAAACTGAATGATTACATTGCAAAAAAAAAAAAGAGAAGTCTACTCATGCATGAGTAATCTAAAGGAGAGGTGGTCTTGGATTAGGAGGATTGTATTGTATCATCACCCCTCGACCATTCCTTAGAGCAAGAGACATAGCAATGTCGCGGAGGGTAGTGTAAATTTCATTCATACAATCAACACTTCTTTGCTGTTGATTGCAAAAGCACTGGGTGGACCAATAGAAGAACCTATCTATTCTCGAAGTCATTGCCGCGTTATTGCGTTTGGTTAAATTCTCCAGGTCCTCTATCATCTTCTTGAGATTCTTCACCTCCTGCTCTAAACAGGCGATTTTGTCCTCTGAGCTATAGCCTGTGCTAATCTCCTCGGCTTCCTCAATCTTCTTCTCCTTTTGATTCTCTTGAGGTCCCTCGAGAGGTCTTTTGCCCTTGTCCCTGCCTAAACTTAAGTTTAAGTCAAGTTCTTCTTCCTTGACCTCTACTGTGAGATCAATGTACTTCCTTGAGGCCATGATTTGGAAAATTTAGAAATTTTTGTAAGAGTATAAGGCGAGAAGAATGGTAGAAGATTGTAGGCTCAGAGATTATTACTCTTTGTGGTGTGGTAACTGAAAACGCTGGGATGGTTTTTATAGAGAAAAATTAGGACTTAGAGACAAAAAAGATATCTCTTCACCGCACCCCTACACGATCAACCTATGGATTTCTGCAAGCTGGAAGCCAGAAGTCTAGGGTAGCGTGCACACCGATAGCGCGTTACATTAATGCCAAAACCATGAAAGTCAATATTCGGTGGATCTGCGGCCGATTTTACTTGGTTTTCCCATTTCTTCCGTTGGCATTTTCCGAAATTTAAAGAAGTTGATAATATAGCCATTAAAGATTGCCTTGGATGCTTTTATGATGAACTGAAATGCATTTCTCTGTTTTATTGTGTTGTTCTTGAGAGCCTTCAGTTGAGTATAATATACATAACTGATTGAATCATGTTATAATTACATGTATGTATATTATTCATGCAAAATGAAGTGAAGGCTACGATCAAGGAGAATATGTGATGATCCTACATATACTCATAGAGAATGTGAAATCAAAATGACTTGGAGAATGAAATGTGTAGAGGATGATACATCTTCATGGTTACACATACTTACATATAATGCTCTCGTGGGTAAATGAAAGGCAATGTTTCCTTGCATCATGATAATACTTGATACATGTGCCGTAAGCAGTTAACTTTGTTTTAAAATATATATATTTACATATATATTATGTGTAAGTCTAGAGTAAAGACACCGATTAGAATCTAAGATACGGCCAATATGAGGCTACCTAATCATAGAGGGACATCATGATATGGGATTACAGGATAAAACAAGTTTAGAGGGAGAAAATCTCAGACTGAAGAGCGTAGTTAGTCAAAATTTTGAGAAAGGTCAAGATTAGCCGAAAA
Organism: Biancaea sappan; assembly: GCA_037074585.1. Lineage (NCBI taxonomy): Eukaryota > Viridiplantae > Streptophyta > Magnoliopsida > Fabales > Fabaceae > Biancaea > Biancaea sappan. The sequence continues at coordinate 14,750,657 of CM073495.1, read as the reverse complement.
TTTTTTGAGGAAATCTTTGACTTATGTTAATTGCATTAAATTATATTTATTATTTTCTTGCATGTCTGACATTAATTGCTGGCATTGCGATGTATATGATCTGTAAACCTCCTAGCGAGCGGCGTAAAGGTTGTGGTGGCTTTAGCTCCTGGGGCTTCGGGTTGTCTATAAATCTTGTATGCCCGTTACCTTACTCATCTCACCAAGCAAACCTACTTCTTTCATTACATACATATTTCTCAATCTCCATTCCTTTCTCATTCGAAGTTATTTCTGAGATCCCTAGAGCAATGGCCGATAATAAGTCTTTCAACTTGAATTTTGAGACTGGCAATGTAGAGCTTGATTTAAATCTAAGTCTCGGAGACAACAAAGGGAAGAGACCTGTAGACAGGTCACCAGAAATTAAGAAGAGAAAGAGGGATGTAATAGAGTTGGAGGAGGACAGTACTGCAGCATCCTCAGAAAATATGCTTGCACGCCTAGAGCGTGAGATCGAAAACCTGGAGCGTAAGATAGAGAGCCTAGAATACAAGACAGAGGACCAGAAGCGACTAATAAATCATCTCTTTGAAAACCAAGAGAAACTGATAAACCGTCGTTTCGGGGAACTAGCTAATCGAGTTGATAGACATTCAATGTTTACAACTCAAAATTTTCGTGACCAACAAGCAAGGTGTATTGACTGTATGAAAGGAGTAACTTTTTCTCTTTGCCAAATTTCTCAGGCGCTTCCTCCAGAAACCCTTTCTAGGCTACAACGATTAGCTTCTTCCTTAAGGTCTGAAGCACATTCCTCTTCTAGACCTGGAGCACCTTCTACATTTCAAAAGCCTCCTCGTCCTTAATTTATTCTTTCTTTTGTTTTGTACCTAAAGTTATATTTGGTCTAAGCTTCATGTATTAAAATTATCTATGTACTAGAAATAAAATTTAAGTTAGTATTTAGATCTTCTTTGTTGAAGTGATTCCTTTTACTGAAAGAACTTGAGAAATGAGAAGATGTTGGACTTATATTTCGTACTTGATTATGAAAATTCTAAAGCAGAGTATGGTAATATCCTTTTGACTGAGAAGAGTTACTAAAATGATATTTCATTGCATTTCTGAGCTATGGAGGAGTGCTAAATAAGTATTTTATGAACCTATACATAGAGAACTATGGGCTTGCCCTAATCATTGAAGGGATACGACTCTATATGAGTCATTGAGGTGAGAGGAATTTCCATATATATAATTATGCATGAGGAGTATGTTATTTACTTATCACATTTTCTAGGATTGTTCTTCCTAGAGATTTATGTAATGATTTCATGTGATTTTGCCTTTTATATGACGCCTTCAGCTAAGAGTATCGCTTTAAGGCAGAAGGATCGCCTTCGGACAAGAGTATTGCCTATGGCCAAAATGATGCCTTCGGGTAGGGTGCTTGTATTCGTAAAAGTTATAAGCTATGTGTGTGGAAACATGTGTTCTGATATTCAGTATGAACTAGAAAGACCACGTGTCACTTTTGAAGACGACATCTATTTGAAGTTTTACATAGAGACAAAGTTCGTCTCTGATTAGGTGGTTTAAGTTTGGTAAAGGTTATGAGGATGAGACACTTTATGGTACAAAAGATTGTGGAGAAAAATCAAACTGATGAGGAAGAGAATGTTTGCTATTTAGAAAAGGCAAAAGTCCTATGCAAATCATTGATAAAGCGGTCTAGAGTTCACAGTCGATAGTATAGTGTTCTTGTAATTCTTACTAAGGGTGTGAAGATGTTTGGAAAGAAAGAGATACAAAGGATGAGATATAGACGAAGTAATCACACTTATTTCAGTCTTGAGATGAGTTTTGAATTCGGGGGACCGAATTCTCTTAAGGGGGTGATAATGTAATACCCATGAAAAATAAAATATAAATATTTGTTTACAAACTACTGTTACTATTTTAGTATACGGTACTATTTACCCATATAATACTATTTACGTATATGGTACTGTTCATTTATACAATCAAAATGTCAAGTACTAGATGTGGTTTGGTCATAAGAGAAAACTAGAAAGAAGTTCGTGAGAGAAAATGACATTTTATGTGTGAAAATACCTCAGGGACTAAATTGAAAGGACTGAATTGAAAAGAAACTTAAAGGTTTAAGGTGAAAGGATAGTTTTCCCTTTAAGTTTCCAATAGTAATAACAGAAAAATTTTCCATCGTACGCGTAAGGTGCACAGTAACTGCATTATTAGAAATGTCATTTTTATGAATAGTAAATTGAATATTTTATTAGCACATAGTGTCAAATAGTACTCTTGACTTTTGCTATAAATAGGCCCTTTCATTTCACTTCTAAACTCACACCTTCAACTTCTCTTCTTCTCTCCTTAAGTTTCTCTTACTCTAATGCTAGGCCTCTGAGATTTTGGGCCTTTCCTTTTCAGCTTAGGTAAGGAACTATGCCCTTTCTATGTCTTTCAATTTTAGAAGTTATTTTCTTAAGTATGCTCTGTGGTTGCAGCTTTGGCTGATCTTCCACATCAGAAAAACTGTCTTTAGCTGCTTACATATTATTTTGATTTTCTGATTACCGAAATAGGATGTAAACTGTGAAGAATACATGTCTAGGAAAGTTCTGGCTAAGGAAAGACCTGGTTTTTAAGTGTGTCCATTGTGACCCTCCACTCTTTCCTGGGAACTTACCTGGTGTACTCTTTTACAGATTGTATTCTCTATTTCTGGTATAAACAGTCTCCGTATATATGAATAGTAATCGTACGTATAAATAGTGACTGTACGTATGAATAGTAACCATATGTATGAACAGTGTCTGTATGAAAACAATCCTAACTTGTTTTCTCTAATCTTTCATGAAAATCTCTGTAGCGGAATACTGAAATTCATCTGTGTACTCTTGTCCGTAACGACTTAGAGAAGTGATACTCGTACGGAATCCAGGTGAGTGAAACGACCCCGTTTTAATAGAGTTTTAGCATTACTGGTGATAAAAAGTATGTCGTAGGACACTCCCAAGATTCATATGAGGAAATTGGATTCAGAATGACAAATCTAATGAGATAATTAATCCATAAATATGGATAAAATGAAATAAGTATCTTATGATGATGTGAAGTTTGAATGTTTTCAAAAACAGTTTAATTGTTATGTTGATTTGTGGTTTATAAATTTATAATATAGTTATATACTATACCTGTTATATGGATGAATATTCTATTGTACTTCTGATTATGATATGAACTGTTGTGCTATTGATTGTGATTGAGCGGGACAGTACCCCCTCTCACGGCAAGGCGGAAAACCCGGTTGAAAGGGTGTCTTGACCAATGAGTGTGGAGACAACGATTCCCTCAGTAGGGATATAGCCCGGATTGGTGATAAATCCGTGAGGCGCCTTAGCTAAGAGGATGAGGTTGTGCGTCATGGCGAAAATATACATAATTGGTGAGCCGGCCTGTGTGCGCTCTCCGGGATATATTACCATTGATGAGTACTAGTAACGTTTGTTGAATTGGATGAATTTTTATCTTCTTGTATGTAAGAGGATGAGGTTGTGCGTCATGGCGGAAATATACATAATTGGCGATCCGGCCTGTGTGCGCTCTCCGGGATATATTGCCATTGACGAGTACTAGTAACGTTTGTTGAATTGGATGAATTTTTATCTTTTTGTATGTAATTTCTAACTATGTTTATTGGTTGAGTATGAGCCTTCGGATATGCTTGCATGACTGGTAATGTATTTGAATTTTATTAACGCAAGGTCGATTCGCTCACGGAGTTTAAAAGCTCACACTCTCTGTACAACCTTTTTATTCAGATCAGGTTGCCGATGAAGAATATCCGCTAGAAGAGTAGATCACTTTGGACCCTCCCGCTATCGGGTAGGCCCCTCTATTGTTGTAGATTATGTTGGTCTGTAATCGTCTAGGACATCTAGGTCAGGGGTTTGGTATTTGGCTTGTATTTCAGTATGATAATGTATTTTGTATTGAGAATCTATTAATTAAGAAAATTTGATATATTTTCTTCGTATTCAATAAGGAATGAATATTTTGAGAATATAGAGATAATGATTAATAATCTAACTCATTGGTAGAATTTGTCGAAAGGCTTACAATGATGGGATATTCATCATTGTGCCGGTCATGTGCCCAGAAAACAGGTCGTGACAATTTAGATTATGATTTAAATGGAAAGAGTTTGTGTGGCAAGTATTATATTTCCAATACTAACTTCATTTTAATTCAAAGTCATTTAATAATTAATTTAAACAATAACAACTAGCCCTTTTCTGAACCAACGTTTTTTTCTTTTATTACTGTTATTTTAAAATTTAAAATTAGAGTAACAGGGATATATTACCTTTTGACCCCTATAAAGTTTTTATTTACTTAATAGGCTCTCAACCATCAGAAGAAGGCCCAAATATATTAAAAACTTCTCATTTAGGTCCTTTAATGTTATATTATGTGAATTTAATAATTACTGCTATTAAACTTAATTACATGGGCCACATATAATAGAAAATAATCTAACACTCAATCCCCCCCCCCCCAAAAAATTCTCATTTTTCAATCTATTCCTTCAACTCCTATGCTTTTTGCCTCCAATCTCGTTCTTATCTATGCTTTCTACTCTAGTGTTGTCATGCTAATTTTTCTATGCTTCGTGATCACGATTGGTTCGTGGCTTTGTGATTTGTTCTCTAGTTCACGTTCACTAGTGGTCTAGGTTGCATCTTCATTGGTGGTCTAGGCTGCATCTTCATCAAACTAAGGCTAAGAGCTACTGCTACATCTTCGTTAATGACCTAGGATGGTTTGTTGCTGCTAACTTGGTGTTGCATTTGTGTTCAATTTTGTTGTTGCTATAGTATTGACGGCTTGGCAAGCGTACCAATCGTACAAGTAATACAGAGTGAGTAGAGTATCGTTCCCAAAAGGATTGAGGTACCAACTACCTGCGAAGCTAAAGTTAAATACTATCTAGACTATTCATTAAACAGAAAAATAAATCTAATGCTAACAAATTAAATTAAAACTACTATCTAGAACCTAAAATAAGCTACTCCTAATGACAATAACCTAGAGTTGATGGGATTGACTTCACTTAATTCTTAATCCGACTAATTTATAGACAAATAAGTCTTTGAGTTGCTAAAGAATGATTCAATCTCATTACAAATCCTTTTGGTGTTGGTTCTCAACAAAACCACATAAATAAGATTATCTATTCCTAGATTAATCCGATTTATGGTGGAAGTTACAATGGGCTAGTTAATATCTAGCTATCCCTAGCTTAGATAAAAAAACCCCAAACTCATAAAAGTGGTGATCAAGCATTTTTAGAGCAATTCAATTCGGTAAAATTCACTCCAACAAAATACGAAATGCAATTGAGAAGAATCATTCAATAACAAAACTTCATAAGAAATCAAGTTACATCAACCACCAAGCCCTTCATTTTTCATAGGTTCCATTATCATCCTCTTACTCTTGCTTTCATCAATTGTACATGCTAGTCTAGGGCACAAATATTCCTAGAGATTTTCCCAAACCTCAACTAAGATAAAACCTAATTCTCCATAATTCCTTATGTGAAAATCAAGTTAATTAAATGAGCAAACCCTAATTTGACTATATGAGGCTAATATCTATATTCCTATGACATTAGTTAATTCATCCCCTCTCCTTTAAGGTTCAAGAACTCATACAATTCATTCCTTAGGTCTAGTTTTTACCTCCTTTTCCCAAGTTTAGTAAAAACACCAAATCATCCCAATAAGTGGCCAAATTAAAAGAAAGCAGTAAGATTGGAATAAATAAACATGTATTAACCAAGCAATAATTATAAGAGTTCAAGAAATTATACAAAACATAATCTAAAATCGGGCTCATAGCAACCCTAGAGTTACAAACTACCTATACTACAGAATATAAGAAAATACAACATGAAAAAAGAAGAAAATGAAGAGAAAAGAGAAGAGATGGGGGAAGGAAGACCAATCCCATGAGGGAAGGCCTTCTTCCCCCTAACCAGCTCAAGATGTTGCTCCCTTGCTGCCTCCAAGCTCCCCAAAATCTCCCCAATCAAAATTAGGACAAAAAGCCCCAAAAGAAGCATTTAAGCTGCAGATAAGTGACTTGGCGCCTGGGCACCAAGGTTGGCAACTCCAAATGTAAGTTCAGGGGTTGGGCGCCTGGGCGCCAATTGGGCAGAAAGCTCATTTGAGTTCATACACTTGGCGCCTGGGCGCCAAGCTACTGGAGTCTCTTTCTTCTCTTGTTTTCTCCCCAAAATTGTACCTACAGAAGACAATAACTAAAATAAATTAAAAAGGCAAGAAAATGGGCAATAAAATAAGAAAATAAGAACACTACAAAGCACAGGGAAACTACAAGAAAACAAAGATAAAAAGTGCAAAAGGAAAGCAAACAAGGCTAAAAGAGGACCGAAAATCCCACATATGATGGCATTATTTAGTGACTTTTTAGGACTTATCATATAGTATTGTTATTGCATTTAAGTTATGTTGTTGTGACTTGTTTAAGTTGTCCTAACTTTTCTCAATAGATTCAGCAACATCCTATAGATGAGTATTCAAGATAATTACGGCAAATGGAAGAAGGATGTATAACCCATCTACCTCTTTGCCAATTGTTATTATCCTATCATTGCAAAGTTCTTGAAATACAATGAAGTTAGGATAAAAGGTAACACCACTAGAAAGATCCTTGGTGATTTTTGATGTATAGATTAAATTATATTTGAAATCTATAACGTCTATTCTAGTTATACATTTAGAGGCAAACTTATAATAAAGTCTAAGGGAAATTTGTATGCTTTCTCAAAATGAGCTCTGCGAAATTCCTTGGAAACATCATTTAGTAGAAATTTAGAGAAATAGTGGAGCACCTAAAATATAAGAATTTCAAAGTAGATAGAGGTCAATCAGTCGACTGCTAGCTTTGCATTAGTCGACTAATAGAATGTTGTTTTATATTCTCGCAGCTCCAGTAGATGCCAGTCAACTGTTTATAATGTATCAGTCAACTGGTAGCTTTGTAAACTCATTTTCTGAAAAACTACGAGGAAAGTCTATTCTTAGGGATACTTTCTTTACTTGAATATATGTCTTGACTCACGATTGTCTTGATATCTCATATGTATTCTTTTCATCACATATCACAAATCACATGCTAAGTAGTCTACTATATATTTACATTTTTTAATATAAAAGTCTTCAGACATACATATGAGTCCCTTTATTCTTTACATAACTTCCTAAGATAGGAAGATAAGCCTAAGACTTCTTTTCTCTGTTCAGTTCTACTTCAATTCCTAAAATAGTTAGTCATAACCAAAAACACGAGATAAATATAATTCCAATAGTTGGTTTACTTTAAGAAAACATCATAAAAACTATTTCAGTCATAAAAGTAATCTAAATTTGTATAGCTACTTCCATAGATATGGAAGTGTAATAAGAGTATGATATTCTTACTTTGCCTTATAGTGCACCATAAATCTATCCATTTAATAAGGGTTTATAATGCACTACAAATTCACCCATTTCTTGAAGGATTATTCTATCAACTTATAGAGGAAATGTTCTATCATAAAAATGGCATTCTCCTCTATCATGATCATTTCCATGAGGCTAATATAAGACATAGTATTCTTGTTCTTCTATATAGTACACTACTAATCTACCCATCTCTCAAAGGTCTATAATGCACCACAAGTCTACCCATGTTGGGTTATATTATAGGTCTACCCTTTTTGGGTTGTACTATAGGTCTACTCTTCTTGGGTTGTACCATAAATCTACCCAATTCATAAGGATTTATTCTATGAAGCATTCACTCATATCTTCATGGAAGATTCATCATAAGCCATCAATCTATCATGAATTCATTATCACGTTTTTCATAACTCATAATAAGAGCATGAATCTCCTTAGATTTATCATGAAATCATTCTTATGCCACAAATATGATTCATCATAGGATCATACTCATGAAAGCATGTCATCATAGATTCTCTTCATAACCATACTCACATCATGAACATAAATCATGATATAAGTTTATATCATCATAAAAGTCTGGCATGATAAACATAAATCATAATAAAACATATAATTCATCATAAATAATTGCTTTTATGAAAAATTAACTACCTTGATTCTCCTAGAGCTGAAGTTTGTGAATCCTCTTCTAATTTCCCTTTAATTCATCTTGCTTCCCAATTTTAGACCATTTCTTCTTCTTTTATCTTTCTTTTAGTCTCTAGTAGTTTCTTGTTGAATTCTCAACTAGAGATTCCTTCTTTCTCTTCTTTTAGCCCCAAAATCATATCTCTCTCTCTCTCTCTTCTATTTTTTTCTTCTTCTCTTTCTATTTTCATATTATACACACATACACACACACACACACACACACACACACACACATATATATATATATATATATATATATATATATATGCATATATAAGGCTTATGTGAAATTCCCACTCTACCCTTAGTATTATTCTCAAGTGTTTCTGATCATTTGGGGTTATTTTGGTAATTTTTTAACTAATTTTTATCAGTTACATTGACTTAAAATTGTTGTTCTGTAAGCTGGCAGTCGACTGTTGCAAGCCCATTAGTCGACTGCTTACTCTTTGTTCTTGAGCTTTTCTGATATTTTAGCCTGTCAGTTGACTAGTACCTCTCTATTCTGAATCTAGTTTATTTTACTAATGTAGCCAGTCGACTGGTCTGCATTGAACATAATATTTGCTGCATCTTAGGCCTATCAGTTGACTATTTTGATATTGGTAGTCATCTGTTAGCCTTCTGATCTAGTTTTCTTCTTAGCCTAATTTCTTAGGGACTTTTATAAATTTTCCTCAATTCTATCTTAGGAGAGTATGAAAATATCTGGGATGTTACAAAATCGAAGACATGCAAACATTCTTGAGCCTTTGTTGAGGCCTTAAAACATAAGATATAATATGAGATACACTAGAACATTCACCATTCAGCAAGTGAACCTTAGAGGAATTTAAGGTCATTGAAACATTGACAAGGCAAGAAAGATCAGGAATAATATCATTTGTGGCTCTTGTGTTTAAAATCCAATTGTTCTCAATTATGAACAAGAAACTTGAGAATTTCTGAGGTTGGTCTTTCTACAAAAGCTTCCTAAGGAAATAGCACAAATACCACAAGGTTTGCCTTAGCTTCTTGAGGTTGATCTTTTCTACAAAAGCTTGAGAATTCCTTCATATTGCTCCTTACTAAACAAGAAACTTGTAGCTTTGGAAGGAGTACAAAAGGTATCCCCAGAAACATATGTATAAGTTAACACACTTGCAATAGATGCTTGATTTTGACAACCTTTCTTCCTTGAAGGCCTAAAGTATTGGGGAAAGACATGTAATCACGAGAATCATTTCTATGTCCCTTAAGATTGCAATGTTCACAATCTGCATTTGAATTCCTCCTTTGTTTAGTTCGATTAACAGAAGCATACAAAGAAGTACTCTCCAAATGAAAGTCATTGGCCATAGCACTTGTGATTCCCCTTTGACTTACTTTCTAAACAAGCATTGAATATACTTTAACAAAAGGTAATGTTGTCATAAGAAGCAATTGACTACAAATTGAAGCATAGGCATCATTTAGACCCATTATGAGAAATTGAAAAAGTTCTGATGTTGCTGTTTTTCAAGATATTTATTATTCCTCGGACAATCACAGATGTCTTTCTCTACAATAGAGGAATATCTTTCTCACAAGACCTTTAGGCGGGTAAAATATGTTGAGATAGTGGAAGTTCTTGGACGAAGAGTTAACATGTTGATGCAAATGGTAAACCCATGATCCATTGATCTTGTTAAACTGTTCTTTCACACTACTAGAAATTCAATGCTTAGCGATAAAAAAAAATTCATCACTAAAACATTCATCGCAAATTATTTGTTACAGATCAATATCCATCGCAGAATTAGCAACGGAATTTTTGTCACAAATTTAAAATTCCGTCGCAAACAAAATTTAAGAATTTGTGATGAATATTTCTGTCACTAATTTTGTCGCAAATTTGTGACGAATATTTCTGTCGTAAATTTGTGACAGATATTTTCATCACTAATTCTGTCACAAATTTGTGACAGATATTTTTGTCGTAAATTTTCAAATAAGTTATTGCTAATTTGCGATGAAAAATTTCGTCGCTAATTTCATCAGTAATTTTCGAACAGGTTTTTTTTATATATTTAACCAATATCGATAATTCCAAAATTGATTTGACACCTGTAAACAAACATTAATATAACAAATAAGCACCAGCCAACAGTTACAACAAAAAGCTTTTCATACATTTATATAAGTTTACAACAAAAAAACATGTAAATACATGTTCATGATCCATCATCATGAAATACAAAATCATAACAAAATATAAGTTTCTATAAATAAACTAGTCCAGGAGTGATCTGGTGGTTGTGTTTCATCATCATTAGTAGGAGTACCCACCTGCTTGTCAACCGAATTGATGAAACGATCCATCATTCCACGCATCTCGCTGATGATAGTGGCATGAGTCTCCAGCATATGTGTCTGGGCATCAATCTTCTCCTTCTGAGTGCTGATTTCCTCCTTATGTGCCTTAAGCTCATCCATCACAGGTTCCATCTGGTGTTGTATCTCTTCCTCAAAGTCGGGATGGAGACCCGATGGTGGGACAAAACAGGGACTAGAGCAATCTATCTCACATGCCTCTAACCCCATGCCTTTTCTTGTTCTTTCCTCCTACCACTTGTAGCCACAGCTCTGCATCGGTAGCATCATCATCCTACTGTTCCTTACCACCAACTATCACTAGTGCTTGCGATGATTTCAATCTAGTATATTCCTCCTATTAAATGTTTACAACCATATAATTTATTTTCTTAATTACATAGTTGAGAAAATTAATAAAAGAAATAAAAAATTTCAATATACTCACATAGACTTCTTGCGATGGCACATTGACGAATTCTCCATTGTCCCTCTTCCTGTGAATGCGTATAAACAAATCTACCAAGTTAGGCTTTCTTCCGCTTTGACACTCCTGCATATTATAATGATTATTACATAATTTAAAGAAGACTGTGCAAAAAAAAAAAGTTGAATAAGAATAGGCTAGGTGCTAATCTACAAAACAGTTTAATGAACAAATATGACTACAGCCTTAATAAGATTAGTGCTAATAACAGTTATGGCTAACTCAAGAGTTGAATAATAAATAATTATCTAAACTAACCTAATTTAACATAATATTAGGTTTGTGGATAAATGATTCCAATAAATAGTTCTGGAATAATATGATTGACTCTATACAATAATTACACTACACCTTAATTCAAATAAAGCTACCATGCAATCTCTGTCAAATAGTAGTTTCCTTTATGCACTTCTTTTATCAATAAGTATCAAAGGTGTGAGTGAATGATTGTAAAATTAAGAAAGAAGATGGGATGACGATGAATGGAGAAGTGAACCTGTCTGGACCAATTGGTGAGAGCAGTAATGAGAGAGAGGGAAATAGACTAAATAACTGTGGCATTGACTATTCCAACCCAAAGGTCCTTTGCCACCCACCTCCTCCAGCAACCCTTACTTTGTCACAATTGCATGTTTTGTTATAATATATTTTAATAATAACTACAATTTCACAGTCATTCATTTTATAACAGATAAATTTTGTAGATTTAAAAATAAGAGTTTGAAGAAGATTTGAGTTCACAAAAAAAGTGATGTGTGTTGAAGATGAGTGGTGCATTGATTTGATTAACATTTATATGTATAAGTATTATTTTTTATGTACTACAAGAGAGGCAGTTTAAGAAAAAAAGTAAATCATTGACCATTGGACATTTATATGTGTAATGAATTGATTTCACCAGAACAAATAGGTCTTTTTAATGTTTTCATATATACTTATCCTTTCAAATGTGGAACCCAAGTTTCAATTACTCTTCAAAACTATTTCTCTACGCTACCTCTGTTGATCCATATATATTTATATAGATATATGATATTTGCACATGTAAATTCATCAATAAAGTGCTGAATTTAAAAGCTTTAGAAAAAGATTTCAAAATAAAAAATAGATTATAAAAAGGCATCGATATTGCTGTCAAAAGTTGAGTAAATTCTTTCTTTTTTAGTCTTAATGTGAAAAGTAGAGTGTGAAAGTTGCAGGGGAAAGAGTAGGACAAAAATATGGAGACCAAAAAATGGAGTGTACGTAGTTGTATATAACAAAATCAGTTGTCACTTGTTTTGTCTGCAATCAGTTATTTACTTTCGTGTTTTTCAATATTTGTTATTAATTACTTTTCATATCCAATAGGACTAATTAAGTCCATTAACACATTTCAACTATAAACAAATTTGTAACTTGATATACATTAAAGTGTATATTAAGTTTTTAATTTATTTTTTAAATATAAAATAAATTATAATAATTTCATATATTTTAAAATAATAAAAAACAGTGAAAAGTTATTCTTACTTCTTTAAATATATTATTTCAAACTTTCCTTTCTTTTATTATATTTTATATTTTGTCTTATTTATATGAAAATATATAGCATTAGGGCCAAAATTCAGTGTCAATTATTGATATCTCAATTGTTTACTTATATATAACCAACTAATTTAAAAGTTCACTTACAATAATATATGCAAGCTTTTATATGTGTGTGTATATAAATAGGCAAAATTACCTTTTGGTCCCAAATTTTGAATGACTATTACAGTACTTAAAAAAAAAAAAAAAACCTTTCCTCATTCCTAAACTTTTGAAACCTTTAGAGATCTGGTTCATTTGCTGTGTTTTTTGATATAGTCATCAACAATAGGTACTCAAAGTTCTCTACTCATGCAGATAGTTCTATATATATATATATATATCTCAAACCACTTTCCTTACCCTTCTTTCCTAAATTAATATATCCTTTATATCTTTCCCTCTATCTCACAAATAGTTTGTGTACTATATGACTTCAGATGATCAAATCATCAGCATATATCAGAGATTAAATCATCAAACATGTTGTAAAGTAACATATGAATGTAGACCAAAGTCCAAATGAATCTATTTATTCTCACCAGCATACATCACAAAAGGTTTTTTAAGAAAGAAAATGCAGAAAAATGTCTGTAGGTGGATGATGATTTGACTTTGCTCAATGCTTACAACACCCAGAGAACACAGATGAGGGAAAATAATTTCACTCCTTTTGGTGAAAACAAACCGTTTCATGATTCAACTTAATAATAATGAAGCAATCACCATAGCACTAACGAGTTCAAAGGCATAGTGATTCAACTAGTTCAAAGGCATAATAATAATGAACAATGTATCAGATATAACTAATTAATAAATGTATCAAAGGCTGGTCCTGGAGATACGAGTCTTCTTATATTTCTTGCTTATGATAGGAATTTTCCCTCACTGTCTTTCCTCATCTGAGACAGTAAACACATAATATAATTTGTAGACGCAGTTCATAACTTCTACAAAACGTCTTTCAATGTATATTTGAAATTTCAAAGGCATGATTGTAGTATGTAAACACCTCATTGTGCATACTTCCCCTGGCAACACTACCTCATTGGCACCGAACTAGTGACTAATAAATAGTATAATAACACACAAAATAAGAATAAGAAAGACAGATCTCTGCTTTACTAGAACAGTATACCACGAAAACTACTAAACAATATAATTTACCAGATCTCTGCTTCTCTAGTATCTGCTGGTTCTACCAGCAGATCTGGTCCACGACCAGAGGTTCAAGTTGTGAACCAGATCTGGTTCACGCATTCGTGAACCATCGTGAAGTAGATCTGGTTCACAAACCAGACTGCAATGAATGTTTTAGTAGAGAAGGAGAACTCACCAGTTGCAGAGCCGGCCGAGCGGACCGGAGTGGAGAGGAAGCTGACCAGAAGGAGACACCAAGTTCAGTGGCTGACTGTTGCAAATGGCTGGAAACGCAACAGGCAAAGACTGACTAAGAGAAGATGAGAGAAGGGAATAAGAGTGAGAGAAAATATAAAAAATAAAAATATATAATATATTTTAAAATTCTTATTATTAAATAAAATTTAATTTTTAAGAAGTATAATTTTTTTAAATCTACAGTTTGTAATTATTAGTAAAACTATGCTTAGTCCCTTTTTTAATCTATTCTACGTAAAGGGCATTATAGTAAGTGTATATAAAATATTTAATTGCATATAAAGTGCTAAATTATGTGAATGTTAATAAATGAGTGTTTAACATATATTAGTATATAAAACTTTTTTTCTTCCTTGTTCTAACTAATGTGAGACTTAGCTCACTCTTTTGAAATACAAAGGCTTTTACAAGGCTATTTTCACAACAAGATTTAATTTGAAATTGTAGATAATATGAGTTGTGATGAATTATCAATTATAGACTAATTTCTTTTTTATTTTCTTTACTTATTGTTATGAATTATCAATTATATTAAGTAACAGTACAGAATAGGGACCAAAGTGAATAAATTAAAAAATTTATAGGGATTAATTTTAACAAAGAAATATATATTCTCAAATTAAGGTCCTATATGAAGTAGTATAAGAGTTTATATCAATGAAAGAATAGAAGACAAATTTTATCTAGGAAACAAAGTGAATAAACAAAAAAGTTTTGATTAAATGGTGAAATTAAAATAAAATCTAGTTTAAATTATGAATTCATTTTATTTGAAACTTAATTATAATAGATATTTAGTTCATTTTAATTATAATGGATACTTAATTGACTATGTTTAAAAATCAATAATGTTGTTAATAATTCATTTTGTAATTAAAAAATTTTGTAATTCATTTTAATTCATTTTGTTTAAAAATTTATTTATTAATTAAAAATTGAAATTAAAGAGTGTGAGATTGCAAGATTGCTACCGTTCTAGGGTGTCAGTTGATAGAATATGTGAGTTGAGGGTAATTGTGAGTGGCCTAAGGGGATGGAGTTGTTAGTTCAGATTATATTTATTAATTTAATATCATGTAATTTCTTTAAAATTATAATTCAAATTCAAATTCTCACATTATGATAATGAGAGTAGTTAAACACAATACCGAAGTGGATACCGAACTTGGGACAAAGCCAGCTGGGCAAGAGAGACCAGAGGGAGTGAATGGTAGAGTTGAGAGGAATCTAGCCAAGAAAAAAAAGAGACAAAAAGGAGTGAGTACTAAGAAGTGAAATTAGAATTAACTAAGAAAAGAGAATGATAGAAAATAAAAAAAATATAGTATATATAAAAATGATAATTTTATATAAATATTAAATTAATGAAATAAATACTAAAAATTTATTTTAAAATGAAACTTAATCTTTATGAGGTATAATTTTCATTTTTCTCTACAATTTGTAATTATTAGTAAAGATAATAATTTTATAAAATATTAACAAATAAAATAATAATTAAGTCATTGATTGCAAAACTAATTTCAGAATATGTATTATTTATATTTGTAACAAAAATATTTTATAAATATGTTAACCACTTATACCTACACTATATTTTAGTTTGTTTGTAAATATTTTGTAAATATATAATTTATTATTATTTGGGTCCTTACATCCTTTCTTTAAAAATTCTAAATCATCCTACAAAATTTCAAATTTATTTTATTACTCCTTATTTAACTTTTTCACTAGAGTAAAATCCCCACACAATCTTTGTAAATTTTTTAAAATAGATCAATAATAATTTAATAGTATTTTATTCCAAATTTAGAAAAAAATTTGATGTTTTCAAATATTAAAATTTTTAAGTCTCGTAAATTTCTTAATTTCATGTTGAAAATCTACTGTGGGCTCCCTTAAAATCCTCGAGTATTACAAAATAAATTTTCTCATTAACATAGTAATAATTTAGATATTAACTTAGTAATACTTCGGATGTTGAAGATGGATGGTTCTCTGAAGTGATTTTATTAGAATTTTTTGTAATTAAATTAATTTAAATTATTTTATATATATATATATATAATTCAAACTATATATTTTATCGTAGTTATATATATACTATATATTTTATTATTAGGCAATAAGACATATGGACTTTTTGTAAAAACTCTTTAAATTTATTTTATTAAAATTTAGCTTTTTCAAGTGATTTGATAATTGGGGGAAAATATGAAAAAGAATGAGAGGAAATAAATATTTGCAACAAAATTTGCGACAGAATTTTACGTCGTAAAATTAAAAATATTTTGTGACAGAATTTTGCGACGGAAATAAATGTTTGTGACGGAACTTTGTGATGGAATTTTCTATTGCAAAACCAAAAATCTTTGCGACAGATTTTTGACACGGAAAAATTCTGTCGCTAATTTGCGACGAAATTTTGGCGACGGAAAAAAAAAATTTGAGATAGAAATTTTCGTCGCAAAATGTAAAATACTTTGCAATGAAATTTTGACACAAAAACTTCTGTCGCTAATATTAGCAACGGAAATCTAATCAGCGACAGACATTTTCCGTCGCAAATTTCTAATATTGTAATTTTAAATCAATGATGAAATTTGCGACAAATTTGTGACGAAATTTGTGACGGAAAATTTCCATCGCTAATATATGTTTTTTGTTGTAGTGTCAAATCTGCCCATGCAGTAAAAATTTTTTTGAATATAGTATTCCCAGTTCCTTTGAAACATAATTCATGATAGATGACAACACTAAGCATTACATGTAATACCCGCTATATTTTAAAGTTATAAATATTCAAGAATTACGATAAATTTATTTTGGAGAAAATAAATTCCCTATCGGTTTAATTTTTTTTGTATACTCGTTTGTGCATATTGTTGAAAATACAGATTTCTATTTATATATTATATAAACTGTGAGATATAATAGATGTTAGGATATAGAATTTATCCCTTGGATAAAATATGGCTTGAGCATTAGAGAAATCTAAAAGAAATTGGGAGAAAAATAATGTTATATATGAGAAAATCCCTTTAAGTACTAATTTGAAAGGGACAAAAGTGAAAAGAAACTTAAAGGTTTAAGAGAAAGGATAATTTTCCCTTTAGTTTTTAATAGTATGACGAACGCAGCCGCCTCGTAATCGCACAGTAAACTGAATTATTAGAAGTGTCATTTTTATAAATAGTAAATTGAATATTTTATTAGTGCATAGTATCAAATAGTACACTTGACTTTTTCTATAAATAGGTCATTCCATTTCACTTCTAAATTCACACCTTCAGTTTTTCTTCTCTCCTCTGCTCAAAACTTCTCTTGCTCTGACGTTAGGGCTCTGAGATTCTAGGTCTTTTTTCCTTAGCCTAGATCCAAGGTAAGGATACTATGCCCTTTTCTATGTCTTTCAGATTTTAGAAGTTATTTTCTTAAGTATGCTCTGTGGTTGCGGCTTTGGCTGATCTTCCACATCATAAAAAATGTCCTTAGCTACCTATATGTTATTTTGATTCTCGGATTATCAAAATAGAATGTAAACTGTGAAGAATACATTTCTAGGAAAGTTTTGGCTAAAGAAAGACCTGGTTTTTAAGTGTGTCCATTGTGACTCTTCACTCTTTCCTAGGAACTTACCTAGTGTACTCTTTTACAGATTGTATTCTCTATTTCATGTATGAATAGTAATCATATGTATAAATAGTAACCGTACGTATGAATAGTGATTATACGTATGAATAGTATTTTGGTACAAAAGCAACCCTGACTTTCTATATCTGATTTTCATGAAAATTTCTGTAGCAGAACCTGAAATCCAGCTACGTACTCTTTTTTGTAGCAACTCGGAAAAGTGACTTGGATACGGAATCTATGTGAGTAGATGACCTTGCTAACTGATTTTATTTACTTTTATTTCAAGTACAATATAAATTTCATCTCATATCGCAATTAGATTCTATATTTAATGATGATTGCTAGATAATGAAATTTATTGTTGATTTAAGATTATATTGATGAGAATTATGAATTGAGTATTGTCATATCCTCAACAGTGAGTCCGATTCACATTAACTCTAGCTTAAAAACATCATCAAGGTTTTAACTTCCATACAATGAAACCATACATAATATTCATAGTTACACATAGTCCGACCAAAAAAAAGAAAATCCTAGGAGGCTTATGTGACCACAGAGCTACTTTTAGAGCTTACAAGATATAGAATACAAAGGAACCAACCGAAAATACAAGAGGGTTGGTTTAAGATAAACTCGCTATTCCCCTGGAAAATCCCCAGCGTCAGCCACAGATTCTGAAATGTTGTAAAATAATAGGATGAGTAATGAAATACTCAGTGAATGGATAACATTATCAATCAAAAGTAATTTAGCAAATAATATCATAAAGATATCTTTGAATTAAACTCACATCAGTTACCAATGATATACACAGTATAAATTACTCAGTGCCAACACAAATCCCGTACCAACCGGGTCGTCCACAGTACCAGTGGATCGTTGCCCGCGGCCCCCTGGCCGCATCCACCCTTATCTCTCCATGAAAGATATATCTCCACCCTTATAACTCCTGTAACTTCTCCCGTGGGGTGCACCACCACGAAAATATTATAACCACGTCATACCATAACGCAAATATTCACACAACCTCAACATAATAACGGTAATATCAACATTAACTTTACATATTTTATAAGAATTAACATTTAATCAAACAAGAGGTTTGAAATCTACAATACCTTTAAATACAAGGAATACAAGTCCTTGATAAATAAATACACAACATACCGTTAAAGTCCACCTTCTCAATTTTCTTTATGATACTTGATGACAAAACTTTTGAAGAAATATAGATGAGATAAGGTTATCACACTCACCTCGAATGTGGCCCTAACTACCTTTCCTTTTGCAGCTAAATTATGAGGTGTTAGGAAATAACTCTCAAAGATTTCCTAAAATGTAAATAAGATGAAAAAATAAAGAATATATTAGAATTTTCAAGTGAAACTTGTACTATTAGAAACTAGACTCAAGGAGCTTTCTAACAGTATCTTAGTCCGGAACGCAGCTACAGTAAAGTTGACCAAAGTCAATGCTACAGTAAAGTTGACCAAAGTCAATGCTACAGTAAAGTTGACCAAAGTCAATGCTACAGTAAGTTGACTAAAGTCAATGCTACAGTACCGAGAAAATCTGGAAAATTTTTCTCGGTGAACAGTAATTTCCGGGGAAAATTTTCTAATGTTCTTCGTGTTCTTCATCCAAAAATCCTAAAATCATATCTAAAACAACATTTCTTTTGATTTTTTCCATGGGTTTTGTTTCTCAATGTCTAGTGAGTATTTTAATACCAAAACCCCTAATTTTTACCAACAATCCAAGCTCAAATCTCAAATTTTCATCAAGAACACTAACTTTTTCAAATATCCAAATTCTACGAAATTTCTTGTTCTAATAACATCATAAACCACCTAAGAATGTTTTACATTAACATCCACACTTAAATTCATCCATTAAAACTCAAAATCTTAATTTTCTTCCATAGGTCCGAAAATGGAGAAAAAGAGAAATAGAGCAGATAAAACTTACCTCTTTGCCTCTAGAACTCCAAGAATCGGAAGTATGGTTAGAAAATATCAGATTACTGGAAGAACTTAAGAAATGATTGTAGAGGAAGATGAAAATGAAACAAAGAAATGGTGCGCGCATTGCCTCGGGAGGAAGAAGGAGAAGAGAAACTAATAATTGTATGTGTGGGCTCCACCAATTTCTTTTTCGATAAAATTGCGCATAGCCACCTTAGCTTTTAAGATTTGTTCACTTAAGTCATTGAAAATTTATAAAAATTTCCTAAATTAAAAATTGAAATTTCTATTCCCAAATTTTCTTTACTAATTCAAAGAAAGAAAACATATTTCACGAAATTAAATTTTTCACTAAACTTCATAATAGATTTTAAATATTCATACAAATTATTGGAGCATTACAAGTATATAATATACATGGAATGGCTGAGGGCTTGATCCAAGATACCAATGCATGGAATTATACACATAGAATGATTGACGGCTTTATTTCCCAAGATACCAATGCATGTAATGATTGGGAATATAAATAGAAACTGACTTCTTGAACATAAAATACAGAGGTATAGAAACCTTGAATATAAAAATAACTGTTCTTATTGTGATTATGATTCTGGTATTTGTACTTGTGACATATTTATTATTGCACAGTCATTTAGTCACTGAGTTTTGCTGAACTCACACTCTCTATGAACATTTTTTTTAGATACAGTGGATGAGAACAAAGGAAATCCGCAAGAGGAATAGTATTTCATGAGGATACTTTCCACATTTTCTGAAGGACTTATGAATCCAAAAGCTTAGGAATACTCTGTAATCTCTATAGGTCACCTAGGCTTGGAAAATAATATCATATTGTATGATATTTAGTTTATGTTTACTGTTTCACTATATTGAACTTTTATATGTATAAATATCTTTCTTGAAAAATTTTGTTATGCATTAGTATTGATTAGAGATTTTATGGGATACTATAGGAGTATACCCTCTAGTTTAAAGAATTATTCACATGCCCAAATTTGGGATGTGACATTACAATAACCCCATAAGAAGTGAAGTCTTGTCCAGTGCATCTTTCGAACAAGATCCATCAATAACATCTAGCTTGTTCTTCGAAGCTAGCTCAAGAATCATGGCCTTACTCTAGAGATCATAATTATCTAAACCGGTTAATTGAATGGAGACGATGTTGGTTCCTGAAGTCTCCATGGTTTGAAGATGTAGAGGGTGATAGATTTCAATAGCAATTATTGTTGACACCTCAGCAGGCTTTGCTAGAGCAACCTCCATTGATAATCAGGAAGGCAAGAAAGAGGACAGAAGCAGCAAAAACACAAGAAAGATGACAAAAGCAACAAGAGTGCAAGAAGAGCCCCAAAGAATTCTAAAACAAAAGGAATGCTCTTTTTACCTCCTCTGATACCATGTATACAAAAGGTCCAATGACCAAAGAAAAAAAAAAGATTGAGAAAGAGCCATTTTCATTAACATGAATAATGTCCACATTATAAGGAAGGTAAAAACACCTACTATATACAACTTACCATGAAGGCAAGAAGGTAAAAGTGTTAAAACTAAAAAAAGCAACTAACTAACAAAAATGAAAAACCTGTAACAAAATTGCATTCCAACATAAACTAACTCCATAATCGGCCTAGCCCATCAGCACATAAAACATATATTTCCCCCAACTTTTGTTTCGGCCCTTCGCATTTTCTTTTTTAAAAAATAATACTAATCTTAATTTAAGATGTTCATGTTCAAAATTTCAAATACTTTGATGCACGCACGCAATTATTGGCCTCCAATATCAACTCTTAACCCAAGAGGATTTATAACAAAATGAAGGGGAAAATAACAAAACACTTAGATCGCAGACATACATACAAATACATTTCGAACTCGAATTTCCAACACTGTTTCTATACTCTTTAATTCAAAATTATTGAATGGCTCCGGGGCATTTGAGAAGTCCCCCCGAGACCCCAAAAAGAAAAATCTAATTCTAATACAAAAATACACTAACACAATAGAAAATTGAAGACCATATATCATAAACATCTATATATATATTCAAAGCTGGTTGATCATGGTAGTAACTGTTGTTGTTTGAACTGCAAAAATGACAATGATTCAATTTCTAAAAACATCATTTTGAGGATAGTTCTACCCTCTACGTTCAGTAAGTCTCAAAAGAAATTATTCTTTTATCCTAAATGGGAATGGTGATGGAGGGTCGTCGCCTGTGGCGAGGTAGATAAGAACAGAGACAATGTCGTACATCAAAGGCCGTGCGGATGCTTCCTCGTTGAGGCACATGGCTGCTATTGCCACTGCCTGGTTTAGTCCTTTTACTGGGAAATTCCCTTCCATCAGTGGATCTGCTAGTTCTGGGTATCTCGTAGGGTCTTTGAATATTGGTTGTGCCTGATTATATTTTCGTATCAAAACAAAATCAAAATCATGATCACGTTCAGTTTGATTCATAACTGATATATAGTAACGTTGAAGAAAGTCATGATCACTTTCAGAGCTGTCTAATGAAAAAATGCTAAAAGTAGTAGAATTGAAGGCTCGAGTTTTAAATCGTCTAACCATTTAGAAATTCATGATAGATGAGTTTTTATTATATAGATATTTTGAAAAACAATCAAATGACTGACAAACGGAGCTAAATTCTTATATATATATATATATATATATACATATATGTATCAAAGCAGTGTGACTTCTATTTTATTTAAAGAAAGGAAGATTATATAGGTTAATTGCAAACTTTCTTTAGTATTTGAACTCCAAAATATGACATTTTATTTTCTTAAATTATTATAAGGGAAAATGTTACAAATCAATTAAAATTAACAGCTAAAAATTACATACGTGCGGAAGAAACGTGAGTTAAAAATAATGGAGAGAAAATTAGTAGGATGGAGCTATTTGTAGTATCACATGATAAATCATCACGTGAGTTATAAATGTTAATCTTAATTGATATGTGATATTTTCATTTTTTGTGATAGTTTAGAATATTATGTTTTAAAGTTTAGAGATTGATTAATTAAAATGTTAATTGGGTTATACTTTAATAGAATTATGTGTGATTTCTCCTAAAAGAAATGTTTTTCAACGGGATTTTGGAACATAAAACATAGTTGCTTCTAAATAAAGGGAATAATGTTTGCTGCAAGCACAATTCTTTCACTCAAAAACGCGCATAGTAATTAACTAGACCTGTAGCATAGTCTTGAAATTAAAATATATAGAAGGTAAGCTGTGGAAGCAGAGACTTTTAGAAAGGTTCAATTTACTAAAGATTTATAAGTCAATCATATATAAATATATATAGGCATATTACAGATGAATCCTAATAAAAAATATATATTTAACATACTTACATGTCTGTGCGTCATTAGTTTAATTAGTTTATATATCTTTTATAGACTATAATGTACAAATCTATGAAAACATCGTCTGTCCTAATTTAAAAGCATCTACCTACGCAACAAAAATAACTTTGATAAGTAACATTTGAAAAAACTTATCACAATTAATAAAAGAGTGAATTCACATTTTGGTCCTTGAAAATGTACTTCAATGACAATTTGGTCTCTGAAAGATGACTGCCAATCATTTTAGTCCTTAAATTTTGAAACATTTATACAAAATGGTTCTTCCATCCATCACCTCCATCACGACAATGGACGGAGGAGGGACCATTTTGTGTAATAATTTTAAAAATTATAGACTAAAATTGTCAGTCATGTTAGCATTTCATTTCAAACATGTCACTAGCTATCATGTCAATATATAATAACATACATCAACAGATAATGTTAAATGTGACAACAGAATTAACGGATGAACTATTTTATATGACAATTTCAAAATTAAAGAACTAAAGTGGTTATTGGTCATTTTTCATGAACTAAACTAAACTATCATTAAGATACACATGTAAGAACCAAAAGTTTATTCTTAATAAAATTGCTAAAGAGAGTCATAAAACTCACCCAAGAAACAAGGTTTTGCTCTTGTGCATCTCGGGTGTTGTCAAAGGCTCTTCTTCCACTGATCAATTCAAGCAAAAGAACTCCAAAGCTATAAACATCGGACTTCACAGTGAGTTTACCATTTATTTGGTACTCAGGAGCTGAGTATCCATAAGTTCCCATCACTGAGGACACGTAAGAGTTGTCCCCCATGGGTCCTAAGTTGGCCAGTCCGAAATCCGAGAGCTTAGCATTGAAATCATCATCCAACAAGATGTTGCTAGCTTTCAAGTCCCTGTAGATCACAGGGGGATTGGCCTTGTGATGCAGATATTCCAAACCTTTAGCTACTCCTACTGCTATTTTCATCCTTGTGACCCAATCTAGTGGCTCTTGATCTGGAGGAATGTCTGAAAATTAAGTTCACCACAAAGTGCAAAATGAATCAGGGGCCTTTCCTGGTTATATCCACTAAGAAGAACACACACACACACACACACACACACACACACACACACACACACATATATATATATATATTGTGAAACTTGACTAACAGCACCATTATATTATTAATGAGTTTTCATTTGGTCTTCATCCTTTGGCCTTTTTAATTTCAAATTGCTGGCAATTATTCTCCAACTTTGAAGATTTTAAAATTCTAAAAGCTTTAAGAAGACAAAACAAATTTGCAAATCTTCTATCAAAAGAAGCAAGAAAATTGATCTCTCAGGACCTATCATACTGCTCCTCACTTTGTCTATGTTGCCTACTTATTGGATTTACAGAACGGCCAGCCTTAATCTTAAATTTTGTCTTCTATATTTCTGCTCCTTGCCATTGACAATACTTTTGAGGATGTATTTGTCCCTAAAAGGGAAAGACAGACAGTTAATTGTATGCATCTTGCTTAATATAAATTCTACTTTCATTAAAGAGAAAAATTCTATTCAAAGCCTAATTAACCAAAAAGACCAACAACACTTTTTGTGGGTTTGATGACCATCTTTTCCTTGGTCTCACTTTGACTCGACCTCTCTTTTTATGGATTTACATACAATTTCTAATTAAATTTCGGTTAAATTGTAAAGAATTTTTTTTTGGAATTCGTGCAATTTACTTTCTGAACCTTCAAAGTTGACAACAAATCAGTCTAAACTTTTAATTTTGTATAACTTAATCCTTCTGTTATTCTTTTTCTTTTCTGTCCAAAGTCTTTAGACTACTTGTCTGTGCAAGCTAAAAAATGTTAGCTAATTAGCAAATATATATATATATAAAGAAAATGACAAAAAATTCAATGTTTTGTCACCTAAAATGATAGGTTAGATTAAATCCTCTACTTAGCCTCTTTACTAAGTCCACCAGACAAGTATTGTTTGGATCTTGAATGAAAAAATCAACAAAGAGGTTGTACTGCATAAAATTAAAAGTTTAGATAGATCTTGTAAATTTTAAAAATTGAGGAGTTAAATACACCCTAAATATTTACTATCATGTTGTTTAATAGAATTAATATAATATGTGGAAGAATTATTTTTAATGTTGGTATTGCAGTCATACGAGAGATGGTGGGTACGTAATACATGTAAATCTGGATAATTGAATATTCATGCCATTGTTTGGAATCGAGGGAGAAGAATGAGAAGAAAAGAAGAACCCCTCTTTTCCATATATATACGTACATGTCATGTTCAATTATATATTCTGTCCCTTTCTTGTATGCACGTAGGATTCTTTAAAGATATACGTAAACAAAGGCATGAAAACTTCACCCTTTTCATTCAATTAAATCATCCTTATGAATTATGATAGGCTAGCTTCAGTCCTCAAACATATCAATTTTAAAACTATCCTTCAAAATTTCAAAACAAAAAAACACAGTTAATTATAAGGAGAATTTTACCGAGTAGACGATCCTCTAAAGATCCTGAAGGCATGTATTCGTACACCAAAAATCTCTGTTCTGCGTCGGCACAATAGCCAACTAGATTCACTAGATTTTCATGATGTAAAAGGCTTATCATCAACACTTCAACAAGAAACTCTTTATTTCCTTGCAAGCCAAATTGCCTGTCAAGTTGCTTCACAGCTACGATCTAAACACATAAATATTATAACCAAATGCATGTCACTTCCATTCCATTCAAAATTTTTCAAAGAAGACCAAAATTAAAGGCTAAGAAGTTTTACCAAAGAAAACAAGGTTCACGTATTTACCTCATCGGTTTTATCAATTCGCCCTTTATAAACTCTTCCAATCCCACCCTCTCCGATTAGGGTTTCCTGCCGGAAGTTGCTCGTCGCTGCCGCCAAATCCCGGAAGGTAAAAGCTTGTGCAGAAATATTGTTAGTCTCAGTGCGGTCATCCATTTTTTGTTTTGGTTTCATTTGGCGATGTAATTGTGTTTGGCTTATTATACTCTAGCACAAAATAAATGAAGATTAGTTCAACCAACCCGTTCCACAGATATTAACTGTGTAGCACTAGCATATGTACAAAAGATAAGAACATGAATCCAAATAAATATTGATTTGTATATATATATATATATATATCAAACACATGTCTATAAAATTTATAAATAATATATTTAATAGTCACAAATGTATTCATAATTGGTTTTGTCTACTTACTTTTTATAAATTATGTTTTGCATAACATACAATCTTTTGCTGCAAATCAGCAAAAAGAGAAAGAAAAAAAAAATGTCAACCAAGATTTCTCGAACAACAATGTACTGAATATGAGAGAAGTTAAGGGACAACGTTAATCGTAATATAATTTAACCTCCAATGAAAGTTTCAGTAGGACAGACTACAATAAATATATAAATAAAATTTGAAAACTCACATTTTGAGTGGCTGAACGATGAGAATCAAATTTACCATCATTTGCATAAAACTAATTGGCAAACAAAATAATAATAAACAAAGGAAATGCATAGTTTACCATCTTCCATCTGAATTGAAGATTCAGAGGATTGTAGCTTCTTTGCACTGTTGGACATCTTGTGTGATTTCTTTTCTTGGGATGAAAAACATGAGAAGCAACTCATTTGTCTATTAATTTTAGATTTTGAAACTTCAAACTGAACACCTCATAATATTTTCTCTGGAAAATATCAATCATAATTAAATCCTTTAATTCCTAGAAAACCCCATTTTTAATAATTCCAATACCTATCGAAAGTCTCTTCGATCGCCTTTATCTTGCCCTATAGACAACCAAAAAAAAAAAGGTTACAAATCAATAAGCTAGCTAGCCGCAAAAATTTAATCTATTAGCTTTAATTTAGCAGGTAATTAGAACGTAATTCAAGGACAACAAAATTGAAAATGTAAAAGTAATTAAAAGTTCAAACCCAAATACCTAATTAACTCGCCAAAAACTTCGGAATTAACCAACAATTCACGAAAGATGGCAACGAGACCAATGGAAGAAGTATGTGTGTGGACCTTGAACCATGGAAGGAACGAAAATGGATGACCATGTTTTTCTTTTTATGAGGTTGCCGCAGAAACTGGAGAGGAAAAGGAAGGATGGTTTTGAAACATCCAAAGTGTAGGAGAATGAAGGAGATCAAAGAAATAGAAATTAACGTTAAACCAAATTAGACCGTTGACTGTGACAATTGATTTTAGAATGTTACGAGACAAAGATAAATACAAAATATTGCCTCAAGAGAGAGATAGAATTATCACTAGTATTAGTGTATTAGTATTTTCTTGTATATGAAGTATGTTAATATATATATATATATATATATATATATATAGAATCACACTAAGCAAGCCTCTCTCTATCTTATGTTCTTATGAGAAAATAGGGGTGTAGTTATTTTTAGGTAAAAATATACCTAAAGTTTCTATAGATTTACCCAACAATTACTTGTCTTTATACTTTAAAAATAATTGATTTAGTATTTATAATTTCTAAAATTATAAAAATTATCCTTTAGGTTAGCTAATAATTTGGTCAACGATTAACTTACTCATGTTTGTTGCTTGTGATGCTTTTATTTAGAGTCACGTGGCCTTTTTTGTTTTCACTGTCTTTTCTTCCTTTCCGCGCGTCCTCCACCTGTATATGTGGCTAGTCTTCGTCTCCTGTCGAACCCCGTCGACCATCTCCTCTCCTCCTGCAAATTCATCTGGGCCATGCTCTGCTTCATCAGAGGCTATCTCTTCTCTGCCATTTCATTGTACAAGCACATGAATAAATTACTAATATGTTAATTAAACCAGTTAAAGGCTTCCACAGTAGTGTTCTATGATCTATCATAAATGCTCGTTTCTTGTGTAAAGGTCAAGGAGATTAAGAAAAGGCATGCAAGGAATCAGAAAACAGACTTTCTGGCGCAAACATCACGTAAAGGTTACGCTAGGCCACTTATTCAATTCTTACAAAGTTCATTGGTCATTACAACTGAAACTAGACAAGGCATGGGCATACGACAGTCACTGTTGGAAACTTGGAATGCTTTCTTCTGATGTTTGAATTTTTGAAAGAAATGGCAAAAGTAAAAGACAGTTGATGGCACATACAGATAGAGAGAGAGAGAGAGAGAGAAATTACTTTGCTATAAATTTATAAAATTGAATCACCAAATCCTGGTCATTCTCATATTCAGTGCTCACTTTACCCGGGCATGAAATACCAAATCGTGGATAGGCAAAAGGAAGAAAGAAATTTCAACACAAGTTATATCATACAGAAGATGGTCGACAATAATTTTCAACTCACAAACCTTACTGGCCTTGCCGCCAAAGATGGTCGAGAACGGCACCGCCACGAACCGTCAAACTTTCAACCTCTCCATTGACGTGGCTCAGCAAGCGGCCTCGATGATGGCCGACTCAAAACGAACTGGTACTTCCTCCAATCTCAAACTTTCATAATATGTGCTTGCTTAGAACTTGTGTTCGTCAAGTGCCTGATGTTTTGCCTCTGAGTATGCTAAAACAGGGACGGTGTGGACTGCGAGTGCGCACATCATCACCGCCGTCATAGGCTCCGGCGTGTTGTTCTTGGTTGTTATATAGTTTGTAATATTGAGTAGAATTAAAAGTCTTGTATTGGATAAAATATGATATTTAAAAAAGGAATTTAATTGTTGTTCCTTTTATTTGAAAAGGTGTGTCTTTTAAATTGAAAAAGTGTGTCTTTTAAATTGAAAAGATGTATCTTTTAAATTGAAAAGATGTATCTTTTATTTAAAAGATGTGTTTTTTATTTAAGAAGAAGTGTCTCTTAATTAAAGAGATGTCTCTTTTAAATTGAAGGGATATGTCTTTTTATTTAAAAGAAAAGAAAGATGTGTCTTTTAAATAAAGAGATATGTCTTTATTTAAAAGGATATATCTTTTATTTGAAATTGAATTTTAAACTTATTTTAAAATTCAATAAGACATAAATTAAATAGACACATCTATTCAAAAAAAAAAAGACATGACTTTTGAAAATTGAATAGACATGACTATTCAAAATAGAATAGACATGACTGTTAGAAATAGAAAGACATATCTATTCAAATTGAACAGACATAACTGTTCAAACTCTATATATATATATCATATTAGAATTCTACGGTGAGTTTTTTTTTGTTCCAAGAGGGCTTTGTTGTATCCTGGAAGGGTTTTCCTGTGATTTCCCAATACACAGACATAAACTCTTTAAAGAAAGTGATTTATCACGCTTCAAAGCCTTACTTTTTCTTAACAATTTTAAAGAGTTTAAATTCCTGTCATTCACTACTATGGAGAATCCAAAAGAATTCATCAAACTGGATCGCTTTGATGGCACTAATTTCACTCGCTGGAAAGACAAGATGATTTTCTTGCTTACTGCCCTCAAGATTCACTATGTTTTAGACCCTCATCTGCCTGTGCTGCCAGATCCTAATCCTGAAGAATCTGATCAACTCAAAGCAGAAAGAAAGAAACGTGAAGAGGATGAACTCATATGTCGAGGACACATTCTGAATACCCTGACTGATCGTTTATATGATTTGTACTCAAATTTGAAGACACCAAAAGCAATTTGGTCTGCTTTAGAAACTGCCTACCAGACAGAAAAACGAGGTACTGATAAATTTCTAGCCCTACAATATTTTGAATTTAAAATGGTTGACACTAAACCAATTATGGATCAAATCCATGAACTCCAAATCCTAGTTTCAAAACTAAGGGATGTTGAAGTCAAAATTCCATATGCTTTGCAAATTGGTACAATTCTTTCTAAATTGCCTTCTTCTTAGAATAATTATAGAAAGAAAATTCTGCACTCCACTGACAAATTAACATTAGAACAATTTCTTACTCATATTCAAATTGAATATGAAACTCGTGCAAGAGAAGCACTAATTATGGCTTCAAGTTCTACTGTTAATCTTGTCAATGAAAAGAATATTCACAAGGGAAACAAGAATTTAAAAGCAAATAAGAAATCCTTTAAGAAAAAGAAAAAGGATATTATTTGTTTCCATTGTGGCAAAAAGGGCCATGTTATTCGTGAGTGTAGATATAGAAAGGCTGGAGTTAACTTCAATAATGGAAAGAATGAAAAGACTGAGAAAGCAAACTTGGTGGAAAGCACAATATCGGACATGGTGGCCATGGTGTCTACACTTCACATTGGTATGATTACCGAAGTGAACATGGCTAATGCAATAATGAAAAGCCAAGACTGGTGGCTTGATTCGGGTGCAACCATCCATGTTTGTAACAATAGCGATTTCTTCAAGACCTACACAGAAGTCAAAGATTCTGAAAAGGTGCTTATGGGAAATCATGTTACTGCAGAAGTGCTTGGAAAGGGATCTGTAGAGATCAACTTCACATCTGGACAGAAATTGACATTGTTAAATGTATTTCATGTACCAGAAATTCGAAAGAATTTAGTGTCTACTAGTTTGCTATCTAAGAAAGGTTTCAAAATTGTAATTGAGTCTGACAATGTTATAGTGTCTAAGAGTGGAACATTTGTAGGAAAGGGTTATAATTCTGATGGCATGTTTAAACTTAGTACTAATGTAATAAATATTGATTCTGCTTATATTGTTGACTCTGACTATACTTTATGGCATGCTAGATTAGGACATCTGAATTTTGGTTCTTTGAAATTTATGTCCAAAAATGGTTACATCAATTGCAATTTCAAAAATAATGGAAAATGTGAAATTTGTATACAAGCAAAAATGATTAAAAAATCCTTTCATAAAGTTGAAAGAAATACAGATTTATTAGACTTGGTGCATTCAGATATTTGTGAATTAAATGGAGAAATAACAAGAGGTGGTAAAAGATATTTTATCACATTTATCGATGATTTCTCTAGATTCACATTTGTCTATTTACTAAGAACCAAAGATGAAGCTTTTCAAAAAAATTTAAAGAATATAAATCAATAGTAGAAAATCAAAAGAATAGGAAAATAAAAATTCTTCGTAGTGATAGAGGTGGAGAATATTTTTCTATTGAGTTTAATAAATTCTGTGAAGAGCATGGTTTAATACATCAAAGTAGTGCACCTTATACTCCACAACAAAATGGGTTGGCAGAAAGAAAAAATAGAACCTTGGTAGAAATGGTTAATGCTATGTTATTGAATGCTCGTTTGCCACATAATTTATGGGGTGAAGCACTTTTAACTGCATGTTATACACTTAATAGAGTGCCTTTAAAGAGTTTGAAAACATCACCTTATGAACTTTGGAATAATAGAAAACCAAATTTAACTTATTTTAAAGTGTGGGGGTGTATTTCATACTATAGGGTTCATGATCATCAAAGAACTAAATTAGGACCTAGGGGCATTAAAAGTGTTTTTGTAGGATATGCACAAAATTCAAAGGCCTATAGACTTTTGAATGTAGAATCAAATGTGATTGTAGAATCTATACATGTTGAATTTCTTGAAAATAAATTTTTTTCATGATTCTACCAATGATCAATTGAAAGATCAAAACCAAAATGATGATGACACATATACATTGTCACATTCTGGTGATGTTAATAATAAAACAAAAAATTGATGAAAGTCATCAAGAAGTTAGAAAGAGTCAAAGAGTTAGAAAAGAAAAATATTTTGGTTCTGATTTTATTTCTTCACAAGCTTTAGTCTTTCTTGTTGAAGGAAGTAGAACTGATATCTGTAATAAGATACTTATTTTATTAAATGTTGAAAATGATCCAAAGACTTTTCAAGAAGCAATGTCTTCTAGAGATGTAGCTTTTTGGAAAGAAGCTATAAATGATGAAATGGACTCAATTATGTCCAATAACACTTGGATCTTAGTTGATCTACCTACAGGATCAAAAACTATTGGTTGTAAATGGGTATTTAGACGAAAATATAATACAGATGGTTCTATTCAAACTTTCAAGGCAAGATTGGTGGCTAAAGGCTTCACACAGAAAGAAGGTATTGATTATTTTGATACCTATGCTCCTGTAGCAAGAATAATATCCATTAGAGTACTTTTATCACTAGCATCAATGTATAAATTACATGTACATCAAATGGATGTTAAGACAGCATTTTTAAATGGAAATTTAAATGAAGAAATTTATATGAATCAACCTGAAGGTTTCATTCTTCCAGGAAATGAAAACAAAGTTTGTAAATTAGTCAAGTCTCTTTATGGTTTGAAACAAGCACCAAAGCAGTGGCATGAAAGATTTGATAGTGTAATACTATCAAATGGATTTATACATAATCATGCTGACAAATGTATTTATTCCAAATTTACAAGTGAATATGGTGTCATTATATGTTTGTATGTTGATGACATGTTAATATTTGGAACAAATATGTTTGGTATCTCTGAAACTAAGAAGTATTTGACTTCAGTCTTTAAAATGAAAGATATGAATGAAGTGGATACTATTTTAGGTATTAAAGTTCAAAGAGATAACAAAGGAGTGACTTTGTTACAGTCACACTATATAGATAAGATGCTTGATAAATTCAAACATTTAGGAATAAAGGAGTTTAATACTCCTTATGATTCCAGTATAAAATTGACTGAAAATTCAGGGAGAATGATAGCACAATTAGAATATGCAAGTGCAATAGGTAGTATGATGTATGCAATGCATAGTACTAGGCCAGATATTGCATTTGCTGTTTGCAAACTCTCAAGGTTTACAAGTAATCCAAGTAATGAACATTGGAAAGCAATTTCTAGAGTGTTTGGGTATTTGAAAAGAACAAAGCACTTGAGAATTTGCTATAGTGGTTTTCCTACTGTATTAGAAGGTTATTCTGATGCAAGTTGGATCACAAGTGTCAATGATAATAAATCCACATCTGGTTGGATATTCACCTTGGGTGGAGGTGCCATAAGTTGGGCATCTAAGAAGCAAACTTGTATTTCCCATTCCACAATGGAATCTGAATTTATTGCATTGGCAGCTGCTGGAAAAGAGGCAGAATGGCTGAGAAACATGTTGTTAGATATTAAGTTGTGGCCACAACCTATGCCAGCCATTTCTGTATTCTGTGATAGTGAAGCTACTATGTGTATAGCTCACAACAAAATTTACAATGGGAAATCAAAACATATAAGCTTAAGACATGCTTATATAAGGGAATTAGTCACAAATGGAACAATGACAATTGTTTATATTAGGTCAAATAAAAATTTGGCTGATCCATTGACCAAACCATTGCCCAGAGATGTAGTACAACAAACTTGTATTGGAATGGGGTTAAAACCCTTAAAATAAAGCACTAGTAACGGGAACCCAACTTTGAGTTTGTAATATCCCAAGAAATTATATGAATATTTAAAATATATTTGAAGTTTATTGAGAATTTTAATTACATGAAAAAAATGTGCTTTTTGAATTAGTGAAGAAAATCTGGGAATAGAAATTTTAATTTTTAATTTAGGAAATTTTTACAAATTCTCAAGGACTAAAGTGAAAAGAAAAGAAAATATGGATTACTTTTGAGAAATGACCAAATAGGAACCTGAGAGGAAGAATAAAGCTTATGAGAATGAATTATGAGTCCGGTACCGAAAAGATGATGGATTCGAGGTTAAAGTGGTATTTGAGACATCGAGAGGGATTAAAGTGAACAAATCTTATAAGCTAAGTTGGCTAAGAGCAATTTTAACCAAAAAAAAAAAGGAAAGTGATGTGTGTGAGTTGTGCGGAGGAGGATGAGGGAGAGAAAGATGCAAGGACAAAAAAAAAAGAAGAAGAAGAAGTAGACAACACACACACCCACTTTTGTCTTCTCAATCATACACTACTATTGCCTTCTCTATCATTTCCGTCAAGTGTGTGTGGGAGAAAGGATATTTACAAAGGAGAGTTTGAGAGAGAGAGAGAGAGAGAGAGAGAGAGAGAGAGACCAAGAGCTAGGGAGAAGGAAGGAGAATTCTTGCTACAGAAATCATTCGTTCCTTTTCTGTCATGAAGTAAGGTTCATCTTCTTCTCCTCTTTTGTTTTTCAGCTTCCTCTGCTCTTCTCTGTTTTTCTATCATGAGCTAAGAACCCTAGAGATCAAATTGATGGAAACATGGTCATGGATGTAATTCTTACCATAAAAATAGAGCAAGGTAACAATAAGCTTGAATCTTTTGAATCCATGAGTTTAATTCATTTCCTTTTATTTAGTCTTTGGGTAGCGATGATTATATAAACTATTACAGATTAAAAATGAAGAAAACAAACATAAGACATGAATCAAGAAGCAAAAATCGAAACAAATGGTAAGGAAACAAAGAACAGAGCTGATTATGTGTCTGCAGAATTTTTTCTTTACTGCTAAGAATTGTTTGGACTGTTTGAGGTATCAAACGAATTTCAATGGTCATGAAACTTGGTACACAACCAGAAATGGTGTCTAAGAGTATACCTAAATTATGTCAGAATTTTCTGGGTTGGTTTGGTATCCTTCATATACCTAAAACAGTTATTGATATTTGTAAAAGGCAGAACAAAACTGATTTGTCATGCTACTGGTTTTATGTGTTTTGGAATAACCAAATTAATTCCAAAAATCACGAAATTTTTATGGGGAACTCTTAACATGTTATTGCTCTGATCTGGAAAATTTCATTTCATTTGGAAATGGTTAGCTAGGTCAAAAAAATCATGGAACAGCAACTTGTTGGAAATAAGACAGGTCTGACCTATGGTCATGAATAAGATCTTTAGAGGGTCCAAACGATAGAATTTTAATCTGAAAATTTTACCCTAGCTTGCTAACATATAAATATAGTTCTATGTCAAATTTCACGATTTTTGGAGCCACAGATTAATACCAGTAATTTTCTAAAAATTTAGACCCAAAAGTAACCTCAAAACAGAACGTGGTTGAGAATTTGGTAATCTTTGTTCTAATTTAGTGTTGTTTCTTGCTTTACTTGTTCTCTAGGCCTTCAATAAGATTTTTGGTGTCCTTCTCTGATTTGAAGTATAGAAACTTTGGCTCGGAGTTAAGGTGAGTGGGTTAATACTTGCTATGATTAAATATCTTTGTTATTGACTTTTTGCATCATAGTGAAAATATGTTGAATATCCAAGTTTGAAGAGAATGATGTGGGACGATGAGACATAAACAATTGTGGAACGTGCCAGGTGATGTATATAATTATATTTTCTTATTTTCTCATGAATGGAGGTTATATGATGGATTGTGAATGGCATGTGAACTGAGTTGAAATGTATCATACTCTGATTGTTGAATAATTGTTCTATATTATGGGTTATGTTGTATACATGCTATGTTGCTGGAACCATATTGATTATGTTGTGACTTGAATTGTAAATGACTGAGTTGTGTATGTGGCTCAAGATTATGACTGAGGATGTTTTTATATGTGATTGTGATTGTGTTTGACTAGAAAGGAAAGGCATGGTAGTGCACCCCATGGAGAAATCTACATGAAGCTATAAGGGTGGAGAATATACATGGAGCGATAAGGGTGGATGCGGCGGGGGCCGCGGGCAACGATCCAGAGGTATTCTGGACGACCCGGTTGGTACGGGAAATGTGTGAAATTGATTTCACTGTTTGCTGTTGTGAATTATTTGAATTATGCTGAAATGTATTTGATTTACTTGGATATTGTTGTGAAGTATTATGAATTATATTATCATTATGGTGCATGATATTTTTTTTTGTCATAGTGTTGTATTGTCTGCTCACTGGGCATGTGGTTTGCTCATACCCCTCTTATTAATTTTTTTTTTCAGAATTGACAACTGAAGGTAAATATCGGTACAAGGAATTATGGATCCTTAGTCCATGATTACCTTTTCATTTGTTCAGGATAAAGGTATAATAATTAAGTCTTATTCTAAGTTGTATAAATCTAAAAATCTCTGTAATCGGGTAGGTTCATTCAGTGATGTAATGTGAATGATTGTAGTGCGTATAGAGAACTCGGTTTGGTTGCATGAAAAAGAATGGTATGATGCTTAAGAGAAAAATAGGCTTACGGAGGTGAAATGAAATTCACTTTCCGTGCCGGTCACGTGCTCAGATTTTGGGACGTGACAGAGTTAGTATACACTCTAACAATAAAAGTTCAATGGGTAATAACAAGTTACTAAGTGTTGTTTGAGGCACAGACTCTAAATTGAGACCTTGTTCAAGAATGTACTACATAATATTATGTCAAGAGTTGTGCATACTATTACAAAGAGAGGATGACAAAGGTCTTAATGGTATTGTTAAATGTCTGGAGTAACAGGGACATAATAACAATACCACCTATATGAATATTGAAGTGGTGCCGCTTCAAACAAGATTTAAAAGGGTTGATCTTGTAAATATTCATGAAACCAGGATTAGCTCATGGCCATAAAAGTGCTAAAGCGAGATTACCGGAACGTCTTCACAAAGTTAATGATGTCATATGTATTGTACTTTCGGTTTTGGCAAATGGAGTTATGGTTCAAATCTTATGATACCACTAACTTCGTCAAAACTTTAAGGTGTTACACTATTAGGAAGTTCAAATCTCTGTAAAGATACTTTCTATTATGTATGATATCATGTAGAAATATTACAAACTAGTGGGGGATTGTTATATAATTTGTAATATTGAGTAGAATTAAAAGTCTTGTATTGGATAAAATATGATATTTAAAAAAGGAATTTAATTGTTGTTCCTTTTATTTAAAAATGTGTCTTTTAAATTGAAAAGGTGTGTCTTTTAAATTGAAAAGGTGTGTCTTTTAAATTGAAAAGGTGTGTCTTTTAAATTGAAAAGATGTATCTTTTAAATTGAAAAGATGTATCTTTTATTTAAAAGATGTGTTTTTTATTTAAGAAGAAGTGTCTCTTAATTAAAGAGATGTCTCTTTTAAATTGAAGGGATATGTCTTTTTATTTAAAAAAAAAAGAAAGATGTGTCTTTTAAATAAAGAGATATGTCTTTATTTAAAAGGATATATCTTTTATTTGAAATTGAATTTTAAACTTATTTTAAAATTCAATAAGACATAAATTAAATAGACACATCTATTCAAAAAAAAAAAGACATGACTTTTGAAAATTGAATAGACATGACTATTCAAAATAGAATAGACATGACTGTTAGAAATAGAAAGACATATCTATTCAAATTGAACAGACATAACTGTTCAAACTCTATATATATATCATATTAGAATTCTACGGTGAGTTTTTTTTTGTTCCAAAAGGGCTTTGTTGTATCCTGGAAGGGTTTGCCTGTGATTCCCCAATACACAGACATAAACTCTTTAAAGAAAGTGATTTATCACGCCTCAAAGCCTTACTTTTTCCTAACATTGGCTTGGGCTATAGCTCAGCACAGATGGATGGCGGGTCCTGCGGTGATGATTTTCTTCTCTTTCGTTACCTACTACACTGCTACTCTTCTTTCTGTTTGCTATCGTTCTGGCGAACCTGTGACCGGCAAGAGGAGAGGAGATGGTCGACCGGGTTCAACCGGAGACCAGATGCTTCGATTTCTATTTCTCTAGCAAGCTTCGAAGATGAGCGAAGACGAACACCATCGAAGACCAGCCACGCATACCGATGGAGGATGGGAAGGAAAGAAAAGAGAGGGGGAAAAAACAACGTGAAGTGCTGACTTGACTTTAAACGTTGATGAAAGTATCATAGTCAGCAAATTTGTGACTAGTTAATTGTTTATCAAACTATTGATTTATCTCAAGAACCACTTTTTATGATTTTAAAAATTATAGAAAATAAATTTATTATTTTTAAAATATAGGAACTAAAATTATTGTTGAATGAAACTATAAAAATCTTAGGTATATTTTTATCTTATTTTTACAATAGTCATTTTATTTTACTTTTTTTTGGAAGGTAGAAATTTTATCAGTTTATCTATGAAATATATATAGGATATTGAAACTTCTCGGACAAAAGTAAAATGGGGTAATATGTGTAATAAAACTCAAATAATTTTAATGAAAATATTTTTCATGCCCTTTGCCACAAGTTTTATATAATTTTTTAATTACCTTTATATATGGTTATATGTATCATTAAATGTTTAATCTCCATGCCCATTGTAAAGGCTAGATCTTGCAAAACTGTGAAATTGACATTTTTATAAATTTTAGCTTTTTCTAACCTTATTTATATCATTAAAACATAATTTAGTGCTTTGAAATTAAATATGCCTTTTTTTTTGCCAAAGTTAACTCCTCAGCCAATTAGGCATGTTAATTCTTTACAAATATATATTGATGGGGCATGTTAGATGCTAAATAGAATGTTAATTACGTATGTGTAAATTAGAAAAAAGGTGATTTGTTTGCGCTAACAACCTAAGATTTCTGCCGTGGAAATTGGGCCATTAGATAGACTATGTATATCTTAAAACAATGGCAGTTTTAGATGTAGAAATTGGGCCTGAAATTTTTTGTTTTATCAGTTAAAGTTTGAATTCAATTTTTCAAATTCACCTAATTTTACTGCAAATTGATTCTTCGGATTCATATGTTTTCATTGTGTACAAATAAAATAACTTATACGAAATGTTCAATTGGGTCAAAACTCGAATATCATCAAGAAATTTTCAAAAGAACCAAAAAAAAAAAAAATCAAGTGTTGACATCATCACATTATTTCATCGCTTTTCTTTTCAACTGTCTTGGTTATATCCTTTTGATTTCGTATTTTAAAGGAAATTTAAAGGTTACAACTTACAACTAAGTTTTTTGATTTTTTTTGGTTAGAATTATTATCATCCAAACACCTGCTGAGTTCTAATTAATCTAATTTAAGTCAAGTTAAATCACAAACATGTAAACTTACCAAAAATTTAATATTTTTCATTCATAAAATTCAAACTTTTTTATTTAAAAAGAATAAGTACAAATCTCTTGAAACAACTTGCCTTAATCCAACTAGGTGCTTGATTGGCAATTCACTATTTCGTTTGACGATCGATAGGTAATCCTTGAGCCTCATTGACACGAACTTGGATTTGCTACTTGTCTTTAAAAATAAGAAACATGTTTATCTCTTTATGAGTCGTTAGATCTGATATTTAAAAGTCTAAATTTCAATATTTAAAAAAAAAATAGAAAAAATCACCACGTGAAATCTGAATCATTAGATCTTAGATCTAACAGTCTATAAAAAAAACATACTATTTGTCTCTAAAGACAAGCAAATGACGAAATGATTTCTAGTTAATTTTAGATTTTGTTTTTATTTTATATGACACGGCAGGGAGAATTTAAGCTATGGCTACTTACAGATTATCAAATTACTCGTCGTTAGTAGCTTCATTTGAAAGTTTTAAATTTAGGTTTGATATTTCTTGTTTTTGATTTGACAATTGAAGCATATAACACTATCGAATGTCTTCCCATTAGATATTAGGATCAAGAAAGGACATAGTCTACAATCCATCCATTTTGCGGAAAAGGAGCTATCGCTCTACCCTCGCCTTCTATAATCCGTCTCCTTCTATTTTTCTTTTCCTTAACTTTTATTAATTTCTTCAATTCAATCCTTTTGTTTTAAGACGCAATACAGGAAAGTTCGTACGTGAACATAGCCAATTCCTAGGTTCAATTTTGGAAATTATATATACATATATAAGTGATTTTCAATTAAAGAAATAACAAGGTTGAGGTATATACAAATAAAATTAAAAGTATAAAATTTATTATGTCAAATATTAACTAATTAATCTGGAATACTTAGTAGAGTGTACAGAATGAAGGGAATGATCGACTTTACCCTGATGATGCTTTTAAAATCACTCTTTTTTCTGAAAATAAGAGAAAGTAAAGAGAAGACATGTAGGAAGTGTAAGTTCCAGTTGTCCCTAACTATAACTGCTCTACCACTCAATTAATGGATATCTAGAAAATTAAAGTGTTCATAGTTCTTTTCCTTTTTTCTTCTTTTAACGGTTAAACTTTTAGGGCATATATATATATATATATATATATATATATATATATATATATATATAATTAAGAAATCTGAATTGGGCACATATCTCCTCAATGGTCAACCTTGATCTGTGCCTTGTTCTACTGCAGACAGGGTGGTGAAATATAATAGTCAATAAATAACGGGCCCAATTGTACCTTTTTAATCGCACATATATATTTATGACTATGAGTAATATTACGGAGAGTTTCACTATTGTTTCAATTTTTTATTGGCAAATTTTCAAGTCTATGTAAAATAATTTTTTTTTATATATACACAATTTTTTAAAGATGATTTTATTTTATCAATATTCGAAAAACTCACTAAACTCTAAATAATCAATTTGAGCTCAGACCGCAAGTGTAAAAGTTTCCTGATGTTAATTTTTCTATTTATAAAGTTTGAATTTGAGATTTCATTTAAGGGAAAAAAGTATTAAACCACTTAAATCAACTGCTACTTGCCAGTTTTGAATTATATCAAAACCCTTTTTTGTCCACCCTCTTCACATATATAGATGAATTGATCAATTCATCCAATTCGAGACTAGGTCAGGATTGACGAGGTTCGAACCAGCAACTTTTCCCTTGACAAAGTTCAAGATGATTTAATGATAGTGTTCAAATTATTTTATTGTTAAATTTTTTTTAAGTATAAAATATTTTTTATTATCATATATAAAAAATTTAGAATAATTTAGTTATAAAAATTTTAACCCCTCAATAAAGTCAAACTCTCAGTAATTTATAACCATGTCTTACGCCCCAAGTCTCCAAGATTGAAAGACCACAAAAATTAGAGTTTGTTCAAGGCTTAAAAGAATGTAATGATGACTTCTATACTTCATACTGGACCCAGTGCCTTATTATGTCAAATCTGTGCTTAGCAATGAACGCTGCCTCAGATTTGGTCATGTAGCTTTTGCCATAATTGTGCCACAGAAAATGCTGTAAGCCCCACGTCTGGGTTTTTGTATTAGAAAACGACACAAGTCAAAAGGTGCAGCTTTACCAAAAGGCAATTTTGAATGCAAAACAGTCCTGCCTTTTCTTTTCTTCCGAAAAGATATCACTAAATATTATACGATTTCCATGCCAGGTGTAGTCACACTATTCTTAGATATGCATGGACCACTAAATCAACTTCGGCCTATCCAAATCAATTTCAAAATATAAATATCAAATTTACGTATTTATTTATAAATACTTTAATATATCATTCATAAAAATGACTGCATCCAACTAGTCAAATAGCAGTTCGTAGCAAAACTCAAGTTATATAGGTGATACTAACTTCAACTAAATTAGAAGTAATATTTCACTAGTTTAAAATATTACACTCAACTCTAATATTTTGATATATGTTGGAAAAACTTTGACTCTCGTTTACTTTTTTTCAAATTACTTAAACTTTTTACATAATATGAGACTGTATAATTATTTTTAACATGACAATAAAGATAATTAAATTAATATTTATATCTAATATCAAACAAAAAGTGAGTTTATTTTTAATGATAGATAAAGTTAATTTCAATGACAAATATATAAATTAAAGAGAGTTGAGAATAATATTTAAAACTAAAAAATGTTAAATAATGTTAAACTATACTTTTTTTTTGATAAATAATTATTTCATGTTCGATCACCAAACTACGGGTATCGATTAATACAGATTTAAATTGAGTAAAACTATAATAAGCAACAAAGCTTTCTCAACCAGATTTAATTTAACACAATTACATTCATATGAACTCAAAATTAAAATTTTTAATTAAATTAGAACAACCACTAACTTCAAAGAAAGAAGAGGAAATGTCGTGTAATTTAACATAACTTTTTTGAAAATAAAAAAATTAAAAAAAAAGGTAGGATACGGTGAAATAGATGAAATGATAAGAATAGGAAATAATGATACTGTTATAATGATCAAATCATGGGCTCAGTCATAACCTTTGGTTGGTGTCAGCTTTCTCGAGAAATGAGTCTGAGAAGACAAAAGCAAAGTCCAAAGGGTGATTCAATTCAAATAATTTTGGTGAGGCAAAACAAAAGGTAACAAGTCCTCTCACTGTTTTTGTGTCACAGATCTGACACCACTTTGCCCCAGATTCCGTTCTCATCTTCCTCTCAGTTTTCTCCTCCTCTTCCTCCTCCTTCTGCAATTTCAGCTTTCAAACCCAATAGAATGCAGTGAAACCCATGCAAATCCCTCATAATATTATACTAATAAATTTGCTATTTCTCTCCTCCTTACTTCGTCATTCCTCTTTTCTTTTCTCTATTTTAGTTCTTTGTGCTATAAATTGCAGATTCTATTTTTTATTCTGACAAAAGTTAAAGTTCTCAGCTTATCAAAGAAATCCCCTTTCACATCCTTATATCACCACCTATAGTGAGGGATGAAGTGCCATATTTCATCTATTATTGTTTTGGAGGTGGCATTTGTTTAAGGGGTATCTATAGAGTCTTCAATATATGTCAACCGACTTCAAAGAGAAGAAATCTATGTGTTTAAAGAAGAGAGATGAGACAAATTAATGAATTTCTTTGAAGCCAAAATACTTTTAAAAACAACGATTAAAAAAACTCACAATCAAATTATTCAGAATCAAAAGTTAATTCGAGGTAAAGAAAAGAGCGTCGTCTCAGAAAAGTATATATAATATAATATATTATTAACCAACCCAATCACAAATTTGAAATCTCTTTCTTCTGTGATACATACACACACAGGCAAAAATAAAATTAAATTTACGCAGAGAGGAAGATGAGCTTAAATGTTTATACCACCAACACCATACTATCGCCATCTATATATATAAGAAATAAAATAGGAGGGTACATACAAACATAAACAGAAAAATTATAGTGTCTCTTGCTATACATTTCCAGAAGCCCAAAAAAAAAAAAAGATATTGCAAAAGTCGTTGTGCTAAGGATGATCGATGGCGACGAAAACAAGTTAACAACTAGACTAATAACAAACCTCTCACTGAGGACGAGACAAGAAATAAATATTAATGGCGAACTGAAATTATAAGAACGATAATAAAGATGACAATTACAATACGTCGCCGTTACAACTCCTTTTCATCTTCAGTAACTAGCAAGCTAGCTAGCTATGGCTCACTCACATAAGCTGGTAGTACCGTAGTAGCATATATATATATATATATATATGATCATATTCATAGCTTTCCGACTTACCGATTTGATATAGGGTTTGGACCACTAGGAACTTCGTGAGCGTCGGCTCCAAATTCTTTACCACCACCACCACCATCCTTGGTTGTTTTGTGTGGATGCAAGGTTGTGGTAGACTCTGATGACGATGAAGATGATGATGTAGTGGTCGGTTTTTCTGAGGAAGCCATGGATGATGATGATGATGGGATTAATTGGTGGTGAGAGAGGTTGATGAGGAGGAGGAGAATGAAGAGGAAGGTGAGAAATTGGAGGAAAGTGGGGAGGGATTTGGAAGAGGAGGAGGATTGTGATGATGGAAATGGAGATTTGGGATCAGCCATGCAATTTGAAAGAAGAAAAATGTTCCACCCCCCAAGAGCCCACAAGGGTTCAATATCCATGAACCAGCAAGCACCCACAAGGCTATGAACTGAGGAGGGAGGAAGAGAGAGAATTAATGAGCAAAAGAGAGAGAAAGAGATCGTGAGAGAGAGAGAGAGAGAGAGAGAGAGAGAGAGAGAGAAAGGAGGAGGAGGAGAAGCTTCAGCAAAAGTGATTGGAAAGGAGGGTTTGAAATTCGATGCACATTTATCTCAGAACCAAGACTATCTTCACATGGAAGTTTTATATGAAAGGATGTGTTGCCCTTCGATGATCCAATTGACCAAAAAGCCCTTGCCTTTTACCATGGAACCCAGTAAGGTTAACCTTGAAAGCTTTTTTTTTTTTAATTTTTATCATAGCTAAGGATATCTTCGGACTTTATTATGGTGCGTTTAGAAATTTATCATAGTTATGGTTAACCTTGAATTTCATTTTTTAAATGATGGTTAAATTATTTTCTGTTGGAGCTAAATTTCTTTTGCAGGTTATTGCACTCTCTTAAATGATCAGGTACATTTAGAATTTTATCCTTATAAAATGATCTTCAAATTAAATAATTGAATCCATGTTGTTAATTAAAAAAAGAAAAAAAATACTATTTAGGTGCTTAATTTTTGAAACAGTGGAGATTACCAAATGATTTCAGCATTAAAAAATTGCCCTTCGATGCAATCACACTACAATTTGAATTCATTTGCATTTTAAAGAAAGAATTCCCTTTTCAAGAATGAATTATTGAACGTGTAAAGTTATATTTTTTCTTTTTTTTATTTTTAGTTTAGTTCATATATTTTTCCTGCGTAATTATCAATTTATTTACTAAAACATTTAAGAGGGTGAATTTTTGTTTTCTTTAACAGTAAAAATTTCTTCATACTCCACAAACCATAAATTAATGGAAAA
Source organism: Biancaea sappan (assembly GCA_037074585.1). Classification (NCBI taxonomy): domain Eukaryota; kingdom Viridiplantae; phylum Streptophyta; class Magnoliopsida; order Fabales; family Fabaceae; genus Biancaea; species Biancaea sappan. The sequence goes on along the minus strand of CM073495.1, from coordinate 14,706,159 downwards.
TTGCGTAGAATTAATTGCCCTTAACTTCATATTGTTTTCTGAATGTTAGAATATTTGCTTTTAGCATCCCCAGCTGGGTTATTATTTTATTTACAAGATTATATTCAACGAGACCAAGAGATTTTCAGCCATACAAAAAGGACAAGGGGGTCATCTTGTCATCTTGTCAAAAAGACCAAGACATATTTTATATATAAAGAATCTTCAAAGGTAAAGCCATATTGGCTTGATGAAAAGAAGGGATATAAGGAGGTGAAAGGAGGCTGTGGTTGCTTTTTCTCGTTTGGCTGCTTGCTCAAGAAATCTTTTTTTGACTTGGAGAGCCCTAAGAAAAGAAAAATAAAAAATATCGATTTTGTTCTTTAATTTGATACTTGGATTACTTAACCTTTCCTTTGAAAACACAAGGTTCTGAAAATCCCCTTTCTTTGGCGCGTAGCTTTCACCCAACATGATAAGTCACACAATTGAATTTTTTCCTTTTTTTTTTTTAATATCTTTGTCTATTTCAACCAGAATTCGAACATATTCCTCAGCTTTAACTTCAATTGGTTCATTTTTAAAGATCGTTTTTGCCCTTGCTAGCTCCTTATTATTATTTTTTCCTAAAGAAATTTATAAACAATACAAAAGAAATTTAAGGCATGCATGATATATACATATATACTATGCATGGTATGATAGCAATTCAATTTACTTTGGAAAACAAAGGAGTAACCGGTAAAAGTAATAGTAATTTGCTTTACCTTTAAGACTCGAATAAAATATTTCTTCCAAACTCATATTCCATCACAATTGTTCTTTCTGTTTCTTTATCTTCCCTTGTCTTATGAAAAGGAAAGGTGGAGGAAAAATATTCCACAAAATTGGAGTATTTTGAAAAAAAATTAAGTGCATGATTCTATTTATATATGCATTATTACGCAACCATAAATTAACTATCCTATAATAATGGGAAGGGATATTAAAGAGAGGTCTTACTGTATATCTGTGTAAATCGCCAATTGCAACCATTTGGGAAGAAAAACATTTAATTATTTTTTATATAAATAATATGATTATATATCTCTATCAAATAAATTTGATTAACTTATTAATTTAGTCTTTAAAAAATTATGCATCTCAATTTAATTAGTCCCTCGAAGATGATATTATTTTAGTTTGGTCATTTTGTTGTCAAATCTTCAAATTTATTATTGTTAAATCTTAAATTTATTGTTGTCAAAATGTACAAAAGTACAAATGTGAAACAAATATAATCTTTTATGATTAAATTAAGATACTTAGAGTTTGTTTGGTTTGAACATTTCTATTTCTATTTTCATTGAAAATAGAAAATGTGCTTACAAATGTATTTAGTTGAGTTTAATAAAAATATTTTTTTCAAAATATTTCTTAAAATAGGCCTAAATTTAAAAACATTAAAAAAATATTTTCAATATTTCAAAAAATGACGATTAAAAATAAAAATAATTTTTTTCTCAAATCAAACAAGCCCTTAGTGCTTTAGAAATTAAATTAGAATAACTGCAACAACCAAATTAATAATTTACTCAATAAATTATGTGAGTATAAGTAGAATGAAAAGAATGTGATGATGAAAAAAGTGGCGTGCTTGTTTGGTGCATGGGTTTCTGCATTGTATTAATAAGTGAGGAATGAACATAATAATTCTGAAATCCAAGCAAATGCATGCTAGCTGCAGACGCTTAAAAGGAGAGTGGGCATCAAAACACAGTTTTGTTTTTATGCAAAAAAAAAAAGGAAAAAGCACAGAGAAAGTAAAGTGTATATGTATATATGCTCTTTATGAAATATACATACATATATATACACACACATACATATTTAATGAAAGAGGCCAAAGAAGGCAGAGACATATATGTCTCCCATGATGGGAGATGGTGGGTGCCCACAAGCCCTTCCTGTTTCAGAGATACAGAGAGCGATAGTACATTGAGGTGTGGCTAGTCATTTCACCATTCATCCACCACTTTTAATGACAGCTTCATCATCAAGCTTTATATGTATATGTTGTATAGCTTTTAGGCTTTTCCCCTTTTGCCACCACATTTGTTTCACATGAATTCACGCAAAAAATGGAGGACAACAAGAGAGCGGTAATTAAGAACTTGAAAGTAAATCTGCATTTATTTTGTTTGATTACACGTCTGGTTTGGCTCGAATTAATTCAAAATCCAATTTCCAAATAATTGTAATTTCCAAAAAAGAAATGACAACAATTGATGATAAACGCAAATTATATCATAATAAGTGGCAGAGATATTGCTCTTTTGGGTTAGAAAATCTAAGTTTATATATAATTGTTCAGAATATATTTAGTGCCAGCTGATGTTGTTAATATAGTTTGAGTAGATATATAAGTTGATCCCTAAAATGATATTTTTATTATTATTACGGATTTAATCCTTTTGCAACATTAAGTTATTTATTTCCTTTAATAATGTACATATAACAAGCTCATATAAAATTTCGAGACCGTATATAAATCATGTGAAGTTAAAAATTTTCAAGAACTAAATTGTTAATTCAATATCTTTGAGGAAGTAAATTGTTAGTATGATATATACCCTATTTGGATACCAAAGAGGTCCCCTAACTTGAATTGTAAGAAATTTATATATCTCAGAGGCAAAACAAGGTGTGAACTGTGAAGTGAAAATAATAAAGTTAAGGAACAAAATTATTGGTGATAAGGAACTCGTGAGACCCTTACATAGCAAGCTAGCGAGACGAAGATAGCTATCGGCATGAGCAGCTAGAGCAGTTGTGCTTTAAGTCAATAAAAATTTGAAGACTTTGACAGCTCAAACTCCAAAAGTATTAATATATACAATTTCTTATATTTTGTTATTAATTTTTTATTAAAAATAAAACATATGTGTAAAATATGTTTTAAAAGATTAATTATGTAATGTTGATCGATGTTAAAAATATAGTTACATTTTAAAAATTATACATTTGTTATGCTTTGATTAAAAAATTAAATTATTATCATTTTGATTGAAGAATTTGACACTAAATATAAAAAATATATATTTAAATAGTATCTAAATTTTTTCTACAAGTAAACTGGAAGATAAGATGATATATGTACATGCATGTCGCAAGATGGATGGTTGAGGCAATATAGTACGAAAGTGGTACAGACATGGTAACACGACGATTCATGCATTGTTATATGGCCACATATGGTCCCTGAATGAAACAATTATTTATCGGGTGTGGTCAAATCTATCGTATTTTTGGTAAACCCGACAAAATTTGAGCTGACCCACTACATATGTAATACTCAAAGATTTCAATCTAACAGGCTAGGAGAGTAATTTCCATTTTCATAAACATTCCCACGTTGGCATGAGGAATAATATTAGAGAGGAGCCAATGAACTCAATCACATGACGTCAATGGGACTTTAAGAGGTATGGATTTAAATTCATATATGATTATTAAGATATTGCTTCTAAATTTAAATATTAAATAATTAAAATTGTTTATTTTTTCAACATATTCTGCATTAGATAAATGTTAATAAAATATATATCCATCAAAATTAATGTTTAAAAGTTTTTGAGATTTTTTACAAGATTTGACCAAATAAGGTAAATTCTGAGTAAGTAAGCACTTAAAATATTTATAAAAAAATAAACCATTTAATAGACTAAAATCTAAGAAAATAAATCCAAACTCCAATAAAATGAAATCAAACACCCTACTCTAATTATATGGATCACTGATTAAACATTATAAAGAAGAACCACGAGAGTTATGTTATTATATGAAACAATTATAGAGCAAATTATTATTTGGTTTCTGAAATATTATAATCATCTTAGTTTAATTTTTAAAAGATCAAATTGTCTTAAATTAGTTTCTAAAGGATATGTTTATTTCAACTTTGTTCCTCTATCACTTGTCAAATTATTTTTGACAATAAAAAATCTTTTTTGTCAAAAATAATTTGAGATATAAAATAGTAGGATTTAGTAATAAAAAATATCAAATTGAGATAAATATAATAATTTTTTAAGAATCAAATTGAACGGTTTAGATTTTTAAGTGTTAAATTGAAATAATTATAAATTTTTAAAGACTAAATAAATAATTTACTCTTACATATATGAAATGGTTAATATGAGTCACATGTATAGAATAATCTTGAATAAAAGAAAAGGAGCATTTAAAATTTTCTACATTTTATTGAGATTTCTTATGAATAAATCATCATTTATGCAATTGATTTGTGTTTGGTAGGGATAGAAAACCGAACCAAACCAGTCGATTTAACTAAAAAATAAATAAATCGGTCAGAGAATCAGTTTGGTTTGGACTATTGAATCAATAAAAATTGACCGATTCAACCGATTCAAATTTTTTAAATTTTTAATTTTTTATTGAATATTATTATATATTTTTAAAAAATTTTTAAAAATTTAAGTTATTAAATGAAGATTTAAGATTTATATAAATATATATTTATAACATGCTTAAAAATTTTAATTTATATATATTAAAATTTTAATATTTGTAACATATATATATATATATATTAATTATATATTTTAAGTATTATTAATATAATCATAATCTAATTATTAACTATTGAATCCGCTTCTTGATTGTCTAGTTTTGTAAACCTTGGTCTTTGGTTTGAAAAGAAGTAGGGTTGGCTCGAAGATTTTGAGGGTTTTGCATGGTATTGCATGACCAAATATTTGAAGGTTGGGTCAAATATGCCCAATGAGTAGGAACAGATACCTAAAGCAGCTTTCAGAAAAGGCATGATGTGGCACCAATCAACAGGAGATCCTTCTGACATTAACTGCCCAACTACCTTCTTAATCATCGTTCATTTTTCTTAGAATTTTATTAATTTGTTCCCACTAATCAAGAACTTTAATAATTTTGCTTTATATAGTAATTAATTTAGACTCAGCAAATACATATATTATCACTTGCAACATCATGCTTATGTCAAACTAAACAATAATTATGAGATGAATAATAATGCTGTTTATTGCTTCCAGCAAAACAGTACGGGAGCCTTAAGTCGATAAATTTGAAGAGTGCATTTTTTGTCATTAATTCAATAATTGTCTCATAATTTAACAACAAAGAAAAGGTATTTTTTGTGTGATTAAGTTTTTTTCTAAATATAAATACTATTAAAGGATAAAGTTAAAAAATAACAAATTTACACTGATCTACCATCTCATTCAAAGAACATATTTACTATTTGTCTTTGTCTTAAAATAGTATGTTTATCTTTTGTAATTTATTGAATTTCATATTTTAAATACTTCTAAACATATCACTACTTAAAATTTAAACCGTTAGATTTCAGATTTAAGGATGTACAAAAAAATAAATATCTGTTCTATCTATTTCAAGATCAAATTCTAAATGTACTAAAGAAATTGTATCAAAACGGTTTTTCTCCTTCTTATTACCGATCAAATATTGGAATTTCTTTTTCCTTTTAAAAAAAAGATATGCATGGTTTGTCTTAAATAAGACCTAAAAAGTGAATTAGCTCAGAGCTGGTGCACACAAGTTGGCTCCATTATATTTGACTGAAATATCAGAAGTAATATTAGAATCAAGTATACTCATAATATTTGTAAACTTCTTTTCTTCATAATTCTTTTACTAAACAAACAAGAAGTTAGAGTTACAATGTTTTTTATTAAAACTACCAGTATATGAAAACTAACTTTTATCAACTGATCTAGTTCCATTCAAGTCAGCCCGACACTAATTCTCTATCCACATGACTTAAATTGGACACATTACTTAAAAAAATAAGTAGTTTATTATTTTATAGAACTATTATGGTTTTTTTAAATTTTTGGTTTTACCAAGGGTATTTTCCCACCAAATTGAATAAAAGACTAGTTGATTTTGAATTACTAAACGCAAAGAGTATCTCAAATTAATGTCTCTAAAAATCAAACACCTGCCGTTCTCCTCAGGTTCAAATAACTGCTACTACTATAACCAAACAGCGTTTTTAACAGCATCATATATATATATATATATATATATATATATATAACTGATTGCAACATATCCTGCAATTTTCTGATATACTATTAACAAAATAATTACTCTTCTCAAATCCATCCTTCACTTCAAGCCATTGTCAGTTTTCATGTTCTGCTTATCAAGAAATGCAAGCCCCATGTGCTAATCTCGCAAATTTCCATGACAATTTGGGTTTAAAGTCAAAGGAGTGGACCTTAGAAACTATTTTGGTCTTATATTGCTCACAACCATTAATAGACTTAGGAAACATTTTAACTCCTTAAAGAGAGGACATCCTCTAAATATTAAAAGAAAAAATGTCCTTTTTTTCGCCTATAATTGAAATGGAGAGGTGACCTAAAAGTCAACAAATTTAGATAAGCAATCTGACCGCTATCTTTCAGCAATCTTGTAGATTGGTGTGATTTGTATTTAGGAGTGTTCAGAGAATTAAAATGGATCAGTTGGTTCAACCGTTAAATTAGTTAAAAAATTGGTTCAGTTTGAATTAGTGAATCAGTGAATGTTTGAATTAGTAAAAAATCGATCAAATCAATAAAACTGACAAAATCAGTCAGTTCAACCGGTTCAACCGGTTCTTTTTTTAAAAAAAATTTTGAATTTTTTTATTTTATTTTTACTGAATATTATTATATATTTTTAAGAAATTTTCAAAATTTAAACTATTAGAAGAAGATTTAAGATTGGTATAAATATATATAATAACATGTCTAGAATATTTTAATATTATATATTATATATTTTGATATTTTAATATCTATAACATCTTTATTAATTATATAATTTTATATTTTAATATATTTTAAATACTACCACAACCATGATCCAATCATTGACTCTTGAACCAGTACTTTAATCGGTTCAAAGACAAGTCCAATTTTTGAACATTAATAAAAAGTTGAATATAACGGTGAGAAGACAATGGAATTACTAATCCTTTCTTCTTTTTATTTAGAATTTAATGCTGTCAGTTAATTTTTGTCATATAATTTAAGTTATTTTGAAAAATTGTAATTTTAATTTTAAGTCATAGATATTAGATTTTAAATTGTAGATAAAAATCACTTATATGCCAAAAATATGAAAATGATAGTAATATTAAACTTGTTTATTATTGCAAAAGTATACTGAATATTTTGGAATAAATTTTCAAGCACAGCATATATATATGAAAAAAGTCAGTGGACGTTACAGATGAGAAATTAATCAGTGTGTCAAAATTTGTGTTTCCCATCATTTGAAATTTTGAACAAATAATTGCGCAGGAAATTATATTAATGGTATCCTTTCGGTCACTTTATCTGACCTTTCCGTAATGTTTTGGCACTTTCTTATAATACAATCTTGTGAACACTGAAGCAGGATAGATGTATCAAAACGAAAACTTTGTTAATAGAGATGATATCGTTTCACATCTCTTCCTTATCTCAATAATCATCGACCATAATATTCATACCTGCCATAACTATTAGTATTAGCTGCAGAGGTATAAAATTTCAAGAGTTCAATGGCGAGAAAACACTTATTATAGATTCAACCATTCTTAAAGGGTTGGTTAATTTAGTAGTGGATGTTAAAAGGTAATCTGTAAGCCCCTTATCATTTGTCACAAATTTAAATTATATCTTGAATAAATTATTGATTTTATCTTCAAAATATTATTATATTATTCTCAATTTGATTAAAGCGTCTTAATTTAGTTAGTTTTTAAAACGATTGTATTTATACCAATTTCATTCTTTTATATATCAAAATAACATTTTGAAAATGACAAATTTAGATTTTGATAACAAAAAATTTGGTGATCTAACAACAAATAGACTAATAAATTGAAAAAATTATAATATTTTAAGAATTAAATTGAAATATTTTATTTTTATAAACTAAATTGAGATAATTTTAATCTTTCAAACATCAATACTCATAAATCTTTGTTAGTTTTCTTGGAGCAAATCTTGAAAAATTATGTCCTGAACCATCTAATTCTGAAAGGATCAAAGTTTGTCCTAATTAACTAGTCTGAACACATAGCACAACGAAAAAATGATTTCGGCTGTAAGAATTTTATTTTAAGAAAAAAGCCGCAAAAAAAGTATTGAATTGTCCATTGACGACAAGTTAGATATAATAAATAATAAACAAGTCGATTTCAGGTGTGAAGAAGATAGATGTTCTAGGAGTAAAGTTATGCTATGGTATATCTCTCGAATATTTAAGTGTAATAAAGAAGAACTATAGGCATGAACGCGTAAGGGAGGCATACTCAAAGGATCAATTTACAGGATATAGAAATGACTGAGAGAACAAGAATATGTGTGTGAGTGTGTGTGCATGGGGTTTCTTTTCCCGATTTAGGTGTAATATGTGTAAGTGTATATATGTGGCTTTCACACTTTAATTAATTTGGTGACCTATCAAACTGATACTTCTTTTTCTTATTCCTTTACCTTTTAACCACTAGATTATGTAATCTTCTTATTCCCACCTTCTCGTGGGAACGGAATTTAAATGTTGCTTTTGATCCAAGGAATCACTTTTTTAAGCATCATTTTTATTTTATTTTTGTTTCTGTCTCTTCCTCTGAAAAATGTTGTGGAGAATAAGTGATAGAATTTGGAATTTAATTACTTTGTATTCTTTTGAGTAAAATATGAGTTTAGTTCTTAAAAAATTACAATTATTTCAATTTAGTTGAAAGATTAAGGATCAAAATATAGTTACTAAAATATTACATTTATTATAATTTAATTATTAAATCATAAAATTTATTGTTGTTAAATCTCAAATTTTTATTGTTAAAAATTATTTTGATAAATAAAATAATCAAATTGAAACAAAAAAAAATTTTTAATTAGGGACTAATTAAAGACGTTTGATCTTTTAAAAATTAAATTAAAATAATTTAATCTTTTAATAAATGACCAAATCAATAATTTATGATCTATCTTTTTTAACAATTACACACGAGTACCATACATATGACATAGGCCCCATTAAAACTTTCTTTACAATACTAGGGAATCAGCTTTCATTCAGTAATTACATATTCATATTGTCTCAAATTTGTTTAGTCTTAAATTGAATGATAAAATTTCCTTATTAATTATTAAAGACATAAAAAATTATGAGGTCAAATTGAATAGGAAATAGTCAAAGAGAATGTTAGCTGCATATGCAAAGCTTTCTCTTATCGCACCATAAAGTCATCACCTTCTTTTACTTCTCCTAGACGTTTTATTAAATTGGTTATTATTATTCTCTTTTTAACTCCATGAGTCACTCCTCAAATTAAGTCACACCTAAAGACAAGATCATACACTAATTTGGTCTCTGAAGGACACAATTTCAAATTGGACAATTCTACGAAGACTTCGAGTTATCAATTATAAATTTTTTTTTAAAAAAACAAATTGAGCCTAAGTTATTCACTTACTAAGCAACGAAATATCTATTAAGAACAGAATTGATCGAGGTCTTAGTCTTAGAATAATTCTATGTAGAGATTAAGCTCTTTGATGGCCTGGTATGCTCACCTTTGAATGTATCACAAGATTTCAGACCATATTTTTTTTAGGTTACAATTTAAACCATGAATTATTAACATTATGTACGATTAAATGATTAATCATGCATGTGGCCTCTTTTATATAGATGAGCAATACACTACTACAAGAAAATTAGATATTAGAGACAAAAAATTCATCTCTAATTAAGTAAAAATTCATTTTTGATGATTCAGAGATGGATATTTCGGGTGTTGAAAAAAATAATTTAGAGACCAAAAAATTTCAGAGACAAAATATTTCATCTCTAATCCAGGCGTTACAAAAAATTTGAAACAGAAAATAAACATATAGTTCATCTATTAACATATTTATTATTAAAACTAGCTATAATACAGACTTATTCATATAAGCTGAAAATTAAACGGGCTAAATCACACAAAGATTCTTCTAACATGTCATCTTAAGTGGCAAACAATTGCTTCTTTTCTACTTTTTTTTTTCACATTTTTTGCAACAATAAAACTTCTTATAATATTAATACGTTGGATTTTTTTTTTTAACTAAATTATCATTTCCTCACCTACATGAACAAGTACTTAAGGGGTTTTGAGCCATATATATATATATATAATAGAAAGAGAGTTACATATGCTGCACAAAATTAAAAATTTAACGGATTCTATTGTCAACTTTAAAGTTGGAAGGGTAAAATACACAATCTCTTAAATTGAAAGAAGTTTTCTTTACTTTATGCGCCAATTAATTTTTACTATTCTCTCTCCTACTTATAATTAAACATGTGTGGAACATTGAAGCAAAAGGCAAATAAATATAGTAGTGCTTTATCATGTCTTCAAGAAGGCAATGCTTGTTAATGATAAAAAAGACTAAGATTTATACATCGTGATGATTTGTTTAGCAGCTAGCTAGCTAGGAAGCTTCTTAACACCTCCTTACATTTACTTTTAAGTTTCCCATTTTAGTTCAAGAAAATTTCCATCTACTTGATCAACTCCAAGTCAGGTCAACATTTAATAACTTTTAGTGCAGAAAGCAGTGATTTCAACTTTCAACTTTTGCTTTTCTTCTTAGGCAGATTGCTATTTTATTTCTCAGATCTTTTTATCCTCAATTTGGTGGTATATATATAACGCGGTAACTTTTCTCTCAGCACTACGTTTCCTTCTAATGAGAAGGCTCTGAACTTTAGGGAAACATTGGTGGAATAGTCAAATTAAATACTCTTTCAATCATATTTTCTGCAATAATTTCTCTTCAATATGGTCAAACTTGTAAAGCTTACACATAAAATATTGTAACTTATGCATACTGGGATTTCCATGTGTAACACCCACAGGACACTGTTTTGTTATATATATATATATGTCACTCTAAAGTTTTCTGGATTACATTCTTTAATCAAAATAATTGGAAACTTTCACTCTAGTGGACAAGCAAAAACAGAAAAGGAAAATAAAAGGGACAAAGACCACTAATTTGTTCAATTATGTTTTCTTGTTCGCTCTTTTCAGATTGATAATGGCGTGAAATGTGCAAACATAAAAAACTTCAAAGTATACCCGTAATAAACCAAAAAAAATGTTTGTTTAATTGAAAAGAAGATACAGTTTTCTTTTTTAAAAAAATTGGATTAATAGTTTTCTTAAATTATTATAATATTTTGAAAGTAAAGTTTTAACTGCTACTTGTCAATAATATAGATCAGTAGGCTATTAAATTTAGCCAAAACAAAAATTTGAAGGATAAATTATTCTAATACTTATTAAAATTTAGTTAAATACATCTAATATTTTAAATATTATATTCAACTCTCTTAATATTTTAATACATGTTACAAATACTTCTAATATAGTTTTTTTTCTTAATATGAGAAAACAAAAGCAGTTAAACTATTATTAAGCTCTAAAATGAAATTGTAGTTTTATTATAATTATAACATTAAATAGTGTTAAGTAATTAGAAAGAAAGCATATAGTGCCACAAAAAAGTTAATGTCAATAACGAAAAATAAATTTAAATCCAGTAATATAATATTTAAAACTATAAATTTCAAATATTATTATGCTAAATCTAAAAACACCCTTTATCATATTAGCAATTAAAAAAACATCATATAAGTTTCAAATAAATTAGTGATATATAAAGCAGAGATAATAAATTCCAGTCAGCAGCTGCTTAATTAATCAGCAGCCCTATTTTTCCTTTCTTTTAGTTCCTAGATTCTAGCTACTTGTTCATAGCAAGCATCTTTGGAACACTTTTACTATCATCATTTGTCAATACAAATTTATAATCTCACTCTTTAAAACTTTTACCATTTTTGTACCTCATGATTTATGAAGTGTAATTATTATTTCAAAAGTTGTGAGCTGTGTTCATACTTATTATGTGTTCAATTTTGTATATATGACTTAATTTTTTTTTAGCAACCACAATATCTAAAAACTTCTTTAACTCCAACTTTAATTTGATTTGAGTTGGAAAACAAAATTACATAATTCTTTCAACATTAATTTTTTTTTATTTAACTCCTTTTTGTAATGGGTGACATGGCATTTTTGCCATGTCATATGCTTGTGTTCTAAAATACTTGACATTGTAATTTCTTCAATCCCAATCAGTCTTAACTAACGGTCAAACTAACATTCAACTAAATAGAAGAGTTTTTTTGTATAAAATAAAAAGTTTATAAGAGTTATTTGTTTAGTTTTATAATTCATGAAAATTTTTTACATATTGAAAAAAGTTCATAGGGGCAAAATATATTTTTCTTTGAAAATATAAAAAAATTGAACAAATGAAATTGTTTTTAAAAATAAAAAAGGACTTAAAGCTTCCCAGCATATATTTTGTATTACCATTAATTTGTCCCTTAAAATATGCTCCTGCATTCAACTAATAATTTATGACGGCAACTGATTTTTCCATTAAAGTAACAGTAAGAATGTAAATAGAAAAATGTGCAGAAAATGATGCGCAAATACCATTATTAATTACTACACACATAAAAGTAAGATCCTCACTATCTTCATATTTTGTACACTTGTTATTTATTTATTTTTTAATGTAGGCCAACAAATAGTGATTTAAGTGACTGCACCAAATTATGTAGACCCAAATATTTTAAATTTAATAGTTTTGTAAATATATAGATATTTTTTTGTGGTACGTCCCATATTAGGGTTACTTAAAGCAGCCTAACTTACTTCTAATTTTTTGTTCAAAAAAAAAATTAATTACACTCATTCCCTTGTAAGTTTTTACAATTACACTTTCCTCTCTCTCTCTCTCTCTCTCTCTCTCTCTCTCTCTCTCTCTCTCTCTCTCTCTCTCTCTTTGTGAGAACACTTTTCTCCTCTCTATTTTTAAAATATACTTTCCTTCTTATAAAATTGCTTCACTTTAGTCCAATTTTTTTGTTTGTTTAGATGTTTGCTAATCTAATATTACATTTTTAGACTAGATCATCCATTAGCCTAAAGAAAAAACTTATATGCAGTTACTTATATCTTTGCTATCAAATTATTTAATTAAAACATGACAAGTGTATAGTTTTTAAATTAGAACACGATAAATGTATAATTTTTTTTATAAAAGACTTTATGTTTTTTCGTAACTCAGCATTAAATTAATCACTTTTAGGACATTTTTTTACACATATTTTATTTTAGTGGATAACTCAATAGTAAAGATATAAGGAACTTTATGTGAGTTTTCTCCTAAACCTAAATACATATTATATGCATTTTTTTTACAAGAAAGTAGAATACTTGTGTAATACCCGTTAATTTCATAATATAATTCGCTTAAGAGTATTTTAGAATTTTACAACGTTACTTTAGTTATTTATTTTGGTCATTTTTAATTTTCATATTTAATTGTTCTCTTTGAATATTATTTATGAAAATTGAGTTAAATGACTGGACTGAATATTCGCATCATGTGGGATATATTCTAAGAATGGTGAAATTCATGGAAAAGTGGTTTAAGAATGGTCAATTAGTCCATTTAATGTAAATTTACTGGATGGGTTTGGATGTTGGGTTATGAATACCCATTGGGTTACCCACCTAGCCCACCACATTTTAACTCTCTCTCTCCCTTCTAGCTTCATTTTCTCCCGTATCTTCTTCATTCACTCTCTCACAAGTCTCTCAACCTTCAACCTTCCCTCTCAACTCTCCTATAGATTTGGTGTTGTTTTTGAGAATTGTTCGGTTCAAAAGCTTGGTAGAGATCAAAGGTAAGCTTTAATCTCATTATTTTCCTTAAATTTCAGTTTATGTAGAAGATCAGAGGAGGTTTTGTTCTTGAAGATTTTGATGATAATTCATGAATCTTAGTAGTTTTAGAAGTTATATTTGAGTTATAATCGGTTAAAAGAGTTGAAATTCTGGTTTTGAAACAAGAAAGAAAAGGATGAATTTTTGAAAGATTTTTCTGCAAAAATTCGAGTTACTGTAGCGACCAGAGATTTCGGAAAAATTCTGGAAAATTTTCTTCGAGTACTGTAGCAGTACTGTAGTGTCGGCAGTCAACGGTACTGTAGCAGTCAACGTTACTGTAGCGAACCGGCACTGTAGCGACCGTACTGTAGCAAACAGTTAATGTAGCAATCAGAAAATTTTACGTATTTTCGTGATTTTGTTTCCTTTCTTATGTTTCCTTGTAATATATTTTAATAGGAAATTTTACTACACAAATTCTAGTGTGGAACAAGGTAAACTTGGACAAACATCAAGGTGAGTGAATAATCTTACTAAGCTAATTTGATATTACTAGTCAAAGTACAATATAAGTCCCATTTAGAATATTATTGGGATAATAAGCAATCAATTTTTCATATGGGAGTATAAGATAATCGGTAGAAATAAGAGTATGTAGAAATTATTTTATTTCATGGCAATTGTACTATGTGATAAATTCTCTCTATCTTATTAATGAGTAAAGATCTACGGGATCTAATACATGAGTATGAAAGGGTTAAAGTCCCATACTACTCAGTGCATATCTATGAAACCTATACACGAGTTGAAAGGGTTAGAGTCTCATACTACTCGGTGTATACCTATGAGATTTTATTCACGAGTTGAAAGGGTTAGAGTCACATACTACTCGGTGTATGCCTGTGAGATCTTATTCACGAGTTTGAAAGGGTTAGAGTCCCATACTACTCGGTGTATATCTAAGAAATCTTATTCATGAGTTTGAAAGGGTTAGAGTCTCATACTACTCGATGTATAAGACAATTAATTATATGAGTAAATGTGGTATTTGTACTTTTGATATTTTATATAGTACAGTTATTTACTTACTGAGTTTTTAAATAAACTCACACTCCCTATGATTATTTTTCAGATACAGAAAACAAAGAAGAAGAGTATCCGTTGGAAGATTAGAAGCCCCTTGGGATTATTTTCTATTTCTGTCTGGTGGGATACCAGTACTTATTAATGTGGATACTAGAAACGCTCTGTACTTTCTATAGGTCTCCTAGGCTTGCGATGAGATAAAAATATCAGACTATGTATGTCTATATTTGCTCATCAGATGAATATAATTCTGTAGTGTGGAATGAATGAGTAAGGTTGAATGTAAAACCTTACAGAATATATGTAAATGACGTATGTTTGAGAATTTTATTTAATGAGTAGTATCTTTTCACATGTTCAATTTTTGGGATGTGACAACTTGTGATCATTTTATTCTGTATTAGCAATGAAAAAAGTATCACAATATATAAAAATTGATGTTCATTATTCTCGGGTTAAAAAAAGATATATTATTCAAAAGATATGTGACTTAGGTTATCGAATCTAAAAAAAAAAAATGCTCTAACAGACCTCTTTAAAAAAAATAGACTAAAGTATAATATATTATATAATTACAAGGGATTGCATATTTAGAAAGTAGAGCGAAGAAAAGTGTAGATTTTAAAACTTACCCAAAAACATGGGAGGGTAATTTACTCAAAAAATGATATTTAATTGTTTAGGGCAACCACCTACAATAGGAAGATTGATTATGAACACAAGAAATCAGCAGTTTTGATTTGCTGAATGGAGTGATGTGAGGTTGTTTTCACTCGGCAACCATGCAATAAAGACAGTGAAATAGGCAATGGCAAAGCGTGGTCCACACAACACATCAAAAAAATTTCAAAAGGCATATGTTGGGGTTAATTATTGGGTAATAATTAATGGCGTGTGAAAGTGTTGCTATAATGAATGCCAAAGAAATATCAGTTCCCTTGAACTTCGTATTTTGGTCTCTTCACTATTTGTTTTGTTTGGGAACTATGGATAGCGATGCTTCATCCACCATTTAATCATGTCGTCTCCTATTCTATCTCTCCTTCTCTTTCCAATGGATATGCTTTCTATGTCAACTCTACATGCATTCTTTCAATTAATCTCATCACATATATATTGTTCGGTTAGTTTAACTCATTTGACACTTTTTCTTTTTAATTAAAATTTCGACTTTAAATTTTGTGAACGAAAACAACATTAGACCTTTGTAATTTTATTGATTTAAATTAAATTAATCAAAATTTAATGACCTTTTGAATACTAGTGTTTATATATATATATATATATTAAGGTTTTCAAACTTAAGAGCTTACGTAAATTTAATATGTAAAATTATAAGAGTTTATATATATATATATATGCTTCTTTTCCATTCAATAAGCTATTAAAATTATATATATTCTAACACAAACAATATTTTAGTTTATAATTATTACTAAATTACTTAATTTTCAATTATTATGATATTATTATTCTTATGTTCAATTAACTCCTTATACAAACTATGAATTAATAAAATAAAGTAAAGTATCAATTGATAAGAAAATTACTCAAGAAACACAAATTGTTTTTATTAGTAGCAAAATCTAATAACAAATATATTAAAAATTGTAATTTTCTAATATGGTTATGGACTTTTTGAATTTTGGACATGGGTGACTCACTTTTTTTTTTGGGATTGGGTACTAGAGAAAAACAGCATTTTGTAGTGTTGCCGAGTCATTTTTTGGAGAATTTGACGGAGTTCTGATTATAAGATAGAGTTTATTCGATATGAAAATTTAAACTCATAAACTTGGAAGAGTTTAAGAATTAACTTGAAAGTTTATATATATATATATATATATATATATATATATATATATATCATTTGCTTAGTTTGCTATGTAGAATAGTTTGAGGTACTCGAGCTATTTTAATTTTATTTTTTGAAAGAAAATTTAATTTTTTAATTATTTTTTAAAATTTAATTTAATTTAATTTTTTATTTAAAAAATTAGTTAAATTTAAAAAAATTTAACAAGAGGAAAAAATATACTTTTTGAATTTAATTTAATTTTTTTTAATATGGTTAGTCGATGCTTATTGATCAGTACACTAATGAATTTACTAAACTGATTGTATTTCAATTATTGTAAATTACTCGCTCATTTTTTTTTATTGATGTTCAAATTACACAATTTCCTTAATTTATAACCTAATTATAACTTTATTATCCTAACTTTGAAAGTAACGGTTTATCTTCCTAAACATAAAGAGGAAAAATTAGAAAAATTGATGAAGACAGACATGAGGTACCACAAGACAAATAATATGTAGTATTTAGATGTTAATTTTAATAGACAAAATATTACCATAACTTTAACAAAATTTTAGAATAAAATTAAAAATTAAGAAATATATTTTTTAATAGTTTCTAATTTCCAATAAAAGAAATTAATATTACTGTTGAAAATATTTGATTATCTTTTTATTTTAAAAAAGGATTTGTATTTATTTGTAAAATAAAAAAAGTATAACTTAAATACCTCTAATATAAGAGAGAATGATTTATTTTTAATTATTTATTATTTCATTTAGAGTAAGTCATGAGCATGATTGTTAAACTCTCGAATTAATTCTTATAACTTGTTCGAGTTTGCAAGTTTAGGTCTCCAAATGGAGTAAACTCAGTTCTAGACTTAAAAGACCAAATTGACTTAGTACCAGTTCAAAACATATTTTTTTTGAGTATTTTTTGGCTTTTAGTTAAATATAAAATTAAAGCTTGTATTGAGACCTAAATGTATAGGTATACAATATAAATTAAGATATTAAGTACTTTTTAGGTTAATATGAATTAAGATATTAATATGTGTTGATATATATAATTTTGATAGTTTATTAAAAGAGAATGGATATATATAAATTCATAAGGAGTCAAATTTATATTCTGAGTTTACTTTTCCTTCTCTGAATTTATGTAAACTCTCCAGTTTGATAACGTTGATAATGAGTGTTTATTACTTGGATTTTATAAGACATATATTTGGGGTAAGGCTCAAAGTGTCACTCTCGACAGAGCGAAGCTTGCAAAAGATGTGGGGTAAGCCCCTGACATTATCCCTAACAGTGAAGTCACAATGAAAATGTATGTCCACTTAATTATTCCAAAACAAATATAATTAACATGGATAAGAAGTTTTTGGATGATCTATCTAATGAGAAAATGACATTATATTTATGAAATCATTTTTATAGTGTGGTTTGAGGAAAGTATATACCAAAATGTCATTATAACGAAGTTTAGTTCTCTGTTTTATTAGTTTTGTTCTTAAAGAATAGTATATACTTTATTTTTTTTTCTTGATTTTAGATTAGCTTATATAATTTCCAATTTTCAAAAATAAATACTGGAAAAAAATTTTCAGACACCTTTTTGCTTATTTAAAAAAAAAAGGTCAAAACAGATACCAAATTGCTCATCTACTATATCTTTGAAACCATTTGCTATTTTACTGGCCTATTCTCCAATGCCATCTTTTCGTGAGATAAAATTGCAAATTTTTGTGTTTTATAAAAAATAATTTATATAATAGACTAAAACAATTCAACTCTATGACATTAATTACATGAATGTCATTAAATACTATATAATAAAATTAATAAATTAAAATGAAACATTAATTACATAAATTTTAAAAAAATTGCATTAAAATGAATTTGAAAAAACTTGTTCTCATTAATCATACCATATTAAATTACATATATTAAAATTAATAAATTAAAATAAAATACAAAATAAATAGATTATGTAAATTACTAAATTCATTCTTATGAATCACTACATTAAATGCATTAAGTAAAATTATGATAAATTCAAATGAAACAATTTTATAAATGAATTAAGTAAAATTAGGGTCTATTAAATGTATTAAGTAAAATTAGGGTAAATTCATTCTTATGAACCTCAAATCTTGCCATGGACAATTAGAAAAAGCTCTGTTCATCAATGGAGCAACAAAATTTGGGAAAATGAATTTGAAATGGTAAAACAATTATTTTAAAATGTGATTAGAGCTTCTACTATCAATGCATATTCCTAGAATTCCCAAATTTAAATTTCGTGAAGATTACAACTGTAATACCCATGAAAAATAAAATATACATGCGTATTTACAAACTATGGTTATTATACTAGTATACGGTACTGTTTACCTATATAATACTATTTACGTATACGATTGTAATACCCGTTAATTTCAGAATATAATTCGCTTAAGAGTATTTTAGAATTCTACAACGTTACTTTAGTTATTTATTTTGGTCATTTTTAATTTTCATATTTAATTGTTCTTTTTGAATATTATTTATGAAAATTGAGTTAAATGACTGGACTAAATATTTGCACAATGAGGGATATATTATAAGAATGGTGAAATTCATGGAAAAGTGGTTTCAGAATGGTCAATTAATCCATTTATTGTAAATTGACTGGATGGGTTTGGATGTTGGGTTATGGATACCCATGGGTTATTGAATAACCCATTAGAAATATTTAATATAAAGTTTCAATAGTAACCCTCATTTTTTCACTCAGCCGAAGGAAGCAGAAAAGCATTTCTCTCTCAGTTCTTCATTTTCTTCTCAAATCCTTCCCTTGATCTTCAGAGTTTCGATTATTTGTTCGGTTCAAAAGCTTTGTAAGGATCAAAGGTAAGCTTTAATCTCATTGTTTTCCTTAAATTTCAGTTTATGTAGAAGATCAGAGGAGGTTTTGTTCTTGAAGATTTTGATGATAATTCATGAATCTCAGTAGTTTTAAAAGTTATATTTGAGTTATAATCGGTTAAAAGAGTTGAAATTCTGGTTTTGAAACAAGAAAGGAAAGGATGAATTTTTGAAAGATTTTTCTGCAAAAATTCGAGTTACACGAGTGTGAAGGGTTAAAGTCCCATACTACTCGGCGTATATCTAAGAAATCTTATACACGAGTTTGAAAGGGTTAAAGTCCCATACTACTCAGTGCATATCTATGAAACCTATACACGAGTTGAAAGGGTTAGAGTCCCATACTACTCGGTGTATATCGATAAGATCTTATTCACGAGTTTGAAAGGGTTAGAGTCCCATACTACTCGTTGTATATCTAAGAAATCTTATTCATGAGTTTGAAAGGGTTAGAGTCCCATACTACTCGATGTATAAGACAATTAATTATATGAGTAAATGTGGTATTTGTACTTTTGATATTCTATATAGTACAGTTATTTACTTACTGAGTTTTTAAATAAACTCACACTCCCTATGATTATTTTTCAGATACAGAAAACAAAGAAGAAGAGTATCCGTTGGAAGATTAGAAGCCCCTTGGGATTACTCTCTATTTCTGTCTGGTGGGATACCAGTACTTAATAATGTGGATATTAGAAACGCTCTGTACTTTCTATAGGTCTCCTAGGCTTGCGATGAGATAGAAATATCAGACTATGTATGTCTATATTTGCTTATCAGATGAATATAATTCTGTAGTGTGGAATGAATGATTAAGGTTGAATGTAAAACCTTACAGAATATATGTATATAACGTATATTTGAGAATTATATCAAATGAGTAGTATCTTTTCACATGCTCAATTTTTGGGATGTGACAATGATACTGTTCACTTATACAATCGAAATATCAAGTACTAGATGTGGTTTGGTCATAAGAGAAAACTAGAAAGAAGTTCGTAGTAGAAAATGACGTTTTATGTGTAGAAATACCCTCAGGGACTAAATTGAAAGGACTGAATTGAAAAGAAACTTAAAGGTTTAAGGTGAAATGATAGTTTTCCCCTTAAGTTTTCAATAGTAAGCCGTCTGCGACTTTTTCGTAGTTGCATAGTGACAAATAGTACCGTTGACTTTTCCTATAAATAAGCCCTTCCATTTTACTTCTAAACTCACACATTTAACTTCTCTTATTCTCTCCTTAAGTTTCTCTTACTCCAATGCTAAGCATATGAGATTTTGAGCCTTTCCTTTTCAGCTTAGGTAAGGATACTATGCCCTTTCTATGTCTTTCAAATTTTAGAAGTTATTTTGTTAAGTATGCTCTGTGGTTGCGGCTTTGGCTGATCTTCCACATCAGAAAAACTGTCCTTAGCTGCTTACATATTATTTTGATTTTCTGATTACCGAAATAGGATGTAAACTGTGAAGAATACATGTCTAGGAAAGTTCTGGCTAAGGAAAGACCTGATTTTTAAGTGTGTCCATTGTGACCCTCCACTCTTTCTTGGGAACTTACCTGGTGTACTATTTTACAAATTGTATTCTCTATTTCTGGTATAAACAGTCTCCGTATATATGAATAGTGACTGTATATATGAATAGTGTCATATATATGAATAGTATTCGTATGTATGAACAATATATATACGTATGAATAGTGATTGTATGTATAAATAGTGACCATATATATGAATAGTACCGTATGTATAAACAATATATGTATGAAAACAATACTAACGTATTTTCTCTAATCTTTCATGAAAATCTCCGTAGCGGAGCACTGAAATTCACCTGAGTACTCTTGTTTGTAACGACTTAGAGAAGTGATACTCGTACGGAATCCAGGTGAGTGAAACGACCCCGTTTTAATAGAGTTTTAGCATTACTGGTGATAAAAAGTATATCGTAGGACACTCCTAAGATTCATAGGGGGAAATTGGATTCAGAATGACGAATCTAATGAGATAATTAATCCAAAAGTATGGATAAGACGAAACAAGTATTTCATGTTGATGTGAAGTTTGAATGTTTTCAAAAACGGATTAATTGTTATCTTGATTTGTGGTTTATAAATCTATAATATAGTTATATACTATACCTGTTATATGGATAAATATTATATTGTGCTTCTGATTATGATATGAAATACTATACTATTGATTGTGATTGAGCGGGA
The DNA here is from genome assembly GCA_037074585.1 of Biancaea sappan. Lineage (NCBI taxonomy): Eukaryota > Viridiplantae > Streptophyta > Magnoliopsida > Fabales > Fabaceae > Biancaea > Biancaea sappan. Next base: position 14,684,323 of record CM073495.1, on the reverse strand, counting down.
CAGTACCTCCTCTCACGGCAAGGCGAAAAATCCGGTTTAAAGGGTGTCTTGACCAATGAGTGTGGAGACAACGATTCCCTCAGTAGGGATATAGCCCGAATTGGTGATAAATCCGTGAGGCGCCCTAGCTAAGAGGATGAGGTTGTGCGTTATGGCGGAAATATACAGAATTGGTGAGCTGGCCTGTGTGCGCTCTCCGAGATATATTGCCATTGATGAGTACTAGTAACGTTTGTTGAATTGGTTGTGCGTCATGGAGGAAATATATAGAATTGGTGAGCTAGCCTGTGTGCGCTCTCCGGGATATATTGTTATTAACGAGTACTAGTAACGTTTGTTGAATTGGATGAATTTTTATTTTCTTGTATGTAATTTCTAACTATGTCTATTGGTTGACTATGAGCCTTCTGGTATGCTTGCATGACTGGTAATGTATTTGAATTTTATTAACGCGAGGCCGATTCGCTCACGGAGTTTAAAAGCTCACACTCTCTGTACAACCTTTTTGTTCAAATCAGGTTGCCGATGAAGAATATTCGCTAGAAGAATAGATCACTTTGGACCCTCCCGCTGTCGGGTAGGCCCCTCTATTGTTGTAGATTATGTTGCTCTGTAATCGTTTAGGACATCTAGGTTAGGGGTTTAACATTTAGCTTGTATGTCAGTATAATAATGTATTTTATATTGAGAATCTATTATTATGTGCAAATCATCTCTATGAATTTCAAATAAGAAAATTTGATATATTTTCTTCAGGAATGGTTATTTTGATAATATAGAGATAATGACTAATAATTTAACTCATGGGTAGAATTTATCGAAAGGCTTACAGTGATGGGTTATTTATCATTGTGCCGGTCATGTGCCCAAAAAATGGGTCATGACAACAACTATCATGCAAATGGGAATTTGATTATATAGTTGCATTAAAATGAATTTTAAAAAATTGTTCTTATTAATCACACCACATTAAATTACATATATTAAAATTAATAAATTAAAATGAAATATTAAATGAATAGATTATGTAAATTACTACATTTATTCTTATTAATCATTACAATAAATATATTAAGTAAAATTAGGGTAAATTCAAATTCAAATGGTAAAGTAACCTTTTTAAAATGTAATTAAGACTCTACTATCAATGCATATTCTTGATATTCATGAATTTAAATTTTGTAAAGATTGCAACTGTCATGTAAATTGGAATTAAATTATGTAAATTACTAAATTTATTCTTATTATTATTTAATCACACCACATTAAACTACATATATTAAAATTAATGAATTAAAATGAAATATTATATGAATAGATTATGTAAATTACTAATTATAAATTACTTGTGATTAAATGAATAGATTTGTAGATTACTAATTATAAATTAGTCGTGATTAAATGAATTCGATTAAAACCAAAAATTATGATTCAAAAGTAAAAATGGAATCAATATTCAATCAATCACCAATCTGTGCAACAAATGATTTATAACAAATAACAAAAAATCTACAAATTAACAAATTAATTAATTTACCTATTTTATTTATTTAAATTTATTCTATTAAATAAATAAATCAATTCAAATCAAAGTTTGAATAGGTAAAATAAATTTGATTATAAAACTAATAAATTAATTTATAATATTTACATTTAAAAGGTATATTTCATAACTCATAAATTTTATATAAATTAATTGTAATTAATTTTATTTTTATAAGTTACAAAAAATTTAAAAGTTGTGATTTATCCGTGCATCACAAGGATTAAAATACTAGTTAATATCTATATCAATACTATTATATTTGACTTTGGGGTTCATAATGAATGGTTAGCAATATATATATATATATATATATATATATTACTACAAACATAAAATAAAACAAAATAAAATTATAGTAATTTTTATAATATAAATTATAAAAATTATTATAATTTAATTTTACATTCAAAATATTTATCTAGAATTATATTAAAAAAATTAGCATGCATTTTAGTGTATGCCAAGCTACTAATTTTTTGTGTATTTTAAATTTTCTACATTTATTTTATCATAAGATTGTTTCGGACGGGGAGGTAGTAGAAAAATCTCTTCAAAAATATACTTTTAAAGACATCTATTAGCATTATACACTAATAAATTAGGTTTAATTAAAATTCTGTTTTAATGTCTGTTCATAGATTCCTTGCAAATTTGGTCAATGTGTAAGACTTGTGGTTTTTTGGGACTAAATAAAACTTGGGTCTCCTTTTTGGGACTGAAAAAGAAAAAAACTTGAGTTGTGGGCTATTTGTGTTTGTAGTTCAAAAGGTTATCGTTTGGGTTTGGCCACTCTGCTTTATTGGATGAATATGCCAATATGGGTTGGGCTCCACATTTTATCAATTATATTTATCCAAAATGGTCTTCGATCTTCCGACCGAATATAATATATATATATATACACACACTTATTTTAGGCTTGTTAAATAGGGCTAGTCCCCCCAGTCCTTGTAAAGTCAATAGTCAGTATGAGTTGAGTTGGATCTAATCTTATATATTTTATGGCTAAGAAATTCTAGTATATCCTACCCATTATAGGTTTATTTATTTTGTTTAAACAATATAGTTTTAGTTATTTTAATGATAGGAATTAAATATTAGAATATAAATTTTAAAAAAATAAATTAAACTTATAAAAATGTATTAAATCTCAAAATATGACATTTTTTGGAAGTGTTATTGTAATTATTTTGAATGACAAAAAATCAATCTTCAAAATGAACTATTAAATTATTAGTTTATCTTATTTCATTTGTAGGGTTCTAATAAGCTGTCTTATTAAGTCAAACTCTTTTTAACAGCTCTAATATATCCCATTTATTTATGAGATAAGTATAAATTTTTATAAATCAAATCATCTGATTTTAATTGAGACAATTGCAATCATTTGCAAATTAAGTGAGTAATTTATTCTTTATAATTTGTAAAAATATCTTTTTATGATAAATGTGATATCTGATTCTTAAAATAAACCAATGATTAATTACTAGTAATTTGATATGTACTAAAACGCGTGTTAATATTTTTAATGTATCCTTACATATTTTTTCAGACAGAGAACTAAATTACAGTAATTTTTAAAAATAATAAAAAAGAAAAAATTAAATAACATCAACTTCTTTCACTTATATATTTTAACTTCTCTATTTATAATTTTTTTTAATATAAAATTGAGTGATAGTAATTTTGTTTTCAAATATTAAATGAAATAGAAAAAGATTAAAGAACTTAGTTCTTAAATGGCTTCTGTGCATATCTAATGGCTCCAATTCATCTAATTTTTTTTTAAAATTTTTTTATAATTTTTATTTCATATTTATTATTATATTTACAATCATCATTAGATCATTATAATTTATTTTTAAAAAAAAAGGATGAATAGATAAAAGTAGTTAGAATTCGGTTCCGAAGGCCAATCTACTTTCGTCTTAGTTAGACTTTAACTTCTCTTATTTATATTATGATGCATAGTTATTTTATAATATATTAATATTAAATTATAGAAATTATTGATGATCGGAAAAATTTAAAGTCATATATAGTAGGTATAAATATGTAAAGTAAATTATACACACTCCAAACCCGTTACATTTAAAATAAACCAAAATAAATAAATAAATAAATAAAATACACAGAATCAAACACGCCCGTTTGACAGCTTCTCCCTCCATCTCTCTCCCTCTTTCGAACTGTCCAAACATTTTTCTTTTTAAATTTTCTCTTTGCAGCAAAACCTCAAAATCCTTCCTTTCTCTCATGGCGCAACGATCGTTGATCTACAGCTTCGTAGCGCGTGGCAAGGACCGCCTCGCTGAGTACAGTGACTTCGTCGGCAACTTCTCCATCATAGCGTTGATGTGCCTCCGGAAGCTTCCCGCCTCCGACAACAAATTTATCTACACCCGTGACGGATACACTTTCCACTTCCTTGCTGCTGATGGATTTAGTAATTTCTATTCTCCCTTTTGATCTTGATTCTTAATCTTCTGTTTCTTTTGCTTGGCCTCAGTGAAACTAGGTGTTCCTGATGATGTCTGGTTACTTCCCTCTGCTTGATGTGATTAATTCGACAATTTTGTAATTGATTTAAGTTTTACATACGGTGGGTTTTCTTGATGGCGTTGGCCTTATCTATATTTTGGATTTTTGTTTGAATTGAATTGTTCATTAATCATGAAAAGTGGTATTGTGCTTCTATCTGGAAGTCGGAATTATCGGGGAAGAAACTGGAACATTTCTCATTTTAATGATTTTATTGTACTGGGAGTAATATATACTCTAATCACTGACAATACGGGAGTAAATAGTGGATTTCGCCCTTATGTTAATTTCGGAGGACTAAGAGATGGTGATTTATCTGAATGTGATTTGTTACCAATAGATCAAGAAGTTTTTACAAGACAAAAGGCAAAGGTAATAAAACCATCATAAGTATTTAACCAAAACTATTTTAGGAGATCTATTTAAGAAGTAAATTTTTAATGACTTTTTTTAATTGCACATTGATGACTTCTTCATAAACCTTTTAATATAAGTCAAGTCATCTAGCCTCTCCATAGAAATAACAAGTTAACAACAGAGGAAGGAGATGCTGGGACAGGAGCTTACGTCAGAATAGAATGTCTTTTTAATTAATTATAAGTCCTGGCAATCCATTTCCACTTTACCGGCAACATTAGGAGTGTCTTTTTTTTTTTTTTTCAACCAAATTTTCATCCATGTTGATATTTTTGTTTTAACATTAAAAGTCGCGTTTTAACTTAAACTCGTATAGGTTATTAAGAAACAACAGATTTTCTGTTAGTAGCTTTTTCCAGGAAATATGGAACATAGTTAAGAGCAATTATAAAAATATTGGTAACGTATAACCACTGGCAAAAGGATGATAAACTTGATTAAATCTCGGGTGATTAAGGAGATGGTTAATGGTTTAAATGATAATAAACTCAATCAACTCTTGGTTTCGCCGTTGGAGCACTTTCCGATCAGTTACAGGAGAATGTTGTCCATTTGTAAACAGAAAAAGGGAACATTTGTATTTCTATATATGGATGTGAACTGTCTGGATGTTCTGTGGTCATCTGATATATATATATATTTTTTTGGGTTTTGGTTTGGTTTAATCTTTTTGATAAAAGAAGATCGTAGTGTAGAGAGCTGAAGTTAATATTTTCAGTCTGGGTAAAATGGTTTGATTGAAGAAGCACGTTTATCAACCATGAACATTGTCAGTGGCAAAATACAGTTCTGGCAATTAAAAATTCTGGTTAGTCTTTGTTATTGTTTGTATGTTCGTTGAGCCCTAAAGAATTTGATTAATATGACTCAGTCAAAGTGTGCTGAGCGAAAATGTTTTCAGACTTAAAAGATGAATGAAAAACTCTGCCCTTGCAATAGGCTTTGAGAAGAAAAAGCATCTCATGTATGATTTATCATTTATAAACTACAATATTCTGCAGAAGAATTTTTGAAGTGCCAGTCATATTTTCCCTTCTTTCATCTTCTTTATTACATTGAAGGTTTATCTCAGCATCAATTGGACACTAGTAATCACATCTGCATGAGCTATCAAGAAGGTTTAACAGCAAATATAAGCATAAAAGCGGAATCTTCTGATTTAAGAAGAGTAACGTCTTGTGATCCATAATGTGTATATATTTTCTTCCTTTTCCTGCTGAACCTAACCATTGTTAGTTGAACTAAAAGGATCTATTGTTTTGTAGCTTACTGCATAGTTGCAGTGGAGTCTGCTGGTCTTCAGATTCCGACAGTCTGCCTTAAACGCATCAAGGATGATTTTCTCAAGAGATATGGTGGCGGAAAAGCTGCAACAGTGGCTTCTAAAAGCCTTTACAGAGAATTTAGGTACTAATGTTTCTGCACTATAATATAAAACAAATGTGCCTCTGGTCTGTGAATTGCAGTAATCTGCAATTTTTGCTGATTATGGTGAATACCTAAGTTGAAGGAGCATAGGCATTACAGTATAAATCATCCAGAGGAGGCTAGTGAAGAGGTTTCTGAAGCCAAAGAAGTCATGATGGAAAATATTGAGAAGGTATGGCACTCCATATTTTCCCTGGAATTGTCAATCTTCTTTTTTGAGGGTAGTAGTTAGACAATTATCTCTTACTTTTCTTCCACATATGAGATTTCTTCAGTCTTTCTCTATGGCTTTTGATTGAAGTAATTTATCTGATACGTGGCTATATCATTTTATGATATTATGTAAGCACATTTTTGATCGTGGAGAGGAGTTTGAGCTTTTGGTGGGAGAGCTGAGAACATTCAGTTTCAGGTAAAGCAAATGCTTTTGGATGGTGCAGATTTGCCATTTATTTGTTGGATTGGCTATTATATGCAAGGATTAACATAGTTGTTAGAAATATAGAGAGTAAAATGACTTTGAGGCGTAATAGATACTAATTTTAAAGAATTTATATCTGTATATTGGAGAATCACAAGCATACTGTTCTAGAATATTACAAAGTCCTTTTGGAACCTTTGCATATTTTCTATTCAAATTACCCACTATAGAATTTTAATAGGATATCTATAAAGGTATGAACAATTATATCTATTTAATTTTTAATAGATGTGTCTGTTAAATTTCTAACAGATGTTTCTGTTCAATTTTAAACAGATGTATTTGTTTAATTTCCAATAGATGTGTTTGTTTAAATTTAATCAACATGTCTATTTAAATTTTAAAATAAATTTAAAATTCAATCAATACATTATTTCGAATTTATTAAAATAATTTAAAATTTAATTGACACATTGTTTTAAATAAATTAATCATAAAATATTAATTAATTGTAAAAGAATGTCTGACTCTAAGTTTAGGTTCAATTCATTTATATATATATATATATCATTTGTATATTAATATTCATTAACATACTATATTAAATTAATTTAAATTTGATAAAAAGGACATCAATTAAATATCTTTATAATATATATCCTATCCTATTCTATCTTATATGGAGATTTTAATTCTACTTTAATATTACAAATTAAATAAAAGTATTAGCTGTCCAAATTTCCTACATATGCGAGAACATCTACAAATTAATGCATAAATGTTAAGTGTCTTCACTAAAGTTATTTTCACTACCTGACATCTGCAATGTAAATTTTGAAATGAAGATCACATTGTTGTCAAGTTCAAGTAAGTTGTAAATGTCATGTTCATTAGAGTTTCATAACGTAATAGAAGTATCTAAGGTGAATTGATTTTATGTCTTATCCCTTTTGAATATTATTCAGCAAAACTGTCTATTGCAATTTCTTTCAATGCCATATCTTACTCAAGCTACCTAAATGCTGGATTTGATAGGTCCCCAGAATCTTTTAATCAAGAAAAAAATATATATATGCCCAAAATCTTTTCAATGAATTTTCATCTAAAACTGACTTGATCATTCGGCTAGTTTGTAATTGTTTGTGGACTTGAAATTGTTTATGGACTGTATTTGACATGTTGATTGGCATGCCTTTATAGGCACGAGATGACAGGATAATGACAGGATACAGGGAACTAAGATGAAGAGAAAGGTGCGGTTGCAGAACATGAAAATAAAGCTAATATTTCTGGCTATCATAATTGCCTTAATTCTCATTTATTGTTCTTTCCGTTTGTCGTGGCTTTAGTTGTGGTGGATGAGTCTTCTCACTTATCTAGGATTGTCACTTTACGGGGCACTTTGTAATATACAAAATTATTGATTTGTTTATTTGACAATAAGGCTTTGAATAGAAAAGATATATGAAGGGAAAATAAGTTGATAGACAGGGAAAATGTGTAGTAAGAAAAGGTGAAATTATAGAATATAATATTTGGTATATATATGTATAATGTATTAAAAATAGGCTATGAATTTATACCATATGCTTAAGAATAATACAAAATTGTATTAATCCATTGCTAATTCTTTAAATTTTTTAATTAAAATGCTTAAAAATCATAAAGGTATAATTAATGCATTTAAAGTTAGATTTCCAAAAGATGAATTCTTTGAAAGTTTTCTATAAAATTACGGTATAAGTTATTTTTTTTATTAAATTTTGGTCATGGTTGCAAAAACTCATTCAATTAACCTAAGTGCACCTTGGTCAGACGTCTGAATTAGTTATTTTGCTTTTCTGTATTTTTTTTTCCAATTTTTTGTTGTTGTTGTGTGCATCTTAGTGTTAAAGAATAAAATGTTGTTTATATGTATCAATTATATATTATATTTAAAATATCCTATATATATAGATATATGTAATATGAAAAATGTTTCATTTATATAACATATATCTTTCACTTTGTATTAATATATAATATATAATTTAGGTATTAAACTTAGATATGAATTATTTTTTTTTGTATTCATCGATATAATATGTGGTACTATTCTAATATGTACTCATGAATTTATGAGTTATGTACTTATTAAAAAAATTGTGATGCATTTGTAGAAGTTATAATTTAAATTGTTACATAATTTATTTTAATTTTAAGTAAAGGAGAGAACTCACTTTTAATTATTGTTTTTAAGTTTATCATACTATTACAAAATAAATTTTTTCAATTATATCGCATTTTGATTAAGGTCATTTATTTAAAAGAAATTATGAACTTTTTAAAAAGTTAATAATATGTAAAAATATGATTTTTTTTAAAGGTTAGAATATGGGCTCATTTCTAATTATGATTGTCCATATCCTTTTGGGCCGGGCCTAGGCCTACATTTCCCCAGTTACTATAAAAGAAAGCCATGTCCATTTTTTAACATGCTCGGCACTCGGCAGTGATCATCTTTATTTACCAATTATGTTCTACTTTTGATATTCTGTATATACATAATTTACGGTAATGAAAAAAATTAAATAATGATGTAGTTTTACACGAGAAAGAAACTCACATATTATTCAATTTATTTATTAATTATTTATATTTGATTGGTAATTTTGACGTCCAATAAATTTAAACTTCCACAATTAATAAAAAAGAACTAGCCTTGTATACAATTTTTCTCATTATAAGATTTTACCCTAAAAGAAGAATGTGTAAAAAGTTTGATAAAATTAATCATGCAATACTTAGTTGTAAAAAATGTATAATTGTTTTTAAAAGATCAAATGTTTATTTTATTCTAATTGCAGAATTATTTACTAGTCGCATTTTGATTAGAGAATTTAATAATAAAGTTATAATGAATTGTACATAAATTTTCTGCAATAAAAAAATTATTTGGGGAATGAAATTGATAAAAAAGATAACAAGACCTATGCAAGTATCTTTTACAAAAAATAATCTCATTCAATGTATGTTAAGCATTGAATATAAATACATCTTTAGATGTAGAGTTAAGATTTGTTCATTTAGTATAAATGTCACATATTTACATGTATTTGTTAATTCAAGTTGTTCCTTAATTCGTTTATATCGACTCATAAATTAAAATTCCCAAAATAAACTCATAAATAAACTTCCTATATTAATAGCGAATCATTTTGAAAAAGAATTTGACCTTAATATCCTTTCTCCAATCAAGATCCAGTTTCCCTTACTTGTCATTTTTTCTTTAATCATTTTGTCAACAACTACACATCCGCATCTCTCTTCATTCTTCCATATCATTTCTCAATTATTTCATTTGGCAATTACGAAATTGCCTCTACTTTTTCATTAATTCAAATTCTATAAGAACAGACATATCTTCTAATACAAATTTTAAGATTTGTTCAATTAGTATGGTTGTCATGTCTTTACATGCATTTGTTAATTCAATTTGTTCCTTCATTAGTTTATATTAACTCATAAATTAAAATGCCCAAAAAGACTCATAAACTTCCTATATTAATAACGAATCATTTTGCGAAAGAATTTGAAAATTGATAAAATGACAAATTTTCCTCTGAATATTTTATCTTTCTCTATCTCAAGAAGAAGAAGAAGAAGCAGAAGAAGAAGGGTTAAAAAAAAACCTTTTTAAATTTATTTTCTTTGGGCCATGAGTTTAGATGGTGTTTTTTGTGGTTTCCTTCTCTGTACAAGCTTCCCTTTGCTTAGCAAATGTCGTCTCAATATGTGTAACCTAATGTTGCAAAAAATGCTAGAAACCAAGAGGAAAGGGAAAAAGGTGGGGGGTAAAAATAATGTAATGAAAATATGCCTTATTTTACTCCTTGATAGAGCCTATTGAAATCTAATAATAATTGAAATTGTCTCTATACTGCAAAGAAAAATTTGGAGGCGAGATTAAAGATACCTTATCCATTATATTCTTATAATTATTATTTTAATTCTAATTATGTTTCGATATTAATTAGGAAACCCTAGAGGCCAACAGTTGGGTACAATTTAGACACAGACCGTTCTTACGACACAAACCGTTCTTACAAATTAAAGATGTTGATGAAAATCTTACAAAAACCAGATATTGGAAAAGTAATTATTGGTACCTATTAGTCACTGATACATATTATACTTTGTTGAAATTATTTTCCAATCATATGGCATAAGGAAAAGAACCCATGCATCATCATACCGAAAATGGGTATAAGAGCAAAGCAACAATGTAATCCTTTGTTTCTCCTCCAGAGTGAGTATAGCCATCTTTATCCTTGTAAAACACATCTATTACGCGACATAGGTTTAGAACTACCATAAGCAAAGGCTTTGCCACTTCTGTAGGCTCAAGAAGTTCCTCGTTCATATCTTTCCACGCACTTGTCGCTCACCTTTCTAACTCATCAATGGCCTCTTCTCTCTTCACACCATGTTGCTTCATGTAGCAGTGAAGGGCCGAAGTAACATGTTCTCTCTTTTGCTCAAACTAACAAATATAGATGAATTAAGTAAGAACTAGGCGCTCTGATCAAACATCTAATTTATTTAGAATATTAAAACAAATGTAAAGTAGGAAATTAAATTTTGTACTTGATTACTACCTCGTTGGAGACAATGTCATTCACGAGCCTGCAAATCATTGTTGAAGCTCTAACAATTTTGGGGTTATTGGTTAACCATTGGAAGGCTTCCTCTGTTGCAATACTTCCGATACCCATGAATAATATGGCTGCGATCACAGGGTAAGCACAAGAAACTTGTGCAACGCCCATGTACTCTTCCAATGTTGGTGTATGATTGTTATTAAGCCATTTGAATTCGCTAAAGTAGGCTTTGATCAATCTTTTCATCTTAGAGTCATACCACAACATTAAGTGAAATTTAGAAACACACTTTTCAAACACTGTATTAAGTAGATAAATGAGAATTTAAATATCCTAATAGAGTTGGAAGTCTTACTTCATCTTTGGCATAGTTTACACAGAATGATCTTCCCTCCTTGGTCATCTCTTGCTCAGTTTCTTCGTATACATCCAACAGTGCTTTGTAACAATATTTCATGTATTCTGGCCGAAAATCCATGCATCCAATATCCCACCTAAAAGGACATTTTTTTAAAACACCAGCCCAAAGTTATTAAGATTGAGATCTTGCATAAGATCAGAAGGGTCATAAGAAAGATCGAATCGAAAATTGTAAGATCTTGTAAAATTTTATAAATAAATATATATATGTCTCTGTGTGTATTAATATTGCAAAAATATCAAAAGTTCACTCATAAATTATATCTAAAAACAACCAAAAGGTGTGGCGCTTGAGTAAAAAATTGACCAATTTATCTATATGCTTCCTCTTTTATATTCTTTTTCACCATTTGGTTTATAACATAATGTATTTTAATAATTAAATTAAAAAATTTCAATGATAAAAATATAAAAAATTATTTTTAAATAATTGATAGTTATTTCTAATTATATATGATATTGTAGCATTTGTTGCTAATCTTTTTCAATTTTTGTATTATTTAAAATTGTTTTACACTAAATAATAGTATAAATAAACATATTGGTTTTATATATAAAATATTTTGACATATATATATATATATATATATATATATATATATATATATATTGTTGAATTAGCATTGTGGCACAATGACAAGCATCGTCTCTTTCTTCTTCTGAGACGCAAGTTCGAGTTTAAAATGTTTCATTTTGTTAAAATCAACCATGACTCAGATCTAGATTTTATATGATCATACAATCAAAATTTAGATCATAATATGATCCTAATTAAAATAGGTCATACATAAAATTCAAAATTATTTTTACTCACAAAATTTACATCTTATGTGATTTTACGATCAAAATCTAGATCTTGATAATCTTGGATCAGCCTATGGTTGTTTGACTACTCTATCTTGATAATCTTGGATCTAGAGCTTCCAACATTATCTCTTTTCGAAGAAAGAAAAGTCAACATATACAACCCCAAATGGTGATTAATTTAAACTTGTTAAACCTTTCAATTGCCGTGGTGAAAAGCTGTAGCTCTTCAAGTGTGCCATGAACATCATATATATCATCAATGATTGATATTAAGCACGTGGCTTTGGTAGTTATCCTTCTACTCAGAGAGTAGCAGGGCTCAAAATATGCTCCCAATACCCAGAAGTAAGCGTCTGCCGTCCTATCACGTGCAAACGGTATCTTTGTGATAAAATCCAAATCTTTTCACCACCTAAATATCATCAAGTTCGTTAACTAACAGTAACACACATGAGTATATATGAATTATTTCTTCGTTATAATCATATGTGCAAGCCTAAGAGAGATTTAGAAAACTTACATAGCAACACTGCTAAGTTCCCTTTGATAGAGTTTTTTAAGCAAATTGAAATATAGGAAGATTCTTGTTGGTAAGTAGAAATATAGTGCCATGCCTGCAGCCTTGGAAGATTCTTGCAGAGTGGATGCCTTAAGCTATGCCTTACTTTTGCAGCATGAGATGGACTCAGTTGGGTGGTCATGAACTCAAGGTGAGCACAAGTGAAGGTAAGTGCTTCATACAATATGTGCTCTCCCTGAACCCTGAGATGTGCTGCTTCGTACAAGCTCAACATTCCCTCTACATCACTACCAACTCTTTCACTAATCTTACCCTCCTCATCCTTAAACTTTTCAAACACATCTGCTTTATGAAATAACCACAAGATTTTGTGATTTGCAATTAATAGTTAAAGTAGATAAGTGGTGGGAACTGGGACATACCAGCTAAAATGTGGTATCCTTGTCGCCTCAATAGCCTAAAGAGAAGAGCAACAGTATACAGATCTCCATTTAGGGCCATACCATTTTCAACATAGTCATTGTGAATATGCTGCAACACTTGATCGATCTCATGTTCAAAATGGTAGCTCACACCCAAACGCTGTATGGAATCGATTAAGCAAACTTTTGCTAACGAATAGTCAGTTGTCGGGACGAGTTTCTTCCTTACCTCTTCTTTCAATATTTTCAGTTATCCCTCCATTTTTTCATCTATACCCTGTACACTCAAACGTTAATATTCTTGATATATAATGATTGAGAGCCATATATAACATATAGACAATTGCTCATATTGCCGGCCTACGAATTTATACACATACACATACACAGAGAGATATATGTATATATATATATATATATATATAGGTGAACAAGGATGAATTTTGAATACCATAGATTCAGAAGCATATTGAAGAAAACGGTCTCCCCAAATAGTAGGATGGAAGTTTGCAGAACGTCTAGGCAACTCAGAGGAGTCAACAAGTGACGAAGCTGCCATATATGCACACACTTCCTTCTTTGGTGATGAAAAGGTCATTACTTTATTGGGTTGGATAAAATGCCTCTCTCCGAAGCTATTTTTTGAACTCAATTAGGGGCTTTGTGGGGAAAACGAGTTGTGTGTGTGTCCATATTTATAGAAATTTCAATGCTATGAACTTAATTCCCACTATGAGAATATATATATTTTACGACTGAAAATTCCTACTGATTCTTACTACATATATTTGTAATTGCGTTGCCCTTTTTTTCTACAGCTATTTAGTAGGAACATATATCAGTCTGCATCACCACTCATACTAAAATTTTTTGACTAATGCATTCACTAAATGGTAGTAGGAAATATTCATACTACCGCCTCTACTGAATATTAGTAATATATATATATATATATATATATATATATAACATGCACGAGACTTTTTTATATAGGTGAATGAAATTTTTAAAAATTAAAATTAATAATAAATATTTCGAAGACTTAGAGTCAATCTTCGAAAAATAAAAAGATTTTTTAAAACATATTTTTACAATTTTTATAAAAAATTTATATTAATAAAATTATATAATATAGTTATGTTTATATTATTTTCAATTATTGTTAAGTTAGAATGTATTAAAAATTATAATTAAAAAAATAAATATAAATTTAAAATATCATATGAAAAAAATTAAGAGAAGAGATCAAGTCACTCTCGAGAGCCAACTCAAAAGAGCCAGCTCTCGAGTTGTTAAGCTCTGGACTATGTGTAATGTATTTATTTTTATTATTTTCTTAGATTTGTTAGAAAAAGAAAAATTTTTAAAGATAATTTATAAATTTTAAAAATAATAAGGTATAAATTTAAGATATCATATATATATATATATAAAGTTTGGTTGTAATTCATTTTTAAATTATTTTTAAATTTGTTTAAAAATAAAAAAAATTAAAATAATCTAAATTTATAAATTTATTATAAAAAATTAAAATTAAAAAAATAATAAAAACATAAATTAAAAATATAGTACAATAAAATAAAACAAAACTGGAGAGGGAACTCAAGAGGCAACTAGCCTCTCAACTACAAATTGGAAAGGCTTTGTCCGACTAGATGTAATTTATTTCTTAAATTAGTTTTTAAGATTTATTTTAAAAAATAAAAAATTTTAAAATAGTCTGAATTTATAAATTTATTATATTTATGTATTTACATTTATGTAGTTTTTTTAATTATCAAAAGAAAAGAATCAATTTAAAAATATAAGAAAAATATTAAAAATATTAAAATATATTGTTATGTTTATAATATTTTTAATTATTGTTAAGTCAGAAAATGTAAAAATTATAATTAAAAAAATAACAAAGGCATAAATTTAAATATTATATATAAGAAAATTTTAAAAAAATACAGATTAAATGGTGAGAAGAATATGAAAATAATGAGGGCCTAATATATATTTTAAAATAATTTGTTATGATGTGTTATTTTTTTAAAATTATAAAATATTAATGAAATATTTTTATGTGGATATGATTGTATTAATATTAATTAAATTTATAAATTTTTACAGAGGAAAAAATGTAATTTAATGTGAGTATATAGAAAAAAGATCAATAAATAAAAATGATATATTATACAATAAGAAAAAAAATTAATTATCACTTTCTTCATTTTTTCTTCATCTTCATTTGTTTTTTTGTTTTTATCTTAAGATTAGTTTTCAACTGTATCTTTGTTCTTGTCTTTTTCTCCACTTTCTTCCTTCACTTATTCATTTTGATGTTCTTCCTCTCTTTTAGTTTTATAAGTTATTTCTTGATAGTCTCCCTACTCTTGTAAATTATCATTTAATAAATCACTATATACAGCAGAAACATGAGATTGTTTATTCTGGTAGGCAACTTCTAATATTTGTGAGTTGTCTTCTAGACTTCTTGGCCTAACTTTTTTAACAACCCACCATTCTAATTTCTCTCTACTTCTGATGGATAAGGTACAAAATATACTTGTGTTGCCTAATGTGCAAAGACAAATGGATCAAAACTTTCATATCTTCTTGTATGTCTAATTTTCGTAATTCCATAATGTAGGTACACCTTAATTCCACGATTCAATACTGGATCAAATCAATCACAATAAAATAAAAAAATCTTTTTTGTAGGTTCACCAAAATACTGGAGTTGTATGACTTCTTTGATTACCTCAAAATAATCATTTTCTCCACCGCCCACTCTAGTACCTTTAACGCACACACCCACTGTTAATTGCTTTCTTGCTAGTGTTCCAAGAATTCATATGAAATTTGTATCCATTTACAAAATATATTGGCCACGTCTCTACCTTTCTAAATGATCCCTAAGCCAAGTCCCTAATATATGAGTTACTGAAAACCTAAGGTTGAATATGTACCTAGTTCAAATGAGCAGTGAATAGTCAGAAAAATGAACCAATATATATATATATATAGATATATTATATTTAATCTAATAATCATTATGCCACTTACAAGATTTTTTAACTAGAAGACAAAATGTTGTTCAACAATTTTATCAATATCACCTACCGTGAAATGGAAATTTAAACTTCTATGATATTGTTCAAAATTGCTGTGATACAAAAGTCAAGTCAGTGAGCATAAGACCTAGAAAATATTTGATTAAAGGTAGTCACATCATCACCAAGTATAAAGTATTTCTTACTCAAGATATGGTTTCACTTCATGACAATTAAGAAGGATGTAAAGATGAGCTGTTATGAATTCTTTATCATCCAAATAACTAGTGACGTTCTTTCCAGAGGGATGCCCAAATTAGTTAAAAATTGATAATGTCGTTGGATGGCTTGTCCCTTCTTGCACTGTTAGACAATAATTTGCCAAACGTACTAGTTGCACAAGTAATACAGTGATAAAATGAGTAAGAGATATCGTCCCACGAGAATTAACATGCTAAGTACTCCAGAAATTTAAATACAATAGTCAAACAATCTAATTTGGATTAAAGGTAGCTCTAGCTTTTAATAAAAAGGTGCAAATAACATATTTTTGTATTTTTCATAATTAAACAGAATGAAAACACAAATTTGGATGAAATTAACTTAATTCCTAAGAATTGCTAACTCTCCATAATATTTATGATTCAATTCAATTATATACTTTAAAATTAGGTTTTCTATTGGCTCAAAGAGATTTTCCTGAACCTAAGTTAAGCTACTCAACTCTTACATAATCTCTTATATGAGTTTAAGTCGGATAAAAGTTAACCTAATTTGATTAAATGAGGTTAATTAATATTCCTATTAATTAACAAGCAAAACCCCTAACGTTCAACTACTCGCCCTATTCACTCAGTGCTCTACCAACATCTCCTTCTCCAAAGTTTGATGAAAGTAAGGGACAAATCATAAAGTGGCCAATTTTACAACAAGTACAGTAAATATAAATGAAAGGAATATATTTATTGTATTAAAATCACAAAGTCAGAAAGAAAACAACTCCTAATCAGAGATTAGGTTTATAGCAACCATAAAATGAGGAAATAAGCTACTCATAGCCTTAAAACTACAGAAAACAGTAAAAGATTGATCAAACTCCATGAATCCAAAGTTAGGTTGATGGAAACCGAGCTTGAAGAGCTTCAGAATGGGATTCCTTATCTTCCTTCCATAAAGTCGGCATCCTCTAGCCTTCCCCCAACTCAGAATGACCTAAAAAATCTATTCTGACACTATTTAAACAAATGCAAAATGTGAACCACTGCTACCCACTGCTAAAGCGGTGGAAGACAAAAAAATTAGTCCAACAAAATTCTGGTGCAAGATCCACCGCTATAGTGATGGAGATCCACCGCTATAGCAGTGGTTGGCAGAGAGACTGGCTTTAGAGTGGTTTGCTCCAGGAGCCACCACTATATCTGTAAAGATCCACCGCTATAGTGGTGACTGGCAGAAAAAGGGGACTTCTACAGCAACTTCAGAGATACAACTCCAGCCAGATTCATCGTCATGCATACACTCCATACCAACTCAACCTACAACAACAAAACAACCATTAATAGCGAAACAGAGTCATGAAATCATTCAATTTATTAAAAGCTCAAAGAAAACTTGAACTAATCTCAAAATACTCAAAACATGAGTGAAGAATCAAAAGTCAACAAGAAAGAGATCAAAAGAGAGGATATTTAGTACTAAAATGGTACTAAATTGAGAACTCAACACTCCCCCAAACTTGAACCTTTGTTTGTCCTCAAGAAAATCAACCCTCACATAGACAACGGCGTAAAGCAAAAATCAAATACACAGGTTTACAATCAGGCTCAAAAGATGATTAAACTAAGCAAGGGAAAATAATTGAATATGTAGAGAAAAATAGAACCATCTATTAAAATTAGATCCTGAAAATGCTTTTACTAGAGAATAGCCATACTTGCAACAATAATTTGGAAATTTAAATAAAATTCAAAATAAACTTTTTGAAACCTTAGAGACCCCTTAAAGCAAAATACCATCACTTGAATTAATCTTTCTATTTTTTTTATATTTTTACACTCTCAAGGGTTTTCAATCCAAATTCCAATGATCTAATAAGCAAACCACATAACAGGAGGTGTAACCAGGAAGAGGTAGAGTCCGTGCGCCCAATCCACGTAGCTCTTCCTACCCATTCATGCCAAAGGGGAAAATTATTGAGTGAGAAAAAATGTCGTTTGCCTAACCCATACAACACTTCCCTACCCTTTCATTCTCTCAAACTAATTGAAAATAAAGTTCATTGGATGGAAAAGTGTCCGTGTAACTAATCCACACAACACTACCTCAACATAAACCATACCTTCAAGCTAGCTAATTATTCTTATTTGTAAAAATGGAACACCAATCTTTTTTTTTTATAATTTATTTTTGGAATTGGGAATTTACACCCCTGATTGAGCTTACTTTTGATTTTATAAAAGCTTAACTCAAGCTAAAGCAATTATTCTAAGAGTTTCAAAACTTCAAAAAGCTTAAAATGAATTTTGAATGAATCTCCTATTATTCTTAAAAATAAGGCTAATTCTTTATTAAAAGCAATCCCAAAATCATAATTTGAACAAATATTTCAAAATTTTCCACAAAAATATGCAACCATTTCCCTTACAAAGCTCTTAAACAAAAAGTTTGAAAATTTTGAAAATCTGCATATCTGAAAATCACTTTACACACAAAACATACTAACAAACAAAAACAGACAGACACAAGACAACAATAACATAATCACAAACAAATACCAAACTTATCTTCCCCAAACTTAAAGTTGATAGTGTCATCATTGTCCTATATCAGTGCAACAGAGGAAAAGAAGCATACCAACAACACAACAACAAGACCAAGAAATACCATAGATAAAAAAATATAATTAAAGCAAAAAAAAAAACAATAAAAACTAAGAAAGCAATAAAACTTGGGTTGTCTCCCAAAAGCGCTAAGTTTATAGTCTTCAGCCAGACTTTATTAGGGTGCCTATGCTTAAGGTGGATCTTCCAATTTTTATTGCCTCTTGAATACCTGCAGCTGAGTTAAAACATTGTTTACAATGTCAGGAGGTTTGAATTTATGGGGATCATCATGAAAATTGGCGTACACCTCTAAAATTTTATAAATTCCCTTTGTTCTTTTTCTCACGTCTTCAGCGTCTTCCAAACAACCTTTACGCATCTCATTATGAAAACACCTATGAGATTCCTCATTAACCATTCTCAAGAAGTAGCATTCCTCTGGGTCATCAGGAGCTTTCATTGCCTTATTCATGTTAAAGGTAACCTCTTGATCGTTGACTTTCATGGTTAACTCACCTTTATGAACATCTACCAAAGTTCTTCCGGTAGCTAGAAAAGGGCTTCCTAAAATGATTGGGATCTCCTTGTTTTCCTCATAATCCATGGTAATAAAATCAGCTGGAAAAATCTATTTGTCCACCTTGACAAGTACATTCTCAATGATTCCGTTCGGATAGCACATCAAACGGTTAGTTAGCTAAAGTGTCACTATGGTAGGTTGAGCATTTCCCAAATTCAGTTTCTTGAAGATAGAGAGCAGCATCAGATTTACACTTGCTCCCAAATCACACAATGCTTTTCTGGCAAAATTTTTCTCAATGTTGCATGGGATCACAAAGCTATTCGTATCTTTCATTTTGCTAGGTAACTTCTTTTGAAGGATGGCACTATACTCTTGAGTCATAGAAACAATCTCAAACTCATACAAGTGCCTTTTTCTTGATAGAGCATTCCTCAAAAACTTTGCATAACTAGGCATTTGTTCTAATGCCTCCATGAATAGGATGTTGATATGAAGTTGCTTCAAGATCTTTAAGAATTTTCCATACTGTCGGTCCAGATTGAACTTTTTCTACCTTTGAGGATAAGGTAGTGGTGGAATAAAATTTTCATCTCTCATATTTCTTACTGTATTCTCACTCTTAGCTTTAGCATCCGAAGCCTTTATCTTTTCAACTGCCTTCCCTTGACCATATCAGGGAGCTCTTTGCCACTTCTTAAGGTAATGGCATTACAGAACTCTTTCCCCTCCCTTCTTGGGTTATTTTTAGTGTCACTGGAGAGATTACCTTGTTGCCTATTGTTTAGAGCAAGTGCCAGCTAACCCATCTGAGTTTTTAAGTTTGTAATTGCCATGAGTTTATTTTGTTCATAGTTCAATCTTTGTATGTATCTACCTAATTTAAATTACAAACCTTATAAACATGTTCATGAAATCTTGCCAAAATCAGATTTGGAAAACTAATTATTGGTACCTACTAATCATTAATACTTGTTATACTCCCTTCCAATTATTGCAAGGGTAAATTGTTTTCACAAATCACGCGATGAAAAAAAAAACCCCATCCATTAGTATACCACAAAGTGTATAGATCAACTGATATGAAGTTATCCTAACTTAACTAGAGGTCTCGAGTCCGAACTTTGAGAATGTAGTTGCGTTAAAACTTGATAGGGAGAATTTTGTGGCCTATTTATATTCTATCAAACTCGAATATGAATTATTCGATACAAGCGCAATGTTCAGACATCGGATAGTTGTTTCATTAAAGCAGCAACACAATCCTTCGTTGCTCCTCCTAAGTGAGTATAGCCATTTACATCTTTTCAAAGCAAATTTATTATGCAAATATCAGTTTCTCAACAGAAAATCCTTCGCAATTTTGTTAGCAAAGAAAACTAGTGAGTGATTTTTTCTTTTTAAGTCTTTCATTAATTAGTGACCAGAACTATTCTTATGGGAACTACCTTAGCGAGAGAATAGCAAGGGATGGCCGACGGATATTTTCCTTTTTTTTTTGTAGTGGAAGACTAATTATTAATGCCTACTAGTCATTAATACATGTTATACATGTTGCAATTATGATCCAAATCACACGGAATTAAAAAAAAAATCATGCCGTATCATCATATTGAAAATAGGAATAAGAGCAATGTACAGTATTGTAATCTTTTATTTCTCCTGCTGAGTGGGTGTAACCATCTATATCTTTGTAAACCAAATCCATTATGTGACACAGGTTCAGAACTATCATAGGCTTTGCCACATCCCTAGGCTCCAGCAATTCTTCATTTATGTCCTTCCATGCACTTATTACTTGTCTTTTAAACTTATCAGTGGCTTTTTATATTCATTATTTTGTGGAAAACTATTTTTTTTTGTTAGACTTAATCAAACATATATATATATATATATATATATATATATATATATATATATATATATTGTTTTTTTTAACATGATAAAGAGAAATTTGTTTTAAATGTTAACCACTAACATTTCTACCTGCGAGTGGCTCCTTTGTAATTTATACCGCCAAATTCATTCTATAGTTTTAATTTTGACTGTCCGTGGAATGACACATCCAACCATTTTGGTTGCGCCACGTGTCCTTAAGCTCGCGTAGCTTTAAATTGTGACACGTGTACACCTGCTTCCCCACTGCTTCGACCAAACAGCATCCCTCTTCAATACCAAGGCTAAGAGGAGTGACATATAGAAGAAGCAAGTCTAGCTCGAACTTTCTCGTTCCCTTCACTGGTCAAGGTTGCAGCTTGAACAGCAGCATCATAAGCCACAACTTCATCTGGGTTTATGCTCTTGCAGAGTTCTTTTCCAAGAAGAAATCTTGTAGAAGCTGCTGAACTTTGGGAATCCTTGTTGACCCACCCACAAGAACCACATCACAAACCTCCTCCACAGGCTCCATGCATTTCCTGAACAAGTCCATGTTCAATTATTTAAACCTCGCTCTTGTGATGGTGGAATAGAAATCAATTCCTTCATAGAGAGAATCGATCTCGATGGTTGTCTAAGTGGTGGAAGACATAGCCTTTGCTCTCTTACAAGCGGTACTCAATCTTCTGAAAGCTCTTGCATTGCCGCTAATATCTTTTTGTTCTGTCTCTTTAACCTTGCCACAAAGTGATTCACGAGCCTTTTGTCAAAATCTTCACCTCCCAAGTGAGATGTCACTAGTGGATATGGATCCACTCCAATGTGTAGGAGAGTCTGTGCGTTGTTATGGCTAAAAAAGATATCGTTATAAACGATTGCTAAAATTAATTTAGCTACGGTTATAATCGTCACTACAAGTGAATTTAGCCAAATTACTAGAATGGATCTGCATCCGTCACTGGTAATTGCCTTCACTTCCAAGATCTGTGTAGCATTGCAGTGGATCTAGATCCACTAGTGACATCCTACTTGGGAGGTGAAGATTTTGACAAAAGGCTCGTGAATCATTTGTGTAGCGTTAAAACAGGCCAAAGGCTAAACCATTAAAATTCGTAAAATAAGTAATCTTAGACATATCATTTTATGTCTATTTAAAAACGAGCCCAAACTAACTAGCCCATTTAGCCTGCGGGGCTAAATGGTCAAAGCCCGCAAACTAACCCGTTTAAATCTTTCTTTTACAAAAATATATTATTTAGTATAAATAATCAACTACGTTTTATAACCTTATATTCAATAAATATAAAATTTTAAATATGAAAATTTTGTATTTTTCTAAAAATAGATATAGAATTTTCAAACTTTTGTATAATATAGTTAATTTAAAAAGAAAATATGAAAAATTGAAAAAAGAAAATATGAAAAATTGAAGTTATTTGTTATTTAAAAAGTAATTTTTACATGTATAAATTATATGTTAATAAAAATTATTGAATTTTTTAGTAAATTATTTTAAAAATTATATTATTTAAGTATAAAAAAAGGAGTAGCTCGCGAATCAAGACAAACAGTTTTGGTCCTTCATAAATAAGCTCTTGGACTAAACGAGTTGCCTCATTTATCTTTTGATCCATGATGGACCAATCTGTTTGACAATGTTAGTTAGAAGTGAAACATCAAAAGTGTCATCTCCGAGGTGGAAGCCTTCTTGTCCAAACCATAGGCTATGGCAGAAACATTAGGTTCATTGATAATCCTCATGACAGAGTAAGAAGAAGAGGTGTAACGTTCTTCTAAATTATTAGCTTAACTTAGCTTTTAATAGTAAATGATCATAGTAATTCAATTGTTTTGATATTTTTATTTGATTTACATGTACTCAGTCTAAATTTTGACTTCAAATTTCCTTTGTTATTTTAATTTAAATGATAGGAAACCTTTCTTCAATTGTCTCATTTAACTTTATCTTTAAGTTAAATGAGATAAATTATAACAATTTGTAATCTACTTATTTCTATCAATCTGACATTTCTTATTATCACTTTACCTGTTATATTAATAAATAATTCAAATAGACATCCAAATACAATTTAATTTATTAGTAACACTATATACAATATGTTGTATTAATAATTCTCTTAACTTGTCACTAACATGAATATATATATAACTATATATATATATATATATATATATATATATATATATATATATATATATATATATATATATATATTGTTTTACATTGTTAGATCCTATCATTTCATCATAGCCAAATTCTTTAGACATATTCTTCCATATTTACATTCTTTCACTACAAGAAAAATGTCACATACCCACAATTAGTTTTAGTGATATCAACAATATCATAAGTATAGACTATCTATACCTATATAAAAAAATTAAAATATTGTAGGTATCAGTGGTTAATACCTATAGTAAAGTTTTTCATCACTAATACATGTAAAAATTATTTAAAAATAAAATTTAATCTATAAGTTTCAAAATAATTCTAAAATCTTAATTCTTCTTGAATTATTTTTTTTTCATATACAAATCTATTACTGTTACCCACAACTATAGACTGTGGGTAAAACCCACATAAATAATTTTTATCCCATTATATGGTGTTATTTCAAGTAATTTTCAAATAAAATTTAAAATTTAGATTTCTTATTTTATTTGTTGATTTTTTTTATATAAAATAATTATTTTTACCCATGACAAAGAAGTGAAGATAAAAACTTTCTAAAAAATATCTCTTTGGCACTTGCCTTCTTTTCTCTTTCCCTCCCTTGAGTGCCAAAATGAAGTTAGCCTAAAAAGTACCCCTTTTTTTTTTTTGAAGTAAAACCTAATGCTATTGGATGGGGGGTCTCTGCTCTTCTAGCATGAACAACATAGTGTTCTTCATCATCTGAAATATCATATGAATTGTTTTGACAGTCTAAATATTTTCAAATAATATTTATTTAGTTTATAGTTATAAAAACAAAAAATTATATATTTTCTGAATAAATTTTAAAAGATATATTTTTTTGTAATTTTTTAATTTTAAAAGATATTAATATTTTAAAATTTATTAATAAATATTGTTTTAAAAAATCTAGACTGTCGAAACAACTTATCCAACGGTACAAATGATAAAAAGTATTATGTTGTTCATGCTTGAGGCCCCAATCCAACGTCATTGATCCACAAACACAACCCCAAACCTAATTCACTAAGAGGCATCGTGGAGAGAGGGTTAGGCAAATTTTTCGAGTCAAGTGAAATTTACTTAGGTTATCTGTTTAATCTAGATTTTTAGATTTTTAATCTATTTTGTTCATGACATTTGTTTTTAATCTATTTACCCAGTTCCGATTTGAAGTTGCGCATCATCTCCATCCTCTGTACTGTATGAATTGCGCCATATGTGCTTTTTAATCTATTTTCCCCTTGCTAAAATCTATTTTGTTGTGTGCTGCATTTTTATATGTTTAATCTATATGTTCTAGAAAGTTAAGCACCATATTGTATTGTTTATTTCTAAGTGCTAGTCCAAATATGAAAGAGAAGAGTGGGTCTTGTAAAATTAGTGATAATCTAAGGCCTTTATTCTTCGGCTGCGGTTTATGATTGAACGACGTCATTTTGTTTTTTGCTTTAAGCGATGTCATCTTCTTCCTTTTCCTAGGGATCGTTAGTTAGTTAGTTAGTTCAGTTATGTTTTTTTTTCTTTCGGTTTTAACTCTGTGTATATATCAGAAAGGTTTGCTTTCTGATTAATCAAGAGTGTGTGGAATAAAGTTTTTTTTTTCATTCAGAACTTGTACATGGTATCAGAGGCCTGGTTCCGATTTGTGAACCTCGCTGATTTCCAATTCTTCCTTCATAATGACTACTACTATGCCGAGCAACGAATTAAATAAAGATGATCCTCTGTTCTTGCAAGGATCTGATCATCCTGGAATGAATCTCATCACTTCTCTCCTCACTGGAAATGATTACCTAACATGGAGTAGGTCTGTCAGAATCGCTCTCGGAGCCAAAACCAAACTCGGATTCATAAATGGCAAATGTATGCCACCGGATGAAGACGACGCCAAGTATGAACAATGGCACAAAGTCGACTGTATGGTAAGATCTTGGATACTAAATTCTATTGCTAAAGATATTGTCGAAGCCTTTTTATATGTAAATACTGCTAAAGATCTGTGGGACGAACTCAAAGAGCGTTTTGGAGAATGTAATGGTCCATTATTCTATCAAATACAAAGGGACATATCCACCCTGACGCAAGGCAACATGACTGTATCTCAATACTACACTAAACTTAAAAGTTACTGGGATGAACTGACGTGCTTGACCCCTGTACCAGAATGTTCTTGCGGCGCTGCTAAAATGATTTCAGATTTGGTCGATTCGACCAGATTAGTTCAATTCCTTATTGGATTAAATGAAGTGCATGATTCTATTAGAGGGCAAGTCTTACTTATGGAGCCCCTACCCAATGTTAATAAAGCGTATTCCCTGGTTCTTCGTGTGGAGAAACAGAGAGAAGTCAATCAGATATACGACAAGTCACCCAACCAAGAAAACAGTGCTTTCTTGGTTAAACAAAACTCTTTCGGAAGAGGCAGAGGTGGAAACCAACCCAGAGGACGTGGAAACTCAGGAAGAAACAAAGGACGAAGTACCGATAAAACCACTAGACACTGCGATTACTGCAACTTACCTGGACACACCAGAGACACCTGTTTCCAACTTCATGGATACCCTGAATGGTATCAACAATATAAAGATCAGAAGGAAAGTGTGAATCTTGCTAGTGCTGAAACGAAAAAGACTCCATGTGATGGGCTCGAAGATAACAGCAATCAGAATTCTGTGTCTAACCTTTTACAGAACCTACAAATTGAACTCGATAAAATCAAGGTGAAAGTTCAAAATACCGGTAAGAACCAAAGCAATTCTGTAAATTTGGTTCATACCAGCAACTTAGGAGATGACTACTTTGCAGGTAAAATTACCAAGTCTCAAAACGTTACTACTGCTTTACATACTATGTTTAATATATTAGAAAATCTAGAATATGGGTCATGGATTATAGACACTGGAGCTACCTCACATATGTGCACTGACAAATCTTTATTTAGTAAAATTCATAAAACCCCTCATCCCATTCCCATAAAACTTCCTGACGGAAGTACCAAGTATGTCAACAGTCTTGGCCAAGTTACTTTATCTAATAAAATTACGCTACAGGATGTTTTCTACACTCCTTATTTCAAATATAATTTATTGTCTGTAAACAAATTATGTCAAAATGCAGATCTAAATTTTATATTCTTTACTGATCATTGTGTTTTGCAGGACAAGAAGACTGAGTTCATACTTGCTAAAGGAAAAGTTCTTGGAAATCTTTACATTTTTGATAAAAATTCTCTTGCTTTGAATCATGTCTGTACTAGTTCGAAATACAATATTTCTGTTGATTCTTTCAGCAGTAGTGCTTTTTGTAATAAAGCTGGTGATTGTGTGAATAAAATCAGTAAGAATTCTCTTTCTGATTCTTCTGACATCAACATTTGGCATAAACGCCTTGCTCATGCTCCTTATCCTATTCTTCAGCGCTTAAACTCCCCTGATGTACCCTTCAACCCAACTAGTAGTGAAAGGATTAATTTACAAATCTGTGATGTTTGTCATAAATCTAAACAGCCCCGACTACCTTTCTCCACACAGACCAATCATGCTGCTAATCCCTTCGAGCTAATCCATATGGACATATGGGGTCCCTACTCACAACCTTCACTCACTAGAACCAGTTACATGCTCACCATTGTTGATGACAACTCACGGGCTACATGGACTTACCTCCTTCATCACAAATCACAGACTAGTAATATATTCTTTTCTTTCATAAACATGATACAAACTCATTTCAATGCTAAAATAAAAACTGTTAGAACTGACAATGGTGGGGAGTTTGTCAGTAGTGAATTTCAAAAATTACTTATGTCTAATGGGATTGAGCACTAGAGAACTTGTCCTTATACACCTCAGCAGAATGGTGTGGTTGAGCGCAAGCACAGGCACTTACTCCAATTAGCTCGGGCTTTAATGATACAAGCTAATATGCCTCACATTTTCTGGTCTTTTTCTTTATTAATGGCTACTTACATTGTTAACAGATTACCTACTCCACTGCTTAACTGGAAGACTCCGTTTGAAATACTGTTTGGAAGGAAAGCCATCTATTCCAACTTGAAGACCTTCGGTTGCCTTTGCTACGCTACCAACGTCAAGCCTCACAAGACTAAGTTCGAATCACGTGCTTACAAATGTGTCCTCTTGGGATTCTCTCCAGGACAAAAGGGGTACAGGTTATACAATATCGATACAAAACAGGTCTTCGTTTCTCGTGATGTTGTTTTCCATGAAAGCTTTTTCCCTTTTAAATCTAATGTTGATCCTGATGATAGCATCTCCCTTCCTCTTCCTATTACTAATGATTTTGTTGGAGACAAGGAGTTAAATGACTCTTGTAACAGAGGACAGGTTGCAGAAAATTTACCTCAGACTGGAGAAGTTTCTGTTAGAGATAGTAATGTTGACTCTGGTATTAGGCATAGTGCTAGACAAAGGAAAGCCCCTGCCTGGATGAAAGATTTTGTTGTAAATACAACTATTTCCTCAAGTGACATCAAATCTGCTAAAAGTACTGCTATTGTCCCAAATGCTTTTACACCCCATACTTATCCTTACAGTATTTCCCCATGTTTCAATCTTGATTATATTGAATTCCTTGCTAATGTTTCTACTGAATGTGAGCCTAGCTCTTATGAACATGCTAAACAGCACAGTGTCTGGGTACACGCTATGGAACAAGAGTTGGACGCTTTGGAAAGAAATAATACATGAGAGATGGTTCAGTTGCCTCCAGGAAAACAAGCTATAGGTAGTAAGTGGATCTTTAAGATTAAACGACATCTTGATGGCACCGTGGATCGCTATAAGGCTAGATTGGTGGCAAAGGGGTTCCTTCAGATTGAAGGAATCGATTATTCTGACTGCTTCTCTCCGGTTGCTAAGATGGTCACAGTGCGTGTGTTGATTTCTATTGCCACCGCTAGTAACTGGGCTATACATCAGGTGGACATCAATAACGCTTTTCTGCATGGGTTACTTGATGAAGAGGTCTACTTGATTCCTCCTCAAGGTTACAATAAAGGCAAGCCTGGACAAGTATGTAGGCTCTTACGCTCTTTGTACAGTTTGAAGCAGGCAGGAAGACAATGGAATAAGGAGTTTAGTCTTAAACTTTTAAATTTTGGTTTTAGCATATATGAAAAAGAAGATAGATTCATCTCCTACAATTTTCAAATCGATTTTACAGAACAATCAGTCCTCTGCTGTGTGTTTTCGTGTGTTTCTTTTCAATCAGTGGGTCCTCTATTGTGTTTTTGTCTATTTCTTTTCTACTGGTTGTTGAATATTGATTGTTTTTCTGCGTTTTCTGGACTTCTGCCATTCTTTCTATTCAGTTATGTGTTTTTTTGGTCTTTGTATTTTCTGGACTGCTGGCCACTGTGTTTCCATGTGTTTCTTTCAACTCATTCCATACTATTTGAATATTGTGAATTTTATCCTGGCCTTTAAGTTTCATCCCCTGTTTTGATTTTCTGGTCAATGATGTGTTATAAAAAATGATCTCCCATACATGCTGGTTCAATCGAAAATTTTTAAAAATGAAAAATATTAAGAACATAAAGTATATAAAAGTGAAATCCAGTAAAGCAAAGAATGAAATGGCATCCTGCAAAGAAAGCAAGAACTTTGTTGGACAGAGAATAAAGACAAATAGTCTTCAAACACACTGATCCCATTTTTGTCTAGATTTGAAGTATAGAGATAAACAGATAGTAATACACAATGACGTACCACTAAATAATACAATAAAATTTAAAAAGAAAAATCACTTTCTATTGAGTTTCTTCTTGTTCCCCGTCATGTCCCCATGTTGGTCATAATGAGTTTTTTCCTAATGTCCTATGCCACTGTTAATATGCTACGGTGAGTCATTTCATTTTTGCATCATTGTTGTCAATGATAATAGAGTCAGGAAGGATCAAGAGAGACTCTTATAATCAAAATACAAATAGACATCTAAATACAATTTAATTTATTCGTAACACTATATACAATATGTTGTCTTAATAATTCTCTTAACTAGTCACTAACATGAATATAGATAACTTTTATATATATATATATATATATATATATATATATTATTTTACAGCGTCAGATGCCATCATTTCTTCGTAGCCAAATTCTATACTTATCCTTTCTTTAAACATATTCTTTCATATTTACATCCTATATTATAGATATACAAAGTATACGTCTTTCTATGATTCATAACAACTAATAATATCATATATGATACAATAACAATAACAACAAAGTCTTATCTCATTAGATGGGGTCGGTTACATGGATAGTATGACATTATTGAATTCTATCAATGACTAACTCTTTAGTTATTTCATTAACCACAAGATCTCGTTCAATAACTTCTCTAAGTGTCATTCTTAGTTTTCCGGTCTTTTATCACAGGACTCCATATTATATGTTTAACCCTCCCTACTGGTACTTTCAACGGTCTTCTTTGAATATGTCCAAACCACCTTAAATGATTTTTTACTATTTTTTCCTCAACAGGTGCCATTTCAACAATAAAAAGTAGCATATAAAAATCCTGTCATAACATTCCTCTTCTTCTTCTTCTGATAATTTAGTCCTTGGAAAAGATTAATCACAAGAAACTATGAGATTCACAAAAAATTGAGATATTGAATCTCAGTAGCTAGCATAATATTCATTTTAAATCATCACTCCATTTCCAACATAGAAGTATGAAAATTCACATAGATACATAGATAACTTCTTCTATGATTGCAAGCCAAGTCATAACATTATTTTTCAATTTGGTACATTTTTGTTTCAACCATTTGGCAAGCTATTCAAATGCAATTCATGACTTGCAAGAGAGTTGAAAAACAAGTTGGTAGCAACACAACAACCATAGATATGAGGTCATGCATTACTTCAAACCCAAGCTAAATTGCATCACTTATTATTATACATAATACCATGGAAGACAAGCTCCCAAGTTCCATGGAAGACAAGCTTCCAAGCTCCGTGGAGGAAAATTCCCCCAAGCTGGTGTGATGCAAAAACCATGGAAGACAAGCTTTCAAGCTCCATGAGAATAAACTCTCAAGCTCCATGCCAAAGGTTCATTTAATCATAATAGAATACAAGCCAAGCAAAATCATGGAATTCTCATAATCTCATAACATATGGAAACATCATACATTGTACAAAAAGCCATACTTTTATGAGTTTAACTAGCTACTTAGAATTGTTACCAACTCTTGTCCAGCTATTTCAATCTCTTACATATTCTGACCTAATTAAACAAATTCATATAATTTCATAAAAATTCTAATAATAATGGATTCTAAAAATACTAACCTTTTATATTGACCCAATGTTTTAAATTTATTTAAATCCTTAGTTTCAATTGGGTACTTTCTCTAATTAATTTAATAGAATAATTCTCCTCTAATTCTCATCATTTTAAGCTTTTATTTTTTATTATAAATTGAGAATATTATTTTTCAGATATCTTACTGTTATTTTATTAATAATAAATCTTCATATAATTAACTTGGCTAAAATCTCATTTTAATATTCTAAAAGTCTATATTATATCATACCTAGATATTCCAGATTTGACTCTGTAAATGGACTGCCTACCTCACTGTTCCTATGTTTTCATCTTCTTCCCTTTTGTTTGCTTTTCTATTTAGTCTCGAATTTTATTCCAAGTCAGATTATGATATCATATAACTATATCTACCCAAACTAGTGAAAAGAAATGGATTAAAACCCAATTTCATTTCACTCTTACACAGAAGATATGTGGTTATATTTCCTCAAAGAAGTCGACTGCCACATTAGAAAAGTTGACTGCCACTCTCACTTCACTTCCATGTTCTGCGTTTTCATATTACTTACTGGTTTTGCTCTTCTGTTCAGCTTCTTAATTCTTTTTTTTTTATTAGATTATTTGATTAACACTCTAATTCAATTGCTTCTATATATATATATATATATATAAGACCAGAGGGATCATAAATTGGAAGAACAAAATTTTACCTTTAGCCGTTGGTTTCCCTGTTTTGTGATTCCAAGTTCTCTCTATCAGTTTCAAATTTAACTTCGACTAGCTCCTCACTGTTTCCAGGCTGAAGCTTTGTCGCATCAGTTGTTAGCCAAGAACCCAGAATTTTGAACTCTTATTCCTGTTTTTCACTCATTAGCTTGGAAAAAGCTTTCTCTGTTTTCGGTTTCCTTTCTAAAGTTTTATGGAAGTGTTTTTGTTTGGGATGGCAGAGGATTTCTCTCTCCCTTGGACTCGTTCACCAGAAGGGAAAGAAGAAGGTTAAAATCAATCAAAATTTCTTCTCTCATCTTTTCTCTAAAGTATCTTAGTCAGCTAAGGATTCGGAAGAGAGAATGAATCACACATGTGTGGTCCTGCCAACACAACTTCTTTAGTCTAAATCTTGAAAAGCTCCTATTAATTTATTTACTTTTCAGTTAGGTCCCTATCCTGAAAAAATATTCTGTTCTTACCTCAAAATTACTTTATGACTGTTTTCTTTTTCTTTTCTCTTTTTTTTAATTCTTCTTTTTATAATAATCTTCCTTAATTCTAAAATTTCATATTATATTATAATAATGATTTTGTCTAGATATGACAAGAGGGGCGCTATTTGACCACACAAAGCAACGGGAACAATTAGATGTGTCATTTCACAAACAGTGAGCATTTTAGGTCTAAGGCAGGTGCCTGGACTTTTAGTAAGCAATAGAAAAAATTGTTGCTAAAAGTTTAAGCACTTCTGTCTGGCTATTAGTTCAAGCAAAGACTTGGACCCCAAAATTTCAACTGGAGTGACTTTTGTGAATTCGGCAGTTCGCCATTATGGTTGTACCATGCTTCTCTCTCTCCCTCTCTTTCATTTTTAAGTGTGAAAGCGCTTGTTACTTCTTCTTCTTTTTTTTATTCTTTTCTTTTAGAGTATTGTCAATTTTTTATCATTATTTATTTTATTTATGTTATATAAATAATGCATGTTATTTATTATTAAAATGTATAATTAAAGTATTAAAAATTGTGATATCAAATTTTAATATGAAATAATAAATATTTTAATTAAAATAATGTTAATTCTATGAGAAATAAATGACAAAAAATACGTTTATAATATATATTAAGTATCAACACTATTATATAATATCTTTTAAATAAGAGGAGTGTAATTTGGGAATATAATATATTACTAATTCATATTATTGTTAATCTTGTCACATATACTTATTGGCATGTATGCTAATTACATCCCTTTAATTTTCGAACAAATAAAATTTTGCGATAGAATTATTCAATGAGAAGCGCTAATAACTAATGTGAATATTAAAAATGCCTTTATAATTTTGTTGTCACTTAATGTATATTAAAAACGTATTTTTTATCATTTATTTTTAAATAGAATTAACATTTTATAATGATAAATTAAAAAAATTAATTATTTTTCTTATCTTAGTGAAAATATTTACTATATCATATTGAAATTTGATATCACAATTTTAATACTTTAACTATTTTTTTTCATAAAAAATAGCATACATTATTTATATGAAATAAAAATAATAAATAATGATGAAAAAATAACAAATAATGATTAAAAAATTAACAATACTTTAACAAAAAAAAGACAGAAATAGAAGCATAAATACTATGAAGGAAGCACAAAATTACAAATGAAGGAAGTTATGTAGAGCATTGTCGACCGTTGAACGAATGGTTAAAATTAAAATGTATAATATAATTCGCTCCTAAAATATAAAGGATGTGCACTCTTAAGATCAATCCGCAACGATTTATAACTTCTAAAATTTATGTTTAAGAAAAATGTCAGATCACTAAAGCGAGGGATGTGTCCTTTGTCTAAATATTAATACATCTACTGATCTACACGTGTATTTTTATATATTTTTTACCTCAATAATTAAATTGAATACAGTTTTGATAATTTTAAATTTACTAATGGGTATTTAGAAAATTACTGTCATCATTAATGAATTAAAAAATAAATAATTAAATATAAATTATGACATGACAAATTATAAAAACATAAAATGATAATTAAAAAAAAAGGATTTGGAAAACTTAATCTTTTCACTTATGAAACTTATTTTAGTTTATTAAGAAAATCAATTTAGAATAACCATAAAATGTTATAACAAATTATAATAAATTGAAACCTGACCCATTCTGAAAGGGAAAATCCTCGTTATTGTTTTATAATTATTTTCGTCTTGGTTATTACCACGAAATTGAAGGTGTTGATGTTTTGTTTTTCATTTCGATTTATTTATTTTTATGAAATTTCCTTTTACTTTTCAGAGTTTTTTAAACAAACTGAGAGTCAGAATCAAAATTCACGCTCCTTCTTCCTAGCTTAACAACCTTCTTCGCTTTCCCTTATCGCTCCCGCTTTCTCTCGCTCTGTAACGATAAATAAAACCACTCTTCTATTCCTTCTCTGCAGCGAACAATTCCCGAAACACTAGCTTCCTTTCTGAATCTTACCACTGAGATAGAGATACGAATGCGTTTCCGATCATGGGACAGCAATCGTTGATTTACAGCTTCGTGGCGCGCGGCACTGTGATCCTCGCGGAGTACACCGGCTTCTCCGGCAACTTCAGCACCATAGCATCGCAATGCCTCCAGAAACTGCCCTCTTCCAGCGACAAATTTACATACAATTGCGACGGCCACACATTCAACTATCTCGTCGATAATGGATTCAGTAATTCCCACCTTATTGATCTACATCCATTTTTCGTAATGCTAAATTACCCCCTTTTTTATTTAGTTATTTTATCTGTCTTTTTCTGCAAAATATGCTCAGCTGTTCATGGCTCCATGTGCGTAGTTTAACGCTAAAAGCTGATTCTTATGGTTGGCATTTTCTCAATTTTAAAATGAATTTTGCTACCTTTTGGTGATTGGGTTGATAACCTCTGTATGTTTTCTGTAATTGAGTTTCATTACCGAAATGTGATCATGGAAGCCGTCTCTATGTTGTTCAGAGCTTTGTGTGCTTTATTTGTCTGGTTGTCAGCAATCAGAATGTGAAACAGGGTGAAAGGGGAGCAATAAATCCTAATTGAACCGTTGAGTTGTTATTCAGATGGATAGAATAGCAATTCTCTTATAGTCGGATCTTGTAGTTTCTACGGTTTATTCACGTTGTTGTTTCCTTACTTATTTTCCTAAAGCCCTGACGTAAGGAAAAGAAATGGATTTGAATTTTCAAACACCCAGGAGACATTTTAGCTTAAATATTACTTTTATAAAAGACAATGAAGCTCTCAAATTAAAATCTTAGTATGCTTGTTTTATAGCATTACATACCTGGAAAAATAATAGTTACTGTCATTGTATATTTACATGATTGTATCATGCCTACAATTCTGTGATAAATCATTACCACGTCAAAATTTATATATTCGTGAGAATTTTCGAAACTAATGCAAGCGTGGTATATTTTGAAAGCTGTTGTATATATAACTTGGATTTGTATAGGTGGAATTCTATTTCTTTTATAGTTTTATCTATATATCAAGAACTTTATGTATGTTCAAACCATTGCTAGATATAAATTGCCGACATAGAGAATTAGACATACTAGTGAGATTCTTAAAGAAGATAGACGTGGAAAGGTGATGTTTGTAAAACTGCTGCTGTCAGTTAGTGTTGAGTACTGCTGACAAATGCCAGTTTTTTTCTTTTTCTTTTTCTTTTCTCCCAAGGCCGTTGGTCCTGGTCTAGTATGATATTGGCCTATGCGAATTCTTCCATGTAACCCTTTTTACTTAGCCAAGCAATATAGCTTCACTTTAAAGCAAAATAGGAAAAGAGTGCGAAAACAGTCATCAAATGAAAGTTGTTTTCAACTCTATAACTAATGTCCACAATTGCCTTCGTTGCTGGCAAGTGCAATTTTGGCTGGCATGCTTGAATTTTTCAAATTATTTTAATACAATATTATTATTTGTCTAAAATATGTTTTTATAACTATCAAAGATTAGTGACCATTTTACGAGTTGTAGACACAGAACATATTTTCCCTCTAGGTACACGTTGTACTTCTGACTTCTTGTACAACTCTTTAATCTCATGTATAGGATATTGCGTAGATGTAATGTACCTTTACTTGTAGTCTAAAGATGAAACGTGCTTAATATTTTCCTGACTTTCTATCTTGGTGTTTTTGGTTTTCCGGGAACTTTCTATGCAGTGGGATACAAAGTATGTACGTTTCCCATAGAAAGAAAATGTCTTTCTTCAACGTTCTGTATTTTTCTTTAACAAAGGATGAGAACTTTGTTGTATCTTACTGTGTTAAGTAGCGTCCCTGGCCAATAAACATTTAATTCCTTGGGCGGAAAGATCTTAAGTTGAAATAATCAGGACAAATTTCCTTCTCTGGCCACTGAAGATCGGATCCGGATCCAGATCCACTTCAGCTAGCTAGAGAGTTCAACTCTTTTTAGTCACGGTTTTATGATTTTTAGCCACGGTTATAATATGACTATTTTTTAGCCACGGTTCAAAATCACAAAACTGTGGCTAAAAAGAGCTGAACTCTTCAGATAGTTGGAGCGGATCCAAACGCCCGAAGATTCTATTTCTAGACTATTGAAACGTAGCCCAACTTCAATTTGAGAAATAGTATTAAGATACCTGCTGCTGACCCTGGGATGAGCTTTCAACATTCAAAATGCTATGCTTTTCAATTCTCCTCCATACAAAAATTGTTGTTTTATCTATGGTAAAAAATTTGCAACATTGAAGATATTAGGGAACAACATTATTTGTTCCCATATGGTATGTTAGCATTGAGGAGTCCACCAAATGTTGTGTCAATTTCCTTTACTAGCTATTGAAAATGAAGACTGTGGGTGAAATTAAATTTTCACGAGTTTCATAGAAGTCTGTTTTACTCAAATTATCTAAGTTACTCAACGAAGGAGTCCCAAATTGGTCTAGCACTACAAAAGAATCATGATTAGAGGCAGAATTAGAGACGGAATTCTCAAAAAACTTGAGACGAAAAATAAATTTCATCTTGAAATTAGAAATGGAAAATAAATTCAGTCTCAAAATTAGAGACAGAATTATAAACAGAATTTTTTTGTCTCAAATTAGTGACGAATACGAATTTTTTCGTCCTCAATTCCATCTCAAATTCTCTGAACATGTAAGAAAAAAATTTGGCTAGTGGATTGTCGAACCAGTTAAATTTGGTCATCCAAATTTTTTTTACCCATATTAAATAATACTAAATTAGAAGAGACATTCATTCATTAACCTTCTCAAAACAAAATGGTCAATAGAAGCAATGTAAAAAAAATGTATGAGGCAGTAGCACTATATAGGCAAGGTGGGGGGGCTAAATTTCAAACCTGGCTGATGTAGGACTAATAGGATTTGAGGCGGAATAAATTTCGTCTCTAATATGAGACGGAATTTATTCCCCCCTCAGATTCCGTCTCAGATTTTTGAACTAGATTCTGAGACGGATTTCTAATATTTTAGAGAAGGATTTTTAATTGGAAATGGTATTTCGTCTCTAATAAAAAAAACCTGAATAATATATTCGAGACGGAATTAGATATGGAAATTAGAGATGGAATAAATTCCGTCTCACATATTTAGACTAAATTTTGAAACGGATTTTTAATATTTTAGAGACAAAATTTAAGATGGAATTTAGTTCAGTCTCTAAATTCTATCTCTAATTTTGCTTTTTTTTTTGTAGTGTAGGAATTTTAACCTAACAACAGAGCTAGGAGAATCCATAATTGCAATGTGGGCGAGACTCCCTTAACTCCTTATTGAATATTTCTTCCCTATCGCCCTTCATAAGATTGGTTCCAAATAGGAAAGATCATTAAAACAGATAAACGAACCTCCTCCTTGCAACAAACAAGATTTGCCAGACTATGCTTCCAAATTGCCTTGGTAAACCCATAAAAAACTTCATCTACATAGGGAAGCACAAGCAATGGATAACCTAAAAGGATAAAGGCCTAATCTACTTCAGATGGATCTACTTCAGATGGAGGAAACTATGTCACAAAAGCTTTTCATGTACCTCTATACATAAAGCTGGTGAAAATCCTAAATCAAATAGAAGGAATAAGAACAA
The DNA here is from genome assembly GCA_037074585.1 of Biancaea sappan. Classification (NCBI taxonomy): domain Eukaryota; kingdom Viridiplantae; phylum Streptophyta; class Magnoliopsida; order Fabales; family Fabaceae; genus Biancaea; species Biancaea sappan. The sequence continues at coordinate 14,646,554 of CM073495.1, read as the reverse complement.
CAGTATAGCAATAGCCTTAATTAAAGAACTCCATCGCTTGGCAATAATCAAGCTTAAGAGGGAAATGCAAGTCCCCTCATTACCTAACGAATCCATTTCGTAGGTCCCTTTAGATAAACCTCTTAAAGGCATAGAGAATTAAGAGTCATGGTTGCTGCTGTGGGCCACAATGTTATCTTGTGCACAAATGGAATTGGTCATGGATTGAGTAATCTTATAGGAGGTTCAAATGATGAAGGATCACCACTAAATAATTATCTTCCTGCCCAGTCTTTCCCAAGCGACAACAACTCCATCCTTTTAGTGGAAACATTCAGATCAATATCACCTTAAGAACTGACCCTCTGCTTTTGAACAAATGGTGTTTCAGTGAGCCTTAGGGAGGAGGAAACAACCTAAGTCCTCAAAGGAAAGTTTCATAGTAAGCGGAGATTCATGTTGAAACTGGGCTACAAATGGACAATTCTGTGCTAAAATACTTAACCACTCTAGACCCATTGAGCCCCCATTGCTCCTAGCAAGAAATAGAAAAAGAAGAGGTTTTTGAATGATTTCAGTTGATTGATTTAATCTTACATTACATAGATATTTATAGACTCACACGTGAGCCTCTATACATTAGATTGGACTATAAACAAACTCAACTACTCTTAACTAATTTACCCCCTGTCTAATTGTTTGCCATGTCGCTGCCATTTGTCAGCTCATTAATAATATCCTATCATCCCTCCCTTAAACTCAAGTGGCGGATGAATCAAAGTTAAGTTCACCACATTGAGTTTTCCTTGTAGATTGGAAAACTGAGTAGATGATAGTGGCTTCGTAAGGACGTCTGCTATCTGAGGAGCAAATGAAAGATGATGAATAGCAATTTGTCCACTTAATACCTTCCTCGAACGAAAAAAGACATCTATTTTCATATCCTTCATACAAGAGTGAAAAACCTGATTATGGGATAATGAAATCGCACTAAGACTGTTATAGAAGAGAACTAGTTTGGTCGGTAATTGAACATACAACTCTTTAAGCAATGACTATATCCACATCAACTTAGCTACTGAGGATGCAAGGCTATGGTATTCAGCCTCTTCATTGGTTTGGGACACGGTTGTTTGTTTCTTAGAGCTCCACAAAATTAGATTAGGACCAAGATAGATACAAAAGCCAGAGACTGACCGTTTATCTACAGGATCATTAGCCCAGTCAGTATTGGCATAACAGTGTAGAGAGTAATTAGAAGCTTGAGAAAATTGCAAACCATAAGACACAACCTTTAAGATACCTGAGAATACATTTGACAGCTTTCCAGTGATCTTCAATGGGTTTTACCATGAACTGGCTGACCTTGCTCACTGCGAAGCTTATTTCAGGGTGTGTAATTGTTGCATAATGGAGAGAACCCACCATTGAGTGATACATTTAAGGACTAGCAAATTCAAGGCTGCCATGAGAAGTGAGCTTTAATGACTGAACCATAAGAGTATTGGTAGGTTGAGTGTTGAGAATGTTGTCATTCTTTAAGAGATATTTTATGTATTTTTTCTTTGACAGGATTAATCCCCCACTAGGAAACTAAATTACTTCAATGCCTAGAAGGTAATTGAGCTCACCTAAATCCTTCAGCTGAAATTCTTTGTGTAGCAACATCTTTATATTAGAAATGAGAGAAGGTGCTGAACCTGTAATGATGATATCATCCACGTATATAAGCATGTAAGTTTCATTAAAGGAAGTGACTCTTATAAACACTGAAGAGTCACATTTGCTCTATTGAAAACCGAGCTTACAAAGTTTTGATGCTAACTTCTTAAACCATGCTCGTGGGGCCTTTTCGAGGCCATAGAGAGCCTTTTCAAGTTTACAAACCAAGGTCTTGTCAGTGGTTTTGAATCCCAGCGATTGAACCATGTATACTTCCCCCTTGATAAGCCCATTAAGAAAGGCATTATTCACGTCTAATTGACCAACAGACCAGCCCTTAGCGAGTGCCAAAGACAGGATAATTCAAATAGTTGTTGGCTTTACAATGGGGAAAAAGACTCATTATAATCGAACCCTTGCTTTTGATGAAACCCTTTGGCAACTAGCCTTGCTTATAACCATTGATGGAGCCACAAGAATTGTGCTTTACTCTAAACACCTATATGCAACCAATTGCACTGCGGTTTGGGAAGATGGACCAATTTCCAAGTTCTATTCTTAAGCAAGGCATTATATTCTCCTGTCATGGTTTCAAACCACATTGGATGTGTGAGAGTCTCCTGTATATTGTGTGGTTCAGTGTGTGTCAAGTAGACTTTAGGTTTAAACACTCTCACTTTGGATATAGTAACCATGGGATGAGCACTTTGCAAAGAAAGTGGAATTGAAGGTGTAGTAGGCAATGGATCTCGGGCTAGTGATAGTAATGGATCTTGGGTTGATGCAGTAGTGGAAGTCAACTGAGGTACTGCAAGAATCAAAGACACTGTTGGTGTTGTGTGTGGAGGGACTGATAGGGTACTACAGGGCAATTGTGATTGATGTTGTTGTATTGTGTTGGAAGGTATAGTCTCTCCTGTAACTTATGTTGCCACAACTTGATGCGAATGTAATAGTGAATCTGCATTCTGAGTAGCCATTGTTGGATGCTGCACATCAGGGATAGAGCTAGGCAAGGTGCCTTGTATAGTTTCTGTTGCATTAAGAAGTGTGTTAGCATCAACAGTAGAGTGTAAAGGTAAGGTTTGACAATGAGGAACATGCTGAGTGTTCAATAAAGAAGCATAAGGTAATAACTATAGAAAAGAGATAAGAGGAGATAAACTTGTGTGTTTATGCCAATTTGGATAAGGGAAATATGTCTTATTGAATCTAACATTCCTATAGATATAAATTTTTCTACATTTTTCATTTATGTTTCAAATATATTATTTTTACTAATCACCTAGTCAGCATTTTCTATCAGTGGTAACAAAGGTGAGGGCTATTTGGCAACCTATTAATAAGATAGACAGAGGTGATAAAGGCCTCTTCCTAGAATTTCAAAGGGAGACATACATGTGATAAAAAGGTGAAGGCCATTTGGACGATGTGTTTGTGCTTCCTTTCAACAGTGCCATTTTGCTAGTGGACATAAGGACATGTAACATGATGGAGTATGCCATTAGTTTTGAAAAAAGATTGAAAAGCCTGAAAATCTCCACCCCATTCCGTTTGTATAGCCTTTATCGTAGTCTCAACCTGATTTTCGACCAATAACTTAAACTGAGTGAACACTTCTAATGCATTAGACTTCTTTTTTATGGGGAAAATCTAGGTGTAACATGAAAAGACATCTATTACGCTTAAGTAATATAGTTTTCCATTCGTAAAAGGTATTAGGGTAGGTCTTCGTAGGTCACTATATAGAAGATCAAGGGGCTTTGTATAGACATTTGGGGAAGATGGTGAGGGTAGTTTTTTGGGCTTTGCCACATGCACAAGAAGAACAAAAATGAAGGCAATCTTTATTAGAGATTTTGATATTACAAAGTTGCAAAGTTTTGTGTGCAAGCTGGGTATTGGGGTGGCCTAATCTACAATGTCATAAATTCAAAATGCCAAGAGAACAGGAACATTGAGACAAGAAAATAGATGAAATATTTGGTCTATCAAAGCAAGGTCCAGTGATATTGGTTACCAAATTTGAATTCGAAGCAGGTTGAGAATGATGCTGCAAATGGAAATTGTTGAATTGATAGAGGCATTCAGAGTCAGTTTTCCCTTCCAAAAAAACTTGATTAGTACTATGCAATTTAACAAAATACAGGGAAGGGTGAATTTTGAAGTACACTTTATTGTCTCTGGAACACTTTGACACACTGATTAAGTTTTTTTTTTAAAAAAATCTAAGGAACATGTAAAAGATTCTTCAAGGACAGGGAAATTTGAGAATTAAAAGGAGACTTAACATAAGAAAACCCAATATGTTCAACATGTAAACCATTACCATTACTAATGTGAACCTGGTATTATTTATGATACTCATTCCTTTGCATAAGATTGTTGTAGTCTGATGTAACATGATTGGAGGCTTCAGAATCTGGATACCACCCTTGCTCAAGTGATGTTTCTGGTCCAGCACACATAGTGGTGATATTAGTAGATGATTTTTGATACTAGAGGAATTTTAAGGCTAATAATACTGGTCATAGCGATTGTATCAATTCATTGCCACGTGACCGGGTTTATTACACAACTGACAAGTTACACATCTTCCTCCATTTCTATTCCCTCTGCCACGGGATTTGCTATAGCCTCTACATCCCTTGTTATTATATTGATTCCCTCTAAAGCCATTTTGACTGTTATTGGCCTGAATGGACTTATTAGTGTTGCTTGTTGTCTTTTCTTTAGAATTAGAATTTTCTATGTTCATAGTTAGCTTTACATTAGAAACCTTAATTTTGTTGTTTTTCTCCATCCTCACTTCTTGAGCAATCAACAGACTTTCAATTTCAAAGATAGTATAGGGATTTAACCTGGTATTAATGGACGTAATAAAGGGATCATACTCCTCTATTAGTCCATCAAAGATAGCTTCAATATGCTCGACCTGAATAACTTTGTTGCTGATTGAAATTAACAAATCTATTGTTGCTTTGATCCTTAGAAAACACTCGTTCATTGATTTATCACCTTTCCTTGTCTTGCAAAGCTCCGTTTTGAACTACCGAATCTTAGCTTAGTTCTGCAAGGCGAAGAACTGGCTAACTCTTTCCCATATGCTATAGGACCTTTCACATCCAACTACTCTTGTGAGCATGCTTTCACTCATTGATGATAGGAGCCATGACAAAAGTGATTGATCTTGGTGATTCCATGCTAGGAACTCGTCACTAATTTTCCCAGCAAGCTCATCTTCTACGCTCGTGAATTTATGTGGCTGCTCAGTGTCTTCATCGATAAACTATTCCAATTCATGTCCATAGATCGCAGCAAGCATCTATTGCCTCTAAACCATGTAATTCTTCTTGTCCAATTTGACTGAGATAGGGTAATGAAAAGTGAAGAAGCTTGCCTTTTGAGTTGTCAGAAGTAGACTTGAGTTCACCAGAGACACATTCAGTGACACACTTGAGCTAGTTCTGTTCTCCATGTTCGAGCTCTAATACCATGCAAGAAATAGAAAAACCAAGGCTTAACAGAGATAAATGGATCTGAATGATTTCAACTGATTGATTTAATCTGTACATTACATAGATATTTATAGACTCACACACAAGCCTATGTACATTAGATTGGACTCTAAACAAACTCAACTACTCTTAACTAATTTACACCTATCCAACTGTCTACCACGTCACTAACCATCTGTCACGTCACTGCCACATGTTAGCTCATTAATAATATCCTATCACTCCCAAATGACTCATCCAACAAGGTCGATCAATATAGGGAGAAGGTTCTTTGAAGTTCACTTTGCTCCTTAATGATTCTATTCTAGAATACAAGGGGTGCAACCAAGAGAGGCTTTAAAAAAGCCATATTAGATCTATACAAGCCCCACAATCTCTTCCGATTTGTGATCACTAAAACCTGAATCTCAAGAAGGAGAGCTAACAAGCTCATTGCTTCATTGGGATTCCAGATGTGGCACAATATTAATGTATATAAGGAAAGCAAGGGTGTGCAGGTCCTATGGGATTCAGACGAGGTGGAAGTTAAATTCTTCTTTGAGAATTGTCAAGCTTTTTCCTATGAACCGTATCTCGTGGAAGGCCCACAAATGTTGGATGGTTAAGGCCTCTATTGCTGTTGGGTGCTGCTTGGTGTTTGTGTTTGTATATATGTTTCTGCCTTGCTGATCTTGCCTTACATCAATGGATGTTTGTTAGGATTGGTTAGTACTTCGGCGACTTGACCCTCATCCATCTCCTATAGTTTATTTAATGGCTAAAATGCACTTTATCTTTTAAACTTTGCTCTATGTGCAAAAAACCACCCCTAAACTTTCAAACTCAACAAAAAACTCCCATCAACTTTCATTTTATGTCAAAAACCCCTATAATTAGTTGACCATCAGTTGACCATTAACTAATGCCACGTCATCAGTATATTAGATAATTTAAATGGTACGTCAAACATTTTTTACAGCGCAAATGCTAATAATGACTATTTGGCAGCGCTGACATGGCAAGTGAACTGTAAAAAATGTCTGACGTGGCATTTGAAATGTCTAGTATATTGATAATGTGGCATTTAGTTAACAGTCAATTGACAGTCAACTAACTGTAGGGGTTTTTGGCACAAAATGAAAGTTAAAGGAGTTTTTTTGTTGAGTTTGAAAGTTTAGGAGAATTTTTTGCACATACAGTAAAGTTTAGAGAGGTAAAGTACATTTTAACCCTATTTAATTTATAAACCAAGAGCAAAAGGTTACCCAAACAGCCCATTTTGGCTCTATTATTAATAACGTGATATAAATTGAAAATCTGACGCTTTGCTTATTAAGATGTTGCATTTTTTTTTTTCCTCCTACTGGAACTAAACCGTATTTTGTTGCATAATGTAGCTTACTGTGTAGTTGCGGTTGAGTCTGCTGGAAGAGAGATTCCCATTGCCTTTCTTGAACGTATCAAGGATGATTTTACCAAGAAATGCGGAGGAAAAGCTGCGATAGCAGCTGCTAATAGTCTCAATAAAGAGTTTGGGTATTCATTTAAACTGCAATATTCTGCAGAATGAATGGGCAGTGTGTCATGACATTAATTATTGTAACATATTGGGTGTTTATGATGTAGACCCAAAATGAAGGAGCACATGCAATACTGTGTTGATAATAAAGAGGAGGTTAGCAAGCTTTCCAAAGTGCAGGCTCAGATTTCTGATGTCAAAGGAGTTATGATGGGAAATATTGAAAAGGTATAGTGCTTATAATCTTTAACTCCCCCTTGGCAAGGACAGCTATGCAGACAGATTTAACTTTTTTTTCTTTTTTGGTAAGGGAAAGACATGTACTGCAGTATAAAATAGACTATCGTCTCAGTACTCTAATTTTCACATGTAATTTTTTATTTTCTTAGACTATCATAAAATTGAAAACGTTTAGTATTAGTTAAAATTAACATCTAAAAATCAGATGATTTAAAATGTTGATATTTTATGCCTTTATCATTTCTTTTAATTTTCTCAAAATCATATGATTTTTAAAAATTAATTTTAGTTTAAATTAATTTTAATCTTTTGTGATAATTTAAGAGGAAGAAGTCTTACATTTTAAAATTAGAGTATAAGTTATAATTAGGCTATAACTCCAAGAGATTATATATAATTTCTCCTCTTTTTGGTGGACTGGTTTGAAAAAGATTACTAGAGTTAAAATTTTTCTCAAGTATTATTTCTTTGGTGAACGATGGAGGGTGTCAAATAGATTCTTAGGTGACATGGAAAGTTAAATAGAATAATCTATTGAAATTGAGTTATACGTGAATGGAACATTTATGAAACCTTATTTGCAGGTTCTTGACCGGGGAGAGAAGATTGAAGTTTTGGTCGATAAAACCGAGGACCTTCGCTCTCAGGTCCGTTGGATGCTATTATCATAATATTAGAAAAAACTTAATCAATCTTGTGAAAATGTGAACAAAGAAGATGATTTTAGATGTAGCTGATATGAATGTCCCAATCCATTTGTAACAGAAAGTCTTGCACTAATGCATCCTATGAAAAATAAGAAGTTAAAATATATCTCAGATCCCTATAGTTTCATTCAATAGAAAATTTAGTTCTTACATTTTAAAAATAGAAGATTTGATGTTTCTAGTTTTTAAAATTCTAAAAAAATGTCTCCGGTGTTACTCAACTGTCAGTCAATAGTTAGTTTAAAACACGTGGCGCTGACTGGAATACTTACATCAGCATTAAGTACTATGTTAGCATCACACATGGCAAATTTAAATATATAATATAGAAATATACAAAATAGATAAATATAAATCTACATAAATATTCACATGATAATTTAAATAATTAATTTAAACAAAACAAATTATTTTTTATTTCATATATTCATATGAAATTAAATTCTAGTTGGTCTCTTTTTATATAGTCCATAATTTCAGTTAAAACCAGATTTTATCTAAATTTCATTTTTTGTCAAAAACTTTTTTGCTTATTCACCTAGGTCCCTAACTAATATTTTTCCTTTGTCCTTTGCATGATTTAAGGTCATGTTTAGCTTCATCTAGATCCCTAGTCCTAGAATATAATTTTTTGTGAAATTAAATCAACCTCTTTAAACTTTTAATTTCTTTCACTTTAGTCCCTTTTTATGCATTTTACATACTTTTGTCATAAGTTTGATTTTTAAACATGCCCATAATTTCTTCTTAGGTGTTTTTAGAACCTATTTGATCATTTCCATCCATAAAATAAGCCAAAGAAAGACTTTTAATAATCAAAAGTTTAGTTCCGATACTTACCCAAATTCTTAGCTTATTTTTCTGTACTTTGTGTTCTCTTTGTTGTTGTTGTATGGGACTCTTAAACATCCCAAAAGCCATTGTTATATTGTCATATTTTTCTGTGGTAACGCATGAGCATTCCCTTTTCTGGTGTACAAAATCGAGAGAGAATGTGAGTTGAGTAATCTAAACCATGAGTCCTTTATAATAGTGGCTTTTGGGGTGTTTAGGTTCTAAAAACATCTAAGAAGAAATTCTTGGTAGGTTTGAAATCAAACTCATGAGAAAAGTATGTAAAATGAATGATAGGGACTAAAGTGAAAGAAATGAAAAGTTCACAGAGGTTGATTTAATTTCTGAAAAAATTATATTCTAGTACTAGGGACCTAGAAGAAACTAAATATGATCTTAAATCATGTAAAGGACAAAACAAATTAGTTAGGGACCTAAGTGAATAAACAAAAAAAACTTTTAATAGAAAAATAAAATTTTAGATAAAAACCAGTTTAAACTAAAATTATGGACTGTATAAAAAGGAACCAAACTAGTATGGGACACGTGACACCGACGTGGCAATTAATGCTGATGTAAGTATTCTAATCAGCGTTTCGTGTCCCAAACTAATCATTGATTGACAGTTGAATAACACCGATGACCATTTTTTGGGGCTTTGGGAGCTAAACGGATCAAATTCTCCGTTTTTAAAATATAGGGACTAAATCCTCAGTGAAACTATAAGGACTTAAGTTATATATTAACCAAAATAGAAATTATGTATTAATGACTTCACGCAATACTTTATATAACAGACTAGATTCATGTTTGTATTAGTTTCATTGTCCTGTTTCGCATTTGTGACAGTGTCAGTTTCATGCGTTAGATAAATTTATGCGGTGACTGAACTAATTTGTTAGACTGACATTAAGGGCATGTTGGGCTATGGAGATTCTTAAGACGAGTCATTAGTAAGAGAAGCCCGTTTGTCATGTTTTCTTGCCGTAGTGTTCAGTAAGGTAGTGCAGATTAGTATTGACCAAAAGTAACTCGTGTAATATTAATCTGAAATTTATTAGTGATTGGTTAGTTCATCTTGTTCTTCCTCTTCTGCCTTTAAAAATTGGACGTGATTCATATATATGCTTGCATGTATTGACTGTCTCATTGAACATTGATATCGATTTGTTTCTTACTCCTATTTTCTTATTTTTATATATATATATATATATTGACACGCGAGACCATGTGATTTTGCAGGCACAAGATTTCAGGTCACATGGAAATAAGATTAAGAGAAAGATGTGGTACCAAAATATGAAGATGAAGTTAATTGTTCTTGCTATCGTAATTATCTTGATTCTCATCATTGTTGCTTCCGTTTGCGGCGGTTTCAAGTGCCATAAATGAGTCTTCACACTCGTTCAACATTGCCAACAGCAGATTATGGTTAGCATTGCTTGTTTAGTGTGTAATCCTTTTTCATTTACTGAATAAACTTGTCACCTCTGGTGTAATGCTAGTTTTGCTTTTCTATAGTTTGGATGGGAGTTCAAAATTGTGCTGGAACAAGCAGTATCTAAGAAGAGAAGGTTGAATTGAGTACTTCAAAACTTCTATTTTTTGTTGATTTTCTTTTTCTTTTCAAAAGGTGTATGCGTTCTTTTTGTAAGGTAACTTATCCAACATATTTTCAAAGATGTTTTATGCATAGTGGATCTGATAACTTGACTGATAGAATTTTAGTATAATTAGATTCTTAAAACAAGTGGAAACAGTGTTTGAGAAAGGAAAAAATGTTCGATGGCTTCTTGTCAAACATATAGCAAGAGAACTATATTAACAGAAAAATCACAAAAATAGTTACAATAATAACCTCAATTCGAAGATCAATAACCTACTTTTACATTTAATCCCAATATATTCATGTTTCTTTTTCTTAAGTTTAATCCAACAGGTAAAATGAGTGTTGATGAGGTCACTTATCTTTTCAATCTGTTACTGAAAATGGGTCTAAACCACAGCAGATTGTTCCAAGCATTAACGTTCCTAGTACTCAATTGGCATCTTAATTTTGTCATTAACATTTTCGAGTCTTCTTATAAACCTTTCCTTATAGAAGATGCATTCGAAGGGCCTTTATTTTGCAAGCATCACTTGTTTCCTCAAATCGCCTAATTCAAGTCCACGTTCGCCTTTGCTTCTGCAATTCTCTTTCCAAAGCCTTCATATGTATTTTGGCTCTTCCATTTCTTGATGGGTATAAGATTTTAGTAACCCAATTTTCGAAACAAATTAAATTTCTCAGGATTTGATTACGCTTAATCTCAAAATGGTTGAATTAATCAAAATCTTTTATGAAAAATTATTGCATTAACCAAAGTTTTGCTCAATCTAAGTGAACACCCCACTAACAAAAGTCACAAAGTATTAAGGCTCAGTTGACAAAATCATTTCTATGCCCCTATTGGCCGGGAAACGGTTTGCCTCTTGAGCGCAAAGTCAAATTAAGAATTGTTGGATTAATTTGATTTAATGGCTCCCATTCATCAAATATTTTTTCTTATTTTTTTAAAAATAAAAAATTTGTAAATACCTACTGATCTAATGATAATTATAAGTATAATAATAAATATAAAATGGTAAGTAAAATTTTTAATATTTTTTAAAAAATTAAAAAATATTAAATAATTAAGAGCTATTAAATCAAGAAACAAACCATTTCTTACGCATGTAAATGTCGTCTTACGAACAAACACTATCGGTTGGACCAAAGGGCTAAAATAGTGGTTAAATTGATAGCACTATATAAATTATTTATCCTTACCCCAAATCTAAATAACATTAAAACATGTCAATAACAGTTTTTGTCAGAAAAATTAAGTTTGACCTTATATCATCATAATTTTTGTTTTCTTTGCAAATTTTTGTTCGGACCGAAAGATCTAAATAGGGCTAATTTGGTTTAGCCCTACGTTAGGCGTGGAGTTGAACTAATATATATATATATATATATATATATATATATATATATATATATAGCCATTATTTCACTAGTTTGGCTTATATTTTTAATTAATTAAAGCTATGAAGATCAATCCTTACTTCCCATATTATAAATTCTAATTGTAATCCATCAATTTCTTTTATCGTTTAAAAAAAATTCCATTATTGAAATGTCAATGATAGAGTTGCCAAATATATATATATGTATATAATTATATAATTAGTCACTCAAGACCTATTATGATGTCTTGGAATTTATATTTTGGAGTAAATTTTGCACTCTTCCTTTTAAAAATGCTCAATTTGGTCGAAAATCTTGATTGCTTTTTTTTTTTTTTGAACAATAGAAAGAAATAAAAACTAACGCCTAACAAGTACGGTAAAGATGTAGCCAAGAAAAATTTAAAAAACAGTAACGAGAAGATGTCTACACACAATTTAGCTTGTTTAATTTGAAATATATATATATATATATATATATAATTTATTTGTACAATCACAGAGACATAAAGTCGAAGTACTTTCTCCTTTTGGCATTTCATATTAAAAAAAAACTTCTTGAATGAGTTCTTTGACTTTTATTTTGAATAGATAAAAAATATCATTTTCCCTAACATTTATATTAAAATTTTCTTTTATCTTTAATAATTTCTTTTTACTCAATTTTATCCCGTATCTTTTATTTTTATTTCAATTTTATTCTTAAATTAATATCATTAATATAATAAATAAAAAAATATTAACGTTTACTATTTCACACCACATGTCATTACGAAACGTTGCACACAACATATATACAATTAGTTCTACCCATTCGTGTATATGAAAAATAGCTAGTAAACCTATGTTATTTTAATGAATAATATATATTTTCCAAGTTATACTGAAAATTTTGGAACAATGGGACAAATGGCAAAATTCAAAAAGTTGTACTGAAAATTCTGTACCACAGCACTAGAATTTTGTTGGAAAAAACTTACATATAATTTAGTATATATTTGTTATTAAGTTTTTTAATTAAAATATAATAAGTATGTAATTTTTCAATCAAAATATAATACATGTTTAATCTTTTAAAAAAATAATAATTTTTGTCACTACTCAACGTTAAATAAATGATTCTTTAAAATATTTTTAATATATATTTTATTTTTAGTGGACAACTTGCAGAAAATATATAAATAACTTAAATCTTTGCAAATTTTGTTCTGGATTCCAGAGAAATAAGTGCGGATCATATATATATATGGAGAGATTTTTAAAAATCAATTTTTTTTGCGTGGCAGGTATAGTCTTAATTTCATCTAATCTCATTTAATCTGGTTTTTTTATTGCGTTATCGAAATATGTTATCGCATCTCACTTTTCTCAAGTTGCAATAATTGCTAGTATTATAATGTCCTTTACTATTTTTTGTTTAAAAACAATAACATATTATTGACGGTGGAAGGAACATAGTGAGACTAACGAAATACTCATTATAAAGTTTTCAAATTTGTCGAATATGGAGCTTCAGTCTTTCTTTATGTTTCTCTTGAAATTATTCTCTTCCACATCTTCCCTGTTTTGGAAACAGATTCGTTTTTGCGCAAGACGACCTAGTAGTTTTCATTCATTTAATATTTTTTTAAAATTAAAATTATTATTTTATATTTATAATTATTATTAAATTAATATTTATAATTTTTTTATAAAAAAATACTGAATAAATAAAAGTCATTAAATCAAAATTCTGGAGCAGATATACTTGTCGCTGTTCTTGGCTCTTCATGGATCCCATTTTCATCGCTTTCTGTTTCTGGGTAAAAGCACTGTGCTCTTCCGATTTCTTCTGCTCTTTCCTTCAATTGAACTCTAGATTTGCTCAACAATCTTGTTTCTTTGATTTTCATATAACCCCACACACATAAAAATAAAAATAAAAACGGTTGGTGCCTTCGTTAATAGATCACTTTTCTTTTGATATTCTTCTGCATTAATGTTTGTTTGCTTCACTGTCCATCACTAGAAACTTCGGGCTTTCCCGACATGTTTCATAGCAAGAAGGAACTGGAAGGATGAGAGAAAAGAAGAGAAACAATAAATCTGAACAAGGAAGAAGAAATGCTTCAGCTTACTCAAAATTAGAAACCGCCAAAGGTTGTTTATCGAGAGAAGGATGATCGGAAGAGAGCAATTCCCGGTAAGAAGCCACCACAACTCCCTCCCTTGATGGTGGCCGGAAAAACAGAAAACAGGGGAGGCTCAGATACAGAGAAGCGTGAGGTGAAGAAGGAGACAAGGTTTAGCTATTTATGTAACTTAGGACAAATAACAATTTCGCCCTTGACTCCAAGAGTCTTCCAAGAAAGAAGAGACAAAAACATTTAGGGGCAACGCTGGAAAAATGCCAGGTGTGTTTGTTTCTCTCAGATGGCTAGGTGGTAGCCTTGGGTTGTCTTTTTTTTATCCAAAAAAAAGATGGTCAAATTCCTATAATGAAATTAGTTGTCATTGGATTATGATTTATAGTAAACCAAAGGTCAATACTAATAGTGGGTTAGGTTAAATATGAGAGCAAGAGATCCAGTTCTATTATTGTCAAAATCAAGTATCTATAGCTTACAATGATGACTTGAAATATCATGGCAAGACTAAACACGTAAGAGGAACAAAGTATTAGAGATATCTTAGTTCAAATTAAGGATATCACTCTAAAGTCAATCACTGTGCACAACATGGCACCTAATTCCTTACAAAATGTTTTAGAACAAAACGTATGGACAGACTTGTATGTATATATGGCAGACAACAAAGCAAAAATCATGCAATTCAGAGTACCGATGAAATATTGAAACGCAAGAACTTATTTTCTTTTTCTTTTCTTTTTTTCACTAATTTTTGTCTTTATTTTTTCTATATTTTTATGTGGCTAGACTTCAAAGCAACAAACTAGTACCAATGAAAATGATCTGTAAATGAAGGGTGAATGGTTACTATACGCATAAATTATTTTGAAAAAAAAAAAAGGAAAATTTATGAACAAGAAGGCAACAAGCTGGAATGATTTCAAACACTTAATTGAAGAAGAAAATGGAGGAAATTAGAACAAGCTATGCCAAACTCTGGAGTATAGTAAGCAATGGAAATGGTGTCCAAGAGCACAAAATGCCAAATAGGATTTGGGATCGAAAAATCAGTCAAAGATGAATGAGAAATCACGAATATGCAGAATAACTAAGAGCTGAAGATGTATTAGGTGACTGTATAAGAAATGATTTTATATATATAAGATTAGAAGATGCTCTGAGTGTTGGGAAAAGATGCCAAAATGACATAAATAACAATTATCTTAGATCAACTTTTGCCATTTTTGTGCAATAAAATGGAACCAACCAAAATTAGTTGCTTCAGGCAGTTAATATACACTCAGCACAAAAATATTCAGCACAACAACAAAGAAAACAAGCAATAGGAACGCCAATTTTTAATGTGAAAAATCCTCTAACGTGAAGGTAAAATCCACGGGACCTAATCTAGAAAAACTTCCATTAGTAATAATTACTGGGTACACCAACAAATCTTCTAGTCACACCAAGAATCACCAACAAGGTGGAAACTACGCTTGCAGATACACAACTTCATAGAGTGGGTATTTTTAATCTACCAAAAGATATGGAGAAATCATTCATGAAATACATTAAACGAAAGCCCTCATCATCAGGAACAACATACTAAAATTTTATAAAAGATGGAGATCATATACTCATCTAGTGTGAGAAAAATGAAACTTTCTTCTTCATCTCTAATGGCGTTTCGCAGAGCCCCTCTTCTGCTTTCTCAAAATCTTCAATGGTCTGGTTTTCAAAAAACATTACATCTTGACTTTTGATAACTTTCTTGTCTACTGGATCCCATAACCTATAACCAAACTCTTCATGATCATAACCCAGAAAGATACATTGTTTAGACTTTCCATCAAGCTTGGACCTTTCATCTTTTGGAACTTGGACAAATGCTTTACAACCAAACACTCTCAAGTGACTATATGAGACATCTTTCCCTGTCCATACTTTTTTTGGTACATCACCATTAAGAGGAATTGAAGGAGAAAGATTGATCAAGTCTACTGCAGTTCTCATTGTTTCACCCCAAAAGGCTTTAGACAATTTTGCATGAGAAAGCATATACCTGATTCTTTCATTAATGGTTCGGTTCATTCTCTCTGCAACTCCATTATGCTGAGGTTTCTTTGGGACTATCTTCTCAAGTATGATGTCATGTTCCCTGCAATAGTGCTCAAATGGACCCTTATATTCTCCACCATTGTCTGCTCTGACACATTTCAACTTCATACCCTTTTCCTTTTCAATACTTGCATGGAAATGCTTAAACATATCCAGCACCTGATCTTTAGATCTCAAAGTATAGGCCCACACTTTTCGAGAATGATCATCAATAAATGTAACAAAGTAGTTAGCACCACCAAGTGTTTTAGAATCCATGGTGCAAACATCAGTGTGTACCAAATCCAGAACATGTGATCTCCTATGTGGCGGTAAACTATGAAATGCCACCTTGTGTTGTTTACCAACAAAACAATGAGTGCAAGTTTTAGGAAATGTACCACTCATGTGAAGTAATTTCTTTTTGGTGAGGGTATCAAGGCCCTTTTCACTCATGTGGCCAAGACGCAAGTGCCATAGCTCTGTGGAGCAATCTTCAACTGTATTCACCTCTTGCTTGCTCAGCTTGCCTTCAGTTCTATAGAGTGTGCCAAAATTTTCACCATTGGCAAGCACAAGAGAGCCTTTGATGAGTTTCCACTTGCTGCCACTAAAGAAATTTTGATATCCCTCATCATCAAGTGCTTTCAAAAAAATCAAGCTAAGACGAACATCTGGAATGTGTCTAACATTCTTCAACAATAGCTTGTGGTCGATGTTAGTCACCACGTTAACCTCTCCCATGTCTACAATCTTGCATACCCCATCATTTCCCATTCTTACTATGCTGAAGTCACTAGTTGTATAAGTTGGAAAAAAATCACGCCTGGGTGTAATATGATATGAGGCAGCAGAATCAACAACCCAATCAGGATCTTGACATATGAGATTTACATAGCCAGTATCACAAATGAGCATGACTTCACCATCAGATGCAATTGCAGTTGTGTCTTTCCCATCTTTCTTGTCTTCGCCTGGTTCCTTTGATTTTTCCCTTTTCAAATATCTACAATGCTTCTTTATATGCCCTGTTTTGTTACAATGATAACACTTGATATCTTTTCTTGACCTTGACCTTCCTCGTGACTTACTATGATTTTCTGACTTTTGAAAATTCTTTATTCTTCCTCTTGATTGTGATTCTACAACCAAGGTATCTGATTGATTACTTATACTAACCACGCCTTGTTCTTTTCTTCTAGTTTCTTCATTCAATAGGCTGTCTTTTACCATAGTCAAAGTCACCTTCCCATTAGGAGTAAAAGTACTTAATGAGACCATCAAAGTTTCCCAACTATCAGGCAATGAACTGAGTAAAATCAGTGCCTGCAACTCATCATCCAACTGAATATTCATAGCTGTCAGCTGGTTTAGGATATTTTGAAAACAACTCAAGTACTCTGAAACTAATATATCATCTTTATATTTCATATTAACAAGTTTCCTAAATAAGAAAACTTTATTTTGTGCTGTTTTGTGCTCATACAAATTTGCTAACTTCATTCACAACTCATGGGCATCCGTCTCTGTAGCAACATGATAATAAATATTGTGTTCTATCCACTGTCTGATTGTACCAACAACCTTTCTGTTTAGCTTTTTCCAATCATCATCTTATTTTTCTTTTGGCTTGGCACTAGCTCCCAGAATAGGATCATACAAATCTTTACAGAATAAATAATCTTCCATTCTGGACTTCCAAATTGAATAATTTTCTGAATTTAATTTTATCATAGTATCAGCACTTTCTTCCATTTTAATAGCACGCACAAAAAAACTTTCCTAACCAAGCTCTGATACCACTTTGTTGGGAAAAGATGCCAAAATGATAGAAATAGAAATTATCCTAGATCAACTTTTCCCTCTTGTGCAATAAAATGGAACCAACCAAAATTAGTTATCTCAGATAGTTAATATACACCAAACACAAAAATATCCAGCACAACAACAAATAAAATAAGCATTAGGAACACTGATTTTTAACTTGGAAAACCCTCTAATGTGAAGGTAAAATCAACGGGACCTAGTCCAGAAAAGCTTCCACTAATAATAATTACACCAATAGTCTTCCTAGTCATACTAGGGATCACAAACAATACATAATTATCACCAACAAGGTAGAAACTACACTTGCAGATACACAACTTCATAGAATTGGTATGTCAGATCTACCAAAAAAGATGGAGAAACCACACATGAGATACATCAAATGAAAGCCCTCTTCACCATGAACAATAATAAAATTTCATAAAAAATAAAGATCATATACTCATTTGGGGTGAGGAAAACAAAGCTTTCTTCTTCCTCTCTAACGGCATCTTGGAGAGCTTCTCTTTTGCTCTCCTGCGTATGCTACTTCACGAATTCTCTCTCTGCCAAATTCTCTCGCAGACTCCCTCTATCTCCCTCCACTCTCTTCCATCATGTAGCCTAATGACGTGTCTCCCTCCTTTTAGAGAAAGGAGTCCGACACACTCATTCCACTCCCCTCCCTTTTTTTTTCTTTTTCTTTATTTGTCTTTTGGCCCACTTGGAGGGACCTGACACTTAGAAAGACAATGGTATTATGCCTTCAATGTCACTTTGTTCCTTTTGCCAAGCATTAATTGTTTATTTTATTGCTTTCTCCAAGTTTGTTTAATGTTATTTAGTTATTGCTTCGTGGGTTACGGTAAGAATATAGGAACGCTAATGTATGTGCTTTTTAGTTTGTTCATAAACCACGAGATTTTTTTCTTTTTGAACTTTTTAAAGAAATTCTTTTATTTGATAAGATAGAAAACTGATTCTTTCAGACTTAATTACAGAGTGTAAAAAATGGGATTCCTCTCATAAGTAGTATCTCCAAGAGGCAAACTATTGTTCTTCCTAAAGTCCTAATCATCACTACTACTACGGCCATCCTATTTTGGTCAAAGGGGTGAGATTTGAATATTATTCTTTTTGGAGATTGTCGGTGAAGAACGGTTTATTATACTTTTCTTCTCTTGGAAGAAGAAAACAAATCTTATGAAATGTGTGCTTGCAAGATAATTCTTTTCAAACTTAAGCACAAAGAATAGAATCCTCTTCAAACTAGTATCATCAAGAATCATACCATTGTTATTCCTAAAGTTCTAACCGTCAATATTATCACTATAACCAATCAATTTGAGTTAAAGAGATGAGATTTGAATGTTATTCTTTTTGGAAATTGTTGGTGAAGAACGGATTGTTATTCTTTTCTTCTCTTGGAAGCAAAAAGCAAATTAGCTAAATCTTATGAAAACAATATGTGCGTGCAGGATAATTCATTTAAGACTTACAAAGCTTAAAAAATAGAATTATCTCTAAATTAGTATATCCAAGAATTAAGTTATTGTTATTCCTGAAGTTCTAAATGTTATTACCACCAGGACCAATTAATTTTGAGTTAAAGCAATGAGATTTTAATACTCTTTTTGTAGATTGCTGATGAAGAACGGTTTGTTCTTTTCTTCTCTTTGAAGAAGAAATCAAATCAGATATATATTATATATGAAAACAAATGTCTGTGCAAGATAATTCATTTGGACTTACAAAGCGCAAAAAATAGAATTCTCTCCAAATTAGTGTATCCAAAAATCAAGTTATTGTTATTCTTGAAGTTCTAACCATCATTACCACCAGGACCAATTAATTTTGAGTTAAAGCAATGAGAATTGAATGTTATTCTTTTTGAAGATTGCCGATGAAGAACAATTTGTTATTCTTTTCTTCTCTTGAAGTAGAAAGCAAATCTTATGAAAATTGTGTGTGCGTGCAAGATAATTCTTTTTTGACTTACAGATCGCATAAAAAAAAGATCCTCTCCAAACTAGAATTTCCAAAAATGAAAACTATTGTTATTCTTGAAGTTTTAACTGTCATTACTACTATTATCAACCAATTTTGAGTTAAAACAATGAGATTTGAATGTTATTCTTCTTAGAAATTGTAGGTGAAGAACGATACTTTATTCTTTTCTTCTGTTAGAAGAAGAAAGAAAATCTTATGAAAATAGTAAGTACGTGCAAGATTCTTTCTTCAATTTGCAAGAATAACATTGCTCTTATTTGAATTTAATCTTTTAAAAAAAATTGAATGGAACTTTGTAACGAAAGTAAGCTCATTTTACACTTGCTGTTATTAAAGTACACAACACAAATGATGTTTGGTATTAATTTATTATTTGTCGGTCCTGTAAAAAGAAAAACCCTATATCACATCTTACAATGAGTTTGTCTTTAATAATTGATCCCTACTGAGTCGGTTAAAAAGAAAATGAGCAAAGTACTGAATAGTAATAATCAATCGAAAGAAAATGTGAAAGATAAAGATAGTGGGATTAGTTAAATTAAATAAAGATGTTATTTATCTTTTCCTCTTTGATAATTTTTGTTGCATTTAATTCTTTTTCTAATTAAGGTGGTAGCTTTTGTTTTATTTATTTGTCTAAAAATAATTAATAAATTAAGCAAATATTAATGTTTTCTATCTTTATTTAATTTACTGCCATATGAGAAAAGACAGAGGAGTAAAAGGGTTAAGCCAAAGGAAAATCTCGTTCGAATTATATATGTCATATTTTAGACTAATGTCAAAGCTCTCACAGAGGGGTTAACTATTCACCCCACGACATGGAAAGCGAATCATAAATTTTTATTTGATCTTGTGTGAATTGTGATATCAATTTGAGAAAAAAAAAATTTAAGCTTTATATATATATATATATATATATATATATAATTATTACAACTAATTTTTATAGTGGTTAAGGTATATCATCTATTACTGAAACAAAAAAAATACTAAAAACGATTGACTGATGAAAAATTAACATCTTAAATTCAACGGGGAAAATATTTGAATTTTTAAATACTAAAACAAATTTTAAAAAAATGCAAGATGATGACTCACACTGCAAATTATTTTGTAAAAAATTAATGATTTGGTCTAATTCTGACTGAATTCCCAAAACTATAACATATAGGAAAAATATATTTTGTCCCATAAATTATTGATTTTTCAAATATATTTCTTGATAAAAAAAGAAGGCCCAAAATTCAAGTCCCTTGACAATTTGAATGAGCAATAAATAAAGCTATAAACACATTTTAGTGCCCACACACTCAATTAGCTGCACGTCACTTCTTTGCTATGAATGCACTAGTTTGCAAACTATCCATATTTTTTAATGGAGAATCATCAATGCAAATTAGTATTTTAAAAAAACATTTCTACACTATTATTTATTTTTGCAACTCTTTCTTTTTGTATTTTAATGTAAGACGAATTTCTATTTATTTTCTTTGAAAAATGTCTAAATGACAAATTCCTTTCCTTTATATAAAAATATATAAACAACCCACTAAAGTTAAACTATGATCAGATACCTTCAGAAACATTTTTAGTTTCTTTCTTAGAAGATTTATCTTAATAAAAATATATTTTAAACTCTTATTTCAATGTGTTATATTTGTGTCAAAGAACTATAGATTTGGTATTTTGATATTATCAAGTATTTTATAGAAATTAGATGATGTTTAGATATATTTTTCATATTGAATAAGAGTTAAAAAATAATTGTTAATAAAACTAAATTTATGATTTTAAGGATCAATAAAAATTAAAAAAACCATAAATTTAGTTATTATCAATATAATTAAAAGGTGATTGTTATGGCATTAATTAATTGTATATTTAATAGTTTCTATATTAGATAAATAATAAATAGAAAGGCATTTTGATAAATTAAAAATAAGCATATATATAATTTATATTTTGTTGCAGTTTAGAAGTTTAATAATGTAATCTTTTTTTTCATTTTAGAGAAAAAAATGTAAATAAGTTTTAATTTCAAAAAAAAAAGCAGAGTATAATTTATTCTTCATATAACATAATTTTTATATTAAAATTTGTTCGTGTACATTAGTGTGAGAAATTAGGAAACGTTAACAAATAGTATGAAAGTAGTGGAAGAAAAATATCAAGGCTCATTCCCATGTGCATTAAAGCAAGTCAATAGATTATTAATTAACGTCAACCTCATCAATAATGTCCATGCCTGACATTCCCATGTCTAACGCATCGCAAGATAAGTTTGGTAACTATCTGGTTGGCTTCAGATCTCAAAGACTGACCCATCGATTTGAGTTAAAAATTAATGAATTACTAAGGTGTTCAACTCCGTTTAAATCTTAGAATTAGTGTATATTTAAATTGATAAAAAATTAATTAAATTGTTAAAATTGACTGGTTCAATAATTTTATTTTTTAAATATTTATTAAATATTATTATGTATATATTTTAATATATTTAAATATCACTAATTCAATTATAATTTAATCACAGTTTAACTATTGGTATTTAAACTGACATTTCAACCGGTTCGACAATCGATTTAATTTTTTGAACGTGTTAAATACTGATGTTACAACTCTCAGTCTCTCTAACAATATCTAAGACAGATAAATAAATAATTATACATGAACAACACTCATATTTAGTTCATTATCGACAATGAATCTGCTGGGTGGAAGGAGAGTCGCAACCTGTTGAACCGATTTACATCGTTTGTTATACTTGATTAAACCATAACAGAACCTCTCGCCTTCAAAACTTTGGATCAAACATGCATGAATGGCTTATATCAACCCAGTAAGCAAATCCCATAGAACATGTGCTTTAGATGCATGGCTTCATAGCTCAAGTACAAGAACTGCTCATTAAACAAACACATGAGAAGGAAAGGGTCAGTCATACTCATGGTGGTTCTTTGAAGGATTATCACAATTTAATTTTTTAAAAATAAAATATCTTAATTTATCTTTAAAATATTAAATTTATCATAATTTCATCATTTTATATATCAAAGTGATGTTTTGAAAAAGCCTCCATAAATTGACAATAAAGTAAGGAAAAGAACTAAATTAAAATTGTTGAAATATTTTGAGATTAAATCAAGATATTTTATCCTTTAAAGATATAATTAAAACAAAAATAATTTTTTAAAGATCATATGAATAATTTACTTTTAGCAAAAAAAAATCAAATCATTACAGTGCATGACCAAAATTAAATTTTTAAGTAGAACATTAATAAAAATAATTTGTAAAAGACAGAGCCAATCAGTATTGAAATTATTATTAAAAAATAATAAAATACTACTAAAAAAAGAAAATAAAATGAGGGTGGTGAGGGTATGTTACATTCATTGTCAGTGGTTATCCAATTGCCTTGTGCACTTGTGATGGGCTCAATAGCAGTAGATTGTGTGTTTTGTGGATTATTATTGTTTACAATAAGGTCCCATCTCAGACTCAACTTGGGTGACTCACTATTAACTTCGTCATCATTTTGCGCCCCTTTTATTGTTCCTCCTCTCCTGCACTGCACAACCTGCTTATAATCTTTTTAGAGGTTAAATTAAAATATTTAGTTTTTTAAATATTAAATTAAGATAATTACAATTTTTTAGAAATTAAATCAGTAATTTACTCTATAATATATGTGTATTTTTTTAATGATTCATAAATCATGCATAATCAAAATGTCACATTAGCACATCCTTAAAAAAGTCGGCAAAATTAATGACGCCTTTATGAAAATTTATGATAAATATTAAATAAAAAATGTTTAAAATTATAATAACTCAATTACAATATTTTGAACTATAGGAAACAAATAAAAAATTGAATGAAACTCTTAAAGGTAATATAGTTATTTAACCATTTTTTAGTATTATTTTTCTAACTAAAAGAGAGGCTTTCCTTAACTAATATGGGTTGGGTCTGGTTAAAATAAAAGCTAATTTTTCATAAAGTGATGAATCAAGGTTCGAATCTCCATTAAAAAAAGTACCTATGTTTAGTGATTCATAGTACCTTAAACAAGATTATCTTTACTTGGAGAGAAAAGGAAAAATGGTGGCTTTTTTCATTCTTTTAGCTAATTAATATATAGTGGCTATTTGATCATTATGGCCATTTAATTTGGCCACTTTACCAGTTAGCATCAAGGACAAAACATATGAAATTGCAGATGATAAACACAGAACGAGTGAGATGAAAAATTACACTCATGATTTTTTTCGAGCGATGATGTTTGACCTTTTAAGAACAGGGTAAATGAATAATACTTAAGGGTTAATGAAGAGGTTGAAAATTTTACCTTTCTTCCATCAAATTTTCGTGCTTTCTCTGCTTTTGAATTAGCAGCCCATCTAAAAAGCTCTTTCATTCTTGAAACAGGCTTCCTTTTCTCCCCTCTGTTAGTCTCATCCTTGGTTTGTGAGTTTGAAAACGATGCCTCTGCTATGGGCAAAACCTTCTTTCCCACATGAGAAGCTGATGAATCTGCTTTGTTAGTGATCCCAACTCCGATGGATGTTTCTTCTCTCTTCATCTTCATGGAGTACACAAACTGAATTCTTCTGTGGAAGCTTCCTATTCTTTTTAAGTTGAGGGTGCTGTAAAAACAGGCCTTTGGAATGTCTTTTCTGCATACAAATGCAAATATCTTCAAACTCTTCCCCCCCAGTTTCCTCTCTTCGTTTCTCTTTGTTCTTCGATGCCTTCTATGATGATCATGTAGAATAATATCTTTCCCTTTAGCATTTTGATCTGAAAGAAAAACAATACCACAAAACAAGATAGAATCATTCATCTTTCACGCTAATTGCAGAAATGTCTAACGTTTTGTCCCACATCGAATGATCATCTTCATATAAAACGATACTTAAGCTTGAGAGCAAGATCATGTATTTTTCTTACCATTGATATCATCCTCTCTCTTGGTGTCCTCTCTTTCTTGTTCATGAGCTCCTTTAAAGAACCATTGAAGAATCTGCTATTATTAAAACCAAAAAAAGAGAAAGAAAAATGAGTCATCTCTAAGGTTTAATGTGCTTAATACATACTAATCTATACATATCACACTAAAATTAATTGATTTGGTTTTCTATCCTTCCATTCTATTAGGATAGAGAATTAATTTCTTTTGGGCATACTGAATGTAAAAGTTAAGCCTCTCCTTAAATTGACATATCTAAGAATCAAATATTTGTCATTTGTAGAGTTTAAATAATTTCTGTTACTACGATTAGTTAATTTTGACTTACTTAGAGTAGAAGATAAAGTTCTCTTTAAATTGATATCTCCAAGAATCAAACATTTAACATTCTAAGAGTTTAAACAGTTGTTACCATTCTAACTAGTCAATATTAGTTATCGCTTCATATTTATTAATCACCTTGTAAAATAAAAAATTATTATCTTTCAAGCTTACTAAAGAGAAAAGATAAAACTTTATTCAAATTGACATTTTTGAGAATCAAACTATTATTGTTTCAGAAGTTTAAACTATCTCTAATAGACAACCACTTCCACCGACCAATATTGAGTACATCTTACTGTCTAATCATCACATACCAAAGCATATATATGTATAATTATAAATATGTACCTGCATGCCTGTTGGTGATACTTTGAGTCCTTTTTATGTATTATTTTGTGATTGTGGGTGTGGGTGATGACTCTTACAAGCCTAATTAAGATTCCTATATGTATAGTGTTCCAGGCATTTGGGAGAGATGAACAAGGGAATAGCAGCAGTATGAGAGTGAAGATGGTGATATAACCAGGCAGTGAGTGGGGAATATAGGGTGTGTCATGATTCAGAGTAACAAGGGGCTTCTTATATAAGATGGTGCCGAGGTGGGCATTAATTAAGGTCAAGGACTCACTGATTTAATTAGGGAGTAAGATTTATAAGCCTCCGTGGCATTGTTCTTGGCCATACACTTGTAAGCCTGAGATATGTTTAGACTCCAGCATATGTGGACCATCAATTGGAGCCTTTACGTGTCCCAACATTGCTCTTGTTTTTAGGAGAGTTTGAACAGTTTGCAACCGCAAAGAGTTTAATTATGTCATCAATAATGTGCAGGCACTTGCTTAAACCACAAAGTTACACTACTTTTGCTTTTGCGAAACAAGTTTAGCTCCATAAAAATGCACTACCATCAAATATGTAAGTTAATTAATATGGGATAATCTTTATTTAATTAAATATTTTGATTTTAATTTTTTAAAAATATAGTTGCATTAAAATTTGATAAGAAGAGTTTTATCATCTATTATAGTACTAATCAATTTGAATTTAGATTAGTCGATATTCATAGTTTGATGTTACGACGTTGGATTATTGTTTAAAAAAAAAAACAGAATGCACTTCAATTGTTTATCAACACAACTAATTTCAATTTAGATAGAAATTCACTTTAGACATGTTTTAAGTAAACCAGATTATCTTTTTTCGTTAGTCATCTGATATGTAATTAGATGATTGACAGTTAGTCTCAAAAAAACACTTCATTGCCAACTGTCGATGAGATAACCGGTGGTTCCAATATTGAAACCAATCCAATTCCATTTTGTGTAATTCTTTGCCTTCGATCTTTATTTGCTGTCTTCAATCTACGCATATTTTAGGGGAAGAAATAAGTTAAATTTAAATTAAGTCTTTTCTTTGCTTTTTCTTCTACATATCTTCTCAATCTTTATATACCCTAAAATATTTTAGAATAAATTAATAATTTAGTCCTTGAATAAAGCATCTATAAAAATCACTCTTCTTTCAATTTGATCCTTCAAACATAAAGACTTTCAACTTTGTTGCCCAAAGATTTTTCTCGAATAAATTGATCCTCTGTTCAGTAAAATGGAATTCCACCTAATCATTGACCAAATGATCCAAACTTGCTCACCGGTCTTCAACTCTCAAAAAACGGCGCACTTTGATATCAATTGATTTCCTGAAGAAACATTTTGATTTAAATAAAATATTTAGCAGACTAAATTGAAATGTTTTATTTTTGAAGAATTAAATTTTTAGAATAGAATCGACCTTTTAAAGTTTTTATTTGAGAAGGTTTATTTTTAGAGTAAAAAACTAGAAAAAAAAATGACGTTGCAAAAAAAAAATCCATTTATTCAATATTTTATTAGCACATGTTCATCTCTACAACTGAGTTTATTAACTTGTTGTATAAAAAAAAGTTGTACGATATGCATAGAAAATAGATTAAACGAGCAATGATTGAGTCAAAAGTGAATTTTAATCATTTAGTTAAAGAAGATATCTTATTGGTAATGCAATCCATAACAAAGTGATAAATTAAAATAAAATTCACAATATGTGACATTGTTGTACAAGATATCAAAACCAAAGAAGCAATTAATGGCATTATATATGCTGGTGCTGCTAGATAAGTAGAAGCAGAGAATCATATTGAAGACCCTACAGATAAAATACCCAATGTGGTTGGGTGTCACATGGAGCATGAATTAAATTGTGATGAAAAATCTAAATAAGGGAACCAAAATTGGTTGGCGCATTGGTCACACATTAATCCAATTGCAAGTTGGACATAAGACATGAGCAAGTGTGGGCTACCACAAGATATTTTACTAAGTCTGGAATTCCTGTGGATACAAATAAGGGACCCATCATTGTCACATGATGCTGAGATTAATATATTATATTACTTTTTGGAAAACAAAAATCTATAAGTACATTCGTTGAAGGCTCCAGAAGCCCTACTCTGCTTCATTCTGCGTGGTGGATTGAGGTTCCTCGGTTTTGTTTCCCTCTTGTTGGATCTGATGAACAAAGGCAAGGATACCTCATGATGTGTCACTCTGTCCTCCTTTGCTTATTCAAGCACACATGTGCCATCATTTCATAGGACAAATATTTTTTTCAAATATACATATAAAAAGATTTTAGAGTTTACAATTGCTCTCATAATTTTAGATTAGAAGTGACAAGGTAAAAGGCCTTCCCAATTCTTAATTTTTTTTTTGGCATTTTGTACTTTCTCCCACTTCTCTCTTCTAAGCAATTGTGGTTTCCATCTCCAAGCACAACAAGATCACAAATGGATCCGTCTTTAGCATCTTCTCTTGGCTGATTCCTCGAGTTTTTGACAAGCTAACAAGAAACTAGATAAAAAGATTTAAATCTTAAAAATTGATAATTTAATGGATATTTTAGTCCAAGATATCCATTTGATGGGCTTGAACCCGTCTTCATATCACTAAGCTTTAAGTTGTTAAAATAAAGTCTTTATTTTATTAGAATCTCTATCAAATAATTTTATTATAATCTCCTGTACATTGTGCGCGTGATGGCCACCTTCGGTCTTTTCCTCCTCCCTCATCTTTTTCTCCTTTCTCTTGACAAATTTCTTTATTGATTGGAGTCTTAGAGATGAAGAACGAGTGAGGATGAGAGATTGAAGTTTGAGAGGATCTTTAAAAAAAAAAAAAGAACAAGAAGAAGATGAAGAAGAGCAGACAGCAGAGAGAACGCGTGGTGAGGACTAAGTTGAGGATGAGGATGAGAGAATGAGAGGAAAGAGGATGATTGAATATTGAATTTGATAACTTTTTCTTTTTTAAAAAAAATTGTGACACAGAAAGTGGGCTAAACTAGTCATTTTTTGGTCTATTTAAAAACGAGTCAATCCAGCTTGGCTCACTTTTTTAAAAAATCCGAGACGGGCTAAATAAAACAAGTTGAACAAACTTATTTTGACAGCTCTACTTCTTGTCCATTTTGACATCTCTATCTAAGAATATTTATAAGTGATCCTAGTAGCTCCAAAAGTCTACCCAACAAAAATTGTATTTTGTCTAGAAGTTATAATGACAAGCTTTAGTAGCAATTTTCAAAAGTTACTGTTAAAATTTTGATTTTTAGTGTCAACGTTTATGGTGAACACTAAAAGCAAAATTTAAATAAAATGGCAACAATTCAAAATCATTACAAAAGTCTTATCAATAGTGATAACTAAACAATCGTCACTAACGACTCGTTTATCTAATTTGACACTATTATCTATTGCTAATCCATTCACATGCTTTAGAAATAATATTGTGCGTCCGATATAGGGCAACATAAGGGGAGTAGCGTGTGAAGCTTCAACCTAAAGAGTGAACACAATTGGTTTCATATTAATTTTGCTCACATTCTCTTTCATTTGATTTGTCATTTGTTACCGACATGCCATTACGCTTAATCCTCGTCCATAAATAACAAACTGGTCCTCTCAGATATTTACCAGATTTATGATGACAGAGATTGAAAAATTTTCTCATAACTTTCATGGCTGCAGCTGCTTTGAGACAAGGAGCTTCAATTGGAAAAAGATGTATACCTTGAAATAGAACAACATTTGCATATCAAAACATCCTTCTTTAATTTCTCGGACAAAGAACTTTCCTTTTGTCGAATAAAATCATTAAACTTCCGTACAATCATTCTCAAGCTTGGTCTAGCTAACATGTGGAATGACAAATTTTACTTTATTAATCGTATATTATAACCTGACACTGTTGGAAACTAATTTCCATTCAATTTCAATGGAAATACTCAAACCAATTCATCTAAGAAGCTGGCTATTAAATTAGATTAATCGTATAAAATTTTGAGAAATCAATGGAAAAACGCAGCTCGTGAGTGTTCTCACATTCCCCCACTAAATTACACATCGGTCTTATACTTTTGATGGGATCCACAAGCTATCTCTTATGTTATGTAATAGTTTGTTATCATGTTATCCTCAAATTTAAATCGATAGTTGTAAAAACTAACAATTTAAATAGACTAAACATTCTGTTAAATTTAAAAATTGATTTGAAATTCAAAATCGAACCTAGTGATTATGTCGTTGGTTTTCGGTTTTTCAAAGAGCCAATCATTGAAAGCATTTGACCCCACCAACTCTGGACAGAAACCCAGGGTTGTCCATATAGCTCTGCTCCACTGACATTGGGTAAAAGATGAGTAGCGTTGTTGTTCTCCTGTGTAAAGAATAGGCACCTTGGGTCTCCTCTTATTCCTCTCTCTGCTAAATTTTGTCTGAAGTATAGCATCTTAAGAACTAAATTTTGATTTTGTTTCTTAACTTACTTAAACATCTTAAATGTTTTCTTTTCTTACGTTTAACAGAAAAGTCTTGTGTAGTTTCTTACTTAATTTTGACAACTTGGTATAAAGTTTTGTTAAGCATTTTGGTGGTGTTAGAAAAACACTTGGGTTTGTTTTTTGTAATTTAAAGGAAAAAATTGAAACAAAATAAAATTAAGGGACTAAAGAGAAAATTAAGGTAAAATTAAGAGACCAAATTGTTACAAAATAAAATTAAAGGACTAAGGTGAAGCATTAGGTATAAGTGAGGAACTCAAGTGAAACTTAAGGTAAAGTGAAAAGATCACATTAGAGCAAAATCAAATTAAGGAACGAAAATGTAACATGATAACAGTTAACAAGTTAAAAGCCATTTCATAATTTTGATTTTAATTTCTTTAATTAGAATATGGCAAGTGTACAATCTTTAGATATCACTACTTATTTTCTATAACTCAACATCATATAATTGGCTCTTTCAAGAAATTTTTTTCGTATGTTCCATTTTTAGTAAAGAAAAAAAATAATGATAAAGATTAAAAGATTGAAGAAATTGCTTATAAATCTAGTTTTTCGAAAAATTGTCAAAAAATTAATTTGAATGAGAAATTTTTGTTTTTGGGTCAATTCATAAAGAAATTAAGAAGATTAATTTCCCTTCTTTATTTGAATTAGGGTTGACAATATTGACCCAAGTCCAATTAATGTTTTGGTCCAACCCAACCATATCGACCCACATTTAATTGGGTTGGGTCAGCAATCAGACTCCCTAATCATGAGTTCGTCAAGTCATAATTAAGTACTTGACCCAATGTTGTTATCTGTCTTCGTGTTTGCTATGGCCGAAGCCAGCACTTTGTTAAGACGCAGCCCATTCAATAGACTGGTGATTTCATTTATTAGCACCAGTAACAATAAACATTGGCTTTTTGTTTCACTGCATTAAATTTTTTAACGAAATGAATTATAACAAAGATATCAAATAAGAGCTTAAGGGAGAAAAGAGATTACATCTGATTTGTTTTTCTTTGTTTGCAATAACTCGTATAAATCTAATTCTTGCAGGGGCACAATTATTGGTTTGGAGAGATAATTATACTTTTCTTCTCATTTCACCCTTCCAAGAATAACTGGATACAAAGTTCAAAAATTCGAGTCCTTTGACAAAATGGCTGCTCCATTTTCTAACCATTCTGGAGTTGTGCAGATCGTCAATAGTCTCCTCTTTCAAATACAGCAGCTGCTCCCATACCAGACCCTGCATTGATTATGGACACTTATAATGTTATAAAGCAAGAAATTTAATAATATCATAAAGTCTTGCGTCATTGCATTAACAATCTCTTTACTTTGCTCCTAGTGTATTCCTTTCTATCTAGTTCAAGGGGAGCAAGGTAATCGTTTCCAGAAAGAAATGGAAGACTCATCCTCTTTTTGTTTCTGTTCTTTTGCTTCTGATATTATAGCTAAGAAACAAAATTATTTTTGCCTCTTTACTTTTTTCCTAGTGTATGAGACAACTCTTTTAGTAAGAAAAGACGATCATGTCGAGTTACCAAGCCAGTCTGAGTGTTAGACCAAACTGTAAATATCACCAATTCATCCCAAAAGCTTAAGCTATCCAGAGAAGGTCCGAAAATGAAAGGCTGGGAAGATAAAGAACATTTTCCAAGCCACAGATTAATTTGACACATGGCATAATATCTATGTGCATTGCACATAGATATTATGCCAAAGCGACAATCCTTGCCTTGGCGCTTCATCTCATTCAACACTGTAGCAACACAGCAAGCACCTAACACAAAATGGCAGCATATAATTTCACAATAATGCATCTCAGATTCAGCATAAAAGGAGTAGAGATTGTGCTGTTCATCTATAGGATAACAAGAAATCAAAGATAGATGAGTTGACACGGCACAATAAGACAATCATGCATGTCTCCAGGTTTCTGTCTGAGCAAGAGTAAGACAATATATGCATCACAAGTTTAACAAGCAACAAACTAAAAATGAGTTAGAGGTTAAAATTAGAGACTAGGTTATACCACAATTGTCAAAGTTCAGGTATCTAGGATCAGTTATACAAGATAACAGTAAAATTAATAGAGATATTACACATAAGATACAAGCTAGGTGGATGAAATTAAAAAAAGCATCAGGAGTTGTGTGTGACTGAAAAGTACCTAATAAGTTCAAAGGAAAGTTTTATCGTACAGTTATAAGACCAGCAATATTATATGGTAGTGAATATTGGGTAGTGAAAAGACGACAAGAACACAAAATTGGGGTAGCAGAGATGAGGATGTTGAGATAGATGTGTGGTCATACACGACAAGATATGATCCGCAATGATTGTATACAAACTAGAGTTAGAATGGCACCTATTGAGGAGAAAATGATAAAAAATCGTTTAAGGTGGTATGATCATATTCAAAGAAGACAGTTGGAGGCGCCAATAAGGAGGGTTGAGCAGATGGTATGGAGTCCTGTTAAAAAAAGCCGAGGACGACCAATAAAGACACTTGGAGAAGTCATTAAACGAGATCTTTTGATAAATGACATACTTAAAGAATTAGTTATTGATACAGCTCAATGGCGTCGTGCGATTCATATAACAGACCCCACCTAATGAGATAATACTTTGTTGTTACTATTGTTATTGTTGTTGTATGCTCAATTTTAAGAACCTGTAGCGCCCAAAGGATGCCCAAGAGCAATGGTGCCACCATTAACATTGACCTTTTGGGGATCAAGTGCCAATTTCTTGCAGCAATAAACGTATTAAGATGCAAATGCCTACACAAGTGACGAGATCATTATATTGCTATGAAAAAAAATTAAGGTAACAATTTTCTAAATGGAGAAAAACAACCGAGAACCATTACTTCATTAATTTCAAACAAGTTAATATCACTCCGCAGCTGGAATAGCAAAAGCAGGGCCAATTCCTATAACAGCAGGATCTACTCCAACTGCTGCAAATCACCTACAGAGTTTAAAATGGGATGCTAAGATTACAAAGCAAAATTGAACTCGTTCGTGCACCAAGTTTAAACTAGTTAATTTCATTCTACAGTATAAATGCAAAGCTACGTCTAGGTCCACATCCAATGTTAGTCTTTGATATAAAGTATTGTTTTTGGATCATTGCTGTGTACCTGAAGATGCCAAGAATGGGAAGACCCTTCTGTACAGCCACTCTTCTCTTCATGGGGAGCACGGCTGCAGCACCATCACTGACTTGACTTGCATACCCTGAAATTAAAATTAAATTGAGCTACAATCCAAAATGACCCACAAGTAAGAGATTTGGCCAATGTAATAAAATTAACAAGAACAGAGTTCTTGATTACCTGCAGTTGTGGATCCATCCTTCTGGAATGCAGGCTTCAGCTTTGCCAAATTCATCAAGTTTGTGTTTGGCCGGATCCCATCATCAACAGAAAGTATAATTTTATTCTCCTCTCCAGTTTTTGGGTCCACAATCTTTAGAAATTATTACAATTAGAATACTAGGACACTATAATGGTTAATTCATCTTGGCAGTTCGCACTTACCTCTGTAGCAACTGGAATTTACCAGATGCTGTTGCAGCTGCAGCATGCTTGTGAGACTCGACCTATTTATAAAGACCATAAGAGTTCCAATCAGTGTGATGATCTCTTCATAGATTCTTAGCATGTTTAATTTGTTCATAGTCACAGCAACCTGGTCTTGCTCCTGCCTCATCACACCGTAACGATGTGCAACATTCTCAGAAGTAATTCCCATAGGCAGAAGACAATCCTGGGCTTGTGCAAATGTTTTCCACCTGTTAAAATAGTGATTTAG
This sequence comes from Biancaea sappan, assembly GCA_037074585.1. Classification (NCBI taxonomy): domain Eukaryota; kingdom Viridiplantae; phylum Streptophyta; class Magnoliopsida; order Fabales; family Fabaceae; genus Biancaea; species Biancaea sappan. Next base: position 14,613,118 of record CM073495.1, on the reverse strand, counting down.
TCAAAAAAAGAATCTGGTTAAACCCCGTTTTGAGACAAAGTGTGAACTTTAAACAACAACAACAACAACAACATAGCATTATCCCACTAAGTGGGGTCGGCTACATGGATCGCACGACGCCATTGAGCTCTATCAATGACCAACTCTTTAGATATCTCATTTACTAAAAGATCCCGTTCAATAATTTCTCTAAGTGTCCTTTTTGGTCTTCCTCGACCTTTTTTCATAGGGCTCCAAACCATCTGCTCAACTCTCCTAACTAGCGCTTCCAACGGTCTTCTTTGCACATGCCCAAACCATCTTAAACGATTTTTAACCATTTTTTCCTCAATAGGTGCCACCCCAACTCTACCTCGTATATGGTCATTACGGATCCTATCTCTTCTTGTATGACCACACATCCAACGCAACATCCTCATCTCCGCTTAAACAATATAGCTTAAATATACCTTTGGGTTAGTTTTGCAAAGCTTTGAAATATTATCTTGTGACATACACTCTAAGCCAGCTCTCATGCTTGTATCAAAGGATAGGAAGGTAAGACCGGTAACAAGATCTCAAATTCATACTTAAGAATGTCGTAGAACCCAGCTTTTATATAAGCAGCAGCATCAGCAACTGCCTGACGTCCAGATGAACATTGCCTGTTGACAGTTCTGAGAGGCATTGTATCTGTTTGAATCATAAAAGAGATTAATCACAAATTTCAGCTGAGTTACATAGTATTGTAGCTTTAAGCATTGAAGGGAGTCATCCGTGAATTCCTCTTCCAGTAAAGTCAGGAACTCCACATAAATCACGTTTTCAATCAGTGTTTATAGCTCAGTTCTCATTCCAAATTCATTCAGTTATTGGGATATTAATTTAACCAGGGAAACCGGCATAGAAGGTTGCCATCCTGCACTCAATTGGTCTTTCTGATCCTAGTCCCAATACAGTGCCAACAACTATGTCTCCTACTTCACTTGGGTTCACATTTGTTTTCTCTATCACAGCCTACATAAGAACTCAAAATTGAGGTAAAATTTATCCAAACATGAACCATTTTAAATGTTCCCTTAAACCAAAAATTTCATCACAAATTTTTTTTCCTTAGCTAATGAATTCATACCTTCAAAACAGAGGCAAGTAGATCATCTGGAAGGGTATCCTTGAAGGCCCCACATTGGCTTTACAAATGGCAGTTCGATATGCACTGGTTTTTCAGTGAATTTATTAAAGTGGAAGGTTTAATAATGTGACTAAAATAGTAATAAGTAATAACTTAGAAAACGCACAATAGATTGCTATCCATATTGCCAAATTGGTCAACTTACGCCACAATAACCACGTCATCTTCAGATGCAGCTGTTCGCCCATGAGAAAAATCTTCAGCAGCACAGATTGAAGCCTAAGAAGACGGGGAAAGAGAGTACACGGACACAGTTAGCCATCCGTTTTGAAGGAAAGAACAAAAATAAAATTGTTGTAGCTGATGAAGTATAGCATTTCTACAAAAGAGAATACTTATATAATGCTCCTTATATCTTTGCCATCAAGATGAAACATGGCATGTATAAAAAGATTTTTAAAAAACCAATCATCTAATGATGAGTTGTAAGAAAAATATGAAGTTATTTTTTAAAGATTTTACACTAGTCATGTTCTGATTGATTGGATAACCTAACACTTATGTTCTGATTAAATAACTTGGTAGCAAATATATAAAAAATAAGTTTTTTCCTTCTACAAGTCCTTCAATTGTAACTGTTCACATGATGAAAAATCCAAAGATGTAAGAAACGAAAATAAAATATATGTATATCCTGAATTAATTTCGAGCTCCAACTTTATACTATCATCTGTAGGATCAGATTAATACATGAAAAATATGTCAGACAGTTTAAGCATTTGAAAATTATTAAAATATTCTCGGGCAAAAATATAACTGGAATTTATGGAACGACCAACGCAAACTCAATTAGAGAGGCGATTTCAACATTAAGTAAATGCACAGCAGTAGAAGCAATAAACCATAGCGGAAAAAGAAACGCACACTTGAGGCAAAACAATCGCTCGCTAAAAACGACACAAAAATAGATTATATGGAATACATAACAGTATTGAGATGTATGCTTAAACGATATAATATAAAGTTACTGAGAGATCAGTAGATTGATGAGATGAAGATGAAATTGAAGAAGCAGGTCGAAGATGTTCAAGCAGCACTTTCTGTCTCTGAATAGCTCTCTCCATCTTGGAGCTCCTCTTGTGCCTCTGCTCCTTCGCAAGAAGTTGTTGCAGAGAAAAGCTACAAAAGAGGTGTTATACAAGAACAAGAGAGAAATACTGAAATAGATTTGACCAAGAGAAATGGACAAAACAATGAAGGAGGCCTCTCTCATTCTCTGGCAAAGTCGCCTTAAAAAAAAAAAGCAAATGTTACAAACACTTTTAATATATATATATATATATATAAATTTTATGTCTCTTAATATATATAATTTTAAAAATTTTATCAGTCCAAAAAATTATATATCAATAAATAATTAGTATAAAATATGAAATATAATATAAAAATTAAAATATGTATAAGGGAAGAGAATAAGAAGTTAAATAATTTATTATCACTATTTATTATTTGTAGAATATAATAAAATATATTAAAATTTCATTATTTTAAAAATGATTAAATAAATTGTAAACATATAAGTATTATATTATTTCTAACAAACAAACGCAGTGGGTGTGATTGCCGTGAGTGGAGCATGCTACACATTTTTCACAAGAGATGGTCGATTCATATGATTCTACCGACCCAATGAAACGCCAGCTTGATCTTAAAAAAATTAAAAATAAAAAAAAATACACTGAGATGTGACACTAGGATGTCACGACAAATATTCAAAGATTTAGATAATAAATTAGGGAAAATATACTTTATTTTCATGAATTTTTTAATGTGAAAAAAATTTCTATAAACTTTGAAATTTAACAAAAAACTCTTATAAATTTTTTTATTTGTGTAGTTTATCCCTTTCATTAAAAAAATCGTTAAATTGATTAACGTTCAATGTCACGTCAGTCCAAATTTGTCTCATCAACAATTGACATATAAAAAAATAATGTCATGTCAGCTTTTACCTAAACTCACTGCCCATAATCCTCACACACTTATTTTTTGATTCATCATGCGATAAGAATACTAGGGGATGAATGTTGAACCATTTACTATACCCTTACCTCTAAACCAATCCCTGGACATCACTACTTTCATCTCCTCTCATGCTCACCATGGCAAGATTGCTTTCATCGATGTTCCCACTGGTTACCTAATGCGATCTTTCCCGACAAGTGTATCGGGTCGCATAAGTAATAAAGTGAGAGAAAGAATTATCATCTTTAGGAATTGACTTTTAACAATTACCAGTTTCACTAGATCAAGTTATATTTGGACAGAGGAAAAGATAGAGAATTCACTGAAAGTAAACTAAAATTAACGACAAAGAATTAACTAAACGATAAATGAAGAAATACACAATAACACAGTAGGTATAGGGGATTGACTTTCTTAACTCATAATCCGATTAATTTATAGACAAATCAATCTTCGAATAGTTAAAGAATACTTAGATACATTTGCAAATTGCTTTTAAAGTTGGTCAAGTTCATGAAATTATTTGAACCCAATGTATTGGTGAAACAAACCTTCCTCACCAAAATAATTAGCTAATGTCTTAGTCAAATTATTTGATTCAGAGTTTAAGCTTGAGAACCTATAAGATCATACAAACAAGATATCTATGTCTAGTATAACCCGGTTCATGGTAGAAGTTACGAGGGCTAAAATCATATCTAACTATTTCTAGCTTAGACAAGATAAATCTTAAATACATCTAAGTTATATGATTGGAATCACACAAAAGGAAATAAAACGGTAAATCTACTCCAATAATTAGAACTGCAATTATATTAAAGTATTCAACAACAAAGTTTCAAAGAAAGTTAATATACATCAATTCCCTAAACCCTAGAGTTTAGTTACAACATGAACAAGGGGAAGAAAAACATAACAAATACACAACAAAACATGATCAAGAGGAAGAAGAAAAAGGAAGAAAAGCTTCAAACTCAGTAGAGAAGAGATCTCGCATCTCCTCCATTTTTGCCCTAGTAGAGCTCCCTTGCTCCTCCAACCAAAAGATCCCAAAAACTTCTGCAGAAATGCTATTTATAGTAGAAATCACGCAAGTACAGAAGTGGGATGCCTAGGCACCAAGCAAAAATAGGCAAACAGAGAGTTCGAGGGCTGGCACGTATTGAAGCTTGGATAGAGAGTTGAGGAGCTGGTGCCTAGATTTGCAGCAGATCAGCACTTTTCTTCAGAATTTCATCAGCTCACCAACAAACATCAGCCCAAAATTAAAAGCCTACAAGAATATACAACAGAAAGCATTAAAAGGCGGTGGAAAAGAGATTAAAACAAGATAAAACAAAGAAACTACTATGTACAAAAAGATAAGCTAAAATAAAGGATAAAGCATACAAAAGGATAGCAAAATGGGATCAAGGAGAGGAAAAAGCCCAATAGAAACTACCTAAATTGACCAAAATAAAGGACTTATCAACTCCCCCGAACCAAGACTTTTGCTTGTCTTCAAGCAAAACAATAATCGAAAAACTAAGCTAAACTAAACCTACGGATTTTTTAAGATAGAGAAGAAGTGCTTAACAACATGAAACATTAAACCAAATCAACTCAATTTCACACAGTTATCTTCATAAAACTAAACTTGATCTTGGGTAATTGAGAATTCAAAGATTGACATGATATTTTTCCAAGAATTTTTTAAAGAAAAATTGCAAACACCCTCACTTTCTCAAATTACTCTCTGCATACTTTAAAGGAAATATCTTTTTCATAATGAATTCGGCTCTCAAGGAAAACTTCTCAAACAAGGGAACTTTTAAGAAAAAGGTGATCAAAGTGAAGACAGTGCTCTTAATCCACACATCTCCTCCTCAATCAATGCAAGAAGAAATAAAAGCGAGGTTAAGAAACAAAGAGTTGTCTGTGCGCCAAATCCACACAACAACACCTTGATCGTCACCTTTATTTGCTAAGAAAATGTAATTCATTGGTTGGAACAAGTGTTGTACGCCTAATCCACACTACACTTCCTCAACTTAAATCAAAATTCTATTTTATTTAATTAAAATTGTTTTGCTTTTTGTTTTTCTCATTTTCATTTTTTTAAGAGAAAAAAATCCCTTATTGAGCAAAAAGTTGTCATAAAAAGAGAAAAAAAATTTCAAGATTTTGAAAGAGTGCTTTAAGAAGGTTGAGAGAGTCGACAACCTTTAATTAAAAAGCTTGAAATTTCTCAAATAAATCTATAAATTTTGAAAAACCAAATTTAAGGTAAATTTTAAACAAGATGACCATGCTAGGAATTAATTGAAAATGAAATAACATAAAACCTGTAAAGCACATTCTAATCTATCAAGAATAATCCTAAAAATGTGATGGTTAAACTAAAACAGAGACACTCTTTTGAATATAAAGAAAGTTTAGAGGTAACAACCTAAAACCGCTCTTCTTAACTCGATTAATGGAAGAAATTATAAAGGCATGTCTATATCAAATTATATGTAGCATTGATACAGACCTTATCAAGCTATGGCTAGCATTAATATAGACCCAAGTTTCATTGAAGATGGTAGCTAAGCATCCAAGAGCAATCAACAACAATAAAATCTTCTCCCCTAAACCTAAACAAAACAATGTCCTTAATGCTAAACCACAAGGGCGGGTTTCGAAAAAGAATGCTATGCATAAAAATAAACCATCAACAAAGGCAATCAGAATTAAAATGCAGAAAATAAATACAAAGAAACTAAACAGAACAATAATTAAAACTGCAGATAAAAATAAGAACGAAATTAATAAGATAGAAGGGCAAGAAACTTGAGTTGCCTCCCAAGAGCGCTAAGTTTATAGTCTTTAGCTGGACTTTACCCGGTTTGTTCAGCTATGCCGGCACCACATCCCTCCACAGAAGGATATTGAAATCCATGAAAGTTCTCATAGGTAGAGGAGTAGGTGGGCTTTGATTGTTTCCTGCCTTAGTTGCAGGTTGAGCTTGTTTGGCTCATATTGCGTGTCAAGATTACTTTTGGCTTCTGCGATCCGACCTTTCAAATTCCGGGTAGAATACTAATGAACTTGAGTCGGTGGTACCTCGCATAAAATAATGAAATGTGTAAGAAAGAGAATGTAAATAAAGACAAAAGTATGAACAAGCATAAGAGTAAAATTTACAGTATAAATATGCATAGAAAAAGTAAGGTCCAAACTACAACCTTACTAGCTACTCTTAATATTGTTAAACACCGTCAATCCTCGGCAACGGTGCCAAAAACTTGATGCAATCTTTCCTGACAAGTGTATCGGGTCGCACAAGTAGTAAAGTGAGAGAAAGATTTATCGTCAACAGGGATTGACTTTTAACAATTATCAATTTCATTAAATCAAGTTATATTTGGACGGAGGAAAAGATAGAGAATTCACTGAAAGTAAACTAAACTAACGATAAGGAATTAACTAAACGATAAATGAAGAAATACACAATAACACGGCGGGTATAGGGGATTGACTTTTTTAACTCCTAATCCGATTAATTCATAGATAAACCAATCTTTCAATTGTTAAAGAATACTTGGATACATTTGCAAATTCCTTTTAAAGTTGGTCAAGTTCACGAAATTATTTGAATCCAATGTCTTGGTGAAACAAATCTTCCTCACCAAAATAATTAGCTAATGTCTTAGTCAAATTATTTGTTTTAGAGTTTAAGTTTGAGAATCCATAAGACCACGCAAATAAGATTATCTATGTCTAGTATAACCCGGTTCACGGTAGAAGTTACAAGGGCTAAAATCATATCTAATTATTCCTAGCTTAGATAAGATAAATCCCAAATACATCTAAATTACATGATTGCAATCACACAAAAGGAAATAAAACAGTAAATCTACTCCAATAATTAGAACTACAATTATATTAAAGTATTTAATAACAAAGCTTCAAAGGAAGTTAATATACATCAATCCTCGAAACCCTAGAGTTTAGTTACAACATGAACAAGGGAAAGAAAAACATAAAAAAAATACACAACAAAACATGATCAAGAGGAAGAAGAAAAAGGAAGAAAAGCTTCAAACTCGGTAGAGAAGAGGTCTCCCATCTCTTCCATTTTTGCCCTAGCAGAGCTCCCTTGCTCCTCCAACCAAAAAATCCCAAAAACTTCTACAGAAATGCTATTTATAGCAAAAATCATGCAAGTGCAGAAGTGGGGTGCCTAGGCGCCAAGCAAAAATAGGCAAACAGAGAGTTTAAGGGTTGGCGCCTGAGGCGCCACATATTGAAGCTTGGATAGAGAGTTTTGCTTCAGAATTTCATCACCTCACTAACAAACATCATCCCAAAATTAAAAACCTACAAGAATATACAGCAAAAAGCATTAAAGGCAGGGGAAAAGAGATTAAAACAAGATAAAACAAAGAAACTACTATGTACAAAGAGATAAGCTAAAATAAAGAATAAAGCATGCAAAAGGATAGCAAAATGGGATCAAGGAGAGGAAAAAGCCCAATAGAAACCACCTAAATTGACCAAAATAAAGGACTTATCATTGCCACTTCATTGTCCAATAGCTTTGGCAAGTTGTCTATTATAACTAAATTCTGCAGAGTACCATTATTCGCGTAGTGCAGTAAACTAAAAGAAGAATTGAGTTTAAGAAGGGAAATAGACAAAAAGAAATTTAGAAGAGCTTCAACAAGGAAGAGATTGAGATTTCACAGAGAGAGAAAGAGAGATTAAGAAAGAACAAAGTCAAGAAAGAAAAGAATACAGAAGGAGAAAGAGACGAGACAGAGATGAATAGCAGAGAAGGGGTTCGAGGAGGATTCAGGAGAAGACAATTTGATTATTCATGACACATGTATCCATAGGATAACCAATCTTAAATACACTTGGAAAACATAGCAACAAAGTTACAGAGAAAATACAATATTACCCCACTAACTCACATGCAAAGACTTGTAACATCTTGGGTGTGGGAACAACCTATTATGAATCCTCAGAAATAATAACGAGAAATTTATATGATTAAATTATAATCATTGGGGACTAAAATAGAAGATTCTAGTTGGAGTAAGAAATATGAAAAAGAATATTATGGAGTCTGTAGAATTTTGAAGTCATAAATACTATATTACAGTTTAATTTGAATATTTTGAAAAATAGCTAGTGAGAATTTTGTTGGGAATTAAAATAAAATAATGACAATAAATTTTGAGGACTTATTTGAAAAGTTATATTAGGCTATGAGGTGATTTTATTTTAATGGAAAGGATAAAACAAAGGAAATAAATAATTTTGGGCTTTTAGGAGAAAATAGGAAATTTTTACAAAAACTCATAAGAACCTATGTGAATTAGTTTTTTTTTTTTTGGGGAGGAATATTGCTCTGTGTAATTTACCCTAAAGAATAAAGTAAATGGTGTGAGTGGAGCTTCACATGTGTATTCCACTAGTCCCCTTTTATCTATGTTGTGATGATTCATCAGGAAGAAAATAAATAAAAGAAGAGAAAAAAAAGGAGAGAAATTGACTTTTGGAACCTTCAGGCAGAGAGAATAAAGATCAAGTGAGAAAGAGATATATTCAAGGGGAGACAAAGAGATTAAGGAGAGAGTATAGAGCAGATAGATAGAGAAAGAGAGAGAGAGAAGAGATTAGAGAAACTGAGGGAGGGAGAAAGATAAGCTGTGCATGGTGGTTCCATTGTTCCTTGGCTAAAGCTTCGTAGGAATCATCCCCTTCCTCATTTTTTTTCTCCTTCAGTTTTGAAGAAAAAGAGCCTAGCTAGGCCAGCTCGCCAGCCCGTGCATTATGTTTTTTTTTGGATTCTTCTACTAGCCTACTAGCATTGCCTCCAGAGTCTAATCCCCACACATATCCTAGCCTAAAATGTTGGCCCGTACTTGTGCTAGTTCATTGAATGGCCCTTTTGTTGTTTTGTAGCTACTGGCAAAACAAACAAAAGAAAGGTCATCACTCATCAGTCATCATCATTCATCAGAGGATCAGAGTTCAGAGAGAGATGGATGACGAGAAGAGATGGATGTGGTGCAAAGATGGAGAGACTAAGGGACACGGGGGATGATTATTAACTCGAAGAGCAGAATAGAAAAGAAGACACGAACTTGAAGGTAAAGCCATGAAGATCTCTTATCTGTGATCTCGATCTCCTCCATCGCTCATGAGTGAAGAAGTCGATCTCTAATGCGGGTCTGCCTGTGTGAAGGGAGAAGTTGAGAAAAGGAGATGCCATATGTGATCTTGATCTCTAATCTCCTCCATTGCTCTATGGCTTTGTCAATCTGGCCCTCCCCCTCCATCCATCTCTATTCTCTTTTCTCTCTGGTCTCATTCATCTCAGACCCTCCCCAGTTCCCCTTTCGTCATTCCCTGAGTCTTTGTTCTCTCTTCTCTCTGGGCTGGTCTCATTCATATCATCTCTCAAGGCTCAACCCCAAACCTTGCCTATCAGTATTATACATATGTATAATATATATAAATATATATATATATAAGGACGAGTTACATGGGTTGGGCTATTAGGCCTGGTCCTTTGCGAGCTGGCATTTAGCCAGCCTAGCCTACCTCTAATGCTAGGCCGTGCATGTTTTGACATGTCTAATTGTTATCTACTGCTACAAAAGTTTTGGAATTGTTTGAGGCATCAAATAAACTCCAACTGATTTGAAATTTCATGTGTCACTTGTGTGGATATAATATATAGTGCCTACCAAAATTTATTAAATCTCACTTAATTAGCTTTGTTGACCAAAATAAGACAGCTTTACTGTTGGTATACTTTCTAAGATAAAAATATACATAAATCAAGTCCTTTAAGCTTGAAATTTTTATGAGATATTCCCTGTCATGTGTAGACATAAACTGGACAGTTTCATAGTGTTTGGGAAATCATTGTTAGGTCAAATATTAGAGAAATAGAACCTATCTTAGAATTGGGGATAATCTAACTAGTTTTACTTAATGCTATGTTAGGCTGATCAACTGGTCATATTATGCTTTAAAATTTTGGCAAAATGGTACTTCATCTCCCTAGCGTTTACCTCGATTTTCATTCATACTTCTAACATTTTTTGTGTCAAATATGTCCCTTATGTTTCAATTTTGATCAAATATACCCTTTTTTAAAATCATTAAAAAACTAACGGAAGTCCACGTCATTTGCTGACTGGGATGCTTACATGGCATAGTGGAGGAATATGCCACATCACTTGATGCATTCAATAGCATCCTGACAAGTGGCAATTGGGGGGGGGGGAGAGGGAATCAACAAAGTGCACAATGAAGAATTTGAACCCAGCACCTCATATATAAAGGAGTAATCCTCAACTATTGAGCCACTGATACATTTTTAACATATATATACACAATTTAATATATCTGGGAAATTTTGTTCTTGTATTCCAAAATTTAAAACAATAGACACCAATTATTATATGTTATAAAACAATAATAAATCTTATAATAAGAGAATATACTATTATTTTACATAACTTTTTTAAATTATATAAAAATTTAAAAAATTAATAACAAATCTTATAATATAAATTTAATTATTATTTATAGTTATTTGAAACTAACTTCATATTAAAAAAATAATTATAACAATATGCTATACATATTAAGATTAATTTATAATATAAGATTTGATATTATAATTTTTAATAAAAATTTTAATCTAATTACATTAAAATTATTACTAAAAATTTAATTACATTGATCTATACATTAAAATTATTATTAAAATTTTTTATGTAATTAAATATAATAATTTTAATGTAATTTTTAATTTAATTAAAAATTATAATATCAAATCTTATATTATAAAATAATTTTAATATGCATAGCATATTTTTATAATTATTTTTTAATATAAAATTAGTTTTGAATAACTATAAATAATAATTAAATTTATAATATAAGATTTGTTATTAAATTTTTTAAATTTTAATATAATAATTGATGTATATTGTTTTAAATTTTGGATACAATAACAAAAATTCCTATATATATTAAATTGCAGATAAATATATTAAAGATGCATTAGTGGCTCAATGGTTAAGAGTTATTCCTTTATGTGTGAGATGCTGGGTTCAAATCCTCCCTTGTACACTTTGTTGAGTTTTTCCCTAAATGCCACGTGTCGCGATGCTATTGGATGCATTAGGTGACGTGGCTTATTCCTCCACATGGCATGTAATTATGTGCCACATAAGCATCCTAGTCAACAAGTGACATGGACTTCTATTAGTTTTTTAACTGTGTTAACAAAATGATATATTTGAACAAAATCGAAAAATAAGGGACATATTTGACATAAAAAAATGTTAGAGTTATGAATGAAAATCGAGGTTGTAATACCCACTAATTTTGAAATCATGTAATTGGCGGTATTACGGTTGTGGTAATGAAAAATTTCATTATTTTTAGTGGAATTATTTGGTTAATTTTAATTTCCATAGTTAATTTATTCTTTTTGAATTTTATTTATGGAAGTGAAGATAAATAATTGAATCGGGTATTTTATTACGGATAATATTATAGAGGATTGAGGAAAGATAAGAGAAAGAGGAAATTTTGTGGAGATAGAGTAGAGAGACAATGAATAGAAAGAGAGTAATCATGAGGCATAGATGAGGCTGAGTACCTATGAAATCTAAAGAGGAACTAAAGTGAAATGAGGAACTAGATGACACTTACAATATAGAAAATACCAAAATTGGAGAAATTACGTGTTTGTCACCATTAAGGTTAACCGAGCAAAGTAGGCATAGAGGAGGCTGAGTACCTATAAAGTCTAAAGAGGAACTAAAGTGAAATGAGGAACTAGATGATACTTAGAATATAGAAAATACCAAAATTGGAGAAATTATGTGTTTGTCACCATTAAGGTTAACTGAGCAAAGTAGTAATTTCATCCTAGGCGGGTATATATAGGCGGTCCCACCTTGTTTTCTTCATTTCTCACTTCTCTCTCTCCTCACTTTCTGTCTTCCTTCTCTCTACCTTTCTACTCAAATCCTCAACGAGCTTTGGAGAACCTTTCTCCAGTGGTAGGGCGGGTCATTGGAGGCTAAACAACTTAGGAAAAACAAGAAATCGAGGTAAGGATTCCGGATTCCTAAACTTTTTCCCTATTTTCTAGTTTTAAGGGTATATGAGGTAAAATTGAGATTACGGCTTCATTTCTTGGTTAAAATTAGGGTTTTTAGTGTCTAAATACTCCTTAAATATCAAGGATGAGATTCCATGGAAGAAATCATAGAAAATAGTGAAGATTTAGCCAGATATGAGCCAAATCCACGAAGAAATCACAAAATGGTAATCGTGGTGCCCCAGGTGCCAAGCACTGAAAATTGGGCAGAAAGTTAAGGGTCTGGAGCCTCAACTGCCACAGGTGGTGCCCTAGGCACCAGCCATCAGACAGCCTCTTTGGTCCATTTTCAAATGGTCATAACTTCTTCGTCTGGACTCCATTTTTTTATCAAACTTTATATCATTGAAACGCTCTTTGAGTTTAGTTTTCATTGGTATAAGATTTGTTTAAAAACTCCTTACCGGTTAAAGAGTTATAACTAAATGAATGACCAAAGATTAGGGTTAGTGGTGAGGATTTTCTTCGTTTTAATTAGTTATTGATTTGGGTTGATTCCAGGTAACTTGGGAGTTTCTTTGGCTTTGTCTCCTTGTGCAGTAAACCTTATCGGCATCAAGGTGAGTGGATGAACTTGCCATTTAAATTTTATTAAATTATTTGGCCAAGTTAATATAAATCTCATTCACACTATAATTGGTAATTCAACAATGAAATTCCCTAGTTAATGGAAATAACTAGATTGAGGTATTTCATTGAATGATTATAGGAGTTATCTTGTGGGGTTTATTTTATAGGATAATGGATTTTATGTTTAATTATATTTAAAGTAGCAAATTGATGTGGTATGTGCTGTGAGATGTTTGTGTGGGAAAATGCATTGCATATCATCAGTTACATATTCATATTATGAGAAGTGAAAATGTGTAAAAATAGAGCAAAAAGCTATCCATTATGTAATACCATTGAATGGTGTCAATGGGTATGCATACACATTAAGGCTAATCTTCAATGTGGTGTGGGAAAGAGTGGGATAAACATTACGTATTGCATTTGTCCACATCGTGAGAGGGAATAGAGGGAAGAACCTCTGAATAAACCCATTAAGAGTTGGTCTTTAATGTGGTAAGTATGGAAAGGATGTGAAAAATGCATCATACATCATGCATTGTATAATGCATTTTGGAGTGAACGTTTACTTACGCTTTTATGTATTTGAGAATTATTTTGTGAGATTGTAGACTTGCATTGAATTGCGAGTTTTGATGCGTGGTAAGATACATTATATATATAATATTTCGTATTGGTTTGCGCTAGAGGTATTTGTTCTGATTATGGTAGTGAGGCTGGTATTTGTACTTGTGTTATGTTTTTATTGCATAGTCATTTACTCACTGAGTTTTCATAAACTCATGCTATCTTTTGCTGTTTTCAGATTTAGTAGCTAAGGAGGATGTGAAAACTGTTGGAGATTAGCAGCTTAGAGATATACTGCATTTAGTCGGAAGGTTCTAAATGAACCAATTAAAAAAACTCTATAATCCTATGTAATTTAGGGATTTTATTAATTTGGCTATAATTTGCTTTGTAAATTATGTAATTTACAATTTGCATAGTTGTGGATATTAGGATTGTTCAAGGAAATTATGAGCTACCACTGATGTATATCATATAATATATGTATATTCATATGCCCATTTTCTGGGGCATTACAGAGGTAAACGTTAGGGATATGAAGTAATTTTTTGCCTAAAATTTTTATGAAAGGATGTCATAACACTAATGTATAAGTCTACCAAGTTTCAAGAGATTTGGAGTTGAAATAGTAGGTTAAAGGCTTACAAAACTAAGACCCTAATACTACAGAAACAGTCTAGACAGTAGTTACAAAAGCAAGGATTTGAAAAGGCAAATTGTATTATTTTTCTCTGAAATTTTTTTTTTAAGATTCTAGACATGTTAAGGATATTTCTACCAAAATTCATAAATTTTGGAGTTGTAGTTACTGCCAAGAAAAATTATGAAGTTCAGAGACTGAAATTCAGTCCTAAACAAAACGTGTGTGGTCGTTTTGAGAAATTTAAATGGTTCTAAGAGGGAATTACCTCTAAATTAAGTGGAAAAAGAGAAAACACAATAAAGAATGACTCTTGTAACTTTGTAGTCCTAAGAACTCATCCAATGATGCTTTAAGTAAATACATTTGAGTCTATGAGAAATAATGGCGTGAGATAACATTTGAAATATATTTTGACTTTAACAAGAATTTTCCACTTCTTGATATTACTTTTATTCACTCTTTCCTTGCTTGAAAGTAAATCTTGAAAGAATGCAAAGTACTATTCATGGTTCAAAACATTTTGATGTGAATGTATTAGTAATTGTGATGTCTATGATATCTATAATGGATTTGGTGTAAGATTGTGAGGATTTTAATACTGTTATGTATATAAGATATCATATTGACAATGTGTTGATTATGTTGTGGTCTGAATTACAAATGGTTATGGTATGTTTCTAATTATGACTATATTATGGAACGTGTCATGAGTTTATGTGATTGTAGTACATACTGGATGATGATATGGTATTATTTTTGGATGACTAAGATGTGTATGTTGTTTATGAATATATTTATGATTATGTTTGACTGGAAAAGAAAGGCATGGTAGTGCATCCCATGGAGATGACATATATAGAGCCATAAAGGTGGAGAGTTATACTTGGAGTGATAAGGGTGGATGCGGCAAGGGCTGTGGGCAACGATCTAGTGATTCCCTGGATGACCTGGTTGTTACGGGAAACTATATGATTGAAATATTTATTTGACTGTTGTATGCCTTTGTTTGAATGTGGATGATTCAACTTGACTTCCATGAATGGTGTGAGATTGATTGGAATTTGGTCCTCTAAGGTTGCAATTGTCCTACTTATGGTTGAACATGGTTACACGTATGTGTGTATATGTGTAAATATCTCTGTGTGTATATTACTGATACGCTATTTTCCGACAAGTGTATCGGGTCGCACAAGTAGTAAAGTGAGAGAGAAAGAGTTATCGTCCTCAGGGATTGACTTTAACAATTACCAATTTCACTAGCGCAAATTATATTTGGACAATGGAAATGGTAGAGTGGTTGAGTCTAAATTTAAAGATTTCAATTAAAGTAAGACACTAAGTTGGCTAACACAACAAAATTTATACAAGAACAAAGCGGGCATAGGGGATTGATTTTACTTAGCTCCTAATCCGATTAATTCATAGACAAACTAATCTTTGAGTCATTAGAAAATACTTCAATACATTTGCAAATTCCTCTTTTTGTTGATTAAGTTCACAAAGATATTTGAACCCAATGTCTTGGTGAAACAAATCTACCTCACTCAATTAATTAGCTAATGTTTTAGTCAAATTTATTGATTTGGCGTTTAAGCGTAAGAACTCATGAAAACTACGCAATTAAGGTTATCTATGTCTAGACTAACCCGAATTACGGTAGAAATTACAAAGGCAAGTCCATATCAAGCTATGTCTAGCACCAATATAAACCCTAGATTTATTAAAGATGGTAGCTAAGCATCCAAGAGTGATAAAAATGGTAAAGTCTACTCCAAAAATCGAAATTGCAAATACATTAAAGCATTCAACAACAAAGCTTCATAGGAGTCAATTACATCAATCCCCTAACCCTAGAAACTTAGTTACACATGGTGAAAGAAGAGAAAAACATCACAAATACATAGATAAACATGATACAAGAGGAAAGAGGGAAGGAATTAAGCATCAAACTCAATGGAGAGTAGGTTTCCTTTTTTCCCCGACTTTGCCCTAGCAGAGCTCCTTCTCCTCCAGCTAAAAGATACCCAAAATGCTTCTAAAATCCTCTTTATAGCTGCATGCCAGGACCCCGGCGCCCAGGCGCCCTGCGTGGCGCCTGGGCGCCATCCAGCAAAATGAAGGAAGAATTATATTGTGGCACCTAGGCGCTATAGGTGGCGCCTGGGCGCCACCTTCGTTCCTCGAGGCAGAGAGTTGGACTGCTGGCGCCTCAGGCGCCCCGAGTGGCGCCTGGGCGCCAGCAATAAATTTTGTGGCAGAGAGTTAGAGCCTTGGCGCCTTAGGCGCCAGCCTTCGAATTTTGCCATTTGAGTTTAGGTTTTTTCAGCTTTCCAACCTGTATCATCCAAAATATATACCTACAAGGAAAACAACCAAAAATTACTCCAAAATGAAGGAAAAAAGGGATAAAAAGGGCAAGAACAAGGATAGCCACAAAAAATATAAATAAAATGCGAGAAATAAGATAAGGAATGCAAAAAGGGATGTGAAATAGGAACAAAGGAAGGAAAAAGTCCAATAAAACCATAGGAAGATAACGAAAATAAAGGACTTATCAACTCCCCCAAACCAAGACTATTGCTTGTCCTCAAGCAAATACTAACTGGAAACTAAAAACTAAATAGAGCTTAAAGATTTTTCAGGATGAAAAAGAAGTACTAAACAGCATAAAACATTAAACCCATCAAACCAATTACATGCAGTCATCTTAATAAAACTAACTCGCAAAGGATAATTTTTGAATCTAAAGATAGAAAAAGAGAATTTTCAAAAATTTTAAAGACGAAATGCAAACACCCTTACTCTCTAAAATTACTCATTCAAAAACTTAAAACAAAATTTCCTTTTTGCTTGACAATTTTTGGCTCTCAAGGAAAACTTCTCAATAGACGGAACATTAAAATAAACGATTGAAGTGAAGACAGTGTGCATCATCCACACATCTCCCCCTCAATCAACGTAAAAAGAAAGGAAAGCAAGGTTCAGGAAACAACGAGTTGCCCGTGCGCCTAATCCACATAACAACACTTTGTCCGTCGCCTTTATTTGCAAGGAAAATGTGATTCATTGGTTGAAACAAGTATTGTGCGCCTAATCCACACTATACTTCCTCAACTTAAACCACACCTCCATTTATTTTATTTTAATAGATGCATATGAACATTTCTTTGTTGTTTTTTTTTTGATAAAGAAATCCCTTATTGAGTAAGAAATTGTCAAACGTAAAAACTAAAACTTTTTCAAGGTTTTGAAGAATACATTTTTAGAGAAATAAGAGGGTCAACAATTCTTAGTTAAAAAAATTTGAAAATTTTCAATTTAATCTAAATATTCTGAAAAATCCAATTTAAGCTATATTTTAATTAAGATGACAATGCATAAAATTAATTGAAATAGGAATAATATAAAATCTGTAAAGTACTATCCAATTTATCAAGAAAAATCCAAAGCCAAAAAGTCACTCAACTCCCCCAAACCAAAACGATATATTGTCCTCAATGTCAAATCAAAACAGAAATAAGGCATGAAGACTCAAAAAGGGATAATCTAAAACAGGGGGAGCGGGAAAAAAGAATGCTATAAAACAAAAAGAAACCAACAACAACAATTCCAAAATAATGAGAAATAAATGCAGGAAGGAAAAGCAAGAGACAACACCCACCAAATCAAAAAAAAAAAAGATCCAATAGTATTAAACATTAACAGAAAAATCCACAAATTACAAAAGTAAAATATGAAATACCGACAGTGTCCACAAAACATAAGTAAAAACAGAAATAGCAAAAATACAGCTGCAACATGATGTGAGTCAAAAGTATAAGTCAATCATCGTCCTCATCCTCGTTGTCAGCCTCTCCTTCCATGTTGTGACTACCTTCACCTCCGACGTCCCGATTGGCGGAAGGGTTGAAATTGATATCTGCAAATGGGTCATAGGTAGGATCCTCCAGCATCCAATCGTCAGTGGGGGCACCGAAACGCCGACCAAGGGAAAACATCGCATGAGCCAGTGCCCGATGCTGCTGGTTATGAGTGGCAATGAAGGTATCGAGGGTGTGCCTGATTTCCCCAATCCCAGTCTCAACACTACTCAGGCGCTCTGACATATTAGGCGGAGGAGGTGCAGCGCGGGGTCTCACAGGTACCTGAGGAGGAGGAGGAGGAACCGGTAGAGGAGCCGCGATAGCCATAAAATTGCGAAACATCGAGTCTATCACCTGTTTGGTGATAGCGCTCTCCGGGGCTCTTCGCGGTACATCCTCTAACGGTACCTCATCCTTCTCACACAAGCCTGTGATGAGGCACGGATATCCGAGGCGTTTTCCCTATTTTTGAGATAATTTTGAAAGGTTATGAGAAATTAGGGAACCCACATTAAATACCTTCCCTGTCACGATCAAATAGATAACCACTGCTCGTTTGATGGTTACCTCTGACCGGTTCGAGGTAGGCAGCAAGTTGGACTGGACAAATGTACACCAAGCTTTGGGGATTTGTTTCATTTCTGATTTTTTAAAATTAGCAGCTTTCCCCTCGGCGTCCAGTTCCCAACTTGCCCCCTCCCGACAGAGAGTGGCAATAATGTGAGAGGCCTTCACATATCTGTGTCTCATCCAATTATCGAAAACACATTGCCCCGGTGCATAATGTAAGCCAAAATAATTGTTGAGACTGTTAATTGAGTAATGTATGTCTTTTCCTCTAACATAGGAAATACAGGGATCCCTGACACCTTGATCACTACTCAACCGGTAAGCATTAGCATAAAATTCTTTTACAATTACTGGGCAAAAAGGGGCAGCCAGCTCACACAATTTTTCCCAACCCCACTCTCTAATCCGGTGTATAATTTCAGGGTGCTCGCCTTCTCGTAAGTGAAAACCAGACTCAACAATAAATTCTCTAGAATCTAAATCCTCAAAACGCTTGCTATGTTCTAAGGACCTAAATCTAGACAGATCAAAATTCCTACGAGAAGACGATTCTCCTTGACTTTTTCTTTGTCGCTTTCCAGACATATCGGCAGTTATAATCCTAGAAAAGCCAAAAAGAAATTCTAAAATTTAAATTAAAACCCTAAAATTCACATCAGATATTTCAATTCCCTTTTTATTCAAAAAGAAACTTTTTTTTTGAAGAAAAATAAATAAAAGACCATGAAAGGGAAGAGAAATTACCGGAAATGGAAAGGCAAATCGTGAAGCACCAAAACACCGATAATCACTGTAGAGGAGAGGTCACGATGGGAAAGGCAAAAATAGTGAAAGGTGAAGGAAGGTGTATGGAGAATGGGGGAAAAGAAATGGAATGAGTATGAATGGTGAAACTTACCCAAAACTGGAGGCAAAGGGAAGCTACAAGGTGGAGATCCACTAACTTCAGAGAAAAAGGGGGTCTGCTAGGGTTTGAGGGGGAAAAAATGGGCTGAAAAATGAAGGTAGGCTTTTTATAGGGACGTGGCGCCTGGGCGCCACATTGAAACTATAACGTGTTGAAGACGGGGCGCCTCAGGCGCCCTATGTGGCGCCTGGGCACCACGTTTAGTGAAATGTTGGTGAGGACGGGGCGTCTCAGGCGCCCTGTGTGGCACCTGGGGCGCTGGCCAACCCGAGAGTTGGCCCTCTGGCGCCTCTAGGCGCCCTGTGTGGTGCCTAGGCGCCAGCATGTCAGCAAACCAGAAAATTGCAGAAGTCGACAGCAGACGTCCCCAAAGCATCCCAAGCAAGTTCAAGTACAAAAACATGAAGATAAAGGTCCACACAAGTTGCAACAACAACACAAAAGTTCAGCAATCAAACACAAACACTCAATTCGAGCAACATGGGCAATTTCAGCAAATCATAGCAAATCATTCCTACAAGATTGTTTCATCCAAATTGCACAAATTGAGAAGCACACACACATACAACTGGACAGCAACACTAACACAGCCACAACAACAACAGAAGCACAATACTGAAAAAAAAGTAAAAGATTGAAATTAAAAGAAGAAAGTAAGGGACTTGGGTTGCCTCCCAAGAAGCGCTAAGTTTATAGTCCTTAGCTAGACTTTACCCGGATTCCTCAGCCCGGATCAATGAGTGCTTCAGCAGTGTCTTAAAGCTCCATTGCTTCCCCACAAGCTCTCCATAACTTTGTTTTGTCTTTTTGAGTTTCAGCCCTCTTTTGTGAAGTCAAACCAGGACAATGAGATGTGGCCTGATGGTACGGTGTAGCATTGACTAGAGTCACTTGGTCAACAGCCCCCGGTTCCTCTTTCTTTTTGCCCAAAGCTTCCTCAATAACTAAAGGTTTTTCATTGTCAAAAACTTTAAAAATTTCTTGCTCCTCTTGGACCGTTAGAGTTAATGTTCCTTGTGCCACATGAATGATCGCCCCAGAAGTGGCCAAGAATGGCCTGCCCAAAATAAGAGGCATTTCTTCATCCTCTGCTATATCCAGAATAACAAAATCCACTGGGAAGAAGAACTTCCCGACTTTTATTAGCACGTCCTCCACCACCCCATATGGAATCCTTAGTGATCGGTCAGCAAGTTGGAGGGTCATCATAGTCGGTTTCACTTTGCCAATCCCCAACTTCTCAAGGATGGATAGGGGCATTAAATTTATACTGGCCCCTAGATCACATAGAGCTTTGTCAAAAGTAACCTCTCCAATGGTACATGGAATAGAGAAGCTTCCCGGGTCTTTGAGCTTAGGAGGTAATTTCCTTTGGATTATGGCACTACACTCCTCCGTTAGCATAATTGTTTCATCATCCGGAATCCTTCTCTTCTTGGATAGAAGTTCCTTCATGAACTTCACGTAAGACGGCATTTGCTCTAGGGCCTCAGCAAAAGGTATGTTGATGTGAAGTTTCTTAAAAACCTCCAAGAATTTCCTAAACTGTTTCTCATCCTTTTGCTTGTGAAGGCGTTGAGGGAATGGCACTTTGAGTGGTGGTATGGGAGGTTTTGCCACACCTATCTTCTCTTTTTGTTCATCCTCTTTACTCCTTGAAGGAGTATCTTTGCTTCTTGAGCTTTCATCTACCGCTAGCTCTTCGTTCTCTTCAACCACTACCTCTTCTCTAATGATTGGTCCTAGCACTCTTCCACTCCTAGTAGTTATGGCATTTACATGCTCCCTTGGATTTACGATTGTGTCGCTAGGTAACGAACCTGGAGGTCTCTCGGAGAGTTGTCTTGCAATTTGGCCTACTTGAGTCTCCAAATTGCGAATAGAAGCTTCTTGGTTTCGAAAGCCACTTCTTGTCTCCTCCATGAATGTAGAAGTGTGTTGCATGAAGGATGTAGTCTGTAGAGTTAACTTTTCTAGAGCACTTTCCAAAGAAGAGACTTTCTCACTCGACTGAGGTTGAGAGGAAGGGCTCTGATATGACTGTTGTGGCTTATGAAACGTGTTCTGATTTTGATTCTGATTCCCCCAGGAAAAGTTTGGATGATTCCTCCATCCTGGATTATAAGTTTGCGAATAAGGATTGTTTTGCCCCTTGTGTTGATTTCCCATATAGTTTACTTGCTCTGAAGAAGGGCTAAACATATTGCCAGGGCATTCTTCATTCGCATGGCTACCAGAACAAAAATCACAGATTATGGTTGGATGGGTGATGGAATTCACCTTTGCTCCGTCAAGTTTCTTGTTTAATTCGGCCATCTGTTGAGAGATCAACTTGTTTTGGGCCAAAAGAGCATCCAAGGTGCTCACTTCCAACATTCCCGCAGTTTTCTTCATCGATGTCCTTTCCCCATGGTATTGATAATCATTACAAGCCATGGTAGCATACAAATCCATTGCTTGTTCAGGAGTCTTGCGATTTAGAGCTCCACCAGCCGCTGCATCAACTACTGTTCTTGTTGGAGGGAGAAGTCCATCATAAAAACTCTGAGCTTGAATCCAAAGCTCAAATGCGTGGTGGGGGCATTTTCTCAGAATTGCATTATACCTCTCCCAGGCTTCGCTTAAGGACTCGTTCTCTTGTTGCCTGAAAGTGGTGATCTCTTCTCGGATCTTTGAAGATCTAGATGGGGGAAAATACCTTGTCAGAAATTTTTGGACCAAATCCACCCATGTTGTAACACTTCCCTTTGGTAAGGATTCCAACCAAATAAGTGCTTTATCCTTCAAGGAAAAAGGAAAGCATCGGAGTTTGATCGCTTCTTCAGGTACCCCATTTAACTTAATAGTATCACAGATTTGCAGAAAGCGTGAGATGTGTGAATTGGGGTCTTCAAAGGGATGCCCACCAAACTGGTTGCTCTGAATTAATTGAAGAAGGGCTGGGTTTAGTTGGAAATTATTAGCTTCCACTGGTGGTTGTCCAATGCTAGCACCACACCCCTCCACAGTTGGAATGTTATAATCCATGAGGGTTCTTGCTGGAGGGGGAACTGGAGCATTCTGTTGAGGATTAGGATTATGTTCAGCCATCAATCCGGTTTGAGCTTGTTGAGCTCGTTTAGCTTCTTTGGTTTGCCGTCGGCGTGCGCGAGCCGACCTTTCAATTTTCGGGTCAAATTCTAACGAACTTGGGTCGGTGGTACCTCGCATAAACCAAATAAGCTAAACAAAAACTACAACCCTACTAGCTACTCTTAATATTGTTAACACTGTCAATCCCCGGCAACGGAGCCAAAAACTTGATGCGTTATTTTTCGACAAGTGTATCGGGTCGCACAAGTAGTAAAGTGAGAGAGAAAGAGTTATCGTCCTCAGGGATTGACTTTAACAATTACCAATTTCACTAGCGCAAATTATATTTGGACAATGGAAATGGTAGAGTGGTTGAGTCTAAATTTAAAGATTTCAATTAAAGTAAGACACTAAGTTGGCTAACACAACAAAATTTATACGAGAACAAAGCGGGCATAGGGGATTGATTTTACTTAGCTCCTAATCCGATTAATTCATAGACAAACTAATCTTTGAGTCATTAGAAAATACTTCAATACATTTGCAAATTCCTCTTTTTGTTGATTAAGTTCACAAAGATATTTGAACCCAATGTCTTGGTGAAACAAATCTACCTCACTCAATTAATTAGCTAATGTCTTAGTCAAATTAATTGATTTGGTGTTTAAGCGTAAGAACTCATGAAAACCACGCAATTAAGGTTATCTATGTCTAGACTAACCCGAATTACGGTAGAAATTACAAAGGCAAGTCCATATCAAGCTATGTCTAGCACCAATATAAACCCTAGATTCATTGAACATGGTAGCTAAGCATCCAAGAGTGATAAAAACGGTAAAGTCTACTCCAAAAATCGAAATTGCAAATACATTAAAGCATTCAACAACAAAGCTTCATAGGAGTCAATTACATCAATCCCCTAACCCTAGAAACTTAGTTACACATGGTGGAAGAAGAGAAAAGCATCACAAATACATAGATAAACATGATACAAGAGGAAAGAAGGAAGGAATTAAGCATCAAACTCAATGGAGAGTAGGTTTCCCTTTTTTCCCGATTTTGCCCTAGCAGAGCTCCTTCTCCTCCAGCCAAAAGATACCCAAAATGCTTCTGAAATTCTCTTTATAGGTGCATGCCAGGACCCTGGCGCCCAGGCGCCATCCAGCAAAATGAAGGAAGAATTATATTGTGGCGCCTAGGAGCTATAGGTGGCGCTTGGGCGCCACCTTCATTCCTCAAGGCAGAGAGTTGGACTGTTGGCGCCTGGGCGCCAACAATAAATTTTCTGGCAGAGAGTTAGAGCCTTGGCGCCTTAGGCGCCATGCGTGGCGCCTAGGCGTCAGCCTTCGAATTTTGCCATTTGAGTTTAGGTTTTTTCAGCTTTCCAACCTGTATCGTCCAAAATATATACCTACAAGGAAAACAACTAAAAATTACTCCAAAATGAAGGAAAAAAGGGATAAAAAGGGCAAGAACAAGGATAGCCACAAAAAATATAAATAAAATGCGAGAAATAAGATAAGGAATGCAAAAATGGATGTGAAATAGGAACAAAGGAAGGAAAAAGTCCAATAAAACCATAGGAAGATAACGAAAATAAAGGACTTATCAATTACTATCATTTACCCAGTGATGTTTTGTGTGATGATACAAATAAGTATTGATACATACTGAAAGAAATAATAGGATGTATATGTATGTTATGTATTTAACTGAAATCTCTTTTATTATTATTTATTAATTACATGCGTATAATAAAAAAAAGGGATTGGTGACAAACTTATTTTGAGTTTAGTGTCTTACTCACTGAGTTTGTAACTCATTTGTACTATTTATTTTTCTTAGAACAGGTGTCTGACGGAGCATTTTGCTTGAGGAGTGATGAAGCTATTTTGCAAGACCCCAAATGTCCCTGGGGTTGAATTATTGTCTTGTTCTTTTTATCATGTTTTGATAATTCTGGAGTTGCTCTATAGTCTGATAGGTATCTTAGCTAGAGATTCAGTTTTGTATGTTGGTCATGTAAATTGACTTAAATGTTATACATTTTATATTTAGATTTTATTAAATTATGAAATGTATTCTATAAGCAGCATCCAAATAGATGTTATGGAATGGTTAGTGTATTGTAATTGGATGTGAAGTCATAGTAGTATGTAACTACATAAATTTCAGGTTATTCTTGAAAAAAATTAAATTCCTTGCTTTACATAATTCATGTTTGCATGTATGTAACAAGTTATGTATATAATGGGAAGCTAAAGTTGGCCTTATAGAGGATAAGTGGAATTCTCCTCTGTGCCAGTTACATGTCGGTATAGGGATGTGACATTATGCAATAACCATATGCCTTCCTACTCGTGAGTCTACGTTTTCACATATACCTCATTGAGTTATCACCTGATGGCTCATATACCTCATCGAGTTATCATCCGATGGCAATGTACTAAGGGTCTATGTTCCCATATTCTCTTTCCTTTCCTCTTTTCTCTGTGCAATGCATTCAGGCAACACAACACATCACTTAATGCATAACGCAACAATCTATTATTCACTACAATGCATTAATCAAATAACTCAGCAATAACTTGTAAGTTAACATTTCTAAATTTACTAGAAAATTCTATAT
The DNA here is from genome assembly GCA_037074585.1 of Biancaea sappan. Taxonomy (NCBI): domain Eukaryota; kingdom Viridiplantae; phylum Streptophyta; class Magnoliopsida; order Fabales; family Fabaceae; genus Biancaea; species Biancaea sappan. Next base: position 14,587,998 of record CM073495.1, on the reverse strand, counting down.
TCTAATTAAAATCACTAACTAGGGAATTTAGTAAATTTAATCCAACTATAATGTGAGTGGGATTTATATTGTACTTGAGTAATTTTAAATAAAAACTCAGTTAGCAAGGTCACCGACTCACCTTGATGCTAACAAAGTGTATCGTAAAAGAATTCCCAAGAAATAAAGCTAATGAAGCTCCCAAGTCACCTAGAAACTAATCCAAATCAATAAATAAAATAAAATAAAAAGAGAAATTTTTGAAAAACTTCCTGTCGTTGCAGCGATGGGAGTATCAGGTTGCTCTCACTATAGCGATAGCCTCATTAGTACAGCGATGAGACCAACAGAGAGCTCTGCTCTCTGATCTACCTGTCATTGTAGTGACCACATGGTCGTTGCAGCGACCTCCAGCGTTGGGTGACCCTCAACATTGATTCCTTCGCTGTAGAGATGGATTTGGTCACTGTAAATCTGTCACTACAACAATGAGACTTGCAGAGAACATCATTCTCTGCCTTCTGTCACTGTAGCTACTGAATTGGTTGCTGCAATAACCACCTTTGCTGTACTCCATCGCTAAAATGATGGGTGATGTTCTCTGCCTTCTATCACTGTAGCTACTGAATTGGTTGCTGCAATAACCACCTTTGCTGTACTCCATCGCTATAGTGATGGGTAGCAGACCCATTTTTTGGTAGAATTCAACTTCCCCTGTTTTTCTTCCCTTGCCATGTCCCTTGGTTTCCAGCCTACCAAAACATATTTTAATCAATATTTAAGGTTCCCATATTTAACCTTTCTTAACACTCTTAACCCAAAATGAATCACAAATCTAAACCTAAAACCCATTTTTTCCTTCAACCAAAGCATCAATGGAGAAAATGGAGGAAAAAAAAAGAGAGGAAAGTGATGCTTATCTCTAGCTCCAGAAACTCCAATGAACTAAGAACAAAAAATTAATCAGGAGGAAAGGAAGATAGAACTTGGAAAGGTTGAGAGAAAATTTTCCTGATCCTCCTCCTCATCCCTGCTCCTCTGCTTATCCCAGATGCAAAAAAAATGAAGAGGAAAGAGAGAGAAAATGATTTAAAAGCCTAGTTGGGTCGATGGGTGACCTATAGGTACCTATACCCAGATTTCCCAAACCCGAATGGTTCAGATATAATTATTCCTTGATAATTATATTAATTCTACTAAATTTTATCTTCCTCTTATCTTTTCTCAATTCTTAAAAATACTACTTGCAATAAAATACTCGATCCAGTTATTTATCTTAAATTCTACAAATAATTATTCAAGATGAACAAATTAAATATAGAGATTAAAAATGACTAATTTAAATTTAAATTATTTTACACAGTAAAATACCGTAATATTCTTAAACACGTGACCCCAATTTTAGCGAGTATTATAGTGGCTACCCAGGCACCATGGCTTGGCAGTAACAATGGTTGCCTAGCTATGGTTGGGCAAATCCATAAGCATTCCACCTGCAACCATCTCCATTGTTGTGAATTTTGATGTTTTCTTATGCTTATTTAGTCCCTAGGCTTTGGTTGATCTGTTGGGACCTTCTTAGCTTTCATTAAGCTTGCCAAGACCACTCCAATTAAGGGAATTTGGTGGAGCAGCTTAATCAAATGTGAGGAATTATCCTCTCTTAAGGTTTGATTATTTTTAAAAGTGTGTGTAGTATGTTTGCGCTTCTATATAAGTATGTACGTTAATTCCATTCCAAAATAGGGCCTTTATGGAGATTTGATTTTCGGTACATAGTAGAAAAACCATGATTTACGTGCCTCATGAAAAAGGAAAAATAAGGTTCAAGGTATGACTATCTTTATTACTCATATATGAGGATGTATTGCTACAATTTTCCAGATGTTTCATTATATGGTATTGATTTTCGATAAATGCATAATTAGGAGGAAATTGTTGTGCTTGAATGTTAATAATGAACACAAATCTTGCAATGTGCTTTTAGGAAAACGCTAAGTATGAGGTTATTTGAATATCACAATTAGTAAGGTGCAATATTTCCTATGTTTGTATTGTAGTTGATAACAAATTGTGTTAAATATTTAAAAATGGAGATGTACATGAAGTACCCATATTCTATGTGTTTTGATAATCAATGCATCTTGTACTACCACTTAGATTATTATTTAATATTGAATTGAACGATGGGATTAGGTTACTTGACAATGGTTGAGCTTATTATTTTTCCTAAGGCCCCCGTAGTGTGTATGACATGCCTTATTGTATTGGAAAAATTTGGATTTGTATGTGATATAGTGTGTACTTGGTTGCATTGTGAATTGGGTATAAGAGGGGCTGGCTTCATTGTCCTTTGTCTCATGGTGTCGTAAGCACAAATAGGGGCATAAGGGAGGTCCCAAGCTTTTGCGGTCGTGAATTGCGTTAGGATCGATTGGCCTACTGTTGAATGATTTATCTCTTATGTCAACAATATAGCAAGTTGTTCTTTCTTGATGTGTCTCTATGCTTATTTTGCATCACTTCACAAGTAAACTTATGCAAGTATAGTAGGTTATTTCATTCTTGTTAAATTAACTGGTATTGATTATATGAAAAAAAAGAAATGCAGGCATGTTCATGATGTAAGGGTGAGACGGGGAGAATCATTAGAGCATAAGGATGGACAATGGTCACCACCTTGGCCCATGATATTGTGAGCATGATGTGGAGGATAAAGGGGGATTTTTCCGTGCCACTGATGACCATGGAGTGCAAGGGGGACTGATATGAGTGTGTTATGTTTTTCGTACATCACATGAAAATTTTATCATCCATTCTTGCTTCCATTTGTATATGTTGCACGCATAGTGTTCAATGAAATTATACCACCTAACTGATTTGTTGTGCTAAGTTCTGTAAATATGAAGTGAGTTGCTAATTGAAATATCGAGAAATTTATATTTTAAGACTTAACTGGGATGATTTCATTTTTATGATTACCAATTATTTCCTTGAGAAAACCTAGTGTCGATGTCCCTACCATTCAATTACGTATATGGCATTTGTTTCTTCATCAAGTCACCCTTTATCTAAAACAAAAAATGGATAATTGCATCCTTGGTTGTGGTATGGCCTAGACCATGAAAATCTTAGAAAGTACAAAGGAATTTTTGTATTGTAAGATAATTTCCCTGTACCAGTCGTGGCATTCTTAAGCATGTATATATATATATATATATATATATATATATATATATATATATATATATGTATACACATAAATGAATATCTATTATGCTGGCCTATGTTATTGTATTTTAGTTGTAATGGGACAAAACTTTGTCGTTGGGTTTCAAAGTCATGACTTAATAGTTTCAGGTATTGTCTTAATAGACGTCTAGCTGGAATGACTTCATAGTCTCCTTCATCTCGTTCAGTTTTTATGCAAAGCTTGTTGAGTATCTGTTAGAGGAGTGGTGGGTCTTCATGACCCTCTCGTTCTGGGTCAGTGGCCGGTGAGTATTTTATTTTCAATGTCTAGAAAGTTCAGTGGTCATATAAGTCACCTAGGTCTTGGAAGGGTTAGGAAGAATGATGGTTATGTCAATGATGTATTCTTTAATGATATTAATTTCGAAACTATTTAAATGATTAAACGTTACATAGCATGCTTTTAAAAGATTAAGGACTTCTCACGAGTAAATGTAAAAAATCAGCTTGTTTTCTGGAGTATTTTGAACTCCTTGATCTTATGGTTTAAATCCAGAAATCTTGAAGGTGAGCTGCGTGTCTTAATAGATTAGTTAGGTCTAGGTTTACGGGCTTGAGGAGTGTATCCTCAGATCTGTGTTGTGTGTTTGGTTCGAGTCGTGAACAGAAGTGAAATGAAGAACCAGTCAGGATCAAAAGAATTAAAAGGAAGATCTAGAACTTCATCATAAAACAACTAAAAATCAAGAGATCACATCTTTTAAATTGATTATCTTCTTCTTTGTCTACCATGTCGGCTCTATTCTAATTTACTCTTCTTTCCACGTTCCTCCTCAACCACGACTGTGTATGATGATGTTAATCCAGTCTGATCTCTAGCAAGATAACTCACCAAGGACCCTTCCTCTGATCAAGCTATGATGGTTGTACCCTGGTATGGCTCAAATGTACTACTGTGGTGTCAATCTCAATCTGATCTCCAGTGACAAGACTCGACAAAAACCCTTCCTCCGATTATGCCACGAAGGTTAGACTAGGTATGGCCTAGACTAGAGATGCTGAGGATATTGTCTTTCTTCTCTCCCTCATTTACAAACAGCGACAACAAGCTATGTGAGTTCAGTCAACCAATTCTTGAACTAAACGGTTAAATATTAACAGAGTAAAACGAGTTTGGTCCAATTTTCAGCAACACTCCCTTAACTCTGATGCTCTCTCCCCTGTATGATTTGTTCTTTGTTAATTAGTAGAAACGATGCTTGATAGAAGATGAGTTTTACTATTAAGGAAAAAAAAAGAGAGTTTAAGTGACACACCAGGTGCCATTTAGGATGCCACCAATGATAAGTGTTGAGTGAGATAGCATGACGTGGCAGCAAGATGATGATGTGTACTTTGTAGCCAACCTGACGGAAAGCTGGATGGAGTCTTTAATTGTAACAAGTAACAAGTAAAAGTTCATTTAGGTGTTTGTACCTAAACCCGAAGTTTAGGTGGATTTTCTACATTTTAGCGTAGATATATTTTAAATAGCTACAAGTCTACAATATGAGTTTACGAAGTTACAAATCTATCCCCCTTTCATGACTTTATTTAAACCCATAAGTTTAACATTTCACCTGCCAATAATAAACTGAAATCCATGAAGCTTAATCATGAAAGCTTCATATTGAAGATGCACACATTTAGAAATTCATTATGTCAATTACAAAGAAAGAGAAGGAGATTGTTAATCCCAAGGTTTTTAGACCACCTATAGTAAACCATCAGGAAAAAAAAGTTTGGCAATTTCTGGACTGAACTGAATTATTGAATTAAATTGAAATTTCGAAAATTTCTTTTGAATAAGAATCAAAGAATTCTGATCATGGATTCTTCGGATTTTGTAGGAAAGTTTTATATTAAATATGTCATGCATAAGGACTAAATTAGGCATGAGCTTGCAAGGACCATTTTAAGTAAGAACAAAATTAAAAGGTTAAGAATTTAGAAATGTTGCAAATATATATATATATATATATATATATATATATAGGTTTTGCTTAAAGGCAAAAGATAAAGTAAAGTGGTAATAAAATATAGTTTTTCAGGGTAAATTAGAAATTTGTATAAAATCTACAAGGACTCAAGTGAAATGTTGTCTAAGGAGAAGATGGGTTTATGAGATGAGCCAAGAAATATATCAAAATGGAAAAAAAAGAGAGCAGGTCACGTGTGAATCTTCCTTCATCAGACTAATATAGAACCTACTAGATACTTGAAACTCCATATGCTCTTCATCTATTAGCCCTGCTCGTGCTTCCAGTCACTGTGTTCTTCTTCTTCATCGATATGGACTGTCATGGTGGAGGTCATGGTTGCATAAGGAGTAGCAGCGACTAGTAAGGCAAATAAAATGCTTTATTTTAGAATCTTTCCCATCTCTCTTTCGTTCTGGTGTGTTCATGACCAAAGATGAGAAAATCTCTTCCCAAACAGATATTTGGTTGGAATAATTAGTAAAAGCTGAAACAATTTGGTTGATGGTTGAATTGCAGCGTAGGGAAGGAGACGAGGGACTTGTGAACTCAAGAAGAGTATTGTGGGGGAGGTAGATGATATGACTGAATTTCGGAAATAAGCATAATTCGCAGAAAGAAGGAAGAAACAAAATAACAGAGTAGAAGAAGAAAGAACAAGTCAAGAAAGAGAGAAAGACATCTAGAAAGAATTAAGACCAAAGAAGACGAGAGCAAAGGGAAAAGGAAATTGAATAACAACTCATATAACATTATACATATTACAAAAGGGGTATTTATAGCCTCAACAGACCATAACGATCAATCAACCAAATTGACTAAAAGAACCCTTAGACCAACACTAGGTGCCCATCACCAGACGCCAAGCCAATGAAGAGCCAAGCAGCCACCAGCATCACAACACCAGGTGCTCGACTTCCACGCCAAACGCTGAGACCAGAATCTACTCCTAATATAGCCGCCCCATTGAAATTACCCTTGTCTTCAAGGGTGGAGCTGCGAATCCAACTGAATTTCGTGGTCAGCACAGAGAGAATCCCTTTTGGCTGAAAGAGGAATATCAGCATTAATGCTAGTTTGTGGTTTAGTATGCAGAGAGGACTTTTTAGCCCAGGCATCTGCTTTGTGGTCTGTGGCATTGTTGAATTGTAAGTTTTTAAAGGAGAAGAACAATATGATCAACCAAGAACTTTCTCAAGAGACCATCTACTACTTCCAGAGCTTGAAGGACCTTCAAAGCTTTTCCTTGCAGTTCTACAATCCTTTCATCTGCAGTAGCATAAATTGGCACCTCATCTCCTGACAACACACAAGCAAAAGCACCTGAATTTTCCTGAATAGATTTAATTAATGAAGCTTGCCTCCCTATCAAATTGATAGCCTGCATCAATACTACCAATAGATGAACAAAAACAATTGCAACTAAATTAATCAACTAAATTAATCTCAGGGTTATGTTGAGAAGAACTTAAGGTTCTATCATCTATAGGCCATAGCTACCAAGCTTATCAACATATAGCTTATAAAACAATGTACTACTGGAACCTAAAGATCCATCCCAAAAGCTTTGACACCCCCACTGTAAATCCATTCGCTCAGGACATGGCCTATTTTGTGAATAAGATTTGCTAAATGTGATTGTGTCTCCAGTGGAGGAAATAAATAAACTCTCATTTTCACTTTTGATGGTGAATCGACCCATTGATAAATATGTGAAAGATCCTCTCAAGAAAGATCAGTTGACACCCCTGGAGAATATCTTCCCAAATCAACAACAGTTGTAACTCCCCCGCCAAGGGCAGATTGCTTACTCTAAGCAATGCTTCTCTCTTGTCATCAGCTGACTCCTATGGAATATGGGAGACAACAGATTGAATTATCCTGTAGGTTCTCTCGTGGCAGTTCCCATTATAGTTCCCCCTCCAACATCCTTAGATAAATTTGAAATCCCAGCCAACTTTGTTACCACTAAGTTAGCCAAGCCTATGTAGCCATCCATTCTTGGTAGCTAAACAGGATTGCAAGGTGCAGTATCATCACACCATGAAGCATCAGGCAGATCTCCTCCCCATAGACCATTGTTCCATCTGCCATTCAAAATCCAAGAACCTTATTTCACACCTGTCATTGCATCTTTGTTCTTTCTCATAAAATTATCCTTTTTATTCAAACCTCTCAGTTCCACTTGCAGCATCTGCAGTCCACTAGATATGAAATGCACGTGAGAAACGTTTAACCCAGGAACCACAATATTTCCAATAGTTTTACCCATAAGATTGTTCTTTACTTATTTTATCCATAACACCATTAGAATCCATTTGATCCTTAGTATCCATTTTGGGTTCAAAACATGGACTAGTGCAGGTAACAGCCTCTATTACCTTTCTTGGTGTAGTAGAATCTATAACACCAAAAAGTTTCATTTCTTGGTGTAATAATTGAAGAACCGTCATTACTTATACATCTTAGACTGATTTCCTTAATCTTTTCTAATATGATAGCCTCTAAAACGGTACTTGGATTAAATAACCTTAAATCCATAGCTATCGCTTGTTTCAAACCACCAAAAAAAGCAACTGACTTTATGGAATTCAGAAATTTCAGCCTTACCTGCGAGTTGCACAAAACTTCCTAGATACTCTACAACAGTTCCTTCTTGCTTGAGACTCATCAATTTAATCAAGATTTGGTACTGTGGTATCTCATCCATGGTTGGAGGTCTAATCCAGAATAGAGAGCAGCAACCTAAAAGTCAAAGAACAAAAACAAAGAAGAAATATGGTCTTTTCCGGTGAAAGAACAGAACATGGAATATCACTGATGCAAGAAGAAAGAAAGAGCAATAGGAAACAGACTCACAATATTCACAGTGCACTATAACAAAATGAGGATCTGAAGCTGAGAATCATCAGCTTTGATACCCATGATACGACTTAATTTTGGAAATAAGAATAATTCGTAGAAAGAAGGAAGAAACAAAAGAACAGAGCAGAAGAAGAAAGAATAAGTCAAGAAAGAGGGAAAGAAAGCCAGAAAGAATCAAGACCAGAGAAGATGAGAGCAAAGGGAGAAGGAAACTGAATAACAACTCACATAACATTGTACATATTACAAAAGGGGTATTTATAGCCTCAATGGACCATAACAGTTAATCAACTAAACCGACTAAAAGAACCCTAGACCAACGCTAGGTACCCATCACCAAACGCCGGAAGCCAAGCCAATGAAGAGTTAAGTAGCCACCAATATTACAACGCCAGGTGCCCGACTTCCACATTGAACGCTGAGACCATAAACTACTCCTAACAGTAGACACTGCCTTTCAATTTTCTTCTCCAAATTTTTAGTCTATTTTGTAGTTTTACGTGTTGTTTAGTGCTAAAAGTGGGAAAAAATTGGGTATCTAAAGTTTGAAATACATTTTAAAGTTGAATTTCTATTTTAGAATGAACAAGACGAGAGATGTTGGGCAATTTTTGAATCCTTTTTCTTCTAATTTTGAATCAATTCCTATTTACTTTGGATGGGTTTTTCTGTTAGGAAATATGGTTCACTTACATGCTTTGCTATTATTGAAATTTTGCATTATTGAAATTTTGCATTATTGAAATTTGACTCAAGTGTCAGAATTGTGTAAACTAGTCCATACTAGTATTGGTTTAATTCAAAGCTTCATTTTCGAGCTAAACTTGTAAGGTTATATTCTAAAATCGCAGTTTATACTCTCGATGCCTCCATTTAGATTCCTTCATCTAAAAACTGAATTTCTGTCTTCATTTTGGAGTTTCATAAATCTGATGTGAAATCTAAGATAGTCATAATCTTTGTCTCGTTATGTAGTTATGTTCTAAATTGTAAGCTTAACATGATTCAAGTTTAGCTTCAAGGTAGCTATTCTTTTGTAGTGATCTTATACAAAGAAGGAGGCTCTATTTTAGCTTCTTTGGGATGTTTAGCACGCACGAGTGAGCACCATTTTGTCTAGTTCTCTCTAGCATATGCTGATTCTCTCCTTTTTTTTTTTTTTATTATGTCTAAATTTAGGTCTGAGGTCCCTAAAAAGTATAGATACTGGGATTCTCTTTGAGCTCATTGATGTCTTAGGTTCTTGAAGTATTGACAGGTGAGTGAGTGGTCTATAATAACAAAATATGTTTAAGTTTGATTTGATATGAAATGAATTCTCTTTCCACTGCTTTTAAATCTTTAAAATGTTTTCCATGAGAACATTTTATTTTGATTAACTGATTGAGAGAGCCCATTAAAGTCTTAGCTTATCCCAAAACTCATGATTAGTACCATTTATTGGATTAAGATTTATCATAACAAGTTTTATGAAAGAAGCTTTCCTTCCAAGAATAGTCTTGTGAAAACTTAATTTGTATCAATTTAATCCTTTACGTGCTATCTTTAAGTTGTATTTTCTCCCTTAGACTCATTATGTTTTTGTGAATTACATTTCTATGAATGTTTTATACTTTGTGATACTCATGTTATGTGAAGCACTTACAAGATTCTTTCTATACCATGATTTACAAGAATATTTTCCTTGAAGCGTAATTAATGGCATGAGAATGTATTTCAATAGCATGTTTTATGTTAGATCATGTCATAGAAGTTTGACAAGTTCTATTTATGTGAAATACATGTGTTATGATTAATCATGTTGATGTTATTTAGTTGTAAATAAATGTTTTGGAGGAATTCTTTTGGAATAGCAGTGCTACAACGTGTTGTAGCCTTTGGCACACCTTGGTATGTTTGCCCCAGCTAGCAGGGGTTAAAGGTGCTAGCCATGTGACTCGGGCCAACTTACGCGGAAATAAGGTAATTATGTTATGTTATGATTCGGATGGGAGGATCATATCGGGCGACCAGATGAGATTAGAGCTGGGAATACGGGCTTTGGCTCACGGGCTAAGTCCGGCCCGTCCGCATTTGGACAGGCTTGGATTTCTAAAATAGACCTACACGTGTTTGCTAGTTTAGCTGGGGCCTCTGGGCTGTTCTGTTTTTCAAAAAATAAATTAATTTGTTTATATATAATTATATTCTATTAATTAGTATGTAAAAAGTTATCATATTTTAATATTTTATAATATTATATTCAATAATTATAATACATTTGTATATAAAATTTTGTATAATTTTTAAAAATAAATATAAAATTTATTAAAAAATAGAAATAAAATTATTTAAAAGAAAACTTTGAGGATGAAGCTACTCGCTAGTCCCAAAAGTCATGCTTCTTTATTAAAGTTATATCATTCTCTCTCTAGAAATCTTGTATGCAGCATAGCAACAGTACCTGATACCATCCTCCTCTCTCTAGAAGTGACGCACTCTTGATTCAAAAAGCACAAAGCAATATTTTTTTAATTTTTTTAAAAATTAGCCAGGGTCTGGACTTCAAAGTCTAGGCCCATTTAAAAATGGGCCGACCGTGCCAGCCTTTTTTGGGTCAGCTCGTATTCCCAGTGTTAAATGAGATGTTATTGGAGGATGTAATGAAAGGTCTATATTATGTCTTATGTTAGAGGTTCCTCAGGAAAAGCACGTTATGTTTTACACGATTACAGATTTCTCTTAAGAACATACCGTCAATTATATACTTAGAATTGTTTGAAACTTTATGTTCTCTCTTTTCTTGCAACTGCTAGTTATAAGTTCACGATTTCAGACTAAGCTTTAAGATTTACTTCCTATAGTCTAATGGTTTTGGCTTTTATATTGCAAACTATGTTTGAGTATTTTTTTTAATTTTTCAACTGTTATAGACTAGTTACTCATTGATTCATAGCTCACCCCCTTTCTTTTGCCCCCTTAGATTGCACATTTATTTTTGAGTCCTCTAGTCATGTAGATGAGTTTAGTAGTGGTCTCCGATGATGCCCAAATTATATTGATGCTTAAATTTATTTTGCATAAAGAATTCTAGCAAGTATATTAGATCACAACAAGTAATAAAATGATAAGTAGAGTATCGTCCGACAGAGATTGAGATGTCAAATATAACTCAATTACGCTAAGTAAAATGCTATTAAGACTTATTGAAAGATTTACAAGAATTACATAAAAGGGTGATTTGTGATGATTGAAACAACGCAAAATAAATAACTAAAATTTAAATGACTAAACAAAAAACAAAACAAAAAAGATGTGTAATAAGTCATAAATTTCATGGAATTGTATTTATCATCATCCTTTCCGAAGATTATTTTTAGTTAAATTATATTATGTAATTATCAATCTAAAATTCTCAAAAAACTTTCTAAATGTGAACTATATTAAAATTATAATTATGAAGAACTTTATTAACTATAACCCAATATAATCCGATTAAGTTCTAATCACATTCATGCCCTACAAACACATATTCACATGCAAACTCTTATCCCACTCACTACTCATACACAACAACTGCATAAATGCATAAATAGCAAGCTTCATAGAATAAGAATTAAAATAATACTTTAGCCAAAAAATGCTCATTCGTTCAAATAAATTAAAGTACAATTTTTATTTCATCAAATGACCGATTACACAAGAAAATGTGATTGATTTCGTTGGTCTAATCCTCTTAACTCATAAACAAATTAATCTTTGAATCATTGAAAAACAATTCAATTAAATTACAATTCATTCAATGTTGGTCAATTTCTAAAATATGATTGAATCCAAAACTTTCAAATTACAATCTAACTTAAATAAAATAATTGACTAAAACCTTAGTTCAACATTTAGTTAAGTAGTTAAGTTCAAGAAAATTAATCAAGCCATATAAATAAAATTATCCAAATCTAGATAATTTGATTTATGGTGAAAAATACAAGGTCAAGCTTAATATCTAACTAGATCTAGCATAAACATCAAAATCCTAAACTCATTGAAGGTTAATCAAACATTCAAGAGGAAGAATAATCGGTAAAATCCATTTCATTAAATAAAAATGCATTAAAACTGAATATGTTCAATAATAAAGCTTCATCAAATTGAACTACATCAATCCTTAAACACATAAAATTACATGGAAGAAAAGAACATGAAAGATAATAGAAAATGCAGTAGAAAGCTAAGAAACTATGAAGGAAAATAGAAGAAAAGAGAAGAAAATGGGAGAAGGAGAGTCATTCCCAAGTAGGAAGGCTTCTTCTCCCTCAAAACCAATCTGGAGGGTCGCCTCTGTCTGTAGCAGTCGCGGGTTTGAAGTCTAGTTTGAAATCTCCTTTAAAATCATACCTAAAGTTACTTTTATAATGGCTCTCTACTGCGCCAACGCCGGGTACTGCAATTCTAGTGCTCGACACTGGCTAACCCTAATTTTTACTATGAGCACCACGTCATCCTGCTGACGTGTACTTGACTTGACTTATTATTCTAGTGCCAAGCACTAGGTCTCCAAACAACATATTCTAATTTGTTCTCTGTTGTTGTTGTTTCTTGTCCGATTCGTGCCCAAATGCTAGTAAACTCTGTAAAATATATAAATGAACCAATTTGGGCTAAAATTATGAAATTAAAGCACATAAAATATATAATTAACTTACACCAAAATAATTTAAAACATTATAAAACTAGAGTTTAAACAGAATTTAAGAGGTGAAAAGGACTAGAATAGGGATTATGTTATCATGTACCCTAGGCCAACATCCTGTATATGTTCTTGTTCATGATGTATTTAAAAATTTAGTTAGAGCTATGTAAATCCACAGCAGGGATTATGTCTCATGTTAGATTCTAGTGTGTTTACAAATGATTTGCAATGATGACCAATGTTGTTAAGAATATGCTTAGATGATATGTTAATAAGTGATGTAATACGATTGAGATTATATACATTGACAAATAAATGACCAGATTTTGCAGCAATGCTTTAACTTTCAAATGCTTATGGCCAAGATGATAATGATCTCAACTCCGGTCAGAATCTACAACTTCTTGCTGCTGATAAAAGATATTAATATGAATCAACATATATATTTATTCATGAAATAAAAATTGTTAGGAAATAAAAACTCATGTCACTTTCGTTTTGTAATTGAACAGGAAAGTAAATATACTAAAACTAAATCCTATTTTTAGTAAACCTTACATGAACATATTGAAAGAGCATAAACCTATATAATCTTCAGGGTGTATAGGTTTATGCTCTTTCAATATGTTCATGACAAGAAACTAATCAATTTACTTTTGACATCCCTTTTCTACTAACAGCTGTTTGATAGTTGTATTAAGGTCTCCTTTCCAATGCTTTATTCCATTTTCAAATTTTACTACTGTCAGCATTGGGACTTTAATGACTCATGAAGAGAAATTCTGCATTTTGGAACATCTTATAATTCTTACATTTTCCAAAGATGGAAATACCAAAGTATGTTTCCCTGAACAGAAGTTTTTGAAGCTTGATAAACATGTCAGTTCCAAATTCCTCAAGCTTTCAAATGTAGTTTCTTCTTTTAAATTGCTAACTACAATTTCATCTCCTAGCTCATCCTCTACTTCTGCCACACCTTGTTCAAGTGAACTATACCCTCTTATCTCCATTATTGTTAAATGGATCAGACTTCTTGCTGTTGATGAGATAAATAAGTCAGTCAATCCATTGCAATCCTTTACATATAATCCTCTTAGGTGACTAAAAGTAAGAGAGAAAGGCACCAAGTGCTTCAAATTGGAACATTTACTGACATCTAGTATTTCAATAGCCTCAAGAACTAGACCAATTTTGGATGCTTCTTGACATATTGTTTGAAGTTCATCTAAGTCATACAAATTCAAATGTTTGATTCGTGTGCTAATCTCAACTTTGTCATGAAATATCACCTCAAAGGAACTCGTTCGAATAGATATCAATTCAAGATTGGTATATTATGCAGAAACCAATGTGGAAATGTGCTTTCGTCATCTTCATGGTCACACAGTAAAAGACATTTCAGGTTGTTGAAGAGGTTTTGTGACCGAGTATTGGGTTTCCATAAGCATTTTGGCATACCATTTCACTACAAAATATATATATATATATATACACATATATAGGTGTTTTGCCACAGTTATAACCGGCTAAATAACTTAAAACCATGATTAATTCAGTATAACTATGGTTGCAAAAACCATGGCAAAATTGAGTATGGATTTTTTTATTAGCCACGGTTTCAATAACAATGATAACTACTTAGCCACAGTTTAGACTATAGCTAAGTTGAAGTTGCCATAGTTTAACCTATGGCTAATTATTTACTTTATTTTCAAAAATTAATTATTAGCCACAATTTAAACTATGGCTAATAATTTAATTTTATTTTAAAAAATAAAATTTTAGACAATTATTTGTCACTGTTTAAACCATGACAAACAACTAAATTTTATTTTTAAAAAAATTTCATATTACTAAATAAAAAAAAAGTTTTTACATGCTAAATTAATATATACCAAAATATCCACATCAAAGTGTTTGAATACATTAAATTAAAAAAAATATTAAACATATATAAGATCTAGCAATAATTGTTCAACACTTTCTACCAAAACTAAAGCATTGTCCTCTGTGTACTTGAGCTTATAAATTAAACTTTAACCAAACAAAACAAGTTGATTAGAAAAAGATGTTGGACTAAAGATATCCCAAAGTTGTTAGGAAGAAGAATTAAAATATAATATTCGCAATTCTTCCACTGCAAAAAAAAATAGTCGCTACCAAAAGTCTTTGGTGACGACTTTTAGTGACAATTAAAATTGTTGGCATAAGCTCGTGGTTGATTGTCTTTTGGTGGTAACTCTCAAAAGTCGCTACCAAAAGTCACCTTTTAGTGACGACTCATATTTTTTGCCAAAAAAATAAATTCGTGAAGAAAAAATGACTTTTGATAGCGACTTTAGTTACAACTAAAGGCTACTTTTTTTTAGTGACGACCTTCAAAGTCGCCACCAAAAAAACCTTTGGTGGCGAAAACAACCTTTGGTGGCGACTTTAAAAGTCGTGATCAAAAGTCACTCACCATTTTTTTGAATCCGAATTGGTCTGACGGGTCGACCTGAGACTCATTCAACCTGTACAAGCCTTGACGGGTCCAATAGTTATCTCGAGGTGACTCATTTTTTTGTATAATATTCAAATTACTTGAAATTAAACCAAACATATGCATACCTGAAATTCAAACCTGAGTCTCTCGCTTGCAATCATGTATGCCTTGCCATCCTGCCACCACTTCATTTGTGTTATATAAGGACAAAGTATTATATATATATATATATATATATATATATATATATATATATATATATATATATATATATATATATATATATATAATCTGTTAAAATTATTTTAAATTAAAAATATTACAAAACATAAATAAAACAATATTTCACTTAACAATATTTCATTAAAAAAAATCGACTTCAGTTAAATAAATCTAACTTATTTAATTTTTTTATCTTCACCAAAAGTTTAATTTTTTATTTTATTTAAAAAATCTAACTTTTTTTTTTAAAATTTGACTTTTAGTCACGACTCCCAAAGTTTAATTTTTTTAAATTTTATTTTAAAAAATCTAACTTTTATTTTTTTAAAAAATTTGACTTTTGGTGGTAATTATAGGAGTCATTACCAAAAATCGGAGTCGTCACTAAAAGTCTAATTTTTTTAATTTTATTTAAACAAAATCTGACTTTCTTTTAAATATTTGACTTTTGGTGACAACTATAGTAGTCACATAATCGCCACCATCAAAAGTCTATTTTTTAATTTTATTTAAAAAAAAATTGACATTTTTATTATTTTTAAAAAATTTAACTTTTAATGCAACTATAAGAGTCGACACCAAAAATTTGATTTTTTATTCTTTATTTTTTATTTTTTAAAACAATTCAATTTTTGGTAGCGACTCTCAAAAGTCACTACAAAAAATATACTTTTTGTGGCAACTTTAAAAGTCGCAACTGAAAGTCAATTTTCTTGTAGTGTTTGCTATTATTATTGAACTTAAGCTTCCTTTAACATAAAATAACAATAATTAAAACAACCACCTTTAAGTTGCCAGGAAGAATTAAAAAAATGAAGAAAGCCAAAGTAAATGCCCTATTTCTAGAATTCTAATCACCTTTGACTTGTAATAAAGAACATCGACCTCTACTGTAGTAGGATGTTGTGCTGAGATGCACCTTCACTAGAAAAGGACCAACCTACAAAAAATAATTATCCTAGTTAGGCATATTAATGTTATGTACTCAAATGCATAATAGATTTGAAAAAAAAATTAATGATATGACAAAGGAGTATAATAAATCAATCACCACATATGGTCAATGAAACTAAGAAATTTATAAAACAGATTCCCCAAAAAAGATTGAAGATCATTAATGATCTGTCAAATATGTGCTTTTTTTTTTTGGAAACATTATCCACTATCATCAAGCATCATCCTTTGTACTCAAGAAGAGTGTACCTCAATCTTGATTCTTCACCGTACTATTGTGTTAGTTTACTTCTAAATCTCTCATTTTTTTAACTGACCAAGAGTAATGTGCAAAAGAGTAGTATCACTAGATGCATCAGATCAATGTACAAGCAGTCCCACTTCTGGAATATATATAATTTTTGGGCAGGGTGTTTATAGATCACAGGCAAAAGGAAATGTACCTCTGCACCCCCACCAGTGTTTAACTGACCAACCTCACCCCCACTAGACGTGACACGTGCCACCCTGATGAAAGGAAAAACAAAAGGTGAGGCTATGCTTTAACGGAGCAAATCCAAAAGAATAGGTCAACAAAGCATTGCATTTATATCTTACTCTTCTTCATTGGTTTCTAGCCTATGCTTCGGTGATAGGTAATAAAGCCCACCTACAGAAGGTTCAAGCATGCACCGGAAATCTCCAGTAGAAGCAACAATGACAACCCATCCTTCTATAATCACAAGGTTACAGTTGTTCAGCAACAAAATATATAGAAAGAACAATTTAATTTGAAGTAAAAGAACTATCAGGCACATAACTTAAGACCAAGTTAATGTAATGCATGTCCAGAAATAAAATAATTCATGCAAAGACTCCCAACATGTAATTTAGAAAGAAACTTTATACTGGGGCGTTTCACTTTATAAGTTTATAGTAATACCTTCACATAGAGCTTGCACTTCACCTCATGCACTACTACTACACCCCGTCTCTTCTGACTTCTTCATGGATGGGCTGCTAGGCTACTGCAAGTCATTTTCTGTAACCATACACATAACATTATCTTCACCATTCCTCTTCTTATTCAGAAAAATTATTCATGCCATGATAAGACATTATGAAATGTAACTCCGTTGGCACCCTTAACCACTAACTTTGACAATTTTATATACATGAACAAGATTACCAATGGAAAACTTAATAAACTTAATGTTCACATTAACTAAAACGGGATCTTAGAGAAGGTATTGAATGGGATCTTCTGGTAAATGAGATACCTAAAAAGTTGATCATTGATAGAGCTCAATAGCGTCGTGCGATTCATGTAACTGATTCTATCTAGTAGAATAAGGTTTTGTTGTTGTTGTTGTTGTTGTTGTTGTTGTTGTTCACATTGACTGAAACCACTTAAGTAATGAGTTGTATAAGGTTCTCAGAAGTCACTGTGGGATAATAAGCAACAAAGAATGCCGCTGGACGTGGTTAGCAAAAGGATATAAAAAAATTGGCATGTTGTATTCATCTTCACATTCCCAAAAGCAGATGAGATTCCACCCCCCAAAAGTCAACTCTACCATTTTCCCCAAGGAATAACAAGTGGCATAATTCTTCCCATTATTAATTTATTCTCCAAAAATTATAATTACTAATGAATTTATGACTTATTTAAGAATTAAAATTTACTGCCACTGTTAATTATTGGGCTAAATTTATTATTTTTATTATTTTGCTTATGCCTTTTGTATATTCATATTTTATATTATATATCTTAAGCGATTTTTCAATTTGTTTCTGAATCTTATGATTTGTTATGCAATTTGACAACTACGAAGTGAGTATGTGGATTACAGTCATAGACAGTCATCGAACCAAGCATCAGAAGTTGTAATTGCTGAATAAAATTAATGATGGACTAGAGGAAAAAAAATAGAAAGAAAAAAGAAAAAGTGTATAATTCTCACCATTTTTCACATCATCAGAAGCATCATTATTTGAAGGAGCTAAACTTTCATTTCCTAAAATGAGAGCAGAAACTCAGCATTCTATCTTAAAACAAAATAGTTACATGATATTCTGCTAAAGTTCATGGTATGGCTTTCAACCACAATAGAACAAATGGTAGGAAAGAAAATTTTGCTTTGAAAGAAGTAGTAGGAGCAGGAGTCAAACTCTCTCCCTTGGTAGCATTTGATCCAGCTGACAAATAAGCATCATACCTTTAACATGCTTAAGGAAAATACATAATAAATATGTGGGATCCAGAGACTGACAGCAAAAAAGGCATTTTGTAGCAATAACAAAGAAACTGCAACTAAAGCCCTAGGTAACGCTGCTACCCACTCATCTTTGTTAAGATCAGAAGGAATCGCACTTATAACATTATTTAGGAGACTCCTTGGCATAAATAGCAGCAACAAATCCATTGTGTCCATCGAGGAAGGAAAACAAAATTGCAATCAAGGAAAAGAGATAATCTAACAATTTAGAGACAGCAAAGGAAGATTTGCACAAGATTACACCAAAAATTATTAATCAATCAATGAAAATCGCAGAATACCGTTCATCGATGTTCCTCTAGTGATTCTCTGATTCCGTTTCTCTGTCGTGCATCTCAGTCGATGCTTTCCATCGCAACTCTGCTTCACCCCTCAAGAAGCCCAGATCCATGTTCCCTTCTTCAATCGAACCAAAAGCCTCTTCACTAAAGCAAGAGACGTCTAGTTGCAGGCAAGGCTGAGAAGTGGCCGAGAGAGATTGTCAAAAATCCCTTCTTGGTTTCCTTCTATAGAGAGAGGAGATGGAGTGGGGAACGGAGACTATGGCAGAAAATGACCGAAGAACATACTAGAAGGTGGCGGCGCTAAGCTCTCCTGAATGAAAGAGAACAGAGCGTGAACGGAGATGGAAAAAGAAATGTTCAATGTAAAGTTAAAGAAGAGGTAGGAGATGAAAAAATAGAATGGAGGGGGATGAGAAAAATAATGCGCGCCTTGTTTTGCAATGGTTTAATTAAACAGTTTACATAAATGCAGCAAAATAATAAAAATATTTATTACTTAGATTTTGTTTGAATAAATAATTTATTTAAGTATTTATAAAATAAGTATTTATCATATAAATATTTATATATAAGTTATTTTTATAATTAAAAAATTTATGAAAATAAACTTTACATAAGTTATTTTTAACCTACTTTCATAACTTATTCTGAGCTGTATGATTATGCTATAAGCTATTTTTATAAGTTTTCTTAAACACGTACATAAACATTTATTTCATAAAATAAGTCAAATAAACTCAAAATAGACTCTTACAAATAAAACCTTAAACTGTGGCTAAAAACCCATAGCTAAATGCCACTGTCCCGTGTCAATTCCTCTAGGTTGGGAATCACCTATCACATTTCAAAACATTAATTAGTTATATACAAACCTGATTTTACATATACCGGTGATAAGATGCTTTAAATAATTAACTTTCTACATATAATATCCATAATCCATAAAGATTGAAGACAGTTTCTTCTAACTTTGTCTGTTATATTTTTTATTTGGAATTATCAATTTTTTTAGTTCCTTCATCTAGTACATACATCTTAGCTTTCTTTTTGTTGGGAAAATTGGGGTATCTATTATGGTATGATTTTATACTAATTAAAAAGAAAAATAATCTTGCATTGAACAAGTAATACCCAATGAAATAGAGTTTGTTTTTCCATTTTTGACCTATATGCTACCTACTAATATACCAAGCAAACTTCACTAAAAACAACTTTTAGCGGTCAACACGTTAGTCTCTCAGATTCTTGAGCCAGAAAAATAAAAATTGTTTTATGACAAGATAAAATGTAATTCATACCTCCTCAACTCTGAAGAGAAGTTGCAGTACTACTGATTGATTCATGGCTATGGATTTTTCATCACCCATAACTCTCCTTTCTTGGGAGCTCATAGACAGTGTCTTGAATAACTCTAAATTTTTGCAATTGACCACATCCAATATTTTCAAAGATAGACATGCCAAACTGTAATTCCCAACACAAAATCTCTCAGGTTCATCCAAATAATTTAGCACCAAAGAGGAGAGTTGATTTAACACAAAAGTGACCGTTTTGTCCATGTCTCCTTCCTTTGCAACAATGTTCTTTATCCCACAGCGTCTCACTTCAATTTTTTCAAGGAACTTGAGATCCATGAATGTGGAGAATGGAAAAAGGTATTCTATGTCTTTACAATCTTCAACAGTCACAACTTGTAGATTGTGAAAGCCAAGAATTTTCAGAGGATCTCTATTCCAAGTTTTCGACTTTGGCAAGTGAAGTATTGTTAGTTCTTTCGCAATATAACATGCAATTTTTGCATAAATACTTCGCAATAATTATGAATATTATTTGAACAATGACATGCTAAATTTTCAGAATAGCAACACTAGGTTGTAATTATTCTATTGCTACGCCTTTTATTTGGATTGATCTTGTGCCGGACAAAAGCAAATGCTAAGTAGATGCTTTAATGCAATTTGTCTTTTCATTTAGACAAGTGATTGAACTTAGTAACGTGTATATCAATTTTTTTAATTTATTTTTATTTTCATTTTAAGCATTTAATTATTTTTATTAAAAATAATAAATCAATTTTAATTACTCACATCTAGCAGAGGACATTTATTTTTTAAAATTTTTAATAGTAATAAAAGAAGTACGTGAGATGTTACATTCTTCTAAAAGTTAAAAAACCAATACTATTGAATCCATACATATAGTTCCGCAAAATCAATGTTGACAACAGAGTGAATGGTGGTTTTGCATGTGGCGCCTCATTCGGCTTTATGTCAAAGTAAGGGGCAAGTGAATATGTTGAGCCTGAGTGATTTGAGGGGTTAGTTTGTCACGCCCCCAAATTCAAATACATTAAATAAGTGTAATAATCCCAAATATCACATCAAATAATTCTAGTTATTCACAACTAGCAGCAAACTAGTCATACTTATAAAAGTAGTAACTATACATTCACATATGTATAGATATTTCCATAATATAAGAATGCAGCACAATCAAGTACGAAAATAAATTACATCTAAATTTATAATGTATAATTTCTCGTCCCAAGCCTAGGTGGCCTAATAATAGACTGCAGAGTGTTCTCTTATACTTGCCAAATTTTGGTTCTAAGAACCACCGACACAAGAGAAGAGTACAACTCCAAAAAAAAAATAACTACAGAGAGTGTGAGTTTATCAAAACTTAGTAAGCAGCCGACTGTGTACAAAAATAATTATAATGCATAAGTACAAATACTATAACTCACTGTCACCAACGAAAAATGTCCAAACGCAATACAAACATTAAATAACCTCAAATAGATTAAAAAATGTAATCAAACACATGCTATGTTTTTCCACATTTTTCCCACTCTTACCACACATTGAAAACCATCCCTCAATAGGTTTGATTCAGAAGTCTACCCCTCTGTTCCCTCATATTCCATATTAATATGTTAAATGTTATGAAGGTATGTAACAACTCCAATACATAATGCATTTCATAACAATGAGAATGAATATTCCATACATACAATCCCATTTTCTAATTAATATCATTTATTAGAAATATATTCAATTTATCTTCCATAAATGAGGGAGGAGGGATTTACATTGTACTTGAAATAGAAATAAAGTTGGCAAGATCATCCATTCACCTTAGTGCCAACAAAGATTTTACCATACGTGCAATTGTTAACGACTTGGCAAGCGTACCAATCATACAAGTAATACAAAGTGAGTAGAGTATCATTCCCACGAGGATTGAGGTATCAAATACCCGCGAAGCTAAAGTTAAATATTATTTAAACGAATCATTAAATTGGCAAAAATAAAAAGAGTAAACTTAAACAAAAATATAAATTTAAAGCTAACAAATTAACTAAAACTACTAAAACCTAAGACTAAGCTACTCCTAGTAACAAAAACTTATGGTTGATGGGATTGACTTCACTTAACTCTTAATCTGACTAATTCATAAACAAATTAATCTTTGAGTTGCTAAAGGATGATTCAATCCAATTAAAAATCCTTTTAATGTTGGTTAAATTCTCAAAATTATTTGAACACAATCCCTTGAAGAAACAAACCTACCTAACCCAAATGATTGTCTAATTCCTTAACCCAATCATTCAAGTAGGTGATTAAATTTAGGAGCTCATAAAAATACATAAATAAGATTATCTATCCCTAAATTAATTCGATTTATGGTAAAAGTTACAACGGGCAAAGTTAATATCTAGCTATCTCTAGCATAGATAAAAACCCCAAACTCATAAAAGTGGTAATCAAGCATTTTTAGAGCAACTCAATTCGATAAAATCCACTCCAACAAAATACGAAATGCAATTAAAAAGAATTATTCGACAACAAAACTTCATAAGAAATCAACTTATATCAACTACTGAACCTTTCATTTCTCATAGGTTCCATTATCATTCTCTCACTCTAGCTTTCATCAATTGTACATGCTAGTCTAGAGCACAAAAGTTCTCAGAAGGATTTTCCCAAACTTCAACTAAGATAAAACCTAATTCTCCATAATTCCTTATGTAAAAATCAAGTTAATTAAATGAACAAACCCTAATTTGACTATATGAGGCTAATATCTATATTCCTATGACATTAGCGAATCAATCCCTTCACTTTTAAGATTCAAGAACTCATATAACTCATTCCTTAGGTCTAGTTTCCACCTCCCTTTCGCAAGTTCAATAGAAATACCATATCATCCCAATAATTGGCCAAATTAAAAGAAAGCATTAAGATTGGAATAAATAAATATGTATTAACCAATCAACAATTACATGAGTTTAAGAAATTACTCAAAACCTAATCTAAAATTGGATTTACAACAACCCTAGAGTTACAACTACCTACAACTAACATAGAGAACAAATTACAACATTAGACTAGAAGAAAATGAAGAGAAAAGAGAAGAGATGGGGGAAGGAAGGCCTAACCAGCTCCGGAAGTTGCTCCTTTTTGCTGTCTCCAAGCTCCAAAATTCTCCCAATCCAAAGTTAGGTCAAAAAGCCCTAAAAGAAGCTTTTAAACTGTCAATTTCATGACTTGGCATCTGGGCATTGGTTCTGACGCCTGGGCACCAAGTACAATAGCATCAGAAAGTAAGTTCATGGGTTGACCGCTCGAGCACCACATCTGGCGCCTGGGCACTAATTGGATAGATGCTTCTTCATGTTCATCTTATTGGCACCTAGGTGCCAAGTTCTTGAGGCTTCATTTGTCTTCATAGTTTTCTTGTTTTCTCCAACAAATGCACCTACAAAAGACAACGACTAAAATCAATTAAAAAGGCAAGAAAAGGAGAAATAAAATAAGAAAACTACAAAGCACAAAGAAACTAAATGAAAATCAAGAGAAAAAACGCAAAAGGATAGTAAAACAAGGCTAAGAGAAGAAGAAAACCCCACCTATAATGGCATAATTTCATGACTTTTTAGGACTTATCAGCGATCTCGAAACGGAGCCAAGTAATCCCACAAAAGAACTTAAAAGAAGCGACAACAACTTAGCATCAAGAATCCCCCAACACCCTCCCAAAGAAACACTTCACAATCCAACTCTACCTCGTGGGCATCTGGGCGCCACAACATATCAGAAAACACTATGTTTTTTGCCTGGACGGTGCCTGGGCACCAGCTTCATTTGTTCGCCGTGGAGCCTTGGTGCCTGGGCGCCAAGTCAAGAATGTCCTTCAGGAACCCTGGCGTTTAGGCGTTAGAATTTGGGTTCCTCTGTTCTTGAGTTGTTCTTCACGGTTTTTGGGAAAAAAATCTTCCAAAAATCCATCCTTTGCACCTTTTCTCTTCCTTCTTTGATTTTCTAAGTTAAAACAATGTTCATGAAGCAATTTAGAGCAATTAAAACTTAAAATAAACAAAATTCATGAATTCTCAAAAATTCTTTAGAAATCATTGAAGAACATGTTCTTGTGTTCTAATCCATGAAACTTGCTTGTTTTGCCACCATGAATTAGATTATAACAAAACCAACTGAACAAATCCAAGAAGGAAGCCAAAGAGAAAATGTTTTCATGACAATCCTCAAAATTTCATCTTCACCTAGGGCATGGATTAATTTCCAAAATAAAGGAGATTAATGAGATGTAATCTTACCTTTAGTCCTAGAAATGCCTAATGTAGCGGAAAGGAACTGGAAATTAAAGATTAATCGGGAGAAATCAAAATTGGAAGATGAGAGAAGAGAGAAAATGAGTTCTCCACCAAAGCTCTAAGTTTTCCAAGTGTAGAAAGTGAATGCAAATGGGTGAAAGAACCCTTTAAGTGGTAGTGGGTCATGG
Organism: Biancaea sappan; assembly: GCA_037074585.1. Lineage (NCBI taxonomy): Eukaryota > Viridiplantae > Streptophyta > Magnoliopsida > Fabales > Fabaceae > Biancaea > Biancaea sappan. The sequence goes on along the minus strand of CM073495.1, from coordinate 14,563,270 downwards.
GTTGACCCATGGACCGGATACCCACCCACTTGACCCATTTCAACTAAAGCCCAATTAATCACATTAATTCAAAATAAATTTCTTATTCATAAATTTCCACACATCACAGAAAAATACTACAACGCAATAAAGTATCCAATCAAATTATATAATACCAAATCCATAATTTAATTACCCAAAAAAATTCTCCAATTCATAAAAATTAAATGAATGGAAATAGTAGAACAAAGATAACGTTGTTAAATACTGCATTAAAAATATTGTCATAAAAATAATGCTTTAAATTAATTCCATTTTAATAACATCATTACTACAATAGCATTTAAATACCGTAATACCGTCAATTATACTAATGTAAAATTGGTGGGTATTACATAGTTATTAACTAACCACTAATTGTCTGTGAGGGGTTTTTAAAGAAGGTTTGAGTAGTGTTATGGGGAGGGCCTTTTTTGGTGAGGGAGTATCCTAGCCACTCGAAGGTCTAGGGTTGTTTGGGAGTGACCTAGCCACTCAAAAGTCTAGGAAAGTTGTATTCTTGTCTATCTTTTGTAAGTGAGAGACTGATGTGTTTTTGCTATGTTTTGGATGAATATTCTGTAATATAGAAGTATAACAGAGTTACTTGCCAATAAAAGTTTCCATTCTGTTATTTCTAATATTTCTATTTACCATTGTGTATTGAGTTCCATTAGAATATAATTGGGAGCGTGGTATGCATAATATATACTAAGGGTAAGATCTGATAGTTTTAACTAAGCTGTTGTGATTGCCAAGTCAAATATTTTGCACATTGAACTAATGCCATTTAGGATTAGTGTAGTCTGAATTCTGCCTACAGGGCAAAGAGAACTAATTAAGAGAGTCCTTATTTGAAATCTATATGATGACTTTAAAAAGATAATTTTAGAATGAGACAGAGCATTTCAGGATGACCAAAGCATTGAATGGTGTAGTTTTTGTTAGACACTACAGTACATACACAAATGCATGGATTAATTAATATTGGTTTTTTAATCTTTTAGGAACTATTTAAATTTCTTTTTGAATTTTTCAGAGATTAAACAATAATGATTTATGATAAAAATTAATGATGGTGATTTGTGTGTCCACAGAGTCATTAGGTTTTCAAATAGATTGATAGAGAGGCCTGTCTTTCTGGAGACTATTAAAATAACTAACTATTCCCTTAAAAGAATGAAGGTTATAAAACTCAAAGTTGACAAAAAATTAGAATAATTTGGTAATAACTTTAGATCAAAATTAGATGTAATGATAACTTTACAAGCTACATCCTCTCTCTGTCATCTTTTCTCTGATACTCTATTCTTCTCTCTGCTTTCACATGCTACTTTTTTGTTCAAGTTTCCTTGTTTCTTTAATTTCATATTCCATTTTGTTGTACCGTGAAATTCTGCCTGACGGTGATTTACGGGAGAATAATACATGTTATTGTGAACTTTTTTGTTTTTGGGTACTGTAATTGTAAGTAATATTATAGTGAAGGGCTAAATTGAATGAATAACTTTTATTCCGTCTATAAGCATTAAGCATTTTTGAAAGTGTTAATGCTTTATAAGACTCAAATAAAACTCAAAGACACAACAAAATATATTATATTTTATAAATTTTATATTTAGAAGTACTGGTACAAGATATGATTATCATGGCCCTCATAGACCACACGAGACCATTTGGGGGACATTTAATGTCAAAATCTATTTCTTCTTAGGATATATTACTTGTCATAAGAAAATTAATTAATTATGTTGGATTATGTATACTAAGAACCAATTGCAATTTTTTACATAAATCTACATTTTCTTGAAACTTTGTAAACTATGTAAATACTCAAAATTTACTAAAATTGTAGCACATATGATTTGTGCCACTGTGACTGCTAAATCGTTCAAAATTAGATTTGTGACAACTTGCAATATAGTAATCATCACATGTCGTATTCTCTCGTGGAGCCTGTATTCTAATTGTCTAATTAATTATTCTAGCACTAATCTACACTAATTAACACGCGGGGAGAGGGGGTGATAGCATAATCAAAATAAAAAAAATAACACTAATTCTAATATATAAAACAAAACAGTAACAAAAAAAAACAGAACAACACAGAAATGAAATGCAATCAATCACAGTTTCCTTGGAGTTATACTTATCATCATCCTGCCTAAATCCCTTTCTAGTTGAGTTCCACCATTAGGTTATCCAACTAATGTTTCCAAGAGATCTCTCAGAACTAGACTACACATGAATCAAAATTAGAAAAATCTTTACTAATATTTAACTACATGCAATCTGATTAAACTCTAACCCAATCAAGCCTCCACCACATACTAACTTGTCACTTTCGTTCTACTTATCATACACATATAACAATCACATACATACATGCACAACAAGTTTTATCCTCAAATAAATCCAACAAAATAGAACCTTTGTTCACATTAGTCTAATCAGCACAAGCATAAACTCAAGAACAAAGAGACAATAGACCAGAATAAAAAATGAAATAGATTCAACAAGAAAATTTATCTGTTTCATTCCAAAGAATTCAAAATATAGCTCTTATTCAGTTGTGACTAGTTACTACACTTCTAACCTTCAATGGAGGCTAATTTACACCAAAACATAATAGAAATTTTTTTTGGGAGGGGGGACCTACAAAATTCTACAGAAAATGGAAGAAGAAGAAGCTCTTCACCAAAAGAAAAATGGTTTTGAATGGTGTTTTATGCTGCTGCCAAGGAGGAGGATGAATAATGGGACTGTAGAAATGTTCTTTAATAGTGCAGAAAAATGGTCCTGGACAAAATGCTATTTGAGGAAAAGTCAGCACTTCATGCATGCAAAAAAATCACTTTGCTTTTCAGACCAATGGACCTCATGTGAGTCAGCATTAGCTGGCAAAAAGATCCATGTAAGCAATCACATCATCAACCATGTCCAAGTCAGCATTTAACCCTCTAAAAAAATTTAAATTTGCAATTCAAAAATTGAATTAATTTGGATCTTAATCAATTAAGCTCATAAAAATATGAAATTAAAATATATCAAATCTATAATTTATTTAGACCTAATAATTACTAAAATATGATATAATTAGAGTTCATAAGATTTAAGATACAAAAAGGACTAAAATAAAGACTAAATTATATATAAAAATACCCAATATTAACATACCTTTTCAACCAAAGTAGGAGGGTTCTTAGGTTGGACATCAACACTTGAAGCTTCTAACGTCTTCAACCGCTAGTGGTCATCACCAACATGCTTATCCCTTGAATTTTCAAAACTGACAATTTCCTAGGTGTCCGGCTTCCATATGTGCTTCACATTAGCTAGATTTGCAACAATTATTATTTTCAACTGAATGGTTTCTTTCACAAATAATTTCATTCATACCACCCACATCAAATGCAACTTTGAGTGAATCATAACTCCTTACTTCATGCTCTTTCACATTAGAAAGTCCTTGTAGTATATATAAAGGAAGAAGAACACTGGATAACCAATCGCATTCTTGCACCACCAATGAATTCAAATTAGACAAATGGTTTGTGCCCAATTTTGTATCACAGTTCTTTCAACTCTGGATATTCTGAAAGCTCCAAGTGCTTGAATATACAAAAGAATTTATAAGATCTGTCAAAATAAAAGCACATTGAAACAAACTAAGAAACTTTAAACACTTGGCTTTCAATAGTTGTCTTAAAAATTGTCAAATTATGGCCAAAAAAAAAAATTGAACGCACATTTTAGAAAGAAAAATAAAGTTCACATAGGCCATCCACTTTTAAAAAGAAAATAATTTGTTGGGTAAATCAAAACATACCTTATCTATAAACATCTTATTTATTGTTTTATTCAGGTCTCCTTCCCAACACCATTTTTCATCATTTTCGTCTATTAGCACCTTTCTAAGCATTGGTGAGCTTGCTCCTTTAAGAGAAAAGATCTCCATCCTTGGGCATTGCCTCACAACTGCTTTTTCCAACAGGGGAAACTTCAAGAAGCATGTACTACTTGAAAAACTATTGAGTGTTGGCAAACATTCCAACTCTAAAATTTTCAGACTGCTAAATGCAATTTCACTTTTTGTGTCATCTTCCTCTTCTGTCATAATTTCTTCAAGTGAATTGCACTTTTTTAATTTCATCATTTCCAACTTCACCAAACTTCTCACTGTTAATGAAGTGATTAAATTAATGAAACCGTTGCAATCTTCTATCTCTAAATATGTCAAGTGGCAAAATGTGACAGAGGAAGGAACCAAATTTGTTAGATTGGAACATTGTTTCACTCTTAAGATTTCGAGAACCTGAAGAACTGGGTGTATTTGGGATCCTTCTATACATATATGTTGGAGCTTAGGCAAATAACCCAGATACATCTCTTTAAGCCGTGTACTAGATTGTTTTCCTCCTCCCTCACCTCTTTCTGTTTTATTGTAAAATATCTCCTTGAAAGAACTAAATTCAACACCTAGAATCTCAAGATTGGGTACATTTTGTAGAAACCAATGAGGAAAAGCAACTTCATCGTCTTCAAATTGGGATATTATAAGAAGTTTGAGTTTGCAAAATAGGTCCCATGGAACTTGGTGTTGCAATATCATATTAGCATCTGCATAATTAAGTGTCAACATCTCCAAGTTGCCTATCACCTACAACATGATAAATTTAACTATTAGAAGTTAAAGTATCACTATATTGAAAAAAAAAACTTTTAAAGGTCTAAGTTGTACGAAGCGAATTTCCTTACTTTTAAGACATGATGAACAAATGATAGTCCTAGTGATCAATTTAAAAATGGATAGGATAGTAATTGAAATGGAGTAAAAGGAGCTTATGTAGAGAGAGAGACACAAGCACACACACTAATTTAAATCTTCCTTCCTGCAAATATTGTTGAGAGCAATGTAGAATGCATGAATTTAAAATATTGTGAATATGCTATATATACGTACTACTAAATAATCAACATGCTAAATATGACTTCTGAATAGAGATATACTCAAGAGAAGAAAATGCTACACCTTATATTTACAATTTTCATACTAAATGAGAAATTTTATATCATCCATACCTCCTCAACGATAAACAAAGGTTGTAACACTGAGAAATGAAGTTGGTCAATGAGTGGCATTTCTTGACTTCTATTTGACTCTACATCAAATAACTTCAACAACTTACAATTGAACACATTTATTGTCTTCAAAGATTGACATTTTAAGGTATGTACCCCTGCGTAGAATCCCCTGAGTTTATGCAAATGTCGTAAGTCCAAGGAGGCAAGATGATTAAGCTCAAATAAGACAGTTCTCTCAATGGCTCCATCCTTCTTTGAAACAATTTCCTTTATCCCGTGACATGAAATTACTGCAAGATTTTCTAGTTGTGAAAGATCCTTTGCTATGGAGAATGGGAAGAGATATTCCAGATTGTGACAATATTTAATCTGCATAGTTTGTAGATTGTAAAAGCAAAGAGTTCTCTGGGAATCCCCACTCCATATTCGTTTCAACTTTGGTAGCTTAACCAGAATTAGAGTTCTCAGTTGTGCTGTATCCTCTTCCCTATGCAGACATTTTAAGGTTTTTGCATTTATTCTGAATATTTCTTCCACTAAAGCACAATCACTAACCTTCAATGTCTCAACACATCCAAAAGCTTTTTGTATGTAACAAGAAGGGAAAATATTTTCAAGTTTCTCACATTTGTTGACTTCCAATGTCTTCAATCCTTGAAATTGGTAGTGCCACACTGTCTTCAAGTTTTTCATGTCATTTATTATGATTTTCTCTAATTTAGAAAATCGAACCTATATAAAGCACAATTTATCAAATCATAAATATTTTATGATAATTGCAGATATATATGCTACACATATATTTGAATATATTTTTTGACGATATGTTAGGTACTATGTGGTATTTAAAATGTTTGGTATAACAAATACCGAAAGAATTATATAATAGGTATTTTGTAATAAAGGATTGTAAATCTAAAATAGTGATATTATTTATGCTTCCATCAATATTTATGAGCATGGATGTAAAGTGTGAGAAAATCCGCTATGCCATGAGAAGATATTGCAGTTTATAAAAGAACTTAATAGCAAAATCACAGTACCTCTTCTGATGCAATATCATTGTTTCTTTTGTTTGTGGATATTATTTCCTCCATCATATCACATTTATTTATTTCAAGCCGTTTGAGATTTTTCAGACTTTCAACCATGGATGGTGAGAATAGGTAATTGAGGCTGCCACAATCGTCTACAATCAAATTAGCTAACTTTTGAAAAGAATAAGCTAAGCAAAGCTGATCATCATCCCAAATTTTGCTCAAATTGATTGCGCTTAACTTCAGAGTCTCCAAATTTGGACATGCAACCTGCAAAATAATAGTAGTCTTGTGAAGGAACTACAATATATTCACAAAATCACCATATTTAAGAAGCATTTTATTTTAAAGTATTAAAACATGACTTAATCAACAAATTGTATTTATTTATTTTCTAAGTAAAAGAGTAAATTGGTCAATAACATTTTGGTATTTTATTTGCCATCTCCTGGAATTGCCCGAGTAGCATTTTCCTGAAATTAAAATAGTGTCACCTGACTTTAATATTTATGAAAAGTTTGTCTATTCTCTACACATTTGTGAAAATATATAATTTTTTGAAGAAGGGATTTAGAAAGGCTTAGGTTTTAGAAAATATTTAAAAAAATTTTCCTCTTATTATTTATTTTTATTTCAATTTTTAATAATTAGAAAAATAAAATTACTAGTAAATCAAAATGCATTTTTTGCTTTCGTCTAGGAAAGTCAAAACCCTAAAAAATTGTCAACACCAACTAAACTGAAAAGAAATATGAAAAGAAATTGAAATGGCCATAACTACAGACTAAATTGTCACTGCTCAATTGATTAAATGTAACAAAACATTTAAAATAAAATATTTTTAATTAAATATTTCCACTAAACATAATTAAAAAAACCAATTTTTTGGTAGAAATGATAAAATAATAATAAATGAGCTCAAACAGACTGTTAGATTTTCTTTTTTGGTGAAAATGAGGGTCCAAAATGTAGATGGGGGGTTTAATTGTTTCTTTTTCTTTTTTTTTTCAAAAATGATTTTGAATAATTACTCCTTTGATTTAGTATGTTAACCCACGTTATAGGCATAACAATACGATGTAATTTGAGTCAAAATTTTGCCAAATATTTCAACCAAATAATTTTCCTATAACTTAAGAGTTAACTAAGAATTTGATGGTTTAAATTTATTAAAACAGGATGGACTTTTACATAAAATTAAGAACAAGTATCACATATTTTTATAACGAATTATCATTAGATATATTCACTTTCTAAATTTAAACAAGTACTTTATTTTTCTCTTAATCAATTCAAATAAATATACTATAAAGTTAAATTTTAAATTTATGTATAAAAAATTGTAAGAGTATAATCAATGTTATAAAGCTATCTGGCATACATTTCAATTCATGTATTTATTAATTTCAAAATATAGTAGGAAGAAATGTAAATCTCAACTATTTATAAACATACCCTGTAGTGCTTATTAGTATAGAGCCTCATTTTAACTCATTTGTAATGCTAATTAACAAAAAGGGGGGAAAAAGAAGCAAAATTACATAGAAAATATAAAACTCCAACTAGAGTTGGTAACAAGGTATATAAAAGATTATTACACTAAAGTGATCTATTTTAGCATATTAGACATCTTATGTAAATATCCGAATTATAGGTGAAAAGCAAAAAATCAACAATGAACTCTTTAGTCGGAATTATGTACAAGTCATTTGAATTTCAAAAAAAAAAAAAAACACATGTGAAATACAAGAATAGGATAGAAAGAACGTACTTTGGCATTGAAAAACGATGTTTGAATATTAGTCTTCAATGACTCGCTCTTTAGTTTGATTGTCGAAGATACAAAATCACTAGAGTAGAAATTATCAATTGTTGGTAAATGTTGTAAAGTCAAAGAACATAGTTGAATAAACTCAATCTTGTCGGTTGTTTTGCCACTATCCATCCTTTCCATAGAAACAATATTCTTTATAGAATTGCATTCAGAAACTTGAATCTCAAGAAGTTGGTAAAGCTCTTTAACCATTGAAACCGAGAAGAGATATTCTAATTGGCCACAATGTTTGACTTTGATAACTTTGAGTTTGCCAAAAGAATTATCAGTAAGTGAGCCATGACATATCTTCTCCAAATTTGTGAGATTATCAAGTACAAGCATCTCCAACTTTGGAAAGAAAACATGAATTCGATTTCTCTCTTTTGAGTTAATGATGTGCTGAAGTTCTGCGTTATTTTGAATGTGGATGTGCTTTAACAATGGGAATCCTTCTCCATTCAAATGGTAAAGCACATTCGAAATGCCATTTATTTCATCTAAGTACAAATCCTCCACTTTTTTTATCAATATTTTAATCCCATGCTCCAAATGAATTTTGGTTTTGAGCTTGAGCTTCAATAATCTTGGGGCCTCTTCCTCATCAGACCATTCCCATACATCTCCTATAACTATTTTATATCTTTCTAGCTTCTCAAACATTATGTTCCTAGGCAACATCCAAACCTCAAGAATTTGAATTTGAAGAGTAGTCAAGTTTTTCAAATGCTTAAGCTCGGCAAGGCTAGCATGTCCATTTTCCATAATTGAATTTTGTAACTCCCACTTAATGGAGGTGTTGCCCATGTACAACTCCTCCAATTCAACCAAGTTAGATATGGCATTTGAGGGGACAATTTCAATTCCAGTATTGCTCAAGTCTAGCATTCTTAAATGACTTAATTGCCCAATTTCACTAGGTAATTCTGTCATTGATGATTTCAAAAAACTAAGAATTTTTAAATTCTTTAAAGATCCTATTCTAGCCATATCTCCTAAAACACAGTAATCCAAACACAAGGTCTGAAGTTTGGATAAAAAAGCAACAGATGTAGGCAATGAAGACATGATCAAGCCTGTTAAATCCAATACTTTAAGAATTTTCATTCCCTCAAAAAAAGAATGTGGAATCTTCAAAGAGCGATTATCACTGCTATCAATACGGAACAACTTTAGATTAGGACAATCTAACCTTTCAGGAAATTTCTGAATATAGCAACAGTTCAAGCTAATCTGGGTACATCTTTTAAGAAAATCCTCAGTTGGCCAATCTTTCATCTGAGAATTCTCATTTAAAATTAAAACATATTGATCCCTAGATGCAATTGCGGTGGCTACTTCACAAACAATGTCATGCATTCTAACACTTTCACTTGTGTCAGTTTCAAGCAACAAACAAGAAGCCTTCAAATCACTAATCATACTGTGAAATTTGTTTCTTGCATCTTCCATGGTATTTACATGCTTGAATATACCCAAACCTATTGCATATTTCAACAAGTCACTAATAAAAGGAGATATTCCAAGTATTCCACAGAGCAAGAACAATGACTTCACTTCATTACTCTCCAATTGTTTATAACTGATCTCCAAGGCTGAATAAGCTATTTCATTTAATCCTCCATCACCAACTGTTTCTAATTGCTTTAAGGCATCTTTCCAACAATAAATGTCCTTATTTTTTAATGCCCTTGCCACTGTCACTAGGAGAATAGGCAAGCCTCCACATTTTGTGGCCACTTGGTTTGCTAGGCTATGCAAATTAGCATCTTTAATGGCATCACCAACCATAACTTCAAACAAGCTCCAAGTCTCTTCTCTATTTAAAACTTCTAGTCTGAAATTCTTTTGAGTTTCCATATTTTGTAACGTATCTTGCATTTTGGAAGTTAGCAGTATTTTGCAGCCCTTTTGGTTATCCTCTAGAGAAATTCCAATGTCCTCCAAATCAAAATTTTCCCAAATATCATCCAGAATGATAAGGATAGTTTGCTCCTTTTTTATTCTCTCACGCAGTCGACTTGCTCTTACTAGTGAGGTCTTTTCTTCAAACTGTAAGCCCAATTGTTCTGCAATCTCATCTTGAATTCTCTTGAGATCCAGAGTTTGGGTCACATCTGCCATAACCACAGCATCAAACACCTTGTCATTCTGAACTTGCTTAGCAACTTCTTTCACTATAGTAGTCTTCCCCACACCGCTTAAACCATAGACCCCTATTTTGCTTACTTGGGGATCTTTCAAAGCCAACACAATGTCCTCCTTCATTCTATTCCTTGACACAAGCTTTTCACTTCCTTTTTTAGTGGAAGCAATGCTGACTACATCTAGAGGAGGCAGGTACCCTATACGCTCAAACTTCCCCTTTCCCTGCACTTGAGCAACATTTCTTGCCATTTTCTTTGCATTTCTACTAAGTTGATGGCGTGACTTCAAGTCAGGAAAAGACCATCTGGAGCACCCCACTTTGGCACGACGTTGATCTTCACTAAGTTTGTTCGCTGCTTTTGTAATCTCATCCACTCTGTCTACCCAGTTTCGCACATCAACTTGGATCTCTTTTCCATTTCTTATTTCTGCTTCAATTTCATGATTGATACGCTCCTTCACTTCTTGTAACTCCTCAACCAAATCCTTTAGCTTCTCGAAATTGTTTTTGTAGTAAATCAAATAGCCCGCTTGAATTCCGATGGGTGCCACAATATACTCTACTATTTTTGTAGCAACTGAAGTGAGAGCATCCATTCGTTCTTCTTGATTTAGCTGTGCAAGAAGAATATAATACCATGTCAGATTGCGAGGAGAAAATGAGAGAGGAAAATCAAAGCCAAAAATGATTGTAGAACAAAACAGAGTAGATGAACCAAAAAACAGAGTTATGTAATAGAAATTCTAACGCAAACAGCAAAGTAATATTGCAGCAAATTTTTGGAGGGCAAACCTTGCAAAGCTTAGTTGGTTTTTCTGGTCTTCTAACACACATTCTCAAAGTTCGTTTGAAGTGACATATTGCTAAGTGGCACGCCACATCCTTCTACTAGAGAACCGGATCTGGATTTGCTGCCTTTAAAGGCACCATGCCTTTTCCTTTTAGCAGCGGAAAAACTGTCGCTGAAAGTAGAAAAAACTGTTGCTGAAAGTATTTTAAAACTTTCAGCAACAGTTTTTTGCGCTGCCAAAAGTTTTAGCAACGGTAAAACCGTTGCTAAAAGGAAAGGCAACAAATCCGGACCATCTTTAGTCAACGAGAACTCCAGTGGCATAGTGATAACAAAGTTGCTTCTTTGCCTTAATCTTTTGGGTATGAGTTAAAACGTAATAACCCATTCTTTTTGTTGGAACCTCTATCTAGTAATGTTATTTGGGAGAAGAAACAAGTTATTTAAAAATTTTGAATCTAAATTCATGAAAATAACGAAACTGAGGTGAAATAATATTTTTGAGAGATTGTAGTACGAATTCAAGAATTTTTCATAATTAAACTTATACCCAGTTAGAGTTTCATATCAATCAATAGCCTTCAGATTAAAAATATCTCTTTTTATTTTCTTTTTCCTTATCCGTCAATAGTATCTCACTTCATTTCTCTCCCTCTATTTTTTAGATAGGAGGATAAAGTTTGAAACTCCGCAAGAAGGATAGTAGAGTAAGACATTTGAAGGATGAACTCAATTTGTGTCTTTAGCCCTTAACATGTTTTCTTTTTGAACTTGTCTTTGACTCTAGTGGTGGCTTTATAATCCATTATGAAAAACAAAGTGTTACATTAGCAGTGGTTGAATTTGCAATATGATAACGCCGCTACATGCAGCGTTGCACAGTATTAGCAGCAGCTAAATGACGCTATTATATTTAATAACAAATATTTATAATGGATGGTTGTCATGAACGAAGAAAAAATATTTATTGGCCAAGAGTGTCCATCTTGATATTTGAACGCATAACTTCAGAGATACACATAAAATTCTTAATCATTCTTGCAATGAAACCTTATTTTTTTTTAACTTCATTTTATTATATATGTAATATATGTAAGCCTGACAATCAATAATATATTAAACTTGATTTTTAGTTAATGTAAAAAATTTCAATAATTAAATAAAATTTTAATTAATTTTTTTTTCATTTGATTGAACTTACATTATTTTTTTGAAATATTTGATTGTACAAAATGCAAAATTAATTATAGCATATTCATTATAAATTATTAAGCATCACATTATTGTTTCAACATTATTACCAAACATTATTTTTATTTCTTCTGAAAAAGCATATCTTTTTTGCATGGCACATTCAAAATATTTTTTTAAAAAGTCTAAATAACTTATAAACTTAGTTATTATATACTACTAATATATGGTGCAAGTTCACCTAAATTTATTTTAGGGTTGAATTTAATCATAAAATAGTATTTATTTTTTTTAATATTTAATATGACTTGAAAATATATGAGAATCATATCATTTATAATTCATTTTTATGAATTAATTAACGTATTCAAAAATTTTTATTCAAGTAATTATTATGGAACCTTCCCTTTTACTTCATCAAAGATAAGAATATCTTTTTCTATTTTGTAAGTATTTTTCTTTCAATTTGTATTTTATTCTTATTTTTTGAGAAAATTATTGATTTGGTGTCTAAAACATTATAATATTCTCAATTTTATTTTTGAAAGATTAAGTTTTTAAATTTATTTCCTAAAAATTTCTATTTATCTCAAATTTTCCTTCTTAAATCACCAATTTTTTTGTTGCTAAACTTTTAAATATGTTGTTATCAAAAGTCATTTGGAAAAAGAAACTGATGAAATTGAAATAAATATAAAATTTCATAAACTAGACATTCAATCTTTCAAAAAAATAAAATAAAATAATTTTAATGTTTTAATAATTAAATCAATAATTTCCTCTTTCTTTTTCTATTGATATGGTGGAAAATGGGAAAAAAATATTCTATATTTCAAAGTATGCATCATACATGGTAAATTAATTATTCATTAATATTACATTATATTAATAAATTATTAACATTCAATTATTATGTTAATTGAATATTGAATTATCTGAATTTAGCGGCAGTTTAGTTGGATTCGCTATATTTAACAACGTTTTATTTGGAACTTTCGCTAAACATTTACATTTAGTAGCGGTTTTGTTAGAACTGCCGTTAAATATTTACATTTAGCAGTGGCTTAGTTGGAACTGCTATTAAATATTTACATTTAGCTGTGGTTTACTTAAACCGCTACTAAAGGTTTGCATTTAGCAATGTTTATGCCTAATTGCCGCTAAATCTTTAAGACGGTTTTGTTAACCGTCTAAATAATCACACCTAATTTTAGTTTTTTTAGGTAATGATCCCATAGAAAGAATCCCCTTTTCCTTGTTTAGTGTTTTAGTGGAACAAATATAATAAATGTAGTTCTATGATGTATTACAGGGGATTGCTCGTTATTATAACATGGGATATGTCAGATGTTGAATGATAGCATGCTCTAGTGTTTAGAGAAAATAGAATGATCTCCATGTATGGTTTGATGAAGCGTGTTGAGGTCTGCCTTAGGCTGATGGATTTGGGTACCTACTCGTGATCTGTGCTAATCATATCTTCTAAAAGAATGTGTGATATAAACATAAGCTTGATTCACTTGCTGGAGGTAAGGAGAAAGGATTTAACGGAAGTGGATCAGCTCTAGTGTCTATAAGATGCTAGAAAATCTACCATGGCTACAAATATTTAGCTTTTCACCACGGTTAAAATTGTGATTAAAAGCGCGATAAACTGTCCAACGCGCTGGAACTAATCCAGATCAAGATTTGACACCTCTCATGTCGTGCATATTTTTGTTAATTACATCACTTACCTTAGTGGCATGAACCAACCTCATAATCAAACAGCTCCTCAAAGTCCTCTCTACCCTCGAATCCACTGAGGTCCTCCCATCTTATTTCGCACATTATAAGATTCATTTCAACTTTGCTTCTTCAATAATGGAGAGGCAAGTACAGTTTTGATGGGCTTTCAATTTTAATATCCCATATTTGCCATTCCATTTCACTAGACACTGCTTCACAAGCTCACCTTTTATTGGAAACCCAGGTTAATAAATGGCCCCAACCAACTATTGGCTCCCTCAAGTGGGCGTCATAGCTTGAGATTTATTTGTTCTTTGTTTCTGGGAAGGCAGCAACAAGAACTATTTAGTCCAAGTGCTCCCTAGGCTACTTAAGTTTGAAAACCCTATTTAATTCCTTTGTTTAAACTGGGAGATCAGGTTATATTACAAGTGTCAACGTTTAGGTATCTGGGATCAGTTATACAAGATGACGACGAAATTATTAGAGATGTGACACATAGGATACAAGGTAGGTAGTTAAAGTGGAAAATAACATCAGGAATTGTTTGTGATCGAAAAGTACCTAATAAGCTCAAAGGGAAGTTTTATGTGAAAGTGAATGTTGGACGATAAAAGGACAACAAGAACAAAAAATTAGAGTAGCAAAGATGAGAATGTTGAGATGGATGTGTGGTCATACAAGACGAGATATGATCCATAATAATTGTATACGAAGTAAAGTTAGAGTAGTACCTATTGAAGAAAAAATGGTAGAAAATCATTTAAGGCAGTTTGGACATGTTCAAAAAAGACCGTTGAAGGCGCTAATAAAGATGATTGAGTAGATGGTATGAAGTTATATGAAAAAAGGTCGAGGAAGACCAAGAAAAATACTTAGAGAAGTTATCGAATGAGATCTTCTGATGAATGAAATATCTAAAGAGTGGGTCATTGATAGAGTTCAATAGCGTCGTACGATCCATGTAGTTGACCCTACCTAGTAAGATAAGACTTTGTTATTATTGTTGTTGTTATTGTTTCTCAATACGCATATATTTGAAGACAGATTCAATATCGGTAAGGGAAAACTCTATTCGAGTGTGGTTATACTCATAATTAGTATATTTATAGACCAAGGCTATTTTCACCGTCAGTTAAGTGAATAACTATATGATGGACAAGTATACTCAAAATTCTATATATTAATTATCCTAAAATTTCATTCTCTCTCCCTTTTCTTGTTTAAACGCATTATAGAATTTATATAAAATTCATTTAGGGCTTCTATTTAATTTATAACTAAAACTTAATTATAGGCACAGATGGGAAAAAAAAACCAGCAAGATATATATATATATATATATATATATATGAACACACACACACATAATTGTAAAGGAACTTACTAATTATCTTCCCCAAATGTGAATGAGAGGCGTTGTTGAATAGTTCTCCCTCTTCAGATTCCAGTAAAGTTATACTTTTTAGATCCAAAAAAAAAAAGAAAAAAACCGCTTAATTATCACAAATTTTGAGTCATAATTAAGTCGCAGTTGAATTGATCATAAATTTTAGATAAAGAAACCACTTAATTATCAAACTATTAATGGGAGTATTATTAAATATGACGTGAGCAGAAAATATTTGATTATTTTGGTAAATAAAAATGAATTTTTGCTATTACAGAAAAATAATAAAAAGAGGAAAATTGAAAAAAAATTTTGCTTTTATAATGAGTATATTGATAGACCAAGGCTATTTTACACCGTCAATTAATTTTTCCCGAAATTGCTTAGCTCAAATTTACTTGTTACTTAAACTACTCTATGAATTTGAAATATAGCTTAGGTGAGCTTTTGTCGTTGAAAAAATTAACATAATATTTTTTTAGAAAGTCATATTCATAATCTAGCCTCTGCTACAACAGAGGGCTTTCGTTGTTGGTGATTTTTTTGTTGTTATTTAAATTATTTTTCAGTAAGATATCTTAAATTTGAATCTCTATTTTCTCACATAAAAATAATGGCATCCCATGTATACTTAATGTATCTGATATAATGAATTTTCCTGATTTGGAAAAACAAAAAGAAAAAAAATTAATTAAACTACATGTTTCCCTTGTCTAGAGAAAGAACTAGTCATCCTGACGACGTCCTCACGTACTTATTCCCAAAATTGCTGATAGAGTATTGGTGCCATCACATTTGACCCTGGCACTTTATTCCCATCAATTTGGAATAGGGCATTCTCTATCTCTAGTCTAGACAAAAAATTTGTTGAGGTTTGAAATTTGATCATAACCCGGATATCTTCTCCCTCTAATCTCTATATCCTGTTTGATGTACTATTCATAATATTCGTATGAAATTGCTTAAATTACAAATATTATATGTGTTGTGTGATAGTCACGTGTGACGTGTGAAATGAAACAAAAAAAGATAAAAAAGTTTGAGTGTGATTCGAGTACAGTATGTGAGTTGAAAAAATTTATGAGTCCCAGTTGATAGAGAAATTCTGAAATTGAAATAAGTAACTCTACCCAATTACTCAAATTTACAGCTAGCAGACAACGTGGATTAGTGAAACATGTGGACCAACATATACGACAAATTTAAAGACTTAAGACTTTTTATAAGAATATTTTAATATTTTCTTAAACTTACTAAATGACGCCATATGTTAGAAAATATTATGAAAATTAGCCAGGTTTTGTGGCATGAAATTCAATATCATTAAAGAATTTAGGTTTGTTTATTAAGAAATTATAAGAAATAATATGTATAATATTCAAACAGTCATGTCTTTTTAACTTTAACTTTTAAGAAACATATCGATTTAATTAGTTATATTTGTTTAATTGTCAACAGAAACATTAATTTTAATAATTATGTAGGTTTAACTTTTAACAGATACATTAATTTAAATAAATATGTCTATTTAATATCAAAATATTTAAATTTAACAAACTTTGGAATTAATGCATTGATTTTGTAGCTGCAAAATACGTGAGAGAGTTTTCTCTTTGTCTTGGACCCTTTTTAGCCATTCAAGACCTGTGAGAAGTCAAAAAGATGAGAGATAAGGAAAAAAACCCTCTAGCATTGTTCACTTTTAAAGAGATCTGGATCCTCAATAATGTTGTAAAAGTGTAATACTTTTAACAGTAATTTTTTTTGTTATTAAAACTTTCAACAACAATTTAACTGTTGCAAAGGATTTAGGTCCCTTTTAAAAGTGCCTTTTTTTGGTTTTTTTTTAAATTGAATTGCTAGTGTAAATAGCGGATACAATCAACTGATTCGGAGTTAGTTTTGGGCCTTTTTTTTCTGTTAGGGTTGTTATGATCTGGGCCTCTGGGCCGTTGTTTTGGTTTGCCTATATATGTCAGATCTTCATGTACAGACATCAAGGGTATTATTAAAAACTGGTACAAACCAGTTCTTCTTATTCTGTCCACTACTCATAGTCAACATGATTGGACCATATATAGTGGCCTGCTTTTCTTCATATTTTTATTTTTCTCTTTTATTTCTTTAAACAATTGTTGAATTTATCTCTTTAGAAACAAGAAAAATTCTGCTCTGCCCAAGCAATTGTACTGAAAGTGACATCACTTAGATGTGATAATATGCACTTTGATGAAACCATGAACACTAAATCTGATCAAATATTTATTTTCGGGAATTCCTCCCACTTGTAGATAACGAAGTAGGAATAAAGTTAATTAAATTAAAAAACAATAGTAAGGATAAACACGATTTGAAAATTAACCTAATCGTTAATAATCAACAAAAAATGGCGTGAACATAAAAGAAAAAGAGAAAAAGAAGATTGGTAAGACACAATTGAAAGATAAGCACAAAAGAAAATAGGAACACCTAAAACTATTAAATTAAGATTAAACATCAGTGCAAAAGGTAACCAATAAATATTAAAATATAAATCATTATCCTATAATCAATTTAAAACTAAAGTGTACTGATTCAAATATTTAAAATAATATACATATTTAAAATAAATGATTTATCGAATAGTTAATTTAAAACTATATCCTATTATGACTACCGAACAGTAAACGTTAAAATATAAATCACCTGACAACCTAAAATATCCTACATGATTGCCTTCAGAGAACTTAAAATGAAGAAGACCTATCCTAAACACAAGCTATATTTGGCCACCTAACACCACCTTGCACCCTAGGGAACATTTTAGCCACCTCATCCATTCAATTAATAATTTTAAAATCAGATCAAACCAGTCGGTCAAATTGATTGGGAGTTCGATCAGATTACATCAAAAAATTATTTTGGCATTAGATTGATTGAGCTAATGAAAATGGTAGAATTGGTTGGATTACTGGTGAAACCGATTCTTAAAGAGAAAAAAACAAAACTAGAAGGTTTATAGCGACAGCAACACAGTGACGAAGAAGAAGAAGATAAAGAAAAAGAAGAAAAAAAAAAAGTAGAAGGCAAAGACGACGACGATGAAGACAGAGAAGAAGAAGAAGTAAAAAGCCAAAAGCAAAAGATAGGTTCCATGGACGAGAGGGAGAGAAGAAGTGAACGTTGGAGAGTGACGGACGATAGAGGGAAGAAGTGAACATTTGGGGTTTGGACATAAATTGATTCCTTCAATAAAAAAAAGGTGATAAGATAATGATAGTATAGTTGCCATGTGGCAGTATGCATTCCGAGGAGAAAAAGAATTTAAAAAATATTTTTATATTAAATATATATAATATTAAGAATAAATATATTCAAAAAAGTAAGTATGTTTATGGTTTTTCGAAAAGCTGAAAGAGAATCATATTGGTAATGAACAGTGAAAACTCTAGCTTTATGGGAAGTTGATAAGGGGATTAAAATATGGGCTTTACATTGAATATCAAGTCATTTAATATAAATATATATAATATTAGAAATAAAAATTAATTCTTATTATATTAATATAAAATTAATACATAATTAATTTTTAATTATATATATATATTTTTTAATACTTTGAAGTAGATAGATTTAACTGCAGTTTGATTATGATCTAACTATTAAATTTTGAACTAATGTCTTCACCAGTTGAGTAGTCGGTCTGATTTTTAAAACATTAGTTCCAATTAAATTGTCGCTAAATTCAAATAATTCAATATTAATTAACAATGTTGTCAGAACCGGCCCTGCCATTGACCCGGACAGGCCTTCGGGTCACCGGGTCATTGGTTCAACCGTCGGGTCACCGGGTCAATTGCTGACCCGGATAAATGCATTAAAAAAATTAAAATTATATATATACATATATATCTTTACAAATAAATTAAAAAATAAATAATTTACATGTAAATTTCATAATTTAAAGTCATAAACATCCAAAATAATTTCTAAACATCTATAATAATTTAAACATAAAGTCATAAATATTCATAATAATTCATAAAATCATCCAAATATAATAATTCATACATTTAAAGCCTTAAACATCCATAATAATTTATAAAGTCATTAATAATTAAGAAAAATTACGTAATTTTTAAGAAAAAAATTAATTTATCCTCTTTAAATTAAAAATAATAATTTTGATATTTTATTTTATAGTATTTTCAATTTTATTAAAAAAAATCCACCACTTGTAGAATTCAAATTAATCCTTTAAAAGTTTAAATGGCTTGTTATAAATTTAAAGGACTAATTTGAAACCAATATTTGTTATAGACTACTTTGAAAACGTTTATTGTCTAACGTAATACTTTGGCATATTTTAACCTTAAGGAGTTAATTTCAATTTTAAATAAAATTTATGAAAATGAAAGAGGAATTTAACTAATATTTTTAGAGAAATAAAGTGAGAATATTATGTTTCAATTTGTTTGTAGTGGAACGATGTAGATATGAAAAAAAAGAAAGTATTAATTTTTAGAGTAAATAAAACAAACTTTTTTTTTGAGGATTATTAATCAATGTTAGTCATAAAAAAATTTTAAAAAAAACTAAAAAAAAAAAAGAAATCCGGGTCAATGGGTCGCCGGGTCACCGGGTCGCCCGGGTTTTGACCGGGTCGACCGGGTCACATGCAAAACGGTCTAAAGTCCTGACCCGGACCGGGTCATGTCCCGGGTCGCCGGTTTTCGGGTCGACCCGGCCGGGTCGGTTCGGGTCATACAACTATGTTAATTAACATAATAATTAAAGTTCAGAAAATCAAACAGATAAGTAAACTAGTAGATGCACTGATTTAAGAATCAATGGTCAAATCGTGATAAATCGTGATTAAATTAATTTATTTTAAAATATTTAAAAAAATATATATATATATATAATTAAATATTATAAATATTATATATAATTATATTAAAAATTTAAAATACATATTTTTAAATATAAAAAATAATTTTTTTAAATTACAATTTATTATTATATTTTCTTCGTTTACCCACTTATACACTTTATCTTTCCTTTCAATTCACTCACGTAACCCAAGATAGCCATCAACCTTTTCTCTTCCTTTTTGGTTTTTTCACATGTGACTCACTCAATCAAAAACTAAGGACCGTTTAGTATTTAAAAAAGAGTAAGAATGAAAAGAAAATAAGAAAATAAAAAAGAAAAGAGAATGAAAAAGGAGAAGGAAAAGGAAAAAAAATTTGTTTGGTATGTAATGAAAAAGAAAGAAAAAAAAGATTATTTTTTAAAGATAATAGAAAATAAATATAAAAATAATTTACTATTTTGCCCTTAACAACCCCTCAGAGCCGGTCGACCGGCTGCCAGCGGTTGGTAGGAGCCGGTCGACCGGTTACCAACGCCTGACAGGGCCGATCGACTGGCTGCTAGGAGCCGATCGACTGGCTGCTAGGAGCCGATCGACTGGCTGCAGGCATTGGTAGCAACCGGTCGACCGGCTCCCGGTCCTGGCAGTCACAGGTCGGGTGGCTGCCAAGCACTTGACAGTCGTCCGACCAGCCTGCGGCTGCGTCTGGTGGCCTCTGGTATCAAGAGCCAAGTGAGACGAGTGCTACTCAACTGGAATTTGAATAAATGGGCAAATAAGGAATTTTACTTTACTTTCTATCAAAATGACCGGTTTTCCATCCACAATGCGATGGAAGCCAAAAAGTTGATTTTAAAGGAAGAGTGAAATCCGACTTTCGTTTCCAACTGATACAGTATGGCATACCAAACGACGGAAAAACGCTACAATGTTGGAAAGACGCTTTCCTTTCCCGCTTTCACGAGCATACCAAACAGCTCCTAAAAATTAATCTAGGAAAAGGGAACTAGCTATTATGTCTCATTCTCTTTTCTCATTCTTTTTTTTTTCTTCTCACTTTATTTTTAATTTTTTTTACCCTTCACAATTCTCTCTCTATGAGGAGACTCTCCTTCGGCTAAACTCTCTTTCAACTCTTTCGCTCTACTGGTTCATCTCCAGCAACCTTCACAGCTCTTTCTCTCTCTCCACGACTAGGATTCTTCTTCTTCTTCTCTCTCTACTGATCTATCTTCGGTAACCTTTACAGCTCTCTCTCCATGATCAGGACTCTTCTTCTTCTCTCTCTACTGGTCCATCTCCAGCAACCTTCACAGCTCTCTCTCTCTCTCTCTCTCTCTCTCTCCATGGCTGGCCTGGGACTCTTCTTCTTCACTTGAATCCATGGCTTTTCTTCTTCTTTTTCTAAATTAGTTGACTGTGGCAATCGACCGATTTTTATGATTTTTTTAATTTTTGACCAGTTTAACTCTTCTCCGATTTTTAGGCATGAATCAGACCAGATGACTGCCCGATTCACTAATTTTTTGATCTGATCGACCGGTCTGGCCTGATTTACACAACCATGGTTGGAACCATTGCAAAACATTTATATTTACATTTAACGCTTGTTTAGTTGGAACGCCATTAAAGGTGGTCTGCATTTGGCTGATGGACTTGGGTATCTACTCGAGGTCTTTGCTGATCATATCTTTTTGTTCTTTGTTTCTGGAAGGCAGCAACAACTAAGAACTAGCTAGTCCAAGTGCTTCCTAGCTAGGCTCCTTAATTTAGAAAACCCCATTTGATTCCTTTGTTTCTGGGTTTGCATATTTGTTATCTTGCAAGATTATGCTGAACTAAAGTCTCCGGTGTGTTTTTACGATGAGGTCTGAGCCCCACAGCAGAACATAATTGGCTCACTTTCAAGGCAGACTCAATATAAGTAATAGTAAATAATAAAAAGAGGAAAATTGAAAAAAATAAATAAATAAAAATTTGGATTTTATAATGAGTATATTGATAGACCAAGGCTATTTTTGACTGTCAATTAATTATTTATTGTTTAAACATATTATAGAACTCATAAATTTATTTAAGGCTTCTTTTATGATTACAAAAAGAAAAAAACCAGAAAGATATATATAATATACACATAATTATAAAAGATCTTACCTTTCTTAATTAATTATGTTCCTGGAATGCGAATGATAGGCGTTGTTGCCTTTCTCCTTCGTCAGCGTGATATCTGTTGTTTAAGGAAATAAGAAAAGAAACGACACATCAAAATAAAAAATAAGAATGAGATCAACTAATAAAGAAGTACAGTAATTTACCATTTTCTTCAAGAAATGCGACAACCTTTTTCTTCTCTCTTTTCTTCTTTTTTTTTTTTTTTTAAATTTTGTGTATATGATTAACAACAAAGAAACAAACTAGAGTATACGAATCTATGAAATCGTTTTTTTTTTTAATTTTTTTGAGTATATGATTGACAACAAAGCAACAGACTTTAATACAGAAAAATACTAAAAGAAAAGTGATGCAGTATAAAAAGTACCAAATATATTTATATGTATTGAATTTTTATGCGTATGTGATTGAAAACAGAGGAACAAGAAAAGTGACCAGCACCCATTTCCCCCCCCCCCCCCCCCCTTTTTGGGTTATAAGAAAATCAAGGAAAAAAACTTGAACACAGAACACAGCATAGAGAGAGAAAATAGGAACTCAGGATTGTCGACCAAATCTAGAGAATGGGATTAGGGAAAGAACAGAAGAAATTAGAACAGCAAAGTGCTGGAAGATGGAATAGTTAAGACGTGGAGGAAAATAATTAATATGACAGAAACATACAGAAAGACTGAAGCTTTAATGCAGAAAAAGTATCAAAACAAGCTTCAAGGGAACAAAATTGAACACAGAACACAGAAAAGATAAAGAAAACAGGAACTCAGGATTGTGGAGCAAATTTAGAGAATTAGATGGAGGGAAACAGCAGAAGAAATTAGAAGGGCAAAGTGACTCAGACACAGGAAGCAATGAAGACGGGATAATGGAAGATCTAATAGTTAAGATGTGGAGGAAAATAATGACAGAAACATATTCAAAGCCTAAAGCTACATGCGCATCCATATACGACAAAGACTTGGTTATTTTAACGAGCATTTGGTAAAATCCTAATATATAACAATATATTGAAAGACCAAGACTAGCTCCATAGTCAACATCGCAAGTTTTAATTATCCCTCTTATCCGTGCCAAGAAGCTGAAAACTAAAGCAATTGTTTATGTTTAACAAGTGACATTCATTGCAACTCGGTGAAAGTGAGAAAGTGATAGCATGACGCAACGAAGAAAATTAGAGGAAGCAACTTGGGAATTTCCATAATTAATACAGTGGAAATAATGGAAGACTATAGCCGCCGCGTGAAGATTACAATGGAACATAATGGAAGACTATAGCTACCGCGTGAAGACCTTTATTCTTTCTAAAGATGCGTCTCTGTCCCTGCGAATTAATTAAAGTTAGATGAAGTGAAAAACGCACATGAAAGCCAAGGGAAAGAGAATGGAAAACCCATTGAGAGAAAACTTGAGAAACCCACTTGAAACTACACAACAGTCTTCCAAAAAAAAAAAAGAAGGTCCGTAAATGAATTGTCTCGAGTTAATTCATTTAGGTCTGTAGTTTTTTGTTTTAATTTTTTTATTTTTGTAAAAATATATTATTTAATATAAATGATTTCACTTTATCATATTTTTTATATTTTATAATCTTATATTCAATAAATATAGTAATTTTGGACATAAAAATTTTTATATATTTTTTAAAAATATATATATAATTTTCAAATTTAAATATAATATAGTTCATTTTCAAAGAAAATATAAAAATTAAAGTTATTGATTATTTTAAAATATCAAAGAAGTAATATTTTACAGATATAAATTCTATTTTAATAACTAATTATTGAATTTTTACTTAAAAAATAAAATTATATTATTTTAATATTAAAATATAAAAAATTGTTTAAAAAAAATGGCCCGTGAGCCAACCTATTTAGACAAATGGACTTGGGTTGAGTAAACTAGCATGTAGGCTTAAACGGACCGACTCGTTTAACAGTACTAGATACAACTCACACACCATAAACCTCTAACTCCTCTGAAACGGCCCAAAACCTAAAAGAAATCATCTGACAAAACCCATCAGATATAGCCCAAATGACACCTAGCCCTCTGGCCATTTACCAAAAATCAATCGTCATTGAATCTGTAATATCCGCCAATTTTATTTATTTATTTTTTATATAATTAACGGTATTACGGTAAGTAATTGTTTTGTGAAATTGGCGTTATTTTTATTATAGTGTTTCATAGTGTTGCCCTTATTTCTTTTGTTTCCAATCATTTAATTTCTGTAAATTAACGGAATACTTTTGGTAATTTATTTATGGATTCAATATTATGTGATTGGATTGGGTGATATGTGGTGTTGTTATAATTTTATGTTTTATCCAGGAATTTACTGGAATTTATGTGGCTTATGTATGAATTTGTGGAAGTGGATTGGGTGTGGGGTCTATGGGTCAACTCATGACCCACCACCTATATATAGTCCCTTTTCCCTTTTCTCTTTCATTTTCAAATTGCAATAAATGAGATCCTCATTTTCTCTCTTCATCTAACTTGCTATTTCACTGATTAATCTTCAATTTTGGGTTGTTTTCTTCATCTTGGGACTATTCTAGGACTACGGGTAAGATTACATCTTGTTAATCTCACTTAAATTCTTGAATTTTCCTTTGCCCTGGGTTTATATGGATTTTGGGAGTTTTTCATGAAAACCTTACCTCTTTGTCTCCTTTCTTAAGTTTGTTCAGTTCATTATGTTTTAATCTAGTTCATGAAGGTAAAACATACAAATTTCACGGATTAAAACTCAAGAACATGTTCTTAAGGAAATTTGAAGAAATTCGTGAAATTCGTTTGTTTAATGTTTCAAATGTTCTAAATTGTTCCATGAACCTTATTTGGACTTAGGAACTCAAAGGAAGAGGAAAAAAGGGTGAAAATCTGGATTTTTGAGAGTTTCCTTCCCAAAATCCATGATAAATAGCGAAGAACAGAAATTCTGCATTCTGGCGCCCAGGTGCCAAGGGCTTTCGTTTTGGGCAGAGAGTTTAGGGCATGGCACCTCGGGCGCTCTGTGTGGTGCCTAGGCGCCAAGTCCATAAACTTTGGCAGAGAGTTTAGGTGCTGGCGCCTTAGGTGCCCTTGGAGGTGAAAAATGGATTTTTTTAAGTGTTTTACTATGGAATTCCGACGAGTTCTTGAGGTACATGTTTTGGCATTTCTTTAGGTGCATTGGTAGGATTAACTGGCTTCATTTTGAGGCTTTGTGAACGGTAATACTTGTGAGACAAAGGTGAGTGGTGGACCTTGCCAATTTATTTTATTTCAAGTACAGTGTAAATCCCTCCTCTCTCATTTATGAAAGATATTTTAGCCTTATTTATTTATTTGGTTATAGTAATTAGAATGGAATGGTAAATGGAATGTTTACTTTACAATAAGCTGTGTAGTTATTAATATTGCGTTGTACTGTATTGTGTTTTGGAATCATTGCATTCACTCATGACACAAAATGCATAGATGTGGGAAGCAGAGGGTTGGTCTTCTGCAGGATGTGGATATTCAAAGGTGTGTGCCTTTGGAATATACTCATTGGGGGTTGGTCTTCAATGGGTAGCGAGGTAAAATATGGCAAGCATTCATATGGTTGATTGCATATTGAGAATCTGTTATTGTCATTTACTATTTCTTATGTTGAATAGCTTTCATTGGTGGTGGTGAGTTACAATAATTGAACTTGTACACTATAGCTATTTTTCTGCACAGTTTATTGCTCACTGAGTTTTGATAAACTCACACCCTCTGTGGTTATTCTTTTCAGAGGTGGAGATTGGGGAAGAGGGATACGCGCTGGAGAGTTAGTGACTCTTTGGAAGTTTTACTTCTCTTAGTGTTGGTGGGTTCTTAGAACCAATTTTTGCTAAGCTTAGGATGTTGCTTTGTAGTCAGTTAGGCCACCTAGGCTTGGGTCGGGAACTGTACATTATAAAATTCAGATGTAATTTACTTTTGTACTGTAATTGTTGCGTTCTAATACTGTAAAAACTTTCTATACATATGTGTATGTATAATGTTCTACCTATATAAAATGATTGACTTATGTTCTGTTAGTTGTGGATAACTAGGATTGTTTGATGTGAATTGATATTTTCACGCTTATGGTGTAGGTTTACTTTTTGGGGCATGACAGAATCGTCACTAACAACTGATAACGTAGAAATTAAACCTTAGCTCTCCTGCCAACACACTTAGCCTTTCGATTCTGGACTCTAAGAAACACCAATTTGAAACTAACCAAAAGGAAACTGACACACCAGACGTAGCCAAAAAGACACCTAGCCCACCAGTTGTTTCCAAAAATAAATCATCATCAATTGTTGCTACCAACTAGTAACCCAGAAAACCCTAGCCCTCCTACCAACACACTCACTCTCTCAATTCTAAACTCTAAAAAACATCAATCCTAGACTAATAAGCTAGATCAGACATTATGCACATCTGATTGCAACCAAACACACCATGGTATTAATGATCTCATCCATGCACCCTAAAATCTAATTCTAGGTCTAACTCTACTACGCCATTAAATTGAAAAGAACTCAGAGGCCTAAACCAAGAACCTATAACACCTAAGAAATCATTGGAGATACCTAAAACAAACTCTTTGATGACCACCCCATTAATGTCAATATCTAAAATGGATTTGGTAATAACTGAAAACTCCAATCTCCCTACATCAAGAAATATCCCATTTAAAAAGATATTAATGGCTAAGCAATCACTGCCTTCCTTGAGCCTAAAGCCAGCATACACCACATTAAAAGATAGAAATGCCAAGGAACAACCAAAAATTATTTCATTAATACAGGAAACTAATACTTATAGTGATACAAATAGCACAACTTGGATTGAGAAATCCCAAAATCCAAAACAAAATCACTCATCAATTCTCATAAACCTAAATCAGTGCTTTCATCTTCATTCCAGCAACCATGCAAACACTTAAACAACAACTCTAGAACCCTCAACCATCTTTACAAACTCACTTGGAAAGGAAATACCCACCAACCCTGCCATCATCTCTAGCCCAACAACAACAACCTTCTAACCCCTCGATAACTTGCCTAGTCATCCCCAAACACCTACCACCCCCTCGCTTTTTAGACACAGACAATAACCCGCTACCCCAAGACAGGTGTCCTTATCACCTTGCAAATCTATACAAGGCCCATAAAAACCAACCCTCCAACAATACAGGAGTGACCTTAATTTGGTTGAACCTCCTAAGAGGAATTCTAAGCAATTCCTCTTGGGTGACAACCTAGAGCTATCTAATGAATTTGGCCATAATACAAACCACCCAGAATGAGAGAACCAAAAAAACAATGAACTAATTAAGATACCACAACATTCTCATGCTCCCGCCCCCAAGGACAATCAATCAAGCCCACCCTTATGTGATATTCCAAATTTAATTACTTAGAAAATGAGGCTAAATAAATAAATGAGCAAGTAAATAAGGATAAAATAGTTATAACAAAATTTTTGAGAAACATAAATAGAATTTTATTCATTAGGCTAGGGACCTAATTGAATGGAATGAAGAAGATATGAGGATGTTTTACAAATTTTACCAAATGGCAAGTGGACAGAGGTCATGAGCTAAATAATGGAAAGAAGAAGAGATGAAAATAGAAAAGAAAGAAAAGAAAGAAAGGGAGGGGAGGAGACGAAAACAAAAGAAAAAGTAAGAAAAGAGAGGAAGCGTGTGTACAAGTGGATGAATGAGAGAAAAAAAAAGGAAAAATAATGATATTGATAGATTAATATATGTATATGTATATATATATATATGTATATACATATATACATATATATATATATATATATATATGAGTGGTGTGTGTATGGGGGCATACGGAAAAGGGATGAGAAAATTAGAGAGAGAAAGAAAGAGAGAGAGAGAACTAGAAACGCAGAGCAAAGAAAGAATTTAAGAAGTTGAGAGGTTGATAATCAGATCAGGTAGTTAGTCTTCCATAAAAACATGATTATTTATGATTTATGCTATCTATATGCATAATCAGTTTTTACAGAATTTTATTTATAAATCTTGTTCTACATAGTGAATAAGAGAAATTTAATTATTATCAGTGTGATGTTATGCTTTTATAGTTGAAATGATCTCTTCATGTATTTACATGTTTTTTAATAAAGTGACTAGCTATTGAGATATTTTATATCTCACATTTAGAAAATTGATCATTTCAGGAAAAATGGCAAAAGGGAAGGCTTTGATGATATTAATGATAAGATTGAAGTGTAGAAATATATTTTATGGTAGTTTATGATACAAAGATGTAAAGATAATAGCAAATATTATGTAAATTATTTTTGTATATATTTAAGCTCAAATATAATTAATGAGAATCCTCTCAATTTTTCTATGAGGTTACTATTTATATGAATAGTAAAATTCGTGAATAGTGAAATTCATAATTATTTGAAAGAAAATTATTCAGAAAATTAGTTAGTAAACCGATTTAGAAAAGAATTATTATTTTTTAAAAGGAAATAAAAATGCGGGATATTACACCTTACAATTGGTTACCTCTAGATCCCTGCCAACAATAAAACAACATGATCAGGAAATCCACTGTCACACTCCAAATATAGGCACATGACTAGCACGGACGGTGCTCAAAATGCCACAAGCCTATCTTTCCCTTAAACCCCTTTACTTTAATTAACTTAACCTTCCCTTTTTAAAAAACAAATAAAATCTTTGAACAAATCTAGATGAACATACATCATCTTTCATTTCATAAACATACATAAAGTGTAAATAATATATACTTGCAATTAAAATTACATGTTTTCAAGTTATCAAATACACTATCTAGTGCAATCCATACATGTTACATCTTTCCTTAAAATACAACGTAGTGTGACCTACTTGATTGCAAAGCTACTAAGAGTACTAAAATAACATAAAAATTAAGAACGTCACCATACCTTGGACAAAGGGGAGGTACCTTCAGCGCATGAGTTGTCACTCTAAGAATCTTTTGACCTAAAACTATGAGGAGATGAATTCGGTTCACTTAATTCACCAAAAATAGCCTTACCTATCAAATGCACACGACTATGCATGTCCACAATATGCATATAACAATGCATGAACATATGAGTATCTCAGACATCCATGCACATACTAGTGTAAGAGACAATAAAGCCTCAATGCAACGTTCACAATGCATAATTATCTTATAGTCATTTTCATTTCGTGCTCCCATCATCACAACTTAACTAAGTCATATACATAATGTCATAGGCACCCAACTATGCTAACACTACCCCACTTGGGTCATATGTGTGTACAAATGCAATAATCCTTTTTCACACCACACAATCATCATAGCATAGCATCATTCCTTACAAAGAAAGTACATAATAAAGTAGAAGCATCATAATTCATCACATACATATGCACGCTAGCACATCACCGTGCTCTTTACCTCTTCCCTCATCCATCATCCTACGTCACATCCACAACTCATCATCTCATCATACACCCTTTGTCATCAACCAGAAATCGAGCACGTGACTAACACAAAACCAAAAGGTGTAATTCCTATAACACCCATGGTTTTTGAGTGTTAACATAATTGGATTTTAATAAAGTAATTGGAATATGAGATAAATTTTTTCGTTGCTTAGTAAAGGAATGTGAGATTAAGAAATGGCAAGGCATCTAATGTAATAAGTGATAGAGGATAGAAGGAGTGTGCATATGGCATTGAGGGAGTCAGATGACTACTAAGTCCCAGGGAGGGACTAAAATGTAATAAGAAAAATTATATGATACCTAGAGTATGAGAAATACCGAGTTGGAGAAATTACAAATTTGCCAATTCTAATGTTGACCGGGGGTTGACTAGTGGACAAATTGATAATTTCACCTTTAGGGGTATGTATATATATATATAGGTGGCGACACACCTTTCTCTCATTTATTCCCCTTCTTCTCAAGAGCTCTCTATCCCTTTTCTCTTAAATTCTCTACCACCCAAACTTTCAGTAATCATTTTCGGCGACAGAGCGAGTCTCGGGTGACAAACCACCACCGAAAAAGCAAGGAATCGAGGTAGGCATTCCACTTTCCTAATTTTATCTCTATTTTCATATTTAATAGGATTTGGGTAGGAATTGAGATTGCTGGATTGTTGGAGAGTTTTGGAGTTTAGGTTAGATTTTAAAACATTCCTTGAAGGTTAATAATGAAATTAGAATTCTTGTAGGAGAAATAAGATTAGAGATGAGATTTGAGGGATTAAACATATAAAGGAAAGTAAGGGTACTTGAGAGGAAATTCATGGATTTAAGCCTTAATGCTTGGAATTAACTAGGGGTTTTAGTGTCAAAACATCATAAAAACTCATGGAAAGAATCAAGATAATTGATGAAGATTTGGGTGAAATAGAGCAAAAACTGAGTTTTCGTGCATGAACAACAGTGGGCACCAGGGCGCTAGGTCTAGCACCCAAGGCGCCATTAGGATAGAAAGGATTTGGGCTAGGAGGTGCTGGCACCCTAGGTGCCAACTGAGAGCATAGGCTTGGGCACCCTGTAAGTGAGGGAATGGGTTGTGCTGTGGTGCCGGGGTAGTTTTATTTTCCTCCAATTTAGGAACTGAGGCAATGTTGTGATGTCCCGTAGGCCTTGTAATGGCCGAGGCGTGTTGAGGCCTCTCAAAAGAGACCGGTAAGGCTTCAATTTCAGGTGAGAGATGTAGCCTTACTTTGATTATTTTACCTTGATGACTTTGTTTCCTAGGATTGAGAAACATGTAATTATATGACAAATGATCATTTGTTCAACATGTATGACATAAGTATGTTTATTTGCATACGGATGGTAATTTATATGAAGAGCCAATAATGGCATTAAAAAATAAATCTTGTAATGTTGCTTGCCTAGTATGAATGGTACCTTATAATTAAAAACCATAAATATGTGAACAACGTATAATTAAGATTGTATGTCTGTTGGGATTTATGAATAGGATGGTAATGCAATGCCTGATTGAGGAAACCAAGGTAGACTACAAGATCCTCCAGAGGGGTAATGTCATGACAAGGAGAGGCTCTACCTGAGAAATGCCAAGGTTGGCTACTAAATTTCTCAAGGGATGACTTGTAGTTGATGTATTCACATGATGTGAAATTTTACCACATTTGGGGTTATTATTGTTGTTGTTGTTGTTGTTGTTTGATGGTATATGATTGTGTTTGGGAAAGGATTGGTCCATGGAGGGGGTAGATTTATGGAATGGTATCTCAGTGACGAATTTGTAGGAGTGTAGATCTACGTTGATAAAGCCCTGAGAAACATAATTAGGGAACACAGACCCAAGTAATGAAACTCTTGAAAGGAATGTCTGTGGGAACGAAGTCCCTTGATAACATGGCTCTTAAGTGCATCCTTATAGGACGGCAGACCTAGCAAGGTGGATGGATTATATGAGTGGTAATGTATGTAATGCTTGTAATGGTATACGTATATGGATATGCGTGTGCGAGTAACCCGGTATAGGTTAGGGTTATGTGTAAAGTGCATGGGGCCTTAGGGGCATAAGATAAGGTTTACGCGTGTGATCTGGAATGGACGAGGTCAAGGAATTTGGTGTACTAGGAATTGGACGTTTGCTCTATTAGGGGCAAAGATACGATTTCATAGGTATGATTTGGGATAGCTTGACGCTGAATGCATGCTATCATATATAGAGACCCATGTATAAACAAATATATATATATATATATATATAGTTATTTCTTTAATATGCTTAATTGTATGTATATGTAGAGTAGGGCTATTTTGGGTGAGTCAGTGGATTAGACTCACCCCCTCACAGTTGCAAGTACAGAAGGACAATTAGCTTGATGTTTTGCAGCTTGAAGATACCTTTTCATTGCTCGTGGTAAGATAATTTTGTTTATTTTAAGTTATTTCTCTAGTATGCTCTATAATTAGATAGTCACCTAGATAGTAAATGTGTTGTTAGGCATGGTCTAAGGGTAAATTGGGCATGAGGCGGTGTGCTTGCTACACCGACCATATTTATCATGGCCCCCAGTTTCGAATTATGACACTTTTGGGTATTTCAACTTTAACATTAAAATCATTACATAAACCATAGAAATAGTAATTTCGAAAATGATTTTAGCATTACTCAAAATGAATAAATATCCATAAATTAGTTAAGGTTACCTTGTTCCCAACTATTCCTCTAAGAACCACACTTAAAGGGGAATATTCAAGAACAGGATCCAAACAAGAGTCACAAGCCAAAAGACACAGTTTAATACAAAACCAAAAGTACTCCTAGGGGGACTACATGACTATAGAGCATTCATTGTACACCAAAAAGGAGGTCTAAAACACACCAAGCTATGGGTAGTAACACTTTGAAGTATTGCTACTCCTCCAGTGCGTACTCCTCTTATGCGATCAAATCTAAAAATGTTAAAACACAGAGGGTATGAGTTCATTAAAACTCAGTGAGTAAATGACTGTATGAAATTAAGCAGATAATATTGTAACATGCAATATCAACAATTACCTTCAAGAACCATAAATGAGGACCATACACATTGAACATTAATTGAAACAATTGCAAACATGAGAAATCAATCATCCCACAATCAATTAGCACATACACCCCTCTTGAGTCTTCATAGTCATAAACCTCCTACTTGGGGCTCAACCAATAGGGTTTACCCTCCTTCGTAGGTACCACTGTGGTTGATTTGAAACCTCAACAAGTCAACAAGTAATATAGAAGTAAGTAGAGTGTCGATCTCGCTAGGATTATGGGAGTCAAGTACTAATTTCGCTATTCCTAAACTATCTACACAATCAATTTTAAATGTGTGGGATTAAACTAAACTAAATTAAATAGCTGACATTTAACTAAGTTACTGATGATAGGCAAAAATTAACACAAATAGACTAAAGAAATTAATAAGAAATTGCAAATTATCAAAGCATCAGGGATCTAATTTCACTAACCTATTCAACTATAGCATGAATTTCTATTTTAATCTAAATTTTCTCAATATTAGTTAAAACCCGAATTAACTCTCTTAACCTCATTAAATTTTCTAATTCCTCAAACCAATTTAATTAGGAAAAGGTGAAAGAAATGGTTGGATCCCAAGAGGGGGGGTGAATTGGGTTTTATAAAAATTTTCACAAAACTTAATTGGAAGTTAAAATGATTTTCTGAAATTGGACAATGTTAAAGATAATAATTTAATTCAGAAAATCAAAGTGTTATCAAGATGAATAATTTTATAGTGCAAGGAATTAAGGAGAAAATATAAATCTACACACGTTAATTAATACTTGAAGTAGATATCAAATATAAACGCAAAGCATTAATTAATTAACTTCAAATGTAAATAGAGTAGGGATAGAGAAAGCAAACTCAGAGATTTATACTGGTTCGGCTAATCTCAAGCCTACATCCAGTCCTCAAGAGACCACTTGAGTATTTCCACTATAATTGCAAGTTTAATCCAGGTACTTGCAAACCACTACAACATAGATCTTTTTTTTTCTCAAGGGTGTCTATCCCCCTTACAACGTGTTTTCTCTCAAACACTAACTCAAGGAACCAATCCTTGAGAAACTAAATTTAAAGGCTTAAGGAAAATAATTGTGGACACTCTCAAAGTGTAGATAACGCAGAAATTAAGCTCAGAATTTTTCTCTAACAATTTAGAGAGAATGAAACTCAAGATAATATGAGAAATGAACAATTGAAGCTTGATACAAATGGTGTTGTGAAGTCCTCTTTATATAGTGAAACCTTGCTGCTACAGTGACTGCTTTAGTCAGAATTGCTACAGTAAGCTTCATCATCATTTTTCAACCTTTCTACAACAACCAAAAAACTTTATCAACCTTTTTCAACAATCAATATCTTTTTCAAATTTGCTACAGTAAAAAGTATTCTTTTTCAAAGTTTATTACAACAACCAATAAACTTTATCATACTTTTTCAACAATCAAATTCATTTTTCAAAAGTGCTACAGTAAAAGATATTCTTTTTCAAAGTTGATTACAACAACCAATAAACTTTATCATACTTTTTCAACAATCAAATTCATTTTTCAAAAGTGCTACAGTAAAAGATATTCTTTTTCAAAGTTGATTACAACAACCAATAAACTTTATCATACTTTTTCAACAATCAAATTTCTTTTTCAAAAGTGGTACAGGAAAAGTTATTCTTTTTCAAATTATATTACAACAATCAATAAACTTTATCATACTTTTTCAATAACCAATAAAGTTTATCATACTCTTCAACAATCAAATTTCTTTTTCAAAAGTGCTACAGTAAAAATATTCTTTTTCAAATTATATTATAACAACCAATAAATTTTATCAAAAATCAATTTATACTACTATATTTAAATATATAAAGCATTAAATATATTTGGGCCAAGAAAGATTGAATCATGCATTTGGGCCAATAAGATTAAATCATTCATTTGGGTCAAGAAGATTAAATCATACTATTTGGGCTAAGAAAGATTAAATCATATATTGGGCCAAGAAGATTAAATCATTCATTTGAGTCAAGAAGATTAAATCATTCATTTGGGCCAAGAAGATTAAGTCATACTATAATTCCCACATATTTGTCATCATCAAAACTTATAGCATAATACATTAGGGCTAACAAAAGGCAATAAGAGCGCAGTTACAACCACATAAACAATTTATCTATTTCTAGATCAAATTAATTTGTGGTAATTATTTCAATGGTCATGTTCATATATGAATTTTTCAATTCTCTACATGAACCCTAATTCAATTCTCAAGTTGCCAAATTTGAGAAAGCAGTGGGCACAGAAATAATTGCTCAATAAGAAAATAGACTTAGATTATTATAAGAAAATCTAAACCATATAATATAGAATTCAAGGGAAGCTACATCTTTCCCCTAACAAAGAGAATCTAACCACTCATGGAAAATAAAGCATCTATAATAACAAAAGGTATCAAATTTTCCATCAAAACTACAAGAAAAATAGAATAAAAGATGAAGAAGAATGAAAAGATGCAGAACTCCTCCAATAGCCTTCACTGTGCTTGTGCGGCAAGCAAAATTCCTCTTTTCAAATTTGATTTCAATAGAAAATAAATCAAAATAAATTAAAAAAATATAAAAATCACTTTAACAAATCCTAATCTTAAATTAAATCTTAAACGAATCCAACCAAAATAAATACAAATATAAGTTAAATAATAAATCCTAAACTAAACTAAATAACCACAATAAATTATGAATCCTAAGGTAAATCCTAAAGAAAAACTAATTCCCTATAAAATTAAACTTAATAAATAAAAAATACTAAATAAAATTAGAAAAAGACTTGAAATCATTGAATTCACTCAATTTATTAATAAAAATATAGGTTAAATAACTCTATAAAATAGAGTTATCACACCCCCAAGCTCAAGATTTTGCTCGCTCTTCAGCAAAAGTAAAGCTTCACAAAAAAAAATGCGAGTTGATCGTCCCATGTAATTCATCTTGAAAGCCAAACATTAATCCTCAATAATTGCATAGAATAAGATGATAAACAAGAAAGTAAAGCAATTATAACAAGTTTCTAAGTTCGAAAGATAATTATCCCTTTTCTCAAACACCTGAAGTGTGTGTGTGAGTAGCCACTAACATTTTCATGCAAATATTAGAATAAATTCTATATCTATCAAACCATACAAAAAAACCTAAAATTTACAACTTCATGAACTTAATCATTTATCCTCCCTCCACTAATGTAAGCAACATATAAATAAAGATCAATAGGTCTTTCTCCACTTGTAGTGGGGCTAATAGTTAAGTGTAAAAGAAGAAAAGGAATAAGGGAAAACAACGTGCAAGAGAATAAGTAATGCATAGTGGAAACACAAATCTCTGAACTTTTATATTATTCAGTTAAACTTTCCTTCTTTTTCCATATTTTTTTCACAATATCAACTCTCCCAAATTTGAGTCATTTTAATCCACTTTTTCTTTTTAATTTTATTTTTTCTGAGGGGCTGAGAATATTTTTCTTCATTCATATGTATTTTCATTACATTTTTTTTTCAATCCCCTTTTTTTCAAGATTTTTTTGATCACTACTTACTCTCTTGAAAGGGCCGATGGTTTCTTTTTAGGCTTAAGGTGTATACTTTATGGGTACCCAAAAAGAAAAATTAATTTTCAATTATTTCCACAATTAAAAAAAAGGCTCAAAGTGGGTACTAGTGGTAAATAACTGAGAAAAAAAAGTTCAAGGCTCAAAATTTATCAAACAATGCCTAAATCATCTCTCTATCTACATGCTACTTAGGATTTCGCCTCAAGAGATATAAGAACAAGTTCTAAAGTTCTAAAATTGAGATACAACATATATGTCACATCCCAAGTCCGGGCATGTGACCAATACAGATGACTTGTCTCCCATATCACCGTAAGCCTAATATTTTATCTACTAATCCAAACATGATATATACAAAACTTAGGTAACCTATCCGATTACAGAGCATACTTAAGATTAACATTGATGATAAAAGATAAATA
This sequence comes from Biancaea sappan, assembly GCA_037074585.1. Lineage (NCBI taxonomy): Eukaryota > Viridiplantae > Streptophyta > Magnoliopsida > Fabales > Fabaceae > Biancaea > Biancaea sappan. The sequence continues at coordinate 14,526,448 of CM073495.1, read as the reverse complement.
TCTTTCCCTTAACAAAGGGGAGGCATCCTCGCCACTTGAACCGTCGAACCAAAACATCCCTAGAACTTGAAATTATGAGGAGGTGAGTCTAATCCATATGACTCACTGATAAAACTCTACCTAACATAATCATACACCTATTCGAACCTAAAAGCAATTAAAGACATCAAAATCAAATAATTATAACCAAAAGGAATTCACAAGTACCCCATGAAGAACCTAGCAATCTTTCCTAACCCTTATATATATATATATATATATCCACAATGCAACAGGAGTTAATACAAATAATGTCATTATAGTACGAATATTGATACATCGATTTCATCCTTACCAAACATGATTCATTTCTTCTAAACCACATTACCTTGGCTTCCAAAACTATCATTCTCATATATCTCATCCTTACACATGCCAAGTATATATATATATATGCTCAGACTTAAAATAATTCCTCATTATACCGAATCCTAAATAAATTGTCAACAATTGTATAACACATGTAGTTATGCCACCTTATAAGGAAAAACTACAATTCAACAATATCTATTTGCACACAACTACATCATCTTCATTTCAGTCATAGTGAGTGACATAACACAACATGATATAAATATGATAAAAGCCACGCCTTAGCACTAAATAGTTTTAACATGTGTCACACCTCATTACTATGTTATTTCATGTGTCACACAAGCAAAAAAAATGTTACAATTCATAACAACCCATAACAACATATATCCACCCTCAACCAACCATAACAATCCACAAAAAAGACATAAGAAATCAAAGTGAAGTACCTTGCCCAACAATACCATTTCCATGATCATAATTTAACCAATAAATTTCCAATAACTCATGCATGGTATAGACAGTCTAGGTGCTAATAACTCCGACACAGAAAGGAGTATTCACAAGTGCCAATAACTTCGGCATAAAAATGATAGTATAGATGCCAAAAACTTCGGCACAATAAAAATATCTTGGGTGCCAATAACTCCGGCACAATAAAGATATTTGGGTGCCAAAAACTCTAGCACATAAAAGATATTTTGGGTGCCAATAACTCTAGCACATTAAAGATATTTGGGTGCCAATAACTCCGACACATTAAAGGTATTTTGGGTGGCATAGTGACGTATGAAAGAAAATATACAAATTCTCTATAAAAATTTGGATATAAAGAAGCCATTACAAAATTTGAAAATGAGTAGGTGTGTATAGTGTACCTGTGGTGTTAACTTATTTGTCAGCTAGACCTCGGTACTAACTTATCGGTCAGCTAGACCTCATATATGCTTACATGATCCTTAATCAATTTACAATATCGTAAAAGGTGTGATAGCATTTATATGTATAGACATATATATAAGTGTTGCCTCAACTCTACTTAATGGTGAAAATGGGTCCACATGAATACACATAAATACTAGGTACCTTCACATCAATGAGGTGGAGATTCATGCAAATTTCCATATACAATCAACAACATTACCCTATAGTGCAATTCGTATATATTAACTTGGGGTCGTGGCCTTAGATCAAAATCCATGTAGAGAACAGTTTCATAAAAATCTTCCTAGCATATAATTTCTTTTATGCTACCCCGATTCAAATTCACAATCATAATAATTCACACAAGCATACATCATAGCGAGGGGTTTAATACATATGCAATCTCATATTTATATTGTCATAGCAAGACAATTTACTTTAGTTACTAATTACACTAGAATAACAATATGAAGGGAAATAAACAAGAACAATGTAGAGAAATTCCTCACCTCAACTTCAAGATATCCATTCCATCCCAAAATGTGTGGAATATGCATTAAAGAGTCCAATCCTATGAGAAAACCATAACAAAAACACATCAAGGACACAAGGGATGAAAATACTTGGCACTAACTTTGACCTTTGGTCATAACTCCCAAAAGAAAAGAAATTTTCAACTGAATCTTATTTCATTAGAAATTAGACTCAAAGGCCTTTCCAACGATATAAAATTTACTTAAAACGGAGATTGGATAAGAGAGTTATGACCATTTGAAAATCAGGCTAGAGAGTAGTGAAGGTTTTTCCTCCCACCGCTATAACGACGATTTTTACCATTATAGCGGCAGATCACAAAACCAGACCCTTATTTTCATGATTTTTAGGTCTTCCTCAACCTTTAACCTCCTATTTCACCCTAAAACCAAAATCAAACATAATGTTTTGGCCACCCAAATAAGCATTTAATCTACAAAACCACATTTATCAACTTGTTTTCACAACAAATTTTAAGAATCAACCAAACTTTCTCCAAAACTCTTTCAATTTCCAATTTTTCTATGATGGCTACCAAACCTACCATGAATCACAGATTTTCAACCCATTTAGCTTGCCAAAACAACTAAGATTAAGGGAAGGAAGGTTAAGGAACCATAATCTAGCACAACACTCTAAGATTTCACCCAATGTCACCAAAACCCAAATTTTCAACACTTAGGGCATGAAATTCAAAAATGGGAAGAGATTCAAGAATCTAAATCTTACCTTGGTTCTTGAAGCTTTCCATCGTGATGGTGGTCCATCAATGACAGGAAAAGCACAACCCATCAGAGAGGGAACCAAGATTTGGGAGGCTTTGGGTGAAGGGAAGTGGAAACACCATGAAGGAGAAGAGAGGAAGAAAAAGTTGTCAGAGAGAAAGAGAGAGAGAGAGAAATCATATGAGAGTGAGCGATCTGATGTTTAAGTATGGGGAATCAACCTTCAAAAATTGCAACTTGCCCCTCAATTGTTATTTCCTTCATAAAGCCAAGAAGGGGCTTAAGTGCAAATTAGGTATTTCACTCAACTAACCCAATTAAGTTACTTTCTTTTCCAATTTCTCCCTATACTTAACAATTACAACATCCAAAACCCTAATCATTCACTCAACATTTGATTTCAAAAATTATAATCTTGCCTTAAAATTTTAAATCCTTTCAATTAGATCCCTCTCTATAATTATTACAGATAATTTTTCATTGTTTTAAACATCATATTCATGCATATATATAATCAATAAATTTGATCACATGCATCCATTTTCTTCTTAAACAAGCAACAAATTTTCCTACATTTTTCCATGTCCATAATGATATCTCCCCAATAATAACACCCGAAAAACCAAGATGTTACAATATAATTTAATAAACATAAAACTTTCTTCCAAAATCTACACTTCAAATATTGACTGGCTATAATGCTCAATAATTTTTCTAGAGTTAAGAAAATAAAACCATTATCAATCAATTTTTTACATTGTTAGAATTTATCTTTAATTTCCTGTAAATCCTCTTCCTATAGATAATTAATTTTCATCATAGGTACTTGACTTTTCATAGGATAAAACTAAAAAAGCAATCAACAATTTTCAAATATTTTCAAAGGAATATTCAAGGGCAAGTGAAATTTAAGTTATTCCATTTAAAAACACAAATTAAATGATTAAAAGATTCTCCAATCCAAAACCAAATTCACCTAACAATTTGCAACAAAAAATAAAAATTTTGGTGAATTTTAAAGTCTCATGTTTCCCTACCCCCAAACTTAAAATGAAGCATTGTTCTAAATGGTTGAACATTATTTCAAAAGTTGAGCGGGCTAGAAATTGAGAATCTATTTAGTCTTCAATCCAAATTGAACAAATCAAACATAATCAACTGGATGCTAAACAAGAAATAACAAAATTGAGCACTTTGAACAAGAACACAACAAAACAAGAAATAAGAGCATGTTTTCTCAATACTTTGAACAACATAGCACAATGGGTAGCAATTCCACAATTAATGCAGCAAACAATTCACTCAACAATTCAAACGTCAAACTCATCAACAATTCATCAACAATAATCTGGAATTCAATAAATCTCTCAAAGATAAAGTATCTCTATTGTTCACTCACAATCAAAGCAATTAAAGGACTAAAAAATTTTTAAAATTTAGAACCACAAATTCATAGGATCAATTTTCAAGTTCCTCAATACTTTGTGTTCAATCCAAATTAGGTAGCTTCAGTACATAGCCAACCAAGTTCCACAAGTTCCTGCAATCAATTTTCATCTTTTAAAATTCATGAGTTCTGTTAGTCGATTTGGCAAGCGCACCAATCGCACAAGTAATATAGTGATTTGAGAGTAAAAGTATCGTTCCCACGAGGACTAAGCGACTAAGTACCCAAGAAATTTAATTGAATTAGTTGGACGAAACAATTAGATTGAAGATAGCTTTAGCCAATGAATGATAAAATAAAATCAATAACCGTAAATATTTATGAGTTTTCTTTTAATAACAGTAAGCAATGCAAAAACTGATGAAATAGTCTAATTAAAGCCTAGGGTCACTAATCCCTCTCCTCTATCTTAGAAATTACAAAACCCCTCTCACGTACTCGCAACGTATTCAACCCTATAAGTTAATCCTAGGTTATTCTAATAACTTAAAAGAATCCTCCCGAATCTCAATTAAGTTACTCAACTCCTACGCAATTCCTTGTGTGGGCTAAGCCTAATACAACCAACCTAGCTTTGATTAAACGAGATTAACTAACATTCCTATTAGCTAACAAGCGAAAACACTTAGTAAGGTTCACGCACTCGTCCTTCCTATTCAGTGTTCTACTCTCACCTCCCTCTCCCGAGTTCGAAGACAGCAACAAGCATACATATAGATTGATCAAGTCCATATAACGCAACAATAAAATGGATAGAAAGACTTATATTAATTGAAATAAGGTTGCAAATACATGAGAGGATGTAAAATCTATTCAAGAGTCAAGTTCATAGTAACCCTAGATAGAAAATCTAGCTACTCATAGAAAACAAACAGCATAAAGCAGAAAAAGAGATGATGTTGGCCATGAATCTGAGGTGGAATGATGGATTGAGCTCCCCAAGCCTTGAGAATCAGGTTCCCCTTGCTCCTCTCAGCCAAAACGGCGCCCCCCTTCAGTCTCCAACTCCAGAATACCCTAAAAATTTCATCTGAAGCCTTTTATATCAGTGCAGGATCGCGAACTACCGCTATAGCGGTAAGTACCCACCGCTATAGCGGTAGGAGGCAGAGAAGAAGGCTTAAAATTGAGTTTTTTTAGGTTTTACCGCTATAGCGGTGAAGATCCACCGTTATAGCGGTGGCTGGCAGAGAAGAAGGCACCAAAATCTTTTTTTCAGCAATCCACCGCTATAGCTGTAAATTTTACCGCTATAGCTGTGGAAGACAGTAATCAAATCAGCATTTTCAGAATTTCAACTCTAGCATTCCATCTTCTAACACGAACTTTTTACCAACTCCACCTACACCAAAAATAACAATTAAACCCATTAAATCGCATAAAAGAAACATGAAATCACTCCATTTATTAAAAGATCAAAGAAAACTAAAACTAATCTAAACTACTCAAAATATGAGCTAAGAATTACAAGACAACAAGAAAGAGATCAAAAGAGAGGGTATTTAACATCAAAATGGCACTAAATTGAGAACTCAACACTCCCCCAAACTTGAACCTTTGCTTGTCCTCAAGTAAAAACTTTCAATGAGAAAAATTTTGAGAAAAATATGTGCGACCATGAATATGTGCAACTAGGAGAAGTAAAGATCTGAAAATGTGAATTAAGACAAACCAAGTCTCATCAAACCATTACTCAAAAGATTTAACTCAAGAGTTTGCAACCTTAAGGATTCAAAAAGAAGTGTTAACCAAACCACAAGAAAATTTGAAATCAAAGCTTCACCTCTTGGAACAGTGTATAAAACCAAATTTACAAAAATTCCAAAACTAAATTACTTCTTTGTTCTCAAAGGCATCGTTTTATTTCGATTCTCAAGGGCTTCACTGCTTTGTTCTCAAGGATATAGCTTCCTAACTTTCCTTATTTCCTTTGGAATTTTTTTTTTCCAATTTTCTCATTTTAGTTTAATTACAAGAGCCTATCCCTTATTGAAACTTTCAGCTATCCCCTTATTGAATCCTTTTTTCACTAGCCTCTTATTGAACTTTTTTTTTATATATATAAATATGAAAATGATCTAAAAACCATTCAAAGAGACAAAAATAAAACTCCTGTTATTTTGAAGTGATAGAGCTAACACTTACAAAATATGAAAACTTAAGATTAGCAAACTCAAGAGGTAACTCTTAAAAAGAATTGCATTTGACATGATTTGACTTGCCAAAAACTTCAAACTTTCAGATTTCAAAATTTTCAAAAATTTCCTCCTACTACACATGCATATGGACAACACAAAATTGACCAAAATTTTCTCAAAGAAGAAACTCATCAACAAACCTCTCCCCCAAACTTAAATTTGACAGTGTCTTCACTGTCCCAGATCAGCCTAATAGAGGAAAAGAAGACACAACATCACAAACAAAACAAAACAAAATGCTATTACGAACATCCTAACTGCCATTCACCAAGATAATAAACATGAGCATTTATCAATTCAACTCCAAAATAAATAATAAATAGCAGTTAAAATATTACCAATAGCAGCACATCAAACCACAACAAACAAAAAAAAAAGAAGAAGAAAAAAAAATTACGAAAGCAATAAACTTGGGTTGCCTCCCAAGAGCGCTAAGTTTATAGTCTTCAGCCAGACTTTACCGATGCTTGTTCAAGGTGGATCGTCCAATGTCGGCCACCTACACAATAAGAAACACCGGTTAACAATGAAAAATATAGCTAAAAATAAATTGACACAAGAAAAGCTTAAATGATTAAATACTCAACTAGAACAGTAAAGAGAAAAATGAAAGAAATCAAGACAAAACAGAAAATAAAACAAAGCGTCCAAGCTAACACTTTCAAATTTCTTTGAATATTAGCACAAATCTTAGTCCCCAGCAACGGCGCCAAAAACTTGTTAGTCGAATTGGCAAGCGCACCAATCGCACAAGTAATATAGTGATTTGAGAGTAAAAGTATCGTTCCCACGAGGACTAAGCGACTAAGTACCCAAGAAATTTAATTGAATTAGTTGGACGAAACAATTAGATTGAAGATAGCTTTAGCCAATGAATGATAAAATAAAATCAATAACCGTAAATATTTATGAGTTTTCTTTTAATAACAGTAAGCAATGCAAAAACTGATGAAATAGTCTAATTAAAGCCTAGGGTCACTAATCCCTCTCCTCTATCTTAGAAATTACAAAACCCCTCTCACGTACTCGCAACGTATTCAACCCTATAAGTTAATCCTAGGTTATTCTAATAACTTAAAAGAATCCTCCCGAATCTCAATTAAGTTACTCAACTCCTACGCAATTCCTTGTGTGGGCTAAGCCTAATACAACCAACCTAGCTTTGATTAAACGAGATTAACTAACATTCCTATTAGCTAACAAGCGAAAACACTTAGTAAGGTTCACGCACTCGTCCTTCCTATTCAGTGTTCTACTCTCACCTCCCTCTCCCGAGTTCGAAGACAGCAACAAGCATACATATAGATTGATCAAGTCCATATAACGCAACAATAAAATGGATAGAAAGACTTATATTAATTGAAATAAGGTTGCAAATACATGAGAGGATGTAAAATCTATTCAAGAGTCAAGTTCATAGTAACCTTAGATAGAAAATCTAGCTACTCATAGAAAACAAACAGCATAAAGCAGAAAAAGAGATGAAGTTGGCCATGAATCTGAGGTGGAATGATGGATTGAGCTCCCCAAGCCTTGAGAATCAGGTTCCCCTTGCTCCTCTCAGCCAAAACGGCGCCCCCCTTCAGTCTCCAACTCCAGAATACCCTAAAAATTTCATCTGAAGCCTTTTATATCAGTGCAGGATCGCGAACTACCGCTATAGCGGTAAGTACCCACCGCTATAGCGGTAGGAGGCAGAGAAGAAGGCTTAAAATTGAGTTTTTTTAGGTTTTACCGCTATAGCGGTGAAGATCCACCGCTATAGCGGTGGCTGGCAGAGAAGAAGGCACCAAAATCTTTTTTTCAGCAATCCACCGCTATAGCTGTAAATTTTACCGCTATAGCTGTGGAAGACAGCAATCAAATCAGCATTTTCAGAATTTCAACTCTAGCATTCCATCTTCTAACACGAACTTTTTACCAACTCCACCTACACAAAAAATAACAAATAAACCCATTAAATCGCATAAAAGAAACATGAAATCACTCCATTTATTAAAAGATCAAAGAAAACTAAAACTAATCTAAACTACTCAAAATATGAGCTAAGAATTACAAGACAACAAGAAAGAGATCAAAAGAGAGGGTATTTAACATCAAAATGGCACTAAATTGAGAACTCAACAAGTTCCCCCAATCATATTACATTATACTATCATGATATTCAGTCCAGAATAGGCAATTTCAATATACAGCCGACCAAGTTAAAATGCAACTAAAGCCAATAATAATTGAACAATTCTATCAGAAATCAACCGAAGGAAGAATGATTGACCTTGTTGATAATAATACCCTACAGATTTAACCCAGTGCTTAAACTAACAATCAAATTTTAGGGAAATAGAGGTTACAGTTTAGGTTTGAGGATCAATTTCAAAAAGTGGATGGGTGATAGAGAGTTTGGGATTCTTTGTATCACTGGAGAGTGATTGAGTTTCACCATGGGTTGGAATCGATGGTGGATTAGGAAAGGGAAGAAGGCACTGTAGGTTTGTGGCAAAGGAGAAAATGATGGGTCATATGAAGGTAAGGACGAATGAAGTGAAGGTTTTCGATATACAATTTTGAGGTTGACGGGGGTAAGGCCGAGGCTAAAATTGAGACAGTGGAGATTGAGCAGATGGCGGTAGGTTGAGAAGTCGACTGAGAGATGTCGAAGGTTGCTAGTGGTGTGGGTTGAATGCTGAAGGGCTTCACCAGTAGAGAAAAAGGGGTAAGAGGATGGGATGTCAGCGATCGGAGTTAGTGGCTAAGTGATGGGGTAGTGGAGAAGGCTGGTAAGTGTGAAACAGAGAATGACATGCACTTTGGGTAAGATTAGAGGATGGCCATGGTGGCTAAAGGACAGGGATAGTGTATATGGGTTTCGAGGTCAAGGGTGCTATGAATAGGGGACGGGGGAGGCTGAGAGTGGCGTTGTGCAAGAGAGGTCGAGGATGATGCTGACTTAGGACTTAGGTGCAAAATACAAAAAATATTTTGATACTTACCATAATTTCACAAGGGCTTAAGTGAACAAGTAAAGGGAACATAAATTGAAAAAAAAAATTTCTCTTTTTTTTCTTGCCTATGTAGTTTGAGTATTGACACATCCAAATTGGAAGCCTTATCACTCATTCCTTGGATATTATAGTACTGGTTACACAATAACTAAATTTTTTTTTTATGTTTATATAGATTGAATGCTATGGCATCTAAATTGGATGCCCTAGTATTCATTCTTTAGATTTTATGCATTGGTTACACAATGAGTCAATGCTATAACATTGAATTTCAATGCTATAACATTGACTTGTTGTCAATAATTTTTTTTCTGCAAAATCCATTTTTACTCATAAAAAAATCCATCCTTGCACCCAAAATTTAGATTTACCTCTTCTCCATTCAAAATTTTTTTTCAACTTCTTTTACTACAAAATAAGCCCCTAACTCTTGTGAATACACCATCCTCTCCTTTTTTTTTTGACTAAACACATTAATGATATTTTCAACTTAAAAATGATCTAATTACCTGCAAAATAGCTCAAGTCCTTAGAAAAAACAGAGAAAAGAAAACGCAATAAACTCAAAATAAAAAAAAAAAACAAAACTCAACAAAAACAAAAACAATAGAAATATAAAGTCTAAACATTGAAAGTGGGGTTGTATCCCAACAAGCGCTTAGTGATGGTCTTAAGCTTGACTCTTTTAGTCTTTATGTCAGATCAATAAGATTTAGGGAAAACTTCTCTTTGTTTACTTCTCCCACAGGATAATACTTCACTAAAGCTAGTGCTCCCCCTACTCCAAAATCACATCTTTCAAGGTGGGATTAAATTTCCATTGAGGTTGGACCATCATGTTGCAATTATCTTCCATGAGTAATTTGTACATACAACTTGTTGGTCTTATCCCTTTCAACTTGATGGTCCAAAAGTTTTTCTTCTTTTACATGTGTCAATTTAGCACTTATAATCATAGGAAGCATGCTAATTCCACTAAGAAAAACATACTTAAGATGAAGGAGAAGGGGTTTAAAATCAAGTTTTGGATATTCTTTACTTACCTCCTCCTTTTTTGAGTTTTGAATGTCGCTTTCTTGGCCAAGTGATGCATAAGGCAAGGCCTCTAATAGTTTAGTACAACCCCTAAGCTTAGGCTCATTCTCAATTTGTTCATCAATATTAATTTCAAATGAATTACATAAAACAGACTCAAAAGGAAATTTAGGAGCAAACCTATAGGATATCTCAGTGATTTGGGAATTTATGGCATCTATTCTAGGACATTGATAATTGTCCTCCATAGGGAACTTCATAGCTTCAAATACATTAAAACTCACCTTCTCATCGTTCACTCGAAGCATGAGTTTACCTTTTTCAACATCTATCAATGCTTAACTCATTGCAAACGGTTTTCCCAAAATGAGTGGGATATTCCTTTCTTCCTCTATATCTAGCACAACAAAGTCAATAGGGAAGATAAATTTATCTACTTTTACTAGCACATCTTCCACGATACCATAAGGATGCTTAATTGACCGATCGACCAACTATAATGATATCATCGTGGGCTTAACTTGATCCTAAGCCAATGAAATATGGACAGTGGCATCAAGTTGATGTTGGCTCCTAGATCATAGAAAGTTTTTTCAACAATTAAATTCCCCATTCTGCAAGGTATGTGAAAACTACCTAGATCCTTAAGCTTTGGAGGTAAATTTTTCTGAAGTATGGCAGTGCATTCTTCATTTAACATGACTATCTCATCCTCTAGAAGCTTCCTCTTCTTAGATAGGATCTCTATAAAAAATTTGGCATAAGCTGACATCTACTCAATTGCGAATGGAATGTTGATCTGTAGCTTCTTAAAGATATCTAGGAATGGTGAAAATTGCCTCTCTTTTGTCGATTTGCTCAAACACTAAGGATAAAGATTTTTTTGGTATGGTGAAGGCTCATATGGCTTATCCCAATCTTATTCCTTTTTCTTTCTCCTCCCTTAGGAGAGTTCTCATCAAAATGCTCTCTTTTCTATTCACCCTTACTTAAATCATCACCAATGGGATCGTGTGCCTCAATAGTGTTTTCAGGTGGAAGTTTAGCTACCGGTTCAGTTTTGTCCTCCTTGGGAAGTGGTTCAAGTGTTTCACCACTTCTCAAGGATATTGCATTACAATATTCCCTAGGATTTATCTCTGTGTTAGTAAACTTTCATAGGGCTTCTCAGCTAAATGCTTACCTATTTGACCTACCTGGTTCTCTAGACTCTTTGTTACAACATCCTAGTTTTTAAAGCTCGCTCTTGTCTCTGTCATAAACTCTATAATGTGTTGGGCTAGCTTATCAAGAGCTTGTTCCTATCCAAAAGATTTCTCAGGAGCTCTCTGAACATGAGGGGGCTGATATAGTGGCAATGACGGTCTAGGAACCTTCTGTTGACTCCATGAGAAGTTAGAGTGATTCTGTCACCTTGGGTTGTAAGTGTTTAAGAATAAATTATGCTAGGGTCATTGGGGCTGACCCATGTAATTGATCTGCTCAGTGTGTGTGTTGGCCTTACAAGCCCTGTTCAAGTGATTGCCTCCATAAAAGTCACATAGAAGATGTGGGGTATTCACGGCCCCTACCTGCATAGTGTCTAACCTTTGTGTTAGTGTAGCCATTTGCTGATATAGTGTCTTCACAGCATCAAAAGTATCCACTTCTAACAACCCTCTCCTTGGAACAACTCTATCTTTAAGGATGAGATAATTATCTGTTGCCATAGTCTTAATAAGCAGAAATGCTTCATCTGGAGTCTTACCTCTCAGTGAACCCCCTAAAGCTACATTAATCATAGATCGTGATGATTCATCCAACCCACTATAAAAGGTATGTATCTACATCCAATCTAGTATAGAATGATGTGGGCACCTCTTCAATAGATCTTTAAATTGTTCTCATGCATCATGCAAGGATTCTTCTTCATGTTGATAGAAAGAGGTGATATCATTTCTCATATTAGCAGACTTCGACGGTGGAAAATACTGCCTTAAATTTGTGAATGTAACTAGCACTTGGCTTTGTCCCTCAATGAGAATGGGAAAAGCCTCAGTCGAATGGCATCATCATTGACCCTGTTCACTTTAATTGTATCGCACAGTCAGAGGAAGTGATTGATGTGGACATTGGGCTTCCTCCAAATTGCTCTTATTAAACCAATGCTCATGGGGCACCCATTAGTCATAGGTGTAAGATAGTCTTCTAACGTCCGTCTAATAGTACCTCCATGATTCTCAGCATCACCATGATTAGTTACATAATTAGGTATTCTATGGTTTTCCTCAGCCATGTTTAAATATTGGTTTTCTTGGGTTGTCTGAGCTCTTTTTCTCTCCTTTTCTTGCTTCTAATTTAAGCTTGCAGTTTTTTCGATTTTCAAGTGAAACAAAAGTGACTTTGGATCAGTGGTACCTCACATAAACCATAGAGAAAGAAACAAGTTAGAGAAAAAAATAACTAGAATAACCAAATTATTAAATAAAAGAAAAATAACAAAAATGAAATAAAGAAAATGTCTAGATTAGTATAATTCTGGTTACTCTAGATATTGACCATCACCTATAACCCCAAGCAATGGCACCAAAAAGTTGTTGTTGGTTTGAAACCTTGGCAAGTGTACCGAGTCAATAAATAATATAGAAGTAAGTAGAGTATCGATCCTGCGAAGATTACGGGAGTCAAGTACTAATTTTGCTATTCTTAAACTATCTAGAAGTTTGATTTTAAATGTGTGAGATTAAACTAAACTAAATTAAATAACTGACAATTAACTAAATTACTGATGACTGACAAAAATTAACACAAATAAACTAAAGAAATTATTAAGAAGCTACAAATTATCAAAGTGTTAGGAATTCGATTTCACTAACCTATTCAAATATGGCCTGAATTTCTATTTTAATCTAAGTTCTCAATTTCTCCGTTGATAGTTGAATTCTCAATATAAGTTAAAATCCAATCCCTTGGCAAATAAACTCTTTTAACCTCAGTAAATTTCCTAATTTCTTAGACCAATGTAATCAGGAAAAGGCAATGAGAGCAAATGAATTTAGTGACAACTATACAAACAATTTATCTATTCCTAGATCAAATTAATTTGTGGTAATTATTTCAATAGTCATGTTCATATATGAAATTTTCAATTCCCTACATGAACCCTAATTCAATTCTCTAGTGCCCAAATTTGAGAAAGCAGTAGGCACAAAAATAATTACTCAATAAAAAAAGTAGACTTGGATTATCACAAGAAAATTCAAACTATAGAATTCAAGGGTTCCCCCTAACAAAGAAAATCTAGCCACTCATGGCAAATAAATCATCCATAATAACAAAAGGTATCAAATTTTCCATCAAAACTACAAGAAAAATAGAATAAAAGATGAAGAAGAATGAAGAGATGTAGAACTCCTCTAGCAGCCTTCTTTGTGCTTGTGCAGTAGGTAAAATTCCTCTTTTCAAATATGATTTCAATAGAAAATAAATCAAAATAAATTCAAAAAATATAAAAATCACTTTAACAAATCCTAATCTTAAATTAAATCCTAAAAGGATCTAACTAAAATAAATACTAATGTAAGTTAAATGATCAATCCTACACTAAATTAAATAACCACAATAAAATCCTAAGATAAATAATAAAGAAAAACTAATTCCCTATAAAATTAAACTTAATAAATAAAAGGATTAAATAAAATTAGAAAAGACTTGAAATTATTGAATTTACTCAATTTATTAATAAAAATCTAGGTTAAATAACTCTATAAAATAGAGTTATCAATCACTCAAGAAGTTTAGATTGTGGGGCCTGCATTCCCTTGGTTTAAATTCCGGAGATTCATCGACATGGGACTACCTACTCATAAATTCATCACTTAAGGACTTACCCACAGGTCTACATCCCTACGGCTAATCCTGCTTCCATGCACATACAATTCATAACACAATCAAATATTCACATAATAAACATACATTTTTGTTACAAGGTCTCCACATAAGTCCTCATCACAAAATTTCTCAAAATATTGCAAACATCTTATATTTTTTATTCATGATGTTCAAGCTATAAGTTCTGAGACTCCACAGGACTCGATGTATAGGTATTCTTGATATCGCATTTAAGAAATAATCATTTAGCAATGTCACACACTCACCTTGATGCCTTATAGGAATTACCAGATAGAAAGGTTACAAATCAAAGCCGAAATATCCTCGAAATCACCTAAAGATCAACCCAACAAGTTCATCAACATAAAAATTCAAGAGCCCAAAACCCAACTCAAGGTGCCCCGCTCAAGCCATTTAACTCCCTATTACACCTACACTAGGGCTCTTTGGTGCATGGGGTACCAAGGGCATTCCTCTTTGTCTCCTTGGCACCTTGGACACCAAGGGCTAAACCTATTGTCCCCTTGGCACCTTAGGCACCAAGGGCTGGACCCTCTGCCTAGTGGGTGCCTAGGTGCCTTGATCTCCTACATCACTAAAGCTTGCAAAAATTAAACCAAAATGCATCCAAATCCCATTCCTATCTCCTATTGCCATTTCTAGCTTCTATTTAGGATTAAAAAGGGTTCCTAATCAACTTAGAAACTATTCAAACTCAAAGAATGGGTTGGCTTTAGGATTCGCCATCAATCTTCAAGTTTTCAAAGTGGGCATTCAAGTCGTTTGGGTCCAAGAAGCCTGCTCTCTTTCTTTGGAATAAATTGCAAATTCATTCTCAATATGCAATCAAGAAGATGAAGAAAAAAGAGTAGAGTTTCTTACATAAACCAACCAAAATCTCATTTTTCTAAACCTAGGCACCCATGGACAAAAATCACAAGATAGGAGTGGAATGGAAGCTGACCTCTTTCCCTAGATACTCCGGAGAGCTTAATAGTCTTCAAGGAAGATAATCTCCTATCGAAAGAAGTAAGGCAAGGGCTGGATGACTTGGAAGAAAGAGGAAGATGAATGAAGAAGCTCTTGAGCAATACTTGGGGTGTGTGTCATGCAAGTAGGAGAAGAGAGAGGGAAGAGAGGGCTTAAATCAAATAGAGTGTAAAAAGACTCTTATGTCTCTCCCATTAAAAGGAAAATTACCTCACTACCCTAGAATGGCCCCACTAGCACCCAATGGTACATCAACATATGTGTCCATCAACACATGTCCTTATGCAACAACTATATCCCTACATTTCTCTCATGATTGCCAAGAAATTATGGCCAAAGCCTCTCTTAAATTTCATTTACAACACATACTAGAATTCGAAGTTTTGCAAATCTCATAAGCTTTTGCCATAATTATATACACATAGCTTAAATTCTCAATATGTGTTTTCTGTCTTATGTACCACTCATACATGGTGTATATATACAATCATTTTCTCAAAATGGTGATCATGAACAACAATGAGGGGTATAGCTTAGCATCTTGTTCAAAGGCCACATACACATAGCATAAACATAAGCACATACAAGGGTTTTCACATACTCAAGCGAGACTCCCAATATGTGTTCTTCACACATTCATGGAATCAACCCTTAGAAAAAATCGCTTTCTTGTTCTCATGAAGTCCTTCATGTCATTTATATGTCTATGCCAATTTATTACATATATACACATACGCAAATGCATATTCTATTCTTATATATGGTTTCACAATTGCCACTTGGCATATGAATGCAAAAATGTCATAATCTAACATTTTCATTCCTAACTCATGGTGATCAAACATTTCATGAGTTATAACCACACATGGGTATATCCATTCATTACTATAATGTAAAACTTCATGCATATCAACCATAACATCAATTCATGACATACTTTCTTAACATAAGTTTGATAGGAAAATAATAATCCTAGAAAAGCAAACAATTAAGGTAAGGCTAAGTTTCCTCACTTGGAATTGAAGCACTTTCGACTTTTGTGGGGTGCCTTATCTGAGCCTCAAACCATCTCAAGACCTACGGGACATTATAGCATCATTTCAACATAAAATCCAAGAAGAACATATTTGCTCAAGTTGTCAGGCCTTGGGCACCAACCTTGGCGCCACAGCTTAACCCCTTGCTCTAAGCTTGGGTGCCGAGGCCTGATTAGCCTCGAGTCTACTCCTCCATGATTAGCCTCTATTTAGGTGGCGCCTTAGGCACCCCACACTGCACAAACACACGGAAGGCCTCGGTTTTACACCAAAACAACCCAAATCCTCACCAAATTACAATATTATTTCCATGGGTTTTCATTATGGATGTTTAGGCAATGTTTTAAAATCAAAATCTCAAGTTAATTCTAAGAACTCAAGCTTGAATGAACCGAATTCATCCCAAAGCCATAAATTTCTTCATATCCCTTCATACTCTTTAATTGCACTTTCAAAAATGTTCATTTCAGTAATTTTTTGTTCTTTCTTCATTATCAAACATCAAGGATGATTTCTAAACACTACCCAAGCTTAAAAACTCTCAAACAAACCCAAATTCCACCCAATCCTTCATAAATCTGAAAATGTTAAGGAAATTGGGAAAATGGAATGTTTGCCTTGATTGCTCTCTTTTCTAGTGGTGGTTGTGTTGACCCTAAGGCTATATGCCATAAGTTTTGATGATGACAAATGTATTTGAATAGTAGCATTGATATATATATAAAGATTAATTATCATATATATGCTACAAGTACTTAAGCATGATTATGTTATTTAATATGTATGTTGCTATATTGAATCATGCTATTAAACTAACCATTGGGTTTGCAAGTAAGATATATTTTATAGGTTGGTTCAAAACAAGAAGAGTGAGGATTGTATTGAAGAACAAGGAAAAGCAATATCATGCTTCACTCAAGGAAAACAACATGCAAGGATGAAGCTCCAAGAAATGAAGAATTAGAAGATTTGAAGTCTTGGAAGCTTGGATGCATCAAGATAGCCTATGTGTTTAAATTAGGTATATTTTATATAGGCTAGTATATTTGTGCAACTCAATGATTTAGATTTGCATACATTGGCTCAAGCATTTTTGAACAAAAAGATAGTGAGATATGAAGTTTTACAAAAGTTATTTTTTGACCTTTGGTCACTCCTTATATCATATCTCATAAATGAAAAATCCTTTTTTCAAGTATCTTAATCTCATTTGATAGTAGACTCAAAGATCTTTTCAACGGTATATTATTTATTCAAAACAGAGTCCAAATGAGAAATATATGACTATTCAAAATATAGTTTGAAAAACTGAAAGTTGATTTTACTGTAATAAAAAATTATTCTGTTCTGACCTATAGTCAGTATTTTGATTATATCTTTTAAAAGAAAAATAATTTTTGAGTAAAACTTATTTGAAACTAGACTCCAAGAGCTTTCCAACGATATATTATTTGTTTAAAACGGAGTTCAAATGAGGGAGTTATGAATTTTTAAAGAAAGCTCAAAATCTGGACTGCACTATAACGGCTATATAACGGCTAGTTTTGTAAAATCTTATATATATGACCTTAGATACACGATTTTGAGCAAGAACAAAGTCCTACAATGTGATATTAACTTCTTCTATCATCTTTGAGAGAAAGGAAAGCATTCTTGAGCCAAATCTTGCATATTCTCTATCATTAGAGTTATTAGAGCTTCATTTGTTTTCATCTACTCTTTAGAGAGAGTTTCTTTGTATTGTTGATTTTGATCAACACATATATTATTTTGAGTTGAGGTTCGCAAGTACCGGTGTTGGAAGAACTTGCTTTGGGTTGAGGAGGAGTCCGGATTTATAAATTCTCCATTGTGGTTTCGCAAATACCCGGATCGAATTTGCATGGTTGTAGTGGTTTGCAAGTACCCGGATTAAACTTGCAATTATAGTGGAAATACTCAAGTGGTCTCTTGAGGACTGGATGTAGGCTTGGATTAGCCGAACCAGTATAAATCTCCGAGTTTGCTTTCTCTATCCCTTACTCTTTAGTTTGTGCATATTGATATCTATTCTTTAATTCCTTGATCTTTATAATTATTTATCTTGACAGCACATTGATTTTCTGTATTGTATTTATTATCCTAAGCATTGTACTTTTACAGAAAATCATTTTAACTTCCAATTAATTCTTGTGAAAAATTTATAAAACCCAATTCACCCCCCCTCTTGGGTTCCAACCATTACTTTCAATTGGTATCAGAGCTTGGGCTCTTGATTTAAGACTTAACCGTCTAAGAGTAAATATGGTTGGATCTAGTGAGTGGTTTATGTCTGAAAATTGTTCTTTCACAGAAGCTCCAATTTTTTATGCTAATCATTTTCAATATTGGAAGTATGAAATGAAAATTTTTTTAATTTCAGTAGACCATAAACTTTGGGAAATTATAGAAAATGGTTTTTATATGCCTGTCAAGGAAGAACAAGGAAAATACATTCCAAAACCCAAGAGTGAATGGAATGATACTGAAAGAAGTTTAGTGCAACTCAATGCTAAGGCAAAATTGATTATTTCTTGTGCATTGAGTCAAGATGAATTTTTCAGAATTTCCAATTGTGCAACTGCTAAGGAAATGTGGGAAACTTTAGAAGTTGCATATGAGGAAGATCTTGTTGCAATGGAATTAAAGTCTAGAAATCTCATTAATGAACTTGATATCGCTCAAATGAAAAATTGTGAAACCATTAATGAGATACGACTTGTGCTTAATCAATTGCAAGCTCTTGGTGTTGAACTTACAGGAAAATCTCAAATCACCAAGGAGATAGAAGAAAAAGAAAAAGGAGAAAAAGAGAAACCACAACCAAAAACTGAATCATCAAAGAAAGCTTACCTATCTTCCATTTGGGGAAATAGCAATTCCGATGAGGAGAACACAAATGAAGAAGCCAACACTTGTCTTGTGGCCAGAGATAAAGATGAGGTAAATTCATTTGACTACTCTTTTGAAGAATTACAAGATGCCTTTGATGATTTACATGAAGAATCTCTTATACTTGCAAAGAAACTAAATATTTCAAAACAGAAAAACTCTTCTCTTGAAAATGAGTTGGAAACATTGAAAAACGAATTTTCTATTTCCAAGGAAGAGAATTTTGTTTTTGAAAATCAAAACAGAACTTTGCAAGAAGAGAATTTGATTTTAAAGGCAAATATCTCTACCAACAAAAATTGCTTTTGTACCAAGTGTGATTCCTTGAAAAAGGAGAATGAGGATCTTAAAAACACACTTAAAAAACTTTCTCAAGGTAGAGAAATTCAAAACTCTTCTGTTGAGAAACAAAGTAGTAGCTTTAACAAAATTGGTTTTGTTCTTAACAAGTCAAATCAGAAATATTTCGAAAACTACTTTGTTCCTACAAAAATGTCCAAAAGTCCACCTTGCACTTGCTTTTATTGTGGACTGAAAGGACACAAGTCTTACTCCTGTTTTTATAAGAAAAATCTTGTTCATGGAGTAAAAATGAAATGGGTTCAAAAAGGACCTCATGACCCAGGCAAACCCAAAAAAATTTGGGTATCAAAGACAAAGGATTAATTTGTAGATTTGCCTCGAAGCAAGGAGCGGAAATAACTTTTCAATGGCTACATCTTTCAAACTCCACTCTCTTGCATCAAAAGGAGGCAATGGATAAGTAAACATATAAGCTGGAATGCATTGTAAGAATTTTGACTGATATGTTTACTGCTCTCTAATGCTTTTGTCTGTTATCTAATATGCCTTACATCTATCCTTGATATTCATGCATGCTATATCTGAAAATAATTGTTAGGTGTGCAGATTATAGATTCAAATTTTGTTTTGATCTAAAATCTTTCTTCCAAATTTTGCTCAAACTATCCTTTTTACTGCATCATGAAAACTTGCTTCCATTACACGCACATTTTTCTTGTCTTCACAACAATAAGATTCCTCCTACCTATAGTATTTATCCTTGCTGTAATCTTATTTAAATATTTTCAATGAAATCAAATATTTTGCAAAATTGCATTTCATGAAAGCATAGCACTTTTATTAATATGGTATATCTTGAACATAATGTTGCTCCTAGTACTCGAGATTTATTTGAACATTACTGATTTGAACATCAAAGTGCTCCACCAAAAGTGTTTTGCAGGAGTTAGTCCTCAAATCTATCCTCTAAGCTCATTTGTAATGATCGACCAATGCTTGACAGTAATCTTATGAGAGATTGTTTTCAAGAGGATCTTGCAAATAATCAATCAATTAAGTTCATTAAAATTGCAAGAAGATAGAATCAAAAGAAGAGCAATGAGCAAAACAAGAATATCAAAATCTTGAGGAGGAACTTCAAGAAGTAATAAGAGTTTGCCAAAATTGATGAGTATCTCTATTCTTTACCACTTTAATATTTAATTGAGTGATACTCCCTGATCATAATTGGCTATGTTGGCAATTTTTTTTACTGACATACTTTCATTACAATGATATATTGTTCTCTAATATCTTACATATTTGATCATATCATTGTATATAAAGATATTGTCTTTATACCATTCATCATGGTTTGAGCATTATACATGTCATATCCTTTGTATAAGATATAGCTTATGAATGATTGTTTATGGATTCTAGTTTATATCTGATTATATCTTATTAATCCATATTACCTCAATTATTGTACTACATACTCAAATTATAATATGTTTTATCTTGATAAGTATGTAACTTGCTTTTGCTTTGAAATGATGATATATATGTCCATGTCAGAAAATTCTTTCCATCTTTAAAATAGATATATATTTTTCAATATATATATACTGTGCTGAATTTGTGTAGCTGATTTATTTTATCTTTCTTTATTATTATTTTTTTGTACCGTCAAATAAAAGAAACCACTTGCATTAAAAAAAAACCGAAGGATTACATTGCATAATTGAAAAAAAGGGAAAGTTTACTCATGCATGAGCAATCTACAGGCGAGGTGGTCTCGGATTAGGTGGGTTGTATTGAATCATCACCCCTCGGCCATTCCTTGGAGCAAGAGACTGAGCAATGTCACGGAGGGTAGTGTAAATCCCATTCATACAATCAACACTTCTTTGTTGTTGATTGCAGAAGCATTGGGTAGACCAATAGAAGAACCTATCTATTCTTGAAGTCAGTGCCGCATTGTTGCGTTTAGCTAACTTCTCCTGATCCTCTATCATCTTCTTGAGTTTCTTCACCTCCTGCTCCAGACAAGCAATTTTGTCTTCTGACGTATGGCCTGTACTAATCTCCTCAGCTTCTTCGATCTTCATCTTTTTCTTTTGGTTCTCTTGAGATTCCTCCAAAGGTCTTTTGCCTTTGTCCTTGCCTAGACTCAAGTTTAAGTCGAGCTCTTCCTCCCTTGCCTCTACTGTGAGATCAATGAACTTTCTTGCTGCCATGGTTTGGAAAATTCAGAAATTTTTGTAGGAGTATGAAGAGAGAGGAATGTCAGAAAGTTATAGGCTCAGAGATGAATACTCTTTGTGGTGTGGTAATTGAGAACTCTGGGGCAGTCTTTATAGAGAGAAAATTATGACTTAGAGCCAACGAAGATATCTCTTCGCCGCACCCCTACACGCTCATCCTATGGATTTTGCAAGCTGGAAGCCAGAAGTCTAGGTGTAATATCCCAAGAATTTTTATGAATATTTAAAGTCTGATTTGAAGTTTAGTGAAAAATTTAATTATGTGGAAAATTTTCTTTTTGAATTAGTGAAGAAAATGTGGAAATAGAAATTTTTATTTTTAATTTAGGAAATTTTTACAAATTCTCAAGGACATGTGGGGAAGAGAAAGGCATGGCGCCCAGGCGCCGGGCATGGGTGGTGCCCAGGCGCCAGGTGTGTCGGAAAACCTTAGCTCATTTTCAATCGGCCATAACTTCTTCATCCGGACTCTGTTTTGGGCAAACTTTATATCGTTGGAAAGTTCTTTGAGTCTAGTTTCCAATGGTATAAGTTTCATTTAGATATTCATTACCGATTAGGAGTTATGACTTAAGATGTGAGTAAAGGTCGAGAGTAGTGGTAGGAAATTTCTCTATTTCGTAACCCTAATGTTTTTGTCTGGTTACAATAGGAATGGTCAAGGTGCAAAGTGGGAGTGCCGAGAGCGTGAAATCCAGGTGAGTGGGTTAATACTTGCTATGATTAAATATCTGTTATTGACTTTTTGCATCATAGTGGAAATATGTTGTATATCCAAGTTTGAAGAGGATGATGTGGAACGATGAGGCATAAACAATTGTGGAACGTGTCTGGTAATGTATATAATTATATTTTCTTATTTTCCCATGAATGGAGGTTATATAATGGATTGTGAATGGCATGTGAACTGAGTTGAATAATTGTTCTATATTATGGGTTATGTTGTATACATGCTATGTTGCTGGAACCACATTTATTATGTTGTGGCTTGAATTGTAAATGACTGAGTTGTGTATGTGGCTCAAGATTATGATTGAGGATGTTTTTATATATGATTGTGATTGTGTTTGACTGGAAAGGAAAGGCATGGTGGTGCACCCCATGGAGAAATTTATGTGAAGTTATAAGGGTGGAGATTATAAATGGAGCGATAAGGGTGGATGCGGCAGGGGCCGCGGGCAACGATCCAGAGGTATTCTGGACGACCCGGTTGGTACGGGAAATTTGTGTGAAATTGATTTCACCGATTGTTGTTGTGAACTTTTGAATTATGTTGAAATGTATTTGATTTATTTGGATATTGTCGTGAAGTACTACGAATAATATCATATCATATGATGATTGATTTACGTATGATTGCTGCATGTTATCATTATGATGTATGATATTTTTTTGTCATAATGTTGTGTTATCTACTCACTGGGCACGTGGTTTGCTCATACCCCTCTTATTGATATTTTTTTTCAGAGTTGACAGCTGAAGGTAAATATCGGAACAAGGAATTATGGATCCTTAGTCCATGATTACCTTTTCATTTGTTCAGGATAAAGGTATAATAGTTAAGTTTTATTCTAAGTTGTATAAATCTAGAAATCTCTGTAATCGGGTAGGTTCATTCACTGATGTAATGTGAGTAATTGTAGTATGTATAAAGAACTCGTTTTGGTTGCATGAAAAAGAATTGTATGATTTTTAAGAGAAAGATAGGCTTACGGAGGTGAAATGAAATTCACTTTCCGTGCCGGTCACGTGCTCAAATTTTGGGACGTGACAAGTTGGTATCAGAGCTTTGGGATTAGGTCTCCTACCGATTACAGAGTAAGGTAACCTTAGTGGGATCTCCTCTATCGTGGTGAACCCGGGCACGACTATAGAGAGATGGCTCCACTGAAGGTCCTGTAGGATGTTTTCATTTCCTTTTCCTCCAAGACTTGTCTTTTCTTATGAATTATGTTTTTAGTTTTAGTTTTAGAGAGTTATGGCTATACTTTTGAACTCGGTAAGGGAAAGGTTATTATTTGTTTTGATTCCGTTGCTGTCGGATCAAATTGTATGTATGGGGCTTTATATGTTAAATTCATGATTGATTTTGTGTGACTGATTTATTTTATCTTTCTTAATTTTATTATTACTATTTTTGGAGTACCATCCCATAAAAGAAACCACTGGCATTAAAAGCAGAAGGATTACATTGCAAAAAAAAAAAAACAATTACTCATGCATGAGTAATCTAAAAGCGAGGTGGTCTCGGATTAGGAGGGTTGTACTGTATCATCACCCCTCGACCATTCCTTGGAGCGAGAGACAGAGCAATATCGCGGAGGGTAGTGTAAATCCCATTCATACAATCAACACTTCTTTGTTGTTGATTGCAGAAGCACTGGGTAGACCAATAGAAGAACCTGTCTATTCTTGAAGTCATTTCTGCATGATTGCGTTTAGTTAACTTCTCTAGGTTTTCTATCATCTTTTTCAGATTTTTGACCTCCTGCTCTAGACAGGCGATTTTGTCCTCCGAGGTATGGCCCGTGCTAGTCTCCTCAGCTTCCTCGATCTTCTTCATTTTCTTCTCCTTCTGCTTCTCTGGAGACCCCTCAAAAGGTCTTTTGCCCTTGTCTTTGCCCAGACTTAAGTTTAAGTCGAGCTCTTCTCTCCTGGCATCCACTGTGAGATCAATGTACTTCCT
The DNA here is from genome assembly GCA_037074585.1 of Biancaea sappan. Lineage (NCBI taxonomy): Eukaryota > Viridiplantae > Streptophyta > Magnoliopsida > Fabales > Fabaceae > Biancaea > Biancaea sappan. The sequence goes on along the minus strand of CM073495.1, from coordinate 14,502,190 downwards.
TGTGGCCATGATTTGGAAAATTTAGAAATTTATGTCGAAGTATGAGAAGAGAGGAATGCTGAGAAGTTGTAGGCTTAGAGATGATTACTCTTTGTGGTGTGGTAACTGAGAACGTTGGGATAGTTCTTATAGAGGAAAAATTTGAACTCAGAGACAAAGAAGATATCTCTTCGCCGCACCCTATACGCTTAACCTATGGATTTCTGCAAGCTGGAAGCTAGGAGTCTAGGGTAGGCATGCACACCAACAACGCGTCGCATTAATGGCAAAACCACGAAAGTCAATATTCGGTGGATTTGCGGCCGATTTACACTTGGTTTTTCCATTTCTCTCGTTGGCATTTTCTGAAATTGAAGGAAGTCGACAATGTAGCCATTACAGAGTGTCTTGGATGTTTTCACGATGAACTAAAATGTATTTCTATGCTTTCTTGTATTGTTCTTGAAAGCCTTCAGTTAAGTATAATATACATGATTGATTGAATTATACTGTGATTATATGTATCTAAATACATATGATATGTATGTATGTTATTCATGCATAGAGAGTGAAGGTTATTTGTTATGGCCAGGAATAATATGTAATGATTCTACATACATTCAGAGAATGAGAAGTCTGAAATTTAAAAGAACTTGAATAGATGAAAATATATATAGATAATGATGTATCTCTATGTTTATACATATATACATATATGCTCGTAGAGGCAAGTGAAAGGTAAAAATTTTTCTCTCACTTTATGGAACGCTTGATGTGTAGATGTGAGAAGTTTTTATTTTAATATGTATGTTTGAAAATGTGTAAGCTTAGGGCAAAGCCACGGATTAGAAACCTAGATAAGGCTAGTATGAAGCTACCCGTTCATGGAGTAATATCTCGATTTAGAATTATTGGATAAGACAAATACAGAGTTAAGAAGCCATAAATTGAAGCGGCGATTAGTTTAATAATTTGAGCAAGAGTCAAAAGTTAGCCGAAATTTTTGAGGAAATCTTTTGTATTAGATTATATTTTGTTATTTTCTGGCATGCTTATCTGAGACCGTTGGCATTGCGTCGGATAAGGTCTGTAGGTCATCTTTAGAGTATGATGTAAAGGTTTTGTAGCCCTAAATTTCGTCTATATATAATGGATGCCCCATTACGCTGCTCACTACACTAAAAGTTTATATCTATAAGCTTTCTAGCATCAAACTTCTCCTTCTGTACAACCTTTATAGCTCAGAAAAATATGGCCGGCAATAAATCTTTCAATTTAAATTTTGAGGCTGGCAAGGTAGAGCTGGATCTAAATCTTAGCCTGGAGAATTATAAGAATAAGAGATCCATGGAAGAGTCACCAGAGGCTAAGAAAAGAAAAAGGGATGTAGTAGAGTTAGAGGATGTTAGCACAGCAACATCTTCTAATAATGAGCTTGCGCTTATGAGACAAAAGATGGAGGACTTGGAAAGACTGATAAACCGCCACTTTGAGGACCAGGGGAGATTGATAAATCGTCTCTTTACAGAACAAGAGAAGCTTTTGAACCGTCATTTTAGGGAATTGGCGAATAGAGTTGATAGACATTCGATGTTTGCAACTCAAAATTTTCGTGACCAACAAGCGAGATGTATTGACTGTATGAATGGAGTGACTTCTGCACTTCGCCAAATTTCCCAGACGTTTCCTCCAGAAACTCTTTCTAGGCTGCAACGATTAACTTCCTCCTTAAGGTCTGAAGCACCTTCTTCTTCTAGACCTGGAGCATCTTCTGCATTTCAAAAGCCTCCTCGTTCTTAATTTATCTTTTCTTTTGTTTGTACCTAAAGCTGATGTTTGATCTAATGTTTAAGTATTAAAATTATCTGTTTTGTAAATCAAGTTCAGCTTGTTGCCTGTAACTTATGTATTAGAAATAAAAATATGTTGAACTTGTTATATTTTGTACTTGATTGTGAAAATTCTAAGAGAGAGAATGAGATATAAACAAAATATTGGCATTTGCTTCAATCTTGAGGTAAGTTTTGAATTCGGAGGACCGAATTCTTTTAAGGGGGGAAGAATGTAATATCCCAAGAATTTTTATGAATATTTAAAGTCTGATTTGAAGTTTAGTGAAAAATTTAATTATGTGGAAAATTTTCTTTTTGAATTAGTGAAGAAAATGTGGAAATAGAAATTTTTATTTTTAATTTAGGAAATTTTTACAAATTCTCAAGGACATGTGGGGAAGAGAAAGGCATGGCGCCCAGGCGCCACGTGGGGCGCCTAGGCGCCGGGCATGGGTGGCGCCCAGGCGCCAGGTGTGTCGGAAAACCTTAGCTCATTTTCAATCGGCCATAACTTCTTCATCCGGACTCCGTTTTGGGCAAACTTTATATCGTTGGAAAGTTCTTTGAGTCTAGTTTCCAATGGTATAAGTTTCATTTAGATATTCATTACCGATTAGGAGTTATGACTTAAGATGTGAGTAAAGGTCGAGAGTAGTGGTAGGAAATTTCTCTATTTCGTAACCCTAATGTTTTTGTCTGGTTACAATAGGAATGGTCAAGGTGCAAAGTGGGAGTGCCGAGAGCGTGAAATCCAGGTGAGTGGGTTAATACTTGCTATGATTAAATATCTGTTATTGACTTTTTGCATCATAGTGGAAATATGTTGTATATCCAAGTTTGAAGAGGATGATGTGGAACGATGAGGCATAAACAATTGTGGAACGTGTCTGGTAATGTATATAATTATATTTTCTTATTTTCCCATGAATGGAGGTTATATAATGGATTGTGAATGGCATGTGAACTGAGTTGAATAATTGTTCTATATTATGGGTTATGTTGTATACATGCTATGTTGCTGGAACCACATTTATTATGTTGTGGCTTGAATTGTAAATGACTGAGTTGTGTATGTGGCTCAAGATTATGATTGAGGATGTTTTTATATATGATTGTGATTGTGTTTGACTGGAAAGGAAAGGCATGGTGGTGCACCCCATGGAGAAATTTATGTGAAGTTATAAGGGTGGAGATTATAAATGGAGCGATAAGGGTGGATGCGGCAGGGGCCGCGGGCAACGATCCAGAGGTATTCTGGACGACCCGGTTGGTACGGGAAATTTGTGTGAAATTGATTTCACCGATTGTTGTTGTGAACTTTTGAATTATGTTGAAATGTATTTGATTTATTTGGATATTGTCGTGAAGTACTACGAATAATATCATATCATATGATGATTGATTTACGTATGATTGCTGCATGTTATCATTATGATGTATGATATTTTTTTGTCATAATGTTGTGTTATCTACTCACTGGGCACGTGGTTTGCTCATACCCCTCTTATTGATATTTTTTTTCAGAGTTGACAGCTGAAGGTAAATATCGGAACAAGGAATTATGGATCCTTAGTCCATGATTACCTTTTCATTTGTTCAGGATAAAGGTATAATAGTTAAGTTTTATTCTAAGTTGTATAAATCTAGAAATCTCTGTAATCGGGTAGGTTCATTCACTGATGTAATGTGAGTAATTGTAGTATGTATAAAGAACTCGTTTTGGTTGCATGAAAAAGAATTGTATGATTTTTAAGAGAAAGATAGGCTTACGGAGGTGAAATGAAATTCACTTTCCGTGCCGGTCACGTGCTCAAATTTTGGGACGTGACACTAGGGTACGCATGCACATCGATAACGCGTCACATTAATGGCAAAACCACGAAAGTCAATTTTCGGTGGATTTGCGGCTGATTTAATTTGTTTTGATTAGAAATTTTAAGGATTAATAAAATGGTGATATTCAGAACCGTATTTTTCTGCTTCGTTGTGTTGTTCTTGAGAGCTTTAGTATAATATACATGATTGATTGCATCATGCTATGATCACATGTATCTAAGAACATATGTTGTGTATGCAATTCATGCATCATGAGCGAAGGCTATGGCTAAGAATAATATTTCATGATTCCACATGCACTCATACAAAATGAGCTGTCAAAATTTTTACATGTACTCATCCTCAAGATACATATATAAATTCATTTTGAATGGGTATATAAATTGCTTCCTTTGTGATGAAATTTATCTTATCCTTTATGAAGCAAATTTGTTTTGAAAAAGGACTTTAAAAATGCTTCTGTTATGTTAATATGTTTTATCATATGAAGCAACATTCTTTTTGAAAAAGAAAAGATTTTAAAGATCTCTTTTGTTGTAGATAACAAAAGGGATGAAAAATATTGATGTTTCATATATGGATTATGAACTATATGCTTGAATATATCTTATTACACTAATCCATATATATTGCTTCCTTAGATGAAACGTTTCTAAATTCCTTCGAAGCAAAATGTTTTTGAAAAATATCGTGAATCTCTTGAATTGCTTCCACAATGCTGAAATTGCTTTACCATATTGAAGCATTATCTGTTTTGAAAAGAAAAGGATTTGAGTATCCTTATTTTAAATTACTTTTGCTATATGTTGAAATAATTTTATGCATATATGCAGAAATTGTTTTTCAGAAATCTTGAAAAATATTATTATTCGATTTATGGATTATGATTAATATTCTTGTTTATATCATGCTTTGCTAATCCATATATCATATTTCTGCTGTGTGCTGTAAATATTTCTATCATATGACAGCAAATGATGTTTTTTTTTCAAAGAGTTTAATTTTTCTGCTATTTACTAAAAATGCCTCTTCATAAACAAGCAGAAATCATTTTCAATGAAAATATTGCAAAAATTTCTTCAAAAATCTTACTTCAAAATTCTGCAATCAAAAACTGAATTTCCTTTATAATGATTTGGACAATCTTTTTCAAAGGAAAAATGTTATGAAATTCAGGGGGAGCTTTGTCTCACTTGAATGTATTTTTTTTGAAAAAGAATATATCTTGAAAAATTGGATATTCATTATTCATTATTCTTTTTCAAATTATGCAAGGTTTAAGGGGGAGCCTAAAACTCTTTCAAGTTTTATCTTTTGGCTCATTTCATTTGACATGAGAAAATTTTTTTAAAATTTTCTTTTTACATGTCAATGAAATCAATGATAAGTTTTGATGTATCCTTACCCCATACTATATTGACATCTTCTGACATCCTGACTTAATAAAGGTATGTGCTTTAACTTCTATATATTGTGTTCCTTACACCTTTTTGTTGATGTCAAATAGGGGGAGAAGAAACAATAGAAAAATATGTATACGTGCTTATAACATTGCATTCATTATCTTGTGATACATATTTTTATGTGGTGATTTGTCATCATCAAAAAGGGGGAGATTGTTGACCCTAAGGCTATATGCCATAAGTTTTGATGATGACAAATGTATTTGAATAGTAGCATTGATATATATATAAAGATTAATTATCATATATATGCTACAAGTACTTAAGCATGATTATGTTATTTAATATGTATGTTGCTATATTGAATCATGCTATTAAACTAACCATTGGGTTTGCAAGTAAGATATATTTTATAGGTTGGTTCAAAACAAGAAGAGTGAGGATTGTATTGAAGAACAAGGAAAAGCAATATCATGCTTCACTCAAGGAAAACAACATGCAAGGATGAAGCTCCAAGAAATGAAGAATTAGAAGATTTGAAGTCTTGGAAGCTTGGATGCATCAAGATAGCCTATGTGTTTAAATTAGGTATATTTTATATAGGCTAGTATATTTGTGCAACTCAATGATTTAGATTTGCATACATTGGCTCAAGCATTTTTGAACAAAAAGATAGTGAGATATGAAGTTTTACAAAAGTTATTTTTTGACCTTTGGTCACTCCTTATATCATATCTCATAAATGAAAAATCCGTTTTTCAAGTATCTTAATCTCATTTGATATTAGACTCAAAGATCTTTTCAACGGTATATTATTTATTCAAAACGGAGTCCAAATGAGAAATATATGACTATTCAAAATATAGTTTGAAAAACTGAAAGTTGATTTTACTGTAATAAAAAATTATTCTGTTCTGACCTATAGTCAGTATTTTGATTATATCTTTTAAAAGAAAAATAATTTTTGAGTAAAACTTATTTGAAACTAGACTCCAAGAGCTTTCCAACGATATATTATTTGTTTAAAACGGAGTTCAAATGAGGGAGTTATGAATTTTTAAAGAAAGCTCAAAATCTGGACTGCACTATAACGGCTATATAACGGCTAGTTTTGTAAAATCTTATATATATGACCTTAGATACACGATTTTGAGCAAGAACAAAGTCCTACAATGTGATATTAACTTCTTCTATCATCTTTGAGAGAAAGGAAAGCATTCTTGAGCCAAATCTTGCATATTCTCTATCATTAGAGTTATTAGAGCTTCATTTGTTTTCATCTACTCTTTAGAGAGAGTTTCTTTGTATTGTTGATTTTGATCAACACATATATTATTTTGAGTTGAGGTTCGCAAGTACCGGTGTTGGAAGAACTTGCTTTGGGTTGAGGAGGAGTCCGGATTTATAAATTCTCCATTGTGGTTTCGCAAATACCCGGATCGAATTTGCATGGTTGTAGTGGTTTGCAAGTACCCGGATTAAACTTGCAATTATAGTGGAAATACTCAAGTGGTCTCTTGAGGACTGGATGTAGGCTTGGATTAGCCGAACCAGTATAAATCTCCGAGTTTGCTTTCTCTATCCCTTACTCTTTAATTTGTGCATATTGATATCTATTCTTTAATTCCTTGATCTTTATAATTATTTATCTTGACAGCACATTGATTTTCTGTATTGTATTTATTATCCTAAGCATTGTACTTTTACAGAAAATCATTTTAACTTCCAATTAATTCTTGTGAAAAATTTATAAAACCCAATTCACCCCCCCTCTTGGGTTCCAACCATTACTTTCAGGTTGGTCTTTGGAGAATGATGACCAAAAGCTTGGGTGGTGACTTGGTGAGGGAGGATTGAGAGATGACAGAGAAGAAAGGGCTAAGGCATTTGGGAGGGGAGTGTACCTAAGAGAGAAATGGGAGTGGAATGTGTGAGCATATGTGTGCGCTCTATATATACTCATAGGGGTGGAATTACCATTTTGTCCTTGGTCAATGTACGGTCAACTTTAGTAATGGCAATAACCATAATTTTCCTAACTTGGATATTTCCATCATTACTAGGCACCACACACTTCCCAACACTAACATTTCATAAATATCCTTATTACATATAGTCCCTCCTTGGACTCATTAATAATCTGACTCTCTCTGTGCCATGTGTACAACTTGTCCCTTGGCCACTTATTGTTTTTCATGCCATGCTATCTTCAACCTTGCATTTTCTTCTAGATAAAATGAAAAAAATTTCCCTTATACCAGAATATTCAATTGGAAATTCCAATAAACTAATATCTAAAAACCGTGAGTATTACATCCATCAAGCCCAAACCCAAGCCACATAAAAATTGAAACATCAAAAACTGTTATAGAAATGAAAGGAGATCAACCAATGGCAACCACCTTTACACCGAACCCACACAAATGGACGTTTGCGTCACTTGCTCTCTAAACTTAGAGACAACAAAAATTGATTACCAATAGATTTTCTCCCCATCAAGTTATTTTCATCCATTCCCCTTATTGCTGATAACATTTACAACTTCCTTACCCTTATGAACATCATAAATTAGAATATAAGGGACGCAACTGGCACTGACTTTAGAAGATTCTTTAGGGACATGAATTGCATGCCACTCACTTTCAACTCATGCATCTCTCTAATCAGAGGCCTCCTTACCTTAGTTATATGTGCTAATCTCCCTATTGATTTTCTGCTTAGGGCGTTTGCCACTACATTTGCCTTTCTTGGGTGGTAATTGATGCATTTTGAGATCAATTGATTTCTAGAAGACACATTTTGATTTAAATAAAATATTTAGCATATTAAATTGAAATGATTTATTTTGAATAATTAAATTTTTAGAATAGAATATATAACACCATCTGTCTTTTAGCCTTATTGGATAACCTTTCCATTAATAAAGGTTCCAAAAAGAAAATGCACATAAATGACCATGTTTAAGGTCTCAATTTGTTAGCATTACCTTGCATTTAATTTATGGTATTTTCAAAACATAAATGGTTTAGATTATGGTAGGGCCCAAAGTGGAGAATAGTCATTCAAAACAATTTTTAGAAAACTTGGCTAGATAGCAACTGGTTAACTAGTTGGGGTCTACCGATTGACTGGTAGCTCTTGAATAAGCTTTTTACTGCAAGCAGTGGGCTGGCATTTGACTGGTCTCTCCAGGCGATCAACTGCTAACTTGTTCTAAGTAATTATTTCTCATTCTTTGGGTCAAATTTGTATCCCAAAATTATGCTAACCCTTAGGAGCTACCTGTTACTATATCAGAAGGTAAAAACCAAAACCTTCTTTCTCAAGTATGAGGTTTGCAGTAGTTTTCATCCACATAAACTATATAACATGAAAACTCCAAATTATAACTTATGCAGATATATTTCTTATACAACATCTCAACATCTTTCAAAGTAAATTCTAGCTTTCTAGCTTACCTTCAAGTCTCTCGCAACTAATACTCTTAAGTTCGACCTAAGTTTCTATTGTGGTTCGTTCCCTAGTTTCCTCTTCCTTCTTTTTCTCCAATCTCTATATCTATTTCTCTATCTTGCTGATACCCACTCTCTCATCTCTTTCTTGCCTTATTCTTAATAAAAATCACCTAAGATATTACTTTCCCCAACCTTGAGGTTATTCCTTATGTGTTTCTATGTGTCCAGGGGTAAAATGGTTATTTCTCCTCCATTTAATCCAGCTGCTTGCCAGACATGTTTGAGGGGCCAACGATCAACTGCTTGCTCTCTATCAAGCATTTTCTAGGCTTTCTAGCTATAGCCAGTTGACTGGTTGCCCTAGCAATCTACTGCACACCCCTGGTAGTCTACTGCTAGCACTAAGCAATTAGCTAGTTTCCCCCCAATCTCACATTTTCTTGGTTTTATTTCTGCCAGTTGACTACTTATTACCAAGTGGTCGATTGGCTATTCTCTATCTTAGTTTTCTCTTGCTTTTTAATGTTATATCTCACATCTAAAATCCCTCTTTATTTTTCCTCATTTCCTAAGTACTTCCAACCATTCTATCTTCCTAGTTTCTCCCTTGATTTTAATCTTAAGGTGGTTTAAATTAAGATGTTACAAAATCGACCTTCTTTAAATTTTTTATTGAGAAGGTTTTTGTCACACCCAAAAAATTAGACACGTGAATGTACATAAACTCTAGGGTACACCGTAGTGGTAACCCATAATTCCCTAAATAGTCCTAATATCTACAATTATGTAAAACATAAATTTTCAAGGAAAATTCAAATTACATAATTTACAAAGCAAATTATAGCCAATACATAATAAACTTCCTAACTACTGTAGGACCTAAGTAGCCTATAGGATTACAGAGCATTTCCTAGGCATTTAGCTCAAAAAATGGTTCCAAGAATCCTCCAATAAAAATAGAGTATATCTCCAAGGTCGCTTAACTCCCAATAGTTTCCCTTCTTCCTTGACTACTATATCTAAAAAAGATAACCACAGATGGTGTGAGTTTACCAAAACTCAATGAGCAAATAACTATGCAATAAAATAAGGTACAACTACAAATACCATAATCATAACCACAACTTAAATAAATAAATACTATAAGTATGTACAGACACATTCAGATACACAAGTATTAGTGTGCCTTATTATGCAACTATAACGTGATGTCCCCTCGTAAGTCTACATTCTCGCCATCCCTCATTAAAATACATCAAAACTCTAAAGTATGTACAAGCATAAATAATTTGTACACGTAGCATATGATTATGCAACAATCACATGGCTCCCTACTTGTGAGTCTATGTTTTCATATATACCTCATCAAGTCATCACCCGATGGCAAGGTTCTATGGGTCTATGTTCCCTTAGACTTTAAATCCTCGAGGTTCATCACAAGGAATTCAGCCAAATTTAGGACTATTACTCGGCTTAAACTTATGGGTTTATGTTCTCACAATTAGTCCTTGAGGTTCATCATAAGGAACTCGGCCAAATTCGGGACTACTACTTAGCTTAAACTCATAGGTCTACGTTTTCATGTTCTCTTTTCTTTTCTCTTTTCTTTCCTTTCCTCTTTTCTTTTCTTTATGCAATACATTCACAGAATGCAATATATTTCATATTGCACCATGCGACAATCCACTATTCCCATACACATTTCACATGATAATCTCTCAAGTCACAACTATCACAAGAAATTTCATAATCTAGTAAGTATCACTAACTAGAGAATTTTTAATAATTTAAATTTAGTCATGGTGTGAGTGGGATTTATATTGTACTTGAATAATATTAAATAAAAACTAAGTTAACAAGGTCACCCACTCACCTTGATGTCAACAAGGTTTACCATGAAAGAATTCCTAAGAAACGAAGCCAATGTAACTTCTAAGTCACCTAGAATCAACCAAAATCAATAAATAAATAAAACAAGGAAAATCCTTACTACTAATTCTGACCTTTAATCCCTCCAATGGTAATAACTCACAAATAGTAAAGAATTCTCAAACAAAAATATGTTCTATGAGAAACTAGACTCAAAGAGCCTTTCAATGACACCTCATTTGTTAAAAATGAGTCCAGATGAAAGAGTTATAACTATTTGACCGCTTAAGCGATAGACTAATAGAGAGCATTATTTCTGACTCTCTCATTGCCTAGGCGACAGATTCTATCACTTAGGTGACGGGCAATGCTAAATCCATTGCCTAGGCAATGGATTCTATCACTTAGGTGATGGTTATAGAACAAAATTCCACATATTTTGTTTTTTCCTTCTTTTTTGTTCCTCTGCCTTGCCTCTTAGTTCCAGCACCTACAAACTCATTTTAGCCAATTCTTAAGTTCTTGACTCTATATTTAACCTTCATAAACACTTCTAATCCTAGATCAACAACAAATCTAGCCCAAAACCTAATTTCTCCCTAGGGCACACATGAACTCGAAAAAACAACGAAGAAGGATAAGATTGAAGCCTACCTCTAGCTTTAGAAATCTGAAGGGAGTTGGGAAGTAGCTAGAAACCAGGAAATTAATTGACAGGAATGGAAGATATGGCTTAGAGGATTTGAGAGAAACTTCCTCCTCCTTGTTCCTCTACTTCCCAAATCAAAAAAAAATGAAGAAGAAAGAGAGAGATGAGAGTTTAAAGAGGGCGGAGTAACCCATGGATACTTATACCTGATTGGCCCAAACTCTAATAGTCCATATATAATTACTTTCCAGCAATTGTATAAATTCCACTTAATTTTCTCTTCCTCTTGTCTTTTCTCAAATCTCGAAAATACCACTCATAATAAAATAATTGGTCTAGTTATTTATCTCAAATCCCACAAATGATTAATCAAAATGAACAAATTAAATATGTAGATTAAAAATGACTACTTTAATTTAAATTATTTTACACAATAAAATACCATAATACCCTAAATACGTGACCCCGATTTTGGCAGGTATTACATTCTTCCCCCTTAAAAGAATTTAGTCCTTTGAATTCAAAACTCTCCTCAAACTCGGAGAGGCGTGGATACCTCATCCTTAGCCTCCTGTATCACCTTAGGTCTCAGCACTTGAGCTGCACCAAGTTCAAGCCGCTTGGTTGGAAATTGATATCTTTTCATATTCAAGGCCTCAAAAGGAACAATTTCAAAGCTAGGCTGGTAGCTGATACCACAAGCGAATCCCATGAGTAACAAGTGGTGTAAATGCTTACTGTGTACAAGCTTCTCTATCTCTTTACCTAGCCCCTCACAATCAAGAACACCCACATATGTATAGACATCTACATACACGGAATACCCTGAAGCATCTGCACTCAGATATATGTATATACTTAGTATCCTTTGAAGTATATATGTATCAAGAGGAATCCATTATGACAAGGTTTATTAATTGTACATAAAGCTCACTCGAAGGTGTCAACTTGTCCGTAGGCATAATCTCTCCTAAGGTGTCATCTCGCTCGAATGAGTCAACTTGCCCATAGGGTTATGTGGTATCACATCCTTGACTCTCAAAGAGCATATTATTGATACCACCACATATTGTACCTTTATACTGGAGCTCCTGGTCATACCCTTCATACATATGCACACCACAAACAATAACATATTTATACAAAGCACGCAAACAGACACTCTCATGGAATCCCCTACTCAAGAGTTTCATCGACATAGGTCTATATTCCCATGGATTACTAATCAAGAGTCTTGTCATGTGAGTCAATATTCTCACGGATAAATATCCTTAAAGAGACCTCTCTGTATGGGTTTACATCCTTATATCTCGATTCATGGATTTAAGTTTCCATGAATTAACTCGTGGACGTCTCATTTACTATCCCTATGATATAACTCTTATTTTGAGCTCTAGATATGCCACACCACGGCAACTGCCATCTAGGCCCTAAAAGTGTCCTATAAGACCTCATCCCCCATATCTCAGTTCCTCTAGCCCTCTGGCTCCTAGGCGCATCCCTCTTGGTCTCAATCCATATGCCTACATCAATAACTACTGGTCTTTGACCTTAGAAGTACATCACCCAGCTCTCACTTCACTAACTGAAACCACTATAACTAACTTAAGCCTTACTAAAGGCTGATTCAGGATGTCCTTCCCTTCCTAGGCATTAGCCTCTGACTCTCCACGATGTTAATTAACTATAGTCACTAGGAGGCGTATCCTAGGAAACAAGCTCATGAGACAAATTTCTCTTACTGACTTTTCTAGTACAAACCCTAACTATGAGTCTTGCTAGATTTTAAGGGTGTACTAAACCTATCCCAAATCTTTGTTTATTGGGTCACGTTCGTAATCAATAACGGCTCGCTAAGATCATGCCCTAAACTATAACTTAATGACCTACTGGCCAAACCTTAACCCTAAACCATGCAACTGCTATCAAGTCCATTAGAGCTTACTTCTTACTTCTCCATCAGTACACCTACTACAGTGTAACGGTTGGGCCCATCCTATGTGGTACCACCTAACCAACTAGGCCCCACAGATCTCTAGGTAGGTATTGATCCCTAGAAGTTTCATTGACTCTTCTTACAAGAGAGAAGATGTACTCAAAAGTATGTTGTTGAAAACATAACTGAATCTAAGATTCCCAACTACATGCCACTGACCCCTAATTCCTTCCTTCAAACTAGATGAGCTAGAAGGTTACTTTACCTAAATGAGCTCTTACTTGGAATCTTTACGTAACTACACATATGCACATACTCCACATATGTTCATGTGTAAGTAATCACATTTTCACAAGCATTCAAGTGCACTCCCTTTTAAACGAGTTCATAACTTTTAAGCACTTGCTCTAACACCAAGGAGTTTAGGTTGGCCATAAACTCATCCCAAGCCATGTTTATGGTATCACTTCTCTATTATCAACACGAAACACCCTTAACACCTACACCATTGACTATCATCCTTAATTTCACCCAACTATATGTAATCATTCAAGAATGTTACATAACTGCTAATATGTATACACTATTGAATCAAATGCCCTCTTCTTATAGATAAGTGGACTAAACCCCCTTTAACCTCCAGCTTCATATTTTCACCACTATCTTCACTTTACTATATTGGCATAAATACTGATAGCTTATCAACAACATACTCAAGCCATTTCAAAGTAACGAGATTCCTTCATTGTCATGTGATAATAACTCTTGTAAATTTTCCTTCACTCCGTCTAACCTCCTCAGTATAAGAATCTCACGCATTCTGACACCCCACATACTGTGTCCTCACTCGTATGACTACCGAGAACTTATATCATGAGTCCTTTCTTCTCTCTAGATTAATCCTGTCTACCCAAGCACACTCAGCGCACAATATCACCACTAATGAACCCCAACCAAATAGGTGCAACATAAATAAGTTGCCCCCAGGAAAGCTAACCGCTCACCACAACATCCCCTACGCGAAGTTCTCTAGGAGGTCTACACAATTTAGCTTAGTTCCCTTGACTGAGCCTCACTTGCTAGTTTTCTCTAGGATGCATAGTCAAGTACGCATCCCAACTTTAACTACACAAGTTCTCTACCTCCATATTCTTCTCGAAGTATTCCTTTCGATCATAAAAGAAATAGCCTTAACCTATTGCCTACTTATAGTACTTACTTGAATGGAGCCTTCCACATTCTAATCACTGAGGTTGCAATCTTCTAGCCTAAGAACCACCTAACTAGAAGAATTGCAACGATCTCAACTCTCAAGATGAAACTTACATCCAAACATTCAACTCATCTCACTTGAGCATTCTTGACTCTTGTACCCTTTTTTCTTCCTAGGTTCCTCTGTACTCTTTGACCCCTCTACTTAATTTCAACTCAAAATGATTTGGTTGAATTACATGACTATACTCAACCACTTAGGATGCCATCAAAACTTATGGAAATAGACTATACACTAATCTATATAAGTGTTGATTCCCAAGCATTCTTACTCATCACTCCACATAACCAGTCTCAAAGGAATCCACAATGGATGATTCACACACACATGACAAGATATATTACAATACAAGCACATATGTAAAGTATATAGGTTATATCTGTGCTATGATCATTTCTCAACTTCTCCTAACTTTCCTATTTCCTCAATTCATTAAAAATATATTAATGAAAATTTGTTCAAGACATGAACACAAGCATCCCACAAGAAATCTAAGCAAACTTCGCCTTAACTTGCAGTTATACATATGTAATATTACATACTTAACAGCTATGCATTGATAAAGCAAACCAAATACAAATATATGCACGAATATATATATATATATATATCTTCTCACACAATTTACTTTATACATTTTCTAATCCGAAACAAATTAATACATATCATATAATTAAAATTAATTACACGACGTTACATGGAAAACCCATGTCTTATTTAACCGATTCATAGACGCCTCTGTGGTAATGTAGCAAGACTATATATAAGCTGAGCTCGTGAGCTCCATGTGCTCCAAGGACTTCTCCTCTAGCCAAAGCTAAAACCTACACATAGGAACAAACACTTCTCAAGTTATCAAAATTACCTTTGACTAACCCCATCGAGGAGTAAGTCACAAAAGAGACACTCAATACTCTGTAATGTCATTTTATGGAACCTAAAGCTATGGTCATGCCACGGGCTCACAACAATAGGGAAAGGCCTACAAAGAACACTTTGCTCTATAATATATAAGAGACCAAAAAACACTTCTCTCTGATACCAATTTGTCACGCCTCGAAAATCGGAACATGAATATACATTAACTCTAGGGTGCACCTTAGTGGTATTCTATAATTCCCTGAATAGTCATAATATTCACAACTATGAAAAACGTAAAATTTCAAGGAAAATCTAAATTACATAGTTTACAAAGCAAATTACAGCCAATATATAATAAATTTTTCCAACTACTACAAGACCTATGTGGCCCATAGGATTACAAAGCATTTCCTAAGCATTTAGCCCAAAAATTGATTCCAAGAACCCTTACACAAAAATGGAGCATATCTCCAAAGCTGCTAAACTCCCAGCGATTTCCCTTCCTCATTGACTGCTGTATCTGAAAAAGATAACCACAGAAGATATGAGTTCACAAAAACTCAGTGAGCAAATTACTGTGCAATAAAATAAGGCACAAACACAAATATCATAATCATAACAACAACTTAAATAAATGAATACCTTAAGCACATACAGACATGTACAGATACACAAGTACTAGCATACCTTATTATGCAACTTTAATGTGTTGTCCCCTCGTGAGTCTACACTCTTGCCATCCCTCATTAAAATACATCAAAACTCTAAAGTATGTACAAGCATAAATAATTTACACACACATGGTATGATTATGCAATAATCACATGTCTCCCTACTTGTGAGTCTATGTTCTCACGTATACCTTATAGGTGTTAAGGGTTTATGTTCCCTTAAACATTAAATCCTCGAGCTTTATCATAAGAAACTCAGCCAAATTCAGGACTACTACTCGGCTTAAACTTATAGGTCTACATTCCTATAATCAGTCCTTGAGGTTCATCACATGGAACTTGGCCAAATTCGGAACTACTACTGGTTTAAAATCATGGGTCTACGTTCCCATGTTCTCTTTTCTTTTCTCTTTTCTTTCCTTTCCTCTTTTCTTTTCTTTATGCAATGTATTCACACAATGCAATACATTTCATAATGCACCATGCAACAATCAATTGTTCACATACACATTTCACATAATAATCTCTCAAGTCAGAACCATCACAAGAAATTTCATATTCTAGTTAATAACACTAACCAAAGAATTTTTAATAATTTAAATTCAATCACGGTGTGAGTGGGATTTATTTTAGCAAGGTCATCCATTCAATTTGATGCCGACAAGGTTTACCATGAAAAAACTCCCAAGAAACGAAGCCAATGGTCATAACTCCCAAGTCACCTAGAATCAACTAAAATAAATAAATAAATAAAATAAGGAAAATCATTACTATTAATTCTAACTTTTAATCCATCCAATGCCCATAACTCTCAAACGGTAAAGAATTCTCAAATGAAATCTGTCCAATGAGAAACTAGACTCAAAAGGCTTTTCAACTACATCTCATTTGCTAAAAATAGAGTCTAGATAAAAGAGTTTTGACCATTTGAAAATTGGATTAAAATGCTGACTTCCATCACTTAAGTGACGATTTTCACCACTTAAGCGATGGACTAACAGATAGCATTATTTCTAACTCTCCCATCACCTAGGCGACATATTTTGTCACTTGGGTGATGGGCAATGGCTATAGAACCAAAATGTTGCATATCATATTTTTTTTTTCCTATTTTTCATTTCTTTGCCTTGCCTCTCAGTTCCAGCGGCCCCAAACTCTTTTTTGCCAATTCTAAAGGTCCCTAACTCCATATTTAACCTTTACAAACACTTCTAATCCCAGATCGACAACAAATCTAGCCCAAAACCCAATTTCTTCCCTAGGGCATGCATGAACTTGGAAAAACATAGAAGAAAGAGAAGATTAAAGCTTACCTCTAGATTCAAGATTAAAACTCACAGGAGGAATGGAAGATAGGGCTTGGAGGATTTGAGAGAAACTTTCTCCTCCTTGCTCCTCTGCTTCCCCAGGACGAAGAAAATGAAGAAGAAAGAGAGCGATGAGTGTTTAAAGAGGGTAGTGGGTCACTTGGTGACCAATGAATACCCATACCCGGTTGCCCTAAACTCGAATGGTCCATATATAATTACTCTTCAATAATTATGTAAATTCTACTTAATTTCTCTTCCTCTTGTCTTTTCTCAAATCTCGAAAATACCTTTCGTAATAAAATATTTGATCCAGTCATCTATCTCAAATCTCACAAATAATTATTCAAAATGAACAAATTAAATATGAATATTAAAATGACTATCTTAATTTAAATTATTTTATACAATAAAATATTGTAATACTCCAAACACGTAACCTTAATTTTGGTAGGTATTACAGTTTTTTTTAGAGTAAAAAACTAGAAACAAAAGTGATGTTGCAAAAAGAAAAATAAATTCATTTATTCAATATTTTATTAGCACATGTTCATCTCTACAAATTAGTTTATTAACTTGTTCTATAAAAAAGTTGCACGATATGCATACAAAATAGATGAAACAAGCAATGATTGAGTCAAAAAGTCAATTAATCATCTAGTTAAAGAAGATATCACATTTAGCATATATAATTATATATCTCGAAGAAGAAAATAAAAATGACACAAAGCAGAATCCCAGGAGGTAAATATAAAATCCACAATATATCACATTTTTGTACAAGATATCAAGACCAAAGAAGCAATGACATTATATATGCTGGTGCTGCTAGGCAAGTAGAAGCAGAGAATCATATTGAAGACTTTACGGATAAAATGCTCAATGTGGTTGGGTGTCACATGGAGCATTAATTAAATTGTGATAAAAAAAATCTAAATAAGGGAACCACATTGGTTGGCGCATGGGTCACATATTAATCCAATTGCAATTTGGACACAAGAGATGAGCAAGTGGGGGCCATCACTGTCACATGATGCTGAGATTGATACATTAAATTATTTTTTGGAAAACAAAAATCTATGGTTTGCGAAGCAAATGTACATTCATTGTAGGCTCTGAAGTCTAGAAGCCCCACTCTGCTTTCATTCTGCACGGTGGATTGAGGTTCCTCGTTTTTTGTTTCCCTCTTGTTGGATCTGATGAACAAGGCAAGGATACCTCATGACGTGTCACTCTGTCCTCCTTTGCTTAATCCAGCACATATGTGGCATAATTTCATAGGACAAATATTTTTTTAAAATATACTTATTCAAAAGACTCTAGAGTTTACAATTACTCTCAAAATTTTAGACCAAAAGTGACAAGGTTATTGCCTTCCCAATTCTTAAAAAAATTGATTTTGTACTTTCTTCCATTCTCTCTTCTTATCAATTGCGGCCTCCATCTCCAAGCACAACATCATCACCATTTCTGAAAAACGGATCCATCTTCAGCATTTTCTTTTGACTGATTCGTCAAGTTTTTTACCAACTAACAAAAAACTAGATAAATAGATTTAAATCTTAAAAATTGATAATTTAATGGATATTTTAGTCCAAATTATCTATTTAATAGGCTTGAACCCGTCTTCATATCACTAAGCTTTAAGTTGTTAAAATAAAGTCTTTGAATATATTTTATTATTCGACCAAAAAAAAAAGAATATATTTTATCAGAATCTCTCTTGAATAATTTTATTATAATCTCCAACATTTTGATTACAAAAATTTATGAAGACTTTGCAATTAATATAAAGTTGAAGACTATAATTGCAAGAGACAACGTAAAATTAAAATGGTTAGTGGTAAGAGGAAGCAATTGGAATCCTCAAGTGAGCAATCTTAAGAGTAGAACTGCTATAACAGGTCCAACTCAGCTTTTGTGGCAGGATGGGTTTTGAATGTACTGGCTCATAAAAATTTGGATTTATTTGGTCCGGTAACCGTGAAAACCGGTTTGTTTGGTCAAATTAGTCATGAGTCTTCTATCTTCTATCTTCACTCTTCACTCAATCATTTTCCCTAACCCTAGCACAACAGTAGCACATAGCACACTGCGACGCAGACGCTGAGACGCACTCATCACACTCACTTTGCTCTGGCAAGGGTGATGGGTGAGAGCAGAGAGCCAAAGCTTAGAGAGGATCAGAGGAAGAAGAGGAAGAGAATAGAGTGACAAAGAAGAGAATTGCCATTGATCTCCTTCATCGTAGAACCCCTCTTTCACCTTCGTCTTCTCTTTAATTAGTCTTTTCGTTCTTCCCTCTCGATTTTTCTCCTGTACATTGTGCTCGTGACAGCCACCTTCGGTCTCTTCCTCCTCCCTCGTCTTTTTCTCCTCTCTCTTGACAGATTCTTCTACTAATTGGAATCTCAGAGACGAAGCGTAGAAATAAAGAATAAGAGAACGATTGAATGCGTGAGGATGAGAGATTGAGGTTTAAGAGGATCTAGATCTGATCTATCAGTCCCATTTTAAAAAAAAAAAGATGAAGAAGAATAGATAGCAAAGAGAATGCATGGTGAGGACGAGGATGAGAGAATGGGAGGAAGGAGGATGATTGAATATTAAATCTAATAAGTTTATTTTTTAAAAAATGTCCACAAAAAAATAGGCTGGATTAGTTATTTTTTAGCCATATTTAAATATAGGCTAACTCGGCTTGGCCCATTTTTTTTTGTCAAAATCCAAGACAGGCCAACTCATCCTAATGACACCAAAAGTCTGCTCAACAAAAATTGTATTTTGTCAAGAAGTTATAATGATAATTTTTAGTGACAATTTTTAAAAATTATTGTGAAAATATAGGTTTTTAGTGTCAACATTTATGGTAAACGCAAAAAGTAAAATTTTTACTAACGACTAAAAGTCAATATAAAAGCCTTATGATTACTAAAAAATTGTCACTAAACACTCGTTTATCTAATTTGACACTATTTTCTATTGCTAATCCATTCACATGCTTTAGATCAATATTGTGCGACTGATTTAGGGCAACATAAGCGAAGTAGCATGTGAAGCTTCAACCTAAAGAGTGAACATAATTGGTTTCATATTAATTTTGCTCACCTTCTCTTTCATTTGATTTGTCATTTGTTACCGACATGCCATAACGCTTAATACACATCCTTCTTATATTTTCGATGGGGTCCATAAGCTATTCCTTATGTTATGTGATAGTTTGTTCTCATGTTATCTTCAAAATTAAGTTGTTAGTTGTGAAAACTAACAATTTAAATAAACTAAACATTCTATTTGAATTTGAAAGTCGGAATTCAAAATCAGACCAAGTAATTACTTGTATTGTATGTCCTTGGTTTCAATTTTACAAAAAAGACAATCATTGAAAGCATTTGGCCCCACTCGCCCTGGACAGAAACCCAGGGGTGTCCATATAGTTCTGCTCCACTGACTTTGGGTAAAATGATGAGTAGTGTTGTTGTCCTCCTGTGTACAGAATAGGCACCTTGGGTCTCCTTTTACTCCTCTCTGTGCCAAAATTTGTCTGAGGCATAGCATCTTAAGAAGAAAACATCTCAAATGTTTTCTTCTCTTACATTTAACAAAAGTGTTGTGTAGTTTCTTACTTAATTTTGACAACTTAGTAAAACGTTTTGTTAAGGATTTTGGTGGTGTTATAAAAAGTTGTTTTTTGTAATTTAAAGGAAAAATTGAAACAAAATAAAATTAAGGGACTACAAAGAAAATTAAGGTAAAATTAAGAGACCAAATTAGTACAAAATAAAATTAAAGGACTAAAGCGAAGCATTAGGTATAATTGAGGAACTAAAGTGAAACTTAAGATAAAGTTAAAAGATCACATTAGAGCAAAATCGAATTAAGGAACGAAAATCTAACTTGATAACAAGTTAAAAGCCATTTCATAATTTTGATTTTCATTTATCCAATTAAACACAAGTGTACAGTCTTTAGATATTATTATATATTTTCTATAACTCAATATTATATAATTGGCTCTTTTAAGAAATTTTTTTCGCATGTTCTAATTTTAGTTAAAAAAAATAGTGATGAAGACTAGAAGATTGAAGAAATTGGTTATAAAACTAGTTCTAAAAATTGTCAAAAAATTAATTTGAAAGAGAAATTTTTGTTTTTGGGTCCAGTTCGAAGAGAAACGAATCATAACAAAGGTATCAAATAAGAGCTTAAGGGAGAAAAAAAGATTATATCTGATTTGTTTTTCTTTGTTTGCAATAACTTCTATAAATCTATTTCTTGTAGGGGTACAATTATTGGTTGAGATAATTATCCTTTTCTTTTCATTTGACCCTTCCAAGAATAGCTGGATACAAACTACAAAAATTCCAACGGATGAGTCCTTTGACAAAATGGCTGCTCCATTTTCTAACCATTCTGGAGTCGTGCAGGTCGTCAATAGTCTCCTCTTTCAAATACAGCAGCTGCTCCCATACCTGACCCTGCATTGATTATGGACACTTGATAATGTTATAAAGCAAGAAATTTGATAATATCATAATGTCTCACGTCTATGTAACAATCTCTTTACTTTCCTCCTAAGGTATTCCTATCTATCTAGTTCAAGGGGAGGAAGGAAATCGTTGCCAGAAAGAAATGGACGACATGCAACAAACTTCCAATGATGCATTTAAGATTAGCCCAACCCGCACAATCTCCTTGTTCTTTTGCTTATGATATTATAGCCAAGAAACAAAATTATTTTTGCTTCTTTACTTTTTTCCTACTGTATGAGACAACTCTTTCAGTCAGAAAAGACAATCATGTCGAGTTAGCAAGCCAGTCTGAGTGTTAGACCAAATTGTAAAATAACCAATTCATCCCAAAAGCTTAAGCTATCCAGAAAAGGTCCGAAAATGAAAGGCTTGGAAGATAAAGAACATTCGATCATAGGAGCAATGCAAATGCCACAGTAAGCATCAAATTTTCCCTCATATCTTTTGATGTTGAATATCGGAATTGTCTAATCTTCATTTTATGGAAAAGGTCTCATGATCAGATTACTTATATAAACCTTGTAAACAGAATTCTAACAAAAAATCTAACAAGTTTCATATAATATACAATTTCAACAATAACTAATAATTTCAGTTAGTTAACTTAAAATTGAGCACATCTCCGCTGTCTATATCAGTTTTTCATCTTTTCTCAAACAATCAAACATCTTTTAAGCATTTTGAGTTGAGGCGGAGGCAGAAAAAGAAATATACCAATGCACATAGATATTATGCCAAAACGACAATCCTTGCCCTGGCGCTTCATCTCATTCAATAGTGTAGCAACACAGCGAGCACCTGACACAAAATGGCAGCATGTAATTTCACAATAATGCATCTCAGATTCAGCTTAAAAGGAGAATAGATATTGTGCTGTTCATCTGTAGGATAACAAGAAATCAAAGATAGATGAGTTGACATGGCACAGTAAGACAATCATGCATGTCTCCAGGTTCCTCTATTTTAGCTCATATATGTGATCAATTTTGAGTACCTGTAGCGCCCAAAGGATGCCCAAGAGCAATGGCGCCACCATTAACATTGACCTTTTGGGGATCAAGTGCCAATTTCTTGCAGCAATAAACGTACTGAGATGCAAATGCCTACACAAGTGACAAGATAATTATGTTGCTAAGAAAAAAAATTGAGGTAACAATTTTCTATATGGAGAAAAAACAACTGAGAACCATTACCTCATTAATTTCAAACAAGTTGATATCACTAAGATCAAGACCAGCAGACTTCACCGCAGCTGGAATAGCAAATGCAGGGCCAATGCCCATAACAGCAGGATCTACTCCAACTGCTGCAAAACTCCTACAGAGTTTAAAATGGGATGCTAAGATTACAAAGCAAAATTGAACTCGTTCGTGCACCAAGTTTAAACTAGTTAATTGCATTCTACAGGATCAATGCAGAGCTACGTCTAGTTCCACATCCAATGTTAGTCTTTGATATAAAGAAGTATTGTTTTTGGATCATTACTGTGTACCTGAAGATGCCAAGAATGGGAAGACCCTTCTGCATAGCCACTCTTCTCTTCATCAGGAGCACGGCTGCAGCACCATCACTGACTTGACTCGCATTCCCTGAAATTAAAATTAAATTGAGCTACAATCCAAAATGACCCACAAGTAAGAGATTTGGCCAATGTAATAAAATTAACAAGAACAGAGTTCTTGATTACCTGCAGTTGTGGATCCATCCTTCTGGAATGCAGGCTTCAGCTTTGCCAAATTCATCAAGTTTGTGTTTGGCCGGATTCCATCATCAACAGAAACTATAATTTTCTTCTCCTCTCCAGTTTTTGGGTCCACAATCTGTAGAAATTATTAGAATTAGAATATTATGACACTATAATGGAAATTCATCTTGGCAGTTCGCACTTACCTTTGTAGCAACTGGAATGATTTCTTCTTTGAATTTACCAGATGCTGTTGCAGCTGCAGCACGCTTGTGAGACTCGACCTATTGATAAAGACCATAAGAGTTCCAATCAATGTGATGATCTCTTCGTAGATTCTTAGCATGTTTAATTTTTTCATACTCACAGCAGCCTGGTCTTGCTCCTGCCTCGTCACGCCGTAACGATGTGCAACATTCTCAGAAGTAATGCCCATAGGCAGAAGACAATCCCGGGCTTGTGCAAATGTTTCCACCTGTTAAAATAGTGAACATTAAATCCGTTTGGCCAAAAACAAAAAACAAAAAAAAATCTGGTTAATCCCTGTTTTGAGATAAAGTATGAACTTTAAACAATATAGCTTAAATGTACCTTTGGATTAATTTTGGGAAGCTTTGAAATATTATCTTGTGACATACACTCTAAGCCAGCTCCAATGCCTGTGTCAAAGGATAGGAAGGTAAGACCGATGACAAGATCTCTTGAAACAAACAGACAGCTCAAATTCATACTTACCAATATCGTAGAACCCAGCTTTTATATAAGCAGCAACATCAGCAACTGCCTGAAGTCCAGATGAACATTGCCTGTTGACAGTTCTGAGAGGTATTGTATCTGTTTGAATCATAAAAAAGATTAATCATAAATTTCAGCTGAGTTACGTAGTATTGTAGCTTTAAGCATTGAATGAAGTCATCCGTGAATTCCTCTTCCAGTAAAGTCAGGAACTCCACATAAATCATGTTTTCAATTAGTGTTTATAGCTAAGTTCTCATTCCAAATTCATTCAGTTATTGGGATATTCATTTTAATTTCATTAAGAAATTTACCAGGGAAACCGGCATAGAAGGCTGCCATCCTGCACTCAATTGCTCTTTCTGATCCTGGTCCCAATACAGTGCCAACAACTATGTCTCCTACTTCACTTGGGTGCACATTTGTTTTCTCTATCACAGCCTACATGAGAACTCAAAATTGAGGTAAAATTTATCCAAACACGAACCATTATAAATGTTCCCTTAAACCAAAAATTTCATCACCAGTTTTTCTTCCTAGTTTTTTTTCCTTTGTTAATGAATTCATACCTTCAAAACAGAGGCAAGTAGATCATCTGGAAGGGTATCCTTGAAGCCCCCACGCTTTGCTTTACAAATGGCAGTTCGATATGCACTGGTTTTTCAGTGAATTTATTAAAGTGGAAGGTTTAATAATGTGACTAACACAGTAATAACTTAGAAAATGCAAAATAGATTGGTATACATATTGCCAAATTGGTCAACTTACGCCACAATAACCACGTCATCTTCAGATGCAGCTGTTCGCCCATGAGAAACATCTTCAGCAGCACAGATTGAAGCCTAACAAGAAGGGGAAAGAGAGTACACGGACACAATTAGCCATCCGTTTTGAAGGAAAGAACGAAAACAAAATTGTTGTAGCTGATGAAGTATAGCATTTTCACAAAAGAGAAAACTTATATAAAGTTCCTTATATCTTTGCCATCAAGATCTATAATAGAAACATGGCATGTATAAAAAGATTTTTGAAAAATCAATCATCTAATGATAAGTTGTAAGAAAAATATGAAGTTATTTTTTAAAGATTTTACACTAGTTCTATTTTGATTGATTGGATAACCACACATTTGTTATATTCTGAATAAAGAATTTGAAAGTAAATATATAAGAAATTAGTTTTTTCATTCTACAAGGCCCAACAATTGTAACTGTTCACATGATGAAAAATCCAAAGATGTAAGAAACGAAAATAAAATATATGTATATCCTGAACTAATTTCGAGCTCCAACATTATACTATCATCTGTAGGATCAGATTAATACATGAAAAAGATGACAGACAGTATAAGCATTTGAAAATTATTACAATATTCTCTGGAAGAAATATAACTGGAACGTGGGGAATGACCAACGCAAACTCAATTAGAGAGCCGATTTCAATATTAAGCAAATGCAGAGCAGCAGAAGCAATAAATCATAGCGGAAAAAGAAACGCACGCTTGAGGCAAAACAATCGCTTGCTAAAAACGACACAGAAAATGGATTCTACGGAATACATAACAGTATTGAGATGTATGCTTAAACGAGTATAAACTTACTGAGAGATCAGTAGACTGATGAGATAAAGATGAAATTGAAGAAGCAGGTCGAAGATGTTCAAGCAGCACTTTCTGTCTCTGAATAGCTCTCTCCATCTTGGAGCTCCTCTTGTGCCTCTCTGCTCCTTCGTAAGAAGTAGTTGCAGGGAAAAGATACAAAAGAAAGTGTTATTCAACAAGAGAGAGAAATACTGAAATAGATCTAAGTGGAAATTGACAGAACGTTGATGGAGACCGTAACAGAGGTCTCTCTCATTCTCTTGCAAGTCGCAAAGTCGCCTTAAACAAAAAAAAGAAAAAAATACAAATATTACAAACAATTTTAATTTTTTTTGAATCTTATGTCTATTAATATATATAATTTTGAAAATTTTATTAGTCTAAAAAAATCATATATCAATAAATAATTAGTATAAAATATAAAATTAAAATATATATGAGAGAAGAGAATAAGAAGTTAAATAATTTATTATTATGATTTGTTATTTGTAGAATAAAATAAAAGATATTAAAATTTTATTATTTTAAAAATGAACATATAAGTAATATATTATTTCTAACAAACAAACCCACTGACCGATGCGATTGCTCTAGGGAGCATGCTACACGTTTTTCACAAGAGCTGGTCGTTTCATATGGCTCTACCGACCCAATGAAAAGATCTCAAAAAAATAAAAAATAATTAAAAAATAAAAAATACATTGAGATGTGTTCACACTTCACTCACACGCAAGAGATGTTACAACAAATATTTAAATACATAGATAATAAATTTTATTAAAAATATATTATCTTCCATGTGCGATTCTGGATTGATAATAATATTAATTAATTTTTTTAAAATAAGGTTTAACTAAATTATTTAGCTAATTATCGTTAATTTTTTATAAAAAAAAAGTAATATGTAACTTTTAAGAGGAAAGAAACCTAACTCTACCGCGGTGATTTAAAACAAATTATATAACTAATTGAGATCTAAAATTTGATAGATTATTTTCTAATTTGATTCTAAAAAAACTATTAATATAATCCTTTATTTATTTTTTCCAATCAAAATAATTTGTAAAGTTTCAGTTATTTAACAAATTGTTAACAAGGCATGATCGAAAACTCACATGATCATGACCATAATTTATAATTTTTTGTTAATTGGAGAGATAATTTTAATTAGAGAATTTAATTAAAATTTTAAATGAAAAAATAAAATTGAGAGAAAAATAATTTTCTAAGACTAAATTATGAATTATTTAAAATTATATTTAAATTTCATCCTAAAATTATTTGAATCAAAGGTGGTCCAGTGGTCCGGTGAGCAATGACGCAGTGCAATTTAGTTGGATACACGTGGTGAGTGTGAAAACCGAGGGAAAGTTCTCTTCAATATGAACTTTCCCTGGAAAATTGCGGGAACATACAATGCAAGAATAATGGAAAACCGAAGACTTGACCCACGGCGGCCAAACAACTTAGAAATTTTGGGTAAATTGCATAACCCTTTCTAAAGTTTCTAAAGCTTGATTAAATCTTGTTTATCACTTTTTCTAATTCTAAATATTATTCCTGATTTTCTTTATATTTTAATATATATATATATAATTTACTCCGTTTTATTTTTTATCAAATTGATTAACTTTTTGCATAATATAAGCCAGTAATTTTATGTTTATATTAACAATTTAGGCCCTCAAAAATATATGGATTGAACACTTAGCCTCTAAAATCTGACTCTACATGATTTAATTCATGAATGATATAAATGCATTGCTCGCTGATTGAGTTAGTCCCTCAAGAATAAATAAATATGCAATTGAATCTTGGGAAAGGATTAATTTATATTGAACAAGGTTTTCATAACCGCACTAGTCATTGAACTAAAAATTGCACTAATTCAAGGTTCAATGGTCGAACCGCGGTCGAACTATGGTCGAACCGCAGTCGAACCATGGTTGAACCGGTAGTAATTAAAAAAATAAAATATATACATGAAAATAGCAAAATAAGTTATTTCAAATAATTATATAATTATAATTACATATCAACATATCATAATTCATATATGTGCAAATGCAAAATTAATTAAAAATAATATTTAATATTTAATTACACAAAAAATATTTTAACAAGATAACATATTCAAATAAATATTTACAAGTAACAATAAAAATAAACTAATTTACAAAAAAAATTATTATTTATCAATCATTACTTTATTAATTGACTCTATAATTGGTTGGTTTTTAATTTCTTCAACATCTAATAATAAAATAAGAAAAACAAAGTGATCAAAGTAACACAAAAAAAAAAAGCAAAGTGAGCCACAGAAAAAAACCGGTCAGACCATTGAACCGACCGGTTTGGCCAGTTCAACTGGTTCAAAGTCGGTTCAACCGATTTTTGACCGGTTCAAAGGCTAACCAGTTTTTAAGGGCTAATCAGATCAGATATAGGACTAGTTCTCGGTTCAACTGTCGAACCGGCCGATCTGGCTTGGTTCTGAAAATAGTGACATTGAGCCTAAAATTTATAAAGATTAATATAGAATACACTTAGATGGGGTGAATAGGTGCTTATTAAAAATTTAACCAATTTATAAGAATAAGTTCAATTTTTAAATTCAGTTAGCTAAAACGAAATATAGTTTCATTGAAACGTAAAATAGATATGTGTAGAATTTAAAAGATAAGAATAAAGAAAACCACACAAATGATGTATATTGATTTAGCCACCACTGCCTTCATCCGGTCCCCTTGTGCACAACAACAAATTTGCATCATAATCAAATATAACAACTGATAGTTTCCTTAACTAACTAACAACTAGAGGGTTTTGTAAGCTGATCTAGAACTAAGAGATTTTACTAGATTACCAATAACTAAAGGGTTTTCCCAAGCTCACCTACAGCTAAACAAGGTTTCTACAGCTCATTAGTAATTAGAGGGTTTTCATAGCTAATCCACAACCACAAAAAGAGATAGAAAACAAAGGTTAGCCCTAAGATATGTTAGGTTATAGATTCAACTCACTATATGTTGTAGCACTCAAAAGTTAGATATACAATGACACTCAGTTTACAATATTTTGATTAGAACAAGATGATAAACATTGATACACAACTTACAATGTTTCTCTTGATCAATTTTATAAGCACATATGTCCTAGTCGATGCTTGCAATCAATCGTTGACTAGTATCTTCAAGTTGAAATTCATTGATTTTGGTTTTTCCATATTTTGCAAGATTTATTGACCATTTTGCTCTGTCTATTACTCAAATTATGTTGAACTTCAAATCTTGGTTGCGTGAGTCATGAAATTTCAAAAATTACTTCAAATTATTTTCGTCTTGATTTTCATTTGAATTTCCTTCCACATATGGTGCTTTGACTCACTTGTATCCTTCCTTTAATCTTGCTTCTATTTCCTTTCCTTACATGAGAGTCTTCTATTATGATTTCTACTTTATTTGATATGATCCTTTCCAAATATTGAATTTGTCTATTTCAAATTCTTGCCAAACATAGTAAAGCACAATCATGGAGCAATATGATATTAATCACAATGATAAAGTTTCCTTTTAGAATGAGATTTAATTATCTTAATTAAGGAAACTTTCCTTTAAGCTCTTTAATTAAAACATGTGATCAATTTGCTTTTAGTAAAATAATCAATAATTTCATAATCATGGGAATTTCCTTAATGATAAAACAATTAATATTAATGCTTTAAAAATATTTTTCTTTTGTTATCATCAAAGTCAGTTATTAACCCTTGGGCCAACAATTTCCTCCCTTTTGATAATGACAAAACCTAAAAAGATTTTGAAAGTATTGTTTGAAAATTATAAAAATTTTATATTCATTATTGTCCCTAACTCAACCCTATTGCAATTCAATCATGAAAAACTCTCTAATTATATGATGCTTTGGATTTTAATGGGTCAAAATTAATTATTGAAAAAATATTTCTTAATTTATTTTTGTAATGCCTTGAATGATTAAAGACCCAATTAATCCTTTTGTTAACATTGCAGATTTAATTAATTAGAGAATTTTGTGCTGAAATTGATGAGTTTTCCTAATTGAGCAATGAATCATGCTGAAGTGGGCATTGTTGCTGACTTGGACATTGATTGGTGTGGGCCCTACCTTTCTGCAAAAGTAATCAGATTAGAACAACATGCATTCAGTTTGAGAAGTCCAGAACTTAACAAAAAATGGAACATTCACAAGTTAAACTGCTTGGATAGAAAAGACAGTTTTGCACCTTTTCTTCCATGCAATTACTCTACACAATGTTGCTAAATCATCTGTTATATCAGAAGGATGAAAGGGACCAATGCAGAAGTCAAACTTCTCCCTTCTTGTAATACCTCAGGTATTACGATATAGATAAAGGTACATGAATTCGTGAGAGTGAAAATTTTTCACGAATTAAGGAGTTCCAGCTAGGAGGATGAGTGATCCTAAAGTTTATTAATGAATAGGACTTGTCCTTAGTCAAGTAGAATTTCATTAGGGAAAAGGAAATGTGAGTAGTGAGTGTGGGAAATACATTCAAGGACTCAAGTAAAAAAGAAAATAAAATATGGAGTACTCTTGAGAAAACACTGAATAGGAACCTGAGAAAGAGAATGGATTTAAGAGGCTGGTATCGTAAGGATGATGGATTGGAGGTTAGAGTGGATCTTGAGGCAATAGGGGGGACTAAAGTAAATAAATGTGGGATTTTGGTATTTTAATAAAAATTGGATGGATGTGTATGTTTTTTAGTGTGATTGTGTGCCCTAATTATGATCAAGTTTTCTCAAATTCCCTTGCAAGGTTCTAATTTTTGCCTAATGGACCAAATTGAAAGGAATGGAAGTGGGCCCACACTATACTAACCTAAATACCATTACTCTCTTCCTCCCATTCTTTTTTGTCACTCTCTTGTAGCCCTCTCCCTCTCTTTGGGCCAGCACCTCCAAGCCTTCTCCTCCATCATCCAACCACAACAATTGCTTGAGGATTAAAGCTATGGAAGCTTGGGAGAAGTGGTAAGTAGATATTCTTCTTTCTCTTCCTCTTTTTCCTCCTTTTGCAAGAACAAACCTAGGTTAGAAATTGGAAAAAATTGTATATAATGCCTTTTTGATCAATTAGTGTAGTATTGTTGTTCTAAATTGATGATGGAGGAAACCCCTTGTTAATTAGGGTTGAATCTTTAATAGAAAGCTTGAGTTGTTAAAGGATGAATTTGAAGATAAATTTCTTAAATCTTTCCCTCTTGACTATAGCTTCGAATTTATGAGTTTTGGGCTGTTTATAGTGTCTTTAACATACCTAAAAACATCCTAGAGGAACCCATGGAAGTTAAGGATCAAAGGTAGAGCTTAGGGTGGATTTTCATAGAGATCTCAAATTTACCCAAATCCAGGGTGCCTAGGCGCCACGTAAAGCCAAGAGGAAGATGAGAAGATCAGGGCATGGCACTCAGGTGCAATGTAGGCCGAGAGGCCTATTGGCCTTCAAGCTATAGTGCCCCATGCTCCAAGACCTGGAGAATATGAGGGATGGCCATAGTTTGTCATGCCTCTCTTGATATTTTTGATCAGGGTTTTGACGTGGTTTGGTATACAAGAGTTCTGAGAATTGTTTGGCAGAGCAAATCATGGTCTTTCAGTATAAGAATGGGTCTTATACCAAGAAAGTAGCTAGCACACTTTTGGATTTTTGTTCATAACTTTTAACTTACATTAAATTATATGTGTATTATGTATTGTCATGAATGAAATTATGGAGACTAAAGGGACTTGTTTAATCAAGCCTATAAGCTTAGTTTTATTCTGTGCTACTTATTGTGCACATTGATAATGTGCTAATGGTTAATGTAAGTGATTGGAAACCTTTTTGGGTTATCATGGGAGTGGAAGAAATGATAGAGAAAGGATAGTATGGTTATTAATAAAATTTCTTGATGGTTGTCATTTGTGGAATATTAAAGTCTTGTTTGACTATTTGCTATTTATGATTATAATGGGTTGTATTCATGTGAATGCTTTTACATGTCATAGTGATGATTTTGGCATTGTGTCAATTATACCTTGTGGCTTTATGCTAGAGACTCGAAGACGTTGTGTCAGGAGGAAAGATAATTTAATTATCCCTGAGCTTGGAGAATCCTTTATGTGGTGATTTTCTTTATTATTGGGAGTAGCCAGCCTACCCTAATATAGGGAGGTTGATATAAATATATTTTATGCATTGGGTGGAATTCACACAGTGAAGAAACATGGAATAGAGGAGATAAACTTTTATAGTTTGCATGTCATGATTCATGATGGACTGTATTCTAGAGTTTGGATTTTTAGATCGATAATTATATGTACATGAACATTTTCTATGTATGTATCTAAATTTATTTGGTGTAATTATGTCTTGAACCTTAATGGTTCGATGGGAGAATTATGTGTTAGGCCTATGGGAGTTATGGAGAATTTGCATGGGAGTTACGGAGAATAATATTTGGGTTGCTTGCAGGCATGGAGATTTTGCCATTAAGCATGGAGATTTAATCACCTTTGAGCATAGAGATTTAATTCCCTTAGGCATAGAGATTTAATCATCTTTGAGCGTAGAAATTTAATTCCCTTGGGAATGGAGATAATATCGACCTACGAGCCAAGAGACAAATGGAGATTTAATAGAGATTAACTAGCCTACGTGTAAGGGGATTAATTTGTCTTCGAGTATGGAGATTAACCTCCCTTTAGACATGGAGATAATATCTACTTATGAGTCGGGAGATAATATTGACTTATGAGCCGAGAGATGATAATGACAAACGGGTCGAGAAATAGATATATGTGTGTGTGTGTGTGTAAATATATATAAAAGTCCTTTGATTGGGAGATCATTATGGCCCTCTAAGGCCGTAGACTACTATGATTAGGTAGAGATATTATCTTTGTGGATTGCTCTATATATATATATATATATATGTATGTATTAACCTGTATGGTTGTAATGGAGTTCCATTAGCATGTGTTGCTTTCAGTGGTTAGTGGCCTACAAGCTCGAGTCATTTGCCTATGGGCTAGGAGACATAGTTTAATCTTCATACTAGAAGTTGGCAAATTATTTTAGATTTAGATGTAGACTTAATATTGATATATTTGAGTGGATGTTAAGGAGTAGCCTTGTTGGAGATTAAGAATACTCGGTATGTTCGTATATAGCTATTACTAAGTTGTTTTACATACTCGGTTAGTGTGTGTCCCCTAGTAAAAAGGGTTTGAATCACCTTTACTGTGGAGATATCGAGCTGCATGGAGGTAAGGAAAAAGGGTTTGTCTACTCACTGATATGTTTGTCTCATGTTGTTTGTTTCTTTTTCCTTTCAAGTTGCATTAGCTGTGATACCATCGCCCAAGGAGTAGTTGAGGTTTAAGTCTTTCAGTTCCTTCTTGCCCAAAGGTCAAAGCTTATTAGTCGGTATGTCATTGTAAGCTATGTAGTGTATGTAGAAAGTTTCTGGCATTACATGTTTACTTTTTATTCTCATATGTTTAATTAATTATTTATGGGAAAATGCACTTTAACCCCTAAACTTTCCCCTATATGCAAAAAATCCCCCTGAAGTTTCAAACTTAGCAAAAGACCCCCTCTTAACTTTTATTTCATATAAAAAAACCTCTCCTGTTAGTTGACCATGCTATTTCACTATTAAATTTACACTCACATGCCACGTCATCTTTTTTTCACAGTTTACTTGCCTCTTGCCATGTCATCTCTCTTATTTAGCTTACAGCTCACTTGTCTCCTGCCATGTCATCTCTCTTATTCAGCATTACCTAAGCCAAATCTCCTCCTACCTCAAAGCTTCAGGGAAACCCAACACAGCACACCCGATGGAGCACAACGCATCTCTAGTTTTTAACACCAATTTCTTCAGGCAAATCCTCATATGAGTATGAATTTAACCTATATTAGAGACATGCTGTGAATCACACATGATGTTGGGTAGAATCCATGCTTTTGTGATTTAGGGTTCGAAGTTATTTTTACCTTCGATTTCTATTCCATTGACTGCAATAGACGCAAGGAATGGTTTCTCCTTAATCGGCTATAGAGGTATTATTTGTTGAGATTACCTTTGGTTTCTTCTGTCACATTCCTTTGGTTTTATCTCCTCTGTCCTATTCTTCTCTCATTCTAATATGCAAAAACATTCTTCTCTCTTTCTTGGCTTCATTCTTATACACATAAATGTTGATAGGTGTTAATAATTTTCTGCCTTATTATTTTATGTTATCATAGCTCATTAGTGACCACCATCATCATTCATAGCACTATAGTTGGACTTTTCCTTGTATTATTTGTACTCTTTAGAGGACTGAAAGTTCTATTAGTTGTGGTTTGTTAGAGCACAGTCAAGTGCTTTCAATTCCTTTCACTTTCAATCAAAATTCTTATGATTAACATTAGCCTCACAAGTTTCAATTCAATGGGCTTAAGAATTTTGCCTTTCACTTTTACTTTCCACCTATTCAATGGTACTTGCCATTGTTATTATCTAAAACAATATAAATTTGGTAATAAAGATTAGATTTTTATCTCTGCCTTTTTCTCCATTTCTAAGACTGAGTCTTATATATATACGTCCATTCTCTACTATACTGACAAATTGCTAAACTTTTTCATCCATGAACTTCACTTTCAAACTTTCAAATCATGTAAAATAAATCAAAGTAAAAAGAATGGAACAACATTTTTGCCAATTTGTATCTAAAACTAGGGTTTCCCTTTTATCATTACAACTACAAGGGGGACAACATACATCACAATTCACAAGTCCATTGTTTTAGTTCAGATTTTTCTGCCTTTTCTGTTATTCCATTAAATATATAACATAGCTCTCTTTCTGTGATATACCCTTGTTGTCAATTTGTGACAAATAAATTAGTTTATCTGTGATATACACTTGTTGTTAGTTTTTACTTTTTCTACTGATTCACGCACACTAGTTGTGAGTTTAATGGTTCATTCATGCACACTGGATTCTATTATTTATTGTTGCTATTTTTTTTATTTCTGTTATTACTAAATTATATCATAACTGGTGTCTTTTTTTTTTCTAGTTTCTATTATTACTGGATTCTGGCATAACTAGTTTTCTATTTTTTTCTGGTTGCTATTTTTTCTAGTTTATGTTTTTCTTGGTTGTTGTTTTTTTGCTGGTTTATAGTTGTTAGGGTTGTGCAAACGAGGATGGCTACCTCCAGCATTAGGGAAAGCAAAGAGATGGGTGCTTTGAGAGCGTGGAACAGGTGATGCTTTTGTAGAAAGAAGACATGCATTAAAATATCTGAGACAGAAAAGAATCCAAATATATATGTGTGGACCAGCACTGTAATTACTTTGATTGGTTAACACCGATTGACATAAATGAGAGGATAGTTAATGCAAGAGATGTCCAGTCTGCCTGTGTTGGAATGGAAATACTCAAGATGCAAAATAACATTAATGCACTGAAGGTTGATGTTACATGTCTCAAGTATGCTATGGCTAGAGTGGATGACATTGTGCAAGAGTTGAAACTATTTGTTGTAATCAATTTAATTATATATGGAATTATGATGTTGTTCCAAGTCAGGGACAAGTAAATATAATATTAGGGTGTAATGACCAAGTTAGACCTCTTTTTTGCTATTAACTAAATGATGTAATATTATGCCTATGTCATGAACAAGTGGTGCTTTTCCATAAATTGATGTTTGATTATGCCCTTTTGATTGTGTTCAAATCACAAGAGTTACACTATAACAAAAAAAGGCTCTGAAATTACTAATTACAACCAAATAAGGTGCACAAGCGTTACACTATAACAAAGAGGCTTTGAAATCACTAATTACAACCAAATAAGGTGCATAAGTACACTATAACAAAAAAGGCCCCAAAATCACTATCCAAACCCAAAATCATATGATGTTTGTCAATGATCTCCTTGTACAAACACTTGAGTACTTTGTGTCAGTGATGATTAGCTTGTCTACATAAATAGTAAAACATTAATAACTTCAAGTTGTTTCAATTATGATTTATGAACTACAATATGCATAACTACTAACCACGAGTGGGGCAACCGAGGCTTGGCTCACCTTATTCAGCTTTTTTTTTTGTATATCTTTCTAGCGAGATTTATTGGTCCCTTGCATCCATGTGCATTATAACCAACTAGATCACATTATCACACTTCAATATAGAGCCCTTTTTTCTAAGCAAGAAGGGATTCTTTAGATTATCCGTGCTTTTCTCCTCACTTTTTTGGGCCTACCAGGTGCTTTCTTGTATCGGGGAGGCAAGATCTTATTATAGCTTGTA
Organism: Biancaea sappan; assembly: GCA_037074585.1. Classification (NCBI taxonomy): domain Eukaryota; kingdom Viridiplantae; phylum Streptophyta; class Magnoliopsida; order Fabales; family Fabaceae; genus Biancaea; species Biancaea sappan. The sequence goes on along the minus strand of CM073495.1, from coordinate 14,466,209 downwards.
TTTGGCCAATACATATCTCATGGTATAGGACCTACCATGTTGGAGTATACATGCAAGAAAGCATCCTTGGTATACCAATGGTGGACATAGTTCTCGGGTATGCCTCTCATTCTATATATGGCTGTAACAACATATCCACAAGGTATGCCAGTTAAGTCCCAACAATTACATATGCAATTCCTCTTATACAAGTTGACAATTTCTCATTTTCAAGAACTTTCGACCTCAGACCTTTTGTTTCCAACCATGTAGCATATGAAGTTTCGTGACTGACCCTTGGCGTGAGCTAACTTTGTCTAGATTCTTGGGCATATTGGACCCTTATATTTCTCCATGCCCTCGATCTTTGTGGTGTTACTACTTCATAAACATCCTCTAAATGATCTTACACATGGTGATTATTAGCTTATCCCTAGTTTCAAATATGAATGAATTGAACTTTTCTACAATATTGTTTTGCACAATGTCACACTTAACACCAGTGTTGAATGCATGTTTACTCCACAATTTGAAATCATGTTTAATTAGCCAATCAACAAGTTCATGTAGTGATCAAACTTGTGCCTCGTGGTGGCTCGACAAGCATTCCACAATTCATTCTTCAAACTTTGACCCCCAAATTTCTTCTTGAAGTTGGCATACAAATGCCTTAGAAAAAACTAATGATCACACCCAATGGAGTTCAACACATTTTGCAATCCCTTTAAATCAAAAAAAATTACATAAGTGTGCAATCTTAGTAACAAATGTTTGAAAAAAAAAGGACAATCACTTACCCAAAAAAATGATAAAATTCACACTTACCTTTTGCATATCAGACATAATTACCCATCCTTTCTCAGTTAGACTCCCAATGTTGTCAAAGAGTAAGTCAAGAAACCATTCCCAACTACTGGTACATTCTACCTCAACAATGTCATATACTATAGACTATAGGGTACATGTTCTCATTGGCATCCCTCCTAATGGCTCTTAGAAGCTGTCCACCAAAGCTTCCCTTAAGGAAGCATCCATCTACACATATGATCGGTCGACATGCTGCAAGAAACCCCTTCTTTCATGCATCCAAATAAACATACATTCTCTGAAATCAAGATGCCTCTCGTTTGACCTTAAGTGTACTCCCAAGGTTATGTTGCCTAACGACTTCACAATAATCCCGTAAGTTACCAAATTGTTCATCATGACCACCCAATGGCCTTCTTTTTGCTCGATTGGCTTGGAACCTTGAGACCAAAACATTGTGGTCCCTCTGTACTTTGAAAAGGTTCATCATTCTGTGTTCAAGAAGCATGGATCTTCCAGTCACATTCTTGCTTGCAAAAGCCTGTGATCATCTTTGATTCTTTACTTATGTACTTGAAATCGATCCCATTTTCAATTGAATACTATTTTAGTGCATCTCTTTAGATTTTAAAGTTCCCAAACTTCAAGCTGACATAAAGATTTATAGGTCTACTAACGTCAATCTTCTCATTAAAAGTTTAGTACTTATACCTCTTAACTTGATCTTCATTGGACCTATCCAAGCTTGCCAACTCATCATTGTCACCATACACTGATTTAGTATCACCATCCCACTTAGCACCATCAACAAAGGGCTCGTAGTGGTTGGTATTACACCTACAAGTTGTGATATCTATTCATACATCTCTTCCTCAACCCTAACACCGAGGTCGTCAATGAATAAGTCAGGTTGGTCAGCCTCGCTATATGAAAAGTTACACCCGGTCAAGTCTACCTCTTTCTCATCAGATTGGGCACCCTCATCTTCAATTTGACCACTAGGCAAAGATGGTTCTCCAACCTTATGGTCTACATACACATGTAACACCCCTGTAACACCATGAAGTCTTTTGCCTCAAGCTTATCCAAAATTTGAACGATGTCCCTATCATTTTTAAATGGGGCAATGGTGCTCATATCTTGATCATCGAACTTGTACCACATATCAACCTCAGTATTATGACTGTTTTCTTTTACAAAGTACATGATGTCAGTTACTGTGATGGAATCAGGGTCATGGTTATCAATCACCTCCTTCCTCCCTCTAACATAGCACATAGATAGGGAAAATACTAACTTCCCTCTATAGTACACCTCCAATGTTATAGTTCTTACGGCATGGCACTTAAAGATTGCAAATACACTAAATCAATTAAAATAAAAATAATTAAAAAATAAAACACACAATAAAAAAATGCACATTATGTGGGTTAAAAATCATTATGTCATTTACTCTGTCCATCTACACATTTTAATATTGATAGTTTCTAATTATTGTAATGTAAGTCCCAACAATTTCAAATTGGAATTCACATAATTTCAGTGTGGACCACTAACATCAACAAAGTATACATATGAATTAATGGAATTCACATAATTTTATTTTAGTGTAGACCACTAGTATATAATGAAAATATAGATAAAAAATCATAAACTCATTAAAGGGGGGACCACTAACATCAACAAAGCTATCCAAACCACTTTAATAATGCTATGTGGGTCATTTATAAGAATGCAAGTCTAAAAATGCAAGAGTGGGTCTGGAGATAACAACAAGAATGCAAGTCTTCGACTGATAATAACGCCTCTGTGCATACGCTGTTCTGCCTTTATACATTTGACACATCTCGTCCTCCTTCAGCCTTCATGTGTTGCATCTATGGGAAGAGAATAGTCTTGCTTTGTCGTCTTTGTATTGCAAAATAAGTACAATTCCCTGCTTAGCGTCTTTGGGGCTGAATAAAAGAGATGACTTGGGGAAGAGAACGGTACTATTCTGATTGAAGCTTTAGGCTTGTGTTAAGGGGCTGAATAGGAGATGATGTGGCATTTTAAATGTATGTGGCAGGTGAGTTATAAATAAAGGATGATGTGGCATTTCAATCATTTGTGGCAAGTAGGGTGTAAAAAAAAAGGATGAAATGGCATGTGAGGTGTAAATTTAATGGTGGCATGGAACAATCAACTAATAGTCAACTAACTGAAAGGGGTTTCTTACACAAAATGAAAGTTAAATGGGTTTTTTTTCTAAGTTTGAAATTTTAGGGGTTTTTTGCACATAGGGGAAAGTTTAAGGGGTAAAATGCATTTTTCTCATTATTTATATCATCTTGCACATTATATATTGCATGAGAATTGGGAATTAGGAGAATTAGGCTTACAACATAGGAAAATAACCTTATGTTGTGCCGGTCATGTACTTGGATTTTGGGTCATGACACTCTTTAGACAGATTTAAGATAGCACCTTCAGACAATTTTCTCCTATTGAGGAACTTAACTCTTTTTCCATTTTCTTTGTATTTTAGTAGGTCTTAGATTTTCTGCTATTTTGCTTCTGTAATTTCGTTTTGGTCTCTATGGGAGGTTGAAACTCTTATGTAATCAGTCACACATGAATTGAAAGTGTACTTGAATCCTTTGGCTTAATCAGATAAGTATTCTTGGTTGAAGTTTTGTTTTATATTTTGTTCTATCTTGCCTCTTTGTTATTATGTTTATATGTGCTCTGGAATGACTTGTGTGGATATAGTTTTTATCTTAAATGCTCTATTTGAGGATAAAACTTGTTGTGCTTTACATGAATACAGTTTATGTGCATGTTTAGTAAGTAGGATGAAAATTATATACGTGAATGTGATTGTTGTACATGATTTTGGTTAAGGCTTCATCAGATTGCATTAGGTTATGAGTTAGTAAAGGTCTTCCTGACCATAACTTGGTATAGTCTAGTTCTAGAAGGTTTTCTGAAAACATTAGCTTGATAACCAAATAATAGAACTCAACCATAAATGAATTTAGGGATAGGATGATGATACCTATAATTCAAGAGATTTGTGACTAGTTGCCCATTATTATAGCCCGAACCAGGGGCTATGACCTGTGCGAATGAATATGTCACCTATATCTCTGCAACCCTGATATTTCACTATCTAAACCCAAACATGAAAATAAAATCATAAATGGTCTACTTAATTACAGAGTATATTAAAAGATTAACTTTGAAAATAAAAGACAAAATACCTTACTTCAAACAAAGGGGAGACATCCTTGCTACTTGAATCATGAAATCAAATTGTCTCCAGAATCTAAAATTATGAAGGGGTGAGTCTAATCTACGTGACACACTAATAAAATTGTATCTCACATGATCATACATTCATACAAGCTAAAAGAAATTAAAGACATCATGATCAAATAATTATAGACAGAAAGTGTGCAGAAGCACCCCAACAATTCTTCTCAACCCGTAAATATATAAAGCCACCATGCATCAATAGACAATACAAATAATGCCATTACTGTACAAATATTAGTACCTTGAATGTATTGCGTGCAGTGTCAATCTCAATTTGCTCTCCAGCAATAAGACTTACCAAACATCCTTTCTCTAATCACACTGCCAAGTTTAGAATTCGGTGTGGCCCATACTAGGTTCAAATTCGAAGCACAGCCGGGGAGCTACAACTAAGGTTAAGGTCAAATTCAAATGGCTAACAGGGGTCACATCTTAGTTTGATCTCACAAGTGTGAATGGTCATATTCCTTTAGATTCCCAAGGCTGAGATGGGTCACCTTAGAACTTGGTGTTATCCTCCTTCATCCTCCTAATTGTGAAGCCCAATCGTTAGGGTTCTAACCTCTTCCCAAGTTCAAGAAAGGTTGTTGTTTGCTCAGGTAGTAGCTCTCTATCTATTGTTCCTTTCCTTCCCTGATCTTTGCGCTCCCTCTGTTTTCTGTCCCTTAGAGTCCTCCCCTCCGATCCTCCGTCCCCCTCTATTCTCTCCTATTCTCCTTTACCTTTTTGTTGTCAAGTGTATGTCTCCTTTTGGGGTAGGTACTAACATTTTAAGAAATTTCATCTTTGATTCATCAAAATTCCATTTTTGATTGATCAGAGATAGATTCAGAGATGGAACAACCTTTGTCTCTGATCTATTCGTTCCAAATCATTTAAGACAGAAATCAATTTTGTCTCAAAGTTAGGGATGGAAGTTTTTCACCTCTAATTAGGAACACAAATTTTAGTCCTTGATTCCATCTCAGATAATCCGTCACTGATTTGGTCTCAAATTTTCGTCTCTGATTTTTGTCTCTGATTCATGATTTTCTTGTAGTGCGAAGTCAATCCGTGCCCTTTAGAATATAGGGTTAAATATGTAGAATCAAGTTGTCCAAGTTTGGAATAGGGTAACCCAGATTATGGGCTGTTTAGGTACATGGAAGAACTAAAAAAGGTGTTTGGTCAAGGAACAAGCTCTTGTAATGGGTTTAGAAGCTTGTTCTAGGTTAAGTTATTCTGGTTGACTTTATTCTTTTATTATTATTTTATTTTTTATTTATTTTTCATTATTACTATCTTATTACTTTTATTTTCATTTATATGTATATTTTTGTTCCTAATTTTATTTTCTATTTATCTATTTTTTATAATCTCTAATTTTTGTTATTTTGATTTTTCCATTAATTTTACCTTCTAAATTATACTTATTTTTTCTAATTATATTTTTATTATTTTCAATTTTTTTGTTATGCATTTTTATTGTCTTTTAAATATTATTATTATTATTATTATCTATGCTATGTATTCTGAATTTGAAAGTCGCCTAGAAATAGGGTGCTTACAATATGTGAGAATTTTGATAAATGGATTAATATGGTTAAAAGAAATTAGAAAAATAAGTTAACGTTTGATATAAAAATCTAAAGACTTAATTATTAATTTTATGAAATTAAAAATTATTTATAAATAATTTAAAGTTCGATTTTGTTTTCTTATTTGCTAGTTGAATATCTTAATATTTAATCTATTTGATCTATTAACAATAAGATATTAGAAATCATAGTTTTTAATTGTAATTTAATCGGTCACAGAATCGATGGAGGCACCAGTTCGAGGTTCAATGATTGGATCGTGAGTGAACTGTAGTCAAATAAAATACTTTATATAAATATAAAATTTGTAAAAAAAATGTAATTTAGTAAAAGAGAAAGTGAAGTAGAAGAGAGAGAAAGAGAAGTGAATGAAGTTAAATGTTAGGTCCCATAGTCAAAATGAAATTTGAACAAGGGTGCAACTTGGAGAGTAAAAAATAGAGATAATCATAACACATACTATCACTTTTGACTTCATTACCTCTTTTTCCCTTTCCCATAAGCCTCTTCATTATGACTCAGTATAGTAGTGTCACGTCCCAAAATTTGAGCACGTGACCGGCACGGAAAGTGAATTTCATTTCACCTCCGTAAGCCTATCTTTCTCTTAAAAATCATACAATTCTTTTTCATGCAACCAAAACGAGTTCTCTATACATACTACAATTACTCACATTACATCACTGAATGAACCTACCCGATTACAGAGATTTCTAGATTTATACAACTTAGAATAAAACTTAACTTTTATACCTTTATCCTGAACAAATGAAAAGGTAATTATGGACTAAGGATCCATAATTCCTTGTTCCGATATTTACCTTCAGCTGTCAACTCTGAAAAAAAATATCAATAAGAGGGGTATGAGCAAACCACGTGCCCAGTGAGTAGATAACACCATACTATGACAAAATAAAAATCATGCATCATAATGATAACATGCAGCAATCATACGTAGATCGATCATCATATGATATAATATTATTCATAATACTTCACAACAATATCCAAGTGAATCAAATGCATTTCAATAAAATTTAAAATTCACAACAGCAATCGATGAAATCAATTTCACACACAATTCCCGTACTAACCGGGTCGTCCAGAATACCTCTGGATCGTTGCCCGCGGCCCCCGCCGCATCCACCCTTATCGCTCCATTTATATTCTCCACCCTTATAGCTTCACATAGATTTCTCCATGGGATGCACCACCATGCCTTTCCTTTCCAGTCAAACACAATCACAATCACATATAAAAACATCCTCAATCATAATCTTGAGCCACATACACAACTCAGTCATTTACAATTCAAGCCACAACATAATCAATGTGGTTCCAGCAACATAGCATGTATATAACATAACCCATAATATAGAACAATTATTCAACTCGGTTCACATGCCATTCACAATCCATCATATAACCTCCATTCATGGGAAAATAAGAAAATATAATTATATATATTACCAGACACGTTCCACATTTGTTTATGCCTCATCGTTCCACATCATCCTCTTCAAACTTGGATATACAACATATTTCCACTATGATGCAAAAAGTCAATAACAGATATTTAATCATATCAAGTATTAACCCACTCACCTGGATTTCACGCTCTCGGCACTCCCACTTTGCACTTTGACCATTCCTATTGTAACCAGACAAAAACCATCAGAGTTACGAAATAGAGAAATTTCCTACCACTACTCTCGACCTTCACTTACTTCTCGAATCATAACTCCTAACTGGTAATGAATATTCAAATGAAACTTATACCATTGGAAACTAGACTTAAAGAGCTTTCCAACAATATAAAGTTTGCCCAAAACGGAGTTCGGATGAAGAAGTTATGGCCGATTGAAAAATAAACTAAAATTTCCCGGTACACCTGGCGCCTGGGCGCCAATTCCTTCTTCTTCCCATCTCACCTTGGCGCCTAGGCGCCACATATGGCGCCTGGGCGCCACGATCGCGACCCCTTCGCGATTTCTCTCGGTTTTGGCCCAAATTTGGCCAAATGTTCACCGTTTTTCATGATTTCTTCCATGGGATCTCACCCTTAATGTCTAAAGAGCATTTAAACACCAAAATCACCAATTTTAATCGAGAAACGAAGCCGGAATCTCGATTTTACCTCAAACACTCTTAAAACTAGAAAATAGAGAAAAGCTTAAGAAATAGAAATTTCTACCTCGATTCCTTGCTTTCCCTATGTTGCTTGGCTCCTAGAGGCTCGCCCCGTAGCCCGAGATCCACCCTCCAAAGCCCGGTTGTAGAGTTGGAGTGTAGAGAGATAAATTAGAGAGAAGGAAGAGAGAAGGAGAGGAGAGAAAGTGAAGAGAGAGAGAGAGGAAAGGAGAAAAATGAATAAAAAAATAGGTGAGGCCACCTATATACTCGCCCGGGGTGAAATTATCACTTGCTCTGCAATTGACCCTCAGTCAAGACTAGCAAAAGCAAATTCATAAAATCTCACCTCAGGTGTTTCTAAATCCTCGGTGCCCCACAAATTTCCTTATTCACTTTAGTCCCTCTCAATATCTCAAACTCCACTTTAACATCGAATCCATCATCTTTTCGGTACCGGACTCATAATTCATTCCCATAAGCTCTATTCTTCTTCTCGGGTTCCTACTTGGTCATTTCTCAAAAGTCCTCTATACTTTCTTTTCTTTTCACTTTAGTCCTTGAGAATTTGTAAAAATTTCCTAAATTAAAAATAAAAATTTCTATTCCCACATTTTCTTCACTAATTCAAAAAGAAAATTTTCCACATAATTAAATTTTTCACTAAACTTCAAATCAGACTTTAAATATTCATAAAAATTCTTGGGATATTACATTCTTCCCCCCTTAAAAGAATTCGGTCCTCCGAATTCAAAACTTACCTCAAGATTGAAGCAAATGCCAATATTTTGTTTATATCTCATTCTCTCTCTTAGAATTTTCACAATCAAGTACAAAATATAACAAGTTCAACATATTTTTATTTCTAATACATAAGTTACAGGCAACAAGCTGAACTTGATTTACAAAACAGATAATTTTAATACGTAAACATTAGATCAAACATCAACTTTAGGTACAAACAAAAGAAAAGATAAATTAAGAACGAGGAGGCTTTTGAAATGCAGAAGGTGCTCCAGGTCTAGAAGAAGAAGGTGCTTCAGACCTTAAGGAGGAAGTTAATCGTTGCAGCCTAGAAAGAGTTTCTGGAGGAAACGTCTGGGAAATTTGGCGAAGTGCAGAAGTCACTCCATTCATACAGTCAATACATCTCGCTTGTTGGTCACGAAAATTTTGAGTTGCAAACATCGAATGTCTATCAACTCTATTCGCCAATTCCCTAAAATGACGGTTCAAAAGCTTCTCTTGTTCTTTAAAGAGACGATTTATCAATCTCCCCTGGTCCTCAAAGTGGCGGTTTATCAGTCTTTCCAAGTCCTCTATCTTTTGTCTCATAAGCGCAAGCTCATTATTAGAAGATGTTGCTGTGCTAACATCCTCTAACTCTACTACATCCCTTTTTCTTTTCTTAGCCTCTGGTGACTCTTCCATGGATCTCTTATTCTTATAATTCTCCAGGCTAAGATTTAGATCCAGCTCTACCTTGCCAGCCTCAAAGTTTAAATTGAAAGATTTATTGCCGGTCATATTTTTCTAAGCTATAAAGGTTGTACAGAAGGAGAAGTTTGATGCTAGAAAGCTTATAGATATAAACTCTTAGTGTAGTGAGCAGCGTAATGGGGCATCCATTATATATAGACGAAATTTAGGGCTACAAAACCTTTACATCATACTCTAAAGATGACCTACAGACCTTATCCGACGCAATGCCAACGGTCTCTGATAAGCATGCTAGAAAATAACAAAATATAATCAAATACAAAAGATTTCCTCAAAAATTTCGGCTAACTTTTGACTCTTGCTCAAATTATTAAACTAATCGCCGCTTCAATTTATGACTTCCTAACTCTGTATTTGTCATATCCAATAATTCTAAATCGAGATATTACTCCATGAACGGGTAGCTTCATATTAACCTTATCTAGGTTTCTAATCCGTGACTTTGCCCTAAGCTTACACATTTTCAAACATAGATATTAAAATAAAAACTTCTCACATCTACACATCAAGCGTTCCATAAAGTGAGAGAAAAATTTTACCTTTCACTTGCCTCTATGAGCATATATGTATATATGTAAAAACATAGAGATACATCATTATCTATATATATTTTCATCTATTCAAGTTCTTTTAAATTTCAGACTTCTCATTCTCTGAATGTATGTAGAATCATTACATATTATTCCTGGCCATAACAAATAGCCTTCACTCTCTATGCATGAATAACATACATACATATCATATGTATGTAATCACAGTATAATTCAATCAATCATGTATATTATACTTAACTGAAGGCTTTTAAGAACAATACAAGAAAGCATAGAAATACATTTTAGTTCATCGTGAAAACATCCAAGACACTCTGTAATGGCTATATTGTCGACTTCCTTCAATTTCAGAAAATGCCAACGAGAGAAATGGAAAAACCAAGTGTAAATCGGCCGCAAATCCACCGAATATTGACTTTCGTGGTTTTGCCATTAATGCGACACGTTGTTGATGTGCATGCCTACCCTAGACTCCTAGCTTCCAGCTTACAGAAATCCATAGGTTAAGTGTGTAGGGTGCGGCGAAGAGATATCTTCTTTGTCTCTAAGTTCAAATTTTTCCTCTATAAGAACTGTCCCAACGTTCTCAGTTACCACACCACAAAGAGTAATCATCTCTTAGCCTACAACTTCCCAGCGTTCCTCTCTTCTCATACTCCCACATAAATTTCTAAATTTTTCAAATCATGGCTACAAGGAAGTACATTGATCTCACAGTGGATGCCAAGAGAGAAGAGCTCGACTTAAACTTAAGTCTGGGCAAAGACAAGGGCAAAAGACCTTTTGAAGGGTCTTTAGAGAAGCATATGGAGAAGAAAATGAAGAAGAACGAGGAAGCTGAGGAGACTAGCACGGCCCATACCTCGGAGGACAAAATCGCCTGTCTAAAGCAGGAGGTGAAAAATCTGAAAAAGATGATAGGAGACTTGGAGAAGTTAACTAAACGCAATCATGCAGAAATGACTTCAAGAATAGACAGGTTCTTCTATTGGTTTACCCAGTGCTTCTGCAATCAACAACAAAGAAGTGTTGATTGTATGAATGGGATTTACACTACCCTCCGCGACATTGCTCTGTCTCTCGCTCCAAGGAATGGTCGAGGGGTGATGATACAGTACAACCCTCCTAATCCGAGACCACCTCGCCTTTAGATTACTCATGCATGAGTAATTTTTTTTTTTGCAATGTAATCCTTCTGCTTTTAATGCCACTAGTTTCTTTTATGGGATGGTACTCCAAAAATAGTAATAATAAAATTAAGAAGGATAAAAGAAATCAGTCACACAAAATCAATCATGAATGTAACATATAAAGCCCCATACATACAATTTGATCCGACAGCAACGGAATCAAACAAATAATAACCTTTCCTTTACCAAGTTCAAAAGTATAGCCATATCTGTCTAAAACTAAAACTAAAACATAATTCATAAGAAAAGACAAGTCTTAGAGGAAAAGGAAATGAAAACATCCTACAGGACCTTCAATGGAGCCATCTCTCTATAGTCGTGCCCGGGTTCACCACGATAGAGGAGATCCCACTAAGGTTACCTTACTCTGTAATCGGTAGGAGACCTAATCCCAAAGCTCTGATACCAACTTGTCACGTCCCAAAATTTGAGCACGTGACCGGCACGGAAAGTGAATTTCATTTCACCTCCGTAAGCCTATCTTTCTCTTAAAAATCATACAATTCTTTTTCATGCAACCAAAACGAGTTCTTTATACATACTACAATTACTCACATTACATCACTGAATGAACCTACCCGATTACAGAGATTTCTAGATTTATACAACTTAGAATAAAACTTAACTATTATACCTTTATCCTGAACAAATGAAAAGGTAATTATGGACTAAGGATCCATAATTCCTTGTTCCGATATTTACCTTCAGCTGTCAACTCTGAAAAAAAATATCAATAAGAGGGGTATGAGCAAACCACGTGCCCAGTGAGTAGATAACACCATACTATGACAAAATAAAAATCATGCATCATAATGATAACATGCAGCAATCATACGTAGATCGATCATCATATGATATAATATTATTCATAATACTTCACAACAATATCCAAGTGAATCAAATGCATTTCAATAAAATTTAAAATTCACAACAGCAATCGATGAAATCAATTTCACACACAATTTCCGTACCAACCGGGTCGTCCAGAATACCTCTGGATCGTTGCCCGCGGCCCCCGCCGCATCCACCCTTATCGCTCCATTTATATTCTCCACCCTTATAGCTTCACATAGATTTCTCCATGGGATGCACCACCATGCCTTTCCTTTCCAGTCAAACACAATCACAATCACATATAAAAACATCCTCAATCATAATCTTGAGCCACATACACAACTCAGTCATTTACAATTCAAGCCACAACATAATCAATGTGGTTCCAGCAACATAGCATGTATATAACATAACCCATAATATAGAACAATTATTCAACTCGGTTCACATGCCATTCACAATCCATCATATAACCTCCATTCATGGGAAAATAAGAAAATATAATTATATATATTACCAGACACGTTCCACATTTGTTTATGCCTCATCGTTCCACATCATCCTCTTCAAACTTGGATATACAACATATTTCCACTATGATGCAAAAAGTCAATAACAGATATTTAATCATATCAAGTATTAACCCACTCACCTGGATTTCACGCTCTCGGCACTCCCACTTTGCACTTTGACCATTCCTATTGTAACCAGACAAAAACCATCAGAGTTACGAAATAGAGAAATTTCCTACCACTACTCTCAACCTTCACTTACTTCTCGAATCATAACTCCTAACTGGTAATTAATATTCAAATGAAACTTATACCATTGGAAACTAGACTTAAAGAGCTTTCCAACAATATAAAGTTTACCCAAAACGGAGTTCGGATGAAGAAGTTATGGCCGATTGAAAAATAAACTAAAATTTCCCGGTACACCTGGCGCCTGGGCGCCACCCATGCCTGGCGCCTAGGCGCCACACGTGGCGCCTGGGCGCCAATTCCTTTTTCTTCCCATCTCACCTTGGTGTCTAGGCGCCACATATGGCGCCTGGGCGCCACGATCGCGACCCCTTCGCGATTTCTCTCGGTTTTGGCCCAAATTTGGCCAAATGTTCACCGTTTTTCATGATTTCTTCCATGGGATCTCACCCTTAATGTCTAAGGAGCATTTAAACACCAAAATCACCAATTTTAATCGAGAAACGAAGCCGGAATCTCGATTTTACCTCAAACACTCTTAAAACTAGAAAATAGAGAAAATCTTAAGAAATAGAAATTTCTACCTCGATTCCTTGCTTTCCCTATGTTGCTTGGCTCCTAGAGGCTCGCCCCATAGCCCGAGATCCACCCTCCAAAGCCCGGTTGTAGAGTTGGAGTGTAGAGAGATAAATTAGAGAGAAGGAAGAGAGAAGGAGAGGAGAGAAAGTGAAGAGAGAGAGAGAGGAAAGGAGAAAAATGAATAAAAAATAGGTGAGGCTACCTATATACTCGCCCGGGGTGAAATTATCACTTGCTCTGCAATTGACCCTCAGTCAAGACTAGCAAAAGCAAATTCATAAAATCTCACCTCAGGTGTTTCTAAATCCTCGGTGCCCCACAAATTTCCTTATTCACTTTAGTGCCTCTCAATATCTCAAACTCCACTTTAACATCGAATCCATCATCTTTTCGGTACCGGACTCATAATTCATTCCCATAAGCTCTATTCTTCTTCTCAGGTTCCTACTTGGTCATTTCTCAAAAGTCCTCTATACTTTCTTTTCTTTTCACTTTAGTCCTTGAGAATTTGTAAAAATTTCCTAAATTAAAAATAAAAATTTCTATTCCCACATTTTCTTCACTAATTCAAAAAGAAAATTTTCCACATAATTAAATTTTTCACTAAACTTCAAATCAGACTTTAAATATTCATAAAAATTCTTGGGATATTACAAGTAGCCTCTTCATCTGCCTTCCCTTAACCATTTGGCCTTCAAAATGAGGATCCCCTTTAGTTGTTGGAGTGCTGGAGGGGTTCTCACTCGTTGGATCTACAGATCTAAAGGGTAAAAAAAAAGTGGTTAATTTTTTGTTTCAAGATAACATTTAGCTCTGCTGGAGGGACCCTAATGGGAAGTCTCGTTGGAGTAAATCCAAGTCCTCACCTTCCCTTCCATTTCTCTCTCTCTTAACGGCAAAGTTGTTATAGCCCTATCCCCCAAGCCTCCTCCTTGCATTGCATGGGCTTCCCTTCCCTTCTATTTCTCTCTCTCCCAGCAACTCTTCCAATAGCAATAACTTCCAGTTCTCTCTCTCCCAATGGCTACAATCTTCTTCTTCTTCTTCTTCGATTCCAAAGAGTAGCACAGACGCCTGTGACGAAGCTGATGGGTTTCATTGAAGATCTCTTTTTTTTTCACAACTTAGATCGATTCAACCATTATCAGTTCAAAGCAAAAATCCTCAGTCAAACCCGGTTCTCGACCAAATTTGATCAATTCTTCAAGCCACTAGTTTTTTAACATGTCCAGACCGAACCAGGGTCCGGTTCTCGATCCAACGAGTTCAACTGGCAAGTCCAGTTTTACAAACTATGTTAGAAATGGTTGGCGATGGAGAGAATAAGATAGTACATTAAACATATAAATGCTTTATTTTGGTGACAACCATCTAAGATTTGTTTTTATTTCAATCATATTACTCTTCCATTAACTTTGACCTCACTCGAAGTCTAGCCAAAAAAAAAAGAAGAAGAAGAACTTTGCCTTACTTCAATTCCGTGATCTTTTTTACATGAATCTATCTGTATTTTTTTTTAAATTTCTTCTATTACAAATAATCTTACTTAAAATACTGTTAAATACTAAATATGAACACATTTTTTTATTGAGAATTCAAACTTGGTTCATTATCTTATGAAAAATCAGTCCCTTCCGCTAGATCAACTTTTATTGGTACACAACTTTCTTCTGATCCAATTGAATGGTAGAAAATAAATACCACAAAAGAGAAGAGGAGTGTCAATTTCCCAATTAACATGATTTTTGTGCATTATTTCTTGACATATGAACCTTACTATTGCTTGATTTTTATTTATTTATTGTCTTTTTGCTTCGAGACTCTCTAATTTTAATTTTCCTATGTCCTTACAATTTTCTCTATTTTTACCCTCACTTTTATGCTATTAATTGATTTTAATCTTGCATTTTACGGTACAAAGAAGGACTATTAAGTAGAGGAAAGGGAACTACTTTGGAAGCAAGGATTAAGAAACAAGGATTTGGAAAAACCATAGCCCAGCGCCCGGCGTTGGCCACCTAGCGATCGGCGCTGGTGTTGCACTTCCCTCTGCCATCGTCTATTGCAGCGCTGAGGAGTCCCGCTGCAGCGCCAAATCCAGTGCCCAGCGCTGGCTGCCCAGCGCCTGACACTGGAGAATAAAATTTTAACATTTTGCAGCATTTGTTTCTATCCGCCACCGCTACAGCAGTGGAATCGTATCGCTGCAGCGTTAGACCTCCACTGAAGCTCGTTTTAGGCCGTTTTCTTTGTTCTCTATCGCTGCAGTGATGGGTTGGCACTGCTGCAGCGCCGGGACGCGTTTTCAGCCACATCAGTATCAGTTTAAATAACTTCCTAGATTATTTTGAAGGGGGATTTTGATCCGGACAGAAAGGGGAAGCACCATTTTGGCTGAGAAGAGCAAGGGGAACCTAATTTTCAAGGCTTTTGAGGCTCAATCCATCATCCAACATCAGATTCATGGCCATCTTTATCCCTTTTTCTGCTTTTTGCTGTTTATTTTCCATGAGTAGCTAGATTTGCCATCTAGGGTTACTATGAACTTGACTCATGAATAGATTTTGCATTCTCTCATGTATTTGCAACCTTATTTCAATTAATATAAGTCTTTTTATTCATTTATTTGCTGCGTTATATAGACTTGATCAACTTGTATTTATGCTTGTTGCTGTCTTCGAACTCAGAAGAGGGAGGTGAGAGTAGAACACTGAATAGGGAAGACGAGTGTGCGAACCTTAACCTAAGTGTTTTCACTTGTTAGCTAATAAGGATATTTGCTGATCTCGTTTAATCAAAACTAGGTTGATTGTGTTAGGCTTAATCCATATAAGGAATTGCGTAGGTGTTAAGTAACTTAATTGAGATTCGAGAGAATTCTTTTAAGTTATTAGAATAACGTAGGATTAACTTATATAGTTGAATAAGTTGCGAGTGCGTGAGAGGGGTTTTGTAATTTCTAGGATGAAGGAGAGAGATTAGTGACCCTAGGTTTTTAATTAGATTAATTTCGTCAGTTGTGACTTGCTGTCAAATTGAGAAAATCCTTATAAAAATTTATTGTCATTGATTTTATTTTATCATTCATTGATTAGTGCTATCTTCAATCCAATATTTTCGTCTAACTAATTCAGTCAAATTTCTTGGGTAATTAGCCACTTAGTTCTTGTGGGATTGACATCTTTACTCATTTTAGACTACATTACTTGTACGACTGGTGCGCTTGCCAAATCGCCTAACAAGAGGAGAAAAGGGGGGAGGGGGGAGGAAATGGCCTGCTGCTTCAATTAATTTGTTATGAAAGTATTTTCAGAAAAGTGTTTAAGAAGGAGCACACAAAAGATGTGAAAATTTCTTGTTTAATTTTAGTGTTTTACTTCCAAACTACCAAAACTTTTTATTAAAGCTATAACAGTCAATTAATTTTCAACCTATTCCCTTTTTCACAAAAGTGCAAAATAGGTTGTTGAGAAAAAGTAATATTTTTCTTTATTAACTGAATTAATCTCTAACTGTATGAACTAAATTAATGATAATATATAAGTAAATCTTTTGTGGACTTGATTATTTTAATTTGAATAATCAAGTTGGAGAAGCATAAAACATCACATATCAAAACCATTTGCTCTCTTTCCTTCACCATCACGTCCCTCTTCCTTCCAACATTCTTTGCCCCCTTTTTCTCTCTAGTTCACGCTCTGTCTCTGTCTCTCTAGAGAGGTTTCAAGAAAAGAAATTTTTTGAGTTTGACACAGAGAGAGAGAGAGAGTGAACCAGAGAGAAAGAACTAGGGGAAAGAATATTGGAGGGAAGAGGGACACGATGGTGGAGGAAAGAGAGCGAATGGTGGTAAGATGTGATGTTTTCTACTTCTCCGGTGAGAGTTCCAGCATCTTCTCTGGCGGGTTTGTGTTTGAGTGAGAAGAGAGAAAAAAAAAAGAGGGATGAAGGGTATTTTCATCATTTTGGAATATATATTAAGGACATAATCAGGCAAAAAAAAAAACCTCCGAGTCATAAATAAAAATCAGAGTAAATGTTAAGGGCATATAATACCCTTTTGCCATAAAAATATTTTGGAGAGTAAAATATAGTCTACCCAACAAATATTATAATTTACAAGCCACAATTAATAACCAGAATTAAATTTAGTAAATTGTGGGCCACGTGCTGTGTACAGTGTTCAGTCATAACCTATGCTAGCATTGTCAAAACAAGCCAGGCCATCCATATTTGAAGGGGTTTGGATTTCAAAATTTAGGCCCGTTAAAAAATTGATCTAAGAGGGCAGGCCTGCTTTTTTAAAAAAATTAATTTGTTATATAATTATATTATTTAATATATAAATAATCTCACTTTATCATATTTTATATTTTATAACATTATATTCAATAATTATAACAAATTTGGATATGAAATTTTTATAGTTTTAAAAATAAATATAAAATTTTTAAATTTAAATATGATATTTATTTAAAAAATGAAAAATTAAAGTTATTAATTATTTAAAATATTAAAAAAGTAATATTTTATATGTATAAATTGTATTTCAATATAAAATTGATGAATGCTTTTCTAAAATAATTTTAATATTATATTATTTAAATATTAAAAAAACTTAGCATGCAGGCTAGCATGATCGGACCTGAACATGAGATTCTGGGCACGTCCAAAAACGAGCCAAACTACCCAACCTGTTTTGACAGTATCACATATGCATCATACAAGGAGCAAAAACAAAATAAAGAACTTGAGGCCTTTTTTCTTTCTTTTTTTTTTGTTATCAAAACCAAGTTTTTGTTTTTAAGAAAAAAAATAGAACTTGTTTGACAAATTGTTTTATAAGAATATATGTTTTAGATAGCTTTTGAAATTTTGTTTTTAAAATAAAAAAGAAAACAAGTTTTGGACATTTTAGAAAACATTATTCTTGAAAACAAATCTAAAAACGCAGTGGCAAAATGGTAAGTATATTAGGTTCAATAGGCATATATGTAAAGTTAGTCTAATGCGTTTACCAAAAAAAAAAGTTATTCTAATGCCAAAAAAAAAAAAGAATGCTTTTAAGTTTTAGCAGCGATTTTAACTTTTAATTGCTGTAACATCAAAATAATAAATCTTTCTTGCACATGGCGGTGATAACCAACTTAGTTTATATATATATATATATATATATATATATATATATATTTCATTTTGATAGATTTTTCAGACTAATTTGCTCTAATCCATTTTATTTTATTAAAAATATAATTATTTCAAATGATTGAGTGAAGACATTCTTAATGATTTATGTAACTGGATGATAAATTTAACCAATTCATATAGCACAATAATTGTATTTAACTTATACTTGTTTTTGTTCTTTTTTAAAAAAATATTATTAATTATTTTGTTGAAATTAATTCATCATAGAAATCTTTTATTTCAAATGCTTTTTAAATCTTGTTTTCAAAAACAAATTTTTCAAACGCATTTTTTTATTTTATGAAGTTTTAAATTTGTTTTTGATACAAATTATCCAAATATATTTTTTTTACTAATTTTTTAAAAGTAGTTTCCAAAAAAAATTTAGAAAAATTGTTTTTGAAATTAATTAAAAAGGGAAAAAAACACTTAAAAACAGGCCTTTTGATATCTGAATCTTTTAATGTCGTGCATCTCTTTTTGACTTTAAACGTTGGTCGTTGGATGCTCAATCCCCTTATTATTTTCATAATCATTGGCCAATGAAAATGTAGCACGTGGCATACTTTTTCTTTAAAAAATAATCTAGCCTTAGGGCAAGTTGTCTTGTTTCGCCAATATTGTTTGATCTATGAATCGAACGGTCTAAATGCACGTGCTTCGGTGAATTATGGACCATAATTGAAGATTGTAAAATACATCGTTTCACTCTTTTTTTTGTTGTTTTGGTTTTAACCACCTAGCCACGTGCATCCAAGCCTGACTCATCCCCTAACCCGGATTTGCTACCCACGACTCCACTCGCCCAGAGGTCACTTTCCTCTCCCTTGCTTCGACGAGATGCAGCAGACACACTTTTCATTCTTCTTCTCGCCATTTTCCCTCCTCTAGCCTCGGTTGTCCATCATCCGTCATAGCTGGTGGGCATCTCTGTTGGTCGTCGTCATTGTCAACTTCTCTTCTCCGTCGTCGTGAGCTTGCTTGTGTGGTTTTATTTTCTGTTTTTTGGTGTGGTTTTAATATGATACTTCAACTTTTTTTTTTTAAGTTTGCTAGTGTTCTTTATTGTTGGTTTATTGTTCGGTTTGCTGGTTTTTTCGTCCTAATTCCTGTTTCTGTTGGTGTGGTGCTTCTTTGCTTCTTAAGCATATTCATTGGATTTCTGATGCTCAAATCCAAAAAGAAGGCATAATCTTTATTATCATCTTGTTTAAAGTTAGACTTACATTTTTGCTATTTTTCCTATGTAACATTTTCAATAGAGTGCTGTTCAAATGATATGATGTCTTTTCTTTTACTCCCAAATGAAAGCTGGGCATAGCATTTCTACTCCTGTATTGCCTTAATTGAGTATTCTCATTATATTCGCGTGGTATCGGGGAGGAATAGCAAATTCTTGGTGGTTTTGGTCCCAAATACTTAAAAATCTACTTATAAAGTGTCTAGCAAATTCTTGAAGCATAACAGAACTTGGTCATGGTGGAAATTGAACAAATACAATATCAAAAATTCTTGAAGCATAGTAGAACTAGGTTCTGTACTGTGGAGAAACGCAAGACCCCTGGCCGCCCCAAAGGCTATTTTCATTCGCAATCTCCAGGAAAGCGTCTGTGATAGGCTCTGTTTCTTGGTCATCCGCATGCAGTGCAGGGAAAGAAGAAGACAACGGACAGATGAGAGGAAGGTGACCTCCGGGCGGGTCAGGTCTGGGTAGCAAATCCGGGTCAGGGATGGGTCCAGCTTGGATATGCGTGGCTGGCTCCAATTGGCTGAAGAGTAAAATAAAAAATGAGTGAATCAATGTGTTTCATCGTCTTCAATCGTGACTGTTGAATCTGTTAGATCCAACAACCATAATTTGCCGAGGGGCCGTCATTTGGACCATCCGATTCACAGATCGGATGGTCCTGGCGAAGCAAGGAAGCGAGCCGGTGAGAGCGCGAAAGGAGCAAATCTGCTCGCACCGGAGGCGAAGGTCAGACTATTGCCTTGTCCCTTTTTTCCGTGACACTTGTCTTATTTATTTATATATTTTTTTACTTTTTTACCCCACACAGACCGGAAATCGCAGACCTTGTTCTTTCTTCCATGGCGAAACTCGAAGCGAAGCTCGGCTTGATGTTCGACTTCGTCGGTAACTTCTTCCCCGGTATAGACCCCTTACCCTGGTGCGATGGTGACATAGTTTCTGTAGGCTCATCATTCTCTTCAACACTTCCATCCGCCAATTAATTCAAATTACATTTGATTTTCCTTGGGATTCTTTAATTAGAATGGGAATCCGAACATGGCTCCGGTTTTCTATTGTATTTCTGCTACGTGAATATCTGAATTCTCTTTATGTGCTTTGATCGTGAAACGTGAACAATGAAATTCTTTAATTATTGGCCGATTTCTGGAGCAGCGGAGTTGGATTCTTTCTTTCTCTTGATATTTCACTTTTTTTTTAATTAAATGCTATTTTCTTTTTCACTGGTCTTAAGATGAAAAAAGGGTTATGCTGACAGCAGTGAAAATGGGCAAGTGTAGAAGACGATGTCAGCCTTTAACACTTGAGACAATAACAATTGGCCAAAAACAAATCTTTTAGACTTCAACATGGTTACCTGTCCATGGACCCATATGTACAGTTGTCTGTACTGTATAGATGACAATTCTATTTCACAATGAGGAATAGTTAATTAAAATGATAGACCTTACAAAAATGAGGAGAGAAAGTAGTCTACAGGTGCCTTGGAATGGTTCATGCTGATACTGTCTTTTGGGTTTTTCAATTGAAAATATTAGGGTTTGGGTAAGAGAGAAGGGAACAGGGTTTTAGAAAATACCTCATATCCAAATTAGGTGTGTATGTACCATATACCTTATCTTGTGACCATATTTCATGATGCAATCATGTGTGCATCTTAGCATTTGTATGCATGTGTGTGTGCTCACATCTAGTTGCAGACTTGAATACTTTTATGGCAATGATTGTCATTCTCGGTTTGGTGAACGAACTCTTTTATGTAAGGAGGGAGGAAAAATTGTGAACTAAATGTGTGTTTTCTAAAGGGGAAGGGCTTGTAGTTACAGGAGACCAAGTAAATTATGTTCCTATTATTATTATATATTCTGGACACAAGCTGTGGGTATGTTGCAAATGATACACATACACAAATGATACACATACACAATATTCCAGGGTATGCTCTTGATATTCCACTAGTTGATGGTGATGAATATTCTTAATCAACTAGTGTTACATCATCCTCAAGAAAGGGAAAGGGAAAGTGTGAACAGGTCTGCATGTGATTTCTTTTAATTATTCTATTATATTTACTGTTTGTTTGCAGAGAAGTTTGAGTACATTGAAGTTTCATTGGTGTGACCAAATTGCATGAATGTAATTATCTTAAAAGTATAATTTTCCTGGGGAATATTGTTGATATGATAAAATAATAATTGGTTAAAAAGAGAGGAGCAGATTTTATTAGAAAAGTTCAAACACTGTGAACTCTGCCTGTGAAGAGGTACTTATGATACTAACATTTTTTTTTTCCTGTTCTGAATTCAAGTAGAGTAACAGCATGCTTGAATCTACCAGGTGAAAAAGAAAAAAAAGATCAAAAATACCACATCAGCTTGCAAGCCTCAGATTCAAAGCAAGAAAATGACAGTAAGTCCCTTGGTGCTGCAGGTGACAACCTTGATTCCTCAAACTTTAACGTGCCGGCTCTGGATTTAATTGATGATGAAGCAGTTAAGAAAGAAGGGCAAGACTATTCTCTACAAGCAGAGGCAACTTCACTAAAAGAAGCAAAAATAGTGTTATATCATCAGAAGCCAATCTATTTGTTTGTTATACAATGGTTTGAGAGGCTTATATTGACTATATATATGTGTGTGTGTAAAAATGTGAGCAAAAATAACTGTATCCTTTGATATTTGATATAAATGTGTAAATGTATGAATGTGTTTGGTCCATAACAACAGAAGTAGCTAGATTAATGTCAAGTTTTGACATAAAAATGTAATTTTATTTTTATTATAATAGTAAATATAGTGAAGTAATTTATTGAAAAAACAAATAACTTTATTGATAAAATTCAAAGAAAGGTTTCTGCAATGAATATCAAATGACTAAAACTAATAGTTGGAGAACTACAGTTATTTTGGTTGTCATTTGAGAAATTTGGACTAAATTCTATTTCTTCAAGTGACAGTAGTACCTGAAACGCTGTGAAACATTGAATTGTAAAATACAATTGTAAAAAGCAAAATCACACATTGTTAATATATTAAAAGTTTTAATCTGGTGAAACCTAATGCATCGGCATAGGAGCAGACATGATCATAGAGTAGTGGGGGTGCTGAGCATGAAGTTCCAAATGACATCTGACTTCATGGTTCATTCCCCTACAAGATTAATGTAGACATTTTATCAATCCATGTAGACAACAATATGTACTTGTAATATAACATATTATATATAAAATAAATGCTAACCGTATTTTTTAGATTCACTGTAGTTCTTGAGACTCTTTTTCTCTTATTTTCTCATAGTTCAAGACAGCTATTAATGAGCCTCCTTGTCCTTACACTGACTTTCTTCTTCAATCTTGTTACTGGAGAAGAGCAATGAAGTTGGTTGACTCAGTGAGAAGGTGGTATCAATATTGATATCTAAATCTTTTCCCTCCAAATTAAGCTTATTCACCTTCTTGGACAACTAGGGCAGAAGATTGTCCAAAAAGTCACTTGCCGCATCAGAATAAGACACATGAGATGCTAAATTTATAAGCTTATGACCAATTTGTTTGACTCATCGGGTGTCTTCCAACCTTATAGCTTCTTCAATCGCTTTTCTTTTTAAGTCATATATCACTTTCTTTTTCCTTTTGTGTCAAGTGGTTTAGAATATATTTATCTAGAAGCAACTTCACATCTTTCACGTCATATAATTTTAGAGTATGGCAACAAAGTATACCTGTACTCTCAAACTTTCTACAACTACATGTAATCAATTTATCACATGGGTCAAATGTCACATTGTAATCTTGCTCCTTGTTAAACAAAAAGACGACATATTTCCATACAGCCTGACTTTCATTTTTATCCTTCACACATACAGCTACGTAATTACCATACTCCTTTTAGAACAACTCAAAGATGGGAGGAAGTATATATTGTAGAAAGTTGTCGCAACATTGGCAATTGCAGCATTCTCAATCTTGGTATTTTTCTCCTAGCATCAAAATCTTGTTTCAATATTTATAACACTTGTCATTAACAACACTCTCAAAGTGCTTGACGAACTATATAATGTCTAGGTCAAACTCCTGTTCAATTAAGTACTTCGGACATCAAGAATGAAAGTTTTTCGCATATAATATACCGCCCATTTTTTCTTAATATCAAAAGCCGAAGCAAGCCACCAATTCTCCTAGACATCATAATTTGATAACATTTGACTCCAAGTGGCCTCAAATTGCTCCATATCACTATATTCATACATGTACTAAGTGAAGTAACTGAGAATACCCCTTCTACCTCGTCTTACATTGCAAGTGTGTAGTGGCATTGTCACGACCCGTTTTCTGGGCACATGACCGGCACAATGATGAATATCCCATCACTGTAAGCCTTTCGATAAATTCTACCCATGAGTTTAGTCATTATCTCTATATTATCAAAATAACCATTCCTGAAGAAAATATATCAAATTTTCTTTATTTGAAATTCATAGAGATGATTTGCACATAATAATAGATCCTCAACATAAAATATATTATTATGCTGACATACAAACCAAATGCCAAACCCCTGACCTAGATGTCCTAGACGATTACAAAGCAACATAATCTATAACAAAAGAGGGGTCTACCCGACAACGGGAAGGTCCAAAGTGATCTACTCCTCTAGCAGATATTCTTCGATGGCAACTTGATCTGAACAAAAAGGTTGTACAAACAGTGTGAGCTTTTAAACTCAATGAGCGAATCGGCCTCGCGTTAATAAAATTCAAATACATTACCAGTCATGCAAGCATATCTAAAGGCTCATACTCAACCAATAGACAGAAGATAAAAATTCATCCAATTCAACAAATGTTACTAGTACTCGTCAATGGCAATATATCTCAGAGAGCGTACACAGGCCGGCTCACCAATTATGTATATTTCCGCCATGACGCACAACATCATCCTTTTACATACAAGAAGATAAAAATTCATCCAATTCAACAAACGTTACTAGTACTCGTCAATGGCAATATATCCCGGAGAGCGCACACAGGCCGGCTCACCAATTATGTATATTTCCGCCATGACGCACAACCTCATCCTCTTAGCTAGGGCGCCTCATGGATTTATCACCAATCCGGGCTATATCCCTACTGAGGGAATCGTTGTCTCCACACTCATTGGTCAAGACACCCTGTCAACCGGGTTTTTCGCCTTGCCGTGAGAGGGGGTACTGTCCCGCTCAATCACAATCAATAGCATTTCATATCATAATCAGAAGCTCAATATAATATTCATCCATATAACAGGTATAGTATATAACTATATTATAGCTTTATAAACCACAATTCAAGAGATTCAATCTTCACATCATCATGAGATACTTGCTTTTTCTTATCCATACTTCTAGATTAATTATCTCATTATATTCGCCATTCTGAATCCAATTTCCCCCTATGAATCTTGGGAGTGTCCTACGACATACTTTTTATCACCAGTAATGCTAAAACTCTATTAAAACGGGGTCGTTTCACTCACATGAATTCCGTACGAATATCGCTTCTCTAAGTCATTACAGACAAGAGTACACAGATGAATTTCAGTATTCCGCTACGGAGATTTTCATGAAAGATTAGAGAAAACAAGTTAGGATTGTTTTCATACAGATACTGTTCATACATATGGCACTATTCATATATACGATCACTATTTATATATACAGTCACTATTCATACATACGGATACTATTTTTACATACAGATAATATTCGTATATACGGTCACTATTCATACGTATAAATACTATTTTTACGTACGGATACTATTTATATGTACAGTTACTATTCATACGGTTACTATTTATACGTATGGGTACTATTCATACCAGAAATAGAGAATACAATCTGTAAAAGAGTACACCAGGTAAGTTCCCAGGAAAGAGTGGAGGGTCACACTGGACACACTTAAAAACCAGGTCTTTCCTTAGTCAGAACTTTCCTAGACATGTATTCTTCACAGTTTACATTCTATTTCGGTAATCAGAGAATCAAAATAACATATAAACAGCTAAGGACAGTTTTTCTGATGTGGAAGATCGGCCAAAACCGCAACCACAGAGCATACTTAAGAAATTAACTTCTAAAATTTGAAAGACATAGAAAGGGCATAGTATCCTTACCTAAGCTGAAAAGGAAAGGCCCAAAATCTCATAAGCCTAACATTGGAGTAAGAGAAACTTAAGGAGAGAAGAAGAGAAGTTGAAGGTGTGTGTTTAGAAGTGAAATGGAAGGGCCTATTTATAACAAAAGTCAAGGGTACTATTTGACACTATACGCTAATAAAATATTCAATTTACTATTTATGAAAATGACATTTCTAATAATGCAGTTACTGTACAAATCGTGGCAACGGCTGAAAATTTTCTTTTATTTACTATTGGAAACTTAAAGAGAAAACTATCCTTTCTCTTAAATCTTTAAGTTTCTTTTCAAATCAGTCCTTTCAATTTAGTCCCTGAGCGTATTTTTACACATAAAACGTCATTTTCTCCTACGAACTTCTTTCTAGTTTTCTCTTATGACCAAACCACATCTAATACTTGATATTTCGATTGTATAAATGAACAGTATCGTATACGTAAATAGTATTATACGGGTAAATAGTACCGTATATTGAAATAGTAACAGTAGTTTGTAAACAAATATTTATATTTTATTTTTTTCTTGGGTATTACAGGCATTTTGTAGCAAGTGCCACGTGCATAAACCATGCACTATATGTGACATTATTTCATTCAATGCTTTTGTCATTATTGCATCTTGATCAGTAAATATTGTTAATGACTTTTTCTGTCTATAGGCTTCCAAGAAAGTTTCAAATAGCCATTTAAATGAGTCAGTTGTCTCATAATATAACAATGCTACTCTGAATACCACCATGCCTTTTAAATGATTGAACCCACAAAAAATTGCAAGTGGTTTGTTGCCTCTATTAGTACAATGAGTTGTATCAAGGGAAACCACATCACCGAAATATCTATAATCAATCAACATTCTCACATCAGCCCAGAAGACATTTGTGATCTATTCCTCCAAATTCATTTGGTAAGCACAAAAAAAGGAAGAAATTTCCACCAATTGCTTATGAAAATATTAGAACAAAGCACCCACATTCTCATATTGTATATTTCTTTGTCTTCTTGCTTTCAGGTAATTTTTCACATCCAACCAAATATATCCGAAATTCCCGCCCCGGGGGCGTGTGTAAACCCATAAGTTCAAACGACGTTTTTTGTCGAATACCAGAATCTTTTGCCAACTCAAGGTCATAAGCTTGAACCTCATATATTCTACGTTGTGATAGGAGGAAATAGCTAATTTTTGGGGTGTACGGAGTTCGTGATTGTGTTGCTCCACTGATTCATGCACCTTATACTTATCATTCACAAGTTTCAATCTAAGTCTCGCCATGCAATTGGTTCTAGTTTCAAGTCGAGGCTTTTAGTTTGTGTATCTCTTTTTTCCAGTTGTCGAACACCCCCTTGAGAACAAACAAAGTGTGCCGACGTCTTCACTCTTTTTTTTCCTAGATTGGTATACTGCTTCCTCACTCCAAATTCAGTCCCCCTGTATTCTGGCCAAAATTCCTATGCCATCTCTAGATTGTCAACCTATGCTGACTTTGGGCTTCCGAATATTGTCAACTTCAGTTGCCTTTATCAAAACAAATTCACAAAAATAATAGTTACTTATAAAATTGTAAAAATAATAGTGTCAAAAATTTAGTAATATATATACATATTTAGTATTATATATATTCGGGATATTTAGTATTATCCATATATACACATACAGTTTATATTGAGGATCCAAATAAAAGAAATCAAAAAAAAAATTTTGTCACATTATGGACCCCAATGAAATAAATCAAAAATTTTCAGCAACAAAAAAAATAGCAAAATTATTTCAGCAAAATAAGAAGCAGTTTCACACATTTTTTTCTCCTCTTCCCCTTTGAGCAAAACAACGTAAAAATCTGAAAAAGAAAAAAAAAAGATGAGCATCAACAAAATCAAATATATAGGAAAAGAGGCAAAAAAAATCACCATAAATCCAAAATATTTTCACCTTTTTGTCAAAAATAAAAAAACCAGCAATGGAGAAGACTGTAATGGTTGATCACTTACGGCGCTTTCTCTCCAAAAATAAAATAACCACCTCTCTCTCCAAAATATTATCATCTTTCTCTCCAATATTTTCACCGTTCAGATGAATTTTCGTGCAAATGTTTAACTGTCCTGGGCAAATCAAAATAACCAGCAATATTTTCACTGACGATGGCTTCTTGTGCAAATTCAGTAGGTTTCCCGTACATTTTGGAGGTTAGAGTTAGTTGGGGTTTAGCTGTCCACGTTGACATCAATTGGTTGGGATTTAGTAAGGAAAAAAAAAAAGGGACAAGGTGAAGGTCCTGCGTTCGATGCCTGTGGTTGACGTTGGATTGTTTTTTGAAGTAAAAGGTGTGTCACGTGCTGCGCGTTCATTGGCAAACGGTTATGAAAAAAACAAGAGGGTGACATGGACGACATCCTGCGCGATTTAACAACCATTGTTTAACGTCAGAGAAAGTTAAAAATACATGACGTTAGAAGGTCCCACGCGATATCCATATGGTTTAATTTGGAATAGTGTACTATGTGTGTACCTATATATAATAATAATAATAATAATAATAATAATAATAATCTTATCTTCTTATGCACTGTAATGTTCAGTTGCATACATAACTTCTTTCAGAAGAAATTAATGGGTAGGAATTGATCTATATTGGTTCTTTAGGGAAACAGATTATATCTATTGCAATTGCCTAACTTTTTCTTGTGTTGCTACGAATAGGATGCAAAATAATGAGTGCCACCTCTTTCTTATATTTGTTGAGTTTCCATTTGTATTTCTATGATATCTTCGTGGAATTTTTATTGTATATGAAGTTCATTTTAATTTTTGTATTAGTTACTTTTAATTTTTGAATTTATATATATATATATATATATATTGGTGTATGAAATGATATGATATGAGTTTCAATTAATTCCTTTTGGATTTCTATTCAAGTATTATTTATGTTATTAGTCTATATTTTTAGACCAAAATACATAAAGTTCCTTTAAATTTTGAAGTCTAGACATTTTACCCCCCAATTTTGAAACTTAGCACTCTTGAAATTTCTACTAGTTTAAAAAAGCTCCCTTTAACTGTTCATCAGATCGATTAACGATCAAAGTACCTGTCATCCCACACGTTACTTATCTTAGTTGACATCCTAATCGTAGGGGAGAAAGGGCTGCCAGAAATTGCATCAGCAAGCAAAATGGATGAGGAATAGGAAGAAGAGAGAGAAAGTAAGGCAATATAATCATTTGTTGAATCGAACTCAGCAAACCACTATGAATGAGGAACAAGAGGAAGAGCCAGATAGGAAGACAATAAAACAAACTCATCCGTATTCCCGTCGCAACGACAGCGACAACAAGAGAGTATGTGGTCAACAAATTCTTGAACAGAGCAGTTAGAGATGAATAGAGCAAAATGGGTTTGGTCTGATTTCTAGCGACACTCTCACAACTTTGGCGCTCTCTCCCCTGCTCGGTTTGGTGTTCGTTCAAATAGTAGAAATGGTGCATGATAAAAGATGAGTTTTACTGTTAAAAAAAAGAGAGATTTTAAGTGACACATCAGGTGCCAATTAGGACGCCACCAAGGATAAGTGTTGAGTGAGATGACATGACGTGGCAGCATGATGATGATGTGTATTTTGATCATTATTTGACCTAACAAGAGTCTTTAATTATAACAACTAACAAGTGAAAAGTTCATTGGGTGTTTTCTTGGGTTGTTTTTTTTTTTTTGCCCTATATTTTAAATAGCAACAAGTCTACAATATGAGTTTATGACGTTACAGATCTATCCTTCGCGAGTTTAACAATCTTACTTGCCAATAGTAGATTCAAATCCATGAGGCTTGATCATGCAAATTTCGTATTGAAGGTGCGCACATTTAGAAATTCATCATGTCAATTATAGAGAAAGAGAAGGACATGAATTGTATGATACATCATATTAAATAAATAATGGATTTGAATCCCCTCAGAAGGTCTTATTAGTATATTTCAACATATGTATAGAAATAAGAAGTTGAATTTCATTTAGTTTAAACCTAAGTCATCCAGTCAATTTTCTTATTCCGACACACGTGTTAAAATACTCAACAAAATATTTCTGTTGCAAGAGAGAATTGGTGCGCATAAATACTATTTACTAACTACTGAAATGTCAATTCATTTAGAGATTAATTTATTATTCTATATATACAAAAAACGACAGTTGCAAGATTCCTTGAAAGAAATGCAACGTTTGAGTAAAAATTATGTCTTTGTAGCATTATGGCTTTTTTGGTACATGCAACATGATGGCTTTGAACATAGGAAGTAAATCAAATGAATTGTGTCATTTCCCATCATTACCAAGAAATTAAACAGATGCCACAAGCTAAAACAATTGTGCTCATGCACAAAGTTGATACATTTTAAAGAATCTAAATTCTTCAATCCATTGATCAAGTACTCTTCAGGGAACAAATAGTTAAATACAATAGGCTAAGATTTTTTTTTTTTGGTTTTTGTTTTTTTTTTGGTGAAAGAAAATCTCATCATTAAAAATACACAGGAAAGAAGAGTGAAAAAAATAAAAAGTTGTCCGATCAATAATAATAAGATTCTAAAATCCAATTATTAACCTTAAGAAAAGAACAATTTCTTCATGAAAGGAAATGAAAATATAGAAGGGAGATTGAAAGCGTCCCATCTCCAGATTTTGCAGCAATTCTTTAACCTTCAAATGCTAATGGCCATGGTGATAATGATCTAAACTCCTGCCAGAATCTGCAACTTCTTGCTGTTGATAAAAGATATTAATATGAATCAACATATATATATATATATATATATATATATATATATATATTTATTTATTTATTCATGAGGTACTAATTATTAGGAAATATAAACTCATCTCATTTTCATTTTGTAATTGTACAGGAAAGTGGATAAACTCATCTCATTTAAATTCTATTTTCAGTAAACCTTACATGAATATATTGAAAGAGCATATAAAATCTTCATGATACTCAATTTACTTTTCATTTTTCACATACCTTTTCCACGAACAGCCGATTGATAGTGATATTAAGATCCCCTTTCCAATGCTTTGTTCCATGTTCAAATTCTACTACTGTCAGCATTGGTGAGCTTGCTCCTTTAATGGAAAAGATCTCCATCCTTGGGCATTCCCTCACAACTGCTTTTCCAACAGGAGAAACTTCAAGAAGCACTTACTACTTGAAAAACTATTGAGCCTTGGCAAACATTCTAGCTCTAAAATTTTCAAACTGGTAAATGCAATTTCACTTTTTGTGTCATCTTCCTCTTCTGTCACAATTTCTTCAAGTGAATTAATTGCACCTTTTTAATTTCATTGTTTCCAGCTTCACCAAGCTTCTCGCCGTTAATGAATTGATTAAATAAATGAAACCATTGCGATCTTCTAACTCCAGATATGTCAACTGGCAGAATGCGATAGAGGAAGGAACCAAATTTCTTAGATTTGAACATCGTATCACTCTTAAGACTTCAAGAACCTGAAGAATTGGGTGAATTTGGGATCCTTCTTTAAATATATGTTGGAGTTTATGTAAATCACATAGATTCATCTCTTTAAGCCATGAGCTTGATTGATTTCCTCCTGCCTCACCTCTTGTTGTTTCATCGTTAAATATCTCCTTGAATGAACTCCATTGAACAACTAGAATCTCAAGATTGGGTACATTTTGTAGAAACAAATGAGGAAAAGCAGCTTCATCATCTTCAAATTGGGATATTCTAAGATATTTGAGTTTGCAGAATAGGTCCCATGGAACTTGGTGTTGCAATATCATAGTAGCATCTGCATAATTTAGTGTCAACATCTCCAAGTTGCCAATCACCTACAACATAATAAATTTAATTATTAGAAGTAAAAGTATCACTATATTAAAAAAAAAAATTTAAAAGTCTAAGTTTTACGAAGGGAATTTCCTCATTTTTTAAGACATGATAAAAAATGATAGCCCCAAAGATCAATTTAAAAATGTGTAAGATAGTAATTGAAATGGAGTAAAAGGAGCTCACTCACTCACTCTCACACACACCCAAATTTAAATCATTTTTCCTGCAAATTTTGTTTTGAGCAATGTAGAATGAATGAATCTAACATATTGTCAATATAAGATTTATGCATGCTATACTAAAAGGCGGCCACCTATAATCAATATACTAAATATGCCTTCTATACAGAGATACTCAAGAAAAGAAAATGCTACACATTATATTTACAATTTTCATACTAAAGGATAAAATTTTAGATCATCCATACCTCCTCGATGGTAAACAAAGTTTGTAACATGGGGAAATGAAGTTGGTCAATGAGCTCCATTTCTCGACTTCTATTTGACTCTACATCAAATAGCTTCAATTGCTTACAATTGAACACATTTATTCTCTTCAAGGATTGACATTTTAAGGTATGTACCCCTGCATAGAATCCCCTGAGTTGAAGCAGATGTTGTAGGTCCAAGGAGGCAAGATGATTAAGCTCAAATAGAACAGTTTCCTCAATGGCTCCATCATTCTTTGACAATTTCCTTTATCCCAAAACATAAAAGCACTTTAAGATTTTCTAGGTTTGAAAGATTCTTTGCTATGGAGAATGGGAAGACATATTCCAGACTGTGACAATATTCAATCTGCATAGTTTGTAGATTGTAAAACCAGAGTTTTCCCTGGGAATCCTTATTCCACATTTGTTTCAAATTTGGAAATCCAACCTCCAAAAAGTATTTTCCTTGTCAGAGAACTACAATATAAATTTTTTTCTTTAGCTATAGGCTTTCCATTCTTAGATCCCCTTTTTTTTTTTTTGGGGGGGGGGGGGGGGGTGTGTTCAAAGAACTTCACGCACGTAATTTATGTTCCCGTAGAGTTGGGACATTAAGTTGAGAACTTAACTCTGTTTTTTTTTTTTTTTACTTTTTTCCTTTTTTACAATAAACTACTTCACAGAAAATAAAATCAAAGTATTTTAACATTCGACACAAGAATTAGTTATAGTGATTCTCGGGTTGCAAGAAAATAAAAGTTTTTCTTTTTGAAATCATTATTTCATGTTTGGACTGTGATTGTTTATAATATCAACATGCAAGAATAAGGAGTTTAATATCAATTCACTATTATATCGCTATGCTTACAGAAATAGCATTCTTACATAAATTACAAGAACCATTTCATTGGCAAAGCTTTTGTCAAGAAAAGACTTTTTTTCCTTTACAGAAATTTGAAAAGATCCCACATGTTGGATGAGTAATATTTTGAGTTATTTTCATAATTTATTTCCCAAATTTTAAATTGTTGACGCTAAGTGTTAGATCCGTAACCTTATATCAAGTAGATCAAAAACTACATTGCATTTCCTTCGTTTTTTTTTCCAATTTAGATTAAACAGAAATCATTCTTATCAACTTGATTTTTGTATCCAATTGTATTATACCTAAATCTAGGTTATAGATAACTGACTTCTTAATCTATTGGCCCTGTCGCATTAGGTCAAGTCCTATCTCATCTAAATTTTAAATTATGTATAATCTCTAAATTACCTGTTATTATTTAAAACATCGGGTCCTCTTCTTAATCTTTTCCAGACAATCTATCCTTGACCTTCAAACATTTCAACTCCAAATCCTTTTACAAATTTTTTGTTGGAAGAAATATCTGATAGGCTTACATTTAATCTGACGCTTTGCATTACAATAAAAATGTTAATCAATAGCATTAGCGAATCATGCTGTACATTAGAATCAATTAATCCCATATATAAGCATAAATTTGGCAATCTAATTCAGTTCACACTTCACAGTATGACAACCTAACTACCCAAATAGTAAAAATGAAAAGGAGACAGCTAGCCTATATAACAATTTAATTCAGCTATATGTGCAACCTAAGTAAAAATGGGTGGGGAAGAAGAAGTTACATATCCTTGGAATTGAACACCAGATCTTTCGAAACCTCTGTTATTTATTTAATTATTTTATGTGTAATCCAATATCCTGTATGTAATAAGTTTTTCCCCAAGAAAAAGCATAACATCCATTAACAAGAAAGGACAGCATAACTAGGGTCTCAGTGCAGGGTTCTAATATTTATATAAATTTAATAAAGTTATGGAGAAAAGACGCATTTGTTTTTACAAGACTATTAGATTTTTTATTTTCAGGAAAGGGTACAATTTTGTATCAAAAAGATATTTGGTAAAGTATTTAGTCTATGAAAGACCTTAAATATCAACATTTTAGTAGTTTCGCTAAGAATCTTTGTTATTATGTTTGACATGGCACATTATTTGTTTACTGGACGTTAGCTATGTTCCAAACTATATGATAGAGAGGGGAAAAAAAAAAGAGAGGGAGAGAGAAAGATTTAAATGAAGTGCAACAAAGTTCCGAAGAGATGAAAAAATAATGTTATTCAGTTGCAGAAAAATTTAAATGAAATTCAAACTAGTCCTAAATGTTTAGAAACTAAAACTATTGAATTCATACATATAATATTGCAAAATCAATTATGGAATCTATATATTGAAAAATAATGTTAAGCAAGCAGACAGAGCGGGTGTTGGTTTTGCAATTGTAGTATGCACTATTGGTTCAAGTTCTGCCTAGGTCAGTGAGCAGATTAGGAATTTATGAAAGGAATCTTTATGATGACTTTTAAAAAGGTAATTGTACAATGGACAACGGCATTTCTGCGTGACCAAAGCATAGAATGGTGTAGTTTTTGTCAGACACTACAGTACATACCCATATGCATGGATTAATTTGTATTGATTTTTTAATCTTTCAGGGACTATTTAAATTTCTTTTTGAAATTTTCAGAGATTAGACAATAATAGTTTACCAAAAAAAAAATAAATATGGTGAATTATGTGTCCATAGAGCCATTAAGTTTTCAAATAGATTGGCAAATAAGTGGACGGCTAAATTGAATGAATAACTATTATTTCGACTATAAGCATTAAGTATTTTTGTAAGTGTCAATGCTCTATAGGACTCAAATAAAAGTCAAAGACACTACAAAAGAGATTATATTTTATGAATTTTAATAATTAGAAAAACTGATACGAGATAAAATTATCATGGCCATCATAACCATTTGAGCAACATGTTAATGTCAAAATCTATTTCTATATCTTAACATATCATAAGAAAATTAATTAATTATGTTGGATTGTGTACACTATGCGACATTCTAAGAATCAGTTGCAAAAATTGTAGCACATACCTCTTCAACCAAAGTAGGAGCGTCCTTAGGTTGGATATACACACTTGAAGCTTCGAACGACTTCAAGAGCTGGTTGTCATCACCAACATGCTCATCACTTGAATTATCAACAGTTACAATTTCCTGGGTGTTTTGCTTCCATATGTGCTTCAGATTAACTAGATTTGCACTTAATTTTTTCAATTGAATGTTTTCCTCCACAACTGCTTCACTTTCATTCGTACCACCCAAATCAAACACAGCTTCAAGTAAATCACAATTTCTTACTTCAAGCTCTTCCAAATTAGAAAGTCCTTGGAGTATATTTAAAGGAAGAAGAACATTTGATAACTGATGAAGTTTGTATTCAGACATGTGTCAATTAGTCTGATTATTTATTAATCAGTTATAGTTTTAGTTAATCAGTTTTAGATTAGTTTACAATTTGTTATTTTCAGTTTTGTTTTGTATATATATTGTGCCTTGCTGTACATATTTCGGTGATATAGAAGGAATTATTTTCTTTCTTTTGACTTACTTTACTTACCCGAAATCTCGTATTGAGATTGTCACATGGTATCAGAGCTTAAGGTACTTTAGACTCTGAGAAACTATTTTGAAGAGACAATGGCGGATTCGAGTGGATCAAGTGTGGAGAGAAGGTCGAATACGTTGTATACGCCGTCGAACTCAGATGATCCATTACAGCTACTTAACTCGGATAATCCAGGAATGGTGCTGGTCACGGTTCCTCTCAGTGACACGAACTTCCTGATCTGGAGTCGATCGATCAAGCGCGCTTTGGAAGCAAAGAATAAAATCGGTTTTATCAATGGCTCCGTGACAGAACCGATGGAAGAACCCGATCGAGGTAAATGGAGACGATCTGATCAGATGGTGTGCTCTTGGATTATCAATTCAATGAGCAAGGAAATTGCAGAGACGTTCGTGTACTGCTCATCGGCGAAGAAGTTGTGGTCAGAGTTGGAAGAGCAGTTTGGAGAAGGAAACAGTCCACAGATATATCACATTCAACGGCAAATTTCATCAATCGAACAAGGTAACTGATGCGCTATTTCCCGACAAGTGTATCGGGTCGCACAAGTAGTAAAGTGATGAGAAAAAGTTATCGTCCTCAGGGATTGACTTTAACAATTACCAATTTCACTAGATCAAGTTATATTTGGATAGAGGAAAAATGTAAAGATAAACCGAAAATAAACTAAACTAACAACAAGGAATTAACTAAACACCAAACGAAGAACTACGTCAAAACACAACGGGTAGGGGATTGACTTTCTTAACTCCTAATCCGATTAATTCATAGACAAACCAATCTTTGAATCGTTAAAGGATGCTTAGAAACATTCACAGATTCCATTTAATGTTAGTCGAGTTCACGAAAATATTTGAACCCAATGTCTTGGTGAGCAAATCTTCCTAGCCAAAATAATTAGCTAATGTCTTAGTCCAATTAATTGGTTCGGAGTTTAAGTTCAAGAACTCATATGACCACGCAAACAAGATTATCTATGTCTAGACTAACCCGATTCACGGTAGAAGTTACAAGGGCATGTTTATATCAAGCTATGTCTAGCATTAATACAAACCCCAAATGCATCTAAGTGAAATGATCACAATCACCTAAAACCAGTTAAACCAATAACAACTACTCCAATAATCAGAAAAGCAATTGTATTTAAGCATCCAACAACAAAGCTTCATAGGAAGTTAATATACATCAATCCCCTAACCTTAGAATTTATAACAAGAGGAAGGAATACATAACAAATACACAACAAAATATGATCAAGAGGAAGGAGAAAAAGGAATAAAAGCTTCAAACTCAGTAGAGAAGAGGTCTCCCAGCTCCTCCATCCTTGCCCTAGCAGAGCTCCCTTGCCCTCCAACCTCCAGATCCACAAAACATCTGCAAAAGAGCAATATATACAAGAAAGCTCGCAGGTGCAGAACCGGGGCGCCTAGGCGCCACGTGTGGCGCCTAGGCGCCAAGCAGAAAAAAAGGAAAAAGGGGGCTGGCGCCTGGGCGCCAGCCCAAAACAGTTGGAAACAAGGAGTGGCGCCTGGGCGCCCTGGGTGGCGCCTGGGCGCCACGTTCTGACTCTTTGGCAGAGAGTTGAGGGGCTGGCGCCTGGGCGCCAGCCATCAGATGTGCAGCAGAACCTCAGATTCTCTATGTTCCAGACCAGAATGGAAAGCCTACTAGAATGTACAACAAAAAGGCGTAAAAAGGCAAGGAAAAAGACTAAAATAAGATAAAGCAAAGCAACAACTATGTACAAAGAGGAAAGCAAAAATGAAGGACAAAGCAAGGAAAAGGATAACAAAAACGGACAAAGGAGAGGAAAAAGCCCTAAAGAAGCAACCAAAATTAACCAAAATAGAGGACTCATCAACTCCCCCAAACCAAAACTATTGCTTGTCCTCAAGCAAAACACTAACCTAAAAACCATGCCAAACAAAACCAACAGATTTTTCAAGATAGAGAGGAAGTGCTCAACAACATAAAACATTAAACAAAATCAATTCAATTCCACATAGTCATCTTCTTAAAACCAAACTTGGCATTGAGTAATTGAGAATTTAAAGATGAACATGATACTTTTCCAAGCGTTTTTAAAGACAAATTGCAAACACCCTCACTTTCTCAAATTACTCTCCGCAAACTTAAAAGAAAATATCTTTTTCATAACAAACTCGGCTCTCAAGGAAAACTTCTCAAACAAGGGATATTTTTAAGAAAAAGTGATCGAAGTGAAGACAGTGCGCCTAATCCACACATCTCCCCCTCAACCTATGCAAGAAGAAAAGATCACGAGGTTAAGGAACAAAGAGTTGCCCGTGCGCCTAAACCACACAACAACACCTTGACCATCACCTTTATTTGCTAAGAAAATGTAATTCATTGGTTAGAACAAGTGTTGTGCGCCTAATCCACACTACACTTCCTCAACTTAAATCACACTTCTATTTTATTTAATTAGAATTGTTTTGCTTTTTTTTTTTATTTTTCTCATCATTTTTTTTAGAGAAAGCAATCCCTTATTGAGCAAAATGTTGTCATAAAAAGAAATAGAAAATTTCAAGATTTTGAAAGAGTGCTTTAAGAAGGTTGAGAGGGTCGACAACTTTTAATTAAAAAGCTTGAGATTTCTCAAATAAATCTAGAAATTCTGAAAAACCAAATTTAAGTTAAATTTTAAACAAGATGACCATGTAAATAATTAATTGAAAATAGAATAATATAAAACTTGTAAAGCACATTCCAATCTATCAAGAAAAATCCAAAGATATGATGGTCAACAAAAACAGAGACATTCCTTTTGAAAAGAAGATTTAGATGTATCACCCTAAAAACAATCTTCTTAACCCGAATTACAGAAGAGATTACTGAGGCATGTCTATATTAAGGCTAAGACAAGCATTAATACAAACCCTAGATTCATCAAAGATGGTAGCTAAGCATCCAAGAGCAATAATAACAGTAAAATCTTCTCCCCCAAACCTAAACAACATATTATCCTCAATAACAAACCAGTAGGGAGCGGGGTTCAAAAAGGAAAGCTATGCACATAAATAAACCATCAACAAAGGCACTCAGAATTAAAATGCGAAAAATAAATACAAGGACTAAATAGAACAATAATTAAAGCAACGAATAAAACTAAAAGCGAAATTAAAAAGATAAAATGGAAAGAAACTTGGGTTGCCTCCCAAGAGCGCTAAGTTTATAGTCCTTAGCTAGACTTTACCCGGTTTGTTTAGCTATGCCGGCACCACATCCCTCCACAGAAGAGATTTTGCAATCCATGAGAGTTTCCATAGGAGGATGAGCAGGTGGGCTTTGATTGTTTTCTGCCTTAGTTGCAGGTTGAGCTTGTTGGGCTTTTATAGCGTGTAAAGCTTGTATTTGGTCTATGCGAACCGACCTTCCAATTTTTGGGTAGAATACTAATGAGCTTGAGTCGGTGATACCTCGCATAAACCAGTGAAAAGTAAGAAAGAAAATTTAAACAAAAGCAAAGCATGTACAAGTATAAGAGTAAAATTTACAGTATAAGTATGTACAGAAAAAGGCAAAGTCCAAACTACAACCCTACTAGCTACTCTTAATATTGTCAACACCGTCAATCCCCGGCAACGGCGCCAAAAACTTGATGCGCTATTTCCCGACAAGTGTATCGGGTCGCACAAGTAGTAAAGTGATGAGAAAAAGTTATCGTCCTCAGGGATTGACTTTAACAATTACCAATTTCACTAGATCAAGTTATATTTGGACAGAGGAAAAATGTAAAGATAAACCGAAAATAAACTAAACTAACAACAAGGAATTAACTAAACACCAAATGAAGAACTACGTCAAAACACAACGGGTAGGGGATTGACTTTCTTAACTCCTAATCCGATTAATTCATAGACAAACCAATCTTTGAATCGTTAAAGGATGCTTAGAAACATTCACAGATTCCATTTAATGTTAGTCGAGTTCACGAAAATATTTGAACCCAATGTCTTGGTGAGCAAATCTTCCTAGCCAAAATAATTAGCTAATGTCTTAGTCCAATTAATTGGTTCGGAGTTTAAGTTCAAGAACTCATATGACCACGCAAACAAGATTATCTATGTCTAGACTAACCCGAATCACGGTAGAAGTTACAAGGGCATGTTTATATCAAGCTATGTCTAGCATTAATCAAACCCCAAATGCATCTAAGTGAAATGATCACAATCACCTAAAACCAGTTAAACCAATAACAACTACTCCAATAATCAGAAAAGCAATTGTATTTAAGCATCCAACAACAAAGCTTCATAGGAAGTTAATATACATCAATCCCCTAACCTTAGAATTTATAACAAGAGGAAGGAATACATAACAAATACACAACAAAATATGATCAAGAGGAAGGAGAAAAAGGAATAAAAGCTTCAAACTCAGTAGAGAAGAGGTCTCCCAGCTCCTCCATCCTTGCCCTAGCAGAGCTCCCTTGCCCTCCAACCTCCAGATCCACAAAACATCTGCAAAAGAGCAATATATACAAGAAAGCTCGCAGGTGCAGAACCGGGGCGCCTAGGCGCCAGGTGTGGCGCCTAGGCGCCAAGCAGAAAAAAAGGAAAAAGGGGGCTGGCGCCTGGGCGCCAGCCCAAAATAGCTGGAAACAAGGAGTGGCGCCTGGGCGCCCTGGGTGGCGCCTGGGCGCCACGTTCTGACTCTTTGGCAGAGAGTTGAGGGGCTGGCGCCTCCAGGCGCCCTGCGTGGCGCCTGGGCGCCAGCCATCAGATGTGCAGCAGAACCTCAGATTCTCCATGTTCCAGACCAGAATGGAAAGCCTACTAGAATGTACAACAAAAAGGCGTAAAAAGGCAAGGAAAAAGACTAAAATAAGATAAAGCAAAGCAACAACTATGTACAAAGAGGAAAGCAAAAATGAAGGACAAAGCAAGGAAAAGGATAACAAAAACGGACAAAGGAGAGGAAAAAGCCCTAAAGAAGCAACCAAAATTAACCAAAATAGAGGACTCATCAGTAACCAATCTGTTGTGATGTACTACAATAGATTGAAGAAACTTTGGGAAGAACTCAACGTTCTTCAGCCGGCTCCACAGTGTACTTGCGGCATTATGGAGAGGTGTCAGTGCAATCTTTCTGAAAGTCTTGCTACTGTAGTTTCACAAACCAAGCTGATTCAGTTTCTTATGGGGCTGAATAATAGTTATGACTCAATTAGGAGTCAAATTCTGGTCTTGGACCCGTTACCATCAATGAACAAAGCTTATTCAATGGTTCTAAGAGTGGAAAAACAACGTTCAGTGCAAGGAGATATAATTAACAGCAACAGTACAGAAGGAAGTGCTATGTTGGCAAAGATGTCCCAGCAAAACAGTAAGTCTCAAAACAATAAAAGGAATCAAAAGAAGGAGGACAAGTATTGCGAGAACTGCAAGGCTACAGGACATATTAGAGAAACATGTTTCAAGCTGCATGGGTATCCTGACTGGTACAAGCAGCTAAAAAAAGACAAGGCAGCTTCGAATGGAAAGGGATATGCTAATATGAGCAGCTTGTCATCTGAAGAGGGAGGTGAACCGAAGAAGGATTCAATGACAGTCAGTCCAGCTATGGCAGACTACATACAACAGGAGATTAGTAAGATCATAAAGGGAAATTCAGAGCATGTCAACTTTGCTCAGACCATGGAATATGCTGGTAACACTGTTTTGAATCCTATTTTAAGTAGCAGTGTATGCAATGAGTATTGGATAGTGGATACAGGGGCCACTAATCATATATGTGCTAAAAAGGTTTTATTTGAGTCACTGAGTTTCTTAGCATATAAAGTAACCATATACTTACCAGATGGAGAAACTAAGAATGTTCAACAATGTGGGAACATAAAGCTAGATAAAAGGCTTGTGTTACGTAATGTGTTATACATCCCCACTTTTAAACATAACTTATTGTCAGTACCTATGCTTTGCAGTGATAGTAGACTAAAGTTCAGCTTCTACTCATCATTCTGCGTATTGCAGGACTGGAGGACTGATTGCATTATAGCCGTGGAGGAAATGAAGGACAGATTGTATTTGCTAAGCTCAAATTCATTCTTGCCAGAGACTATACGGAAAGCTTGCAATATGTTTTTGAATAATGAACCAATACAGTACTGTATGATGAATAAAATGGATTTAAATTCCATGTGGCATGATAGGATGGGACACCCATCAGATGTAGTAATGAAACATTTACCATTTTATAACAGTGATGGTTATTCTTTGAAACACTGTGATACTTGTCATATTACTAAACAAACAAGGCTTTCTTTCCCTGTAAGTAGCAGTAGAGCTACTATGATTTTTGAAATGATTCATGTAGACATATGGGGTCCATATAGGGAAGAAAGTATTACTGGTGCAAAGTATTTTCTAACAGTGGTAGATGATTATAGCAGGACCACCTGGGCTTATTTGATGAGAGAAAAGAGCCAAGCAATATCTCTCCTGAAGGCTTACCTGGCAATGGTGAAAAGGCAGTATGACAAGGCAGTGAAGGTGGTAAGATCTGATAATGGCGCTGAATTCCTTAGTAAAAACTGTCAGATGTTGTTCAGTGAGTCAGGCATAGTACATCAAAAGAGCTGCATTTATACTCCCCAACAAAATGGGGTGGTTGAAAGAAAACATAGGAGTATAATTCAGATTGCCAGGTCACTATTATTTCAGGCAGGTATGAAGATGAAATTCTGGGGTGAGGCTGTCCTGCATGCTGTATATCTCATAAATAGATTACCTTCATCTGTGCTAAGTTGGAAAACACCTTATTTTATGTTTTTTGGAAGAGATGCTTCTTATGAAAATATAAAGTGTTTTGGGTGCTTGAGTTATGTTACTGTTCAACAGCCAAAAAATGATAAATTTGGTCCAAGGGTAGAGAGGGGTGTTTTTGTTGGCTTTGCACCTGGGCAAAAGGGGTATAAGGTATATATTTTGGAAACTGGACGTATAATTCTGTCTAGGCATGTTGTTTTCCAGGAGAATATATTTCCTCTTAAGGGTGATTCTCATGAATTGCAGGGTAATAAAAGTGTTTCACCCAATGTACCTGTATGTTTTGATGTTTTTTTGATTGTGAAGATGCTGTAGCACCGAGAAGGAGTATGCAGGAGATCAACAGGCATGACAGTGGTAGCAGCTGTGTTGATGGAAGAAATATAGAAGAAGGTGAAAGTGGTGATAACAGCACTGACAAAAGAAGCACAGAAAGAGGCCGTGACAGTGAAATTGACAGAAGTAATACAGAGGAGAATTCTAATCAGGATACAGAAGATGGAGTAATTCAAAGGAAACTCAGTACTAGAGTCAAGCAGAAACCTGCTTGGATGGATGATTTTGTGTGTCATTTGAATTGCAATATTCATAGACAAGAAAGTCTCAATGATTGCAGGTCAGAGAGATCGAGCAATCACTATGATTCAAGTAATCATTTTACTCTTACACACATGAATTTTATAGCTAATTTGTCTGCTGTTCAAGAGCCTAATTCTTATCAGGAGGCGAGGAAGGAAGCGGTATGGGTGGATGCTATGAATGCAGAGATAGAAGCTCTGGAAAGGAATGATACTTGGGAGATAACTGAGCTACCAAAAGGGAAAAAACCCATAGGATGCAAATGGGTTTATAAGGTACAACTTAAGCAAGACGGAAGTGTAAAGAGGCACAAAGCAAGGTTGGTAGCGAAGGGGTATCATCAACTAGAAGGTGTGGATTTTCATGATAGTTTTTCCCCTGTGGCCAAAGTAGTGACTGTGAGGGTTTTTCTGACTTTGGCAGCAGCCAATTCTTGGTCTCTTCATCAATTAGACATTAATAATGCTTTTTTGCATGGGTATCTAGATGAAGAAGTTTATATGGAGGCGCCCGAGGGTTATAGCAAACTGAAAGAAGGTCAAGTGTGTAGGCTGAGAAGATCTTTATATGGCCTCAAGCAGGCTTCCAGGCAGTGGAACACTGAACTAACATCACAGCTGAAGGGATATGGTTTTGTGCAATCTGGTCATGATCACTGTTTGTTCATTTTAGCTTCTAACAGTTCATTTTTGGCTTTGCTAGTATATGTAGATGATATATTGCTAGCTGGAAATTCTGAGACAGAAATAGCGAAGGTGAAGGATTTTTTGGACAAAAAATTCACTATAAAAGACTTGAAGCATGCAAAATACTTTCTGGGTCTTGAATTTTCGAGATCAGAGAAAGGTTTATGGGTGAATCAAAGAAAATATGTTCTAGATTTATTAAAGGATGCTGGTTTGCAGGAGTGTAAGGCAGTATCATATCCTTTACCTAAGGGAATTAAATTTTGTAGCCATGATGGAAAATTGTTGTCTGATCCACAGAAATTTCGCAGACTAGTTGGAAGATTACTATATTTAGGCTTCACAAGGCCTGATATATCATACGCAACGCAGCAACTCAGTCAGTTTGTGCAAGCACCAAGAGAGGAACATTGGCAAGGGGCTTTACATGTGTTGAAGTACTTAAAAGGCTGTCCATCTTTAAGATTGTTTTTCCCTTCCATAAACTCACTAAAGATTACAGCCTACACTGACTCTGATTGGGGTTCATGCTTGGAAACTAGAAGATGTCTTACCAGTTACTGTATATTTTTAGGAGATTCACTTGTTTCGTGGAAGACAAAAAAGTAACCTACGGTGTCCAGGTCGACAGCAGAAGGAGAGTATAGAGCCATGGCTGCCACTACGTGTGAATTGCAATGGCTTAGCTATATAATAAGAGATTTTGGAATCAGATTACAGACTCCTATTAAACTGTTTTGTGACAACC
Source organism: Biancaea sappan (assembly GCA_037074585.1). NCBI lineage: Eukaryota > Viridiplantae > Streptophyta > Magnoliopsida > Fabales > Fabaceae > Biancaea > Biancaea sappan. Next base: position 14,421,889 of record CM073495.1, on the reverse strand, counting down.
AGGCAGCAATACACATTTCAGAAAATCCAGTTTTTCATGAAAGAACGAAACATCTAGATATTGACTGCCATTTCGTCCGAGAAAAAGTTATGGAAAAATTCATATCTCCACAGCATATTTCATCCTCACAACAGCTTGCTGATTCTTTCACCAAGGCTATTACAGGACCATTTTTTAGTGATATAAGGTCCAAGTTGAACTTGATGAACTGCCACCAAGTATCAACTTGAGGGGGGGGATGATGAAGTTTGTATTTAGACACGTGTCAATTAGTCTGATTATTTATTAATCAGTTATAGTTTTAGTTAATCAGTTTTAGATTAGTTTATAATTTGTTATTTTCAGTTTTGTTTTGTATATATATTGTGCCTTGCTGTACATATTTCTGTGATATAGAAGGAATTATTTTCTTTCTTTTGACTTACTTTACTTACCCGAAATCTCGTATTGAGATTGTCACACATTCTTGCACCACCAATGATTTCAAATTAGACAATGGTCTGTGCCTTGTTGGCCTGTACCACAATTCTTTCAACTCTGGATATTCCAAAAGCTCCAGGTGCTTGAAGTTGTGGAATGCAATCTATATACAAATTGAATTTATTGGATCTATCAAAATAAAAGCACAACGAAATACATTAAGAAACTTTAAACACATGGCTTTCATTAGTCATGTCTCAAAAATTGTCAAATTATGGCCCAAAAAAAAAATTTGAATGCATATTTTAAAAAGAAAAATAAAGATCACAAAGGCCATCCACTTGCAAAAAGAAAATAATTAATTGGGTAAATCAAAACACATCTTATCTATAAACATCTTATTTATTGTTCTACTCAGGTCTCCTTCCCAACACCATTGTTCATCTTTTTCCTCTATTAGCACCTTTGTAAGCATTGGTGAGCTTGCTTCTTTAATGGAAAAGATCTCCATCCTTGGGCATTCCCTCACAACTGCTTTTTCCAAGAGAGGAAACTTCAAGAAGCACTTACTGCTTGAAAAACTATTGAGCCTTGGCAAAAATTCCAGCTCTAAAATTTTCAAACCGCTAAATGCAATTTCACTTTTTGTGTCATCTTCCTTTTCTGTCACAATTTCTTCAAATGAATTGCATCTTTTTTGATTTCATTGTTTCCAGCTTCACTAAGCTTCTCGCCATTAATGAATTGATTAAATGAAAAAAACCGTTGCAATCTTCTAACTCTAGATATGTCAACTGGCAGAATGTAACAGAGGAAGGAACCAAATTTCTTATACTGGAACATCGTATCACTCTTAAGATTTCAACAACGAACTAGGTGAATTTGGGATCCTTCTTTAATATATGTTGGAGTTTATGTAAATCATATAGATTCATCTTTTTAAGCTGTGTGCTTGATTGATTTCCTCCCCCCTCACCTCTTGTTGTTTCATCGTTAAATATCTCCTTGAATGAACTCCATTGAACAACTAGAATGTCAAGATTGGGTACATGTTGTAGAAACAAATGAGGAAAAGCTGCTTCATCATCTTCAAATTGGGATATTCTAAGAAGTTTGAGTTTGCAGAATAGGTCCCATGGAACTTGGTGTTGCAATATCATAGTAGCAGCTGCATAATTTAGTGTCAACATCTCCAAGTTGCCAATCACCTACAACATAATAAATTTAATTGCTAGACGTAAAAGTATCACCATATTAAAAAAAAAATTAAAGGTCTAAGTTATACTTAGGGAATTTCCTCAATTTTTAAGACATGATAAAAAATGATAGTCCCAATGATCAATTTAAAAATGTGTAAGATAGTAATTGAAATGGAGTAAACGGATCTCACTCACTCACTCTCACTCACTCTCACTCACACACACAAATTTAAATCATTTTTCCTGCAAATTTTGTTTTGAGCAATGTAGAATTAATGAATCTAAAATATTTTGAATATACTATATATACATGCCATACTAAAAAGCGGCCACTTATAATCAATATACTAAATATGACTTCTATATAGAGATACTCGAGAAGAAAGTGCTACACATTATATTTACAATTTTTATACTAAAGGATAAAATTTTATATCATCCATACCTCCTCAATGGTAAACAAAGTTTGTAACACTGGGAAATGAAGTTGGTCAATGAGCGTCATTTCTTGACTTCTATTTGACTCTACATCGAATAGCTTCAACTGCTTACAATTGAACACATTTATTCTCTTCAAAGATTGACATTTTAGGGTATGTGCCCCTGCATAGAATCCCTTGAGTTGAAGCAAATGTTGTAGGCCCAAGGAGGCAAGATTATTAAACTCAAATAAAACAGTTTCCTCAATGGCTTTATCATTCTTTGAAACAATTTCCTTTATCCCACATGAGATTACTGTAAGAACTTCTAGTTGTGAAAGGTCCTTTGCTATGGAGAATGGGAAGACAAATTCTAGACTCTGACAATATTTAATCTGCATAGCTTGTAGATTGTAAAAGCCGAGAGTTCCTGGCAATCCTCATTCCACATTTGATTCAAAATTGGAAATCCATCCTGCAAAAAGTATTATGTGCTTTTTTTTTTTTGGGCCCCGGGGGGGGGGGGGGGGGTGGTCAAAGAACATGTACGTAAATTATGTTCCCGTAGAGTTGGGACGTAAGGTTGAGAAAACTCTGGTTCTTTTTTTTTTAACTTTTTTTTTCATTTTTTCAATAAACTACTTCACAGAAAACAATATCAAAGTATTTTAACAATCGACACAAGAATTAGTTAGAGTGATTCTCGGGTTGCAAGAAAATAAAAGTTTTTCTTTTTGAAATCGTTATTTTATTTTTGGACTGTGACTGTTTATAATATCAACATGCATGAGTAAGGAGTTTAATATCAATTCACTATTATATCACTATGCTTACAGAAATAGCATTCTTACATAAATTACAAGAACCATTTCATTGGCAAAGCTTTTTGTCAAGAAAAGACTTTTTTTTCCTTTAGAGAAATTTAAGAAGATCCAACTTGTTGGATGAGTAATATTTTGAGTTATTTTCATAATTTAATTCCAAATTCTAAATTGTTGACGCTAAAAACTATTCAGTGTTAGATCCATAACCTTATATCATGTACGTATAAATTGATCAAAAACTACATTGCATTTCCTTCGTTTTTTTTCCAATTTAGATTAAACAGAAATCATTCTCATCAAATTGATTTTTTATTCAATTGTATTATATGTAAATCTAGGTTATAGATAACTGACTTCTTAATCTATTGGTCCTGTCGCATTAGGTCAAGCCCTATCTCATCTAAATTTTAAATTATGTATAATCTCTAAATTACCTTTCTTATTATTTAAAACATCGGATCCTCTTCTTAATCTTTTCCAGTCAATCTATCCTTGACCTTCAAACATTTCAACTCCAAATCCTTTTACACATTTTTTGTTGGAAGAAATATCTGATAGGCTTACATTTAATCTGACGCTTTGCATTATCATAAAAAGTTTTTAATCAATAGTATTAGTGAATCATGCTGTACATTAGAATCAATTAACCCCATATATAAGCATAAATTTGGTAATCTAATTCAATTCACACTTCACAGTATAATAAGAACCTAACTAGCCAAATAGTAAAAATGAAAAGGATGCAGCTAGCCTATATAACAATTTAATTCAGCTAGGTGCAACCTAAGTAAAAAATGGGTTTTTGGGGGGGGGGGGTCGGGGAGGGGGATAAGTTACATATCCTTGGAATTGAATGCCAAATCATTCAAAAACATCTTTATTTATTCAATCTTTTTTATAGAAAAAGAAATGTTATTACTGAGAAGAGAGAAATACAAAAGGAAAAGGAAAAAAAAATACAGAACATTGGGAGGACAAGAGATCCTCCTATGAGTAGACTAAAATGAGAAAAAAATTGAAAACAAAAGACACCCCACAAGGTCCCTTACAAGATTAGTGTAACAAAGCCCTCCAGTTCCTATAAACATCGGATAGAGGCATCCTCTTAAATAACCCATTGGCCGAAACCCACAAAGATGCCACATGGTGGATGCGATCCCACAACAAGTGAGGGGGTAGGCACCAGTCATTAAAAACTCTAGTATTTCTTTTCATCCAGATGTATTACACAATTGTGAGCATAACTATTTTCTAAAGAGTTTTGTTCTCCTTTCTATTGCCAAAGGCAGTAAAATTAGTTGCAAGGAGTGCACCAAGATCAATTGGGCAAACCCAATTCTTAGACCAAATAACCTGTTCCAAATGCCACAAGCCACCTCACAATGCAGAAACATATGGTTGTTTGTCTCTGAATGCCTCATGCACATCACGAAAATATCAGGGGATAAAGCCTTACGAGGCCATTTGACTAGACACAGATCATTAGTATTAATTCTATTGAGCACTGTAGTCCATAAAAAGATTTTGACCTTTAAAGGTACCTTAACTTTCCAAAAAGGCCTATTAAATTGCAAAAAGACAATAGGATTGCGAATTAGAGAGTTGAGAAAAGAAGCACAAGTGTACAAGCGTGAGAAATCCAAATTCTACAGTCTCTTATTAGGAAAAGGTGATATACGAATGGGGTCCAGAATGTCCAGCAACGAAGAAAGGTTAGTCAATAGTCTATCATTAATATTTTTGGCAAAATGGAAATTCCAACTAGATTGGTCTCCTTGCAAGCAAAAGAAATTAGCAATGGGGCATCATGTAAGGAAGACGCAAAAAATAGATGCGGGAATATTTCTTTAAAAATAATAGGACCAATCCAACAATCCTTCCAAAAATGAATGCAAGCCATCACCAATAATCAAAGACAACAAGAGAGAGAAAATATGGTATACCTGGGAGATAGCTTTCCAAGGACTTGCATGTGTAATGACACCTCCCAAGCCCGCATCCCAACCATTCCAATGAAGCCCATATTTTGCCTTAATCACCTCATGCCATAGGAAGTTTGGCTCTAAAGGAAATCTCTATAACCACTTAGCTAAGAAGGATATGTTTTTAGACACCAGATTACCAAGACCCAATCCTTATCTTCCGTTGATTTGCAACACACCTCCCAACTAACCAAGTGATCCCTCTTTTTCTTCCCTCCATCAGACCAAAGAAAATCCCTTATAATCCTCTCAATCTTTTGAACCACTCCAACTGGAATCTTGAACAAGGATAAAAAGTACAAAGGCATACTAGATAAGGACACTTGAATTAAGGTTAATCTTTTCCCTAAGGAAAAGTAGGAGCCTTTCCAACTATCAAGCTTGCAGGAAATTCTTTGGATGACAGGATCCCAAAAAGAAACTATGCAAGGATTACCTCCAAGAGAAACACCTAGATAGGTAAGAGGCCAATTGAGTACTTTGCAACCAGCAATCTCAGCTAATTGCCCCAGAGAGCCTTCTTGAATATTAATGCCAGCTAAGCCACTCTTACCCGAACTAACCTGTAGGCCTGACCCAAGCTCAAAGATCTGAATCAGCAAAAGCACTCGAAAGAGGTTTTCCCTATCCTCATGTAAGAAAAGGATAGTGTCATCAGCAAACTGCAAGTGGGTGACTTAGCAACCATTACCCCCTATCGATAGACCTCTAAGAATCCCTCTATGAAAACCCCATCTCAACATATAGCTAAGGACATCGGCTGCCAGAGTAAAAAGAAAGGGGGATAACGGGCCACCTTATCTAACCCCACATTGACCTTTTTTACCAAGTTTTAGGCTACCCATTAATAATAATCGAGAAGGCCATCAAAGAAAGGCAACCGTTCATCCAATGCCTCCATCTATCACCGAAACCCTTGTGACAAAAAATCCAGTCTAGAAAGTCCCAATTAATTGTATTATAAGCCTTCTCAAAGTCCAGTTTGAACATAAGTCCCTGGTGCTTTCTGCGTCTGACATCCTCAACTATCTCATTAGCTATTAAACTAGCATTGAGAATTTGTTACTTGGCAATGAAAGTACTTTGGTTCTCTGATATGGAGTTCTTGATGAAAGCACTCAACCTCTTAGAGAGCACCTTGGCGATGATCTTGTAAACACTAGTAACCAAACTAATAGGCCTGAAATCCTTCACCTTGATGGATCTGTCATTTTTGGGAATAAGGACAATGAAAGTACAATTCATACTGGTCGGTATATAGCTAGTATGAAAGAATTCTCCAAAAATGTTGATCACATCTTTCTTCACAATTGTCCAACAGGCTTGGAAAAAAGCCAAGTTAAACCCGTCAAGCCGAAGAGCCTTATCCTTGCCCATCTTCCAGATGGCATTTCTAACGTCTTCGTCCTCAAAAAGTCTTTCATTCCAATTCCCTTGAACACCGTCAATGGGAGACCAGTCCAAACCCTCAATCATCGGCCTCTCATGCATCTCCTTTGTGTATAGCTTCTTGAAAAAACTGATCACCTCATCAGTAATCCCCTCGTTATCCTTAACAATAGTGCCATCATCCACCTCTAGCTCCTTTGTGAAACTCTTTCTCCTCTTCTCATTAACCACCTTATGGAAGAAACTTGAGTTCACGTAACCCTCATGAGCCCACTTAATTCTACTCTTTTAACGCCAACTTATATCTTCTTTTTTGATAATGTCATCCAAAGCATTCCTGAGAGTCACTTTACGCTTGACAAGAGTTGCCTCAAGCCCACCCTGGCTTTCTAGTTTGTCAAGAATGTCGAGCTCTTTAAGAATATCTTTCTTCTAGGTTCTGATTCCCCAGAAACTTCTAAGTTCCAGATCTTCAACTTCTCCTTCACAAATTTTAGTTTCTTCATGAACTTAAAACCCTCCCAACTAGGTGTTGTGTGTTTCGACCACCACTTCTCCCATTATTGAGGAAAGACCAATGGTGTAACCACATATTTTCAAATTTGAAAAGGGTAGGACCCCATTTAACTCAGCTAGTCTCAAGGATAATGTGGAAGTGGTCAGACAACAGGTGCTAGCCCATTTCCTGGATAGGATCAGGAAAAAAATCCTCCAATTCACAGTTGATAAAAAATCTATCAAGATGAGAAGAAACTACCAAACCCCTGTTGACTGACCAAGTAAATTGGGCATTGGAGAGAGAGAGGTCCCTAAGCCCGTAATCCCTGATAAAAGTGTTAAAACCTCTCATGCTAGCATTGATATTAGATCCACCTACCTTCTTGTTAGGGACGTGCACAACATTAGAATCGCCGCCAACATACTAGTAAGGCTACAGAAACCGTCAACATAAGACAACTCCTCCCATAAGTCTCCCCTCAACTGAGGGTTCATTGGACTGTAGACATTGGTGAACCACCAACACCCATTGTCCTTGAAGTTAAGTAACACCGAGAGAGAAAAAGCACCCACCAGCACATCCATTTTGGAGGTGACCCGAGTGTCCCAAATAATCAAGAGAGCACTAGTAGAAGGCAAAAACTCTATTTATAATCCCATATGCTTCGCACTAGAAATCTATCCAACTCCCCAAGTTTTGGTTTCTTGGATCAACCCAATGTCCGGTTCTACCCACCTAAAAACTTCTTTCATCTTTTTTCTTTTGAGTGGGTTACTGAGTCCATTCACATTCCAACTTATGATCTTTATAAAGAACTTAGCTTACCCTTCTCTCTCTTAGGTTTCCCATAATTAATTGAGGATGCCAACCTTTTTATCTCCCTTTCGACATTTTTCTTCTTCCCTTGGTAAGTCCTAGGGACTATAACACCTTAACCTCCTTTCTGAATTTATCTCTCAGCTTAAAGTTAAGAGATTTAATCAGGCCTTGGAGATCTCGATTGTCCCTCTCACCCCCTAAGTGGTGTAGAAGAATGGAAGGACCCTCTATCTCATTACCCTTCCCAATGACACAGGAAGATTTATTTGGATCGGGGGAGTGATTAGTGACCTCTTGAGCGACATCATTACACATGCAATTCCCTGCAAAACCAAACCGAGCCACACCAAGAGTGTTAAGAATAGGGTTAAAATTGACAGATTGGGAAGAAAAGATATTGTCTTTTTGAGGAGGAAAGGAAGAAAGTAGAGGCACCTCTGGGCCAAATGGCAGTGCTCAAAAGATTGATACAATTATGTGACAATTCAGAATGCCCCTTAGAGACTTCATCATCCTTATTTTACAAAAAGAGCTGGTGAACATCTTCCAACCCATCATCAAAATCCCCTATTGAATATTCCTTATCAGTGATTTGTTGCTCGATTTATTGAATGAGAAAACCTTTATTTCTATCAAAATCAGACAATGGGTGATCTTCGTCAGAGGTACTCTCCTCTTCCCTATAAGAAAAAACTTCTATACCTGTTAAGCTTGTGAAGTTTTCAAACATCCTATTCAGATCATCATCATTCCTAGTTTTGAGGTCAAAATAAGGGTCTTTTTCAAAGAACACTCCCATTCTGTTGTTGGAGGCTTTGGGGGGAACAACCAACATACAAGGATATGCAACTAGGTCAGGGACGAAATTCCACCTACTTTGCGTGGTGGTTACTAGCTGCTGGAGCTTGCTAGCATATCTTGGATGGCTTCTGAGTGGACTCCGATGCTGTCTGGGTTGACAGTGGTATCTCGAGTCTTCCTCAACCTTTGGCCCATGTTCCTCTCTAACGCTCCTCTCTGAGTGAGACGCAAAGGAGTGAAGAGTGGCGATGGCCAGATATTTAGGTGCTTCGGCGGCCTCTCCAACACTCAATGGTCACTGTCGGTAGTTTTTGTGCAAGTCCAACCACCTTCCACCAGTTGCATCGACCTGGATGAGGATGCTGGTGTTCACGAGTCTTGAAGCTTCAGATGTGCCCATTCCCTATTTACCTGGGTTGAGTAGTCTCCATAGGACTGGTTCACATTCTCAATATGTGGGTTTTGGGCCTTATTGTCCCTCTAGTTCTTCAAGGCCGATCTGGGAGCTGGTGGCCCAAAGGATTTGGCCTGATGGTTTCTCATCTTGCTTATGTAGGGCATGGGCCTAGGGGGATAAGGACTTAACTTCTTCCTAATTGGGCCTTTGTCCTCAGTGGGTATTCTCACTAAAGCCTAGAATACCTTTCTCATTCCCTCAGGTTCTACCATTGCTCTAAGGGTCTTCGAAAAAACAAAACCAGAAGTTCTTTTTTTGAGGCCTTCCATCTTGTTGCTACCTATCACATCTTCCGCTACTGCTTTACCCTTTTTGTGATTGTCACGTTGACCAAGGACGCCAAAGCCAAGTAATACTCCCTTTGCAACCCCGTTGACCCAGCTTCTAGCAGCAGCATTATCCAAATTTTTAGGCATGTCAAAAATCCTGCCTGAGTCTTCGGGGAGTCCACCATCATCGTCTTGAGGAGTTTCTTTCTTAGACACCACCTTCTTGCTCTTGAGAACATCAGCAAAAGTTCTTTTGGCATCCATAACAGAGTTTGATAGCAGAGGTAACCCTCCTTTTTTAACCTTTGAAATTTCAACCCTTTCAGAAGACACCAAGACATTCAAGGCATGCCCAAAAGACTTCCATCCCTTTCCACCCATTCCCTTGGGGATAATGACACAGACTCATTTTCCTCCTGATAGATAACCAGAAATTCTCCCTTACAGTTCATGCCTAACTCCGCTGAAAAGGAGGTACCCTTTTCTTGACAGCTTTTCATATCAAACCCCTTCCACTTGCCAACTTGGAAGATAGAAGAGAGCCATCTAGCTGAATCCCATCCCAAAAAAATAGAGAACAAAAGGCCTCTTCCTTTTTTAGTAATAAATATTTTTGGAACATCTCCTACTCGTTTCTTGACCAAATCAAAGGTCTTTGCTTCAATAGCAAACCTTTGAATCATCATTTTGATAGGAAATAGAACTAACTAACACGAAATCAAAGCAAACTAAGATCTCAAACAGTAACATTACATCTTTCAGCAAGAAAAGAAAAATCCAAAGGGTTCTTCAACATGAAGAAAATCAAAAAGCATACGCAGATGATACGATAAGAATACTGTTTCATTTAATCAAACTTTACTAGTGGGATAGAGAGAAGGAGAAGAAAAAGAGCTCTAGGAAAACTCTATCATCCTTTTTCGCCGAAGAAAAAGCATAACATCCATTAACAAGAAAGGACAGCATAACAACTAGGGTCCCAATGCAGGGTTCTAATATTTATATAAATTTAATGCAACCCATAAAGTTATGAAGAAAAGACGCATTTGTTTTTACAAGACTATTAGATTTTTTATTATCAGGAAAGGGTACAATTTTGTATCAAAAAGATATTTGGCAAAGTATTTAGTCTATGGAAGACCTTAAATATCAACATTTTAGATCTTTCGCTAAGAATCTTTGTTATTATGTTTGACATGGCACATTATTTGTTTACTGGATGTTAGCTATGTTCCAAGTTATATGAGAAGAAACAAGAGAAAGAGAGAGAGAGGGATAGAGAGAGAGAAATTTAAATGAAGTGCAATGAAGTTCTGAAAAGATTAAAAAAATAATGTTATTCAGTTGCAGAAAAATTTAAATGAAATTCAAACTAGTCCTAAAAGTTTAAAAACTAAAACTATTGCATTCATACATATAATATTGCAAAATCAATTATGGAATCTATATATTGACAAATAATGTTAAGCAAGAAGACAGAGTGGGTGTTGGTTTTGCAAATGTAGTATGCACTACTGGTTCAAGTGCTGCCTAGGACAGTGAAAAGATTAGGAAATTATAAAAGGAATCTTTATCATGACTTTAAAAAGGTAATTGTACAATGTGCAATGGCATTTCTGCGTGACCAAAGCATAGAATGGTGTAGTTTTTGTCAGACACTACAGTACATATGCATATGCATGGATTAATTTGTATTGATTTTTTAATCTTTTAGGGACTATTTAAATTTCTTTTTGAAAGTTTCAGAGATTAGACAATAATGGATTACCAAAAAAGAAAATTAAATATGGTGAATTATGTGTCCATAGAGCCATTAGGTTTTCAAATAGATTAACAAATAGGTGAAGGGCTAAATTGAATGAATAACTCTTATCCGACTACAAGCATTAAGTATTTTTGTAAATGTCATTGCTTTCTAGGACTCAAATAAAACTCAAAAACACTACAAAAGATATTATATTTTATGAATTTTAACAATTAGAAGAACTAATACAAGATATAATTATCACAGCCTTCATAGGCCACACATGACCATTTGGGCGACTTGTTAATGTCAAATTATATTTCTATATCTTAACATATCATAAGAAAATTAATTAATTATGTTGGATTATGTATACCATGCAACATTCTAAGAATCAGTCGCAAATCTCTACATAGATCTACATTTTTTTTTGAAACTTTTTAAACTATGTAGACGCTCAGAATTTACGAAAGTTGTAGCACATACTTTTTCAACCAAAGTAAGAGGGTCCTTAGGTTGGATATACACACTTGAAGCTTCTAACGTCTTCAAGAGTTGGTGGTCATCACCAACATGCTCATCACTTGAATTATCAAAACTAACAATTTCCTTGGTGACTTGCTTTCATATGTGCTTCAGATTAACTAGATTTTCAACACTTACTTTTTTCAATTTAACATTTTCCTTCACAACTGCTTCACTTTCATTCATACCACCCAAATCAAACATAGCTTCGAGTAAATCACAATTTCTTACTTCAAGCTCTTCCAAATTAGAAAGTGCCTGTAGTATATTTAAAGGAAGAAGAACATTTGATAACCAATCACATTCTTACACCACCAATGACTTCCAAGTAGAAAGCAGTCTGTGCCCAATAGGCTTGTACCACAATTCTTTCAACTTTGGGTATTTCAAAAACTCCAAGTCCTTGATGTCGTGGAACGCAATCTATATACAAAGGAATTTATGGGATCCATCAAAATAAAAGCACATTGAAACACATTAATAAACTTTAAACACCTGATTTTCATTAGTCGTGTCTTAAAAATTGTCAAATTATGGCTCAGAAAAAAAAAATTTGACTGCATATTTTAAAAAAGAAAAATAAAGTTCACATAGGCCATCCACTTACAAGAAGAAAATAATTAGTTGGGTAAATCAAAACACACTTTATCTATAAACATCTTATTTATTATTCTACTCAGGTCTCCTTCCCAACACCATTGTTCATCTTTTTCCTCTATTAGCACCTTCGTAAGCATTGGTGAGATTGCTTCTTTAATGGAAAAGATCTCCATCCTTGGGCATTCCCTCACAACTACTTTTTCCAGCGGAGGAAACTTCAAGAAGCACTTACTGCTTGAAAAACTATTGAGCCTTGGCAAAAATACCAGCTCTAAAATTTTCAAACTGCTAAATGCAATTTCACTTTTTGTCCCATCTTCCTCTTCTGTCACAATTTCTTCAAGTGAATTACATCTTTTTAATTTCATTGTTTCCAGCTTCACCAAACTTCTGGCTGTTAATGAAGTGATTAAATTAATGAAATCGTTGCAATCTTCTAACTCCGAATATGTCAACTAACAGAATGTAACAGAGGAAGGAACCAAATTTCTTAGTTTGGAACATCGTATCACTCTTAAGATTTCAACAACCTGAAGATCTGGGTGAATTTGGGATCCTTCTTTAAATATATGTTGGAGCTTATGTAAATCATATAGATTCATCTCTTTAAGCCGTGTGCTTGATTGATTTCCTCCTCCCTCACCTCTTGCTGTTTCATGGTTAAATATCTCCTTTAAAGAATTGCATTCAACAACTAGAATCTCAAGATTGGGTATATTTTGTAGAAACAAATGAGGAAAAGCAGCTTCATCATCTTCAAATTGGGATATTCTAAGAATTTTGAGTTTGCAGAATAAGTCCCATGGAACTTGGTGTTGCAATGTCATAGTAGCATCTACATAATCTAGTGTCAACATCTCCAAGTTGCCAATCACCTACAACATAATAAATTTAATTATTAGAAGTAAAAGTATCACTATATTAAAAAAAAATTTTAAGTTCTAAGTTGTACAAAGGGAATTTCCTCAATTTTTAAGACATGATAAAAAATAATAGTCCTTAAGATCAATTTAAAAATGTGTAAGATAGTAATTGAAATGGACTAAAGGGAGCTCACTCACTCACTCTCACTCTCACAAATTTAAATCATTTTTCCGGCAAATTTTGTTTTGAGCAATGTAGAATGAATGAATCTAAAATATTGTGAATATACTATACGAACATACTATACTATAAAGCGGCCACCTATAATAAATATACTAAATATGACTTCCATGCAGAGATACTCGAGAAAATGCTATACAACAGGATAAAATTTTTTATCGTCCATACCTCCTCAACAGTAAACAAAGTTTGTAACACTGGGAAATGAATAGCTTCAACTGCTTACAATTGAACATATTTATTCTCTTCAAGGATTGACATATTTAGTCCCCTGAGTTGAAGCAAATGTTGTAGGTCCAAGGAGGCAAGATGATTAAGCTCAAATAAAACAGTTTCCTCAATGGCTCCATCATTCTTTGAAACAATTTCCTTTATCCCACATGAGATTACTGTAAGATCTTCTAGTTCTGAAAGGTCCTTTTCTTCTAGTTCTGAAAGGTCCTTTGCTATGGAGAATGGGAAGACATAGTCTAGACTCTGACAACATTTAATCTGCATAGCTTGTAGATTGTAAAAGCAGAGTGTTCCCTGGGAATCCTCATTCCACATCTGATTCAAATTTGGAAATCCATCCTGCAAAAAGTATTATTCTAGTCAAAGAGCTACAATATATATATTTTTTCTTTAGCTATGGGCTTTCTATTCTTAGTTCCTTTTTTTTTTTTTGGGGGGGGGGGGGGGGGGGAGGGGTGGGGGTGGTCAAAGTACTTCATGTACGTAATTTTTGTTCCCGTACAGTTACGACATAAGGTTGAGAACTTAACTCTGTCTTTTTGACTTTTTTCCTTTTTTCAATAAACTACTTCACAGACAATAAAATAAAGTATTTTAACATCCGACACAAGAATTAGTTATAGTGATTCTCGGGTTGCAAGAAAATAAAAGTTTTTCTTCTTGAAATCATTATTTCATTTTTGGACTGTGATTGTTTATAATATCAAAATGCATGAATGAGGAGTTTATTATCAATTCACTATTATATCACTATGCTTACAGAAATAGCATTCTTACACAAGAACCATTTCATTGGCAAAGCTTTTGTCAAGAAAAAAACATTTTTTCCTTTACAGAAATTTAAGAAGATCCCACGTGTTGGATGAGTAATATTTGAGTTATTTTCATAATTTATTTCCCAAATTCTATATTGTTGACGCTAAAAACTATTCAGTGTTAGAACCGTAACCTTATATCATGTACGTATTAATTGATCAAAAACTACACTGCATTTCTTTCGGTTTTTTTTTCCAATTTAGATTAAACAGAAATCATTCTTCGTTTTTCGTTTCTAATTGTATGATATCTGAATCTAGGTTATAGATAACTGACTTCTTAATCTATTGGCCCTGTTGCATTAGGTCAAGTCCTATCTCATCTAAATTTTAAATCATGTATAACCTCTAAACTACCTTTCTTTTTATTTAAAACATTACGTCCTCTTCTTAATCTTTTCCAGTCAATCTATCCTTGACCTTCAAACAATTCAACCCCAAATCCTTTTACGCATTTTTTGTTGGAAGATATATCTGATAGACTTAAATTTAATCTGACGCTTTGCATTATAATAAAAGTTTCTAATCAATTATTAGTAATTTTGTATCAAAAAGATATTTGGTAAAGTATTTAGTCTATGAAAGACCTTAAATATCAACATTTTAGTACTTTCGCTAAGAATCTTTGTTATTATGTTTGACACGGCACATTATTTGCTTACTAGATGTTAGCTATGTTCCAAGTTATATGAGGAAAAAGAGAGAGAGAGAGAGAGATTTAAGTCAAGTGCAACGTAGTTCTTAAAAGATCAAAAAATAATGTTATTCAGTTGCAGAAAAATTTAAATGAAATTCAAACTAGTCCTAAAAGTTTAAAAACTAAAACTATTGAATTCATACATATAATATTGCAAAGTAAATTATGGAATCTATATATTGAAAAATAATAAGCAAGAAGACAGAGTGGGTGTTGGTTTTGCAATTGTAGTATGCACTATTGGTTCAAATTCTGCCTAGGACGGTGAAAAGATGAGGAAATTGTGAAAGGAATCTTTCTGATGACTTTAAAAAGGTAATTGTAGAATGGGCAATGGCATTTCTTCGTGACCAAAGCATAGAATGGTGTAGTTTTTGTTAGACACTACAGTACACACGCATACGCATGGATTAATTAGTATTAATTTTTTAATCTTCTAGGGACTATTTAAATTTCTTTTTGAATTTTTCAGAGATTCGACAATAATGGTTTGTGAAAAAAAATTAAATATGGTGATTTATGTGTCCATAAAGCCATTAGGTTTTCAAATAGATTGACAAATAGGTGGAGGCTTGGGTTTCTAAAGACTGTACTAAAATAACTAACTATTCCCTAAAAATGGAAGTATTCAAGGACGAGGATTATAAAGCTCAGAATTGACAAAGTAGGAACAATTTAGTAACAACTCTGGGTGACAATTAGATGTAATAACAATTGTTACAATTAGCTACATCCTCTCTCTCTTACCTCTCTCCTTCTCTCTGCTTTCCTCTGCTACTTTTCTGTTCAAGTTTCTTCGTTTTATTAATCTCATATTCCATTTTGTTGTAATGTGAACCTGATGGGACCGGTACAAAATATAGGGAAGGGATAAGGAACAAAAAAAAAATATAAATAAATAAAATAGGCGACAACAAGGCTTATTGGACACGTCAGCATTAAGGGTAGTTAGAGAAGGGTCTTTAAAATGGTAGCATGAGAGAGTGGAAGGATGGAAAATATTGGAGGTAGTTTGGGAGAGCTCTAGACATCTCGAATGTATAGAATTGGAGCTCTAGACCTCTCGAATGTCTAGAATTGCCTTTACCTTGTGTTCTTACTGAGTCTTGTGTATTACTTGGAATTTCTGTGCTGTGTTAATTTTCTGCAATTGTGAGAGGTTTATTTTCAGTTGTTGAAGTGCTGTAATACTATCTTTTCCTCACTTTCTCCTATTTCAATAAAATTACTTGTAAATCAAAATGCTTTTTTGTTTTCGTTTAAGAAAGTCAAAACTTTAAAAACTTGTTAAAACCAGCTAAACTGAAAAAACAAATGAAAATAAATTGAAATGGCCATAACTATATATAAACTAAATTGTCACTGCTCAATTGATTAAATGTAACAAAACATTTTAAAATGTATTTTAATTAAATATTTCCACTAATCATAATAAAAAACCAGTTTTTGGAAAAAATAATAACAAAAAAAAAAGGAGAACAAATAGACTCTTACATTTTTTTTTTTGGGTGAAAGTGAGGGTCCAAAAGGTAGACTCTCGGAGATTTTTTAATTTTTTTTCTTTAGCCAAAAATGATTTTAAATAGTTACTACTTTGGTTTAGTATTTTTAACCCACGTTATAGGCATAACAATACAATGTTACTTGAATTAAAATTTTGTCAAATATTTCAACGAAATAATTTTCATATAACTTAAGAGTTGTCTAAGAATTTGATACTTTAAATTTATTAAAACAAGAAGGAATTTGACATAATATTAAGAATAAGTATCATATATTTTTGTTTATATCTAAATCTAAACAAGTATACTTTCTTTTTCTCTTGATTAATTTAAATAAATATACTAAAAATTTAAATTGTATAATTTTAAATTTGCGTAGAAAACGTTGCAAGTGTATAATCAGTGTTATAAAGCTACCTGCGATACATTTCAGTTCAAGTATTTAAAAATTTCATAATATAGTAGGAAGAAATGTATATCTTAACTATTTATAAAAATACCCTGTAGTGTTTATTAGCATAGAGCCTCATTCTAACACATTTGAATTGCTAATCAACAAAAGAAAAAGGGGGGGGGGGGGTGGGTGTTAATTGCCAAATTAACATGATTTATGTACCTTTTTCTTGGCAAATAAACCTCACTGCTGCTTGATTTGTACTGAATTATGACCTTCCGGCCTCAAGATATGCTGATGTTGATTTTCCTAAGCTCTTGCAATTATCTATATTTTTCATCTTCAATTTCATGCTAGTAATTGGCATTTGACCTTGCATTGCAGAGTACAAAAGAATACATTTTGGGAGTAAGGAAAGATGAAGCAGCAAAACAACATTGGAAGCAAATCTGGCCTTTCCCGCTGCAGCGCCATTTAATTCCCGCTACAATGCAGTCAGGCGCCTAGCGCCAGCTGAAAGTAATGGTTGGAACTCAAGAGGGGGGTGAATTGGGTTTTATAAATTTTTCAAAAAACTTTATTGGAAGTTAAAATGATTTTCTGTAAAAGTACAATGCTTAGGATAATAAATACAACATAGAAAATCAATGTGCTATCAAGATAAATAATTATAAGGAGCAAGGAAATAAAGAATAGATAACAGTAAGCACAAATAAAGGAGTGAGGGATAGAGAAAACAAACTCAGAGATTTATACTAGTTCGGCTAATCTCAAGCCTACATCCAGTCCTCAAGAAGTCACTTGAGTATTTTCACTATACTTGTAAGTTTGATCCGGGTACTTGCAAACCACTACAAAGAATTTCGTTAGCCAAGGCTCCTCCACAACGCAATAGAGAATTTATGAATTCAGGCTCCTTCTCAACCCTCCGGAGAATTTCTGCTAAACTGGCTTCTCTACAACCTAAAGGAAAGCTCTCTCAATAAATACTCTATCAAAGAATACTCTCCTTGATAATACAACTCAAGATAATATTTGTGTTGATCAAAATCAACAATTACAGAGAAACTCTCTAAAAATAGAGTATATATTACATTGATAAGCTCACAAGGGTACAATCTACATAAGAGAGAATTTACAGATGATGTTCAGCAATAGGAGTGTTCTCTCTGCTATTTTGATAGCCCCCAAGGTTGATATATGTAGCCCAAGGACGAATAAGACCGTTGGAGACAAATCCAAGGTGGTTCCATAATGATGTCAGCAAAAACTAGACGTTACAGCACATTTTCTGATGTCGGTGGTCGACCAGTGTAGTCCAGAAGTGATTCATCAGTCACACTGGTCGACCATGTAGATGGGGTGGTCGACCAATGCTTATGGTTCCTCCTCAGGATATTGCTTATTGGAGTCTGTTGGTCGACCAGTGCAGATAGGGTGGTCGACCAACGCTTGTGGTCTTCAAGAATCTTTGTTTCTGGAGCTCGTTGGTCGACCAGTCAGGATGGGGTGGTCGACCAGTGCTCAAATACTTTGCCTCTGGAGCTCGTTGGTCGACCAGTCAACATAGGGTGGTCGACCAGTGCTCAAAGACTTTGTCTTTGGAGCTCGTTGGTCGACCAGTCAGCATAGGGTGGTCAACCAGTGCTCAAAGACTTTGCTTCTGGAGCTCGTTGGTCGACCATTCAGCATAGGGTGGTCGACCAATGCTTAAAGACTTTGCTTCTGGAGCTCATTGGTCGACCAGTTAGGATAGGGTGGTCGACCAGTCACTTGTTATCTTCAAATACTTTGTTTTTAGAGCATGGTGGTTGCTCTCTTGATGTATCCAAGCTTCCAAGATTTCAAATCTTCTAATTCTTCATTTCTTGGAGCTTTGTTGTTTTCTTGAGTGAAGCATGATATTGTTTTTCCTTGTTCTTTAATCTAATGCTCACTCTTCTTGTTTTTGAACCAACCTCTCTTCTTGTTTTTGAACCAACCTATAAAATATATCTTACTTGCAAACCAAATGGTAAGTTCAATTATGATAATAGCATGATTCAATATATACAACATACATATTAAATAACATAATCATGCTTAAGTACTTGTAGCATATATATGATAATTAATCTCTATATATGTCAATGCTACAATTCAAATATATTTGTCATCATCAAAACTTATGGCATATAGCCTTAGGGCTAACACCAGCCACCCAGCGTTGGGCACTGGAGTGAAATTTCAGCTGAGAGTTTCTGTCTTCCACCGCTGCAGCGTGAGTACCTCCACTGCTCTCTGTAGCAGTCTGCTGCATCATTTTAATGGCTTCATTTTCTGTCTTCCACCACTGCAGCGGTGAGGACGCACCGTTGCAACGGCGGAGCTTCTGTTTAGCCACTTAGACTTCATATAAATAGGAGATCGGGAATTTTTCTTGAGGAGGCTGATCCGGAGAGGAGGAGGAACGCCGTCTTTGCTGAGCATAGAAAAGGGAACTCAACTTTGAAGGCTTTGGGGGCTCAAATCATCCTTCCAAAATCAGATTCATGACTTTCTTCACTCTTATTTCTAATTGTTCTTCTTTATTTTTCATGAGTAGCTAAATTTTCCATCTAGGGTTACTATGAACTCAACTCTAGAATAGATTTTGTTTCCTCTCATGTAATTGCAACTCTAATTCAATCAATATATGTTTTCTTATTCATTTTACTGTTGCATATGGTGGAATTGATCAGTCTATTTATATGCTTGTTGCTCTTATCAATATCGGGAGAGGGAGGTGAGAGTAGAACACTAAGTAGGGAAGACGAGTGTGCGAACCTTAACCTAAGTGTTTTCACTTGTTAGCTAATATGGATTTTAGCTGATCTCGTTTAATCAAAGCTAGGTTGGTTGTATTAGGCTTAACCCACACAAGGAATTGCGTAGGTGTTAAGCATCTTAATTGAAATTTGGGAGAATTCCTTTAAGTTATTAGAATAACTTAGGATTAACTTATTTGGTTGATTAATTGCAAATGCGTGAGAGGGGTTTTACGATTTCTATGACGGGGGAGAGGGATTAGTGACCCTAGGCTTTTAATTTAGATCAATTTCATCAGTCTTCGCATTGTTTACTATTATTAAAAGAAAATTTATAAAAATTTGCTATCATAGCTAGCTTTTATCGTCAGTTCTTCATTAGAGCTGTGTTCAATCCAATTGATTCATCTAAATAATTCAATTAAATTTCTTGGTTACTTAGTCGCTTAGTACTCGTGAGAACGATACTTTTACTCTTAAATCACTATATTACTTGAGCGATTGGTACACTTGCTAAACCACCTAACAGGGGGGAAGGGGGAAGAAGAAGCAAAACTACATAAAATCTAAAACTCCAACTAGAGTTGGTAACAAGGTATTCAAAGATTATTACAATGATAATTGCTAAAGTGATCTATTATAGCATATTAGACATCTCATGTAAATGTCAGAATTATGGGTGAACAGCAAAAAATTAATAAGCCATATGTTGTCAGTATTAGCACATTATTTGAATTTCAAAAAAATAAAAAAAAACATGTGAAATAAAAGAATAAAATAGAAGGAACGTACCTTGGCATTGAAAAACGAAGTTTGAATTTTAGTCCTTAATGACTCACTCGTTATCTTGATTGTAGAAGATATGCAGTCATTAGAGTAGAAATTATCAATCATCAGTAAATGTTGTAAAGTCAATGAGCATAGTCGAATAAACTCAATCTTGTCAATAATTATGCCACTATCCACGCTTTCCATAGAAACAATATTCTTCATAGAATTGCACTCAGAAACTTCAATCTCAAGAAGTTGAGAAAGCTCCTTAACCACTGAAACTGAAAAGAGATATTCTAATTAGTCACAACGTTTGACTTTGATGAGTTTGAGTTTGCCAAAGGAATTACCGGTAAGTGAGCCATGACATATCTTCTCCAAATTTGTGAGATTATGAAGTACAAGTGTCTCCAACTTTGGAAAGAGAACATGATTTTGATTTCTTTCAATTGAGTTAATGATGTGCTAAAGTTCGGCATTATTTTGAATGCAGAGGTGCTTTAACAATGAGAATCCTTCTCCATTCAAATGGTCAACCACATTCGAAATGCCATTTAACTCATCTAAGTACAAATCCTCCACTCTTTTTATCATCATTTTAATCCCATGCTCAAAATGAATGTTGGTTTTAAGCTTGAGCTTCAATAATCTTGTGGCCTTATAATCATCAAACCATTCCCATATATCTCCGATAACTATTTTATACCTTTCTAGCTTCTCAGACATAATAGTCTTAGGCAACATCCAAGCCTCTGGAACTTGAATTTCTAGAGCAGTCAAGTTTTTTAAATGCTTAAGCTCATCAAGGCTAGCATTTTCATTTTGCATAACTGAATCATATAGCTCTTACTTAATGGAGGTGTTGCCTATGTACAACTCCTCCAATTCATTCAAGTTAGATATGATATTGGGTGGGACGACATCAATTCCACAATTGTTCAAATCCAGCATTCTTAAATGAATTAATTGCCCAATTCCACTTGGTAGTTCTACCATTGAAGATCCCAAAAGAATAAGAATTTTTATGTTCTTCAAGGCTCCTATTCCAACCATATCTCTCAAATCACAATAACCGAAATACAATGTTTTAAGTTTGGTTAATGAAGCAAGAGATGTAGGTAGTGAAGGTATGATCATGTGCATCCAATCCAACATTTCAAGATTTGTCATGCCCTCAAAGAAAGAATGTGGAATTTTCGAAGAGTGATTATAAATACTATCAATAACAAGAAACTTAAGATTTGGGCAATCTAACCTTTCAGGAAATTTCTTAATATAGCAACCGTCCAAGATAATCTGGGTACATCTTTTGAGATAATCCTTTGTCGGAAAATCTTTCAATTGAGCATTCCTTTTCAACTTGAAAACATGTTGATCCCTAGATGCAATTGCGGCGGCTACTTCACAAACAATGTCATGCATTCTAAGCATTTCACTTGTGTCAGTTTCAAGCAACAAACAAGAAGCCTTCAAATCACTAATCATACTGTGAAATTTGTTTCTTTCATCTTCCATGGTATTTACATTCTTGAATATACCCAAGCCAATTCCATATATCAAGTAGTCACGAACTGAAGTAGATGTTCCAAGTGTTCCCAAGAGTAAGAATAGTGACTTCATTTTGTCACTCCCCAATTGTTTATAACTGAACTCCAAGACTGAATAAACTATTTCATTTAATCCTCCATCTCCAACTATTTCTAGTTGGTTTAAGGCATCTTTCCAATAATAAATATCCTTATTTTTTAATGCCCTTGCCACAAACACTACGAGAACTGGTAAGCCTCCACATTTTGTGGCCACTTGCTTTGCTGTGCTATGCAAATCAGCATTTTTAATAGCATCACCAACCATGATTTCAAATAAGCTCCAAGTTTCTTCTCCATTTAAAACTTCCAACCTAAAATCCTTTTGAGTCTCTATATTTTGTAATGTATCTCGCTTTCTAGAAATTAGCAGTATTTTGCAACCCTCGTGATTGATACGCTCATACTTCCCCTTTCCCTGCACTTCATCAACATTTAAAGGAATTCCAATTTTCTCTAAATCAAAATTTTCCCAAATATCATCCAGAATGATAAGGATAGTTTGCTCCTTTTTTATCCTCTCATGCAGTCGACTTGCTCTTACTAGAGGGGTCTTTTCTTCAAACTGCAAGCCCAATTGTTCTGCAATCTCATCTTGAATTCTGTTGAGATCTAGAGTTTGGATTGCATCTGTCATAACCACAGCTTCAAACAACTTGTCATCCTTAACTTTTTTAGCAACTTCTTTCACCATTGTAGTCTTCCCCAACCCACTTAAACCATAGACCCCTATTTTGCTTACTTTGGGGTCTTTCAAAGCCAACACAATGTCCTCCTTCATTCTATTTCTTGACTCAAGCTTTTCACATCCTCTTGTAGTGGAAGCCATGCTGACTACATCTAGAGGAGGGAGGTACCCAATTCAATCAAACTTTCCCTTTCCCTGCACTTGAGCAGCATTTCTTGCCAATTTCTTTGCTTTTCTACCAAGTTGGTGGCGTGACTTCAGGTCAAGAAAAGACCATCTGGAGCACCCCACATTGACCCGACATGGATCTTCACTAAGTTTGTTTGCTGCTTGGGTAATTTCATCCACTTTGTTCAACCAGTTTTGCACAACAGCTTCGATCTCTCCTCCATTTCTTCTTTCTACTTCAATATCATGCTTAATATGCTCCTTTGCCCCCTCTAACTCCTTAACTTGATCCTTTAGCTCATCAAAATTGTCTTTGTAGAAAATCAAATATCCCACTTGCCTTCCAATGGGTGCCACAGTATACCCTGCTAGTTTTGCAGCAATGGAAATGAGAATATCCATTGGTGCTTCCTGATTTGGCTGTGCAAGAAGAATATAAGACCAAGTTAGATTGAGAGGACAAAATGAGAGAGAAAAATCAAAACCAGAAATGATTGGTAGCACTAAAACATCATATTAGTTAGGCTTGCTGTTGCGTGAGATTGGGTGGAAAAAGAAGCACTAGAAAGGTGGCGTGACGATATATGAAATTCTCTGTTTTATAAGGAAAAGTCAACCTCGTACTGGAGCTATTTCGAAAGGAAAAAGTGGCAATATTGACAATAGTCAATGGGAAGTAGATGAACCACAGAACTGAGTGATGCAATAGAATTAACTCTAATCCAGAAGGCAAAATAATTTTGCACCTATCTTTTTGGAGGGAAAACATAAACTGGAACAAAAAAAACAAAATATAAAACAAAAAAACAAAATAGAGTCTAATTTTGAAACGAAACTATATATAGAACTCCCCCATTATACTGTAAAAAAAAACCCCACCAATCTTGAGCTTAAATTTATAGCTGACTACATATATATATATATATATATATATATATAGAAATAAAGCTTTATGTGACTCTTTTGTCGCTGAAAAAATTTAACTTATCATTATATAAAAAAATAAAAAAAAATCTTTGACATTTGTAACGTAGTCGTTGCTACAACAGAGGTCTTTGTGTGGTGGTATTTTAGTTATCTTTTAAATTATTTTTCATGAGATATCTTAAATTAGAATCACTATTTTATCATACAAAAGAAGTCACAACCCATGTATACTTATAAATATTTCATCTAATAAAAAAGGTTTCCTGATTTGGAAAACTGAAAATAAAAATCTCATCTATATGTAAAATATTTTTTATTTTAAACTAAATGGTAAAGTAAAAATATTTTATTAGCAAGAGTTATGACTAAACTCAACTAGTCAATCAGTGCCCCAAATATTCAAAATAAAGATTGTATTTAACCCCTAGTTGCATGTTACTACCCCCAAGTCGACTAGTAATAGAATTGCCCTCTCACAATCTTTTATGTATCCAATAGTTATTTTTCATAGACTCTATATATATATAAGTATTACTATATGATCTTCAACTTATTTTACTATCTTTGAGACAAAACTTCAATGAGTATCTACTTTTAGAGAGATGATTTGAGCAATATTTTTCTTCTAGAAGCCTTGTAAGGCAACCCTTGTGAGAGAAAATAAAAGTGAGGAAGTTCCTGAAGTGGTTTCTTCCAAAAAGAGAGGTGTGCTCTGTTTTAAAAAGAAAAAGAACTCAAGGTTGAATTGAAATTTGTAAAAACACATGACTAATTAAACTTGTGAAATTAGTGAAAAAATCTCAAATGAGTGCTTCAGAACCCGATGTAAGATTAGATTTGACATGAATCTAGATAAACCTTAGAGTTTGCTTTCTACTTTCTTTTTATATTTCAAGTTGATTAATCAGTGCTTTGTTTTTAGTTTGATATTTTATTATAAGTATTAATTAGTTGTTTAATACCCTTCCTTAAGTCCATCTCAAATAAACTAATAGTCGAAGAGTCTGTAAGAGTGTTCTAACTTTTTTAAAATTGAGTTATCAACTACTTATATATCATTGAGTGTAATTTTGTTTGTGTAACTTCATTAATTAAGACAAATTTTTTCATACTCTATGTAAAAAATATCCTTAGTTGATATATTTTGGAACAGCACTTTCTTTTACCTTCTCAGCATTAAACTCAAAGAAAATTGCTTATCGTTCATAAAATTCGTGACTTTAGGAGAGACAGCATCAGAAACAAGATTAATGAAGAAATAAAATCACCTTGAGCAATATCAATATCTACCATTTTCCAAACACCATAGTCTAAAAATTAAATCATTCACCATCGAATCATATATCTTTACAAGCTAATAATCACATATTTAAAATATGTATATTTAAATGCATTTATTGAATATATTATTGAATTTGTCTGAAAATTAATTCATCTACGATTGTCTGAGTTTTAATTAAATAATAAATCAAGGAGTATTTTATCTACTATTTGGAATATTTCATATGGGCCCAATTTAAAAACACTAATTTTACTATTATTATTAATTTTATAACTTTTATTATTATTCGTAGTCCCTTGAGAGAAAATTTTTCATCATTGAATCATCACATCTAGGTAAAAAAAATGCTTTTGAAAATCATTATTTTCTCCTCATCATCTATTTTTTTTTCTTAAAAATTCATGATTTTTCATTTTTGATTAATTGGGGTGTTTTAATGTCAAATTTCAAATAAATGACAAAAGATATTTATGATTTATATTTTTGCTTCCGCTTACACCATTATGTTATAATTATTGATAAGTTGTATTTTAAAGATAAAAAGATTTTGTTTCTTTATCTCACACCATAAATTGTGTCTATAAACATGAAGATTTGTTTTCGTTGTTAAAATGTCAAAATCGCGTGTGTTTATTGCATTTTAAAGTGCGTCTAACACATTCGTTTACAACATATAAGATGTGCTGGGTAAAAAAAAAAATATAATTTATAACTTATTTGATTAACTTATAAATTTATTAAAAATATTTGGTAAACAAACTTATTTCTTATTTTACTAACTTATAAGTTTATTAGAAAATGTTTGATAAACAAATTTATTTCAATAGCTTATAACTTATTCTAAAATGTTACTTTAAGTAGCTTATAGCTTATAGTTTCTGTATTTTTTTTTTTATCCTTATTATTTTATGAAAATATTCATTATACCTTTATTGTCATATTCATATATCCTTATATGTAAATAAATATAATATACATACAATATATATTATACAATATAATTATAAAATATAAAATATATTTATATATATAATATAATAAAATATATAGATATTTAACTAATATTATATATATAATAATTTAAATTATTTTAATTAAAAAACAAAAAAATAATATATTTATTTCTATTATTTTAAAATTATAAAATATATATCTTTTATATCATTTTACATTTTTCAACTAGCCTAACAACTAATTTACCAAACACTTATAATTCAATGAATTAACTTATAAACTTTTAACTTTTAGTTAAAAATTAACATAAATTTTCAATTTTTGCTAAACATACCCATATTCTTGCCCATTTTGTTCAATTTTTAACAAAAGCATAAAGAAAAACAAGATAACGTACTGAACTGAAAAAGGACCTTGCCCCTATTCTCCTGAACGAATATGTCTTTTTCCTTTCTCAGCTAAGTATTTGGAAGCAGCAAGAAGCTCCAGGTAAAGTTCTGTTAAGAGAAAACAGGAAGCTAAGAAGCAACACATTAAATACCAAGTAATTTTAAACTAATGCAACGGAATTTACCTCTATATATATCGATATACGATTAACAGCAACGCAATCTTCTATGTTCAAATTAAGCTTTTTTCTTTTTCAATTTTTATGGATTTTTTTTGTTTTGCAATATTTTTTGAATTTTTATATGTGGTCGACAACAAAGCAACAAAGTTTAACACAAATAGTAACAACAGAAAGTAAACGAAGACCCCAGTTTTTTTTTTTTGGTGGGTTTTATAAAGAAGAAAGCGACAAAGTTGAATACGTAAAGGAAAATAGCAGAATTAGAACCAAAAGAAGGAACTGTGAAGAAAAGAGGTTGTAAACTCAAGAAAAGTTGCAGAGGAAAGATATCTAAAAATGAAGCACAAGTTTTTTTTTTCTTTTTTTGGTTGTATAATTGAACAAAGAAGGCAACAAAGAAGAATTATGAAGAAGAGAGTTGTGAAAGCCAAAAACTTAGGAATCGAAAGCAATGGAAATGGGATTGAAGAAGAAGAAGCAAGAACGCTGGAGCAACAATGCCTTCGAATTATGATGTGTTCAATAGGAAAATTAGTAAACTGTTATTAACAAGAATAAAGATATGGCAATTATTGCTCCACCAACAGTAAAAAAAAAAAAAGCAAGACCAGCTTTTCAAAAAGGAGCTATCTCTTCTCAATACTCATCCACTATCATCATTATTATTATATTAAACATGAAGACTTGATTAATCTCGCCTTCGCGTGTCTTGTGTTCTCACTTTGCAGTCTATAACAGCTCACTTCCTGCAAATTAATCATATAATTTAGCCAAAGTTGGCTCTCTTTCCCATCCACTACCAACTTTAGTATATTAATCAAAGAACACTTGTTTTTTCTAAAGCGGTGTGTATCCATATTCTGCCACTGAATTCTTCTTATGAGACACCTCAAATTTAGGGGCAACGTTTTTTTTTTTGGGGCTAAAATGCAAATAATATTTTATCATAGGAGATATAATTTACTCTCTGATCAACTTTAAAAGTTGTTAATAAACCCTCCTTAAACCTTTAATTTTGCGCAGTATAACCCTCGATCCAAAACCATAATACTATTTGCTCATGCGATTTAAAAAAAAAAGGTCAAAGTGAAAAGAAAAATACATCCAATTTGTCATTTTTAGTGACAAAACAGTGGTTTTTTTTTTGTTGGGGTTATTTTCTTTGACCTTTTTGCAACAAACAGTTCTCTAAGAATGATACCTTAGGTGTATTCTTCGTTAATTTGGCTTTTTTGACATTCATAAACAAGTAATTTAAAGATTTTTTTATGGGAAAGTCAATTAAGGAATTATTCATTTATGCTACATAAAATTGGAAGTTGAAATTTCTACAGTTGAGAAGGCAAATTCCATAATTCCTTGAATAGAGAAAATTTCTTTAAATTATTACATTTTTTAATATGCATGCTTACGAATGAATTCATTGAATTTTCCTAACAAATTTTTATCCTTCTCCCAGAACAAAACAAACACATCGTTGGCCGTGCTTCGTTCTTATTTTTAAAAACAATTTTTTGTTTATAGAAAAAAATATAAAACTTGTTTGGTACGTTATATTACTCCGAAGGAAGGTATTTTAAAAATTATTTTTGAAAATTTATTTTTAAAATAGAAAAAACAAAACAGGTTTTGAGTGCGTTTGGGAGCTCAATGAATTAAATGTGGGTAGAGTAAACTAAATTTGATTAAATATGATTAGAGAAAATTAAGTTTAAATGAATGTGATTTATGCTTGAAAGATATTTGGATAAACGTAATTTGAGGCTGTAAAACTTAGTTTGGGGTAGAACCGGATGTTTGGATATTAATTTACAAACTTAGTTTCAACATGTATAATTACCAGAAAGGGCATGAGTTTTTTATCTAATTTTTTGATGTATCATTATTATTTATTGTCATTTATTTAAAAGAAACTTAATTTGTTTTGTTTATTTGTCCAATATTACTTCACTAATTACTTATTAGGATATTTTTAAAATTTGAACAATGTGAACTAAGTATAATTATAATTAAAGTGTTACTAATTACTTGTGAAAAAGAAAATATGAGATATTAGTAATGACCAATATGCAAATCATACAAAAAAGAACTTAATTGCATAAAAGAAATTTAAAGATTCATTCTCATAATAAAAGGAATTATGTTCTTAATTGTATAATGATATAATTAAATTAATTCTTTAATTAGTTAACTAAAATAATTAGGATGTTTAATTGTATAAATTAAGTTTTTAAAGTAATTATATAAATTATGATATAATTAGGTTTAATTGTATAAATTAAGTTTATTCTCATAATAAAAGAAACTATGTCATCACTAATAACCTTCAAAATTTGGTAAATTCCATCAAATTCTAATTAAAATTCCATTTATATTAAATCTAGACATTTACAAAAATTTTATTCTTTCCCTCCAACTTCTCATATTATTCACTTAGGTCCTTGGTATTAATTTTTCCTTTATCTTTTTCATGTTCTAAGACCACATTTAGTTTCATCTAGGTCCATAAGTCACAAATATATTTTGTTCTAAAATTATAGCTACTCCTACAAACTTTTGATTTTATTCACGAAAGTCCTTGGTAATAGTTTTTCCTTTATCTTTTCATGTTCTAAGACCACATTTAATTTCATTTAGGTCCATAGGTCATAAACATTTTTTTTTTCTAAATTATAACTACTCCTACAAATTTTTGATTTTATTCACTTAGATCCTTGATAATAATTTTTCCTTTATCTTTTTCATATTCTAAGATCACATTTAGTTTTATCTAGGTCCATAGGTCATAAATATATTTTGTTCTAAAATTATATCTACTCTTACAAACTTTTAATTTTATTCACTTAAGATGAATAGAGTTGTAAGTCAAGGATGAGCATTTGAATCTCTTGTTATACATTCTCAAGCCTCTGTTTTGTTAACCAGAAAACATAGTACATGCAGCGAGAGAGAAGCACATAAATGGGAAGGGAAACACAGGAAAATACGACAGTATAATACTGGGAGGAGTAGATCTCACACCTCTCATCACTCTCCCCAGCAACATCTAATATCAAAAAATAGTGGAAAGCAACATCACACAGAATGGATTTCAAAACAGGGGTAGACTACACAGAAGGGGTATAGGAGGAATTAGGATTAATGACACACAGTTACTATCACCAAACTACGTTAAATGAATCATGAAAGCTACAAAATGGCTTGTTGGACTAAACCAAGATTTGGGAGCTCAACCTCAGTATGGAGCTCAACTTCGTTCAAGTCGACGTGATACCAAACAATTTAAAATTGTCTAAATCACGATTGGTACATTCTGAAACGTAGGTACAATGAACTGGACGTGTTACCAAACATACACTTTATAGGTTTTTGGAAACATTGTTTCGGAAAGCAATTTAAAAAAACGTGGTAGTATTTTGTTAATTATATAGGTTTATTAATGGCATTTATTTAAATAAGATATTCAAGATCTAGATCTTACTCGTAATATCACATAAGGTCTACATCTTGACAATAAAAACAAACAACATTGCACGTAGAATTTTTTTTTTTTGCATCATAATCACTTAAGATCTAGATCTTGCATTTTAAGATTGTACAAGATCTTAAGATCCTAACACTTGATTTTTTTCCCCTAATGTTTTGATATTCACATTTTTTTTATGAAAATAACTAATAAATTTATGAAAATATGAGAATTTTATGAAGATATTTTGATATTTTGATAAATTATATTTATTTTTAAATATTTTTATATTTAAAAAATATAAATATTTTTATATTTATATTTTAAAATTACATAAAATCTTAAACTCCTACAATTCGATCTTATGATTCGATCTCACCAACTTTTTCGATCCTGTACAAGATCTTGATCTTGATTATCTACTTTCAACCGCGCTAAAACAAACAGAAACTATTACCACAGTTATAACTAATGCAAATTACATTTTTCGTCTCTAATTTTTATAAGGTCATCACTTTTGGCAGTCATTATTTTAAATTTTTATAGATTTTTCGGCTAATTTGCACCCATATATTCATTTTATCTAGTTAAAAGACTAATTATTTTAATTCATTGTGTAAAAACATTCTTAATAATTTATGGAATCAGATAAATGATATATTTTACTAGAACAACTATTATATAATGACTTGGATTTATTTTTAATATTTTTTAAAATATCATTATTGATTATTTTATTGTACTGAATTTATCACATCATTATATAGAAATTATAAAGAAGAAAGTCATAAAAGTCTAATACTCAGGAATTGAAAGCAATGGAAGAAGAGGAAGCAAGATCGCTGGAGCAAACAGGGCTCTCTTTTAATTAGCAAGTTTTCATTAGCAACTTATAATTAATTATATATATATATATATATATGTATATATATATATATATATATATATATATATAAAGAGGAAAACCTGCTCTCTTCTCAATTCTCATCCGACATTATTATTACTATTACTACTGTTATGATTATAATCAACATAGAAAATTCTAAAAAAAAAAAAATCCAAAATCTCAACTTCTAGTGGACGTATAGAAAAATGAAAGGGTGACCTGATGAGTCCCCTTACCCACATTTCAAGCAATCAGAACTAAAACATAAGGATGGCCCTATTCACAGGGCTAACACCTCCATACATACTTCACAGTTCTCATCATAAAACAAGTTTAGTAAGACTCATGAAGACACTTGAGATAAGACCACCTTAAGAAAATTCTTTGCAACTCACTTAGAATTCCAGTGTGTGTGTATATATATATATATATATATATATGATGGTACGTTGTCATTTATCTTATCAATCATTTTAAGATAAAGATATCCCATGCAGTCATATAAATTCGAGCATGTATAAACACTTGTAATACCTAGAAACATACTTGACAAATCCCACAAGAGTTTGCTGTTATAGGTTTTAAATAGAACAAGCATTCCTTAAGAATCATAAGTCAGCAACAACCACAGTACAGTAGAATTTCAAGTAAGCCAAATAGGAGATAAATGACTAACTTCCACATTGAAATAACATCAGGAAACTAAATTAGAAAGGAAAAAGGAGCAGTTCAGTTAATTTAATTTCAATTCAAGTTGGCAACCATAAATTAGTTACTCACCTGGTTGTCTAGCTACATAACATACTCTATTTTTCCTGGTTGACACCGAGCTAGGAGGGAAAGACCACATCCAACCTTGCTTATCCTTCTCTAACATGATAAGAGGAAGAAGAAACACATCCAAATTAGTTCTACAGGACAGATGCAGGCCGCTGCAGCGGTGTTATTGTAGAACTATTCTAGTTTATGGTACAGAAGTCACGAAAAAGTCATATGCTCAGAAAAAGTTAGTATACATTGAATATTCTGCAGTATATATACATCAGATTTACAGCTATCTTAACTGAGTTCTAACTAAACTCTGTAACTAGAAACTAATTACTTAACTACTTTAACAACTAACGATTCTGACTAAATATGCTGACTAGGACAGCCAACTAGGATTAATGAGTATGTACATGTTTCTACATCCCCCCCTCAAGTTGAGGCTTGGTAGGAATCTTGTAAGCCCAACTTGTCAACCATGCTGTGAAAAGAAGGATTTGACAACGGTTTTGTAAAGGAATCCGCGAGCTGACAATGTGATGGAATATGCTGAGTAGAAATAAACCCTTGCTTCACTTTATCTCTAATAAAATGACAGTCAATGTCTATATGCTTGGTCCTTTCATGAAAAACGGGATTCTGTGCTATGTGGATGGTAGCTTGGCTGTTACAGTAGAGAGGAATTGAATCTGTCACTGGAATCCCAAGATCTCTCAAAATATAAGTTACCCATAGTAACTCACACACCACAGATGCCATGGCCCTATATTCCCCTTCTGCTGTAGACCTTGAAACAGTGGCTTGCTTCTTTGTTTTCCACGAAATTAATGCACCTCCCATAAATATACAATAACCTGTAAGACATCTCCTAGTATCTAGACATGCCCCCCAATCCGAATCACAATATGCTGTTACCTCCAATGTGTTGTTTGAGGGAAAGAACAAACCAAGTGAAAGACACCCTTTTAAATATCTAAGTACATGAACTGCTGCTTGCCAATGCGTGTCTCTGGGTGACTGTACATGCTGACTCAACTGTTGAGTAGCATACGAAATATCAGGTCTAGTGAAGCTTATGTAGAGCAACCTACCAACCAACCTCCTGTACTGTTGTGGGTCATTCAATAATTCCCCCTGATCTGCAAAAAGTTTAGAACCTACAGGAAGTGGTGTTAGTGCTTGTTTACATTCTAGTAAACCCATATCCTGGAGTAAGTCTACAATATATTTTCTCTGGTGTACATATAGACCTTTGGCTGACCTCACCATTTCCAAACCTAAAAAATATTTTGCATGTTTCAAATCTTTAATTGTGAATTTACAATCAAGGAATTCCTTCACTCTCTTTATCTCAGTTTCGGAGTTCCCTGTAAGTAAAATATCATCCATATAAACTAGTAGCACCACGAAATGAGACTCAGTATGAAAAATAAAAAGACAATGTCATGTTTAGATTGTTCAAAACCATAACCCGTGAGTTGCATGGTCAATTCGTGGTTCCACTATCTAGATGCCTGTTTAAGACCATATAATGATCTTTTCAACTTGCATACTTGTCCATCCTTTGCCTTGTCATACCCGTCGGGTATTTCCATAAACACTTCTTCATCTAAGTAACCATGCAAGAATGCATTGTTAATGTCTAATTGATGCAAAGTCCATGTATTAGCTGCAGCCACTGCCAAAAGGATCCTTACTGTGACCACTTTGGTAACAGGGGAAAAGCTTTCTTGGAAATCCACACCCTCCAATTGGTGATACCCTTTTGCAACTAGGCGCGCCTTGTATCTTTCAACTGTGCCATCTGGTTTTAACTTCACCTTGTATACCCATCTACAACCGATGGGTTTCTTTCCCTTTGGCAAAGAAGTTATTTCCCAGGTTTTATTTTTCTCTAGTGCCTCTATCTCAGTGTTCATAGCATCAACCCATGCAGGATCTGCCTTAGCCTCCATGTAATTAGAAGGTTCCTGTATCATAGATGAGTTTGCTACAAATACCATATGTGCGGAAGAAAAATGTTTAGGAGAACAAAAAAGTGGATTAGTGGAACTATATGCAGAAGTAGGACTAGAAACAGAATGAGAAGATAAAATGAGAGAAGAAGCAAGATTAGAACAGTAGGAAGAAGAAATGATATCAAGTTCAACTGACTTATTGCTATGGGCATGGTCATCAACATGAAGGACGAAATCCTTAACCCATGCTGGTTGTTTCTTAGCTCTTGTACTACGCCTTTGAAGGTTCTCCACTGCCACTGTATCTTGAAGTATTAGAACATTAAGGGAATTATTTTCAATAGGTGTGATTTCTGTGGATGGCTGTGAGAAAGTTTGGCTAGGAAACGTGGATGTAGATGTGGAGGTATCTGAAAGGGAAGTTTGGCTAGGTAATGTAGCTATGGGTGACGAATTAAAACCTGTATCTTGTGTAGGCAATACAATGGGTAATGGTAGTTCATTTACTGCAGCTCTGCATTCTGCCAAACCAGATCTATATGGGTATGTCTGCTCATAAAACAAAACACTTCTGGATACAGTAAAAATTTTAGTACTTGGATCATAAATCTTATACCCCTTTTGGCCAGGACTGAAACCCATGAATATACTCTTGGTTGCCTTAGGAGCTAGCTTGTCATTTTGTGGTTTTATATGAGTCGAGTAGCATAAACATCCAAAACTTCTAATTTCACTGTATAAAGGCTGTTTCTTGTACAACATTTCATAAGGGGTTTTCCACTCAATGACTCTAGAGGGTAACCTATTTAGTAAGTAGGTAGCATGAAGTACGGCTTCACCCCAAAATTTAGTAGGTACTCCAGATTGGAATAGCAACACTCTTGCCTTCTGCAAAATAGTTCTATGCCTTCGTTCCACCACACCATTTTGCTGAGGTGTATATGTACATGATTTCTGGTGCAAAATCCCTAATTCACTCAGCAAGGACTTACAATTGCTATTTAAAAACTCAGTCCCATGATCTGTACGTATGCATTTTACAACTTTATCAATCTGAGTTTTAATCATTGCAATATAATTTTTCAGTATGCAATAAACTTGGCTTTTCTCCTTCATCAAGAAGACCCATGTAGCTCTACTGTGGTCATCTACCACAGTGAGGAAATACCGAGCACCAATCATGCTTGGGATTTTATAAGGACCCCAAACGTCCAAATGCACCAACTGAAAAATTTCTGAAGATCTTGTGGTGCTGGAGGAGAAGGGTAACTTGGTTTGTTTAGAAAGATGACAGATTTCACAAGCTTCAATAGGTGGTTTTGTTTTATTCAAAAGAAAAGGTAAATGTTCCAATACTGATATAGAGGCATGACCTAACCTGTTGTGCCAAACTAAAAAATCACTATTAGTTGAAGACATTGAATCTTTGTTAGAGACCAAGTTACAACCAGCATGAGCAGCATTATAAAATGAATCTTTGTCTAAGTAATACAGTTGATTCATTCCTCTGCCCACAGCAATAGTCTGATCAATCTTCAGGTCCTGTAGAGTGCACAAATTAGGGAAAAAAATAAGTTTCAGGTTATTATCTTTGGTTAACCTACTGACTGAAAGTAGGTTATGTTTAAAAGAAGGTATGTATAAAACACTTTTCAAACAAAGTGCATTATGGATTTTAACATCTCCACAGTATTGTACTTTCGTAGTACTACCATCAGGTAAATGAATCAGAATTCTTCTTTGTAAAAGTTTAAGACTAGTAAACAAACTTCTTACTGCACATATGTGGTTTGTAGCGCCTGTGTCTATGATCCACTTAGGGAATTCACACGCCAGTAATGAAAAATTAGAAATATTACCAGCAAAATCATTTAACTGGGCAAAATTCACATGCTCCATTTTGGGTGACTGCTTCCCCTTCAAGATTTTAGAAACTTCCTGCTGAATGATTTCTGCCATCGTGGGTGTACACTTTGCTGTTAATGAATCCTTTGCTTCATCCATCCCTTCCTCTGCATCACGCAGACTGCCATTGTTTATTGCATTTGCATAGCCCTTTGTGGACCCCTTATCCTTCTTTAACTGCTTATACCAGTCAGGATAACCATGCAATTTAAAACATGTATCCTTCAAATGTCCAGTATTTTTGCAATAATCACAAGTTCTGTCTTCCTTTTTTTTATTTCGTTTGTTGTTGCCATTCTTCGCACCATTGTATTGAGTAGACTTTACTGCCATAGCGCTAACGTCACAAGTGCTTGAAGTAATATCATTTTGGACTGTCTTTTGTTTTTCAACCCTCAACACCATTGAATAGGCTTTACTGACCATAGGTAGAGGGTCGAGCACCAATATCTGACTTCTTATAGCATCATAACAATCATTTAGTCCCATCAAAAACTGTAACAACTTGTTTTGAGATATCATACCTGAAAATCTTTCTGCAACATCACACTGACAACCAGCCGTTACTCCACATATGCAGCTTGGTACTGGTTGTAGAACATTTAATTCCTCCCATAGGCGCTTTAGTCTACCATAGTACAGTACTACAGACTGGTTCCCTTGCTCAATTGATGAAATTGAACATTGGATTTGATAAATTTGGGGACCATTACTTTCCCCAAATTGTTCCTCTAATTCTTGCCAAAGCTTTCTTGCAGAGCTACAGTAGATGAACATTTCTGCTATATCCTTGGACATGGAGTTGATGATCCATGAACTGACCATTTCATCAACTCTACGCCACATTCTTCGTTCTGCCTCATCAGACAGTTCAGCAACAGTGCCGGTGATAAACCCTAGTTTATTCTTCGCGGCTAGTGCCCTTTGCATCGACCGACTCCAGGTGAGAAAATTTGTTTCATTTAGCGGAACAGTAACAAGCGTCATACCTGGATTATCCGAAGTTTGCATCGCCAACGGATCATCCAGATTGAATGAAGAATTCGACCTTCGAACAACACCAGACTCTGCAGATGCCTCCATTTCTGCAGATGCAGTGATATTCCGAGTACCGTGTTAGTTGATTCGCACAGAGAATCGAAGACGAACTCTGTAAAAGACGATCGTGGAATCAACACCGAACGATCGCAGTAATTCCCAAGACTCTGATACCATGTATAACTATTCTAGTTTATGCTACAGCAGTCACGGAAAAGTCATATGCTCAGAAAAAGTTAGTATACATTGAATATTCTGCAGTATATATACATCAGATTTACAACTATCTTAACTGAGTTCTAACTAAACTCTGTAACTAGAAACTAATTACTTAACTACTTTAACAACTAACGATTCTGACTAAATATGCTGACTAGGACAGCCAACTAGGATTAATGAGTATGTACATGTTTCTACAGTTATCCACCGCTGCAGTGAGAAGAGCTTCATACAGATCAGTACCTTCTCTGGTTAGCACCGCTGCGGCGGTGAGTACGGGCTCACTTCTGTATTCGCCCGCTGCTCTGTTTTACACAGACCAGAATTTCTTCATCCCGAGCCCACAATCCCACTCCTTCAGTTTATAAATCAACACCACTTTGGCTTAAGAAATCCACATTTGTACTTCAAATATAGAAATTAAGCTTGCATGCAAATTATAAGTTCAGATTTCTGATTCAGTTAGTGAAACACTCAAGTGTCGATATTCCCCTTAGCTTAACTATCCCTTTCGAATTCTTTTTTCACACTGCAGCTCAACCTTAACCAGAAATTCAGTTCTTAATCCCACATTGAACCCACACAGCCCTTTCTCAGACTGTACGGCAAAGTGCTTAAGAAAACCCACGAAATTCTTAGCACTTTCGGGTAGAAGGGAAAAAGAACAGAGAAGAAGAGAAATTGGGTCCCTTACCTCATGCTAACGCCCACTGAGATCACCTCTTTGAAATATTCCTTCCAGCCAGAAAATTCTGACTTAAGCGAGGAATTTCATGCCTTTGATAAGATTCACACATGCACGAATAAATAAGGAGAATCTGAAGTAAAGCGAGTCTGTTCCGTCCTACCTGCTGTACAAAGCCTCACTGCCACCGTGAGTCACCGCTAACCGCCGCTTCGAAGAAAGGAGGTCTCACACTAGGGACAATAACACCGAGAAGCCGGAAAGACAAGTGTTCCCGTTGAACAAAGAGAAGAGTCCAGTTTTTTTTTTTTTTTTTTAAATTTCTTCTGGGAGCTTCTGGAGAGTGGAGTCTCATGCAACAATTGTTTATCGGCACTTACTTAATATAAATTATTTATTGGCTTAAATTACATAAAAAACTCCTCTTCGCTATGTAATATTTCACTTGGGTCCTTGTAAGTTTTCTTACAAATTTTAGATCTCACCAAAAAATAAAATAAAAAATACCTTTTATTTATTACTCTTTTGCCTCTACCAACATTATATTCGAGAGGCTTCACATGTTTACCAATATTTCAAATTTTTAGCCTTAAAATTTCTTCTTACGCAAAATAGTCCCCCATAAATACATTGAAAGGTTCAGAGGGGTCCCTAGGTGTAATATTAAAAATATCATCAAATTCTTAAAATTTCAAATGTTATTTTATAGATCCAAAATATTCACCTTGATATGATTCTCTAATTCCATTCTAGAATCAGAAATTTCAGGTGAAGCTAAAAAAATTTCAATTTAGTCTCAGTCATCTCCTGTAAAATAGTCTGAATTAACGACTGTTCATCTTTACATCACCCTTCTCAACAATGAAAAAAAGTCATATCTTGAGTAAAATATATATTGTACTTCTTAATTTTTATTATTTCATTAAACACTGCTTGCATCATAATACTCTTGAATAATGTAATAGAAACTTATATCCAACATTATCAACAAAGATATTGATTTCATTTTCGAATCATAATTTCTCTTTTGGTTCAAAAATCTTGTAGAGGAAGAAGGATTATTTTTTAAAGTGTTTTTTTAATTTAAAATTTAATGAAGAGTGACTTTTTTTTACAATTTTTTTGGGGTAATTTATAGTTTGAATGAAGAGGAATTTTTCTTTTTGATAATCATTACATTCATTATATAATAATCAATTGATAAAATGATATTTTATATCCCTAAGATTTATACCATATTTTACCTATGCTTCTAAGGTTCATTTTTGCCTGTTTATGTCTTACATCTTTTAATTTTTGTCATATCTATTATTTTTTTATAACTCCATTAGTCAACTTAATGAAAATGTTGACTAGGTTATTACGTGGCAAAAAATATCTGTTACATGGCAGCCATGTGGACTCTCTAAAAAAAATTAAAAAAATTATTTTAAATTTTTAAAATTTTTAAAATTTATTTTAAAAAAGTTACAGTTTATTCACTTAGGTCCTTGGTAAAAATTTTCCTTTTGTCCAATTTTTTATATAAACTCATTTTTTACTTCGTCTAGGTCCCTATTTTAATAATTTATTTTTTTTGTCAAAATCATCCCCTACAAACTTTTCAGTTTGTTCACTTTACTCAATGATCTTCACTTTCATTTTTTTTTCTCACGTTTTGATCTTCTAAATCAGTCCATAATTTCATATTTAGTCATAATATGATTCAATCTGTTATTTATACAAAAAAATACAGAAAATGAATTAAAATTCAATGTTTCAAAGGCTGCATATCTCTCATTCTCATAAAAGGTAAGCTTTGAAAGTTGAATTTTAATTCATTTCTTGTATTGTTTTTGAGTAGAAATGATAGATTAAATCATATTATGACTATAAAATTATGGACTAATTTGGAAGACCAAAATGTAAGAAAAAACATAAAAGTGAAGAACATAGACTAAAGTAAACAAACTGAAAAGTTTGTAGGGTGTGTTTTGCCAAAGAAAAAATAGATTCTTAAACTAGGGACTTAAATGAAATAGAAGACGAGTTTACATAAAAAAATTTAGACCAAAGAAAAATTTTTAACAAGGACCTGAGTGAATAAATTGAAATTTTTTTAAAAAGAATAAAAATTTTAAAAATTTTAAAAAATTAAACAAAAATTTTTAAATTTTTTTTAGGGAGTTATCATAGCTACCACATGATAGATATTTTTTACCACGTGGTAATTTAGTATTTCTGTTAAGCTGACTAACAGAGTTATAAAAAAAAATATATATGACAAAAATTGAAAGATATAGCACATAAACAGGCCAAATTTTTTTTTTAAAAGTATAGGTAAAATTTAGTATAAATCTTAAGGATATAGAATGTTATTTTGCCAAATAAAAATAATGCCACTTAGAAATTAAGTTACATTTTAAAAATAAATTTCAAAATTTTTATTTTATTAGACCAGTTTGGCCTCAAGCAACAGTCACACCACCAACTTCTCTCGAACCCCACAGCTAGTTGAATAATATTTTATCTTGTTGAGTTGGAATTTTGACCAGATTCTATTAAATGTCTGGTCATGCCACATTAGCACATATTCAACAACGCAGTAATGACAACTAGCATCAGGGATTTTTTGACTAATTTTACAAAGTATAGATATCAAGTTATACGACAATAAACTATATATATATATATAGACATGAATTAATATATATATATATATATATATTAGTGAAATATGGGGAATGAATATATGTTTTCACCTTATCTTAATATAACTAACATGTTCATAAGAGTTTCAACAAAGTTTTACACTGCTTGTCGAAAATCTAACACAACCCTCTTTCTTTATTTAGATTTGGATCTGACTATAAAATATAAGTGGAGTTAAATCTTAATATAACTAACATTTTAAAAAAATATTTTTTAGGAAATTAAAATATTACATTATTGTGTTTCATATACAAAAGTAGTATTTTTGTTTCGTATGTTTGGCATGAATTCCAATTTCATTTTATATACATGTTTGTTTTGTTCCATTTATTTATAAAAATATTCAGTATCACTTAATTGTCAATGTTATCTAAATTATTAGCAAAACCAAGTGATAATAATGAGATGTCTAAACATATAAATAAGAACATTTTTGGATGTCACTTTAACTTATATTATTATTATTATTATTATTATTATTATTATTATTATTATTATTATTATACCATGGAATTTTGAATACTTCTTTTAGATATCATGATTCAATAATAATAATAATAATAATAATAATAATAATAATAATAATAATAAATGGTGAAAAATACTAATGTGTTGTGGTTCTATATGCTGTTTAAATCATTAACTAAATATACTAGTCACTTTTATTAATTTTTTTAATCAAAATATTTTATTATCTTTTATTAAATTTAAGATATACTACAAACTTGTGTCGATTTTTGCAGAAATGCTAACAAAGGCTTGCATGGGAAATTATAAAAAAAGAAAGAAGAAAGATAAAATATAAAAAGATAGGAAAACAATAATAGCTTACCCCTAAATATCGATAAGAGGCAGTGTTACTGTATTCCCCACCTTTCCTTTGCTTCAAATTTGGGGCCAACAACAGGAATTACCCACTAATTGAACTCTGGCAATAAAATAATTTATATGTTAAATATAATTTAATTCAATTTCAAACAGACTAAAAAACAATATACTGCGTTTATAAATATTGATTACAAATTGGATAAACAAATGACAAGAGACATCACTTTAATGCAGTGTGCTAATAAAAGTGTACTGCGTTTATTGTTAGCAATGAAATGATATCCAAAAACCAAGAATCAAGAACAAGCACTTCCTTTTCCCTTTTTTTTTTGTTTTTTGGATTCTTTATACATATATGCGCAACAAATATTAGACAAGAAAATAAGGGCAATACTACTTATTTTTTATTTTTTATAAAATAAACAATGAGGAAACAAGTGAATAGAGATCAAAGAAGAATATTAGAAAGTGAAAGTTGGAATTGCTAACAAAACCCAGAGTTGGACAGATTGAAGGAAAATTAATTTTGTAGGTGTTAACAATTATAATCAAAGTAATTTGATGAATTCATTACTTTTGTTCTGATTTATGTACCAACTTTTATGCTTTTTTTAATGTTACTAGCTAGTATAAATAATAATTAATTAGACAAGGCACTTTGAATTTTACTTTGGATATCATGATTTACTAAGACACAAAATTACATTAGTAAAAAATAATGTGTTGTGTTGTGCTTTATAAATATTGTCTAAATCATTGATGATCATTTTTATTAGAGCAAAAATATATTTTTCACCCCTAACGTTTAAATAAGATTTCAAGTTAGTCCCAAAAGCTTTTTTTGGCATATTTTTTCCCCTTATGCATCTTTCATTTTTCTTTTAAGTTTGTCTTTTTGGCCAATAACATTTGCTTCATAGACTAAAAATGTTGACTATGTCGTTCATGTGTTACATGCCATATCCATGTGGCTTTTCTTAATAATTAATCCATGTTAGCATTAGATGTGAAATTCAATTTTAACCCCACCCTTCACTCTAACCCTTTTGTGTCTCTCTCGGCTCACTCTTTCTCTCCCTCTCTAGTCGTTTTTTTTCCCACTCTTTTCATCACTTACCTCACTCTATCCCATCCTTCCTCCTTCATTGATTGGATAGTTAGTAGTAAATGACTTAAAAAAATATATCGTTAGTTGATTAATCTGTTGGAAAAATTGAGGAAATTATCAAGACAAATATAGCCTGAGTCGTGCTGTGGTTGACACTCCTTAAGGAAAGATTTGTGGCTTTCCTCCCAGGATAAAACAGGACTTTCTAGGATGAAACCCAGGTCACAGAATAGCAGAGAAAGAAGAGTTGTGTAACCCAATATCACAAAGGTTGGGTTAGAAATCTCAAAAATAGAAACAAGATATAGGGGATAAATATCTCAAAAAGAGACAATTAATTTATAATTAAATATAAAAGGATAATTATAACAAATTGATTATGAGATAGTGGAGATAGTGGGTGATGGTTAGTTATAAAAACAAGATTATAATTAAATTTAAAATAAGCGGATAATTATGTATAACAAACATAATTCCCATCATGTCAGATAAGTATGAAAATAATTAAATAATTTTTCTAAAATTATTTTCACAACAATTTAAAATATTCTTTTTGAAATATTCCATTTTTCACAACAATCTCCCACATATTTCAAAAAGATATTTTCAATAAAATAATGTTATGGGTTACACATATGGGTATAGATGCTTCGAGTCTGGTGTCTTTTAGACTATGAACCAGGTCTAGATAAATAAGATATAGCTCACAGAGTCAATGGTGAAGCATATAGCTTCTATGAACCAACAAACTCTTATTGTAAGTTAGAGATCTTACCAATCACACATCACACCCCCACAATTTCTGCTGTTAACGCCGTTGTGCGCGTTTTCGGCCGTGTGCGTGCCTGGTGTTCATGAATGCTCAAGAGATTTCACCAAGATCTCAT
The DNA here is from genome assembly GCA_037074585.1 of Biancaea sappan. Lineage (NCBI taxonomy): Eukaryota > Viridiplantae > Streptophyta > Magnoliopsida > Fabales > Fabaceae > Biancaea > Biancaea sappan. Next base: position 14,379,027 of record CM073495.1, on the reverse strand, counting down.
AGGAGCGGCCCCACTCCACATTCATATAGGTGATTTCATCAAGTGTATCTGCAATGAATACATCACCCTTAAGGGCTATAAAAATCATTAAGAGCTTCGCTCAACCTCTCAATCAATGCATTCTAGTACTTCCATACTTACACCATAGGAAAAGGACTAAAATATTAGTACTAGCAGAATTAATAGATGACTTGTTATTACCCATATGAACCTTCTTCATGGGGTCTTCAATCACAAAGATTGGGTTACTGTCACTATTAATTTCAATCGACTTAAGTCCATTTCCCCTCGATGTGTGAAGGACTTATTTCCTTCTTACATGCATGTTTGGTCAAAGAATTAGCCAAATTCACTTTTGGCCTCACATAACTGATCAATATCTCTTATTTCATCTCTTAGTAGCTACTAAATAACTTTATGTCACCATTAAAAGTTTTACTCTTTACAATGGTTATTGCCACTTAGCAATCTCATTACAAACATCATTGGGCTCATACCCAATGGATAAATTTGCTAAGAAGTTTGTCAACCACTTAGTTTCATTTTCAGCCAATTCTAATTTTAGAGTAAGTCTATAAATTTGTACAGTTGTTCTCTTAAAAATATTGTCTCACCACCAAAGGTGAGGTTTAACAATTAGTGAATTTTTTTTCTCATCTGAATTCAGAAATTCAGTTAACATCATTGTATTATTCTAATACAACGGAAAATCCACTTTATATGATATCATGATTTATGATACCTCTCATCTTTTCATTAGGATTGTATATCTAAACATTCATCTGACATACAACAAATAATATGTCAGGTTAGGTGAAGCTTATCAAAGTAGACTCAATTCTGTTTTTCTTAATTGTGTTAAAATCATAAGACATATTCACATAGTTTGTCATAAAATTGATCAAACTTTTGAACTCTTTTGAACATGATGTTCTTGTGACAACAAAAGGCTATCACCTTTATTTCTTAGGATTTCAACCTTTAAGTCACACTTATTTCACCCATGTCTTTCTCAAAACATGTCATCAAATATCTAAACTAGATATAGGCAATTTTTTTTTTCACAAATTAAAGTACTTTCTACAAAGTACAATTTTTCACATAACTTTATAAAGCTTAAAATAGTAAAAATAAAATAAAAAAAATAAGTTCTACTAATCGATTTTGTTTTTAATTCTTTTGACTATTCACCAAAACTTGAAATGTAGAATTAAAAACAAGTTCACAAAGTGAAAATTTATATTTCACATAGCTTTAGAAAGCTTACAGTAATATTGCCATAAAACTTATATTTTAAAAAGCTCATAATAATATGACCATAAAATTTTATTGTAAAATTTCACAAACACAATTTTCAACATTTAAAAGGTTGAATATTCACACATAAGTTTTAAGAAAGTCTTTTCATATTATCAATAGTTATGTCAATAGAAATTTATAAGATATTATGAATATTCAAATATATTAAACCCATAGAATTTCTATTAAACCACAATAACATTAACTATTGACCAAAACAGTTTTACAAAAATTTGTATAGTCTAATAACAACATACTTACAAATCTCACACTTGTTGGCATAAAAGAAACACTCAAAAAATCTTTTCATAGAGCAAACTATAAGCTTGAAAAATACCCCCACACTTTTAAATATTTTTAGAATTTGAAGGAGTATAATATCACATCTTGTATGTACTTAATTTAGTACATAATTAACTAATATAAAGTCTCAAAATTATTATAGGTGGGTATCCAAACACACAATATATATGCACAAATATATTCATCCACCGTATAATAATATTATATAAGAAAATAATTACACATAATCATTTTGGAACTTCTCAATTTTAAAATTTTTGTGACCAATAACTCATCACTATTGTACCTCTTTGCACAATAAAAATGTTGTAAGAAACTAGCATTCATAAATGCTTACTCCAATTCTTACTTATGACATATCATCATCTCAATGAGATGGCATTGTCAATTTACAAATTGACCTAACATATTAAAATTTATTGTGCCTCTTTGTACAATAAAAAAGTCATAAAAAATTAGCATTTGAAAATGCTAACTCTAATTTTTACATATGACATATCATCATCTCAATGAAATTATTTCCTCAATTTGAAAATTAGCGATATATCATCATCTCAATAAGATTTTTTTTTAATTTCCAAATTGACCCTCTTATATGCCAATGTTCACAAGTTTGGTCACAAACCCACAAAAATTTGGTTCCAAAATGACAAATGTAATTTATAATATTGTTTAACAACAATAATAATTTAGGTGAAAATATTTTGAATTTGTAAAATTTATAACCCCCACATTGATGGTCATAGTGCCATTTTCAAGAATTTCACAAATTTTCCTTTCACCTAAAATATAATATTCTTATAAGGCCTTTTAAAAAAAAATCACATATAAAATCACAATTTTCATATATGTGAACTTACTCAAGGCTCATAATTTTTATTTGTGTATGTATATATTTTCTCAAATATTTCACAATATATATATATATATATATATATATATATATATATATATATATACACTTTAACAGTCTCAATAATGAGGAAAAGGCTAACACACAAGATAACATATTTCATATATATATAATTCTCTCACAATATTATGTATCATTTTTCTCATAATAAATAACGTTCAAATAAAAATATTATCATGTCAAAAAATACCATTTAACATAAAAGCCACTTTAAAAAATCATCATCAAAGATAAAACTTTTATTTTGTATATATATATATATATATATAATATGATTGTGTATACAACTTATGCTTATATATATATATATAACTAATATACAAATCATATATATCAAAATCGCACACCCATATATATATATATAATAAGTATAATATTCCACAATCTCAGTTAATGAGAAAATAAGCATGCAAGACAACATATAGACCGTAAGATTTTCTTTAGAACTCCACAGATCCAGAAATATCCGATCACGAAAGTAACAACTCATGATTTTAGGAACTATATTTTAAGAATTCAGAATAAAAAAAAATCATATCGTGCATCCAGTCAGATGACTAAATGCATGAAAACCCAGATAAAAGAAATCACATTGAACTATGCGCATCTATTTAGAGAGAGAAAGAGCATACTGACCAAAATCAAGAAATGAGTCAATCACATGACTGTCTTGCAATTCAGCATCAGATGCGATTTAAAATCAACGATCTTTCTCAACCTTTATCAACTAGATCTCAAAATTAGTGACGGACCTCGAGTGCAACACGATGGAGTGACCGATGGAATTGATCCAGTCCTCCTTCTCCTTCTCGGAATCGACGATGAAGTACATAGTACTAGAGCGCGTAGAGAGCTCGAAAGTGTACTGCCTATTGAGCACGTCTTCTGCGCCTTTGACTGTGAGGCAAGAAGCCACAGGGATGGCGCCATGTGGCTTAGAGGCGTTGGTGACGGCGGAATCCTTAAACCAGAAGAGCTTACCCTGCTTGAGCAAAAACCACTGGTGACACTACGTCTTGATGTACTCGCCCTGCTTCGTGAGCCATTCGGCGCACTCAAAGTTTGACCAGAACTCCACGACGTCATAGACGTTGGGCTTTTTGGTCGACCCTGTCCCCGGCCACCATAAGAGGCTTCGACCGACTTCGAGATTCTTTCTCAACTGATGCGTCGCACTCAATTTTTCCTTCAGTGAAATTGTCCTCATAACGATGACACACATCTTTTCTTAAGATTGTTGGAAAAATTGAGGAAATTATCAAGACAAATATAGCCTGAGTCGTACTCTGGTTGACACTGTCCTTAAGGAAAGATTCGTGGCTTTCCTCCCAGGATAAAACAGGGCCTTCTGGGATGAAACCCAGGTCATAGAACAACAGAGAAAGAAGAGTTGTGTAACCCAATATCACAAATGTTGGGTTAGAAATCTCAAAAATAGAAACAAGATATATGGGATAAATATCTCAAAAAGAGACAATTAATTTATAATTAAATATAAAAGGATAATTATAACAAATTGATCATGGGATAGTGGAGATAGTGGGTGATGGTTAGTTATAAAAATAAGATTATAATTAAATTTAAAATAAGCGGATAATTATGTATAACAAACATAATTCCCACCATGTCAGATAAGTATGAAAATAATTAAATAATTTTTCTAAAATTATTTTCACAACAATTTAAAATATTCTTTTTGAAATATTCCATTTTTCACAACATAATCTTGATCAGATGGCTAGCATGGAGCGTTGTTGACTCCAATGGAAGTCCAGTTGATAATGGGGGCAGTAACTCTTCAGGTTTGTAAAATTTGGTCTATTAGCTGTTGTGCTCGTGTTTCGTAAATTAGGAGCCTAGGAATACGGTACAAAAACAAGAAGTCCTCTTTGAAACACGAAGAGTAGAACATAATTTTGGAAAAAAACAAAAGAGCCAGGGAAATTATGAGAAAAAAATGGATGTATAAGACGGCTTTGTAAGGTTTTTTGGCAATGAAAAAGATGGTTTATAAGACTAAGAGACCCTGTCATAGAGAAGGACCGGAAAAGAATGGTTGAAGAAGTGTAAATTAAATAAAGAATGTATGTATCTTTACTTAATTAATTACTTCCACCAAACAAGAAAAGAAGTATGTGCAAAGGGAAGGCAAGCTTTGATTAATTTAAAATATGGAAGATTTTAGATTAATCACAACCCTCTCTCAACAACAATAAATCTTATCTCATTAAGTGTGGTCGACTACATCATACAACGTTATTGAACTTAATTAATAACCAACTAAGAAATGAATCCTTATGAAAATAAATAGATAAAAGAGGGAGAGGGAAGATAATGGATCTTAAACAAAAGGAGCTTACCTGCTCTTATCCAGCTAGACCATGCACTTTACCTTTATTATATATATATATATATATATATGATCATTAGCAGTAATTGAAAGCAATATAATGAAAATGGGAAGAAGCAGCAAGAAGAGTGCACCAAACATTACTTAAATTAATTAGGACTCCTAAAATAATTAAAAGAAAAAGGAAAACCAAGACCTGTTTTTCAAAAAGGGGCTCTCTTTTCTTAATTCCAATCTACTCCACCACTAAGCTAAAGTGCTCTTTTCAATAATTAATTACACACAAGAATATTGAAATAAGTCAATATCCCTTTCATAACCCATATAAAACAACAACTTAATCTGTGATTAAAGGAAAATCATCATTGAATATATATATATATATATATATATATATATATATATTCAGTCAGACTAAAAACTGGACAAATCTTTCATTTTTGAGTTCTAAATGAATTTCATTGGAGCCTTTGATCTTTGAAATATATATTGTAGAGAGAAACTTGTATTTTAATTTATACAGATAATATATTCAATGAAACCTGAAAAAGAACTTCAGGCAGTCAAATTGGTATTAAATTGGCCGCTGACGCATCCGCATCACATCGCAATTGCAGGGTGATCTTGTTTTAGCCTGTGGTGCAACAACAAAGCGGAGTTGCGGCTACAACATAATGGTGTTGCTACCGCAATATGTTCTATTGCATCCTTCATCTTCAATCTCAATTGATACGTAAGAAAGTGGTGTTGATGTGAGAGAGGGAGTAGAGATCAATAGTTGGGTGGAGATCTCAATACATAGTAAAAACCATCGTCCAGCTAACATAGAGAGATGCATAAAGATAGAGTGAAATAGAGAAGAGAAACATAAGAGCGATGAAGAGAAGACTGACACACCTTCCTCTGTTTTCTGTACCAGAAAATAGAGTGAAATAGAGAGCCATAACACCGAGAGAGAGAGAGAGAGAGAGAGAGAGAGAGAGAGAGAGAGAGAGAGAGACCCAAGCAAAATAAGAGTCTAACGACTCTTAACTTGTGTTTAACAGTGGTGAAATCAGCCCTATAGTCGATTCCTTTTTGCTAAATCTCAGTTTACATAATCTCTTCGCTTCGATCTTCCTTCCTTTGTTTTGGATAGTAGCCCAACATATCTTTACATTCGAGGCAGAGCAACTTTGGTTGACAAAGAAACTCATTTCGCAGGAAGAGGAAAGTTGTGCTGAGAGAATGGAAAATTTGGAAAGAACAATGAATAAAGCGGACCACGCATGACTACTTGATGTAATTACTGAATGGTTTCTTTTCAATTTTTTTATTAGGATGGGGAAATAAAAATTGATTAAAATTAAATTAAAACATAAGCACAAATAACAATTAATTAGGGAGGAAGGAGAATAAGTAGCTAAGTTTGGAGGGAAATATTTGACAAATTTTGTAAGAGGGATATTAGAAAAATGAAGAGGGAAAATTTGCCCCAAAAAAAATAAAAGAAGAAAAAATTTAAAAAAATAAAAAAAAGGAGAGAAGAAAATTATTTGAGACTTATTAACATATTAATTATTTATTATTTTAAATAGATTTCGCATGTGTCTTTAATATATTTACATAGAGTATATATTTATTAAATTAATTTAGATATTAAATATAATATATTATATAATTAAAATTAAGAGATATAATAATTCTATATATTTTTTACATTTTGTGCAACTTAAAAAAAATACATCCACAACACTTACAATCTCAATAATCCACAACACAAACATAAGCCCTACGGCAATCATAATTTAAAATTATTCATTAATGCTTATTTGGTCTGTAATAATCGCGTTTGGAAAAAAATTGGCAATGTTTAGTTCAACATTCAAGCAAATTTGGTTAAAATTGATTTTGTTGCCAACCTAAGTTTCAAAATGCCAGATGGGGTAGTTTTAGTAGATTAACGTGGTTTACCAACCTTCTTTGTGTCGCATTATTCCTCTGCTACTCTTCCTTTCTAAATTTCCATTTTGTTGCGTCTCTGAAATTCTCTCATCCCTTCTGCGTGTTGCATTATTCCTCTACTACTCTCCCCCTCACTCATACACAAACCACACAAAGAAAGTGAGAGACAAAGAGAGAAAGAGGATGTGAGAGGAAGAGAATCCCATAGGAAAGAGAGGGAGAGAAAAAATAGAGCACTAATACTCATCCACTTTTCTCTGGGCTTCCCTTCATCCAACACCCATTTATCTCATTTTCTCATATTTCAAACCACAAAAGCCATCCCCCAAAACGACTCAAACAGCCCCTATGTAAAAACAAAAAAACAAAAATTGAAAGGAGGAGCAGAACTCGAAAAACATAGCATGGTTATGAGTTTTGAGGCTTTCCAAGCACCCAAAATTCCACCAGAATCCACAAAAAGCAAGAGGAGGAGGAGGATAAGCTTACTGCGTGTTGGAAATAAGGTAAAATGGCTTCTGTCATTTTGGCAAAAAATTCTACTTTAGCCAATGGTTTCATTTTTCACTTTTCAATTTAGTCATGTTTCTAAGTTTTAATTCAGTCTCTCTGATCTAAATTGAAATAATAGAAGAAATTAATAAAAATAATGACAGTACAGAATCACATGATAAAAAATTGTATTATATTATAATCATTAAACATTATTGGTCCCACAAAATGAAAAAAGAATGTGTCTCTTGTAAGGAGAAGTGGCTAAACTGATTTAGTTAGTTAATTAGTTAAATCTGATGTACATTTGGTTACTGTTTTAGTTAGGTCACATGTGCTGATTAGTTAGAATAGTCCACGTGTTAACATATGAGTGGCTGATGTAATCCACTAGGATCTGATATGTATATATGTAAATACACTCTATAAATACTTGTACAGGTGTATCATTAATAGATTGAAAAGTATTCAGCACTTTACTCTCTCTGATCACTGAACCTCTTTATGGTATTAGAGCCAATGGCAAACGCTACTTCAGATCTGCGAAACAAGAACTCAAGCCAAAACATGGTGATGACCACAATCAACTCGCTAGTGAAATTTGCTCCACAGACTTTTTCGAATATAGTGTCTCTCAAATTGGAAGAGAACAACTTCCTCCCATGGAGGCAACAAGTGATCGCTACAATCATAGGATTCAAGCTTCAAAAGTACATCGCCGGAGAGCAATATATGCCTCTGAAGTTTGCAACTAATGAAGATCAGGAAAATGGAATAGTATTAAAAGAATACCTGAACTGGGAGCAGCAAGATCAGCTCCTCCTCTCATGGCTTCTAGCATCGATGTCCGACGGTATGCTTGCTCGGATGGTAGGCAGCGACCACGCACATGATGTCTGGAAGAAACTCGACACGTTCTTTGTGGCTCAGACTCATGCAAAGGTAAAGCTATACAAATCTCAATTGAGAAACACTAAAAAAGGTACCACCTCTATCTCGGACTGTCTTCTTCGAATAAAAAAGTCAACTGACGCTCTAATCTCAATCGGTGAATTTGTTTCTATCATTGAGCACATCAATTCTATACTTAGGGGACTTCCAAAGGATTACAATGGTTTTGTGGTATCTGTGTCCACAAGAACTGAACCTTATACTGTCACAGAGATTGAGGCGCTATTAATGGCATTTGAAGACAGAATTGAGAAGCACAAGAAAACAATTGAAGCTACAAGTATCACTGCAATAACAAATGTTGCTCATACAGCATCTAGCAACAATCAAAACAAAGAAAAGAAGAGTGAAAACAGTACTAATCCTGGACAAGGAAATAATCAGCAAAACAGAGGAGGTTATAATCAGTATGGAAGAGGCAGAACTAGAGGCAGAGGACATGAAAGAGGTAATACATATGGTAGAGTCCAGTGTCAAGTTTGCAGGAAATTTGGGCATGAAGCCTGGTACTGTTATCATCGCTTCAATCAAAACTATGGAGGTCCACCAACTGAAAACTATTCACAAGGCCAGCAGCGAACTTCATAAGGCCAAAGCAATTAATATCAAGCAATGTTAGCTACACCTGAGGTATTGTATGATTCCAACTGATATCCTAATTCAAGAGTAGCACTCATGTCACTATGGATCACAACAATATAGCTGCTAGAACTGCATATCATGGATCAAAGCAGGTCATTCTTGGTAATGGCTTTGGCATCCCTATCAAACATACTGGTCATTCTTCCTTTTTATCTCCATTTACGTCATCTCCTTTACATTTGAATTCCATGTTGCATGCTCCTTATATCACTAAAAATCTCATTAGTGTCAGAAAGTTTGCTCAGGATAATAATGCATATATTGAATTTCATTCTGACAAATGCCTGGTGAAATCTCAGGAAACTCACAAGGTATTGCTCCAAGGGATAATTAAAGATGGCTTATACACTTTTGGGGGAATAAACATGTTGCCTTCTTCCTCTCAAAATTGTACTCAATTTCCTGTTATTTCTGCCAATAATACTACTGTTAGTAAATCTTTATCTTGTAATGACAACCTTATTAGCTTATGGCACAAAAGGCTAGGACATCCCTCTGCTAAAATAACAAGACATATTATGAGTACATGTAATATCCCTAAAAGTGATAATAAAACTTTAAATCTGTTATGTTCTTCTTGCTGCTTAGGCAAGAATCATAGGTTGCCATTCCCTACATCCACTACTGTGTATAAGAATCCCCTTGAACTTGTCGTGTCAGATGTTTGGGGGCCTGCTCCTATAAAAAGTGAAGGATATGCATATTATGTCTACTTTACAGATGTTTTTTCTTGATTTACATGGTTATATTTACTGAAGAAGAAATCTAATACTGTATATGCTTTTACTCACCTTAAATCCTTTGTTGAGCTTCAAATTGGTCATAAAATTAAGGCCATTCAAATAGATGGTGGGGCTGAATACCAAGCTCTCATCCCTATCCTGAATTCCAGTGGAATACATCATAAAATTAGTTGTCCCTATACCTCGGAACAAAATGGGAAGGCTGAACGTAAACACAGACAAATTACTAAAGTAGGTCTCACTCTTCTAGCCCAAGCAAAGTTACCTTTACATTTTTGGGGAGACCCTTTCCAATCACCCACATATCTCATAAATAGGTTACCCACACCTATACTTGACAATAAATCTCCCTTTGAGAAACTAACTAAAGTTCAACCAGAATACTTGTCTTTAAGAGTGTTTGGGTGTGAGTGCTACCCTTATCTTAGGCCATACAATTCTACCGAGTTTAATTTCAAATCCACAAAATATGTCTTCCTAGGTTATAGTCTTCACCATAAAGGGTACAAATGCTTTGATCCTGTCAATAATAAAATGTATGTTACAAGGCATGTACAGTTTAATGAGTCTAATTTTCCCTATGCTGAAATGGTTGAACAAAACTCTAAATTCATAACATCAAGTCTACCTACTGTGATAAAATCTAATCCTATCATTCCTCTAGTTTCTTCTAATCAGCGAAAGTGCTCTAATCCACCTATGAATCCATCTGTATGTCCTCCTTCCTACTCTCCTACTATTTCCACATCTCATAATGCTCAAAGCCATACCTTGAATACTGTTTTTGTTCCTCAAGATCAGTCTATGCCCAACAATCAAGGTATATGCGATGTGGGTGTGTCAAACCCCTCTAACACACATCATATGGTCACTAGGTCTAAAACATGTGTATTTAAACCAAGGGTGCTCACAGTAGTAGTCTCCACTGAGCCTAGAACAGTAAAAGAAGCTCTATCTAGACCAGAATGGTTGAAGGCGATGAAGGAAGAATATGAGGCACTCATCAGGAATGGTACATGGTCTTTAGTGTCTTCTCCTCCAAATAGGAGACCAATTGGTTGTAAGTGGCTCTTTAAGACCAAACAAAATTTAGATGGTAGCATTAATAAACTTAATGTCACATCCCAAAACTTACATGTGATATAAACATAAAATACCTAGGGTGTACCTCCATGGTACCCCATAATCTCTGTGAACATTCTTAATATCCATAATTATGTGAATCATAAATATTCCAAGAAAGATATTTTGTATACATATTCAGAAAATGTTCAACTTTCAAACACTATACAATACTATACAACCTCCCAAGCCTAGGTGACCTACTAGATTACAGAGCGTTTCCTAATCCTTACCAATTGTTTACCAGACAAAAGTGGAGTATATCCTTAAAGGCTATAAATTCTTCTTCTCAACCACTGTATCTGAAAAGATAATCATGGAGAGTGTGAGTTTATCATAACTCAGTGAGTAAACAACTGTACATGAAAATATCATAAGCACAAACACCACATTTACTAATACAATCAATCTATCATTTATTTTAAATAATTATAGTATTATATGCCATAAATACTTGCACTGAGTGACTTGGGAATTTAACCCTCAAACTCTTTGTGCATAGGTTTTCACATTTATACACCGAGTAGTATGGGACTCTAACCCTTTCAAACTCGTGCATAGATTTTCACATTTATACACCGAGTGATATGGGACTCTAACCCCTTTCAAACTCGTGTATTGATTTTCACAGTTATACACCGAGTAGTATGGGACTCTAACCCTTTCAAACTCGTGCATAGGTTTTCACATTTATACACCGAGTAGTATGGGACTCTAACCCTTTCAAACTCGTGTATTAGATCTCGTAGATCTTCTTCTCATCAATAAAATAGTGAGAATTTATCACAACATAATTACTATGAAATAAATGAATTTACACATATTTTTATTCCCTTGAATGTCTATCATCAACCATAACAATCATCATATATTATCAACAGCGAGATTGATTATTTCTCACTTCAATAATGTTATAAACAAGACTTGTATTGTACCTTATTTAATAAGATCACATTAGTTTAGTAAGGTTATTCACTTACAAAATGTTCCGATTTATTCAAGGAACAATCACATCTAGTTCTTTAGTCAACTAGAGAAATCAATTCTCAAAGGTAATAAAATACCTTCCAATGATATTATACTTTTTCTCAACCTGAACACACACTGATAATCTTCTCAATTTCACAAATAACGCAAATGAGATTTATATTGTGCTTTGACTAATTTATTAAATTAATTTTGCAAGGTTGCCTACTCACCTGGATTCCACGCTCTCGGCGCTCCCACCTTGCGCCCCAATCATCCCTATTGTAACCAGGTAAAAACCATTAGGGTTACAAAATAGAGAAATTTCCTATCACTACTCTCGACCTTTACTCACATCTTAAGTCATAATTCCTAACCAGTAATGAATTTCTAAATGACACTTATACCATTGGAAACTAGACTCAAAGAGCTTTTCAATGATATTAAAAAAAAAACTGATGCTACAGTAATAGTCAACGGTCAACGCAGCTACAGTAACGTTGACCGAGTCAATGCTACAGTAACGTTGACCGAGTCAACGCTACAGTAACGAGAAAATCTGGAAAAATTTTCTCGGTGAACAGTAATTTCTGGGGAAAATTTTCGATGTTCTTCGTGTTCTTCATCCAAAAATCCTAAAATCATATCTAAAACAACATTTCTTTTGATTTCTTCCATGGGTTTTCATCCTTAATGTCTAAGGAGTGTTTTAACACCAAAACCCCCAATTTCTACCAACAATCCAAGCTCAAATCTCAAATTTTCATCAAGAACACTAACTTTTTCAAATATCCAAATTCTACGAAATTTCTTGTTCTAATAACATCATAAACCACCTAAGAATGTTTTACATTAACATCCACACTTAAATTCATCCATTAAAACTCAAAATCTTAATTTTCTTCCATAGGTCCGAAAATGGAGAAAAAGAAAAATAGAGTAGATAAAACTTACCTCTTTACCTCTAGAACTCCTGAGAATCGGAAGTATGGTTAGAAAATACAAGATCGCCGGATAAAAATTTGAGAAATGATTGAAGAAGGGAAGATGGAAATGAACGAAACATGAAGCCTCGGGAGGAAGAAGGAGAAGAAAAACTAATAATTTTATGTGTGGGCCCCACTAATTTCTTTTTCGATAAAATCGCTCATAGCCACCTTAGCTTATAAGATTTGTTCACTTTAATCCCTCTCGATGTCTCAAATACCACTTTAACCTCGAATCCATCATCTTTTCGGTACCGGACTCATAATTCATTCTCATAAGCTTTATTCTTCCTCTCAGGTTTCTATTTGGTCATTTCTCAAAAGTCCTCTATACTTTCTTTTCTTTTCACTTTAGTCCTTGAGAATTTGTAAAAATTTCCTAAATTAAAAATTAAAATTTCTATTCCCAGATTTTCTTCACTAATTCAAAAAGCACATTTTCACGTAATTAAATTTTTCACTAAATTTCAAATTAGACTTTAAATATTCATATAAATTCTTGAGATATTACATTCTTCCCCCCTTAATAGAATTCGGTCCTCCGAATTCAAAACTTAACTCAAGATTGAAACAAATGCAGATATTTTGTCCAAATCTCGTTCTCTCTTTTAGAATTTTCACAATCAAGTACAAAATATAACAAGTTCAACATATTTTTATTTCTCAAGTTCCTTCAGTACAAGAATTGCCTTATTTATAGTACATAAGTTACAGGCAACAAACTGAACTTGATTTACAAAACAGATAATCTTAATATGCGAAGCTCAGATCAAATATTAGCTTAAGGTATAAATAAAAGAAAGAATAAATTAAGGACGAGGAGGTTTTTGAAATGCAGAAAGTGCTCCAGGTCTAGAAGAGGAAGGTGCTTCAGATCTTAAGGAGGAAGCTAATCGTTGCAGCCTAGAAAGAGTTTCTGGAGGAAACGTTTGGGAAATTTGGCGAAGTGCAGAGGTCACTCCATTCATACAGTCAATACACCTCGCTTGTTGGTCACGAAAATTTTGAGTTGCAAACATTGAATGTCTATCAACTCTATTCGCCAATTCCCTAAAATGACGATTCAAGAGCTTCTCTTGTTCTACAAAGAGACGATTTATCAATCTTCCCTGGTCCTCAAAGTGGCGGTTTATCAACCTTTCCAAGTCCTCCATCTTTTTTCTCATAAGCGCAAGCTCATCATTTGAAGATGTTGCTGTGCTAACATCCTCTAGCTCTACTACATCCCTTTTTCTTTTCTTAGCTTCTGATGACTCTTCCATGAATCTCTTATTCTTATAGTTCTCCAGACTAAGATTTAGATCCAGCTCTACCTTGCCAGCCTCAAAGTTTAAATTGAAAGATTTATTGCCGGCCATATTTTTCTGAGCTATAAAGGTTGTATGGAATGAGAGGTTTGATGCTAGAAAGCTTATAAGTAATGAACTCTTAGTGTAATGAGCGGCGTAATGGGGCATCCATTATTTATAGACGAAATTTAGGGCTACCAAAACCCTTACATCACACTCTAAAGATGGCCTCCAGACCTTATCCGTCGCAATGCCAACGGTCTATAATAAGCATGCCAGAAAATAACAAAATATAATCAAATACAAAAGATTTCCTCAAAAATTTCGGCTAACTTTTGACTCTTGCTCAAATTATTAAACTAATCGCCGCTTCAATTTATGACTTCCTAACTCTGTATTTGTCTTATCCAATAATTCTAAATCGAGATATTACTCCATGAACGGGTAGTTTCATATTAACCTTATCTAGGTTTCTAATCCGTGGCTTTGCCCTAAGCTTACACATTTTCAAACATACATATTAAAATAAAAAAAACTTCTCACATTTACACATATCAAGTGTTACCATAAAGTGAGAATTTTTTTTTTTTTACCTTTCTCTTGCCTCTACGAGCATATATGTATGTATGTATCAACATAGAGATACATCATTATCTATATATTTTCATCTATTCAAGTCCTTTTTAAATTTCAGACTTCTCATTCTCTGAATGTATGTAGAATCATTACATATTATTCCTGGCCATAACAAATAGCCTTCACTCTCAATGCATGGATAACATACATACATGGCATATGTATTTAAATACATATAATCACAATATAATTCAATCAATCATGTATATTATACTCAACTGAAGGCTTTCAAGAACAATACAAGAAAGCAGAGAAATACATTTTAGTTCATCATAAAAGCATCCAAGGCAATCTTTAATGGCTACGCTGTCGGCTTCTTAGAATTTCAGAAAATGCCAACAAGAGATATGAAAAATAAACAAGTATAAATCGGCCGCAAATCCACCGAATATTGACTTACGTGGTTTTGCCATTAATGTGACACACTGTTGACACGCATGCCTATCCTAGGCTTCTGGCTTCCAGCTTGCAGAAATCCATAGGTTGAGCGTGTAGGAGTGCGGCGAAGAGATATCTTCTTTGGCTCTAAGTCTAAATTTTTCTCTATAAAAACTGCCCCGGAGTTCTCAGTTACTACACCACAAAGAGTAATCATCTCTGAGCCTACAATTTCCCAGCATTCCTCTCTCGTTATACTCCTGTAAAAACTTCTAAATTTTCTAAACCATGGCCACCAGGAAGTACATTGATCTCACAGTGGAGGCCAAGGAAGAAGAGCTCGACTTAAACTTAAGTCTGGGCAAAGACAAGGGCAAGAGACCTTTTGAGGGGTCTCAAGAGGATCAAAAGGAGAAGAAGATAAAAATTGAGGAAGCTGAGGAGATTAGCACTGGCCACACGTCAGAAAACAAAATCGCTTGTCTAGAGAAGGAGGTGAAAAATCTGAAGAAGATGATAGAAGACCTGGAGAAGTTAACTAAACGCAATAATGCGGCAATGACTTCAAGAATAGACAGGTTCTTCTATTGGTCTACCCAATGCTTCTGCAATCAACAACAAAGAAGTGTTGATTGTATGAATGGGATTTACACTACCCTCCGTGACATTGCTCAGTCTCTTGTTCCAAGAAATGGTCGAGGGGTGATGATACAATACAACCCTCCTAATCCGAGACCACCTCGCTTTTAGATTACTCATGCATGAGTAATTTCCCCTTTTTTTTTTTTGCAATGTAATCCTTCCGCTTTTAATGCCAATAGTTTCTTTTACTAGATGGTACTCTAAATAATAATAATAATAATAATAAAATGAAGAAAGATAAAAGAAATTAGCCACACAAAATCAATAACAAATTCAGCTTATAAGCCAATCACATAAAAAAAATTTAATGACCCTATAAGCTGACACAGAGACAAACAGAAGCTCTATACAAGTCTCGTTGTCTTTCCCCTTATCATACGGGAGTAGATGAAGGCTTACCGTATAGATCAATTGAACTCGATATTATGCCCTCGAATTGTCATGAATTCTTACTTAAGAGCCTCGATTCGCAAGCTTTCCTTAAACTAACACTCTGAGGCACAAACTACCATAAGAATATCTTTCTAGACCATTCCAATCATACATCACGTTTAACAATTATGAATGTTCATACGCCAACAGCCTACCTTTAACATGCTCTAATTGTTCCAATGTTACAAAACTTCTACATTGTATATATATATATTTTTTTTTGAAACACTTCTATCACATAGTACCATCATGCCAATCCCTAACTAAACAAGTGCAACTTTGGCGAGTCGCCCCTAGAGAAGACTTATAACGTACCTCAATATCTCTTATGCTAGGTTCCATTTTACCGTAGTATCTCCCTTAGAGAAAAACTACCTAGCCCACATCTATTTTCTCAACCAAGCTTTTATCAAGGAACATATTATTTAGGACTTACATCCTCTTCCATAAATTACATCTGTCTGGCATCTATCAAAATCAAATCTTGATCTGCCTCACAAGGGTTCTTTCCCATTCTTGCATTAGTAATCTGCGCTATATTCTTTGTGAAAATCTTTCTTGAACTCTAGCCCATGCCTCATAATCAACTTTACCCCATCTAATACATCACTATTGGCCCAGCCCTCAAGCCATATTCTAGCAATTACTGATCCTCAGCTTTAAGAGTACACTACAGAGTTATGTTCCCAATTTCTCAAAAAGAAAAATTTCATACAGAGGTCACCTTTTCCATCGGTATAAAGATCATACCTCCAACAAGTTCCAAAGTTCCACATATAAAATCAATTATCTCATATTGTAACAAAATTATCTCTAACTAACTCCATCGAAGGGTAAGTTATGACAAGAACACTCAACTTTACAAGGTCTTTTATGGAACCTAATCCCATGGTCATGCCGCGGTTCATGACAATGGAAAAGGGCCCACAAAGAACACTTTGCTCTGTAATCTATAGGGGACCTAAAACCACCTCTGATACCAATTTGTCACATCCCAAAACTTACATGTGATATAAACATAAAATACCTAGGGTGTACCTCCATGGTACCCCATAATCTCTGTGAACATTCTTAATATCCATAATTATGTGAATCATAAATATTCCAAGAAAGATATTTTGTATACATATTCAGAAAATGTTCAACTTTCAAACACTATACAATACTATACAACCTCCCAAGCCTAGGTGACCTACTAGATTACAGAGCGTTTCCTAATCCTTACCAATTGTTTACCAGACAAAAGTGGAGTATATCCTTAAAGGCTATAAATTCTTCTTCTCAACCACTGTATCTGAAAAGATAATCATGGAGAGTGTGAGTTTATCATAACTCAGTGAGTAAACAACTGTACATGAAAATATCATAAGCACAAACACCACATTTACTAATACAATCAATCTATCATTTATTTTAAATAATTATAGTATTATATGCCATAAATACTTGCACTGAGTGACTTGGGAATTTAACCCTCAAACTCTTTGTGCATAGGTTTTCACATTTATACACCGAGTAGTATGGGACTCTAACCCTTTCAAACTCGTGCATAGATTTTCACATTTATACACCGAGTGATATGGGACTCTAACCCCTTTCAAACTCGTGTATTGATTTTCACAGTTATACACCGAGTAGTATGGGACTCTAACCCTTTCAAACTCGTGCATAGGTTTTCACATTTATACACCGAGTAGTATGGGACTCTAACCCTTTCAAACTCGTGTATTAGATCTCGTAGATCTTCTTCTCATCAATAAAATAGTGAGAATTTATCACAACATAATTACTATGAAATAAATGAATTTACACATATTTTTATTCCCTTGAATGTCTATCATCAACCATAACAATCATCATATATTATCAACAGCGAGATTGATTATTTCTCACTTCAATAATGTTATAAACAAGACTTGTATTGTACCTTATTTAATAAGATCACATTAGTTTAGTAAGGTTATTCACTTACAAAATGTTCCGATTTATTCAAGGAACAATCACATCTAGTTCTTTAGTCAACTAGAGAAATCAATTCTCAAAGGTAATAAAATACCTTCCAATGATATTATACTTTTTCTCAACCTGAACACACACTGATAATCTTCTCAATTTCACAAATAACACAAATGGGATTTATATTGTGCTTTGACTAATTTATTAAATTAATTTTGCAAGGTTGCCTACTCACCTGGATTCCACGCTCTCGGCGCTCCCACCTTGCGCCCCAATCATCCCTATTGTAACCAGGTAAAAACCATTAGGGTTACAAAATAGAGAAATTTCCTATCACTACTCTCGACCTTTACTCACATCTTAAGTCATAACTCCTAACCAGTAATGAATTTCTAAATGACACTTATACCATTGGAAACTAGACTCAAAGAGCTTTTCAATGATATTAAAAAAAAACTGATGCTACAGTAATAGTCAACGGTCAACGCAGCTACAGTAACGTTGACCGAGTCAATGCTACAGTAACGTTGACCGAGTCAACGCTACAGTAACGAGAAAATCTGGAAAAATTTTCTCGGTGAACAGTAATTTCTGGGGAAAATTTTCGATGTTCTTCGTGTTCTTCATCCAAAAATCCTAAAATCATATCTAAAACAACATTTCTTTTGATTTCTTCCATGGGTTTTCATCCTTAATGTCTAAGGAGTGTTTTAACACCAAAACCCCCAATTTCTACCAACAATCCAAGCTCAAATCTCAAATTTTCATCAAGAACACTAACTTTTTCAAATATCCAAATTCTACGAAATTTCTTGTTCTAATAACATCATAAACCACCTAAGAATGTTTTACATTAACATCCACACTTAAATTCATCCATTAAAACTCAAAATCTTAATTTTCTTCCATAGGTCCGAAAATGGAGAAAAAGAAAAATAGAGTAGATAAAACTTACCTCTTTACCTCTAGAACTCCTGAGAATCGGAAGTATGGTTAGAAAATACAAGATCGCCGGATAAAAATTTGAGAAATGATTGAAGAAGGGAAGATGGAAATGAACGAAACATGAAGCCTCGGGAGGAAGAAGGAGAAGAAAAACTAATAATTTTATGTGTGGGCCCCACTAATTTCTTTTTCGATAAAATCGCTCATAGCCACCTTAGCTTATAAGATTTGTTCACTTTAATCCCTCTCGATGTCTCAAATACCACTTTAACCTCGAATCCATCATCTTTTCGGTACCGGACTCATAATTCATTCTCATAAGCTTTATTCTTCCTCTCAGGTTTCTATTTGGTCATTTCTCAAAAGTCCTCTATACTTTCTTTTCTTTTCACTTTAGTCCTTGAGAATTTGTAAAAATTTCCTAAATTAAAAATTAAAATTTCTATTCCCAGATTTTCTTCACTAATTCAAAAAGCACATTTTCACGTAATTAAATTTTTCACTAAATTTCAAATTAGACTTTAAATATTCATATAAATTCTTGAGATATTACACTTAAAGCGAGATTGGTGGCAAAGGGCTTCTCACAAAGAGAAGGTTTTGATTTTACTAACACATTTTCCCCTGTTGTAAAGCCGACAACCATAAGAACTGTTTTATCTATTGCTTTAGCCAAGGGATAGTATTTATATCAATCAGATGTTAATAATGCCTTTTTGAATGGTGATTTACATGAAGAAGTCTATATGGTTCAGCCACAAGGATTTGAAATAGGTGATAAAAGTATGGTTTGCAAGTTGCATAAGGCTTTGTATGGTTTAAAACAAGCCCCCCGTGCTTGGTTTCAGAAATTGAACACCACACTTCACCAAATAGGCTTTAAATCGTCTAGATGTGATGCTTCATTTTTCATTAAACATTCCTCTACATTCACTATTTTAATTTTGGTGCATGCAGATGAAATTATTGTCACAGGCTTTTCCAAAAATGAGATTGCAGCAGTGGTGTGTCGGTTAGGCTTAAGCTTTGCACTCAAGGACCTTGGTACGCTTCATTATTTCCTTAGACTGCATTTGAATCAAGCTAAGTACGCTACTAAGATTTTAGAGAAAGCCTCTATGTTAAATGCTAAATCTTCGCCCACACCAATGTCTGTCAGTATGAAACTTATTGTCAATGGAACACAACAATTTGAGAATGCTAGTCTATATGGGTCTATTGTTGGAGCATTACAATATTTAACCATCACGCGACTGGATATTGCGTTTAGTGTCAACAAGGCATGTCAATTCATGAAAACTCCTATGGAAGATCATTGGAAATTGGTCAAGAGGATCTTATGCTATGTTGCGGGCACTCTCCATTATGGTTTACAGTTCACTAAATCTGAGCATCTTAACATATCTGCTTTCTGTGATGCAGATTGGGGAGCGGATCTTGATGATCGACATTCCACTACTGGATTTTGCATCTACCTTGGTTCTAATCTTATCAATTGGGGTGCTAAGAAATAGCCTGTAGTTTCACGTTCTAGTACTGAGGCTAAGTATCGTTCCTTAGCTAATACTGTGGCTGAGATTGCTTGGGTGAGGTCCCTATTGTTTGAGCTAGTTGTTCCTATTACAAAGCCTACTTTAGTGTACTGTGACAATCTTAGTACTGTTTTACTCTCGGCTAATCCTATATTGCATTCAAGGACTAAGCATGTAGAGCTGGATTTTCACTTTGTACGAGAAAAAGTCCAACAAGGATCAGTCAAGGTGATTCATGTTCTTTCTCATGAGCAAACAGCAGACATTCTTACCAAGCCAACATCTCTGTCCAGCTTCACACTCAATAGAACCAAACTCAGAGTTTGTCCTTCAGCCACCCTGAGTTTGAGGGGGGATGTAAGGAGAAGTGGCTAAACTGATTTAGTTAGTTAATTAGTTAAATCTGATGTATATTTGGTTACTGTTATAGTTAGGTCACATGTGCAGATTAGTTAGAATAGTCCTCGTGTTAACATATGAGTGGCTGATGTAATCCTCTAGGATCTGATATGTGTATGTGTAAATACACTCTATAAATACTTGTATAGGTGTATCATTAATAGACAGGAAAGTATTCAGCACTTTACTCTCTCTGATCACTGAACCTCTTTATCTCTTATGTAGAAAAAAATTCATATGTATAACAACATTCATAATTGTATTTTTTTAATCAAATATTAGTACCAATTAAGAAAATTATCATTAAAATATTAATATAATTTATTTTATTTTATTATATTTTGATATGAGAGAAATTAAATAATGATAATTGAAATAAAATAATATAAAATTCACACCTATTCTGATAATTACACACTCAAAAATACTTTTGTTAACCAATACCTAAATAAAACTTATTTTTTAAAATTATTTTTTTGATAGCAGTTTCTAAACAAAAGTGGTGTTCATACAAACTCTTAAATAAGGTAAAATCCATATCCTAGATTTGTCCAACTATTTTCCAAATATCCCCTAAGAATAGCCTTGAACTTTTCATAATATTGCTTCGTCCACAGTCAAATGAAATAGCAAGAGCTGCTAAATTTCCAAAACACAGCTCTCTGTTTTCATAATAAATATTAATTAATAAAAGAAAATTTATCTAATTTTTCCCTTATAGTTATATATACTTTCTTCAATCTTTGTCACGTAATGTGCTTTACCCACATAATTTAACAATGATGCGGACTCACATAAATTAAGGCAAGATCATAAATTCACCGTGATTCTGTTATTGGAATTTTCAGGTTTGGATCCTCTCAATTGTTCTAAAAAAATTGATATGTTGCAGTAAGAGAAAGATAGAAAGAGTGTGCAAATAATCCCAGTTGCTTAAATATAAGTGCTTAAGTACAAGCTTCCTCAAATTTTTGTAACAATTGTTTTCTAATCATTCTCCCAAAATAAAACAAATGAAATGTTTATAATGGCTTGTTGGAGTTGTGACTCTTTTGTTTTTGCTAAAAAATAGTTTTAACCGTTTAAAGATATTTGGTGTAGAACTGTAGATATTTTGTCCTTTATAATTTTAAATATCAACTCATTATAATTTCTATGCCAATATAAACTTCGTTTACTCCTCTGATCTGGCATGGCATATACTTCATCCAAGTGCACGAGAGACTAATCTTTTTTTTTTTTCCTTTTGAATCTTTTAGATCTAACCAAAACATAGAATAATAGTTATTTTTTTTTAGTTTTTTCATAAATAGCCGTCTTTTAAAAGACAAGGAGATTTGCTTAGAGGTCGAAAAGATATACAAATATTCTTTTGATCTATATACAAGAAACAAATAGATCTAAAAATATTTAATTATAAAGAGCACAAAATAAAGAATAAAAATGATCGAAGAGAATGGAGGAAAAAACAAGAGAGAATGGAAGAGTATCTAGAAACACCACAACATTAGCAATGCTGAGAGCAACGTTCCAAGGTTGGTCCCTTTCTCTCTTATTTTTTTAAGCCATAATTGGACGCAAAAATTAAAATCATCCTTTCCATAATTCACACGAAACAACAACCTAATTAATCTAAAAAAATGCATTTAAGTAACACCAAAATATTGGACACTCTTTCAATTATTAGCTTCAAATGAATTACATAACATACGTTTAAAGAGAAAGCCTTTAATCTTCCAAATGTTGTAGAGAAAATCATTGGTGCCCTTTGAAGGAATCACTCTTGCGCAGAAAATTTAAAAGTGTATTCTACAAGTCTAATTTTCATTGTGTGTATATATATTTATATATACACACACATGTATGTATGTATCAAATGTCAAAAAATAATATTGCATTTTAGTCTAATTTTATATTTTTTGTCTAGATATATATTGTGCAAATGGTAGAATTTAAAAATATTTTTTGGGTATTGAATAAAAATAAAAAAATTAGTAAGCCCGTGTTTGCCTTATTTAGCTGGTAATATGAGCTAGGATGGCATTTTCTTGGCCTGTTTGAACAATGGGCCAATTGAGTCTGGCCTGTATTTCAATAGCTCCACTTATGTGGGGTTGATTGGCCCAAGAAAGCAGACTTGACATCCATTTCGAATATTTTCAACTGATTTTGTGCAGCAATAGAAATAATCATGCATATTTTATCCATTCTGGGAACTGGAGTAAATACTTCAAAGTAATCAATTTCATGTTTTTGTTTGTACCCTTTTGCCACCAATCATTCCTTAAAACATTCTATCTCTCCATTTGGTTGGAACTTTGTCTTGTACACCCACTTAACTACAATAGGCTTCTTTCCTTCAGGAAGAGTAGCTAACTCACATGTCTTATTCTTTTCGATTTCTTGAATTTCTTCATCTATTGCTTTTACCCAATGATCTTCATTGGCTGCTTCCTCATATGTCATAGGATCACAATCAGCAAATAAGGCGTAATAAGTAGCATCTTCCTCCCTATCATCAGGATCATAATCTCTACTAACTTCATAATCTTGTAAGTGAGCAGGTGGACATTATTCTCATTGTGGATGAAGTGGTGGATCATCAAGACTTGTAGTACTTGCTGGTGGCTCAACATTTTCTTCATTTATGGTTACTAGTATAGGCAGCAATTCCTTTTCTTTCTCTGACCAATCCCACACTCCATTTTTATCAAAGGTAACATCACGACTAATGATTACCTTTTGAGAATTTAGATTGTATAACTTGTAGCCTTTAGTTTCTTCACTGTACCTAACAAATATGCTTTTTTTTGCCTTGTCATCAAGTTTCTTCCTTAGTTCATTGAGAACATGTGCATAAGCTATGCAACCAAAAATTTTCAGGTGATCAAGATTAGGCTTTTGTCCACTCCAAGCTTCTCGTGGACTTTTATATTGTACACTTTTGACAGGACATCTATTCAAGATGTAGACTGCACAAGCCACTACTTCTACCTAAAAATTCTTAGGCAATTTCTTCCCATGTAGCATGCTTATTACCATGTCCATGATAGTCCTATTCTCCCTTTCTGCCACTCCATTTTGTTGAGGAGTGTATCTTGCAATTACTTGATGTTTAACACCATGCTTTCTTAAGAAATCATCACAAACTATGTACCTAGTTCCCTTATTAGTTCTCAATGTTTTAAGAGTATAGCCACTTCTCCTTTCAACATATGCCATAAAATTCTTGAAGTATATCACAAGCATCAGATTTGTTTTTCAAGAAGTAAACCCATGTTTTCCTACTAAAGTCATCAATGAAAGTAATAAAATATTTGTTACTTCCATTGGATGGAACATCCACATAACATAAATCTGAATGCACCAGCTCAAGTAGTTTTGTAGCTCTCCATGCACGCCCTTTAGGAAAAGAATCACGATGCTTTTTACCCACTACACATGTTTTACACAGTTGATTGGGAACTTTGATAATCAACAAGCCTTTAACCTACTTTTTATTTGCAAGAAACTTGATGGTTTAAAAGTTAAAGTATCCAAGCCGCATATGCCAAAGCCAATTATCATCAACAATTGCAGTACTTCAGCACAAGTAATCATGGTACTTAATATTCATTAGGAATAGTCGGTTGTTTGACATGCTTGTCTTTGCTATCAAGCCCATCTCCACATTATTCATGGTGCAGCCTCTTGTGTTAAACTGCAAGTTATAGCCTTTCTCAGCTAGCTATCCCACACTCAAAAGATTTTGTCATATACCAAGTGCATAAATTACATCAGAAATATAATTCAAAGATCCATCCTTCAATCTGATGGCAATCTTCCCTTTTCCCAAGACTACAAGTCTTGTATTATCACCAAGCTTGACTGTGGTTTGGAACCTTTCATCTAAGTTAGAAAATAGTTCTTTTTTCCCAATTAGATGATTGTTGTAGCATGTATCTAACAACCATTGATTATCATCTTTATCAGCAACAACATTACTAGTCAATAGCACTGTCTTCATATTATCTTCATTTTCTGCAACTTGAGCATGACCCTCTCTAATATTTGAAGCTTTAGCATGACATCGACTATAGTGACCATACTTATTACTATTATGGCATTGAATATGAGATTTGCATTTAGATTGAAAATGTCCATACTTCTTGCATTTATGACATTGAATATTGGATTTATTTTGTAAAGAGCCATTATCTCTAGTTCCGTGGCTTGAGTCAGTTCTAGGAATCCTTTTGTTAGCAATATGGCAAGTGCACCAGTTGCATAAGCAATATAGTGATTTAAAGAGTAAAAGTATCATTCCCTCGAGTATTAAGTGGTTAACTACCTAAGAAATTTAATTGAATTAGTTAGACAAAAATGTTAGATTGAAGGCAGCTCTAGTCAATAACTGACAAAGTAAAAAGCAAATGATAGTAAATTTTTATAAAATTTTCTTAATTGAAGGCAAACAAACACACAGATTGATTGAAATTAATCTAATTAAAAGCCTAGAGTTACTAATCCCTCTCCTTTGTCCTAGAAATTGTAAACTTCTCTCATGCATGTACAACTTTATCAATTGCATAAGTTAATCATAGGTTAATCTATTAATTTAAAAGAATTCTCCCGAATCTCAATTAAGATACTTAACACCTACTCAATTCCTTAAGTGAATTAAGTCTATACTATCCAACCTAGCTTTGATTAAACAAGATTAACTAATATTCATATTAGCTAACAAGTAAAAACTCTTAAGTTAATGTTCACACACTCGTTCTCCTTATTCAGAATTTTACTCTCACCTCTCCCTCCCGAGTTTGATGACAATAACAAGCAATTATAAAGATTGATCAAATTCGTATAATACAACAGTAAAATAAATAAAAAGACTTATATTGATTGAATGAAAGTTGCAAATACAAGAGAGAAGACAAAATCTAATTTGTAGTTGAGTTCATAGTAACCCTGGAAGGAAAATCTAGCTACTCATGAAATATAAATGACAGAAAGCAGAAATAAGAATAGAAATAGACAGGAATTTGATGTTGAATGATGGACTTGAGCCCCCAAGCCTTGAAAATATGATTCATCCTTCTATTCTCAGCAAAAACAACATTCCTCACACTTATTTGGATTAGAATACCTTAAAAAATTCACCTCTGTGGCTATTTAAACTAATACTCACGTGGCTCAGATTTAGTTCCGCCACTGTAGTGGTACATCCTTACTGCTGTAGTGGTGGAATACAGAAAATGAGAGCTAACGAGCAACTTCAGAATGGCGCTTAGGTAGGCAGCAGGAGCACTCCTACTGCAGTGGTGTGATCTCACCATCGTTGTAGCGGTGGAAGGCAGAAGCAAATATTGATGAATTTGATACTCCAGTATTGAGCGCTGGGCTACTAAGAAAGTGGCACTACAGTGGTGTACTGCAATGGTGGAAGGCAGAGTAAGCTACTCTGATTCTGTCTTTTAGTGTTGGGCTATTTCTTCCATTATTCTTCTAATTCCTTATTCCCAATATGGTTTTCTTTCCTCTATTTGGTGGTCCTTCTTTGTCCTAAAGTGCAAGATCAAACACCAATTATTAGCATAAAAATGAGGATAAATCAAGAAAGTAACATTGAGCTTAGGGAATTCTAAATTATAAAATCTTGAGGCCAAAAGAATTATATCAAAAAAATTCAAGCAAAATCAAGGTTTAGATATCAAGAAAAAATGCACAAAAATCATGTTAATTGGGAAACTAACACTCCCCCAAACTTGAACCTTTTCTTGCCCTTGAGCAAAAGCTTCCTATGAGAAAATTTATGATTAAGATATGTGCAACTAGGAGGAGTATATATTTGAAAATATGTGAATTAGAGCAAACCAAACCTCATCAAACCATTACTTGTAAGATTAAACTCAAGAGTTTGCAATCTTGAAGATTCCAATGATAAGTGTTAACTGAACCACAAGAAGACTACAATAACATTTTTTCAAAAACATCAAAGCTTCACCTCTACGAACAGTTTATAGTATCAAATTCAAAAATTTCAAAACTGAATCGCATCTTTGTTCTCAAGAGCATCGTTTTATTTTGATTCTCAAGGGCTTCGTTGTTTTGTTCTCAAGGGAATTACTTCCTTAATTTTCTTATTTCCTTTTGGAAATTTTGCATATTACTCATTTTTGTTTTAAGTATAGGAGCCTACCCCATATTAAAACTTTAGCTATCCCCTTATTGAACCTTTTTTTTTACTAGCCCCTTATTGAACTTTTTTTTCTAAATGAATATGATCTATAAACCATTCACAAAAAGAAATGAACACCACTTTTGTTATTTTGAAGTAGTTGGGCTAACACATAAAAATATATAAAACATAAGATTTGTAAACTCAAGAGATAAATCTTAAATATATTTTTTTTATTTGATTTGACTCACAAGAGAATTTCAAAATTTTTAGATTTCAAAATTTTCAAAAATTTCCTCCCTATTACAAATAGGCACATAGACATCACAATATAAATCAGAATTTTCTCATTAAAGGAAACCCACATAACTATTAAGCCTCTCCCCTAATTTTAAATCTAACATTATCCTCAATGAGCTAAGGAGGGTTTAAAACATAAAAATGCAAGCATTAATTTCTCTATAAAATACACAAACAACAGAAAAAGTTGTGTACAGTAGAAACATTCAACATTGATAGCACAATATCAATAACCAAGCATAGTCATAAGTGCAATATCATATCATAATCCACCACAGCAACATCATGTCCCAAGGAAACGAAGTTCATACCAAAACAATATCATATTCAAAACAAAACAATAAAAACTATTAGAAACCAAACAACAACACAAACAAGCACAAAACAAAACAATTGAAACTAAGAAAGCAAGGAAACATGGGTTGCCTCCCAAGAGCGCTAAGTTTATAGTCTTTAGCCAGACTTTACCGATGCTCGTTTAAGGTGGATCTTCCAATGTTGGCCACTTCTTGAATGCTTTTGACTCAGAAACAACCATGTTTATAATGTTAGGAGGTTTGAATTTATGAGGATCATCACAAAACTTTGCATCGACCTCTAGAATTCCAAGAACCCTCCTTGTTCTTTTCCCCACGTCCTCAGCATCCTCCAAATAATCTTTACTTATCTCATCATGAAAATACCTGTGAGATTCCTTATCAATCATCTTCACAAAGTACCATTCCTGCAGGTCATCAGAAGCTTTCATTGCCTTGTTCATGTTAAAGGTAACCTTTTGATCATTGACCCTCATGGTTAACTTGCCTTTATGAATATTAATTATAGTTCTCCCAGTAGCTAGAAAAGGTCTTCCCAAAATGATTGTGATCTCCTTGTCTTACTCATAGTCCATGATAATAAAATCAACCGGAAAAATTAACTTACCCACCTTGACAAGTACATCCTCAATTATTCTGTTTGGATAACACAACGAAAGGTTAACTAGTTGAAGAGTCATTGTGGTAGGCTGAGCATTTCCTAAACCTAATTTCTTGAAAATAAAGAGCAGCATTAGATTGACACTTGCTCCCAGATCACACAATGCTTTATCGATAAAATTTTTTCCAATGTTGCATGGGATCAAAAAGTTACCCAGATCTTTCATTTTGCTAGGCAACTTCTTTTGGAGAATGGTGGTGCATTCTTGAGTCATAGCAATATTTCAAACTCACCCAAGGTCCTTTTTCTTGATAGAACATCATTTATGAACTTTGCATAATTGAGCATTTGTTCCAATGCCTCCATGAATGGGATGTTGATATGAAGTTGCTTCAAGATCTCCAAGAATTTTTTATATTGTCAGTCTATATTGAACTTTTTATGCCTCTAAGAAAAAGGTAGTGGTAGAATAAAATTTCCAGCCTTTATGTCTTGCATTGTATTTTTACCCTAATTTTTAGCACTCGAAGCATTTATTCTCTCAGTTGCCTTCTCTTGAGGCTTGACATCTTTTTTATTCTCTTATGCACTAATAACCCCTTGCTTCTTATCATGTGATTTGATCACATCGGAAAGCTCTTTGCCACTCCTTAAGGTAATAACTTTGTAATGCTCTGTACCCTCTCTTCCTAGATTATTTTCTGCATTACTTGGGAGACTACCTTGTTCCCTTTTATTCACAGCACTTACCAATTGGCCTATTTGAGTTTTTAGATTATTGATTGTATCACTTTAAGTCTGACTTATTGCCTCAGTCCTATCTATAAATTTTATGAACATTTCCTCCATTAGTGACTTATTCTCCACCTGAGATGGTAGAGCTTTATTTTGGGGAGGATAGTTATTCTAATTATTGAAGCTAAGAGGGTGAGATGGCTTACCATAAGATGAGGTTAAGGGATTCAAGCAGTGATTATTGCTCAGAGAGAAATTAAGATGATTTCTTGAGCTCGGATGATAAGTATTGGGATATGGGTTGTTCTGGTTCCTTTGCAGATTACTTATGTAATTCAACTGCTCCACTAAAGCAAATTCCTCAAAACACTCATTGACTTGAGCCCCTCCATAAAAATCACATTTTTCTCTTGGAGTAACCAATGAATTTACTCTTGTCGGTGCTTGTTGCCTTGAATATAGCATGTCAACTTTTTCGTTAACGCTTCATTTTTAGCCAATAAAGCATTAAGAGTATCTAATTCCAACACTCATTTCCTTGACATATTTCTAGCACAACTGGAAGCATTTTGGCTTGCCTCCATGGTCTTTATTATCTCTTTCACTTGAACAATTGATCTCGCCATCAAAGCACCGCCAATTATGATATCCAATTTATCTCAAGTCTTATATGTGAGACCACTATGAAAGATCATGAGCTGCTACCACTCTGGAAAACCATGATTAGGACACTTCATCAATAAGTCCTTGAACAGTTCCCAAGCCTCATAAAGACTTTTTCCTTCATGTTGATAAAAGGCAATTATTTCATTCCTCAGTTTGACTAACCTTGATGGAGGAAAGAATTTACCCAAAAATCTTTTCTATAGCTCATCCCAAGTCATGATACTTTCCCTTAGCTGAGCATTCAACTAGCTCTTAGCCATATCACTCATGGAAAAGGGAAACAGATAGAGACGTATGACATCATCACTGGCTCTGTTAATCTTAACCATATCACGAATATCCAGGAAATTTGTGATATGGTTATTCGGGTCCTCTATGGGACTTCCTCCCTATTGATTATGTTAAACCAAATTCACCAATACAACCTTAATTTTGAAGTTGTTAGTGCCGAGCAGAGGTTTTACTATAATGGAGGCATGTCCAGCATTATTGGATAAGGCATAGTACCATACAACTCTATTTTCATCTTGTTGAAAATTTACAGCTCTATTTTCCCCATTATTTTCAATGCCTCCCAGATTCACATTATTCTCTGTCATTTCCTCTTGAGAACTTTACCGCTCTTGGACTTTTCTAACCTTATCTTTTTTATGAGTTCTCCTTGCAAGCCTCTCGATTTCAGGATTGAAGAAAAGATCAGCTTAACTATTGGTACCTCATATACACAGTAAGGAGACACCAATTAATAATGAAAAATGCAGCAGCAAAAATCAACATAAGAAAAACTAAAATGACTAAATAATCAAATAAAATAGAAAAGAAAGAAAACAAAACACAAAGCAAAGAAGCGTTTAAGCTAGCACTTTCAAATTTCTTTGAATATTAGCACAAACCTTAGACCCTGGCAACGATGCTAAAAGCTTGTTAGTGCAATGGCAAGTGTACCAGTGGCACAAATAATAAAGAGTGAGTAAGATGTCATTTCCTCGAGGACTAAGTGGCTAAATACCCAAGAAATATGACTGAATTAGTTAGACAAAATGTTGGATTGAAGACAACTCTAATCAAGAATTGAAAAAATAACAAGAAAATGACAGTAAATTTTTATAAAGTTTTCTTAAATGACAGAAAACAAACACTTAGGTTGAAGAAATTAATCTAATTAAAA
The DNA here is from genome assembly GCA_037074585.1 of Biancaea sappan. Lineage (NCBI taxonomy): Eukaryota > Viridiplantae > Streptophyta > Magnoliopsida > Fabales > Fabaceae > Biancaea > Biancaea sappan. Next base: position 14,348,160 of record CM073495.1, on the reverse strand, counting down.
GCATAGAGTTACTAATCCCTTTCTTCTGTCCTAGAAATTGTAAAACCTCTCTTATGCACTTACAACTCTATCAACCGCATAAGTTAATCCTAGGTAAATCTATTGACTTAAAAGAATTTTCTACCTCAATTAAGATACTTAACACCTACTAAATTCCTTAAGTGAGTTAAGTCTATACTAACTAACATACCTTTGATTAAACGAGATTACTAATATCGCTATTAGCTAATAATAAAAAATGCTTAAGGTTCACACACTTGTCCTTCCTATTCAGAATTCTACTTTCACCTCTCATTCCCGAGTTTGATGGCAACAATAAGTAATTATAAAGATTGATCAAGTCCATATAATGTGGTAGTAAAATGAATAAAAAAACTTATATTGATTGAATGAAAGTCATAAATACATGAGAAAAAACAAAATCTAATTTGCAGTTGAGTTCATATAAAAATCTAGCTACTCATGAAATATAAATGATAGAAAGCATAAATAAGGATAGAAATAGACATGGATCTGATGTTGGGTGATGGATTTGAGCCCCCAAGCCTTAAAAATCAAATTCCTCCTTCTATTTTCAACAAAAATGACATTCCTCACTCTCTTCTGGATCAAAATACCCTAAAAAATTCACCTATGTGGTTATTTAAACTAATACTAATGTGGCTTAGATTTAGTTCTACCTTTGCAGCGGTACATCCTCACTGTTGTAGTGGTAGAACACATAAAATAAGAACTAACGAGAACTTTAGCATGGCACTTAGGTAGGTAGTGGGAGCACTCCCGCTACAGTGGTGCGATTATTAGGCGATTTGGCAAGTGAACTAGTCGCATATGTAATATAGTGATTTGATAGTAAAAGTATCGTTCCCACAATGATTAAGTGACTAATTACCCAATAAATTTAAATGAATTAGTTAGACGAAAGCAATTGGATTGAAGACAGCTCCAATGAAGAATTGACAATAAAAGAAAGCATGTGACAATAATTTTTATAAATTTTCTTTTAATGACAGTAGACAAAGACTCAAATTGACAAAATTAATGAAATTAAAAACCTAGGGTTACTAATCTTTCTCCCCCATCCTAGAAATTGTAAAACCCCCTCTCACGCAACCGCAACTTATTCAACCATAAAATTAATCCTAGGTTATTCTAATAAATTAAGAGAATTCTCTTAAATTTTAATTAAAATACTTAACACCTACTCAAATTCTTAAGTGGGTTAAGTCTAATTGTCCAACCTAGCTTTGATTAGACGAGATTAGCTAATATCCCTATTAGCTAACAATTGAAAACACTTAAGTTAAGGCTTGCACACTCGTATTCCCTACTCAGTGTTCTACTCTCACCTCCCTCTCCCGAGATTAATAACAGTAACAAGCATATAAATAGAGTGATCAATTCCACCATATGCAGTAATAAAATGAATAAGAAAACATATATTGATTGAATCAGAGTTGCAACCACATGAGAGGAAACAAAATATATTCTAAGGTTGAGTTTATAGTAACCCTAGATGGAAAAATTAGCTACTCATGAGAAATAAAGAAAAACAATCAGAAATAAAGGTGAAGAAAGTCATGAATATGATTTCGGATAGATGATTTAAGCCCTAAAGCCTTCAACGTCGAAGTCCCCCTTCTATGCTCAGCAAAAACGGTGTTCACTCCTCCTCTATGGATTAGAATGCCCTAAAGAAAATTCCCTTCTAACTATTAAAATGAAGTCTGAAGTGGCAGAAAAATAGCTCTGCTAGTGCAGCAGTACGTACTCACCACTACAACGGTAGAATACAAAAAATGAAGGTAAAAAAAAAAGAAACTTGTAGTGTAATGCTACAGAAAGCAGCAGAGGCACTCCTGCTACAACGATGCGACATCACCATTACAGTGGTGGGTCACAGAAAATGCCTTGCAAAATTTTCACTCCAGCGCCGAACGCTGGGTAGATGGCACTGGGCGTCGGCTGGCGCTACAATAAAAGATAAAGCAGGATACGGCAGATTAACTTCTGATGCTGGCTTGCTACTTCATATTTCATTACTCTCAAAGTGGATTCTTTTGTACCCTAAAATGTAAGATGAAATGTCAATTACTAGCATAAAATTGAAGATGAAAATAGAGAAAAGTGCAAGTGCTTAGAAAAATCAGAATTAAAACATCTTGAGGCCACAAGATCATAATTTAGTATAAATCAAACAATAATAAGGTTCAGTTGCCAAGAAAAGGGGCATATAAATCATGTTAATTTGGCAGTTAACACTCCCCCAAACCTGAACCCTTGCTTGTCCTTAAGTAAAAATTTTCTATGAGAAAAATTTTGATTAAGATTTGTGTAACCAAGAAATGTGCAACTAGGAGGAGTAAAGACTTTAAAACATGTGAGTTGAAGCAAATCAAGCCTCAACAAAATTATATTTAAGATTAAACTCAGGAGTTTGCAATCTTAAAGATTCTCAAGACAAATATTAACCAAATCACAATAAAACTTATAAAATTGATTTTCAGAAATATTCAATCCTCTCCTCTAATAACAGTTTATAGTACCAAATTCAAAATTTCCAAAACTAAATTGATTCTTTGATCTCAAGGACATCGTTTTATTTTGATTCTCAAGGGTTTCGCTATTTTGTTCTCAAGAGTATCGCTATCTTAATTCTTTATTTCATTTGGTTATTTTTATTTTTTTTTATAGGACTCATTTTGAGTTAATTATAGGAGCCTACCCCTTATTGAAACTTTCAGCTATCCCCTTATTGAACCATTTTTTCACTAGCCCCTTATTGAACTTATTTATTTATTTATTTAGTTTATTTGAAAGTTTAAAAATGATCTCTAAATTGTTTACAAGGAGATATTATCACTTCTATTATCATGAAATGGTTGGGCTCACTCTTATACAGATAAAACTTAAAGATTTGCAAAGTCAAGAGCTAAATCTTAAAATTTTCAAAAATTTTCAAAAATTTCTCCTCCTAATTACACATATTCATCTGTACAGCTCAATACCAACAGCAACCAAAATTTCTTCAATGAAAGACTCCACATATATGCATGCTAAATTTCTCCCGCAAACCTAAATCTTACATTGTCCTCAATGGAGGAAATAGGTAAAATGAGGAAAAACATTCATCAAATTTTCAGAATTAGGGACTAAACATCATAAAAGTATTATATATCAACCATCAGTGGAATATGATTTTAAAAAAACTAAAATATGAAATTGCAACCCACAGTGTTCACAATTCATCATATCAAAACAAAATTTAGGGAACTATTGTAACAGTTATCCACAACCACACCATTACAAAATAACAGTCAAAAGCAATAAAAGATATATCTGAACAGATACAACCAAAGATAAATAATCAAATATTGAACATATTATCCTTCCATGTCATCATTCCCCTTTCCAGCTTCCTCAGGTTTGTCTGAACTCTGTCCCCCAACAAGATTTGAAAGGTTGGATGCATCCAAGTCCAATTTTGCAGCTAACAAGCCTCCTAAAGCAAAAAGTTAGGCTTTTTGCTGATGAGACTCAATCTGAAGTCTAGACATGGCACTCTGTATTTAAGCCTATTTACTAATTATTCCAGCCATTTCATTTTTAATCTCGATGATCCCCCTTCAATTCTTATTCCTCTTTCATTTATAGTGGCTAAACTTGCTTTTTCCTTTCCTTTATGTGACGCCTCCTGAGTGGATGCATCTTTATTATCTTCAGTTATCTGTCCTCTGATGTACTCTACTGTGATGGGCTCTAATGGTCTCATAGGTTTTTCTTCTCTCATTGGGACTTCTTGCTTTTTTAGCAACTGAGTCAGAAGGAATGAATATCCAATTATGCTAGGGTTTTCATGAGTCAACTTCTCAATGTTGTCTAAAGTGAGAAGTCCTACATTCATTTGAATCCCCTTCATGATGCAGTAAATTAGTAGTGCTTTTGGAATGAAGATGTCTGAGATGTTAGAAGATGGCAAGAGTGTGTATCCAATGAAAGTCGACCATACTCTACCAATTGGAAGCAATGATTTCCTTTCCACATGGTGTAGAGCTCCTCTATTGTCTACCTCCCACCTGGCTTTAGAGGCACAAAATGTGCTCAAAACATCTTCAAGGTCCCATGACCTATCGCTCTTCAATGTGTGATAGTGAAGGGTTGCTCATTGTAGAAATATTCTCCAAGTAAGTCTGTGATGGCTTCGGCATGGAAATATACCTTTTTACCTTGCACCCTTGACTCATATTCCTTTAATTCATCATTTGCCACCCGGTAGCTATTGGCGTAAAACTCTTGCACCAACCTAAGATATCAATGGGTTATAGTGGCAACCAACTTTTCCCAGTTCCTTAATGCAATAATCTCTTGAATTTCTGAGAATTCATCTTCTTTTAAGCTAATTTCCTTCTCCTTTACTGTTCTTCTACTGAAGGTATTTGTTTCAAATCTCCTCTGATGGGCTACTGATCTACAATCAATTGCCTCAGAACATGAAGAGGCTTCAGCACTTGAGTTTCTTCCTCTTTTGCTGAAGAGGGGCCATGAAAGTGACAAGCACCAATAGGAATCCTATAGAAGCAAATCCAACAACACATGCAGCATAAACAACCAATGCACACAGCCAACATAAATCTGATTCCTAAAATGCTATGATGTTGATTGGTAACCTCCCCCAAACCTCATTCCCACTCCAAAGGACATTAAAAATTTAAAAAGCCTAAAGGGTAACTTAAAATTAAAACCACCACATCAGTGATTAAGAACTAATGAAGCAAAAGGGCTAAAATCTAAAAAAAGAAAAGAAAAGAAAACTTACAATTCAAAACTCTAACCTAGAAAAGAATAAAAAATTATGTTTTTAGAGTCTAAACAAAAAAAACTAAGTTAATTCTAACTACAAATCTAAAACAATAAAATCTGAAGAAAAGAAAAGAAAATTCCCAAATAACAATCAATAGCGAAACTAGCCACAAGCCTATGATTATAATGCCTAATGGAAATAAAACCTTCTAAACAACAACCAAACCACCAACAATCCTTAATATTTAACTTATTCTACAAACATATATGAATACGGAAAAGTAAAAGGGAAGAGGGTACATACCAAACATGGTCAAAGATTGAAGGAAAGCACACACAACAAAAGTTCCACTACACACTGAAAATAGTCCGAACACAAGGGCGAATCTGAGAAAATAAAGGGCTTAATGGAAGATTTCGGAGGAAAGAATAGCTAGAAAGGTGAGAGAGTAGTGGTCAACCAAGGGGGTTGCAGTCCCAGGGGAGGTTTTTCAGAAATTAGGGTAGAAGGTTGAAGAAAAATTAGAGATTTTCCTTAAATATGGAATCCCCCGCTGCAACGGCACGTGATTCTTGTTGCAGTGCCCCTCTTTCATTTTTTTTTAATATCGAAAGCCCATCGGCACTGCAGCAGTGCATCTTACCCACTGCAGCATGCTAAGATAGCACTTAAATCCCTGTTTTCCCACTTATCTCTACTGTAGTGGAATATACCTACTGGTACAACGTGATTTAATAGAGCATAAGCCACTGAAATCTAATCTCCCATTGTAGTGTACTATATCCACCGCTGCAGCATCCTATGGCAGAGAGTTACCTTTCTAATTCCTCAACTTCTACTACAGCAAAAAATGCCCACTATTGCAGCACAACTAGATAGAGAAAACACCCCTTTCGAACCCAAATTGTCACTGCAGTGGTAATAAGCCACCACTGCAGCGTGATAAGACAAAGCACACACTCATCGATGACTTTGTTTTCAAAACCTCAGTACCCCAGAATATTTCAAACATCAGCTTCCTAAGCAACCAATTATCAAGCATATCAGGAAGTTCAAAATGGCCAAATTTTCAGAAATAACCCATTCTTAAAACCATAATCTCAATCAAAGCAAACATCCTCAATCATCAGCATAGCATTCAATCACCCAACATCTAGTATCAAATCAGCTAAATAGTAGAACATCAAGGAAGACTTGATCAATCAAAACTAGAACATTAGCCAGCAAGGCTTGTAAGTCAAAACTAGCATACCCACCAATTCAGCACTCAAGGAATTTCAGCACAATAACATAATCAATCAACTAAAGCTAAAAGTATAAAATTATGACTAAAATTAAATTTCAAAGCAGTAAAGATTTGGGTTGTCTTTCAAAAGCGCTATGTTTATAGTCTTCAGTCAGACTTTACCAGGATGCATATGCAATTAGTGTAGTGAGGGCAATCGAAGTCCCCTCCCTTTCATTCTCGTGTCCCAGATAATGCTTCAGCGTTTGACCACTTACTTTAAAACTTCGAGCACTCTCCAAATCAGCAATCTCCACTGCTCCATTCTTAAATGCTTCTTTGACTAACAAAAGGTCCCAACCATCAGGATTTCATCTTTCCAGGGAATAATTTCAGTCTTGAATTATAAAGCAAGACTTTTTTGCCAGTAACAAAGGATCGACGAGTAATTTTCTGGTCATGCCATCTTTTGACTCTCTCCTTATATAGACAAGAACTTTAATAAGCTTGGAGATGAAGGTCATCTAGCTCATTTAGTTGTAAAAGCCTCTTTTCCCCAGCCTTTTTCATATCAAAATTCAAAAAATTCACAGCCCAAAAAGCTTTATGTTCAAGTTCAACAAGAAGATGTCATGCCTTGCCATAGACCATCTAAAATGGTGAAGTTCCAATTGGAGTCTTGAAAGTAGTACGGTAGGCCCACAACACATCATCAAGCTTAGTTGCCCAATCTTTCCGTGAATTACTAACCATTTTCTCTAAGATTCTCTTCAGTTCCCAATTAGACACCTCCACTTGGCCACTAGTTTAAGGATGGTACGGAGTGGCTATCTGGTGTTTGACTCCATATTTGGCCAAGAGAGTCTCCAAACTCTTATTACAAAAATGTGATCCTCTATCACTGATCAATGCTCTTAGAACTCCAAAGCGAGAGAAGATGTTCTTTTTCAAGAACTTTAGTACCACCTTTGCATCGTTGGTGGGTGTAGGAATTGCCTCCACCTATTTTGATACATAATCAATGGCCACCAAGATGTATTGATTAAAGTATGACGAAGGAAATGGCCCTAATGAAATCTATTCCCCATACATTGAAAACCTCTATTTCTAGCATAATATTCAGAGGCATTTCGTGTTTTCTTGACACATTCCTACTCCTTTGCCATTGGTCGCATCTCTCTACAAACTTTCTTGCATCTTTGAACAATGAGGACCAATAGAATCCACTTTCCAATACTTTTGCTGTAGTCCGAACACTATTATAATGACCTCTATAGTTCAATCCATGACAATGGCACATGATATTCTTAATTTTGGTCAGTACATATCCTAAAAGAATTGGTTTGTCCCACCAATAAACCTTGACATCATGCAAAAACCTCTTCTTTTATTGATAAGTGATGTCAGGTGGCAAAATCTCACATAACAAGTAATTCACAATATTAGCATACCATGGTATTTGGGTCTCTTAGACAAAGAATAAAGTTTCATCAGGGAAACTTTCATTGATTTGCAGCTCTACTTTATCACTCACGTCCATGTTTATTCGAGATAAGTAATCAGCAACTTGATTTTTAGTACCCTTGCTATCCACAATTTGCAAGTTAAACTCTTGCAGTAGTAAAATCCATCAAACTAAACGTGGCTTGGAATCTTTCATGCCAATTTAATATTTGATGACCAAGTGATCAGTGAAAATAATCACCTTATTTCCCACCAATATGATCTAAATTTTTCAAACCCAAAAACTATAGCTAACAACTGTTTTTCAGTAGTAGTGTAGTTCAACTGTGCATTCGCTAGAGTCTGGCTAGCATAGTAAACAAGATGAAAAATTCTCCCATGCTTTTGACCCAACACCACTCCCAAAGCGTAGTCACTGGCATCACACATAAGCTCAAACGATTTACTCCAATTAGGAGTGACTACAACAAAAGCTGAGATTAATCTCTTCTTCAAGTCTTCAAAAGCCTTCATACATTCCTCATCAAAGTGGAAAGGCATATCTTTCTCTAGTAATTTGCACAAAGGCTTTGCAATTTTTGAGAAATCTTTAATGAAACGATGATAGAAACCCGCATGCCCGAGGAAACTTCTTACACCCTTTACTGAGTTTGGAGGTAACAATTGTTCAATCACAAAATTTTTTTCCTTGTCCACCTCTAAACCTCTTTTTGAAACTTTATGACCGAGCACAATTCCCTCTTGGACTATGAAATGGCATTTCTCCCAATTCAGCACAAGATTGGTTTCTTCATATCTTTTAAGCATCAATTCTAAATTTGTTAGATAAATTTCATATGAAGTTCCAAAAATTGAAAAGTTATCCATAAATACCTCCATGGATTTCTCCACCATATCCGAAAATATTGCCATCATGCATCGTTGAAAAGTTACCAGTGCATTGCGTAGTCTGAAGGGCATACGTTGGAAAGCAAAAATACTATAAGGGCACATGAATGTAGTCTTTTCTTGGTCACTAGGGGCTATAGCAATCTGATTGTACCCCGAGTAACCATCCAGGAAATTGAAATAATCTTGCCTTACCAACCGATCTAGTATCTGATTAATGAAAGGCAATGGAAAATGATCCTTTCCAGTGGCACTGTTGAGTTTCTTATAATCTATGCAAACTCTCTACCCGGTTACAGTTCTAGTGGAAATGAGCTCATTCTGGGTGTTAGCCACTGCAGTTATACCTCCCTTCTTAGGGATGCACTTAATCGGGCTCATCCACACTCTATCTAATATAGGATAAATAATTCCTACATCTAGCCATTTAAGGATTTCCTTTTTCATCACTTCTCTCATGGCTGGATTCAACCTTCTCTAATGCTCAATAGACTTTTTATGCCTATCCTCTAAGTTAATTTTATGCATACACACTGACAGCCTGATTCCTCTGATGTCGACTTTGGACCATCCAATAGCCTTCTTATATTTCCCCAGAACCTCTATTAAATGCCTCTTTTGCTCCTCTATCAAAGTAGCAGATACAATGACTAGTAAGGTGTCTTTTCTCTCAAGAAAAACATACTTGAGGTGGAATGGAAGCTCCTTCAACTCAAATCTAGGAAGTTCTTCAATGGATGGTTTTAAAGGAGTTACTTTGCCTACTGGTCTGTCCAACTTCTCAAAAGATCAACTTGGATTGCAAAATAGGTCCGATGAATTAAGAAATCTAATTACATCTTTGATGTCATCCTTCTCAATTTCTTCTTCTATCGTTAAAGATGTTTCCAAACTATCATTACTCACCAAATGTTTAAAATGCATTCGTGCACTTTTATCAATCACCCTTACTAGATTGCATTGTTTAGGTTGTGCCTTCATCACCTTATTCATGTTAAAAGTGACTTCTTGATCATTTACCCTCATAGTGAGCTCTCCCTTGAAAATATCAATCAGTGTTCTTCCAGTCGCAAGGAATGGCCTCCCTAGAATGATGGGAATTTCCTTGTCTTTTTCATAGTCAAGGATAATAAAATCTGCAGAAAAGATTAGCTTATCTACCTTGACCAGTACGTCCTCAATCACTCTGTTTGGGTAGCATAAAGATCTATTTGTCAGTTGTAGTGTTATAGTCGTAGGCCTTGCTTCTCCCAAACCTAGCTTTTTGAAAATGGCAAGGGGCATCAGATTAATGCTAGCCCCCAAGTCATATAAAGCATTACTAGAAAAATTCTTCCTTATATTACAAGGGATAACAAAGCTTCCAAGGTCTTGCATCTTAACTGGTAGCTTCCTCTAGAGTATTGCACTACATTCCTGAGTCAACTTCACAATTTCAAATTCATTCAATCGTTTCTTCCTTGAGAGCATATCTTTCATAAATTTGGTGTAACTGAGCATTTTCTCTAAGGCTTCTATGAAAGGAATGTTTATATGCAATTGTTTCAATATCTCTAAAAACTTCTGATATTTCTTATCCATATTCTACTTCTTATACCTTTAAGGAAAGGGAATAGGTGGCATAATTCTTGAAGAAGAGGAAGAGGGTACATATGATTCCCTTTTCGATTTTTCTTTCACTACTTCTTCTTCCTTTGTTGTGGATGCTCACTGACTTTTACTTGATCATTAAGATTATCATCTTGCTTTTAAACATTTAAAGTAGAAACTTCAGGGAGTTGCTTACCACTTCTAAGAGTTATCACCTTGTAATGTTCCTTGCCATCTTTCTTGAGGTTATTTTCTATGTCACTAGGAAAGTTGCCTTATAACTTACTGTTCAGAGCAGTAGCGAATTGCCCTATTTGAATTTCTAGATTTTTAATGGCCGCACTCTAAGTCTGGCTTATAGCCTCAGTTTTCTCCATAAACTTCATAAATATCTCTTCCATGGATGACTTCTTTTCCACCTGAGATGGTGGAGCTCTATTCTGAGGAAGATAATTACTCTGATTATTAAATCCCGGAGGTTGAGAAGGCCTACCAGAAGATGAAGAGATCATGGGATTCAGACAGTCGTTGTTGCTCCATGAAAAGTTTGGATGATTCCTATTCCTCATATGGTATGAATTGGAATAACAATTGTTCTGGCTCCTCTGATGATTACCTATATAATTCAACTTTTCCACAGACACTTCCTTACAACAACCATTCATGTGAGCACCTCTACAAAAGTCACACTTAAGTTCCGAATTACTTACTACGTTAACTCTTACTGGTTCTTATTGTTTAGCACACAACATATCAACCTTTTTAGTTAAGGCTTCATTTTGGGCAAGAAGAGCATTAACGGTATCAAATTCCAACATCCGTTTCTTTGGATTATTCTTGGCTCTGATGGTAGCATTCTGACTAGCCCCTATAGTTTTGATTATGTCCCAAGCTTGTTCAATTGATTTTGCCATCAATGTACCTCTAGCCGCAGTATCTAATTTATCCCTAGTTTTATAATTCAGACTACTATAGAAGATAGAGATTTGTTGCCATTCATGAATGCCATGGTTTGGGCATTTTCTCAGCATTTCCTTGAACCGTTCCTAAGCAGCGTATAAAGTCTAACCTCTTGTTGGTAAAAAGTAGCAATCTCATTCCTTAGTTTCACCGATCTTAAAGGAGGGAAGAATTTGTCAAGGAATTTCTTCTAAAGCTCAACCCAAGTAGTAATACTTCCTGGTGGTAAAGTCATCAACCAACTTTTTACACTAGCCATTAAGGAGAAAGGGAATAGTCGGAGGTGAATTGCATCATCAGTAACTTCGTTAAGCTTAAACATATCACAAATATCAAGGAAATTCATGATATGGTTGTTTGGATCCTCTATGGACTTCCCCCAAACTGACTTTGTTGGACCAGATTTAACATCATTGCCTTCATCTCAAAATTATTGGCACCAATAGTAGGCTTCACTATGCTCAAAGTGTTTCTAGCATTATGTGGTGAAGCATAATCCCAGATTTCTTTGTGCCCTTCCTGAGGTTCACTGCCCGTACCATTACCAATGTTCAATTCCACACCCCGATGATTTTGGTTATCTTCAACCATTTCTTCTTGTGTAACTTGACTCACTTTTGATTTTCTAGCTTTTGCTTCCTTTCAAGTTTTTCTTGCAAGTCTTTCAATCTGAGGCTCGAAAAAAAGATCGGAATGATCAAGAGTACCTCACATACATAATAAGAAACACTAGTTAATAATGAAAAATACAACAACAAATAAATCAACACAAGAAAAGCTAAAATGACTAAATACTAAAATAGAATAGAAAAGAGAGAAATGAAAGAAAACAAGACAAAATAGAAAACAAAGAAGTGTCTAAGCTAGCACTTATAAATTCCTTTGAATATTAGCACAACACTTAGTCCCCGGCAACGGCGCCAAAAACTTGTTAGGCGATTTGGCAAGTGCACCAGTCGCACAAGTAATATAGTGATTTGAGAGTAAAAGTGTCACAGATACAGCCATCGCAAGGGCTTTTTGAGACAAAAAAAAAAGGGATGGTGGAGGATAAAGCCATGGGCCATGGGAGATCATCATAGAGGCATGGTGGAGCAAAGTGGCCATAATGGATTGCCCATTACTTTACATTTTTGTCTCTAATTATTGTGTTCCCCATTTATTTTTGTTGTTTTGCTTATAATTTGCTATAAATACCCAAGTCCTCAACCTTGTAATTCATTCAAGTATTAAGATTAAGCATTGCTTTTAGAAACTTTGAAGTTTCTATTTCTTCTTTTGTTCTGCCCCCCTTTCCCTGTGCCATTTTGGTATCAAAGCAAGGTTCCAGAGAGAGGGAACATCTAAAAAATCACCAGAGATCCATTTTCAAAGTTTTCCGGCAACGTCCATTCAGCCTATCTTTGAAAGTCCCATCTCCAACAATTCTTCAGAGAAACTGACACTTCCATAGTATTCGGAAGCCTTCAAAACCTTGGACTGGAGAAGATCAACGCTGCTTGACCATCCATGCACCCTCACGTACCGTCCGTCAGAAGTTCACGTGCCTGCCATTTCTCCCACGTGCTCCACACGCCTGACAGAGGTTGAAGACGACCACGTCAGCTGCCACGTCACCCAACACGTCATCACATTAGTCAATCAGAGGTTGCCACGTGTCAATTTTGCCATGTGTCCTGCTGATTCAGTTGCCACGTCATTACGCCACATCAGCTATAGAAACCAATCAGAAATTGCCACGTGTCACCTTTTGACACGTCATCTGCACGTCACTCGTCACATCACTTCTTATAGCCAATTATCGAACTACACGTGTCACCTCATTGCCACATCACCAATAATTTCCAAAGCTTTATGAAATTGCACTTTTGCCCCCAAAACTTTTTGAAACTCTACTTTGGCCCTTTAAAACTTTCTAAAATTACATTTTTGCCCTAAAAAAATTACACTTTGACCCCAAAAAATTTCCTAAAATTACATTTTGACCCCAAAAATTCTCAAAAAAATTACTGATCAGTCCCAAAGCTTTCAAAATTATAATCCAACCTAATTTCTCCTCAAATTGCCCCCAAATCCCTACGTCATCCAAAATTTCACTTAAAACTTCTTGAATTTCCATTTTTGCCCCAAAACTTTTGCAAACTCTATTTTTATCTTTTCAAAATTACAAAATTTCCCCTAATCTTTTTGAAATTATAGATTGGCCCCAATACTTTCAAAAAATTATATATCAGCCTGACATCTTTTTTTCAAAAGTTCATTTTAGCCCCTAAATCTTCAGAAATTTTACTCCAATTCCACAATTTTTTTTATTTTTCTCATCCATCCTTGATTTTCTACAACCAAAATTCAAACTTTTCTCCTTCCCTAGCCAACAGAAATGCCTCCTACAAGCAGACATGCACAAGAAATTGAATTGAACGAGTTGAGAAATCAAGTTCAACAATTGCAAGAAATAGTGTATGCCCAACAAGCACGGCTTAAGACCCAGAAAAAGCGTCGATGCAAAAATTCAGTTAACAGCAGTTCATCAACAACTTACAACTACTACACCAACAATGTTAGAGTGAAAATTCTTGAATTCGATGGGAATAACCAACCTGAAGAATTCAAAGACTGGCTTAAAAGAGTTGAACGAATTTTTGAATGCAAAAAGGTCCCAGAAGATCAAAAGGTGAAGATTGTTGCCACTAAACTCAAGAAGTACGCTTCTATTTAGTGGGAAGATCTTAAAAGAAAGCGCGAGCACGAAGGGAAGTGCAAAATTTGAACATGGAAGAAGATGCGATGCAAGTTAACCAATAAATTCTTGCCTGAACAAAAAGGGTATATGGGAGTGTCACTCGATTTTATCCATACTTTATCATGCATTCTAGACTTCCAAATGGCTACAAGGCCCTACCACATAGTTGTCACTGACGCAGAAAAAGAATCCAATGAAATTCCTGAAAAGAAAGATGAATCTATACTGACAGAGTCAATGCATGATTGTATGTTACCAAATGACGATGATGTCTTATCCACAGAGCCAATATATGACAGTGATATCATGCTAGAAGAGCCAGTATATGATAGCGATATCATACCAGAAGAGCCAGTATACAACAGTGATATCAAGTTGGAGGAGTCAGCATATGACAATGATAACATGTCAACAGAGCCAGCGTATGACAGTAAAGCCATGCCGATAGAACCAGTGTACAACAATGATGTCAGATCGACAGAGCTAGTGTATGATAGTGATGTCACATCAGAAGAACTAGTGTATGACAATGAAATCACTCTAGCAAAGCTCGTGTATGATAGTTAAGTCACATCAACAGATTATGATGAGGCACTGGTAATTTATCGAAACCTGCATACAGAGCTAACTAAAGAAGAGTCTTGGTTAAGTCATAGCATCTTCTATTCTACTAATGATAAAATTTATGATGTCTTCAATGACAACGGAAGCTGTGACAATGATGTGACCAATTACATGGTAGAAAAGTTGGAGCTAGCATCCTTTAATCATCCGTACCCTTATTGGTTTGGCAAAGGAAGTGAAGCCAAATTTTCCAAAAGTTATCTGGTCACATTTTCAATTGCAAAAGGAATCAAGATGAAATTCGGTATGCTGATGTGCCACTAGATGTTTGTCATCTTTCTTCAAAATGTCCTTGGCAATTTGATCGATACATCCAATACGAAGGACATACGGACACATACTTATTTATAATGAATAGAGTAAATATGATGTTAGTGCAATTGCCAATTAATGTGATTCCAGAGGATAATCCACCAGGATTACCACCAATGAGAGACGACGACACCAGACTAGACTCAAGGGCGAGTCCTCTCCAACCTAGGGAGAATGTCACGGATCTAACCACCATGAGGGCTTTTTGAGACAAAAAAAAATAGGATGGTGGAGGATAAAGCCATGGGCCATAGGAGATCACCATAGAGGCATGGTGGAGCAAAGTGGCCATAATGGATTGCCGATTACTTAAAAGAATGGGATGATAGAGGATAAAGCCATGGGCCATGGGAGATCATCATAGAGGCATGGTAGAGCAAAGTGGCTATAATAGATTGCCCATTACTTTACATTTTTGTCTCTAATTATTGTGTTCCCCCATTTATTTTTGTTGTTTTGCTTCATAGTTTGCTATAAATACCCAAGTCCTCAACCTTGTAATTCATTCAAGTATTAAGATTAAGCATTGCTTTTAGAAACTTTGAAGTTTCTAATTCTTCTTTTGCTCTGCCCCCCTTTCCCTGTGCCAAAAAGTATCGTTTCCACGAGGACTAAGTGACTAATTACCTAAGAAATTTAAATGAATTAGTTAGACGAAAGCAATTGCATTGAAGACAGCTCCAATGAAGAATTGACAATAAAAGAAAGCATGTGACAGTAATTTTTATAATTTTCCTTTTAATGACAGCAGACAAAGACTCAAACTGACAAAATTAATGAAATTAAAAGCCTAGAAAAATCAGAATTAGAAAATATTGAGGCCAAAAGGTCATAATTCAGTACAAATCAAGCAGTGGTAAGGTTCAGTTACCAAGAAAAAGGGTACATAAATCATGTTAATTTGGCAATTAACAGCGATCTCACCACTACAACAGTGGAAGGCAAAAGCAAATGTTGATGAATTGCTACTCTAGCACTGAGCACTGGGCTACTGCGAAGGTGGCCGGTAACCACATGTCGCTACAGCGATGGAAGGCAAAGTAAGTTGCTCTGATTCTATCTTTCGATGCTAGGCTGTTTCTTCTATTATTCTTCTAATTCCTTGTTCCCAATATGGCTTTCTTTCCTCTATTTGGTGATCCTTCTTTGTATCTTGAAATGCAAGATCAAACACCAATTATTAGCATAAAAATAAGGGTAAATCAAGAAAGTAACATTGAGCTTAGGGAAAATTCCAAATTAGAAAAATTTTGAGGCCAAAAGAATTACATCAGTAAAATTCAAGCAAAATCAAGGTTTAGATGTCAAGAAAAAATGCAGAAAAATCATGTTAATCGGGAAATTAACACCTTCCTCTACCTCTAAAATTTTGTCCTCTTTAGTTGTGGTCCACCCTTCTTTGTGCAAATCCTTCACTTTTGAGATTTTCTTGAGCTTTTAATGCTTCCTCAAATGTATCACTTGACCTTTCACTAATTCGCATTTCACGTGACTCAAGGATGCTTGCAAATCATTCAAGGTCATTTTGGTAATATCTTTTGATTCTTCAATTACTACTACCATATAATCAAATCGACTGGTGAGTGTACACATAATTTTCTCCATGACTTCTTTTTCTATCATTTCATCCCCATTAATCTTCATATCATTAACCAGCTTATCCATTTATGAAAAATAATCACGACTACTTTCATCCTTGCGTTGTTCCATTAGCTCAAAGTGTTCTTTTAAGCCTTGTAACCTTGTTCGTTTAACTAGGTTAGCTCCTTCATATGTTTTGAGCATAATTTCCCAAGCCTCATTTTCTGCTTTAGCATGGTAAATTTTCTCAAGAACAGGTAGTTCCATTGTTTGACATTTTAAAAACAAAGCTTTTTCATTGAGTAGATGATCTTTTTCTACATGTTTTTTTATCAACCTTTGATTGTTCTCCTTCTGTTGGTTTAACAAAAGCTTTCTCTAAAATCTCTCCATCACCACTGGCTTTTAAACATAATTCCATTAAATGTTTCCACATAGCAAAATTTAATCTTCCATCAAACTTGTAAATTGTTGATTGCACTTGTTGAAGTTGGGTTGTTCCCGTGCTTGAACTTGCTTCCATCTTTTTTCAAATGTGGCTTTGATACTAAATGTTGGCAATTTTAATTCCCTTGCTAGATGAATATGGATAGAGTAAAGAATATTCAAAAAGATAACGCACACAAAGAATTTATTTCAACTCACAAAACTCGGCCTTTGTTATTGACCAAATGCAAATTCTGATATGGGACTCGTTGGAGCTCCCTTTTGTTATTCTCTTAAATTCTCACAACATTCACATATCATCATCTCATAGGATTTGCCTCTTTATATAGGCAAAATTTCACAATAGAATATTCTCTAAAAGTAAAAGTAAAATTTACAACTACTATATCCTTTTGAGAAGACAAAATCAAATTGACTACTACTTTATCTTTTAAGAAGACAAAATTAAATTGGATACTATAACTATTAAAAATAATAAAACAATGTAGAAGAATGTAGAAGCATCTTGAATTCAAGCTTCCAACATATTCTGGAGATAAGTTTAACTTCTAACACATTGTCAAGAGTTCCTCACCAAAACTAAAATTGTACCATCCAAGGATGATTTCTCATTGGGTCAAAAATTGAAGGAAATTTAGTTCTAAGTGCAGATTTAAAGATGGAAACCTCAAAGAAGCTATTATGGAAGACATTGATCGAAGTAGAAGGAAATGGAAGGAGGAGAAAGTTACCTACTGAAGTAAGCAACTAGGCTGCCGGATATGCTCTTCACCGGCCAGAAGGGGTGGCTCGTGGAGGAGGGATGGAAACAATTCTTCTCCTTTGCGTGTTCTCCTCTTCTTGACTAGCAATGGAAACGAAAGGAAAGGGAGAAAAGAAAGTGGTAGTGCTCCAGTGAGGCACTCACAATGGTGTATGGTGGTGGCACCCTCACAGCTTGATCTCCCTCTCACACACACTCTTTCCTGCAGCTGTCATGCGAAAGGAAAAAGAAAATAGAGTGAGGCGTACAGTAGCTTCTAGAAGTGACTGATATCTGGTGGTTTGTCTTGACTTTTTATTGGAGAAAAAGAAAAACTCACTTTAATCTAAAAACTTTGAATTATATAGCAATTTGGTCTTTTAGCCATTTGCATTTTATTTCTTACTAATTATTTTCTTTCTTCCTTCTTCGTTTATTGATATCATATCAGTAGATGTATATATATTTGTGTGTGTTTTGGAAATATCCAATACTAGCAAAAGAAGGTAATATAGTTTTAGGTTCTCAAAACATTCGAATTACATAACACTTAGATCTTTCTCACCACTTCATTTTAGTTCCTCTTGCTTTCTTTTACTCTTCTTCTTTTATTAATTTTAAGATTTATTTTTACAAATATATAGAGATATCTAACTCTTATTACTAAGTATATATAAGTATGTTTTAAGATTTAAGGTTTAAGATTTGCTATCGATTCGTTTTGTTGTTTTACTACATAAATATTGATGTGTTTCACTATTTTAATTAAGAATGGAGCAAAAAGTTTAAATTTAATGGCTTTAACTTGTGTGTTTAAGATTCAAATTTTTATCCTAACCTAATTATTTCTATTTCAACCTAATTAATTGGATCCACCTGGGTTATTTTGTGGTTTTAGATGGTGATGATGATGATTATTATTATTATTATTTACTAATGCATCCCTTAGTGGATTTTTTTTTTCTAGCTTACATATTTATTAATTTATTAGAGCCTGTTTAGTTTGGGCATTTCCTGTTTTCATTTTCTCTAAAAACAGAAAATGGACTTGAAAATGTGTTTGTTTGAGTTAACTTAAAACATTTTCTTAAAAACATTTCTTAAATAAGCCTAAATCTGAAAACACCAAAAAGATGTTTTTAGTGTTTCAGGAAATGAAGATTGAAAATGAAAACAGGGAATGTTTTCACAAACCAAACAGTTTTTATGAACTTTCCAAAAATTTATTTACTTGATTATCCTAAAGAAAGAAGAAAATTTTTGGATATTACAATTATTGACTTCCATCTAACTCAACATATTTTTAAACCTCAGAACGCTTTATGATATCACAACTTTCCTAATTTTAACATCAAACCCAATCACCGAACAGGGAATAATTAAGGTTATAGAGATTTATAAAGAAACCTTTTAAGGTACAAGTCTTGTGACTTTTACTACCTCCACCTCCTATATAACTAGACCCAAGACATAACATAAATTTTACAATCTTCAACAAAGCTCAACACTTATAGTTTTTACAACTCTTGATAGAAAATAACAATAATAAATGAAGACCATCTTATAGCACAAACTCTTTTTTCTCTAACTCACTCAAAGCATTAAGGAAGGTAGACAAGAAATCGTTCAGATGCCTTTGTTAACCTGAACAAATGCTGCTGGAGGGCTTAAAATACTTGAGAGAAGAAGCTATCTGCACACTCATGGATCCTTCAAGAGTAATGGCAAAAATGCCCTGGATCTTTTAACCCGCCTTCGTTAATGTGCCTTCAAGGATGTCGAGGACAAAATAGAAAATGCATCAGAGAAGAGGAAGCATAAACGACTTTTTAAATATGTGTTTTGACCCTCGTTTCTGACAGCCTTTCTTTTGCATTTTGCCTATTGTACTTATGAAGTGATAAGTAGCCATGTTTTGGAGCTTCAACACATAAGAATCCGGATTTGCTGACTCAACACATAAGGCGTTTAATGCTCTCTTTTTTCTCTTCATCACTCCTCCATAAATGTTATTTTAAGTATTTTGAAGGTAGAGAGAAGAGATGACTAGAATGGGCTTTGTAGGAGGGCACATTAACCCATATTCTGATAGCCTCCTTTTGACCTTTTGTCCTTTTGAGGAGAATAGAAAAAAACCTTTGAATAAACACTTGTCTCCGTTTTTTCTTTCAGACATTTCAGCTTTTCTTTTTCTAGAGGGACAACGTTCATTAGGCATATATATAAAATTAGTCTAATGTCCAAAAATATACATTTTGCAGTGGTTTTAATTGCTACAAAATTAAATTAATAAATCTTTCATACACATGAATGGCGGTGATAACCAACCTGTGAAGTTTTCACTCTTGATTTTTTTTTTCCATTTTGATAGATTTTTTTTGAATGATTGGCTCTAATCATTTTATTTTATTAAATATAATTATTTCAAATTATTGAGTAAAGACATTCTTAATGATTTATGTAATTGGATGGTAAATTTAACCAATTTATTAAAATGTAGCTGAAGCTAATGACAATTAATATATTTAACTTGTATTTATTTTGTTCTCTTTTAAAATATTATTATTAATTATTTTATTGGATTTAATTTATCATAATGTTACGTAGAAATCTTTTATATCAAATGCTTTTTAAATTTTGGTTTCAAAAACAAATTTTCCAAAGGTAATTTTGTATTTTATGAAGTTTTAGATTTGTTTTCAATACAAATCATCCAAATATATTATTTTGTTTATTAATTTTTGAAAAGTAGTTTCTAAAACAATTTTTAGAAAACTTGTTTTTGAAATTAAAAAAAAAACACATAAAATAGGCCCTTTGATATCCATATGGTTTGGAGTGTACTATATGTCTATACCTATAACAATAACAACAACAACAACAACAACAACAACAACAACAACAACAACAAAAATAATAATAATAATAATAATAATAATAATAATAATAATCTTATCTTCTTATGCAGCTACTAGAGAAAAGAGATTTATTGACGAACAGAACTCCATCACTAATATTTCAAAATTTGTAACATATTCAAATTTTTGTTTTCTGTAAAGAAACATTGTCTATCACTAAATCTAGTTTTAGTGAAAATTTTGTGACAGATAATATTTTGTTTGATTTGATTGAAAAATTTTGTGACAAATACAAGTCGTTACTAAATTTTGTCACTATTATTTAATTTTAATCACAAATTGCTCGGCTTGCAAAAATGTCCTTTTTTTCTTTTTTGAAATAAGATTTACTTGTGACTGAATGGTGTTGAACTCAAAATAGTGACAAGTCACAATTGTTTTGTTTTGGTTTTTTAATTTTTAAATGAAATAAAAACAAATCAAACACTCATCCTCTGTGTTTCCTCCTTTTGCAAGCCCACACATCCACTTTCGCCCCAAATACTTCGCGCACCCTAAATCTTTCTCCCTTCCCAAATCTTTTGCATGAACCCTATATATTTCTTTGTTCTCCCACAAACTGAACCATCCTCACCTATAGACGAATCTCTGGCGAACAAGAGTGGTGAGCCAATTGGTTTACATTATCAAACCCCTCGCTTGTTATCTTGTTCTCTATTGTAGTGTCACATGCTCTCATGTGCCTCAATCTACTACGTCATACATCATCAACATACATTTATTTTCTAACATACATTTATTTTCTAAATATTTTATTTCTAGCATATTTAATTTTTGTAAACATGGCTAGTCATTGTCGGTCCCCAGAGGACCAGCTCAACTCAGGCCTATACATTTCTCAGCCCAGTAGCTCGTCAATCAACACAACACACACATGCATATCATCCCAACCCAACATTTACGTTAAATCATACATTCGGCCCGGCCTGGCCTAGCCCAGCACACATCATCATAAGCATGCATCAGATGCATCATACATGTTGTCATAACCATCACAAAAGTAGGGAAAATGGGTGTAATACCCACTGTTTCGTTTTCTTATAAACAGTTGAATTGTGGTTCACATGCGTTAATTTTGCAAGTCTTGTATTTGAAACGTGTATGTTTGGTATGATGTGGTTTGATAATGTCATGGTATACGATTTCGGATTTTGGGCTTGCAATATGTGGTGCTAAGCTACACAAGGACTAAAGTGAAAATCACAAAGACTAAAATGAAAAGTTAAAAATTTTGTAGGGGTATAGCAAAGTGTTAACAAAAAGAAGGAATAGGAAGGAAATATTTTAGAGAACCTTGGTGTGAAATAAAAAATGAAAAATGACTTTTAAATCTTGAGATATTGTTGTTAGAATAAATTATTATAATTAAGAAATAATTAAATATAAATAAAAAGGAATTCAAATAAAAGGATAATTAATAAATTATAAAGATAAATAAATGAATGTGGGACGGCGTGTAATCTGAATAATAGTATACAAAATAATAAGATGAGTAGTACAAATAGCTAAAGGATAATTTAATAACTAAACAAAAGTAATTAGTAATCATCTAAACTAACACAGTCTAAGATAATATTAGAATTAAGGATAAATAATCTTAATAAACAATTCTAAAAAGTACCTTCCATTATTAGAATTAAATCTTAGATTTGGTTTAGACTGATCTAGGATTTGGATATTTAAATTAAATTTTTTGAATTTAAACAAAAAGAAATTAATAGGACTATAAACTCTAGAAAGATAATTAATAAAATTATCAAATAAAATCTTATGCTAATGACTTAGGAGAATTCGAAATATATATATAATGACATAATAATAAATATAATAATAATAGTTGAGATCAAAATAAGATAAGGTAAGTGGATTAAAATAATCAAATAAACTAACACTTATCTAAAATCTTTTTAACTAACAAAACATTATCTCTTAAATAATTCTATTATTCAAATCTCCTATATCTCTAATTAAACTAAAACAATTATCTAGCTATTTAATTTAACTTTCAAATCTATTCAAATTTAATTAATTCAAAATCAATTAAATAAACATTTATCTAGATATAATTAAACTAACCTTGTTCAAACAAGAACAACAAAGAACCCTAGACCTCCACCCTTGGCCATTGTCATGTCCCTCACTTTCTCTGTCTCATGCTGTTCTCCTCTTTCTCTCTCTCTTCCCCTCCTGTTGTTCCTCTCTCTTTACAAAAACCCTAGGCTAATCACACACTTGGGTATTAGTATGTTTGGTTTTTTAAATGAATATTTGGATGTGAAAATTTTTTGTTAGTAATAAAAGGAAATTCGTGGTAGAGGAAGTGGCGTGTGAAGTGATAGGTGGCCGAGGATGAGAGTGTACGTATAATACAAAAAAGGTAGATGGATAATGAGACCGTGGAAGGACTAGAGTGAAATAAAAATATTTAAGTGATACTATTTCATGAAAATGATAAATAAGGGTAGTGGTGTGTTAAGAGTTGGGAAAATGTGGGCTTGGAATGTGTAGTGTCTAATGTGTGTTGAAGAATAACTGAACCGAAAAATCACAAGGCTTGCCATTGCTTACTTGACCAGAGCTTAAGCAAGAAGGGCAACTTGGTAATTTTCTTGAAGAGAATATTATATATATATATATATATATGCTATACACACATACATCAGCCTCCATTCTTCCCTTTCTCACGCAAAACCATTTTCCCAAGCACTAACTCTCCTTCCTCTCCTTCTCCTTCACCCAAAAACCCACCACACAAGCCTCTGGCCACCTATCTTCGATGAAGGTCTGAGTCTCTGGCAACCAACCATCACCGGAAGAAGAGAAAACAAGGTATGAATCCCCAGCCTTCTCTTTTTCTATCAAATTTCCAGATATGAGGGATTTTAGGAGGAGAATGGGTGTTCTTGAGAATTTCATGTTAAACTAATGAACGAGAAACCTTCTTGGTTGTTTATTGGACAAATTGGAACAAGAAATTTATAGAAACTATGATTGGAAGCAAGAAAATAATGGGTTGGAAGTGTATGTGTGCCATTTTTCTACAGCCAAAATCTAGAGAGCCCTTAAGTATAAACATCCCTTCTTCCCAAAATTATGTAGAAAAGTCGAGAGAGAGAAGATTGTTTCTACTATAAAATCGAGAGAGATTCTTGCTCTATTTTGCAACAAGAAAGCAAAGGATTTTCTTCCTGCCATAACCTTCCCCTTTCCCCTGAGAAAAGAGAGTACCACAGCAAGTACAACATGCAACATTTAAGCCTCTGTTTTTTTTAAGCGTTAAAAACATAGCAAAACCGAGAAAGGGAGCAACTGTTTAAGACTTGGTTTTCTAGGATTTTTTGGGAAGTTTCATGTGCGACTAATCTATTCAAGTATTGAGGAAGAAGTGGCAGTGATTAGGGAGAAGGAAACTAGAAGAAAAAACCAGTGAACACACTCAAGAACAATGTGAAGTTTCGGGTGAGTTTTGGAAATTGACATTCATTCTTAAAAATATTTCTTTGGTTTAGTTCATGGGTACAAATAATCAAATAGGCTCCAAAAACATTTAAGATAAAATTTTGGGCAGATTTGGAAATCAAACTCACTAGAAAAGTACATAACATGCATGATAGGGACTAAAGTGTAAAATTTAAAAAATTTACATGGGTTGATTTAATTTTAGAAAAAATATATTCTGGGACTAGGGACCTAGATGGAACCTAATATGATCTTAAAATATGCAAAAGACAAAAAGAAAAAAACTTGGGCCAAGGACCTCAGTGAATAAACATAAAATTTTTCTTAATTGCCATTTTTGACTTGTTCTTTTCATTTCATTTTTGATCAACTTATAGGACTCAGGTTGGAAGACATCTTGGAGCATAAATTGTGTGAGTGAATAACATTTAATTAGTAATTCAAATACCAATTCAAGGTGAGTGGGATTTGTACTTTTTATGACAAAGTCTTTTCTTCAAAATTCTTGGCATCATGGTGAGAGCATGTAATGTATTTAAATTGAAGAAAAGAATGGTTAATTTATATGATGATATATTGAATTCATGATGATATTGTGCTTGTATGAACTGATGAGGTGAAATTAGTTAGAGAATTTTGTAGTTATGCATATTATAATTATGTCTTTTGAATGGAGGTGTGAAGGGTGTATTTCTAAATAGGTGTATATGTGTGTGTATATATATATATATATATCCATATACATGCACTAAATATATATTTATTAATATTAGGCATATGTATATATATACATATATAATTATGTACCAACTATAAGGTACTTGATAAACAGGATTGGTTTAGAAATATATAAATATATATGTAAATGTTTACATACATTTGTACATCCTGACGTGTGGTTGGAGTAAGAAATTTGTGATTCTTTTATATATTAAGTTCGTTGATATGTAATGGAAGCCTTATATAGAATAATTGGAAAATTTCTGTATATGTGATGTATGTTAAATGTTGAGATTATGTTATGAGTTGTGAATATTGTGAATCAAGTTGGGATATGAAGTATTATGGTTATTACAATTATTTCTCTATGGATGGTTAAATCATACTGCTATTGAATACTTGTTCTGTGATATGAAATCTTGGCTTGTAAATGTGTTTGTGTTTGTCAATGAAAGGAAAGTCATGGCGATGCATCCCATGAGAATATCTACTTAGAGCCATAAGGGTGGAGATATTTATATATGGAGTGATAAGGGTGGATGTGGCAGGGGCCGTGGGCAATGCTCTAGAGGTACCCTGGATAACCCAGTTGGTACGGAAAATTTGTGTAATTAATTGGCTTGTTTATTAGTGAATTATTCTTAGTTACGTGATATTTTGATGTGATTGATTTTATAGATGATTTGTGTACATGTTGTCACTATGATGTTTTATAACTATTTTTTGTCGTAGCGTAGAGTTGTCCCCTCACTGAACATGTGGTTTGCTCATACCTGCCTTATTTAACATTTTCAGAGTTGTCAGTTGAAGACAAGTATTTGCGCAAGAGGTAAAAGATCCATAGCTCTAGACCCCACTTGACTTCAAGGATGGCTAAATTCCCATTCTTGAGTCTCTTGTTTTTATACTTTAGAGTTGCTCCGTGATCGTATAGGTAACCTAAGATTTGGGTTGTTGTCATTATGAGTTAAGGAATTATGTATATAAATGAATTAACATTATTGCTGAATATGTCTCTAAACATTTTATTTAATTTACTTCTTGTGATGGAATGCAATGAAGGCAAAGAATAGCAATTTTATATATCTAGTTATCTATAAATATGTGAAAAGAATGCATCTTTAATTAATTACTTATTGTCAATTGTCTATATTTAGAATGTTGTGTATGAGTTTAATGAAAATGAATTAAGTGCTAAGGTGAGGTCAGCTCACTCTCATACTAGTCACGTGCCTTAGGTGGGACGTGATAGTATGACAGAAAAATATTGAAAGCTAGGGTTCTTGAGGGAATTTTGATAGATTTGGGCCTTGATTCTTAGATTTTATTTGGGATTTGAGTGTGTATATGTTTCCTAAACATTCCTAGAGCAAAACAATGGAAAGAATCCTGAGTTTTGGTGGAAAATTGATTTTGATTAAAGGAAAAACCAATTTGGAGCTCAAAGTCACGAAAACAAAGTGAAAATATTGTCATCCACCCATTGAAGCATGGATACACACACTTAAGCATGAGAGGTGGAGAGAACGGCCTTCTGCCTGCTTATGCGGGAAAATTGCCTGTTTAGGTGCACAGTTGGTAGAAGGCCCCAAAAGTTTTGACCAATTTTCAAATAGTCATAACTCTCTCATCCGGACTTCATTTTTAACAAATTTTATATCGTTGGAAAGATCTTTGAGTCTAGTTTCTAATGAAATATGATTCAATTGAAAATTGCTTACCATTTAGAAGTTATGAACAAAATAATGATCAAAGGTTTAGAATTAGTGATAAAGAGTTCTATATTTTGTGACCTTAACATATGTTTACATGATTTTCTCATAGGATTGGATTATTTGAGGCATATTCCACATCCTTTATGGAGGATTAGCAAGCTTGAAGTTGAGGTGAGGGATCTAGCCTTGCCTAAATGGTTTTTTTTTTCAAAGAAATTACCTTCCTTGCATGATTTCATTATGATGCATATTCTTATTTAATGGGATGCATGTTGTTATTTATATGGATAAAGGTGGGTTAAAGAGGGTTACATGTAATTATTGTATGTTAACTACAATATTGTCATGGGGTATAAGTGTATGTTAGAGTTGTAGAGTGGCTTGTACACTGTTTGCCTAAGAATTATATATATGTAGATGTATGAATACACAATTGGAAATGTATATAACACCATGAAGGTATGATAGACACGTTAAGGAGTCATAGGAACCTATGGTGAGTATCCCATGACGAAGTACTATTTGTATGATTATACACATGTTTAGATGTAACTACCAAATAGTCTTATAATTTCTTGATAAAGCAACATTGGTATGCATATCTGTGTAAAATGAGTGTCGTTCATTATATGAAAAGCTTGTATGACTTCCTTCATAGAGGTGAATTAGTGGCAGTACGAAGAGCCATATAGCCCTCTAGCACTATGATTTAGGACATTATGGAAAACCTGTGTTGTTCTCCTTGAGAAAATTAATGATAATATTATTATGGGAAACTTGTATGGTTTTCCTAGAGGTGATTAATGATGATATTATGGGAAACCTGTGTGGTTCTCTCAAAGGTGATTAATGATGATATTATGGGAAACCTGTGTGGTTCTCCTGGAGGTGATTAATAATGATATTATGGGAAACCTGTGGGTTCTCCTGGAGATGATTAATAATGATACTATGGGAAGCCTATATGGCCCTCCCAGTGGAGACTAATGAAGACCTCATCAGACAACCTATATGGCTCAATATGAACCTTTGTGTAGAGATTATGAGAAGGCCTGTGTTATCCAATATGAACCCTTATGTAGGGTTATGATGAGGCCTATATGGCCCAATGTGAACCCTTGTCTAGGATATGTGATGGCCTATGCTGCCTAGTATGAAACCCTTGTATAGAGAAATGAGGGAATCGATGTAGTCCGATGAATACTTATTGTATAGATTATAAACTACCATATAAAGATTTGTTTGATGGTTTTCTACTTTTAGTACATTCATGTGTTATATGCATCTGGTGAGATTATGTGTAACTATCACTACAAGAAAGAGCCCAATTTTCGACCGCTAATTCAAAAGAGAAATGGAAAATTTCAGTAGAAAATATCAATTTCCTATTGCTGTTCTATTGAAAAATTTCAGTCGAAAATGGACTAGTCACTAAATATTTTTCTACTAGCTTCCTACTGAAAACAAATCCTACTGAATATTTTCTACTAAATTTCAGTCAAAAATTCACATTCAATTACTCACTCTGACCATCCACGTGTATCTATCTAGTGTGAATTGGAATATTGGGGCTGGCTCGATGGTCGTCGAGCTACTCTAAAATAGTTTTTGATTCAGTTTGATTACTATAAAATAATTTTTGATTCCGTAATTTTGTTTTATAAATTATTGTACTTCATATTAATTAATTTTATTTATAGGTTATAATAAAATTATATATTTTATCTATTGGTGATAATAATATTTAGATTTTCCATTCTTATACTATATGCATCTTCAATATTTAATATTTTGATTTCAAATAATTTAATTTACTTTTTTCACATTCTCATAATATACATGTCTTTCTTATAATATACATGCGTCTTTTTCTGTTAAGCTACTTGATTTATAACCATGTTTGTCAGCTACTAATACTGAGTAACTTTTATAGATGTAAACCAAAAGAATTAAAATTCCAGCGTAAAAAAAAGAAGAAGAATATATTAAAATATCTGTTGACTACCTAGATGCATTAAGATAGAAATGAAATTAAAGTCTAAAATGTAAAAACAAAAGATTATTGTTGGTAATATAAATAGTGTTGAATGATTAAAAAAAGTAGCAGCTAAAATAATATAATTTATTTTTCTAACCTTGCAAATAGAAGAAAAAAACTGAAAGCTACAGAAGAAGAACAATGCTAAACTCAGCGGCTGGCGCAAATATGAATTGTAGAGGAGCAGATGCAGAAGAAATAAACAAAGATGAGAAAACAAAAGAGCGAAAAGAATAGAAGAGGAAATGATGAATAGAAGCATGCAATGAAAAAGTACGATAAAAAATTGAACAAGATTTATTATATAGTACGGGGAAATGAATAATTTGAATGTGAGCAAAAAAAATTTGTAATGGGCGCCTATTATTTTTGCTTTAAAAATTTCATTGCTTCGCGTCAAACATTTATTATCTGTTATACGACTTATTTGCATTTTTCAATAAAAAGCTTTTCTAATTACTTTTTTATATGCAACTAAAATTATTATTAGATAAACAAATATTTACAATATTTTATTTATTACTAGTAAAAAAATAAAACTTTTAAAATAAAAATTTATAATTTCAGAATCTAGTTATTGAGCCACACAAAGACATGTCCACTAATGGAAATCATATTAAAATTCATATAGCTTTGTCAAAAACAAATTGTAGCTTGTTATTTTTGTAAATAAGCTTTTACATATGTGTATAATTATTTGTTATATATCATACTTAAATATATTAATAATCATAATTATATTAAATGTTTACATATATTAATAAATAAATATAACTACCTAGAAATTGAAGAAATTGTATCAAATAATCAGTTCATTAGCAAAAAAAATTAATACAATAATACAAATTAATTTCAACAAATAAGTTGGTTAGTACAAATTTTTACTCTTTGTCATCTTCTCCATCTTCGTCATTGTCATCATCATTTTCTTCATTTCTGACTACAGTAGTTGGAATATTGAGCGAAATAAAAAAAATTTGAAGCATTGTCTATAGAAGCCATATCTGGTCAATATACCTCCACATTTCCTTGATCACTCGAACTCGCATAAGATCGTTATGGAGGTGGATGTAGCGATAAAATTCTTGCATTGCATTTATTAAAATTTTTATGCTATTGATCTCATTGCTTAGAGCTCCCATCTTTTCCTCATATTGTTTCAAGTTTTGTTCGTAGGATTTATGTAGAGTTTAAACAACTGTGTCCTTTAAAACTTGATGAAATTATTGGGAGCGAGTTTAGTTAAGTTCTGATGAGCGGTCTTTTAAATGAAATCCAGAGGTTGTGTTACCAATTACTTTGGACACCTCAACTCTTAAACTATATACTTGTCCTTTTTTTTCCTCCAACTGCTTGCATTCATAGATCAAAATTCGATAATTGGTGCTCAAAACTAGTTGAAGGTTGGAGTCTTTGATATTCAACCTTTGAAAGTAAATAAAAAAAATATTAGGTTGTATTATAAAATATATAGTATATACAATGTAAAAGAACACTTACGAATATTTTCTCAGATTTTTTATTAACCCATCCTTGATTAGCCTTCTTTTGATGAGTTCTAATAAATAACTCAGATGCAGCAAGAACTCTTCCTAATTCCTTTGTCTGTGGCATAAATTGAATAAAATATATAAATGAGATATAACAGTGAATAACAAATAAATAGAGAAGTAAAAATGAAATAAGATACCAATCTTCTCTTGTGCTCTGCCATTGATATAGAGCTTTGGTGTGAAGAGATAAGCCTAACCCACCAGGTTCAGAAGATCTATTCCTTTTCTTTTTCTCGTTGATTTGCTTGAAATTTAATGTTTTCCATTTGTCACACAATTGATTCCAAACGGATTCCCCTATATACTGTGGTTTTTTATTACTCTTTTTACGTGCTATATATATCATATCTTTTAAGCGCATAGTCTCACAGCTTTGCCAAATGTCACGAATATTATCTTCATGTTGTGATGATCAAATATAATATTTCTAAAACAATAGTAAGTTAATAATAAATGATAATGTAAAGTAAAAAATTGTTATTAATAATGATAATAAAGTAGTACTTGAAATTCCACCAGAAGTTTTTTAATGTTTCATGTACATTTCTCCAGATGTGTATGGTCCACCTGTTGAGTTCTCAATTTAGTGCCATTTTGATGCTAAATACCCTCTCTTTTGATCTCTTTCTTGTTGTCTTGTAATTCTTAGCTCATATTTTGAGTAGTTTAGATTAGTTTTAGTTTTCTTTGATCTTTTAATAAATGGAGTGATTTCATGATTCTTTTATGCAATTTAATAGGTTTATTTGTTATTTTTGGTATAGGTTGAGTTGGTAAAAAGTTAGTGTTAGAAGATGGAATGCTAGAGCTGAAATTCTGAAAATACTGATGTGATTGCTGTCTCCCACAGCTATAGCGGTAGAATCTACAGCTATAGCGGTGGAGTTCTGAAAAAAAGATTTTGGAGCCTTCTTCTCTGCCAGCCACCGCTATAGCGGTGGATCTTTACCGCTATAGCGGTAAAACCTGAAAAAACTCATTTTTAAGCTTTCTTCTCTGCCTCCTACCGCTATAGCGGTGGGAATTCACCGCTATAACGGTGGTTCGCGATCCTGCACTATTTTAAAACGCGTTAGAACATTTTTTTAGGTGAATTTTTGAGTTGGAGACAGAGGGGAGGCGCCGATTTCTGCTAGAGGAGAAGGAGGAATCCATTCCCAAAGCCGATCAAGCCCAAATTTCATCAACCCAACCTCGGATTCATGGAGTTTGCTCATTCCTTTACTGCTTTCTGTAGTGTTAGAGCCATGAGTGGCTAATTTTCTGTTCTAGGGTTACTATGAACCCAATTTTAGATTAGGATTTGTATTTCTCTTGAAACTTGTGATTCTTTTCAATTTAATACATACCTATCATTCATATTTACTATACTTGTTATGAAATTGGCCACTTTATGACTTGTTTGTTGCTTTCGTCGAACTCGGGAGAGGGAGATATTGGTAGAATACTGAATGATTAGGGCGGGTTTTAGAACTTATGGGTTTTACTTGTTAATTAATAGGAATATTAATTAACCTCGTTTAATCAAATTAGGTTAACATTAATTCGACTTAAACTCACATAAGGGATTATGTTAGAGTTGAGTAGCTTAATTTAGGTTCGGGAGAATCACTTTAAGCCATTAGAAAACATAAGATTATTTTGTATAATTGAACTGAATCACAAGTGTTAGGGAAAATTAGCAATTCCTAAAACGAAAGAGGGGGATTAATAACTCTAGACATTTTATTTGAATTTTTTCTATTCGATTTTATTGCAATTTGCTTTTACCTTCAACTAAAGCTTCTTAAATCAAAAATTGGTTTGCCTAAATAATGCGTTTGAATTTCTAGAGTACTTAGCACGTTAGTCCCTATGGAGACGATAACTCTTTACTCATTTTAACACTATATTACTTGTGCAACTGGTGCACTTGCCAGAACATCCTAACACCACCTTATGCTCCTTTAATAATGGACACAATCTAAGCTTGAATCTTCTTATGGTTTGGAGAAAACCTGAGTTAAAATAAATATAAAAATATATTTAAGTGATTTAAAAATTTATATATAATGTGACTATAATTAAAATAGATGACTAGATTATGGCAGATAGAAAAATGTGAAATAAATACTCTTTTACATCAAGAGTGATTAGTTCCTTTGTAATTATATTGCTATCTTGAGAGACATTATCGATGGTCAACTCTATTGATAGTGGTGAGAATCCAGATGGAGTTGAAACTAGAGGTGTAGGTGTTGTAGGTTGGCTTGAGCCCAAATTTCAAAAAGGAGATTAAGCATGTGTAGAAGTAGATGAGTTATGATATGATTTTGATGTCGGTGATGAGTTATCTGGCACTTACAAATAATTTCATGGCACATTAGATGCATCATGGTATGCATAGAATTGCTATGATGGTTGTGGTCTAGTTGGAGGGTAATTGGGATAGGCCACAGGTGGTACATTTCCTTGAAATTACCATGGCACTGGTGGATAAAAATTAGGAGGCATATAAATTGTTGTGGGCCAAAAAAGGAGGATAAGAAAATGGTTGCCATCTGCTTGTTGTATTTGCGACATTGTCAGAACTAGTGTTGGGAGAAGAAGAAGGGTTCCAAGGATGAATAGTAGTTTGTCTTCTTTCTCTTCCTTTATTAGGTACATTTTCTTGCTAGTGTGTTCTTTCTCCAGACATGATAAAAAATCTGAGAGGAGTGAAGACGAGAAAAATGAGTTGAGATGCAAATGAGAATAGGAAAGAGATGACAATTAATGGCAAAATCTACAACTTTTATGTACAATTTTCTGATGCGACTTTTGACAATGTGTATTATGTCATAAAATATTTTAGAAAATCTTTGACTATTTGAAGGAAGATAGACTAGTAGATTTTGGATGTTGTCATATATAATATTATATTTTAATGTTTACAACTTTTTTTAAAATATATTTTATATCATGTGATTATAAGACATTATACTAAATTATTTTATATCATTTGAAAAGTTATTTAATTATTTTATATCGTTTGAAAAGTTATTTAACAATGTTAATCACTATATAAAAAATATATGTGTAATATTATATTATATTATATTTTTATATTAATTTAATAATTTAGTTGTTATGTTAAAGGTAATTTAATTTATATTGTTTGTTATATATGTTTAAAAGAAATTATTGAACGAGACCTTTTAGTAAATGAGATATCTAAAGAGTTGGTCATTGATAGAGCTCAATGGCGTCGTGCGATCCATGTAGCCGACCCCACTTAGTGGGATAAGGCTATGTTGTTGTTGTTGTTGTTGTTGTTATATATGTTTAAAATAAATGTTAATATAGAACTATCAATTTAATTTTTTTGTTATATTGTTTCTATTTTTCTTCACAAAATATCTTAATGGTCAATCATTCAAATATCTTAAATAAAGTTAAAGACACATCAAATTAAAGATATCTAATCGTACTCAGTTAAAAAAAAATTAGAAAGACTAAAAATGAAGTGAAAATATCTGTCTAAACTCACATAAATCACATGCAATCTCCTTACTATCCACATCCATATACCACACTCACATTCATGTGGGACCATATCACATATTCCCAACCCCATCACATGTACAATTCTACATGTCATACTCACCACCCCTATATATGTATAAAGTTTTCTTCACACTCTTTCACATCACTCATTTCCTACTTCTTCTACTTACATTTTAGCTTCCTCCTATACACCTATACACACACATGGAGCATGGTTAAGATGATACTGGAAAAATCCTTGCTGGCCCTAATGATCTAAGTCTATTATATTTGCAAGAACAACATATTTCTTCGACATTATAGAGTGTTGATTCAGTAAGTATAACTTATTTAAATTACATATATTATTTATGTACTTAATTATTATTTAATAATTTCACTTCTTTATGTTCATTAAAAAAATTATCTTGTAGATCAACCATATCTTGGTAATCCGATCATGGAGTGACAACAGATTTCAAAGTTCTTGTTATTGTCCTATTTCTCATGCAAGTTGGGTTTTATGGTCTATCCGTTCTAGGATCTTTTCAGTATAACTATGCCTTAGTTTCGGCATTTGTAGAGTAGTGTCATCTAGAGACCCACACTTTTCACCTAACTAAGGGTGAAATGACGATCACATTGGAAGACGTAGGCATATTACTGGGAAATCCATGTTTGGGAGAACCAGTAACTGGCAATCTTATCCTAACCAACATGAAGGAATTATGTTTGCAAGCCTTAGGGGTCATGTCACCCAGATCAAAGATTGATGAGCAAAAAGTAACATTGAGTTGGAGAGCTACCTGAAGGTGCAGACAAAAAAACCATAGCAATCCATGCTAAAGCTTGGATTTTACAATTAATTGGTGGATACTTAATGCCAAATCGATCTGCCATCTTTGTAAACTTAAAATTCCTTCCATTCATTCTTAACTTTGATAGGTGCAGCCATATATCATAGGGCTCAACTGTATTAGCCTTTTTGTACGGACAGCTTTGCTCCGCGGCCTTGAAAGAAACAAGACAAATTGGAGGGTGCATGACCCTCCTCCATATATGGATATACTCGAGATTTTCTAATTTTTAGCTTGACGTAATCACATATTCAGATCCTTTGCCAATGAATTATTAGTTTCGACCTCCTCTGGGTTACATATATATATATGTTGCATTTATGTCTCTTGGCTAAAGTTTCTTGCCCAATTGTTGTTTTGTTAATATTTTTGTAGATGGCAAGGCTCTCGTATACATCCAATGCCCACAATTGTGTTGATTGGAAGATACAAGGAGATGTTAGATTGTATGGGTCACCAGGAGGTATATAATAATATATGACAATATGGCTCTCCTTTTAAAAATATAGTAATCTAAAATGTGTCATTTTCTTTGTTAGATTTGTTGGGTGCCATATTTATTTGTTCAAGACATCCCAGATTACTGTCGTACTGTGGTGGAAGTGGGTATGGCCATTTTGCCTTTAATATACTTCCATGTAGTCTAGATGCAACTTCCTAATCATGTGATGCATCAGTTTGGCTGGTGGCAACGAGTCCCAGGATATCCACTAAGAGAGTTTATGAAAGGTTATCATGACCTAAAAGCTAAAGGCTAACAACACAATTATGACTGGGGCAATCATCACCAAGAGGCTATTACCATGCAGATGAGTTGGAATACACGAGTAGTCTAAGATGATTTGCAAGATAGTCTGATGCTGGGCTCCATGTCAGCGTACATGCAGTGGTACTTCGGTGTCACCCGTCGTTATATTAGTCAAGATTCAAGAGTGCTAAATCAAGTGACAAAATATTTATTTTTGTAGAATTAATTAAATGTTTTATTAATTAGTTATATTATTTTATCATCTTTTTTCATCTTTTATTTAGGCTAGCATAGCCAGGCTAGTGGAGGAAGTCTCTTTAGCGCATGCCTCTGAGGACCGCCGTTGGCAAATGGTTGCTGAAAATATGCAACAAATATGAGGATGCGTGGCTTCTAGAAACGAGAGACACTTCAGATGGAGGTAAGCTCATACTACAGTAACTAGTTATGGAGAAGAAGGTACCAATAACACCGATGGTGGGAAACAAAAAAAGAAGAGAATAAGAAGGCCAAAGAACCAAGCACATGAACAAGAACAAGAGGAAGAATAAGAGGGATCGTGTATTTTAAGAGTGTGGAATGTATAATCTAAACTATATCTTATGTGCAATTTAAACTTATGTTATAAACTTGTTTTATATGTAATTTAAACTTATGTTATAAACTTAGTTGTCAATTAATTTATGCTAATTTTGTAAAATCTAGCATTAGTTTGATGTAAATATATTAGAAGATTTAAGATATATATTTTATTTTTTAATGTACAAAATAAAAATAAATTTTTAAAATTTATTCTAAGAGTCAAGTAATTTAATTTGATATAAATATTTAAAAAATAATAAAAAATTTAATAGTTATATATTGATTTTTTAACTGAAAAACATAAAATAAATATTTTCAAATAATTTATAAAAATTTTTATTTTTTAAAAATAGTAGATAATTTAATCTGTAATGGTGGGTGCAACAGTACATTGAGGAGGCCCTGCACCGTAATCCTTAATTTTAAATATTTTGTTTTATTTAAAACATTTTTTATATTTTTTAATTTTATTATTTAAATTTGTTTTAAAAAATTATGTTAATAACTTATGATTTTTCTAAATAACAATTGGTTAATTGATTCTCTTTTAGAAAACTTAAAGATGAAAACTAGTACACAACAACAAAAATAGCCACTTTTACTTTTTTAAGGTTAGTACAATAGAAGTACATTCACTTTAAAGGAAAGTTGGAGAATAACTAAAACAACTGTAAATTCACTAAAATGTATTTAGAGTCTATAGATGATTTAAGTTTTCCCCACCACTGAATGTGTAAAGTGTAACAAAATAGGGATTATAGTTATACATTTCGACTAGTTCTTCATCCTCTGATTCTTTGAAAACCATGAACCGGTGACTGGGAAGCCATAATAATGCCTTAATTGCATTGTCAACAGTGGAGGAGTGCATAATGTTCCATGATTGAGAATCACAGTAGACAATATCACAGGTCCACATTTCAAAGGCAACCCCATGCTCATACTCAATGTATAAAAATATGGCAATGCTATTTTTGTATTTTAGCAATTTAAAATTCTTTTTTGTTGCATGGGATGGAATTACTAATGATCTGAACGTATCTCCATGTATATTGTGTACACCTAAAGTGACCTTTCTATTAGATACTACAGATACATATACGATCAAACTGTTCACCACAATAATTTGCCTTGTGTGAACTATCTCTAATCAATCTGATTGTCCCATTTTATATAGCGTCTAGACACAAACATAGAGCCCCCAACAAATCGATATCATACAATCACAAAGTCCTCCATGTGTAGATCACACACAAGCCAATACATGGCAATACCTGCTTTAAAAAAATATTGATAGTAATATTACAAAATGACTAAAATAATATGAGTATGGAAATAATTGCTTAAAAATATTTGAATATGAAAATATTTTTTTAAAAAAAATATGATTATGAAATTTTTTTTAACGTAATATGAGTACGAAAAAATTTTTTCAGACTGACCTACATAAGGTGTGGTCAATAACAAGCATCTCCTGGTCATTGGGTTGATAACCAGGAGTTGATGAGGTCTCCATATGTGATTGGCTTGAAGTAATATTTGACCATTTATTGTTCTAAGCATTCGGATATTGTTGCATTGTTGGTGGTATCCAAAACGCGGAAGCTAGATCACTTTCATAGAACGAGCTTTGGTATCCATAATTTCTAAACGAGATGCATCGGGTACTTTGCTCGGCCAATATAATAATGGAACAAAAGACTTTTTGTGTATTTTTACACAATGAGCTTGTTTGAAAATAGGAAAGTTAAAGCTGTAATGCCAGTTTCTAGATACTAACATAAAATTGTGGCAAGCATCAGTAGGAGTCAAGACAAAATATCAAACATAACATTCTTAGGAAAACATCTATTATCAAATAATGTGTCTACCATACTCACAAAGAAAAGGTAAGAACAAAAGACTTACTGAGGGATGTTCAAAAAGTTACTTTCAGAGAATATCATATGGAGAGATGAAAATATGAAGAAGAAAATTAAAAATAGGGTCACAAGGAAATATTGGGATGGAAGTGATATATATATATATATATATAAATGTGGGTGACTTTCTAAAAAAAAAAGTCTTCAATTTTGCACCTTTTACGTAAATAAAAATTATGTTTGATTATTATTGCATACTTAAATTTTTATATTTTTTTAAACTAAAAAACAACATTGCAAATATAAATAATGTCAGCTCAGTTGAAATAATAAAAAAATACATTCATGCAGATATTTAATAACAGTACAATTGTCTGATAAAGATCAACATTAATTATGTAATAGGAAAGTAACATAGAACATAATTATTTTATATAAATGTGGGAAAAAAACATGTGCATGGTTAAAATAAGTGTGACTCGGTGTCACCCAGGTCTTTAATAAGCTTGGTATACTAATTTCTATCGTAGTGTCAACCATATTAAATGTGTAATTAGTTGTAAGTCTCTATGGGTTATCGTTGTCCTCCTTGTCGCCATCGTCTCCCCCTAGCTTTGACTCATCAACAACTAGTAACTGATCACAGGGAAGGAATAGTAATGGATCATCTCCTAGTGGAAGATGAAGATACCATTCAAGTCTCCAAGACTGAGGATCACAGTGGACGATGTCGCATGTCCACAGTTGCATGAAGGTCCCCTGAATATAATGTTTTCCAGAGAAGAGGATGCCCAACCCATTATTATACCCCACCAGTGTCCATTTGTCATGGAATGCAATGTGTGGGACGAGCAACGATTGAAAAGAACCTTGATGGCTGTCTTGGATGATAAGAGTTGTCATGTCACATGAGGACTGTTAATTGTCAAATTAACATGATTTATGTGCCTTTTTCTTGGCAAATGAACCTCATTGCTGCTTGATTTGTACTGAATTATAGCCTTCTGGCCTCAAGATATGATGATGTTGATTTTTCCTAAGCTCTTGCAATTATCTATATTTCATCTTCAATTTCATGCTAGTAATTGACATTTGACCTTGCATTGCAGAGTACAAAAGAATACACTTTGGGAGTAAGGAAAAATGAAGCAGCAAAACAACATGGGAAGCAAATCTGACCCTTCCCGCTGTAGCGCCATTTGATTCCCGCTATAGTGGAGGCGTCCAACGCCAGCCACCCAGCGTTGGGCGCTGGAGTGAATTTTCAACTGGGTTTCTGTCTTCTACCGCTGCAGTAGTGAATTCCCACCGCTGCAGCGTGAGTACCTTCGCTGCTCTCTGTAGTGGTCCACTGCATCATTTTATTGGCTTCATTTTCTGTCTTCCACCGCTGCAGCGGCAGAGCTTCTGTTTAGCCATTCAGACTTCATATAAATAGCAGATAGGGAATTTTTCTGGGGGATGCTGATCCGGAGAGGAGGAGGAACGCCGTCTTTGCTAAGCATATAAGAGGGAACTCAACTTTGAAGGCTTGGGGGGGTTCAAATCATCCTTCTGAAATCAGATTCATGACTTTCTTCACTCTTATTTC
Source organism: Biancaea sappan (assembly GCA_037074585.1). NCBI lineage: Eukaryota > Viridiplantae > Streptophyta > Magnoliopsida > Fabales > Fabaceae > Biancaea > Biancaea sappan. Next base: position 14,309,236 of record CM073495.1, on the reverse strand, counting down.
TGATTGTTCTTCTTTATTTTTCATGAGTAGCTAATTTTTCCATCTAGGGTTACTATGAACTCAACCCTAGAATAGATTTTGTTTCCTCTCATGTAATTGTAACTCTAATTCAATCAATATATGTTTTCTTATTCATTATATTGCTGCATATGGTGGAATTGATCAGTCTTTTTATATGTTTGTTGCTCTTATCAATCTCGGGAGAGGGAGGTGAGAGTAGAACACTGAGTAGGGAAGACGAGTGTGCGAACCTCGTTTAATCAAGCTAGGTTGGTTGTGTTATGCTTAACCCACACAAGGAATTGCATAGGTGTTTAGCATCTTAATTGAAATTCGGGAGAATTCATTTAAGTTATTAGAATAACTTAGGATTAACTTATTTGGTTGATTAAGTTGCAAATACGAGAGAGGGGATTTACGATTTCTATGCTGGAGGAGAGGGATTAGTAACCCTAGGCTTTTATCTTAGATCAATTTCATCAGTCTTTGCATTGTTTACTGTCATTAAAAGAAAATTTATAAAAATTTACTGTCATAGCTTGCTTTAATTATCAGTTCTTCATTAGAGCTGTCTTCAATCCATTTGATTTGTCTAAATAATTCAATTAAATTTCTTGGGTACTTAGTCGCTTAGTCCTCGTGGGAACGATACTTTTACTCTTAAATCACTATATTACTTGAGCGATTGGTACACTTGCCAATTCGACTAATAAGGACACCCACACGATAAAATTATTTACAACAAAAATTTCTTCTTGTAGCACAAGATCATCAAAAGGAGTAGGTTTAGGGGGATATCACTCGAGGTGTCGCAAGTAAATCCTTGTCACTGCCACAGTTTGTTTGACTAAATAATAGCATACTATAACAAAGTCTTGTCGACATGAATTATATGCAAGACAGTAATTAGTTTGTCCTGATAGAAAAATCTATATTAGTGACATAGGCACATTTTATAAAAAAAAATGCAAAACAAAATCTAATTATGGAGCAAACTGAAGAACCTCTGATTGACCGATAATTTCCCTGGTTTGTTGGGTTATGGGATTGAGGAGAAGTAGTCGATGCTCTTGACATCAACCTCTGCCTCGTAGCAATATTCGATTGTTCATGCATCCAACCACTTCAACTGTGGAGGATTGATTGGACCACTCGTCACTTAATTGGAGACAGTGGAATGACCAAGTCCTTGTGTTATACACTTCAATGAAAGACCTTCCACAATATGAGCTCAAGAAAAATAGTAGAATAAGAGGTGACTGAGATGAGGCTCTCTCCATATGTCTTTGTCTGAAAGATTAGTGACCAAAACTCCAATTCTAGTTCCGTGAGACCATCATATACTCTTGGCAGTCAGAAACTGGCAGTCGCGATAATATATTCAACGTGATGTCTTGAGAAAAATAGTCATTCTCAAATAAGGATTGCTCCATATTTTCAAAGCAAGACAATAAATAAACGAGGCAGAAGTGAGTGAGAAAGAGGGGAAGAATGAGAAGTGAATAATGGAGGGGGTGAAAGTCTTTATTTATAGGGGTGTGGGAGTGTAATTAATTGATTAAATTGTACTTAATAACATTAAATTAATTATGTTTAAATAATTCAGTTTAACTTTGTTTAAATTAAAATAATTTTTCCTTTCATGATAAAATTTTTTAAAATATTAAAATTAAATTACAATATGTAAATAATTAATAGCAAATTTTTTTTCTCTTCATGTTCATATTAGATTAAAAATATTAATTTTGAATGAGGTAAAAAAATGATAGAAAAGTTAGGACAAACCTAACTTTTAAACCCACACCACGCACGTGTGTATATATATATAATATCAAATGAAATATATTTTAATTAAAATTAATAATTATGAATTAAATAAAAAATGATAGAAAAGTTAGTACAAATCTAATTTTTCTAACACACCAAGTGTATGTATATATTTATATATAAAATATCAAATGAAGTATACTTAAATTAAAATATATTTGCCAATCAATTGATATATATACATAATTCCATTGACACATTTAACAATTGATTAGATATTGCTAAATATGTACATAAGACAAAAGTAATGGATGAGGAGTTGGTATTTTAAAAAGTGGTGAGGAGTAAATTTAATTAAATTTAAAATAATTTTCACATTCATAACATAAATGTGAGTAAGTTTCTTTATTATGATTTTTTTAAAGTGTGTATTTTTTTTACAAAAATTACATGAAAAAATTGTAAAACTAAAATAATCATTTTTTTTACTTTAAATTTTTGGACTCAAATCATATCTTTTACTATTTTTGTTTTATGCTATTAGAAGGTGTACTAGAAGACAAGAATAAAAAAATGGTCTTCTATTTTCCTTACAGATGGGGGTTTGAGATAAGATGAGAAGGGAGGAGACTACAACTCAAGGAAAGAAGACATTTCTCTCTATCTATTGGTGGGGAGGTATATGAAGGAACGAAACAGTGGATTGATATCAAACCAACTATGTTCTATATGAAATCAGAACATGCACTAGCCGGGGGCTGGGAAGATGAACATGCTGACGAAGCTATTCCTTAATGGATAAACTTTAATGTGAGAAAGAGTTTCGAAGAACGGCTCTGTGCAAGAAGACAGATAGAAAAAGTTATTCTTGCAATTTTTGTTTTTGAAGGGGAAAGTACAAAAAATTGGACAAGTTTAGGTAAGTGAAGCAATAAATGTACATAAAGGATTTTGAATTGACAATGTTGAAAAACAAATTGCTCACTAATGTTTTCCTACACAAGAATAAAATATGAATATGATGGACGTCTTATAGGCATTGGATATGGTGAGTTCGCCTGCCACACTCATAATTTTTCTGTGGAACCCACCCACCCGTTGGGAAAAAAAAATTTTCACCAGCAGAAAACAATTGCAAAATTAAAATTTTCTATACTTTTCTTTCATTATATTTTGAAAATACTCATTGTATCCTTATTTTTCCATACAATTATATTATATATATATAAATATAATTATATATATTTATATATTTATTATATATGATAAAGTATAACACTATATATTAATATGTTATTTTTATTATCCTGACATTTTTATGGAAAGAATGAATAAAAAAATTGATAAAATTAGTAATAATTGAATGTCATAACTCTCCTATCATATCTTTGCTTTTTCGTCTCCTGACAATTTTTATGGATGTGATGAATAAAAACAAAATTATCTCCTTACTATATTTATGGATGGGATTAGTCTCATCTCCTCACAATTTTTATGGATAGGGTAGTAAATTGTTTTTGGTAAAGTTAGTAATATTTGAATATGATACCTATCATATCATATCTGTTACCATTTCTTGCTATTGCATATCTAGCTTCTCTGTTGCGATCTTGGTTACAGAGCGTTTAGGCAACCTCCTCTATTTTTTTCCTCTCTTCATTGTTATACATTTTTTTTATGAAAAATGGAGATCCCTTCTCATCGGAGATGGATGTATAATAGACTAAATCCTAGAAGGAAGGGATACACAGAAGAATTTTTACTTGGGGTAGAGGAATTCGTTGCATTTGCAGGTAAAAATGCAAAAGACGAAAAGATTTGGTGCTCTTGCTCAAATCACAAAAACTATACTTATATGGATGTTGATGACGTTAAAGTGGATCTCTATAAAAAAGGCTTTCAGCCACAATACTATTGTTGGACGGCTCACAATGAGATAAGAGATGAAGCCACAACTTCAATAATTACCGATGTCAGATGTTCAAGTAGATCGATAAATATTGCTGCCAGTGGGGATGCTTGATATCAAACCATGACCATAGATACAACTAGACAAAATTTGGATATTAGAGATGACTCAGAATAAAAAAATGAAGACACTGGTAATTTAAATTCCGACGAACCTCCAAATCCAAATGCTCAATTTTTTTGATCTGTTAAATGCTTATTAGAGGCCACTATGGTTAGGATATACCAATCATTTAGAGTTGTCCGTTGCAGTGAGAATGTTAAGTCTTAAATCTAAAGGTAATATTTTAGTGCAAACTTTCAATAATATGGCAAGTCTTATGAGTGAGATAAGTCCCCCCGATAATCTCGTGCCAGATAATTGGTACAGGATAAAAAAACTAATATCTAGAGTCGGTTTATCGTCCAAAAAAAGTAATGTTTGCTTGAATGGATGCATGTTGTACTACAACAATGACATAGATAAGACAGAATGAAAATTTTGTGGAGCATCCCGATATTAAGAAGATCGACTAAGGAGAAGACCAAATGCTAAATGGATTCTAATTAAAAGGATGCACTAGCTACCTCTTATTCTTAGGTTGTAGAGGCTTTATGTCTCAATGAGTTTGGTTGAGCACATGCGATGACATTCAAATCACATTAGAGATGAAGCGGTATTGGTCCATCCTTCAGACGGGGAAGCATAGAAACACTTGGACGTGGTGTATCCAGACTTCACGAGTGAGCCATGTAATTTGAGACTCAACTTGTGTATAGATGAGGTCACTCCTTATGGTCAACACGGGACACCATACTCGTGTTGGGCGGTCATAGTGACACCATACAACCTGCCACTGGAGCTGTGTATGGTTGCACTGTATATGTTCCTGACAGCCATTGTACTAAGTCTATGTAATCCAAAGGTTAGCATTGACGTGTACTTGCAGCCACTAATTGGTGAATTGAAAAGGTTATGGGATAGATTATCCACATTTGACATTTCCACACAATAAAATTTTCATATATGAGCGGCATTGATGTGGATAATAAACAACTTTTCAGTGTATGAAATGTTGTATGGGTAGAGCATTGCAGGTAAATTAGCTTGTCCTTACTATATGCACAACTCAAAAGCCTTTACTCTGGAGAATGGGAGAAAAAACTCATGGTTTGATTGTCATCGATAGTTTTTTCCTTTTGACCATGCATTTAGAAGGAACAAGGATGTGTTCAGGAAGAATAAAATTGAGAAAAATCTCCCACTGCCCAAACTAAGTGGGTAAGAATTATGGGAAGATGCTAGAAGGCTCCTTAAAGTTATTGAGTGTGGCTTTTCCGGAGCTCAAGGTTACGAGGTTAAGCATAACTGGACAAAAAAGAGCATTTTTTAGGATCTCCCCTATTGGCATTGTCTTATCCGTCATAATCTTGATGTCATGCACATAAAAAAACATGTTCGATAACATTTTTGACACTGTTATAGACATTCAAGGGAAGACAAAAGACAATTTTAAAGCACATATGGATCTTGCGGTGTACTACAAGCGTCGTGATTTAGAATTACAAGAACTTGCTAACAGCAGAGTGATCAAACCAAAGGCTAAATTCACATTTACTCTAGAATAGAGAAGGGCAATATGCGAGTAGGTAAAAGGATTAAAAATGCTTGATGGATATTCTTTAAATTTGTCAAGATGTATTGACCTAAAGGATGGAAAGTTATTTGGACTCAAGAGCCATGATTGTCATATTTTTATGGAATATTTGTTACCCATTGCTTTCAGCGCATTGCCTGAGCAAGTTTAGAAGCTTATCATTGAGATAAGTCAATTTTTAAGAGACTTGTGTTCAGCAACAATGAAAGTGGATGAGCTAATTCAAATAGAGTAAAATATTCCTATCACCCTTTGCAAGCTAGAAAGAATTTTTCCCCCGAATTTTTTAAGTCAATGGAACATCTGCCTGTCGATCTGCCATATAAGGCTTGAGTTGGCAGACTAATTCAATATCGATGAATGTAACCCTTTGAGAGGTACTCATTCATTAATTATGCTTATTTTCCATATTAGTTTAATTTCTACATATTCAAATCTGATAGATTATTCCTTTTGATTGTGAAGGTATTAAAACCAAATTAAGAAGACAATAAAAAATAAATCTCAAGTGAAAGGCCCTATTTGTAAGGTATACTTGGCATAGGAGACAACTTACTTTTGTTCTTATTACTTTGAATCACATGTAAATTCAGTCAGAATAAGAGTTAGTCGGAATTCTTGTTTATAAGAAGGGACAACCAAACCAACAATATTAATAATTTTTAATCAACTTGGGCGTCTCTCTAGGAAAGTTGTCACCAGATTTTTAGATAATAGAGAATATTCAACTTTACGTCCTTCTCAACTGTGATGAAGTGAGCCATATCTTGAGTATGTACTTTCTAATTTTATTATTCAATCAAACGTCATATACCTACTTTGTCTGGTCACTAACTTTACTTTTGTACAATAGCAATTTTGAACAATATCACAAAAGTTTAGATCCACACTTCAGCAACAAAGATGTTGATAGAGTTGTTGAATCGCATTTTGTCCAATGGTTTAAAAGTCTCGTAAGTGATCTCATCATTTACAATTAATTTTTGTATAATGCATTAATCAATTATTCATAAATTCATTTATCATTTTCATTAGGTAAATATTCAACCTCCTGTTCTCAATAATCCGTATCTAAGGGATTTGGTGTGGGGACTATTTCACAATGTAGAGACATGGCCAATATATTTTGTAAATGGATACAAGTTTCATACCAATGCTTGGAGCACTAGCAAAAAGATAATCAATAATGGGGTGTGCATTAGAGGCACTGGAGAGGGCGGTGGCAAAATGATTATTTTGGCGTTCTCCTAAGAAAGTCACCTTATTTTATTGTGACTAGTTTAATCCAGTGTTGAACCATGGAACAAAGGTGCACTCATAGTATATAATTATAGAAATTAAACATTCAAGGAGATACGAAAAATTTGATCCATTTGTTTTCGCATACCAGGCAATACATGTATATTTTGTTCTTTATCCAATCAGAACTAGAGAAAAATCAGACTGGTGGGTTGTGATGGAAACTAAATCAAGAAGCCTAGTTGACACTCAGGAGAGACTAGAAGTAGCCTTCCAAAATGAATAACCAAATGTGTCTGATGTATATAGTGATTTAGTAATTGATAATTTGCAAGAAGAGGGAAAATATGAAGAAATACTTGGTGAAGATGAAGCAGAGGAGGAAGATCAAGAAGAAGAGGAGAAAGAATAAGGTGAAGAAGAAGTTGAGCACCAAGATATAGATACAAATGAAGAAGAAAGTGAAGACAAAGATAACAACGAAGAATATAGTGATGATAATACTACAAGTGATAACTGATTTTTATATGAAATGTTTATTACTTTTTCTATGTTGTATAATTTACAATTAACATATAGTTTTCAATTATTCTGTAGCCCCATAAATAAAGTGATTATTTTTATTTTTAATTATTTTTTTTAGAAAGTGTATATGGTTTAAACAAATTTTTTCAAAATTTATAAATTAATACATACATAATTTTCATTTAATATTTATACATATTAGAATTATTTGATATAAAATGATTATCATAAATTAGAGAAGAAATTCAAACCTTTAAAATTACGCCAAAATTTTAATATATCCAAACAATATATATATATATATATATATTAACTTCTCATAATTAACTAAATTTACATAAAAATTTATTATAAAAAATAAAATTTTTAATTTTTAAATAAAAATAAATTAAATAAAATAAAAATATACTACTAGAGCCATAGTGTGGCTCGGCATAGCATATATCGAGCCACACTAGACTGTCACTTAATTTGTATATAGTAAACTTTATATTATATTAATTTTTATCTGTACTTTTTAAATGAAATATATATATATATATATATATATATATATATTAATTTTTCATAATTAACAAAATGTACATAAAAAATAAAAATACAAAAGAGTGGAATGAATCACAGTGTGGCTCTACCCACACTAGATTACAACAACAACAACAACAACAACAACAACAACAAAGCTTATCCCACTAGGTGGGGTCGGCTACATAGATCGCACGACGCCATTGAGCTTTATCAATGACCAACTCTTTAGGTATCTCATTTACTAGAAGATCTCATTCAATAATTTCTCTAAGTGTCCATTTTGGTGTTCCTCGACCTTTTTTCACAGGGCTCCAAACCATCTGCTCAACTCTCCTAACTAGCGCTTCCAACGGTCTTCTTTGAACATGCCCAAACCACCTTAAATGGTTTTCAACCATTTTTTCCTCAATAAGTGCCACTCCAACTCTACCTAGTATATGATCATTACGGATCATATCTATTCTTGTATGACTACACATCCAACGCAACATCCTCATCTCTGCCACTCCAATTTTATGTTCTTGTTGTCCTTTCATCGCCCAACATTCACTCTCATATAAGATCGCTGGTCTTATAGCAATACGATAAAACTTTCCTTTGAGCTTATCAGGTACTTTCCGATCACAAACAGCTCCCTGATGCCATTCTACACTTTAACCACCCAGCTTGTATCTTATGTACCACACCTCTATTAATAATTTTACCGTCATCTTGTATAACTGATCCTAGATATCTAGACTTTGACACTTGTGATACGATCTGATCACCAATTTTAACCTCCAACTCATTCCTAGCTTGTCGCTTGTTAAACTTACAGTGCATATATTTGGTCTTACTCCTACTCAGACGAAAACCCTTCGATTTTAAAGTAGCTCTCCATAACTCAAGTTTAAAATTAATCTTTTCCCTTGACTCTGCTATGAGAACAATATCATTTGTAAAAAGCATGTATTTAGGGATTTCTTCTTAGATGTGTTTCGTCAGAACATCTAAAACCAAGTCAAACAAATAAGGGCTCAAAGAAGATCCCTGATATAGGCCAATCTTAATAGGGAACTCTCTAGTCTCCCCTTCAGACGTTTTCACACTAGTTGTAGCCCCCTCATACATATCTTCTATAGCTCTAATATACGCAACTCATACACCTTTTTGTTCCAACGCTTTCCACAGCACCTCTCTTGGTACTCGATCATAGGCTTTTTCCAAGTCAAGAAATGCTATATGCAAGTCCTTTTGTTTATTTCGATACCTTTCTATCAACCCTCTTAGAAGATAAATAGCTTCCATAGTAGATCGCCCTGGCATGAATCCAAATTGGTTTTTAGAAATATTCGTCTCCATTCTTAACCTACGTTCAATCACTCTTTCCCACACTAAATTGTTACTTAATATTTTTATTTAATATTTTAATAATTTTATATTAATAATTTTATATTATATTAATTTTTATCTGTACTTTTTAGATGAAAAAAAATATATATATATATATATATATATTAATTTTTCATTATAAACTAAATCTACATAAAAAATAATTTTAAAAAATAAACTATTTAATTTCTAAATAAAATAATTTACATAAAATAAAAATATGGAGTGAATCAAATTGTGGCTTGACATGTGCCATGACGAGCCACATTAAAGTGTGGCTCAACACCACACAAAACTGTTATTTAATTATTTATTTAATTTTTTTAAAATTTTATATTAATAAATTTTATGTATACATGTTACATTAAAATTATTTATATATATTAATTTTATATTATATTAATTTTTATCTGTGCACATGTCAAGCCACAGTAAAGTGTGGCACGACACCATACTAGAATGTACTTAATTTTTTATTTAATTTTTAAATAATTTTATATTAATAAGTTTTATGTATACAATTTACATTACAATTATTTAAATATAGTAAATTTTAGATTATATTAATTTTTATCTGTTCTTTTTCATATATATATATATATATATATATATGTATGTATGTATGTATATGTTAATTTTTTATAATTAATTAAATCTCTGTAAAAATAATTTAAAAAAAACTATTTAATTTCTAAATTAAATAAATTAAATAAAATAAAAATACACAAGAGTGGAATTAATCACAATGTGGCTCCACCCTCATTAAACTGTTACTTAATTTTTTATTTAATTTTTATAATAATTTTATTTTAATAAATATTATGTATACATTTTACATAAAAATAATTTAAATATAGTAAATTTTATATTATATTAATTTTTATCTATACTTTTTAGATGCAAATATATATATATATATATATATATATATATATATATATATTTGCATCTAAAAAGTATAGATGAAAATTAATATAATATAAAATTTACTTTTTAATTATAATTAATTAAATCTACATAAAAAATAATTTAAAAAATAAACTATTTAATTTATAAATAAAATAAAATAAAAATACACAAGAGTGGAGTGAATCACAGTGTGGCTCCACCCACACTAGATTGTTACTTACTGTTTTAATTTTTTTAATAATTTTATATTAATAAATTTTATGTATACATTTTTCATGAAAATAATTTAAATATAGTAAATTTTATATTATATTAATTTTGATCTATACTTTTTAGATGCAATATATATATATATATATATTAATTTTTCATAACTAACTAAATCTACATAAAAAATAATTTAAAAAAATAAACTATTTAATTTTTAAATAAAATAAATTACATAAAATAAAATTATAGAGTGAATCAAATTGTGGCCCGACATGGCATTACTTAATTATTTATTTATTTTTTTAAAATTTTATATTAATAAATTTTATGTATACATTTTACATTAAAATTATTTAAATATAGTAAATTTATATTATATTAATTTTTGTCTATGATTTTTGGATAATATGTATATATTAATTTTTTATAATTAACTAAATCTACATAAAAATAATTTTAAAAAATAAACTATTTAACTTTCAAATAAAATAAAAAAATAAAATAAAAATACTACATTGAATAGGTTCAGTGTGGATGTCGAGCCACATATATGCAATGTTGAGCCACACTAGCATTTGTTGGCTCGATAGATAAACATTAAAATTTCCTACTGATAATCAGTATTTTCTTCAGTCAAAAATATATTATACTCACCGTTTCATATTTCCTAGCACATGATTAGTAATTTTTTCAGTTGGAAATATACTATATTCACCATCTCATATTTCCTAACACATTTAAGTAGGAAAACTTATATAAGGCAATCACAAATCCATTCAGTAGAAAATAGTAGGAAATTTGCAGTTGGAAATTGGGCTCTTTCTTGTAATGTATGGGGGTTTTATCAAACTGTGGTGGTTGTGTTGTGTTGGCGTCCTAAGCTCGTGTAGGTTTGTGATGTCATGTGAGAGATGAAACCCTCTTAGCATGTTTTGGAAAACTAAATCAGATGAGTCCTTATATATATATATATATATGTCCATATCCTAGTGAAGGAGACTATTATAGGCCAATCTTTGTGTTGTCTATATGACAATGCTTGTGGAGCAATGTAGGTGCTAAGTACATTAAGTGATAGAATTTAATGATATATGACACTTGATGAAGTATGTATTTTCCATATAAGGAATGCTAAAATGGTATGTTATGGCATCATGCGTATATAGTTCATTAGAATGAGATTAAGAACAAGAGCTTCAGCCATATTGAATGTGTATTGGTATTGTGCTTATGCACGTAGTATTGCTCGCACATTATTTTAGATTATGACACACATAATGTAAGGTTATTCATACGGAGATTTGGGCATGTTTTATTTCTTTCTCATAATAATATGATGAAAGTTCACTCACTCAAGATCATAATTTTAGATACAAACTTATACATTCATATATATTCTGTTGGCATGTTTTACTGTATATTTTTGGTAGGCTAGGGTGGCTTTTGGTGAGTCAAATGGATTAAACTCACCCATCATAGTTCGCTCTTGTTTGGAGTATGGTAATGTTTAGTTTTGTGTAATTGAATAGAAATTTTAGAAAGCTCTATAATCGGGTATGTCATGTTCTGTTGTATAATTTGGGTGGTTATAGTATGCATGGGGAATTCTAGAAATGTAATAAACAATTAAGATTATGAAACTTGAATTTATATGAAAGATGATCCTTATTCATATTTGTATTTATGAAAAGAGAATTGATTTTCTTGTGACATTTGTCTATTGGTGTACAAGGATTTATTCCTACTTTAAATAAAATGGTATAATGAACAGATGTGAGTATATGGGTTAGGTTAAAGTTAGGCTTACGACAGTGTAGGTTAGGCACCGGTCACATGCTCAGGTTTGGGATGGGACACTAATACGTGAAAACCATCCTTCACACTCATATCTGTTTGGGCCAAACACAAATAACTCAAAGAACACTCCTTACACCTCCTTCCCTTGCTATTATGGAGTTTCTAAGAGAAAAGCAAAACCCCACTCAAGGAAAATTTGTATAAAGTAAGGTCTTTAATTAAAATTGTTAAAGAGATTCAATTAACAATAAGAACACATCCTAATATCAATTCTCTTCCCTTTAAAAACACAAATCCCAGAGCACCTGAAATATTTTTAGTTAGAAAAGCTTAATTGATTTTTGCACAAAAAGATTCGTTGGAACCCAAATGAGTGACTAACCCCGTTTTAATATGTTTTGGATGATTATCGTTCTGAATTATGCTATGAATTTGATTATTATGATAGTCGGACATGTTACCACCTTGAATGTTAGCTTCATAGTTTGTGTTTGAGCGGGATAGTACCCCCTCTTATTTTAAGGTAGAAAACTCGAGTGATAGGGTGTCTTGACCTCTGAGAGTAGAGATAACGACTCCCTTGGTAGGGAGATAAGCCCCAAGTTTAATAGTGTAACCTGTGAGGCACCCTAAACACATAGATAAGGTTGTGCATAATGGTGGGTTAGTGATTGATGACATAACCTATGTGCGCTCCTGGGTATATTAGCCATTGATGAGTACTAGTTTTGTTGGTTTGGTTGATTGTCTTGAATTTGTTTTTCTCCGGTATGTATTTTCTTTCATTTGTGTTTTATGATAAATGCCTCTGGGTATGCTTTATTATTTTGACATATTTAGATTTTATTAAGGTGGGGATTGACTCACTTACTAAGATTTTTATCTCATGCTCATTGTTATTTTATTCTCAAATCAAGTAGCAGACAAAAAGTATCCGCAAGAGCACTAGTGGCCGTTGGACTCTTCTTGTTGTTAGGTGGGTCCTAAGTTTAATTATTTAATTTTAGCTTAGGACACTCTGTGGTCAACTAAAACATCTAGGGGGTCTTTGGACAAATGGTTTATTTTATTTCATAATGTAAACATTTAAACCAATTGTTTATGATTATTTTGTTTCTAGAACTTATGGATTTAATCCTATTGTATTTTGGTGGTGTATTTGATTAGATAATCATGAAGTTGTGCTTGTTTGAATGCGTTCATGGAATACGTGTGTTCTCTTTCAATTCCAAATATTTAAATTTGTAAATTGTGGGAGATAGCGAGGAATCTGGGTAAGTCTTTCTTCTCCTTGTGTGTATACAAAGTATTGGCTCCCTTGGAATCCAGGTATATTCTTCCACAAACCCTTCCTTATGTGTGTGGTCAAAATTGTAGTTATTTAAGATAAACCATAAATTTTATAGTGTTACAACACTGTTCTGCCAGGCTAGCACTGATTGTTGATGTTGGGCTCAGCGCTAGCCTTGCAGAAGCAGCAACTATAATACTCGTGATTTTCTCTTTTATTTTATCTTTCTTATAATATTTAGTTTTATTTGAATTCGTCTCACTTGCTGTGTGGTGTGCATTATTTTTGCTTTGCCTGGGATGATTAATATATTTATCGTGATGGACGGAAATTTAATGAGAATTATGAAAAAGTCCTTGTGATCTTATCAAAGGTATTAGTGGAGGGCTCACGGAAAAGGGAATGATAGATTAAACTACTAATTAATTTATTTTTGAATGTGTGGAAAATGCTTTATAATAAAGTATGGCTTAGTGAAATTATGCAAAGTGTGAAAGATGGTATAGAAGGGACAAGTAGGGAAATAAATGAAATTTTAGTCTAAGAGGAAATTAAAGTGGTGGGCCCCATAAGTTTTCAAAACCCTTCCTCCCTTTTTTCTCTTCCTCTTCAGCTGTGTGTGTGTATGCTTTAGGTTACATCTCCATTCTTCTCTCTCTTGTGCGTCTTTGTGGTGTTAGCAGAAGAAGTGTTTCGGGGAGGAAAGTTTTGTTGTTACTAAGCTAGAAGGAGAACCCAAGTAAGTGCTAGATTCTCCTCTCCCTTTTCTCCTTTATATTTTCAAATATATAGAACCCTGGATCAGAAATCCTCTTTCCTTGAGGCTTTGATGCTACATTGTGTTCCTGAATACCTTTCATGGTATTTTTCTATGATTAAAAGCATTTATTATGAATTTGGGTAGTTGGATAGCATTTATGATCAAGGAAGAATGAGTCATAGAGCCCAGGCACCATGAGCTTGAGCCTCTCGTCGTGTTTTCTAGCCCTTAACCTTGATGTTTTGTCTCTAGATTCCTTGTTGGTTACTTGTCACTGAATCAAGTCTCTTGCCTTTAGATTCCTTGTTGGTTACTTGTCACTGAATCAAGTCTCTTGCCTTCTATTTTCCTTGTACTCCTACCTACAGCTTAAGGATTATCATAACAAATTCTTATTCTATTGATGGAAGGACTTTTGAAGTAAAACACCATTTCTTTTATTTGGTAGTTGTTGTTATTAATTGTTCTAAGATTAGTGTTGAATTTAATCTTATTCATGAGTAATGAAATCTGTCCATCGGCTAAGGATAAGCCGTATGTCTTATCTTGATACATTACCTTAGTATAGAGGATTGAAATACTATGGTAGTGGAAATAATTGTATGTGAATATTATCTTGCGTGTGAACTTACATAGTACTAAGCGAAAATAATGTGAAGGAATACTTTCACCCCTCTTGCCACGGAGTGGAAAGCCAAGGGAGAAGGTCTTGGAACGGTGGGCTTATAAAATCATGGATGAATAATCCTTAAACCCTTCAAGATGCCGTCTAGTGAAGGATAAACAATGTTAAATAAACAAATGTATCTTGGTAATAGGTGTTTTGTGACGATGACACTCTTGGGAAGGAAAAACCCATGCCAGTAAGTGTGTATTGGACTCAGTGGCCTTTAAGTGCAATCATATTCTTTTGGGGTTAAAATAATAGAATGTTTGCTCATTAGTGACCATGTGCATAAATTCAAATTTCACTCTGTGTATTTTCTTTGATGTGTTGTTATTTATTTCCTTTTGTTATGATTTTTGTTAGTCATAGGTTGTCCTTTCTCCACCTGCAAGAGGCTTATGGTAAGTTTTTCTTCTTATGTGGTTACCTCACTGAGTAAATTACCTATTTCCTTTGTGTTTGCCTCTTACAAATTTTATAGCAGCAGGCGAGTCTCTACATAAGGAGTAGCAGAGTCTTACATCACCACATCCTTATTGTTTGTTGGTGACTATTTTGATTCTTTTGGGAGGGGAGGTCTGCTCTGTAGTTGTTAGAACTCCTAGATCGTAGTAGGCATTTTTTGTAATGAATATTCTTTTTTATTTAATGATCATTGATGTGTTGTGTTTTGATCCTTTCCTTAGCTTTATTTTGTGGATAAAGAAGGAAAGCTTAGTAACATAAACCTTCTTTGTGATATTGCAATAGTTATGGGATGAGTGTTGTTTAATATGGAAAGATTCATGCATATAATATCCTCGTTGGTTATTAAATTAACTACATGGTATGTCTTATGTTTTTAAGAGGCTTATAATTATAGGACAAACAATATATTTGCTAGTCACTTAACTTGATTTGGGGGCATGACAAAGTACTGGCCTCTAGATAGCCAGCACTAGGCACTATAAGTGGACACGCGCCCAGTGCTAGCTAAACAGATAGGCAATGTTTGGCTTCAACACGTTAACCTACTGATGTCCACTAGTCGACTACTCTTCTTGTACCAGTTGACTACTTCCTCTCTGTCATGACTTTATTCCATTTCTTATGTCTACTAGTCGACTACTATTCCTATACCAGTCGATTGCTGGTATCAGATTTGTTTTTCTATATTTTAGGCCTATTTGTCGACTATTAGCTTTCTGGCAATTGATTGTCAGCTTACTGACTTGATTTTTCTTGCTTTTAATCATATTTTCTTAGCTCAATTTCTTAAGGACTCTTGTAATTTCTTTTTTATTCTTTCTTAGGGGAAAATATAAAGTTTGGGATGTTACAGTGGTTGCCACTGGAAGACAATGTGAACTAACGATGGTCGTGCAAGTCGGTAGTGGAAGTCAAAGAAATAGATAGAGGGAGAGACAAGCCGACAATGAAAGATGGGGTGAAAGAGAGAGAAGAAGAAAAAGAGAGGACATGAAGCTTCTTTTTCACAAGAAGAAGACGAAGGAGAAGATAGAAAGAGGAAAAGAGAAGAGAAAGAGACGAAAGCTGAGATTCTTTTTTTTTTTTGGTTTTAGTATTTTCACTTTGGGATAATTTAGTAAAATCACACTCAATTCCTTTTTTTTTATTTTAAACCTCATACCAAATAAAATAAACTCAATTATTTCTATTCCTTCTCATATCATACCAAACATAATTTTAAGATTCTCATTCTCATTTCTTTAAAAGCCTTAAATTATAGCAAATATACCCTAAATTCAATAATCTTTCCAGATCAAAGATTGCCGTACATGTTATAATGGTGATGCTGACCATCATTAGTGACGTAAAAGTTCACATTGGAGATTATTATGAGGTGGTTATTATTGCACTCATGTATCTTGTGATGATGTTACTCCTTTATTTTGTCTTGATAACCATGGAAAGTCTTGAAAGTAGGAATTTTATTTCTCAAATGTTCTAAAGTACACTCATAAAGCATTAAATATCAACTCTGGATACTCTTATAGATAGCAAAGTTGAAATAGAACACTTTGATAATTATTTTTATTGAAAAAAATAAAAAATAAAATAAAAATTAAATTTGGATTAGGTAGGAAAATAAAAAAGAAGCTGCTATGTGGCAAAAGGCTTTTGAATGTGATACCAACAATCACTTTAAATAATTGTAATATAATGGAACCCAAAAAAGAAGAATATTATATTATTCATTGATAAAGAAAAAAAGATTACAGAAATAATCCTATCCAGAGCCAAAGCTTCTACAAAACACCCTTAGCCCAAGTATTCAGCTCTCTCTTCCCAAAATGATTATTACTCTGCATAATCCCTCTTTCATTCCTAGCATCTGCTATATCTTTATACTACTAACTAACTCTCAAGACAATTACTTCTTTGCCCTTGTTCCTTTTTCCTTCTCTCATAGACCTTCCAAAACTTTCGTGGCTCAAGAATTTATCCCCAGTCTCACCATCATGCTTATTCCTATCAATAGCCCCTGCTAGATCAATAGCCTTGTCCTCAAGGCTGAAGTTTGGGAATTAGCTAGTAATGGAAGATGACTCTTCCCAATTTGCATCTTCAGGATCCAACCTCACCCATTGAATTAAATATTCTTATGAGTAATGACCATGCTTCTTTATTTCATAAACAACTAAAATTTTCACTGGTTCTGTCACTGAGTCTTCTTCCATGTCAGTAGGTAAAGTGGCAGCACCAATGTGATCTCCAATGCCATTTTTAATAGTGAAACATGGAATACATGGCGCACCCTGGACTGAGGAGGAAGAAGAAGTTTATAAACTACTTCTCTATAATGGTCAATGATCTGAAATGGATTGTATAACGAGGAGACATTTTGGAATATATCCGCTAGGATAAAGACACTTACCTTTGAGGCTATAATTTTAAATAAACCCAATCTTCGATGGCAAAGTGCATGTGCCTTCTCTTTTTATCAGCATAGTACTTCATTTGATCTTGAGCCTTGTGGAGATGAAATTTCAATAGCTTTAACGCTTCATCTCAGTCTTGAAGTTCTTTAGCTATCGTTGCCACCTTAGTCTCACCATGTAGATATCAAACTATAGTAGGAGGTGGGCATCTATATACTGTTTCAAATAGAGTGGTGCCAGTGGAAATTTGAAAGGTAGTATTGTATCATAGTTCAGCCCATAACAGCTGTAAGGACTAATTTTGTGGCTATTCATAAGCAAAACACCTTAAATATGATTCCAAACACCTGTTGACCACTTTCATCTATCCATTGGTCTCTGGAAGGTAGGATAAACTCATTTTTAAGGTTGTCCATTGTTACTAAAATATCTTTATCTAAAAGCCATATACAAAAATAGGGTTCCTATCACTTAAAATTGATAAGGAAATGCCATGCAACCTAACAATTTCTTTGATGAAGACAACATCAATGCCTTTGGCCAAATAAGGGTATTTCAGTAAAACAAATTGGTAATGGGCTAGGTTCACAAGATGCATTTAAGGTTTCTTCAAGAGTTTGAGTTCTTACCTCCGGTTTAGATGATTGGAATTATTGCTGTTATTGGACCAGGTCGGGTTTTTGTCTTCACTGATATTGGTTCCCAAAAAATCTATTCTCATTATTCTGCATTGGTAATGATCTTGGTTCAGGGTCTTGGTCATCTCAATAGAAGTGGAATCCTACAGAAAAGACAATTTAAAGGGCTCAGCTTCAACACTACTCTTCCTCTGAAGCTAAGAACAAGGATAGAAAGACTCAATTTCATGAAAGGTGACATCCATAGAGACATAGACATAGTGACTCTTTAAGTGATAACATTTGTACCCATTTTTGTTTGAGGCATAACCTATAAAGATATATTTGATAGCTCAAGGATTTAACTTCCCCGGATGAAGACTATGAACATGGACGAAGGTAGAACATCCAAAGACAATACTTTGAAGGCTGGTCATGATGGGAATAGAAGGGTGGAAAGTGGTTATGAGCTATACAGGACTAACACCATCTAGAATATGAGATAGTAACATATTTATCAAATAAATGGCAGTTAGAATAGTTTTACCCCAGTATGACTTAGGAACATACATTTAGAAGAGTAAGGCTCTGGCAACTTCAAGGAGATGACAATTTTTTATTTCTGTAACCCAGTTCTATTGAGGGGTGTCCACACAGGTTAACTCATGATTCACACCATTATCTTTAAGGAATTTGGAAAGGTTTTGATTCACATACTCTTTCCCATTATCAAAACACAATCTTTTAATTAGACACTCGAATTATGTTTGAACCATACGGAAAAAGTTTATAAATAATTAGAACACGTCAGACTTATCTTTCATGAGAGAGATCTAGGTAACCTGAGTATAATCATCAATAAAAGAGATAAACCACTTTGCACTAGAAATGTTACCAATAGATGCAAGTCCCCATACATCTAAACGAAGAAGATCAAACAATTTAGAACTTTTTTTTATTACTAGGAGGAAAAATTATACCTTGGTGTTTCGCAAATTGATAAACATCACAATGAAATGACTCAATTGACACTTTTGTAAACAAGAAGGCAAATAAGGAACTAAGGACACAGAAAGGATGATGACCAAGACGGCAGTACCGAAGCCATATTTGGGAGAATGACCAAGATTCTGAACTTGTTTAATGGATGGAAGTGAAAGCCTTCTGTCTGGTACTATTTTTTTCTCATACTACAAGTAATATAACCCGCCATGTTCCTTAGAAATTCCAATCGTCCTACCCATGGCAAGATCCTGAAAAACACAATGTGAGTTGAAAAAGTTATTGCATAGTTTAAATCTTCGATGAGTTTATGAATAGACAAGAGATTATTTGATAGTTTAGGAACATGAAGCACATTTTTTAAGTAAATGGAGGTTTGATGTTGAATTTTACCATAAC
This sequence comes from Biancaea sappan, assembly GCA_037074585.1. Lineage (NCBI taxonomy): Eukaryota > Viridiplantae > Streptophyta > Magnoliopsida > Fabales > Fabaceae > Biancaea > Biancaea sappan. Next base: position 14,289,667 of record CM073495.1, on the reverse strand, counting down.
CAATAACGAGAATATATGATCCGTTAGCTACAGTGATATATTGGTTACCAAATAAAGTGGTGTAAGAGGAAAAAAGAGAGGGATGAGGTGTCATATGATCAGTCGCATCAGAGTCAATAATCCAGATGTCCTTAGTACTAGAACAATAAGGATAAGAAGCTAGAACTCTTACCAGTCATGATTATGGAACAAGAGTTAGATGGCTTACTAAGAGAGTCCATAAGAACACATTAAACAGTGACTAGAAGAGGAAAAAATTTTCAAATAACCACCAAAAAAGAATGATTATACTAGGGGGTCATAGGCGACCAAGTCTGTAGTAGCAACGGTGTGAACAGAGCACCCAAAAAGAAATATGATCACAGATATATGGTAACGACAATGATTCCAGGGAATAAGGTCATAAACAGGAGCTCAATTGAGGAAGATAAGTCCTAGGCTAGAGTCTAAGGTGGCCGGTAGCTAAGTCTATGCAAGTAGGTACTGCAACGGCGGCATCACGCTCCTTCAAGCACCGATGCGTAAGAAGATGCTACAAAAAAATGAGGTCGAACACTACGTAGTTGCCATCACATAGACAGATTTAACACATCTTCCTTCCATAATCGGTGTGTCAGTGGACTGTAAGTTCTGTATACTTTGACATCCTTCAGCCTGAACACCATGTAGTTGCCATCAACGATTAACTGTGATATTGACAGAAGATTTTTCTTTATTATTGGTCCATGATAAATGTTCTGTAATTGTACCTTCTCAGAGCCATGGTGGGAATAATCACTGTATTACCAATATGAGTTATTGGTAATCTTGAATTGTTTGCGACCATAACAAATTGACCTCCTTTATAGTTTATCATCAATGTCAGCTTTTCTTTATCTCCAGTCATGTAATTGAAACATCCAGAGTCCAAGATCTAAACTTCTTCATAGTTAACAGAATGATTCCTAACTATTATTAGTGCCTCATCTTCTATTGGTTCTTCAAGAGCACCCATGTTATAAAGTAAATAAGAGAATATATATATATTTCTTTTGTTTGCGTGAAAAAAAATTTTTTTTTTCAAACAAATGGGTAATTAAGAGAAAGCTTATGTAATGAGAAAAAGAACTCAAGTGAAAAAAGGAAATAGATAAGTAATTCCATGAAATTGGCTGAAGTAAGGACCCTTGAGGAGAAAAGAGCTTGAGGGGGTTGACTGAGGAAGTTGGAGCTTCAAAAATGGAGGAATCGGAGCCAAAACAATGGATGGGTTGGGGAGAGGAACTAAAACAAATTAAAATAATATTTTTATGTTTTAAACAAAATATGTTGAAAACTGAAATCTGGATGTTTATGTGTTTTTTTACAAGTATGGTTTGGTGAAATGCAAATTATTTCTTTAAAAGAATTCTCAATACCTTTTTTAAGGGACTTAAGTGAGCTTCCGTTATACTTAATGGACCAAATGAGAAAGAAGTGGGCCCCACACTTGTTTAAACCCATATACATCATAAAATTCCATACACATTTACCTACTCTAATCTTTCTTCGTACCTCTCATGCTCTCTCTTTCTCCTTTCATGTTTATATATGTTTTTATAAGTTTGGGCCCTACTTACGAGGGACCAAATGAGAAAGGAGGTGGGCCTCAGACTCATTTAGACCCATATACGTAATAAAATTCTACACACACTCATCCACTTTAAGCTTTCTTTGTGTGTCTCATGCTCGATGTAATATCTGCCTTTTTTAGATATTGTGTTGGAACTTCTCAAGGAATAGTTTGGGTACAAAAAATTTTTCTGCTTTCCTCAAGTTCAAGGTCTTAAATAGCAAGGCATATAAGTTGATAAGGCGAGCCTTGGGAAGGAATGCGCACGAGACTAAGAGACGTGCAAAGTTATGGAGTCAAAGAGGGACTAAACTGAATAAATATGAAATTTCAATACTTAAATGAGAAAGGTGTGGTGATGATGTCTATCTATGTGGAGGTGTAGTAGGGGTGCCCTAAGTATAACTAAGCTCTTCCTTTTTCTTTTGCAAGATCTTAGCCAAGAAGCTTATCAAAAGGACCTAATTGAGAGAGCAAAGTGGGGCCCACATTAACACTCCATTAAACACTCATCCTCATCATCCTTTCCTTGTTTTCCTCTCCCATTTCCATAGCCCATCTCGCTCTTAGCCAACCCTCCCCTTTACACGCCAACTCTTCCCATCTACAACATGAGCTTGAGGATGAAGCTGTTAAAATCAAAATAAATAGTAAGTGTTTCCTCCTTTCCTATCTCCTTCTTCATCCATTCTTCAAGATGCAACTCTAGGATGTTAAATTTGGGAAAGTGTTGTGAGATGCTTTTGTGGGCTGATTAAGGAAAGATTGTTGTTTTGACCTGTTATTGGGTGAGGAAAGAACAACAATTGAGGGAATGATTATGTAAGGGATGAGATTAAAAAAAAACTCATGAGATAAGAATTGGTGGAAGTTAGGGTTTATCATGAAAATTGATGACTTAAGCTTAGAATCATAGTTTTGGCTTAAGTTTTTGTGCCATATTGACCGCAGAACATTAAGGAAGAAAACCCTTAAAAGGAATCATGGAAAATGGTGAAAAAATGGTTGATTTCGAAGCTAGAACGCTAAAATTGAACTAAGGTTCAAACTTCTGTTACTTGGTGTCCCAAGTACATGGGTGACGCCCTAGGTGCCAAGCCTTTAGCTTGTGGCTGAGAGTAGGTACCAGCCTCCTGACAAGTATTGAAGTGTGATTTTAATTCCCTTTCCTCTTGTTTAGCTTGGTCCGTAGATGTTGAGAGATGTTTGGCTGGTTCGAGACTTGGCTAGGATATTCTTTGGAGGTTGAAAGTGTTCCATACCCAGGTGAGGGGATCTTTACTTGCTTTGTTCGTATTCTCTATATATACTTGACCTTATCAATATAGACATAGCTATTTGAAATACCTTTCGTGTGCTTATGAAAATAAAAGTAATGCATATACGTGAGAAATGATTGAAATGATGATATTTCTAATGCTCGAACTAGAAGCCTTGATTGTGTGAAAGAATGATTCCATTTTTGCCTCATGTGTAGTGATACGTGTGGTATGGTAAAGTGCCCATTTATTATTACTTATGTAAAAGATCATAGTTGTTCAAATGGAATGAACACAAGGGAGAATAAGGTATGTAGATATCTCTTCAGTAGAGTTTATAACCCTCACTACAAAAAAATTGACTTTTGGTGGCAACTAAAGTCGCCACCAAAAGTCTGAAAAGTTGCCACCAAAAGGTCTTTGATGGCAACTAAAGTGGCAACTAAAGTTGCTATAATAAGTTCGTAGCTAAAGGTTTTTGGTGGCGACAAATGAGTTGCCACCAAAAGGTACCCTTTGGTGGCAACTAAAGTCGCCACCAAAGTCCAAAAATGCGCCACTGAAACTTGCATGAAACATAACAAAAGAGGCAAGATTCAGTGGCAACCAATGGTCGCCACCAAAAGTGACTTTTGGTGGCAACTATAGTCGCCACTAAAGAGTATCTTTAGTGGCAACTATAGAAGTCGCCACCAAATGTCACTTTTGGTGACAACTGTAGTCGCCACTAAAGAGTTTCTTTAGTGGCAACTGTAGTCGCCACTGAAAGCTATCTTTAGTGGCAACTACAAAAATTGTCACCAAAAGTCATTTTTTGTAAAAAAAGATTCAGTGGCAACTACTGTATCTTTAGTGGTAATAGAAGTTACCACCAAAAGTCACTTTTGGTGGCAACTGTAGTCGCCACTGAAAGCTATCTTTAGTGCCAATTACAAAAATTGCCACCAAAAGTCATTTTTTTAAAAAAAAGATTCAGTGGCAACTACTGTAAGTTGCCACCAAAGGTGACTTTTGGTGGCAACTATAGTTGCCACAAAAAATCACTGAAATATATATATTTTTTTGAAGAAAGCTATAAATATTTTTTGTCTTATTAAATATAATAATATAACTATTATAAACTTGTGTAGTCTTGCAAAATTTAAAATTACTATAACATACAAAATCAACAATTCATACATATTCAGTTTTTCTTGGCTTCTACTTTCTATAACATACAAAATCAACAATATACTTATCCAACTTTCCCTAACTTTCCCTTACTATAACATATACAAAATCAACAATTCATACATATCCAACTTTCCCTAGCTTTTGCTTTAATTTGCTGAGGCTTGTAATCCATTATGGCTGTCCCTGTTAAAATCAAAAACAAAAATCATATAATATAATTAAAGATAAAACCTTCAATAGGTATAACAACATGCATATTAGTTCATTTTCTCCTTGGCTGCTATTTTCATATTCATAAATTTTGACTATATGTGTGTGATTACCACTGTTGGCTTCTAATTATAACTTACTTAACTTTAAGAAATTAACATCCTCTTTTGCTTCTCACTTTAATAAATTTAAGCATGATATCATGGCTTCTAATTATAACTTACTTAACTTTAAGAAATTAACATCCTCTTTTGCTTCTCACTTTAATAAATTTAAGCATGATATCATGGCCTACTGCCTCTCCTTTTTGCTTTCTTTAAACCTTTAAAAATATAAACAAAATTCCACAGCACTAATCTTTTTGCACAAGGGATTTGTTTTGTCTTTATCTGGAGGAGATAAGGATTTAGATTGCTTCAAGGATTATGAGGAAATAATAAATTACAGCTTTGGACTGCAGTTACATAAAATTGATTTTTGAATTAATTTAATTTTAATAAAAATACATTAAAAGAGAAAGTTACTTGGATTCACTACCATTTAAGAGACTAACTCTTTCCGCTAAGCCTAACCCCCATTAATTTACATATGAATAAGAGAAAGTTTAGATTATCAAAGAATATTCATTAGAGAAAATTGCCCAAAAAGTTTAGATTATCAAAGAATATTCATTAGAGAAAATTGACCAAAAAGATAGAGTAGAGTATTATTATGTTATTCAATTTTAATTCAAAACCATTAATTATATCTTAATAGTATACAAACAAACATAATATATCTCTATATAAGTTTACTAGAATAAGATAATTATAGATTTTGAAAAATAGAAGTTCTAAAGAAAAATCCATTGTTAAAAAAGTTAGATTAAATACTAGTAATTTGTTACCCAGAAGAAAAATATTCTAACAAATTGACCATGTTATCAGTAAAGTTACAAATATTATTCCCAAATCTATAGGTCAAGGATGCATCATAACGTCACAAAGAATAATTAATATTGGAAGCATCTAATTTGCAAATCTATTTGGTGATTGGCTACAATGAGTTTGACATTTGATAAAGTATCTAATAATTTCAGCCTACATTTCCAATGCAAGTAAAAATTTAAACCAAACATACCCATAATAGAAAAAAAAAAAGAAATCTAGAACAAGTAACAAAGTTAATGAACTAGGCTGAGATACTTATTTTAGTTTGGAGCAGAATAAGTAGGTGTAGTATTTGGATTTATTGTCCAAATCAATGAACTTCTTATTTTCTATTACACTCAATAGCAGTATATATGTGAAACATATATCCCATGATCAAACAAGACATCAGTTTTTCCTAACAATCATTGGAAAAACAACTTAATAATACTAAATTTATTAAAATTACCAAACAAAAAAAAAACCAAAACAAAAGCTACAGATCAGAGAAAGAAAGAAATTACAATATCAAATTATTGAAATATCAATAAAATGGTTCAAGAAAATACCTGTTTTATTCTAGCTAGTAACGCAGCCAATTGTTAAGTGATCTCTGCTTGCATCTTTCTTTCCATCTCTTGACGTTCCTCCTGTCTCTTTCTTTCCATTTCTTTACGTTCCTCCTGTCTCTGTCTTTCTATCTCAACCCGCGCTTCTTGTAACTTTTGATCCAGCGCTTCTTGTAACTTTTGATCCATCTCTGCCTGCATTTGTCCACGCACACTCTCCAATGAAAAAGACATTCGAGCATCAATATCAACCTGGCTTATGGTCCTTTTCCTTGGAGGTTTCACCCCATAACCCATCCCACGAACATACCCAGTCGTCTCACCAAGAACTTCTACCAAAATTTCATCCCTAGTCAATTAAGACTCAGCTTCGATGGATTGTTGTTGAAGCACAAGCTCTTTGAGACGACCCTAAAGTTAAAACAATCACCATTTGGTTAAGATCAATTTAAAAAAACACATCAATTTTGTAGAAAAGTTATTAAATTATGAAATATACATGAACTTCTTGAGACTTTGGATCTGACCACACCACTTCTCCTTCCTTTGTCTTTCGAGTATGTTGTATTTCCCACACAACGTCAGGTGTTGCCCTTTCCCCAATATTTGGGTCCCTCTACAAAGAAACTTACACTCATGATATCTAATTGTCACACATACATTACAAATCCAAAATACAAAATAAAACACAAAAATTATCTGTAATGCATTCCAAAACTATAAATTATCTACACATTACAAATCCAAAAACTTGCACTTAGATTAATGAATAGTATTTTAGTAAAACACTTAAAACCATATCAGTCTGTATCAATTTAGTCCCAACTATTTAAAACCATTACAAAATGATATTTACTAAAAAAAAAACTTACTGCCAAGGTCTTTCACTAGAAAATGCATTACTAAAGAACACTTACAAAAGAAATTAACTAGAATCCATGGGAACACATCCAAGATGAAAAGTAGTCATAAGTCTAAAGAAATTACCGTAGATGCTTCTATTTCTGCAAAAGATTTTGGGCCGGACGTGTGCTTCATTATTTGTAGACTCCTATTGATTTTGTTCCTTTCACTTTTAGTCTATTATATCAAACAGTTAGTCACTTAAACTAAAAAAAATTCACAAAACATTTTAGCAAAATATATTATTAACATAATACCTTGAAACCATCAGAACCAAAGTATTCTACTAGCCATTGCCAATCTTCTTCATCAATACCTTCTGGCTTATTAGCTAGCCTTTCCTCATCAGTTGCATAGTGATTATAGTGCTTGTGCAAGCTAGTCTTCCAACTTCTAAAAATCTTTTGAAAAGTCATTAAAGCATAACTTTGTAATTCTACTTCTTTTCGAGCATTAGAAGTTGTAAATTTCTCCTAAAACAATCATAGAAAATTATAATTGTTAGATATAATAATATAATCACTCCAACAATTATAAGAATGGAACAACTTATTTACACAATTACTACCTTCACCCTAAACCACATTGCTTCATTGTATTTTGTAGCGGCATTTTTCCATTCTGCATTGCATTCTTTAAATGAAATTGTGGTCCTCACCACTAGACCACAATAATTAGCAAGCTCCCTTGCCCCAGATCCGATAGCTCAATTAGCATAATCAAATATGGTGACATCAATTTTCCCACCATATTTTGTCTTCGTATCCACCTTTACATATCTATAACATCCTCTACCCTTCTTATTTGTACTACAAGAAGCTGATATGAATAATTAAAAAAAAATTAAATATCACCAAATTATGTTGGATGAAAGTATAAAATTCCATACACTTTGTTCAATAAGTATGCTACAAACCTGCACTACTAAGATTCGGTGAAGGTTGTGCAAGTGTAAGATTTGCATCATGTGCCTCTGCTTGTGCCACTGGTTGAGTAGTAAGTTGTGGCATTGTTTGGGGTGGTGCTGGATCTGATTGTGGGGGTTGTAAGCGTAAGCTTGATGATACTTCACCATGCTTCTCATGTCTTCCTCGTCCAGTGCTACGTGCAACGCCTTTCCTACCAATTGGTCCACCACTTCTACCCTTTCCAAATCCTGTCATGTTGTTGCAACATTATAAGTAAAGAATAAGTAACAATGTTAATGAATATATAAGATGTAACTAAAATGTGTAAATAACATTGCTTATAAAATATTATCAAATAACAAGAAGAAATTTAAATGAAATATAGATATATTTGTTTATATCCTTACAATGACTATCAAGTAACTCTTCTTCACTTTCCTCACTTATGGTCACATCTACTTCATTATCATCAATGAAGTTTGCATCTTCAACATTTTGTGTATGTGTTTGCAAATCTTAATTTGCACGATGAATGCTTTGCGACTCAACATCATCCTTATATAAGGCCACTGTGATTTCATTTTCTACTAAATTGCTAGCCAACGCATTCAATTCAACCTTCATTTGTTGATATGCTTCATCTTGGTGGTTGATTAATAGTTCATTACCTTCAACATCATTATCGTCCTCTAGCGGCATATTAAATAGGTTACGCGGATGTGTCTTCACCACGACAAGCCAATCTTGATCAACAATATCAGGTACATAGAAAACTTGTTCTGCTTGAGATGCTAAAACAAATGGCACATTTGTATTCAACGAATAACGAGTATTCACGCTTGTGAATCCATACTTGTCAATTTTATATCCTTTTCCTAATTGAGCTACATCCCACCAATGACACTTGAAGAGATATACTTTGTTATTCCCCACATAAGACAACTCATAAATATTTTCAATTATGCCATGATACTGTTTTTCAGAGTCTGAGTCATCCCCTTTGACAACAACTCCACTATTTTAAGTTTTTTTCCCAAAGGCACGAGCTTTATTATGAAATCTGAAATTGTTAACCATATATATAGGATATAAGTTTACCACCCTATTAGGACCAACTACTAAGCTGATAATGTCATCACTTCCATCTCTTTGTTGACATAATGCAAGAAGCTATATAAACAAATAATTGTTGTTATCATTTAAAGTTTATATATAAACTAAAAAAGTGGATTAAGCCATGTAGATATACACTTACACGTGCACGAAACCAACTAGGAAACTCCTTATAATGTCTCTCATCCACCATTTTCAAAGTTTGTATTTCAATTTCTTTCTTGTGCTCCCTATAATTAATAAGCCAATTAGTTTAACATATATTGACTATAATGTGAACTTTTGTGAAAAATTTGGGAATAATGTGAACTTACTCCAAGAATGGCCAAACCTCTTCACAATTTTGAAGCACATACATGCAAGCTTGATTGAACTCTTCATGAGATAAAGTGATGGACTCAGAACGCCCTTTTGGTTGCCCAATCCGTTTGAATATAGACACGTTACTAGAAGTCTTAGGTCCATCATCATTCCGAGGAGGTTTGTTAAACTTAGTTGGAATATTCTTTAAGTACTGTGAACAAAAAGTTAGACATTCTTATGCTAAATAACCTTTAGCAATTGAACCTTTTGGATGAGCCAAATTGCGAACATATGATTTAAGTGTCCGCAAGTACCTATATATAAGGGCTAAAATAATTGAGGTTCATAGCACATAAAATTATGTAATTGAAAAATAGAATATTGTGATGTGTTACCTCTCCACAAGGTACATCCATCGGTATTGTACAGGTCTAGCAATCTTTGCCTCTCTTGCCAAGTGAATTGGCAAATGAATCATGATATCAAAAAAAGCTGGTGGAAATATCGTTTCTAGTTTGCATAAAGTAATAGGAATTTAAGCCTCAAGAATATCAAGATCTTCAATAATCAAGCACTTAGAGCATAGATTCTTAAAAAATTTGCCCAACTCTATAATTGGTTCACATATTTCTTTGGGCAACAAACCACGTATTGCAATTGGGAATATATCTTGCAATAATATATGGTGATCGTGACACTTTAACCCAAAAATTTTTCTCTCCCTCACATTCACACATCTTGCAATGTTTGATGAGAAAGCATCTGGAACCTTCAAATTAGCCAAGAAGTTGCATAATGTCAACTTCTCATGGGAGGATAATGCATAGCATGCTACAGGCAACAAAATATTATTTCCATCTTTAATTAGATGTAACCCTTGTCTAATGCCTAAATCCACTAAATCATATCGACTTTTCAAAGTGTCTTTTGTCTTTCCAACTATATTCATCACCGTTGATATAATGTTGTCAGAGACATTTCTTTCTATATGCTTGACATCAAGGTTATGTCGTAGCATAAGGGATTTCCAATAAGACAAATAAAAAAAAATACTCTTCTTCCTCCAATTGTAAGTCCGGTTGAAATGGTCACGCTTTCGCTTTTGACCTTTCCCAAAAGTCACATTGCCCAACTTCTGTAATTGCCTAAGTGCTTCATCACCACTTAAAGGAATAGGTGCAACATCATTTTCTACTTTCCTATCAAATGACCTCCTATTCTTACGCCATGGATGATTGGTTGGTAAGAAGCGGCGATGACCCATATAACATAATTTATTTCTCAAAGAAATAGAATGTGTGTCTTTATGGCAACAAGGACATGCAAGCTTGCCTTTAGTTGACCATCCTGAAAGGTTTCCATATGCAGGAAAATCATTAATTGTCCACAAGAGAGCTACATACATCTTGAAATTTGATTTTGAGTAGGCATCATATGTCTCTACCCCATCATCCCAAAATTCCCTTAATTCTTCAATCATTGGTTGCAAATAAACATCTATGTCATCACCTGGACATTTAGGGCCAGGAATGAGAAGTGTCAACATAAAGTATGGTTGCTTCATGCACTTCCAAGGTGGCAAATTATATGGTACTAGAACAATTGGCCAAATACTATGATTAGTACTCATATTCCCATATGGTTGGAACCCATCACTTGCTAGACCCAACCGTACATTTCTAGGATCAATGGAGAAGTTGGGATGTTGGTTATCAAAGGATTTCCAAGCCAGAGAGTCTGAAGGATGTCTTAGCACACCGTCATCAATTTGTCCCTCCTTGTGCCACCTCATCTCTTTAGCTGTGGTTTTAGCCATATAAAGCTTTTGCAACCTTGGCTTTATTGGAAAATGCCGCAAAACTTTATGTGCTACTTTCTTACCTTTAGGTCTATCCAACTTCCATCTAGATGTGTTGCACTTAGGACATGATTCTGCATTGGCATGCTCACCCCAATATAAAATACAATCATTCTCACATGCATCTATCTTGGCATAGTCCAAACCTAGCTCCCAGATAACCTTCTTGGCTTCATAGTAAGACCCTGGTACCAATGACCCATCAGGAAGAACTTCTTTGAAAAAAATCAACAAGGCATCCATAGATTTATTACTCCAATGATTAAGACACTTCAAGTGTAGTAGTTTAACAATGAACGACAACTTTGATACTTTGTTACACCCTGGATAAAGATCTGTCTCAGCATCTGACAATAATTCATACAACTTTCTTGCATTAATATTTGGCTCTTCATTATTTTCAAAGCCACTATTCATTTCCTCTTCATTGACATATCCATATGCATCACGTACCATCTCTATAACTTCGTCGTCCTCAACATTATCCTCTTCTTCCACTTGATCATTAAGGGGACTTTCATATCTTATTGAACTTTCTCCATGTAAGTCCCACACGTCATAACTATCCCAAAAACCATTCTTCAATAAGTCTACCCTTACTTGAATTCTAAACTTGAACCTTGTGTTCATACATCCCTTACAAGGACATTGGATTTCATTTTTAACCCGTGGTTGACTAAAGGCCCACTCAAGAAAGCTATCTATTCCTTGATATATGTTGGATCTACGCTATTCTCAATCTTCAACCAACTTTTGTCCATTAATGTCTGCTACAACTACATAGTTTATTCATGAAAGAAGCTATATGTTGGAAGCTTATACTATAGCATACTTTCCATTAAAGCAACTAAGTAGTACAAAATGAGCATTGAAAAGAAAAAAACATAACTATCAATAATTTTTGTTAGTTCAAATACCAAATTAAAACAAAAGAAAATTAATAGATTAAATAAAAATGAAGGAATTAAAGTAAAACAAAATAACATAATAAAGTAACTCAATTGGCTTTTGAGACAAAAATGTGATTACGAAATAGAGAAATAACGTGGTAAAGATCTTAATAAAGCTTACATTTGGAAAAGCATCTCATCTCATCATCAAACTAAAATAAAATATGATTCTAAACATCTTGGTTTCCCATGATTTGCATTATGCTTTGCTTTGTTAAAAAATGTTATAAAAAGAATAAGATAATTTTTTTAATAAGAATGGAATTAATCCTAATTGGTCCACAAAATGAGGGCTTCTTAAATATAAATTTAGAAAGGTATGGATTCTACTCAATGAATTTATTTATTATTTACCAAAACCCAATATGAAGTTAACCCATAAACAATATAAGAATTATTTGAAACTAAATTACTGCTACAATGGATGATCCAATTCTAAAGATAATTTTTTCATAACTTAACTAATATCAAGACATTGTTTCTAATATAGGCAACTAGAAACCAAATTAAATAAAAATTCGTAGTAGATAGAATTATAATTTTGGGAGAAAGGCTTTAAATGATCATACCTCACAATGTTCTTCCACAATCCAACGAGTCTTGAGGGTATAGATTTAGTGTTGCCTTAGCTCAAAATCACTTGCTCTCCTTTGCAATATGCCTTTCGGAAGCCTAAAGGAAAAGAACAAGCAAGAAATAGACAGTCAAAAAAAGAAAAAAGTGATATGCATTTGATTAGGTTGTCTTATTTTAATAAAAAAAATTAAAAAGACGAGAAAAGAAGAGATAAAAATGAATGTGTCTGACAAAATTAACTAAAAATATCTATTCAATGAAGAATCTATATACTTTATTAATCTGTATAAGAGATAAGTTCATTAAACTACAATTCCAAAAAAAAAATTAATGAATAAATTAATGAAGCTATATTGCTATAGATAAATTGTAAAAAAGAAAACATTGTGCAAATCATCATAAAGATAAAAAAAAAATACTAGAACTATTAAATGTTGGTGATTTGATTTTAAGAATCCTAAGCAATCAATAATTGAAAGAAAGGATAGAAACTAAAAAAGAAATAGTGATGCTACTTAGTTGGTTAATGAAGTTGTGTGTAAATACAACTTTTTTTTTGTTTTTTTTCAGCCTCCATAGTGTAGTCAACATTGATTTGCTTCAATTACCATCTAGATTCATATTAACTTTTAAATATATAATGTATTAAGACTATATTCAAAGATTAAATATAAACACTGATAACCAAAAGATTTAAGAACAGTACAATAAAATCAATCAGTCATGTTGCATATTAATCAATCTTTATTCTATTGGTGCTTGTCCACTTGCTGCATATTACACCATTGTCAATTGGAAGGGTCATGTCTAATTTAGTTCTGCCTTCTAAACAGCATCACGCTAAAAAGAAACAAAATAATTAACACCATATTGTATAACTCTTTCACCCTTTTATTTCTTAAAGATTATATTTGAAGAGACTTTTGAAAGATTCATGCTTTAAGACCAAAAAAAAAAATAGAAAAACAACAATGATCACACATGACATTAATTGGAGTAGAAAGATTGAAGCAGATATTCTATTTATTGTAAATATAGACTCCAAGTCTAATCTATAATCTTAACCACCATCCTTGGTCATGATTGTGATGGAAGTTCAATGAATGTGTCATGTATGCATAAATCAATTAAACCTTATTGCTAATGTGTAGTTAATACTCAATACTGTAGCATGTTTATCTTTATTAACACTTATCACTGTTTCTATTTCTACCAAAATCAATCTTTGCTAACTTTTTCACATTTTTCGTTTAAAAGAAAAATCCAAAGTCTATATGAAATGCACCACTGTTGGAAACTATTAAAAATTTCTATAACTTATATCTTAAGAAAGTATCAATAGAACTGAGACTTTTAGACATTAAGTGCTAATTAATTCAAGGCAGTAATTAATTAACAAGATGTTTGGTATTTTGGTCTTTTTTTGGGTAAAGAGGAATATATTAATAGATAAAAGCTACAAATGGTCCAATAAATCTAGTAGGCATCCACAATGATAGAACATTTATCTATTAACTACAATTTCTTACATATAAGGAATCAACACAACTAAATTACTCTTAGGATGTGAGATGAAAGCAGACTCCAAACACATTCCTCCCCATTATTTCCATCGTACAATCATGATCATTAACACCCATACAATAATAATTGTCAATGTCACCTCAAACTCAGTGCAACATTACAAATCCCACAGAACACTAGGGCAAGTAGCAAAAGCAGGCCACACCACAGTACCGTCACTGAACAAGCAGAAAACTAGAAAGAAAAAATGCCAATATTGAAGCAGGAGATCGAGAAGACACTTACTTGGACCACCTTTTTGGGATTACATGACTTCATCACTTCACCAAAAGGACCCACCACTCCATCTCATCACCTTTCAATTCTTGTTCACTTACCACTCCAACTGAACATAAACATGGCAGTTTACTCTCTTCCCCCCTTTTTACAACACAAAATATTAATTACCTCAAAATTTTTAATCTTTCTTTTGTGATTTTTGGAATAAAAAAGCAATGTTAATTTCAGAGTGAACATTTAAAATTTGAAAAAATGATATAAAATTTTCATTTGTCATCCTTTTTTTTTGGTTGACATAATTTTCTTATTCTTTTATTTGACATTCAGTTAGAGTCTTTGAGAAAAAGAATTCTTATTATTTTAACACAATTTGTCTATTTTTATTTGGGGAGGAGGAAGTGGGGTTTCCTTATAATTTGAAGAGTAATCTTATTCACAAAATTATTTCCAATAAGTATAAAATCCTTTTCTATGACTAAAAGTATAAATTCTTTACTTGGTCAAAATTAGAGGAAGAATATGTAAAAAAGAATAAAAATGAATGTGTCTGACAAAATTAACTAAAAATATCTATTCATTGAAGAATCTATATACTTTATTAATCTGTATAAGAGATAAGTTCATTAAACTACAATTCCAAAAAAAATTAATGAATAAATTGATGAAGCTATATTGCTATAAATAAATAAAAAAGAAAACATTGTGCAAATCATCATAAAGATTAAAAAAAATTACTAGTAACTATTAAACGTTGGTGATTTGACTTTAAGAATCCTAAGCAATCAATAATTGAAAGAAAGGATAGAAACTAAAAAAGAAATAATGATGCTACTTAGTTGGTTAATGAAGTTGTGTGTAAATGCAACTTTTTTTTTTCAGCCTCCATAGTCTAGTCACATTGATTTGCTTCAAGTGCCATCAAGAGTCATATTAACTTTTAAATATATAATGTATTAGGACTATATTCAAAAACTAAATATAAACACTGATAACCAAAAGATTTAAAAACAGTACAATAAAATCAATCAGTCATGTTGCATATTAATCAATCTTTATTCTATTGGTGCTTGTCCACTTGTTGCATATTACACCATTGTCAATTGGAAGGGTCATGTCTAATATAATTCTGCCTTCCAAACAGCATCACACTAAAAAGAAAAAAAATAATTAACACCATATTGTATAACTCTTTCACTCATTTATTTCTTAAAGATTATATTTGAAGAGACTTTTGAAAGATTCATCCTTTAAGACCAAAAAAAACAAATAGAAAAACAACAATGATCACACACAACATTAATTGGAGTAGAAAGATTGAAGTAGATATTCTATTTATTGTAACTATAGACTACAAGTCTAGTCTATAATCCTAACCACCATCTTTGGTCATGATTGTGATGGAAGTTCAATGCATGTGTCATGTATGCATAAATCAATTACACCTTATTGCTATTGTGTAGTAAATTTTCAATATTGTAGCATGTTTGTCTTTATTAACACTTATCACTGTTTCTATTTCTACCAAAACCAACCTTTGCTAACTTTTTCACATTTTTCGTTTAAAAGAAAAATCCAAAGTCTATATGAAATGCACCACTGTTAGAAACTATTAACAATTTCTATAACTTATATCTAAAGAAAGTATCAATAGAACTGAGACTTTTAGACATTAAGTGCTAATTAATTCAAGGCAGTAATTAATTAACAAGATGTTTGGCATTTTGGTATTTTTTGGGTAAAGAGGAATATATTAATAGATAAAAGCTACAAATGGTCCAGTACATCTTATAGGCATCCACAATGAGAAAACATTTATCTATTAACTACAGTTTCTTACATATAAGAAATCAACCCAACCAAATTACTCTTAGGATGTGAGATGAAAGCAGACTCCAAACACATTCCTCTCCATTATTTCCATGTACAATCACTATCATTAAAACCCATACAATAATAATTGTCAATGTCACCTCAAACTCAGCGCAACATTACAAATCCCACAAAATATTAGGGCAAGTAGTTAAAGCGGGCCACACCACAGTACCATCACTGAACAAGCAGAAAACTAAAAAGAAAAAGTGCTAGTATTCAAGTAGGCGATCGAGAAGACACTTACTTGGAAGCTAAAAAACTCCAATTTAAAGCGAACAGAGATGGGATAAGATTAGAGCAGGGGATGCAACACGAGGAAGCTCAAGTCAGCTCAGAAGGGGAAGAAGTAGAAAAGAACATGATCTTGAATCGTGATGGTACAAAAGCAAGAGGCAAGAGAAGGTGGGTGTGTTGGTAGGTAATGAGAAGCATAAGCATGGCAGAGATTCAGACGGGGAGAGAGACAGAGGAATGAAAAGGAAAAGGCAGATGAGGCGACGCTAACAGAGGAGTTGAAGTGATGAAGAAGAGAATGGGATGAAGAGACCGATGTGACCAAAATTAATGACATAAGGACGCGCGAAGTGAAGAATAAGAGGGCGCGGGAAAGAATTACTGAAAGAAACAATTTATATTAAAAAAATTCATTTTACGACTAAAGTTATCTAACTACATTAGTGGTGAACTCATGCTTAATCAATTCCTAGGTTGCAGGTTTGAATCCAGCCACAGTCACGTCTAAAGAAATTAGTTTCTTTTGTTGTGAAAAAAATATTAAAAGAAAAATTTTACAGTGGCAACTAAAAGTTGCCATTGAAAGTATTTACCATTTTTTTTAAAATTGTTATCACCGATTAGAAAAAATACTATAGTGGCGACTTAATCGCCACTAAAAACCTTTTAGTGGCAACTAATAAGTTGCCACTAAAACATTTTCAGTGGCAACTTTACTAAGTTGTCACAAAAAATTACACTTTTTAGTGGTAACTATTCAAAATTGCCACCAAAAGTCGACTTTTGGTGTCAAGTTCTATAGTTGCCACCAAAAGTCGACTTTTGGTGGCAACTTTTATTGTTGCCACTAAAAAGTTGCCAGTAAAAGTCCATTTTCTTGTAGTGCCTATTTGGTAGACCATGTAAATTATCTATAAGTCTGAATAATATATTCCCCTGTGCCATATTTTTACCTGTGAGTGTGATTCCCTCGTTTTAACAAATGAAAGGTATAAGGTCAAATTACTTGATGATGGCCTCTAGGTTAACCTGCTATCTTGTAGCGTATAACTCAATTGGATATATATATATATATATATATATATATATATATGTTTATGGTTGTAATTGCCATGTGATATGTTGCGATGAGTTTCCCTTTTAAACAATGAATTTAACTATTTTATTTTGCTTGAATAAGAGATACCCCCGATAATAGTAATTTATGCATGGGAGATCATGTTATAGAGTGATAGTCGTTAATTGACTTATTGTAGTATGATTTGCTTGCGTAATGTACATGTGTATACATGCTTTCTTTGGTTGAATATTGTTGATGTTGAGGTAATATTTAACCATAATTTATTACATGTGATGGCTATAATGGACTCATATTAAATATATATCCCGTGGCTCTACCAAGAGGGAAATATACTCCTACGGCTTTGCCAAGAGGGAATTGTATTATAATCTCTATCCTGGAACGGTGGATGAGACCTCATTTAATTATATATAGTCTATGTCATGTAATGGTGGACGAGACCTCACTTAATTATTCATAGTCTCTGCTCTAGAACGGTGGACGAGGCCTCATTTAATTATTTATAGTCTCTGTCCTAGAATGGTGGACAAGACCTCATTTAATTATTCATAGTCTCTATTCTGGAATGATAGACGAGACCTCATTTAATTATTCATAGTCTCTGTCTTGGAACGGTGGACGAGACCTCATTTAATTATTCATAATCTCTGTCCTGGAATGGTGAATGAGACCCTATTTAATTATTCATAATCTCTATCTTGGAACTGTGAACAAGACCCCGTTTAATTATTCATAGCCCTTGTCTTGGAACTGTGTACTTTATGTGGAGGTATTAAATTTATTTAGTTAAATGTAGTAATAATAGGAAAACCTATTGATTGTAAGATTGCTTGATGTTGCACATTAATCTTGTGTGATTGGGTTATGTGACGGTATAAATTTTGTATTTTCCCTCATAACGTATGATCTTATAATAATCATGTGTATAGGATAGGATTTATTCACCTGACTATGCAGGTTGTGTGGAATAGGGCTTGGTCTTAGTGTTAGTGAAAGGGACATTATATTTTGTGTCCATCTTTATGAGCATTACGTGGTGGTAATGTGTTTAGTGTAATTAATTCCTCACTAAGTATTTTTGTACTCACCCCTTTTCTCATGCCCTTGCAAGATTTAGTTAGTTGGTCAAACTCCATACGAGGAGTAGTGAAGCTTCCTTGCCATCAATCCCTCTTCAAATTTGGATTGACGTTAGTCAGGTATGTCTGGGATCCTTGCGTCGCTCTGTAGTACATAGAACTCCTAGGTTTTCTGTGTATGCAGTGGTGTACAAATTTTGTTTTATTATCATTTTTGGTTGCATACACTAAGCGTGTTTGGAATTAGGCTTACGATGATGGTATGGACCTCATCGCTATGCTGGTCATGTTCCTAGAATTAGAGTATGATAAATTTGGTGAGGGTAGATAACAAATCTTATATTTACTATAGAGCAAGGTGACCTTAGTGGGCCCTCCCTTATTGTAGTGAACCCTGGCAAAACTATAGGTCGAGGTTTCATCAAATTAAGGACCTGGGTGGTCTGGGATGATGTTTTCTTTCATGTCATACTCCTCATTAGTGGTCCTATAAACTATCTTCTTACCCTGAGTTGTACACTCATGGGGTTGGACATTTCCTTTGGTGGAACCCGAAGGATTGTTAATCTCTGATGAGCATGTGGACCTTAAGGAAGCACCTATATAATGCCCGTCGTGTTAGTACTTGGGGCACCTTAATGTGAGACGGACATTCCACTCTTTTCTATGGCCTGTATATATTATGCTTGCTATACTTACCATGTTTATGCATGCAAATAGAGACACTATGAGTTAAGTAGTATATGTGAATCGTATAAACACAATGGAATGCATATATGTGTTGGGTAGATATTGTATGAATTGAAATGATAGTTCGAATGGTACTAGATATAAGGAAAGGTGTCACGTATGCTCCCTAATGGAAAGAAAAAGTAATGTCCTTGAGGAGTGAAACTTCTTTGGTGTAAATGCTGCAATTTTGATTGATCTAAGTCTTTGCTGATTTAAATTGTGTTGTGTTTACGGTGAACAATATGGAAACTAAATACCTCCATGTGAATAAATTATATGTGCGGTTGAAGGAGTGACCCAACAGGACCAATTCGGTTGAGGGCACGATCCAATAAAAACCCAAATGCTTAATGTTAAGCGGTACAACCCAAGAGGCCAATTGTGGGATTTGGATGAGGGTACGACCCAAGTGATTGAACATAATTGAATTGTGATGACCAAAAACATGGAGTTATAGATATATGTACAAGAATATGCATAAGTGGAATGGTAAGTTATACATCCATATAAATCATTTAATTCAATATGTTTGAATTATGAATTAGATGGCAATTAGTGCATCATTGGTAATAGTGAATCGTGATATGCCTACTACTTAACTTGT
This sequence comes from Biancaea sappan, assembly GCA_037074585.1. Lineage (NCBI taxonomy): Eukaryota > Viridiplantae > Streptophyta > Magnoliopsida > Fabales > Fabaceae > Biancaea > Biancaea sappan. The sequence goes on along the minus strand of CM073495.1, from coordinate 14,269,941 downwards.
ACTTTAAGGGGGTAATCGGCGATAAACCATAATAAAAAAGGGATTGTACCACAACTGCATAATTGAATTATGCGGGACGCACGAAATGTGCCTTGTCGTGCTGAATATGCTGATTGCATTTTCATCATGTAAAAAGTATTAGTTATATTTATGTTTGTATAATGAGATGTATATTGCATTCACATAATGTCGTGAGAACTGGAGTATGTTTTTGGTGGCTGGGGCATACTAGGTGAGCCCTTGGTAAGTTAGAATTTGACCTTTACATGATATAATGCTCTGGTATGGTTAAGGATTAAATAAAAGTTTGAGTCCAAGAGAAAAGAGGGACCAGAAATTTGAACAAGTAATATGAGAATCGAACTCACTTTCTGTCTATATGTGTGTGGGACCTTGGCATTGATTAATCTTTTTACCTTTTTGGTCGCATATGTATACGAAATTTCTCAAGTGGATGATGTGATTATACTCATTATTTTAGGGGATGGTGATGACTACCCAACCATAAATGAATAATAAATTGAGGGCCATCAAGTGCTGTGTCACAATGGAAGCTAACTGATAACAGGACTATATGATCTGGTGATATGAGATCACACTAATTATGCTTCATTATGTGGTATTTGCTGGATTTATTTTAGGTACTGGATATGTCCATTTTATACGGGTTATGTTGGATATGTTATTGTCATGTTGCAATAATGCCTGTTGTATTCCTATCCTTTGATGAGTTAAGTATACTTTTAGTGGGTGGATAGATGTTGGATGAACTTGGCTAAGTGTTAAATTAAAATTTTTTAGAGATGTACCGCATAGGAAGAGTTTGGACTTAGAGGAAGAGATGGCATGAAGTGCGAATATATAGATAATGGTGATATCTTAGGAAAAAGGAACGAGGTTGTGGACAGGAAGAAATAGCGAAGTGAAGGATAATTAGTTGAAGGAGCTTTAACTCTACCTTATAGCTTGATTGTAAATCTTGACCACATATTCTAATCACGATTTTTTTTAATGGTGCTTGTGTGATAATTGGATGCATCTTGGACAAGTTATTTTGGAAAAAGGAGAATGAGATGTCATGGATGCTTGCTCTAGCTGTGCCATAGTTAATTGGTAGTGTCGAATAAAGAGGTGATGACGATGGTCATTAAGTGGCGAGTGGCTCACCTAATCTATGTGAATATGTCCTGGTCTGGCTTAGGTGTGTGAAATCATGTCTAAATGTATGTACCCCAGTGAGTATCTACATGTCCAGCTGGATGTATTAGGGCTGGTATGGTTTTATCAGTTAAAGGTTGGCTATAATTAAGACGGATAGACTGATGTGTATGGTGGACTACAATGGGGGTGAAAAGATTACAGAGTGATTACCAAATAGGAACATTCCAAATCATGAGTGATAATGTGCAGTATTGCTAGAAAGGATTTGCCGATGGACATCAGTGTGTCAGAGGATCTAACATACCTTTAAGGCTTAGGTCTACTGAAGGATTGAGTCATATCAATAAGTGAACAAGTGGTTGTGTAAGAGGATGAATTACCATGCCAGAGATGTGTGAGATGAGAAGTAAAGGCTTAAAGAGAGAAATTAGACAAGGAAGTATAGATGTATTAGTGATATAAGGCATGATCGTGAATAAGGATAATTTGAATGAGAGAACTACATCCTGAACGGAAAGCCATAATTGGGTCACAGGTATTGAAGGGAATGTTATTTATCTCATTGTATAATCAAATTGAGTAGATATACATATATTAGTGAATTATATGATGAGTAATATCAATGATTGAGGCTAATCGGGCCACTTTTGAGTTACAACTGGTGGATACGAAAGAGAAGAGATCTTGAAGTATTCAGGATTGGTATACTTTATTACCGTCAGGAAACTGTAGTCTATGCAGGCATATATGACCACATGAGGATGTGTAAGATAACTGTGTATTAGTCCAGGAATGCGCGAAGAGGAAGTTATCAATGATCATTCGAAAGAAGAGGATAAGGGGCCCTTAACTTAAGGACACAATGGAACCCCTTATTGAAAGAGTAACATGGAAAAGGAGAAAGGAGAAGTACATATTAACACCTTTTTATCAATGTGCTAGTACAAATTTGAAATTCTGGGACCAAATTTTTTGGAAGGGGTAATACTATAATATCTACCTTTTTCGGATATAAATATGTTGGAACTTCTCAAGGAATAATTTGGGTATAGAAAATTTTTCTGCTTTCCATAAGTTCAAGGACTTAAATGGCAAGGCGTATAAGTTGATAAGGCGAGCCTTGGGAAGGAATAAGTACATGACTAAGAGACGTGGAAAGTTATGGAGTCAGAGAGGGACTAAAATAAATAAATAAAAAAATTTAATACTTAAATAAGAAAGGTGTGGTGACGATGTGTATCTATGTGGAGGTATAGTGAGGATGTCCTAAGTATAACTAAGCTTTTCCTTTTTCTTTTGCAAGATCTTAGCCAAGAAGCTTATCAAAGGGACCTAATTGAGAGAACAAAGTGGGACACACATTAACACTTACCCTCATCATCCTTTCCTTATTTTCCTCTCTTATTTCCATAGCCCAGCTGCCTTTCGGCAAACCCTCCCCCTTACATGCCAACTCTTCCCATCTACAACATGAACTTGAGGATGAAGCTGTGAAAATTAGAACAAGTGGTTAGTGTTTCCTCCTTTCCCACTCCTTCTTCTTCCTTTCTTCAAGATGCAACTCTAAGATGTTAAATTTGGGAAAGTGTTATGAGATGCTTTTGTGGGCAGATTAAGGGAAGATTGTAGTTCTGAAATGTTATTAGGTAAAGAAAGAGCAAGAATTGAGGGAATGATTATGTAAGGGATAGGATTAAAAAAAACTCAAGAGATAAAAACTGGTGGAAGTTAGGGTTTATCATGAAAATTGATGACTTAAACTTAGAATCATAGTTTTGGCTTGGGGTTTTTGTGCCATATTGACCCTAGAACATTAAGGAAGAAAACCCCTAAAAGGAACATGGAAAATAGTGGGAAAATGGCTGATTTTAGAGCTAGAATGCTGAAATCAAACTGATGTTTGAACTTCTGCTACCAGGAGCCAAGCCTTTAGCCTATGGCTGAGAGTAGAGGGGGTGTCACCCCAAGCGCCAACCTTCTGACAAGCATTGAAGTGTGACTTTAATTCTCTTTCCTGTTGTTTAGCTCGGTCCGTAGATGTTAATAGATGATTGGCTGGTTTGAGACTTGGCTAAGACATTCTTCAGTGGTCAAAAGTGCTCCATACCCAGGTGAGGGGATCTTTGCTTGCTTTTGTCGTATTCTCTGTATATATTTAATCTTATCAATATGGACATAGCCATCTGAAATACCTTTTGTGTGCTTATGAAAATAAAAGTTATGCATGTGCATGAGAAATGATTGAAATATTGATATTTCTAATGCTCGAACTAGAAGCCTTGATTGTGTGAAAGAATGATTTCATTTTTGCCTCATGTGTGATGATACGTGTGGAATGGTAAAATGCCCATTTATTATTACCAATGAAAAAGATTATAGTTGTTCAAATGGAATGAACACAGGGGAGAATAAGTATGTAGATATCTCTTCAGTAGAGTTTATAACCCTATGTGGTGGACCATGTTAAATTATCTGTAAGTCTGAATAATATATTCCCTTGTGCAATATTTTTTCCTGTAAGTGTGATTCCCTCGTTTTAATGAATGAAAGGTATAAGGTTAAATTACTTGATGACGGCCACTAGGTTGGCCTACTGTCTTCACTAAAAAAAAAAACTGACTTTCAGTAGCGACTAAAAAGGTCACTACTGAAAGTCGACCTTTGGCAGCGACTAAAAGAGTTGCCACCAAAAGTCTAACTTTTGGTGACGACTTTTGAGATTTGCCACTGAAAGTCAGACTTTTGGTGGCAACTTTTGAGAGTCTCTACTAAAAGACAATTATTTTTAAATAAAATTAATGAAAATTAGACTTTTGATTGGGGTCGCCACTAAAAGTGGGACTTTTAGTGGCAAATTTTGAGTGTCGCCACCAAAAGTCAATCATTTTTAAATAAAATTAAAAAAATTAGACTTTTAGTGGTGACCCCGATAGTCGCCACTAAAAGTTAGACTTTTGATGGCAACTTTTGTGAGTCGCCACTAAAAGTCTAATTATTTTAAAATAAAATTAAAAAAATTATACTTTTGGTGGCAAACTTGAAAGTCGTCATTGAAAGTCAGACTTTGGTGACGACTTTTGAGAGTTGCCACCAAAAGTCTAATTCTTTTTAAATAAAATTTAAAAAAAAATTAGACTTTTGGTGGCAACTCCTATAATCGCCACTGAAAGTCAGCTATTTTTAAATAAAATTTTAAAAAAATTAGACTACAGTCACCACCAAAAGTGAATTATTTTTAAATAATAAAAAAAAGTTCAAAAAAATTAGACTTTTAGTGGCAAACTACCATAGTCGCCACCAAAAGTCGTCATTTTCTCTTAGTCACCACCAAAAGTCAAATTTTTAATATATATATATATATAATTATATTTTTTCTTATCTCTTAATCTATTAATAATAATATATTTGTTTTATGTTAAGTTAGATGATGTTTAATTTCGGTTTTATGATGTTTTTGTCTTAAAATAATTTTAACAGATTATATATACATATATAATATTTTCCCCTTATATAGCACAAATGAAATAATGGTATAGTGGCAAGAATACATGGTAGAGAGGTAAGGAACCCAAGTTCGAATCTTAGGTATGCATATATTTGGTTTAATTTTAATATGAATTTGAATATTACACAAAAAAATCGAGTCACCCCAGGATAGCGAGTTGGTGGACTAACCAAGACCCGCCAGATCAAATGGGTCTCAGGTTGACTAGTTAGGCCAATCCAAATCCTAAAAAATTGGGATTGACTTTTGGTGGCGACAAAAAGTCGCCACTAGAAGACCTTTGGTGGCAACTAAAAAAAGTCTTTTGGTGGCAACTTTCAAAATTGTTACTAAAGGTTACTTTTGGTAGTGACTTTAAACGTCGCCACTAAAGGTGACCAAAAGTTATTTTTTGGCAAGAAAAAAAATTTTTTGGCAACAAAAATCACTTTTAGTGGCAATTATAGTCACCACTAAAGGGTAACTTTTGGTGACGACTCCTTTAGTCGCCACAAAAAACCTTTCAATTGCAAACTTTTAGAAACGACTTAATCGCCACTAAAAGTCACCACCAAACGGCTTGTGGTGGCAACTTTTAGACTTTTGGTGGCGACTAAAATCTTTTTTTTTTTGTAGTGCTTGTGGCATATAACTCAATTGGATATATTTATATATATATATATATATATATATATGCTTATAGTTGTAATTGCTATGTGATGTGTTGGGATAAGTTACCCTTTTAAACAATGAAGTCTACTATTTTATTTTGTTTGAATAAGCAACACCCCCGATAATAGTAATTTATGCGTGGGAGATCATGTTATGGAGTAATAGTCGTTAATTGACTTGTTGTACTATGATTTGCTTGCGTAATGTGCAGATGTATACATGTTTTCTTTGGTTGAATATTGTTGATGTCGAGGTAATATTTAACCATAATTGATCATATGTGATGGCTACAGTGGACTCTTATTAAATATAAATCCTACGACTATGCTAAGAGGGAAATATATTCCTACGGCTCTACCAAGAGGGAAATATATTCCTGCGTCTTTACTAAGAGGGAATTGTACTATAGTCTCTGTCTTAGAACGATGGATGAGACCTCATTTACTTATTCATAGTCTCTATTCTGGAATAGTGGACAAGACCTCATTTAATTATTTATAGTCTCTATCATAGAACGTTGAACGAGACCTCATTTAATTATTCATAGTCTCTGTCCTGGAACGGTGAACAAGACCCTATTTAATTATTCATAGTCTCTGTCTTGGAACAGTGAACAAAACCCCATTTAATTGTTCATAGCCCTTGTCCTAGAACAATAGACATACTACATATATTGGAATTCTGTTGAGTTAACTGGTCATGCATTTAATGTGTGCTTTATGTGGAGGTATTAAATTTATTTAGTTAAATGTGGTAATCATGAAAAAACCTTTTGACCGTAAGATCGCTTGATGTTGGGCATTAATCTTGTGTGATTGGGTCATGTGATGGTATAAATTTTGTATTTTCCCTCCTAATGTATGATCTTATAATAATCATGTGTAAAGGATAGGATTTATTCACCTGACTATGTAGTTTGTGTGGAATGAGGCTTGGTCCTAGTGTTGGTGAATGAGACATTATATTTCATGTCCATCCCTATGAGTGGCACTTGGTGATAATATGTTTAGTGTAATTAATTTCTCACTGAGTATTTTCGTACTCTTTTCTCGTGCCTTTGCTAGATCTAGTTAGTTGGTCGGACTCCATACAAGGAGTAACAGAGCTTCCTTGTCATCAATCCCTCTTCGGATTTGGATTGACGTTAGTCAAGTATGTCTGGAATCCTTGCGTCACTCTATAGTAGACAGAACTCCTAGGTTTTTTGTGTATGCAATGGTGTATAGATTTATTTTATTATCATTTTTGGTTACGTGCGTTAGGCGTGTTTAGAATTAGACTTACGGTGGTGGTATGGACCCGATCACCACGATGGTGATGTCCCTGGAACTGGGGTGTGACACTCGAGGGGTTGAGTGAGGAAGTTAGAGCTTCGAAAATGAAGGAATCGAAGCCAAAATAATGGATGGGTTAGTGATAAAATTTTTGTGTTTTAAACGAAATATGTTGAGAAATGAAATTTTGATGTTTATATATGTTTATATAAGTGTGCTTTGGTGACAAGCAAATTATTTCTTTAAAAGAATTCTCAATACCTTTTTTAAGGGACTTAAGTGAGCTTGCCTTATACTTGAAGGACCAAATGAGAAAGAAGGTAGGCCCTACACTCATTTAAACCCATATACATCATAAAATCCCACACACACTCACCCAATCTAAGCTTTCTTCATGCCTCTCATGCTCTCTCTCTCTCTCTCTCTCTCTCTCTCTCTCTCTCTCTCTCTCTCTCTCTCACACACATGTTTTTCTCCTCTTTGGCTAAAAAGGGCATCTATGGTGGCTCCACCATCAACTTCGGTAAAGCTCCTCCATCGACGACCTCTTCCCCTTGCTAGATGACCTTCCATGAGGTAAGAATCCAACCTTCTTTGCTTTTTTACACTCTTACAAAGAAAAGAGAAAACCCTAAGTAGAGAACTATGTAAAAATGCTAAATTGTTTGATGGGTCTTGGGGGAAGTTATTGTAGTGAGTCTTAGATCATTTTAGAAGCACAAAAATAAAGGGAATCATGAAACAAAATAAGCATTTAACTTAGAGGATGTCATGAACATCAAAGGGGTGAATTGATGTTTAAGTGAGGAGAGTTTATGCTTGAGTCTTGCTAATGCCTAAATTTGCTTTGGCTAGTGATTTTAGGTGTCTTGGACCCTAGTATATGTGGCTAATTAGTTTTGGGGATGGCTCATGAAGGTTGGGGGTAGAGGGGAGCCATTTGTTGCACCCCTCGACCATGGCTACCACTTAGGCAGCCACGGGTAGGATGAAGCAGCCAGGGTGCCTTGGTCTGGACCTTGGAGTCCAAAAAAAAAAGATAAGGAAGGAAAGAAAAAGAGGGGCCAATGTAGGGGAATTTCATCCTAAATTTGAATCTTTACATCATGGTTTGATTCCTAGAGTTGGTTTGCATCTTTGGGGATTTCTTGCATTCTCTCAATTCCATTTGAAGTCCTCATGGATCATGGCTAGATTTTGATCATGAATCAGAGAATTGAGTATGCTAAGTAATTATTCATATCTTGGTAAAAGTGAATTGGTTGGTATGATATATTAAACACTTGGTGATTCTTGAACCCATCATCTTATATTATGAATCCTAAACTTTGAGGCACAATTATGAGGAGTTGAAGGTGAAAGAATGTTTCTAATGAAGCATAATATGGTATGGTATATGAGTTATAAATTTTATATTGCTAATTTCTGTCATTTACAGATATAGAAGGTTTTGATTTTGTTTGTGACAAGAATGAGCTTAGATAGGTTTGGAACTTGGTTTGTTCCTTTGTGTTAATGTTAAAGCAAGTAGTTACCGAAATTATAAGAACCAAGTTCATTAATTACCCTAAACTCACTGAAATAGCATTGTTGCCCCATTTAAGTCATTTTACTGTCAAGGTACTTTTTTAGGCAAAAACATATCTAAATCAAATCCTTTTGGTTTGAAATTTTTATGAGGTATCCCTTGGTATGTGTAGACATGAACTTAGTTTCATAGTGTTTGGGCAATCTTTGCTAGGTCAAGTATTAGAGAAATATTACCTACCTCAAAAATGAGAGTAATCTAACCAGTTTAAATTAAAGCTATATTATGATGCATAATTGGTCATGTTTTGCCTTGAATTTTTTATGGAAAGATATCATAACACTAAAGCATAAGTGTGCCAAGTTGTATGGGATTTGGAGAAGAATTAGTAGGTCAAAAGCTTGCAAATTCAAGACCCTAGGGCTACAAAAAAGTTTGGACAGTAATTACTAAAGTAAGGTTTTGAAGGGGTAAATGATATTATTTCTTCCTAAAATTTTTTTCCAAGATTCTAGACGTTATAGATGTTTGCTACCAAATTCATAAATTTTGGAATTTTGGATTTAGGAGTCCTAAATTTAGCTCTAGGTGGAACATGCGTAGTCTTTTTGAGGGACTAAAATAGTATTAAGAGATATTACCTCTAAGTTAATTATTTTTATACTTTTATGAATATAATCATGACCTAAGGTATAAATTTTGTGTATTTTGTTAGATGACTTCTATCTAATGAAAATTAAAGACTAAAGTTGAGATGTTGGGAAACTCTTTGCCATGTTTCTTAAGGAATTGCCTCTAAGTCCTTTTTGAGTACCCTCTCTCCAAATTCATCACGAGGAAATAGTATCTATAGCTCAACATTGGGGTAAGTAGTTAAGCCTATTTAAGGTTATATAATGTTGATACTATACCCCACCATATGTTTATATGTATAAATGCCAATGCGACATTTTGCGTGAGCCATGGCTTGGCTAAGTGGAGACTGTTATATTTTAACGTTGAAATACATGGATGTATATGGGTATCATGCTATTAATGGATAAATATGAAAGTATGTTATTAGTACATGTAGTTGTTGTTGCTATGTAATTATGGTTGCTTGCATTGGTACTTATTGGAAGTTCCATGAGTCATGGTGGTGCACTTCTATTGTACATGTTTTCTTGGGAAATCCAGTAGGCTCGGTGGCATGTGATCCATGAGGCTTATGGGGATTGATGGAATAGGATTCCTACCCAAAAAGCTTGTTGGCACATGGTCTATGAGGCCTATGGATCCCCGTGATGAGTTTACTATAGAAACCCAATAGTTTCAGTGGCATGTGGTCCATAAAGTCTATAGGGCCCGATGGCATGTTTGAAGGTGTATGATTATGGATTGTACTCTTAATTATTACATAGAGTGTGGCTGGTAATAAGTAAACATTATGCGCAACGAATATATAATACATGTATGAATCATGGGTGGATTATAAGGCAAGAGTTGCCACAACCATATGATACGCGATGTATGGATGATATTGTGGGAGATTAAATGCATATTTACATGAATTCATTGTTAACCCTATATGATGACATATGTGATTCAAGGCATTGCTTTTTGAGAGATTGTATTGACTACAGTAAAAAAAGGGCCTTTAGATAGGCAATTATAAAGTCAAAAATTGAATCTCCCAAGATGTCATTGATGAGATAAGATCAAGGAATCCAAGTGACCTGTACTCAGTGTCTCTCCGCAATAACATTAAAGAGAACCACTTATAAGTTGGCTATAGGTAAGTAAAGTTGGTTCTTACTAAGTATTGTATGAACTCATGTTTCTTCCTCTTATGTTTTATATACAGGTTTTGATATCGACTCAACCAAGGAGTATAGTTAGGGCGCGTCTTAGGTTCATAGTGGAACCTCAAGGTTAGTTTCCTTCCTAGTAAGTTTTTCATATGATCTACAATTACATGGAACGCCTAGGTCCAGTTTTGATTTGCTTGTGAATATTCTGGTTCAGCATTTTGATTAAGATATAGTAATAGTCTCTAGTAGGTTTACGGTCTAGGAACGACATATCCCTAACTGCTACACCAATCACATGCCCGAAAATCTGGGCTGTGATAACAACTGCTTCTTCTTCTGTAGCAGCACATGATGTTTGAAAATCCCATTTTTCATCACTGTATTTCTCAATTGCAATATTACCTTCTATGCGGGGTGCTCTATAATCTCTGGCAAAATGATTTTTTTCCACAGTTGAAACATCTATCATTTTTTTACCACTATCTTCTTTGCCTTTGATTTTGTGAGGCTGAGTGTCTCCTCGATATAGAGTTCCACCTCAACAACCTTTCTATCAACCAAGTTGATGCCATCTACCATCTCTTCAATTTTCTTTAAAGCTAGACTCACCTTTATAATCCTTATTTTTACTGAACAAAGCCTTTTTCTCATCTTTTGATGAGATTTTGGACATTTGTGAGTTCAATGCTTCTTGATTAGCTAAAACGCTTTCTAACACAGCTAGAATTGGTTCCTTAGCCTAGCCTCTTATGGCAATAATAGGATTATTGTATTTTGGATTTAACTCCGCAACAATAATCCTCATCCGAGCTTCAGTAATAGCATTATTTAGATCTAGTTTTGAAATTTTGGCACAAATAAATTTTATTTTTGAAAAATACTCACTTACCGGCATATGTCATTTTGTTTTATTATAATTAACTTATTCTGCAGCTTCACATCATTTGCCTTTTCAAAGAGTACTGCTAGTGCTTCCTATGCCTCCTTCGGTGTCTGGACATCTTTTTTTTTGGGTCAGAAGGGAAATATATTAAAATAACAATAGTAGTTTAGTTACATAAAGGTTCAAAGCCAAAATATTATAGATAGCAGAATAAAGATTAGTTAGTACTAAGGTCCTCCATATAGTACTGGGAAACAAAAGGAGGAAGAGATAAAAGAGTTTTAGATCTTCTTCTGTGGCTTCTAGCATATTTTACAAGAGTGTCAGCACAAATATTTTGACTTCTCTTGATCTTGGATACTTTAGTATTGTTAATCTGTGAGATAAGGGACCTGCAGTTCATAATAATGTTAAACATAGGGTGAGATGTCAGAATATTACCCTTAAGTAAAGTAAGGAGATCTTGGCAGTCCATCTCAATTTCCAGGTTGCTAATCCCTATCCTTGTGACTGTATGAAGACCGATTTGGAGGGCCTAACTTTCTGCTAAGAGAGTGGTTCCAATGCCAATAAAGTGGGAAAATCCTATAATCCATTCAGACTTGTCATTTCGAATGATCCCTCCAGTAGCAATTTCTTCCTTATTTGCTGAGCTGTCGATATTGAGCTTGTACCAGTTTGTAAGAGGTTTAATCCATGCCATTAAAGTTTCAATGTTTGGTTTGTGACAGATGGTGGGTAAATTGGAAGAGGTCCAGTATTCTACACAATGGGAAATAATTTTTTTTGTTGTTAGGCTTTGTTTAAAGGGAATATTCTTAAAGATTTGGTGGTTTCTAGCAAGCCAAATTCCTCTGAGACAATAAGAGAAGAGAGTGTTCCAAGGGGGACTCTAGTGGCTTGTTATGTTGTTGTTGATATTAGTGTTTAGCCAATTTTCATAGTCTTGTTAGAAGAAGTTTAGAGGTGGATGCAGGTAAGTCCAAATGGGTTTAATTTTTTCGTAGTCTTTGAGGATATAGTGATAGGTTTCAGGTTCTAGGTTATAGAGAGGGCAGAGGGGATTGTGTGTGGGGTTGAGTCTATTTAGAGTTGTGCTAAGCATTAGGCCATGATGTGTGGATAGCCATAGGTGAAGAAGCTCACAAGGAAGGGCTTTTAGCTTCCATATACTTTCAAAAATTTCAATGTTTTGTTGGGAATTGTTTTCTTGATGGTAGATATGCATAATGATGAAGTTGTAAGCATATTTTTGAGCTAAAATTTTCGTCTTTTGAAAGCTTCCAGGTTATGGTGTCTTTGGGAGGAATTTCCAAATTTGAGATTGGAAGGGATTTGATCTCTAAAATAATTTTTCTAGGAAGAGGAGGAAAGTTGTGAAGGTTCCATGAATGGGAGTGTATAGATTTATGAAGGATATTGTTTACCATTTTTTTATAATCTTCTTTTTGTAAGGGGCTATGAATTGGGATTTGAGGCTTTGGCTAAGCCAGATATCTTCCCAAAGGTTGGTATCTTTTCCATCACTTATATTTCTTTTGGTGCAGTTGTTATAAAGTAGGAGAAATTTTTGAAGACTTCTAAGAGAGTGGGATTTCATAGATTTTCTTTTAGAAATTTTTGATATCTTTAATATGACTTAAAAATTGAGATTCAACAGTACTGACGAGTGCATACAAAGCTTTGGTAGCTTTGATCTTCAACTTCTTCAAATCAGCAGGATTCATCAGCGGTGGGGCTTCATCTCCATCAATGACATCCCAGAAATTTTGACCTCCGAGATAGAGTGTGACTATAACGCTCCATACATTATTGTTGTTCAATTTTCTTCACTGAACAAGTATTAAATGTGAAGTCTACCATACTAACTTTAGTAGTGTCCAACACTTCCACTAAGTAATCTTGATCCTTGATGAAGAGTCTTCATAGTCCCTAACTGTGTTTCGACAGAATCTCTCTTTGTAGCGATCTCAAACCATGAACTTAAACAAACATCTTTGCTTAGTTGAATACTCGATCGACGTCCTGAATCGAACTACCCTAATATCACTTATAGGACTAAAATGAGAATTTTATTATTGTAACAAGTGAGAGTACAACACACTCTCTTTCACTTTTTTTAATACAGAAACACTTTTTTTCTCTTTTTTTATTCTCTCTCACTCACGTCACTCTACTTCAGACACACTAACACCTACACAATTTCAACATATCTCACCAACGCCTTTTTTTTTTTTAATCACTCTCTTTTCTTTGTCCTACTCAATTTTTCTTTCACACACAAGGACACCTTCTCACGCATCACACTCGACACATCACTTTCTCCTTTTTTATTTCTCACTACTCACACAACACACACTACTTATATATATATATATAGGCATTGGAGGTCTTGCATCTTCGAGACATCACTTTTTTTTCCTTCACCGCCTTTTCTTTCTTTTTCTATATTTTTCTATATGTCTCTTCTTTCTTTTTTTAATTATTATAATTATTATTATTTAATCAAAAAAAATTTGGAGAGCTAAGGTGATGACTTCCAATACGATCAAGTACATGTTATCACATACTACTTATCTTAGTTGACATCCTAATTGTGCCAACACGAAACCGAGTAAGGGAGAAAGGCCTGTCAGAAATCGCATTGGCAAGCAATATGGATGAGGAAGAGAGAGAGAAAGGAAGGCAATAAAGTCATTTATTGAATCGAACTGAGAAAACCAATATGGATGAGGAACAAGAGGAATTGGTAGAAAGGAGGGCAATAGTAGAAACTCATCCGTATTCCCCATCACAGTGACAGCGACTGCCAATGAATATATGGGTTCAGTCAAAAAATTCTTGAGCAGGATGGTTAGATATGAACACAGCAAAACGAGTTTGGTTAGATTTTTGGCAATACTCTCTCAACTCTGGTGCTCTCTCCCCTACATGGTTTGCTGTTTGTTCACTAGTAGAAAGGGTGCATGATAGAAGATGAGTTTTACTATTTAAAAAAAGGAGAGTTTAAGTGACACATCGAGTGCCATTTAGGAAGGATAAGTGTTGAGTGAGATGGCATGACGTAGCAATAAGATGATGATGTATACTTTGGTTGTTAGTTGACCTAATGGAGAGCTAAATAAAGTTTGTAAAAACTGAAAGTTAAAAGTTTGTTAGGATTTTTTTGTTGAGTTTTAAAGTTTAGGAAATAAAGTACCAAAAACCCCAAAGTTTAGGGGATTTTTTTTTTAGCCTATTATTTTAAACAGCTAAAGTCTTACTTGCCAATAGTAGATTCAAATCGAGGAAGCTTAATCGTGCGAACTTCATATTGAAGATGTTCACATGTAGAAATTCATTATGTGAATTACAAAGAAAGAGAAGGATATAAATTATATGATACATCAAATTACATAAATAATTGATTTGAATCCTCTCTTATGAAAGGAGGGTCCCATTAGTATATATAAACATCTATGTTGAAATAAGGAGCTAATTTCATACAGTTTAAATTTAAGTTATTCCACCAATTCTCTTTTTCCAGCACGTGTTGAAATGCTCTAACAAAATATTTCTATTGCAGGAGAGAACTTGTGTGCGTAAATAATATTTACTAACCAATGAAATGGCAATTCATTTAGAGATTAATTTGTTATTCTATGTATACAAAAACTACAGTTGCAAGATTCCTAGCTAGAAAGAAATGCAACATGTGAGTAAAAATTAACTAATTATGTCATTAGTGTAACACCTAATTTTGTCCATCATGTTTATAATTTCTCCTTTCCTTTTAATAAATAAATAATCAAAAAATAAAAAAAGTATAAAAAATATAACAAAATAATAACAAAATAACAAAAAGTATGTCAGATGTCTTTTAATATTTATTTTAAATATGCTCACCGCATTCTTACATGGGAAACTCCACTTTAGCATATGATGAACAACCCACTATCCCACTATCTCATGCATGGAGCCACTCAGCCGAAAAGGAGGGAGCGTGGTGAATAATAAAGAGAGCTTACCAGAAGTGTTAAAAGAAAAAAAAAAGGTAGAGGGAGGGACAGAGCAACAGGGAAAGACGTGAGCACAGAGTCGGAAAAAGAAACACTGAGAAATTGAGAAAAAAAACATTGAGAGATTGAGTGCGGAGAAAAGAGCATCAGAATACAAGAGAAAAAAAGGATATGCCTTGAAGAGAGAAAGATCTGAGCACAGCACATTCTCAGTTTTTTATCAACAAGAAATAGAGAAGGCGAGTACAGAGACAGCAGCACACTCTCTGTTTTGGCTTCCAAGAAACAGAGACCGATGTAAATATAAACCAGAGAAAACCAGAGGAGAGAGAGGAACGGATGAGAGGTATATTTCGAAAAATAAGAGGCGAACCCGTAATCTCCAACCTGTGCGTATGTGTGTTTATACTTATGTTTAGGATTGTTTCATATGTATATACATATATATGTACAGGTATCTGCGTGCGCATGTATATTGAATGGTGTGTGTTGATATATGATACATATATATTATAACTGTGGGTGTTGATATATATATATATATATATATTATGTATATGCGTGAGTTATGTATTATATATATTATATATATGTATTGTATGTACCATGTGTTATACATATCTGGATGCGAGTATTATGTATATGTGTAACTGCGTGTGCGTATCCTATATATATATATATATATATATATATATATATTCTTGTACGCATATATGATCCTCAAGCTGATTCCCTCGTACATGTATTATTTGATTTTTTGATCATTGTAACACTAAATTTTCAAATATTTTATCTTACCAATGATAAATTGGGAAACTTCTGATTTTTTTTTTGAATGGTACATTAACCTCTATCTCTAGGAACAATTTATTATCCTATTGTGCGATTGTTAATCAATGCCATAGGATAATAAAATAAATAAAATCATCAAATAATCTTCAAATGGGATAAGAGGCTGACTCCATAGGAGTGGATCTCCCTTTTTAAAATAAAATTAAAAAATTTACTCACAATGCGATTGCATAACGATGCAAGTGAGAAAAATTTCTCTTAAAATAAATTTGTTAAATTTAAATCATTCGAAAATTAGTGATTGCGTAACAATACTTATGAGGAAAAGTCTCTCAAAAGATTGCTTTTTTTTTTTAAAATCCAAAAAATTCAAATATATTCCTTTACAAGAAAATATCTTTAAAATTACGAACTACTTGGACTTTGATCCCAACGGTTGGGTACGTAGGCCCTAGGCACCGCCTAGCCAAGTCCGTCTTTGTATATTTTTATTTGTTCTTTTTTTATCTTTTTCTTTGGTGGTTTATAAGGGTAATTTTGAGGTGACTGTTAAATAATTGTATGCTTTCTAAATCAAACGTATAGGGTGCCTAACACCTTCCCTATGCGATTCAACTTCCGAACTCAGTTTCTTTTTAATCGCAGATCGTCAAATTTTAAGGTTTTCCCAAAGTTTTTTTTTCTGATAAATAAAATTTTGGTGGCGGCTCCAAATAAAATTGATTTTTAATTTCGAAAGCTGATTTTATATCATTTTTCCTTTTTTAGAAAACGCCGGCCGGTCACATTTCGAGTGTAACAATTAGCATTATGATTTTTTTTTGTTTTTGGTACATGCAACATGATGGCTTTGTTCATGAGGAGTAAATCTAATGAACTATGTCATTTCGCATCATTACGAAGAAATTAAACAGATACCACAAGCTAAAACATATGTCCTCATGCAAAAGATTGATACATTTTAAAGAATCTAAATTGAAGAATCCATTGATCAATTACTCTTCAAGGAACAAATAGGTAAATACAATAGGCTAAGAATTTTTTTTTTTCGTTTTTGGTGAAAGAAAATCTCATCACTAAAAATACACAGGAAAAGTCTTATCAATAATAAAAAATTCTCAAATCCAATTAACCTTATTCTTAAGAACAGTTTCTTCATGAAATTAAAGGAAACGAAAATATGGAAGGAAGATTGAAAGCATCCCACCTCCAGATTTTGCAACAATGCTTTAACTTTCTAATGCTAATGGCCAAGGTGATAATGATCTTAACTCCGGTCAGAATCTACAACTTCTTGCCGCTGATAAAAGATATTAATATGAATCAGCATATATATTTATTCATGAGGTACTAACTGTTAAGAAATATAAACTCATCTCACTTTCATTTTGTAACTGAACAGGAAAGTGTATACTGAAACAAAATTCTATTTTCAGTAAACCTTACATGAACATATTAAAAGAGCATAAACCTATATAATCTTCATGGTGGCTCTACAAGAAACTACTCAATCTACTTTTCACATACCTTATCCACAAACAGCTGATTGATAGTGGTATTAAGGCCTCCTTTCCAGCGCTTTGTTCTATTTTCAAATTTTACTACTGTAAGCATTGGGGCTATAATGACTCCTGAAGAGAAATTTTTCATTTTGGGACATCCTGTAATTGTTAAATTTTTCAACGATGGAAATACCAAAGTTTGTTTCCCTAAACAGAAGCTTTTGAAGCTTGATAAACATGTCAGTTCCAAATCCTCCAAGCTTTCAAATGTGATTTCTTCTTTTAAATTGCTACCTGCAATTTCATCTCCTAGCTCATCCCTTACTTCTGCCACGACTTGTTCAAGTGAACTGCACTTTCTTGTCTCCATTATTTTTAAATGGATCAGACTTCTTGCTGTTGATGAGGTAAATAAATAAATCAATCCATTGCATTCCTCTACATACAATTCTCTTAGGTGACTAAAAGTGAGAGAGGAAGGCACCAAGTGCTTCAAATTGGAACATTCTTGGACATCTAGAAATTCAATAGCCTCAAGAACAGGGCTAATTTTGGATCCTTCTTGACATATTGTTTGAAGTTCGTCTAATTTATACAAAGTCAAATATTTGATTTGTGTGCTAATCTCAGCTTCTTTATCATGAAATATCACCTCAAAGGAACTCCTTTCAACAGATAGTTCTTCAAGATTGGGTATATTATGCAGAAACCAATATGGAAATGTGCTTTCGTGATCTTTATAGTCATATAGTGCAAGATGTTTTAGTTTGTTGAAGAGGTTTTGTGACTGAGAGTATTGGGTTCGCATAATCATGTTGGCGTACCTTTTGTCCAGTGTCAGATCCTCCAAGTTGGGAATCACCTATCACATTTTAAAAACATTAATTAGTTATACAAAACCTGATTTTACATATATCAGCTGTTGGATGCTTTAAATAATTAACTTTCTACATATAATATCCATAATATATATATATAAATTGATGACCATTCCTTCTTACTTTGTCTGTTATATTTTTCATTTGGAATTATCAATTTTTTTAGTTCCTTCATCTATTACATGTATCTTAGCTTTCTTTTTCAAATTTTTATTCTATATTATTATACATTTATGGTTTGATTTTATACTGACTAAAAAGAAACATCATCTTGCATTGAACAAGTAATACCCAGTGAAACAATTTGTTTTTGTCAAGTTTGACCTATATGCTACATGCTAATATACCAAGCAAACTTCACTACAAATGTAAAACAATTTTTAGTGGTCAACACACACATGTTCGTTGTCTTTTAGATTGTTGAGCCATAAAAATAAAAATTGTTCTATGACAGGATAAAATGCAATTCGTACCTCCTCAACTATGAAGAGAGGTTGTGGTACTGATTGATTCACGCCTGTGAATTTTTCATCACCCATAACTCTTCGTTCTTGAGAGCTCACAGACAGTGTCTTGAATAACTCTAAATTTTTGCAATAGACCACATCCAATATTTTCAAAGATGGACATGTCAAACTGTAATTTCCTGGACAAAATCTCTCTAGTTTATGCAAATATTTCAGCGCCAAAGAGGAGAGATGATTCAACACAAAAGTGGCAGTTTTGTCCATGTCTCCTTCCTTTGCAACAATTTCCTTTATCCCACACCTTGTCACTTCAATTTGTTCAAGGAACTGGAGATCCATGAATGTGGAGAATGGAAAAAGGTATTCCAAGTCTTTGCAATCTTCAACAGTCACAGCTTGAAGATTGTGAAACCCAAGAATTTTCGGAGGATCTCTATTCCAAGTTTTCAACTTTGACAAATGAAGAATTGTTAGTTCCTTCGCAATATAACATGCAATATTTGCATAAATACTTCACAATAATTATGACTATTATTTGAACAAAGACATGCTAAATTTGCAGAATGGCAACTATTAGTAGTAATCTACTGCGCCTTTTATTTGCCTGACAAAAGCAAATGCAAAGTAGATGCTTTAATGCAATTTTCTTTTAATTTAGACAAGTGGCTGAACTTGGTAACGGTGCATATCAATTTTTTAATTTATTGTTATTTTAATTTTTAAAATTTAATTATTTTTGATAAAAATAATAATCGATTTTAATTACTCACATCCAGCAGAAGACATTTATTTTTTAAATTTTTAATAGTAATAAAAGAAGTAGTTGAGAAGTTACATTCTTCTAAAAGTTAAAAAGCCAATACTATTGAATCCATACATACAGTTGCGCAAAATCAATGTTTAAAACAGAGTGAATGTTGGTTTTGCCTGTGGCGCCTCATACGGCTTTATGTCAAAGTAAGGGGCGAGTAAACATGTTGATCCTGAGGGCTTAGAGGGGTTAGTTATAACCAATTAACCACTAACTGTCTGCGAGGGGTTTTTAAGGAGGGTTTAAGCAGTGTTTGGGTGTGACTTAGCCACTCGAAAGTCTAAGGAAGTTGTGTTCTTGTCTATCTTTTGTAGTTGCGGTTTAAGGGTTAATATGCTGTAATATAACAGTGTAACAGTGCTAATTCCTACTTGCCAAGAAAATTTCTAGTATCTCTATTGGGTTAACTCCATCAGAATATTATTGGGAGAATGGTATGCACATGTCTAGTGAGGGTAAGATCTTATTGTTTTAACTAGGCTGTTGTAGATGCTATGTCAAATATTTTGCACATTGAACTAAAGCCATTTAGAATTAGTGTAGTTTGAATTCTGCCTATAGGACAGAGAGATCTAATTAAGAGAGTCCTTATTTGAAACCTTTATGAAGACTTTTAAAAAGGTAATTGTAGAATGAACCATAGCATTGCAGCGTGATCAAAGCAATGTATGGTACAGATTTTGTTAGACACTACACTACATATGCTTATGCTTGGATTAATTACTTTTGTTTATTTAAACATTTATGGACTATTTAGATTTCTTTTTGAATTTTTTAGAGATTAAACAGCGATGATTTATGATAAATTAACAATGGTGATTAATGTGTCCATTGAACCATTAAGTTTTCAAATACATTGATAGAGAGACCTGGCTTTCTAGAGACTATTAAAATAACTAACAATTCCCTTCAAAAAAAAAATGAGAGTTATAAGACACATAATTGACAAACAGTTAGAATAATTTGGTAAAAACTTTGGATCAAATTTAAATGTAATAACAATTTTACAACTACATCTTCTCTCAGTTATCTCTCCTCTGATAATCTCTTCTTCTCTTTGCTTTCATATGCTACTTTTCTGTTCAAGTTTCTTTGTTTCTTTAATTTCATAAATATTCCATTTTGTTGTACTGTGAAATTGTGCTTGACAGTGATTTAAGCGAGAATAATACCTGTGATTGTGAACTTTCTTTCTTCTGTACTGTGATTGTAACTAATATCACAATGGAGGACTAAAATGAATGAATGAATAACTATTATTCCGGCTATAATCATTAAGAATTTTTTAAAGTGTCAAATATGCTTTATAGGAATTAAAAAAACTCACAGACACTACAAAATAGATTCTATTTTATGAATTTTAACAATTAGAAGAACTGACAAAAACTATGATTATCATAAGCCTCATAGACCACACAAGATCGTTTGGGGGACATTTTAATGTCAAAATTTATTTCCTCTTAGGATATCTTACTTATCATAAGAAAATTCATTAATTATGCGTTGGATTATGTATACTAAATGACATTCAAGAATCAGTTGCAATTCTCTACATAAATCTACATTTTATTCAAACTTTTTAGACCATGTAAACGCTCAGAGTTTGCGGAAACTGAAGCACATACCTTTTCAACTAAAGGAAGAGGGTTCTTAGCTTGGATATCAACACTTGAAGCTTCTATTGCCTTCAATCGCTTGTGGTCATCACCAATATGCTCAGCCCTCGAATAATCAAAACTAACAATTTCCTGGGTGTCTTGCTTCCATATGTGCTTCAGATTAGCCAGATTTTCAACAATTATTTTTTTCAACTGAATGGTTTCTTTCACATCTACCTCACTTTCATTCATACCACCCAAATCAAACACAGCTTCCAATGAATCACAATTCCTTACTTCAAGCTCTTCCAAATTAAGAAGTGCCTGTAGCATATTTAAAGGAAGAAGAGCATTTGATAACCAATCGCATTCTTGCACCACCAGCGATTTCAAATTAGAAAATGGCTTGTGCCCAATTGGCCTGTACCACAATTCTTTCAACTCTGGATATTCCGAAAGTTCCAACTGCTTGAAGCTATAGAATACAATCTATACACAAAAAAAAAAATATGGAATCGTCAAAATAAAAGCACATTGAAACACATTAAGAAACTTTAAACACATGGCTTTCATTAGTTTGTCTGAAAAATTGTCAAAATATGGCCAAAACAAAAATTGAATGCATATTTTTAAAAGGAAAAAAAAAGGTTCACGTAGGCCATCCATTTTCAAAAAGAAAATAATTAGTTGGGTAAGTCAAAGCATACCTTATCTATAAACATCTTATTTATTGTTCTACTCAAGTCTCCTTCCCAACACCATTGTTCATCTTTTTCCTCAAATAGCACCTTTCTAAGCATTGGTGAGCTTGCTTCTTCAATAGAAAAGATCTCCATCCTTGGGCATTCCCTCACGACTACTTTTTCCAATAGGGGAAACTTCAAGAAGCACTTACAACTTGAAAAACTATTGAGGCTTGGCAAACATTCCAGCACTAAAATTTTCAAACTGCTAAATGCAATTTCACTTTTTGTGTCATCTTCCTCTTCTGTTACAATTTCTTTAAGTGAATTGCACTTTTTAAATTTCATCGTTTCTAGTTTCACCAAACTTCTCGCCGTTAATGAAGTGATTAAATTAATGAAACCGTTACAATTTTCTACCTCCAAATATGTCAAGTGGCAGAATCTGACAGAGGAAGGAACCAAATTTCTCAGATTGGAACATTGCTTCACTGTTAAGATTTCAAGAACCTGAAGAACTGGGTGAATTTGGCATCCTTCTTTAAATATATGCTGGAGTATAGGTAAATCATATAGATTCATCACCTTAAGCCGTGTGCTAGATTGTTTTCCTCCTCCCTCACCTCCTAATGTTTCATCATTAAATATTTCTTTGAAAGAACTCCATTCAACAACTAGAATCTCAAGATTGGGTACATTTTGTAGAAATAAATGAGGAAAACCAGCTTCATCATCTTCAAATTGGGATATTCTAAGAAGTTTGAGTTTACAGAAAAGGTTCCATGGAAGTTGGTGCTGCAATATCATATTAGCATCTGCATAATTTAGTGTCAACTTCTCTAAGTTGCCAATCACCTACAACATAAAAAAATTAATTAATAGAAGTAAAAGTATCACTATATTGAAAAAAATTTTAAAGGTCTAAGTTGTACCAAGGGAGTTTCCTCAATTTTTAAGACATGATGGACAAATGATAGTGCCACTAATAAATCTAAAAATGTATATGATGATAACTGAAATGGAATAAAAAGAGCTTATATACATATATAGACACAGGCACTAATTTAAATCTTTTTTCCTGCTATTGTTTATATACTATTTATACATACTACTAAAAAGCAGCCACCTATCATCAATATGGTGAATACTTACAATTTTCATACTAAGGATAAAATTTTATATCGTCCATACCTCCTCAAGAGTAAACAAAGGTTGTAACACTGGGAAATGAAATTGGTCAATGAGCACCATTTCTTGACTTCTATTTGACTCTACATCGAATAGCTTCAACTGCTTACAATTGAACACATTTATTGTCTTCAAGGATTGACATTTCAAGGTATGTGCCCCTGCATAGAATCCCCTGAGTTTATGCAAATGTATTAGGTCCAAGGAGGCAAGATGATTAAGCTCAAATAAGACAGTTCTCTCAATGGCTCCGTCCTTCTTTGAAACAATTTCCTTTAGCCCATCACATGAAATTACTTGAAGACTTTCTACGTTTGAAAGATCCTTTGCTATGGAGAATGGGAAGAGATACTCCAGACTGTGACAATATGTAATCTGCATAGTTTGTAGATTGTAAAAGCGAAAGGTTTCCCGGGAATCTTTACTCCATATTTGTTTCATATTTGGAAATCCATCCTGTAAAAAGTATTTTTCTTGTCAAAGAACTACAATATATATATTTTTCTTTATCTGTAGGCGTTCTAAACATAATTCCTTTTTTAAAAAAAATGGGGCTAAATTTAAGTTTATCATATTATATCCCTTGTCCATAACTTCACGTACGTAATTTATTTCTTAGCTGAGTTGGGACATAAGGTCAAGAACTTCTCTCTTTTTTTATTTTAACTTTTTTTCCTTTTTTCGATAAACTACTTCACAGAAAATAAAATTAATATATTTAAGGTTCGACACAAGAATTAGTTAGGAATCCTTCGGTTACAAGAAAATAAAAGTTTTTTTTGAAATCACTATTTTGCTTTTGGACTGTAATTGTTTAATTATAATATCAACAGGCATGAATAAGGAATTTAATATCAATTCACTATTATATCACTGTGTGAAGAATTATTATATTAATTTGTACAGCTCAGCATTAGTTAGTTCAACTAATGTACAGCTCAGGATTAGTTAGTTCTGTGATTAGTTTACTGTTAGAAATTTAGTTAGTGTAGTTAGTGTTTAGTTAGTGTTAACTTTGTGTATAAATAGATTGTTGTTGCTGTAAATACATTTTTACTAAATAAGAATAGTATTCAAATCAAATATTTCTGTCTTACTTTACATTTTCACATGGTATCAGAGCCTTAGGAGAACAAACCCAGTGTTCCACGTTCATGCGAAGGCGAAACCGACACAGTGCTTCGAAGTCAAACTGAACCAGCGCTTCGAACTCATTCGAAGACTACTCGAGCAAAAGAAAAGTATCATGGCAGACTCTGACAGATCAAGTGTGGAGAGGAGATCAGATTCATCAAATCTAACTTAAACTCGGATGATCCTTTAATCATCCAGAATGCCAATAATCCAGGTATGTCTCTTGTATCTGTACCACTTACTGACTCTAATTTTCTGATCTGGAGTAGATCAGTGAGGCGTGCCCTTGCGGCAAAGAATAAACTAGGATTCATAAGTGGTTTAATCGAAGAACCTACGGACGAAGCGAGATGGGGAAAATGGAAGCGAGTGGACGAGATGGTGACTTTGTGGTTACTCAACTCCTTGAGCAAAGAGATTACTGAATCTTTTGTTTACAATACTTCAGCGAGGCGTTTATGGACTGAGTTGGAGGGACAGTTTGGGGAAGGAAACGGTCCCCAAATTTACCACTTACAGAGGCAGATAGCCTCGATTGGGCAGGGAAACCAATTAGTTGCTATGTACTATAACTGCTTGAAGAAACTGTGGGAAGAATTAAACATTCTTCAGCCTCAACCACAGTGTACGTGCGGGGCTATGGATAAATGTCGTTGCAACGTATCAGGGACTTTTGGAAATATTATGTCACAAACCAAACTCATTCAATTCCTAATGGGACTGAATGATAGTTATGACCTGTAAGAGGACAGATTTTAGCACTGGATCCATTGCTATTTGTGAGCAAATCGTACTCTATGATACAAAGAGTACAGAAACAAAGAATGGTACAAGGGGAGGTGAACAACAATGTAGAGGGGAATGCAATGATGGTTAAGTCTGCACAGCAGAGTGGAAAACCCAAACTACAAGAAAAATGAGAAGAAGAAGGATCGAAGCTATGATTATTGTAAAGCAGTGGGTCATATAAGAGATACATGCTTCAAGTTGCACGGATATCCTGACTGGTTCAAGCAGCTAAAGAAGGAGAAGACCACTGGAAATAACAAGGGGTCTGTGAACATGGCAAAAGATTCATCTGATGAAAGCACTGGCGAAAAAAAGGATACTGTAACAACAAAATTGGGACCATCTATGGCAGAACTGATCCAGCAGGAAGTAAGTAAAATACTTAAGGGAAAGCCAACATATAAAGAAGAGCAAGTGAATTTTGCACAAATTAGTGACTTTACGGGTAACGTATCTCATAAATCTCATAACTCATTTTCTTTGCCAAATAAATATACTGGTTATTGGATTATAGACACAGGGATGACTAACCATATATGTGCAGAAGAGACTTTGTTCACAGATCTATAACCCATGACCAATAATATTTTGATTCACTTACCAGATGGTTTTGTAAAGAGTAAAATCCTGTGGTAATATTTCTTTGAATAAAGACTTGAGCCTTGAAAATGCTTTGTTCATTCCTACTTTTAAATACAATCTATTATTAGTAGCCAAACTCACTAAAAGTAAACTGATTAAATTCACTTTCTACCCATCTTGTTGCCTTTTGCAAGACCAGAGGACTGACAGAATTATTGCTGTGAGATTTATGAAGCAGCAACTGTATATGCTTGACACACACTCATTCCATTCAGATTTAATCAAAGGTGCACTCAAACTGTTGTCTGGGACTAGTATAGAGGATAAAATCTCTATAAATTCTGTAATTTCTTCTATTGTATGGCATAGAAGGATGGGACACCCGTCCAAAGTTGTAATGGCTCATTTGCCTTATGTTGGTGATAAAAATGACAGTGATGTTGATTGTGATATATGTAAAAAGGCAAAGCAAACAAAATTGGCTTTTCCCATCAGTAAGAGTAGCACAAAGGATGTATTTGAAATTGTGCATGTAGATTTATGGGGCCCTTATAAAGTAGAAAGCCTTACAGGAGCTAAATATTTCATAACCTTAGTAGATGACTATAGTAGATGCACTTGGGTATATCTCATGAGGGACAAAGATCAGGCAGTAGGACATTTGAGGAGTTTTATAGCTATGGTGAGAACACAATATGGCAAACATATAAAAATAATAAGGTCTGACAATGGGACAGAGTTTATGAGTAAGCAATGTCAATCATTGTTTAGTGAACTAGGTATAGTTCATCAAAGAAGCTGTCCATATACTCCCCAACAGAATGGAGTGGTAGAGAGAAAACACATAACCATACTAGAAATGGCAAGATCTCTATTATTACAGGCTAATTTACCAGTGATGTTTTGGGGTGAAGCTATTTTGCATGCGGTGTGCTTGATAAATATGTTACCATCTTCTTCAATAGGATGGAAATGTCCCTATCAACTTTTATTAAATAAGGAAGTGCTGTATGAAAACATTAAGGTGTTTGGATGCTTATGTTATGTGAATATTGTACATGCTAAGAGAGACAAGTTCGCAGCAAGAGCAAGTAGAGGAGTTTTTGTTGGCTATTCCCACGGGCAAAAAGGGTATAAGGTGTATGATTTAGCAAATAAAAATCTTATAGTACCAAGAAATATGACATTTAATGAGAGTGAATATCCTTATCAAAAGAGTTTGACAGCAACTCATGACCAAGATGATAGTTTGCCACTCCCTCTGATATATGATGGCTGCAATGATAATCAAGAGTATTCTCCCATTCCATATACATCAATGATAGCTCAGAGATCATCAACAGACCTAGAGATGAGCGAATCACAGCGCCATACAGAACACATCAGTACTACAGAGCCTATAGTAGACTTGCAAAACAGTGGAGATACTGAACCTATAGTTGGCGTGCAGAGCAGTGGTGATACATCAGGCCATGAAGAAGCAGAAGTTCAATCTAGAGAGAACACAAGAGCAAGAAGGAAGCCACATTGGATGAGTGATTATGTATGTCAAGCACAAAGTAAAACCCACAGCAATCATTCTGGCAGGCCATCAAACAGTAACAGTAGACTTGAACCCATTACTCCTATATTTTACTCACCTCCCACCTATCCTTTTATTCAAGCTAACCATTTATCTTCTGCCCATATATCTTTTGTTGCCAATATGTCTATATTGCAGGAACCAAAAAATTACATAGAGGCAAAGAATGAGTCATTATGGGTGGAGGCAATGAGGAAGGAGACTGAAGCTTTAGAGAAAAACCAAACTTGGGAGATCATTGATTTACCAAAAGGAAAAAAACCAATTGGGTGTAAGTGGGTCTACAAGATAAAGCTAAAGGCAGATGGAACTATGGAGAGATATAAAGCTAGGTTAGTGGCCAAGGGTTATCACCAAGTGGAGGGAGTAGATTTTCATGACAGCTTTTCTCCTGTGGCCAAGGTGGTAACAGTAAGAATTTTCTTGGCATTAGCATCAGCTCATTCTTGGACACTCCATCAACTAGATATCAACAATGCATTCTTGCATGGATATCTAGATGAGGAAGTGTATATGATAGCTCCAGGAGGCTATGATAAGACTAAAAATGGAGAAGTATGTAAGCTAAGGAGATCGTTATATGGCTTGAAACAAGCATCACGACAATGGAATGTTGAACTCACATTACAACCCAAATAGTATGGATTTATTCAATCAATTCATGATCACTGTTTGTTTATTTACCATTCTTCTTCTTTTTTCTTGGCTCTATTGGTGTATGTAGATGATATATTGTTGACTGGGAACTTGGAAGAGGAGATCATTAGAGTTAAGCATTTTCGTGATGATAAATTCACTATCAAGGACTTGAAACATGCTAAATACTTCTTGGGGCTTGAAATGACTAGATCTGAAAAAGGAATTTGGGTGATCCAAAGAAAATATATTCTTGACCTAATACATGATGCGGGTTTGATTGGGTGTAAACCATCAAATTCACCCTTGCCGAAGGGGATCAAATTCTGCAGTACAGAAGGGGAACTATTAGAAGATCCACAACAATATAGAAGAATGATTGGACCTGATATTTCACATGCAATATAGAAGATCCACAACAATATATTTGGGGTTTACCAGACCCGATATTTCACATGCAACTCAACAGCTTAGCCAATTTGTCCAAGCACCTAGAAATAGTCATTGGGAAGGAGCACTACAAGTGCTAAGATATTTAAAGGGGTGCCCATCAAAGGGATTGTTTTTCCCATCCACTAATTCAACACAGGTTATGGCATATTCAAATGCAGACTGGGGAGGATGTTTGGAGACTAGGAGATGCTTAACAAGATACTGTATTTTTATGGGAACAACACTCGTATCGTGGAAAACAAAGAAACAATCAACGGTATCTAGATCCACCGCTGAGAGAGAATATAGAGCCATGGCTACAACACTTTGTGAGATATAGTGGATTTCCTATATTCTAAGAGATTTCAATATTTCAGTTGCTACACCAATTCCGCTTTATTGTGACAACCAAGCTGCTATACAGATAGCAAAAAATCCAGTATACCACGAAAGGACGAAGCACATAGACATAGATTGTCATTTTATTCGAGATCAGGTTAAAGATGGATTCGTATCACCAACACATGTGTCTTCCTCACAGCAGCTTGCAGATTCATTCACGAAGGCACTTACAGGACCAATTTTTCAGACCATGACTTCCAAGTTGAGCTTGCAAGACTGCTTTCAAGCCACAACTTGAGGGGGGATGAAGAATTATTATATTAGTTTGTACAGCTTAGCATTAGTTAGTTCAACTATTGTACAGCTTAGCATTAGTTAGTTCTGTAATGAGTTTACTGTTAGAAATTTAGTTAGTGTAGTTAGTGTTTAGTTAGTGTTAACTTTGTGTATAAATAGATTACTGTTGCTGTAAATACGTTTTTACTAAATAAGAATAATATTCAGATCAAATATTTCTGTCTTACTTTACCTTTTCACACTGTGCTTACAAAAATAACATTCTTACATTAATAAACAAGTTATATAATAAGTTAATTCCATTTATATAAGCGGAGGATAAACAAGTATTGCAATACACTAAAAGAACCATTTCACAATAAAAGCTTTTGTCAAGAAAAGACTTTTTTCTCTTAACAGAAATTTAAGAAGACCCCACGTGTTGGAATAGGTCCTGTCCTATCTCATCTAAATTTTAAATTATGTATAATCTCTAAATTACCTTTCTTATTATTTAAAACATTGGGTCCTCTTCTTAATCTTTTCCCAGTCAATCTATCCTCGACCTTCAAACATTTCACCTCCAAATCCTTTTACACATTTTTTTTAGAAAAAATTTCTGATAGACTTACGTTTAAACCGACGCTTTCCATTATAAGCATAAATTTCACAATCTAATTCACACTTCACAGTATAAAAACCTAACTAGCCAAATAGTAAAAATGAAAGAGAGGTAGCTAGCATATATAAAAATTTAATTCAACTTGGTGCAACCGAAGTAAAAATGGGTGAGAAGTTGCGAAACCTTAGAATTGAACGCCAAATCATGCAAAAGCTTCATCTTCTTTTTTTTTTTTTTTTTGTAATCCAATATCTGGGTATGTGTACAAGTTTTCACCCAAGAAAAAGCATTAACTTCCAATAACAAGAAAGGACAACATAACAACTTGGCTTTAAGTCTAGGGGTCTAATATTTATATAAATTTAAAACAATTCACACACTTGTGAAGAAAAGACACATTTGTTTTTTCAAGACTATT
Organism: Biancaea sappan; assembly: GCA_037074585.1. Lineage (NCBI taxonomy): Eukaryota > Viridiplantae > Streptophyta > Magnoliopsida > Fabales > Fabaceae > Biancaea > Biancaea sappan. Next base: position 14,240,419 of record CM073495.1, on the reverse strand, counting down.
AGGTACTTTTTAGTATCAAAAAGATATTTGGTAAAGTATTTAGTCTATGAAAGACCTTAAATATCAACATTTTATTCCTTTCACTATGAATCTTTGTTATTATGTTTGACGTGGCACATTATTTGTTTACGGGATGTTAACAATGTTCCAAGTTATATGAGAGAAAACCAAAATGAGAGATTTAAATGAAGTTCAACGTAGTTCATGAAAGATTAAAAAATAATATTTAGTTGCAAACAAATTTAAATGAAATTCAATGTAGTCCTGAAAGTTTAAAAACTAATACTACTGAATCCATACATATAATATTGCAAAATCAATTATGGAATCTATATATTTAGAAATACTGTTAAACAAGAAGACAGAGTGGGTATTTGTTTTGCAAGTGTAGTATGCACTATTGGTAAGGTCTTATTGCCACGGCAGATAGTATTGCACATTGAACTAAAGCCATTTAGGATTAGTGTGGTTCAAGTTCTGCCTATAACAGTGAAAAGATTATGAAATTTTGAAAGGAATCTTTATGATGACTTTAAAAGGGTAATTGTAGAACCGGCAATAGCATTTCAGGGTGACCGAAGCATTGAATGGTATGGTTTTAGTTAGACAATACAGTACATACGTATACACATCGATTAATTGGTATTGGTCTTTTAATCTTGTAGGGACTATTTAAATTTTTTTAAAAAATTTTTTAGAGATTAGACAATAATTGTTTATGATGAAAATTAACGATGGTGATACTCTCTTCTTCTCTCTACTTTCCTCTGCTACTTTTCTGTTAAAGCTTCTTTGTTTCTTTAATCTCATATTCCATTTTGTGGTACTGTGAAACTTTGCTTGAACAGTGATATACGTGAAACTAATACTTGTAGCTGAAAGTTCTTTTTTCTGTACTGTGACTAATATTACAGTGGAGGGCTAAATTGAATGAATAACTCTTATTCCGGCTATAAGCATTAAGTATTTTTTAAAGTTTAAATGGTTTACAGAACTCAAATAAAATTCAAAGACACTACAAAATAGATTATATTTTATGAATTTTAACATTTAGAAGAACTGCTAACAGATATGATTTTCATTACACAAGATCATTTGGGCGACATGTTAATGTCAAAATCTATTCTTCTTAGGATATCTTACTTGTCCTAAGAAAATAAATTCATTACGTTGGATTATGTACAATAAATGACATTAAAAGAATCGGTTGCAATTCTCTACACAAATCTACATTTTATTGAAATTTTTTAAACCATGTAAACACTCACAATTTGCTAAAATTGTAGCACATACCTTTTCAACCAAAGTAGGAGGGTCCTTAAGTTGGATATCAACACTTGAAGCTCCTAACGTCTTCAATAGCTGGTGGTCATCACCAACAAGCTCATGCCTTGAATTATCAAAACTAACAGTTTCCTGAGTGTCATGCTTCCATATGTGCTTTAGATTAGCTAGATTTGCAACAGTTATTTTTTTCAACTGAATGATTTCTTTCACAACAACTTCACCTTCATTCATACCACCCAAATCAAACACAATTTCTAATGAATCACAATTCCTTACTTCAAGCTCTTCCAAATTAGAAAGTGCCTGTAGCATATTTAAAGGAAGAAAAGCATTTGATAACCAATCGCATTCTTGCACCACCAGTGATTTCAAATTAGAAAATGGCTTGTGCCCTATTGGCCTGTACCACAATTCTTTCAACTCTAGATATTCTGAAAGTTCCAAACGCTTGAAGCTACAAAATGCAATCTATATACAAAAAATCAAAATTATGGAATCCGTCAAAATAAAAGCACATTGAAACACGTTAAGAAACATTAAACACATGGCTTTCATTAGTTGTGTCTTAAAAATTGTCAAAATATGGCCAAAACAAAAATTGAATGCATATTTTTAAAAGGTCAAAAAAAAGGTTCACGTAGGCCATCCACTTTCAAAAAGAAAATAATTAGTTGGGTAAGTCAAAGCATACCTTATCTATAAACATCTTATTTATTGTTCTACTCAAGTCTCCTTCCCAACACCATTGTTCATCTTTTTCCTCAAATAGCACCTTCCTAAGCATTGGTGAGCTTGCTTCTTCAATAGAAAAGATCTCCATCCTTGGGCATTCCCTCACGACTACTTTTTCCAACAGGGGAAACTTCAAGAAGCACTTACAACTTGAAAAACTATTGAGGCTTGGCAAACATTCCAGCACTAAAATTTTCAAATTGCTAAATGCAATTTCACTTTTTGTGTCATCTTCTTCTTCTGTTACAATTTCTTCAAGTGAATTGCACTTTTTTAATTTCATCGTTTCTAGTTTCACCAAACTTCTTGCCGTTAATGAAGTGATTAAATTAATGAAACCATTACAATTTTCTACCTCCAAATACGTCAAGTGGCAGAATCTGACAGAGGAAGGAACCAAATTTCTTAGATTGGAACATTGCTTCACTGTTAAGATTTCAAGAACCTGAAGAACTGGGTGAATTTGGCATCCTTCTTTAAATATATGCTGGAGTATAGGTAAATCATATAGATTCATTGCTTTAAGCCGTGTGCTAGATTGATTTCCTCCTCCCTCACCTTCTAATGTTTCGTCGTTAAATATCTCCTTGAAAGAACTCCATTCAACAACTAAAATCTCAAGATTGGGTACATTTTGTAGAAACAAATGAGGAAAAGCAGCTTCATCATCTTCAAATTGGGATATTCTAAGAAGTCTGAGTTTGCAGAATAGGTTCCATGGAAGTTGGTGCTGCAATATCATATTAGCATCTGCATAATTTAGTGTCAACTTCTCCAAGTTGCCAATCACCTACAACATAAATAAAAAGTAATTATTAGAAGTAAAAGTATCACTATATTGAAAAAAAAAATTTAAAGGTCTAAGTTGTACCAAGGGAATTTCCTCAATTTTTAAGACATGATGGACAAATGATCGTGCCACTAATAAATCTAAAATGTATATGATGATAATTGAAATCGAGTAAAAAGAGCTTATATACATATTTAGACACGCACTAATTTAAATCTTTTTTCCTGCAAATTTTGTTGAATGTAAATGAATGAATCTAGACTATTGTTTATATACTATTTATACATACTACTAACAAGCAGCCACCTATCATCAATATGGTGAATATCACTTCTATAATGGAGATACTCGAGAAAAGAAAATGCTACACACTATACTTACAATTTTCATACTAAGGATAAAATTTTATATCGTCTATACCTCCTCAAGAGTAAACAAAGGTTGTAACACTGGAAAATGAAATTGGTCAATGAGCGCCATTTCTTGACTTCTATTTGACTCTACATCGAATAGCTTCAACTGCTTACAATTGAACACATTTATTGCCTTCAAGGATTGACATTTCAAGGTATGTGCCCCTGCATAGAATCCCCGGAGTTGATGCAAATGTATAAGGTCCAGGGAGGCAAGATGATTAAGTTCAAATAAGACAGTTCTCTCAATGGCTCCATCCTTCTTTGAAACAATTTCCTTTATCCCATCACATGACATTACTTGAAGACTTTCTAGGTTGGAAAGATCCTTTGCTATGGAGAATGGGAAGAGATACTCCAGACTGTGACAATTTGTAATCTGCATAGTTTGTAGATTGTAAAAGCAAAGAGTTTCCTGGGAATCTTTACTCCATATTTGTTTCAAATTTGGAAATCCATCCTGAAAAAAGTATTTTTCTTGTCAAAGAACTACAACATATATTTTTTTCTTTATCTATAGGTGTTCTAAACATAATTCCTTTTTTAAAAAAAAAAATGGGGCTAAATCTAAGTTTATCATATTATATCCCTAGTCCATGACTTCACATACGTAATTTATTTCTTAGCTGAGTTGGGACATAAGGTCAAGAACTTCTCTCTTTTTTTATTTTAACTTTTTTTCCTTTTTCAATAAACTAATTCACGGAAAATAAAATTAATAGATTTAAGGTTCGACACAAGAATTAGGTAGGAATCCTCGGGTTACAAGTAAATAAATTTTTTTTTTGAAATCACTATTTTGTATTTGGACTGTAATTGTTTAATTATAATACCAACATGCATGAATAAGGAATTTAATATCAATTCACTATTATATCACTATGCTTACAAAAATAACATTCTTACATTAATAAACAAGTTTTATAATAAGTTAATTCCATTTGACAGACTTAGCTCCCAATATTTGGACACCAGATTTATATAAGCGGAAGGATAAACAAGTATTGCGATACACTATAGGAACCATTTCACAATAAAAGCTTTTGTCAAGAAAAGACTTTTTTTCCTTCACAGAAATTTAAGAAGACCCCACGTGTTGGAATAGGTCCTGTCCTATCTCATCTAAATTTTAAATTATGTATAATCTCTAAATTACCTTTCTTATTATTTAAAACATTGGGTCCTCTTCTTAATCTTTTCCCAGTCAATCTATCCTCGACCTTCAAACATTTCACCTCCAAATCCTTTTACACATTTTTTTTAGAAGAAATTTCTGATAGACCTACGTTTAATCCGACGCTTTGCATTATAAGCATAAATTTCACAATCTAATTCACACTTCACAGTATAAAAACCTAACTAGCCAAATAGTAAAAATGAAAAAGAGGTAGCTAGCATATATAACAATTTAATTCAGCTTGGTGTAACCGAAGTAAAAATGGGTGAGAAGTTTTGAAACCTTAGAATTGAACACCAAATCATGCAAAAGCTTCATTTTTTTTTTTGTAATCCAATATCTGTGTATGGATACAAGTTTTCACCCAAGAAAAAGCATAACTTCCAATAACAAGAAAAGACAACATAATAACTTGGGTTTAGGTCCAGGGGTCTAATATTTATATAAATTTAAAACAATTCACATACTTGTGAAGAAAAGACGCATTTGTTTTTCAAGACTATTAGATTTTTTATTTCCTAGAAAGAGTACTTTTTAGTATCAAAAAGATATTTGGTAAAGCATTTAGTCTATGAAAGACCTTAATATCAACATTTTAGTCCTTTCACTATGAATCTTTGTTATTATGTTTGACATGGCACATTATTTGTTTACGGGATGTTAACTATGTTCCAAGTTATCTGAGAAAAAACCAAAATGAGAGATTTAAATGAAGTGCAACGTAGTTCCTAAAAGTTTAAAAAATAATATTTAGTTGCAGACAAATTTAAATGAAATTAAAGTAGTCCTGAAAGTTTAAAAACTAAAACTACTGAATGCATACATATAATATTGAAAAATCAATTATGGAATCTATATATTTAAAAATGTTGTTAAACAAGAAGACAGAGTGGGTATTTGTTTTGCAAGTGTAGTATGCACTATTGGTAAGGTCTTATTGCCACGTCAGATAGTATTGCACATTGAACTAAAGCCATTTAGGATTAGTGTTGTTCAAGTTCTGCCTATGACAGTGAAAAGATTAGGAAATTATGAAAGGAATCTTTATGATGACTTTAAAAGGGTAATTGTAGAATGGGCAATAGCATTTCAGGGTGACCAAAGCGTTGAATGGTGTAGTTTTTGTTAGACAATACAGTACATACGTATACACATCGATTAATTGGTATTGGTCTTTTAATCTTGTAGGGACTATTTAAATTTTTTTTTTTTGAATTTCTTAGAGATTAGACAATAATTGTTTATGATAAAAATTAACGATGGTGATACTCTTTCCTTCTCACTACTTTGCTCTGCTACTTTTCTGTTAAAGGTTCTTTGTTTCTTTAATCTCATATTCCATTTTGTGGTACTGTGAAACTTTGCTCGAACAGTGATATACGTGAAAATAATACTTGCGGCTGAACGTTCTTTTTTTTGTACTGTGACTAATATTACAATAGAGGTCTAAATTGAATGAATAACTATTCCGGCTATAAACATTAAGTATTTTTTAAAGTTTCACTAATTTACAGAACTCAAATAAAACTCAAAGACACTACAAAATAGATTATATTTTATGAATTTTAACATTTAGAAGAACTGCCAAGAGATATGATTTTCATTACACAAGATCATTTGGGCGACATGTTAATGTCAAAATCTATTCTTCTTAGGATATCTTACTTGTCCTAAGAAAATAAATTAATTACATTGGATTATGTATAATAAATGACATTAAGAGAACCGGTTGCAATTCTCTACATAAATCTACATTTTATTGACATTTTTTAAACCATGTAAACACTCACAATTTGCTAAAATTGTAGCACATACCTTTTCAACCGAAGTAGGAGGGTCCTTAGGTTGGATATCAACACTTGAAGCTTCTAACGTCTTCAATAGCTGGTGGTCATCACCAATATGCTCAGCCCTCGAATTATCAAAACTAACAATTTCCAGGGTGTCTTGCTTCCATATGTGCTTTAGATTAACTAGATTGTCAATAGTTATTTTTTTCAACTGAATGGTTTCTTTCACAAGAACTTCACTTTCATTCATACTACCCAAATCAAACACAATTTCTAATGAATCACAATTCCTTACTTCAAGCTCTTCCAAATTAGAAAGTGCCTGTAGCATATTTAAAGGAAGAAGAGTATTTGATAACCAATTGCATTCTTGCACCATCAGCGATTTCAAATTAGAAAATGGCTTGTGCCCAATTGGCCTATACCACAATTCTTTCAACTCTGGATATTCCGAAAGTTCCAAGTGCTTGAAGCTACGGAATGCAATCTATATACAAAAAAAAAAATATATATATATATATATATATATATATGGAATCCGTGAAAATAAAAGCACATTGAAACACATTCAGAAACATTCTGGGCTTTCATTAGTTGTGTCTTAAAAATTGTCATAGTATGGCCCCAAAAAAAATTGAATGCATATTTTAAAAAGAAAAATAAAGTTCACATACGCCATCCACAAAATTATTAGTTGGGTAAATCTAACCACACCTTATCTATTCTTGCTGCAATAAAAAAATATCAATATGAATCAGCATATATATATTTATTCATCATGTACTATTAGTTGGAACTATTAACTCAATTCACTTTTATTTTGCAACTGAGCGCGAAAGAAAATGTACCAAAAATAAATTTTATTTATCGTAAATGCATATTAATCATATGTGCATATAAAGGCAAAAGCAAAATAAAGATTTCCTCAAACTTTTCTCGTTCTAAGTGGCCCAATCTTCATTGACCAAAGGACAAAAAAAAAACATATTACTCCTGAGGAAACTAGTAAATTTACTTTTCACATACCTTTTCTATAAACAGCTGATTGATAGTGGTATTAAGGTCCCCTTTCCAGCGCTTTGTTCCATTTTCTAATTCTACTACAGTCAGTATTGGGACTACGACGACTCCTGATGTGAAATTCTGCAATCTGGGGCATCCAGTAATTTTTAATATTTGCAAAGATGAAAATATCAATTTATGTTTTCCTGAGCAGAAGCTTTTGAAGCTTGATAAATACGTCAATTCCAAATACTCCAAGCTTTCAAATACTATTTCATCTCTTATCTGATCATCACCCTCTTGCATCACAATTTGTTCAAGTGAACTGCACTCTATTATCATCATTGTTTTTAAATTGACCAGATTTCTTGTTGTTGGTGAAGTAATTAAATGTGTCAATCCATTGCACTTTTGTATCTTTAAATATGTCAAGTGACCAAATCTTGCAGAGGAAGGCACCAAGTGCTTCAAATTGGAACAATGGAAGACAAATAATATTTCAAGAAAGTCAAGGATTGGGTCAATTTGGCTTCCTTCTTTACATATATGTTGAAGTTTGGGTAACTCAAATAGTGTCAACTTCTTGAGCCTAGTATGAACATTGTTGTTTCCTTGATTGGAAGCAAGTCTGTCATCTTGGAATACCTGCTTGAAGGAACTCCACTCAACAATTAGTGACTCAAGATAAGATGCGTTTTCTAGAAACCAATCCGGAAATGTTATTTGTTCATCCTCAAACTTGGATACCCGAAGAAGTTTTAGTTTAGTAAAAAGTTCCCCTGAATATTGGCCTTGCAGTATCATGTTGACAACTTTTATGTCTAGTGTCAATTCCTCCAGGTTGGGAATCACCTATATATCACATGTACAACATTATTAGTTAATAATTACAACTCAAGTTGTATATGAATCAAAATATTTGTTATAGGAAAAAAAGGCAATTGGTACCTCCTCAGCTGTGAAAAGAGGTTGCTCCCTTGATTGCCTGATGGCTATGGAGTTTCCATCACCCATAACTCCTCTTTCTTGGGAGTTCATGAAGTGTGTTGTGAATAACTCTAATTTGTTACAACTGAACACGTTAATGATTTTCAAAGTGGGACATGCTAGACTGTAATTCCTTGCATAAAACTTTTCCAGTTTTTCTAGATTAATGAGTTCCAAAGAGAAGAGATGCTTAAACACAAAAGTGGCAGCTCCAGTAGGTTCTTCTTTATTTGCAACAATTTCCTTTATCCCACAGGAATCTACTTTGATTTTCTCAAGGTATAGAAGATCCACTGCAATGTGGAATGGGAAAAGGCATTCCAAGGCTTTACAATGTTCAACAATTAGAACTTGTAGGTTGTGAAAGCCAACTTTTTTCTTAGGAACTCCATTCCGAGTCTGTTTTAGCATTGGCAAACAAAGATTAGGCTCCTTCACAATAGAAGGTTTAATATAGTACCTCACAATAATTACAAGATAGAGCATTCTTTTTTAAGTTTCTCGATATCAAGCCATTGCTCACTTATTATATATGTAAGCTCCGCACTTCGTTAGTGCTTAATGTTGAACAACTGAACTATTTTACCCTTTTTTTTCATCTACTTCTTGGCCTAAATGAAACAAATATATTTCAACATTCAACACGGATAATAAACCTCACGTTTAAAGACAATAAAGGCTTATTTTTCCTCCTCAAATCACTATTTATCAATTATATTAATTAACTACACTTGCAGAAAGGGTGCTTTTTAGTATCAGAAAGATATTTGGTAAGTATGTAGTCTATGAAAGATCTTCGGTAGCAACATTTTAGTCCTTTCACTAAGAATCTTTGTTATTATATTTGATGTGGCACATTATTTGTTTACAGGATGCTGACTATGTTTCAAATTATATGAGAAAAAAATGATATTTAAATGTATTGCAACGTAGTTCCTTAAAGATTAAAAAAATAATGCTATTCAGTTGCAGAAAAATTTAAATGAAATTCAAAGTAGTCCTAAGAGTTTAAAAACTAACACTACTAAATCCATACATATAATTTTGCAAAATAAATTATGGAATCTATATATTTAAAAAATATTGTTAAGCAAGAAGACAGTGAAATTTAATAAAGGGATCCTGTATTTGAAAAGATTAGGAAATTATGAAAGGAATCTTTATGATGACTTTTAAAGGGTAGTTGTAGAATGGGCAATAGCATTTCAGGGTGATCGAAGCATTGAATGGTGTAGTTTTTGTTAGACACTACAGTACATATGTATACACATTGATTAATTGGTATTGGTCTTTTAATCTTGTAGGCACTATTTAAATTTTTTTTTTGAATTTTTTAGAGATTAGACAATAACGGTTTATGATAAAAATTAACGATGGTGATACTCTCTCCATCTTTCTGCTGAACGTTCTTTTTTTCTGTACTGTGACTAACATTACAGTGGAGGGCTAGATTGAATGAATAAATCTTATGCCGGCTATACGCATTAAGTATTTTTTAAAGTTTCAATGGTTTACAGGACTCAAATAAAACTCGAAGACACTACAAAATAGATTATATTTTATGAGTTTTAGCAATTTGAAGATCTGATAAGAGATATAATTTTCATTACACAAAACCATTTAGGCGACATGTTAATGTCAAAATCTATTCTTCTGAAGATATCTTACTTGTCCTAAGAAAATTAATTAATTATGTTGGATTATGTATACTAAACGACATTAAAAGAATCAGTTGCAATTCTCTACATAAATCTACATTTTATTGAAATATTTTAAACCATGTAAAAACTCACAATTTGCCAAAATTGTAGCACATACCTTTTCAACCAAAGTAGGAGGGTCCTTAGGTTGGATATCAACACTTGAAGCTTCTAATGTCTTCAACCGCTTGTGGTCATCTCCAATATGCTCAGCCCTTGAATTATCAAAACTAACAATTTCCTGGGTGTCTTGCTTCCATATGTGCTTCAGATTTGCTAGATTTTCAACAATTATTTTTTTCAACTGAATGGTTTCTTTCACAACTACTTTACTTTCATTCATATCACCCAAATCAAACACAGCTTCCAATGATTCACAATTCCTTACTTCTAGCTCTTCCAAATTAAAAAGTGCTTGTATTCTGTTTAAAGGAAGAAGAACATTTGATAACCAATCGCATTCTTGCACCACTAATGATTTCAAATTACAAAATGGTCTATGCCCAATTGGCCTGTACCACAATTCTTTCAACTCCGGATATTCTGAAAGCTCCAAGTGCTTGAAGCTGTGAAATGCAACCTACATACAAAAGAATTTATGGGATCCAACAAAATAAAAGCGCATTGAAACACGTTAAGAAACTTTAAACACATGGTTTTCATTAGTTGTGTCTTAAAAATTGTCAAAATATGGCCAAAACAAAAATTGAATGCATATTTTAAAAAATAAAAAATAAAGTTCACGTAGGCCATCCACTTTCAAAAAGAAAATAATTAGTTGGGTAAGTTAAAACACACCTTATCTATAAACATCTTATTTATTGTTCTACTCAAGTCTCCTTCCCAACGCCATTGTTCATCTTTTTCCTCAAATAGCACCTTCCTAAGCATTGGTGAGCTTGCTTCGTTAATGGAAAAGATCTCCATCCTTGGGCACTCCATCACTACTACTTTTTCCAATAGGGGAAACTTCATGAAGCACTTACAACTTGAAAAACAATTGAGGCTTGGCAAACATTCCAGCTCTAAAATTTTCAAACTGCTAAATACAATTTCACTTTTTGTATCCTCTTCCCCTTCTATTACAATTTCTTCAAGTGAATTGCACTTTTTTAATTTAATTGTTTCCAGCTTCACCAAACTTTTCGCCGTTAATGAAGTGATTAAATTAATGAAACCGTTACAGTTTTCTATCTCCAAATGCATCAAGTGGCAGAATCTGATAGAGGAAGGAGCCAAATTTCTTAGATTGGAACATTGTTTCACTGTTAAGATTTCGAGAACCTGAAGAACTGGGTGAATTTGGGATCCTTCTTTAAATATATGCTGGAGTATAGGTAAATCATATAGATTCATCTCTTTTAGCTGTGTGCTAGATTGATTTCCTCCTCCCTCACCTCCTACTGTTTCATCATTAAATATCTCCTTGAAAGAACTCCATTCAACAACCAGAATCTCAAGATTAAGTACATTTTGTAGAAACAAATGAGGAAAAGCAGCTTCAACATCTTCAAATAGCGATATTCTAAGAAGTTTGAGTTTGCAGAATAGGTCCCATGGAACTTGGTGTTGCAATATCATATTAGCTTCTGCATAATTTAGTGTCAATTGCTCCAAGTTGCCAATCACCTACAACATAATAAAGTTAATTATTAAAAGAAAAAGTTTCTCTATATATATTGGAAAAAAAAATTTGAAGGTATGAGCTGTTGGGAGGGAATTTCCTCGTTTTTAAAGACATGATGAACAAATGGTAATCCCAAGTGATCAAGTTAAAAATGAGTAAGATGGCAATTGAAATGAAGCAAATGAAGATCTCTCTCTCTCTCTCACACAATAATTTAAATTTTCTTTCCTGCTTATTATGTTGAGAGCAATGTAGAATGAATGAACCGATAATCAATGTGTTAAATATGATTTCTATATAGAGATACTTGAGAGAAGAAAATGCTACACATTATATTTACAATTTTCATACCAAGGATAAAATTTTATATCGTCCATATACCTCCTCAACAGTAAACAAAGGTTGTAACGTTGGGAAATGAAGTTGGTCAATGAGCGCCATTTCTTGACTTCTATTTGACTCTACATCGAATAGCTTCAACTGCTTACAATTGAACACATTTATTGTCTTCAAGGATTGACATTGTAAGGTATGTGCCCCTGCGTAGAATCCCCTGAGTTGAATCAAATGTTGTAGGTCCAAGGAGGCAAGATGATTAAGCTCAAATAAGACTGTTCTCTCAATGGCTCCATCCATCTTTGAAACAATTTCCTTTATCCCATCACATGAAATTACTTGAAGACTTTCTAGGTTTGAAAGATCCTTTGCTATGGAGAATGGGAAGAGATACTCCAGAGAGTGACAATATGTAATCTGCATAGTTTGTAGATTGTAAAAGCAAACAGTTGCTTGGGGATCCTTACTCCATATTTGTTTCAACTTTGGTAGCTTAACTAGAATTAGTGTTCTCAATTCTGTTGTATCCTCCTCCCTATGCTGACATTTTAAGGTATTTGCATTCATTTTGAATATCTCTTCCACTATAGCACAATCACTGACCTTCAATCTCTCAAGACTTTTAAAAGCTTTCTGTGTGTAACAAGAACGAAAAATATTCTCAAGTTTCTCACATTTGTTGGCTTCCAATGTCTTCAATCCTTGAAATTGGTAGTGCCACACTGTCTTCAAGTTTTTCAAGTCATTTATTACGATCTTCTCCAATTTAGAAAATCGAACCTATATAAATACAATTTATCAAATCATAAATATTCTATAATAATTGCAGTATATATATGTTACACATTTATCTGAATATATTATTTATGTTAAGTACTATACAGTGTGTAAAACATTTGGTATAACTAATACCAAAAGAAGTATATAATTGGTTTTTGGTAAAAGAGGATTGTCAATCTAAAATAGTGATATTATTTGTGCTTCCACAATGCCAAGAGAAGATATTGCAGTTTCTAAAACAACTGTACCTCTTCTGATGGATCATCATCGTTTCTTTCCTTTGTGGCAACTATTTCCTCCATCATATCGCATTTATTTATTTCAAGCCATTTGAGATTTTTAAAACCTTCAATCATGGATGATGAGAATAGGTACTTGAGGTTACCACAGTCCTCTACAATCAAATTAACCAAATTTTGAAAAGAATAGATTAAGCAAAGCTGATCATTATCCCAAATTTTTCTCAAATTGATTGCACTCAACTTCAAAGTCTCCAAATTTGGACATGCAACCTGCAAAATAATGTTAGTCTTGTGAACGAACTACAATATATTCACAAAATCACCATCTTTATGAAAAGTTTTATTTTAAGGTATTAAAATATGACTTATTCACCAAATTGTATTTATTTATTTACAATGTAAAAGAGTAGAGATTGAATTCTTGACAAAATATATATCAATCTTGAAATCTTGCTATTGGAACTAGTAATAAATTGATCAATGACATTTCGGTATTTTATTTTCCCGATGTTGTAGGAGTTAATTCATGTCCTGGTAGCCCAAGAAACATTTTCCCGTGATTAAAATAGCATTATTTAAACAAATTTTCTTCTAAAATGATGTCATTGTGACAGCAATTGACTTTGTAAATTTTGCTTAAATGATGACATTTTAGGGGAAAGAAAAATGCCATCTAAACAAGTTTGAATCATGAGTTAACAACGTGTGCTAATTAGGGAAAATTTACCTAAATCAGAAACCATTTTGATTTAGAAAATGTTTTTTAGGAAACTAAGTTTTTTTTTCTTTAGAGGATCTTATTGACTAAATATTCCAAATCATTAATTCACTCAATAATTAATGCAGAATTTACTTTCCAAAAAAAAAAGGACACTTTAAACGGTTTGATAATATACTTATTGTTATATTAATTCTTCTTTTCTTTTTTGAAAAATTTATACAATATGAACTTGATAATTACTTCTTATTTAACACTTGTATACATCAAAATTACTTCCTATATTTGATTTTTTTTTTAAAAGGGTGTCAAGTTTCACATAATATAAATACACACACACACACATACATACATAAAAGAACAGAATTACAAGTAGGACTTTAGTTATGACTTTCATATTTATGAAAAATTTATCTAATCTACACATTTATCAAATAATATATAATTGTTTAGTTTTCAAAGGAGATACTGGACTTGCTATTTTGTTTCATCTGAAAACGTTGCAACTCAATTACTGAACACAATCTTAACATCATTTGAAGAAGGGATTTAGAAAGACTTAAGGTTTTAGAAAATATTTGAAAATGTTTGCTTCTTATTATTTATTTTTTTTCAATTTTTAATAATTAGAAAAATAAATTACTTAATCGAAATGCATTTTTTACTTTCGTCTAGTAAAGTCAAAACCCTAAAATCTTGCCAACAGCAGCTAAACTGAAAAGAATATGAAAAATAAAAATTTGAAACGGTCATAACTACAAACTAAATTGTCACTGGTCAATTGATTAAATGTAACAAAACATTTAAATAAAATATTTCAAATTAAATATTTCCACTACACAATAAAAAACAAATGTTTTTATAAAAATAATAATAGAAATAATAAAGAAGAACAAACAGACTGTTAGATTTTCTTCTGTGGTGAAAGTGAGGGTCCAAAAAGTAGCCTCTTGGGGTTTTTTTAATTGTTTTTACATTTTTTCTTTTTTTCGAAAAATGATTTTGAATAATTACTACTTTGATTTAGTATTTTTAAAACATGTTATAGGCATAACAATACAACGTTATTTGTATCAAAATTTTGTCAAATATTTCAACAAAATAATTTTCCTATAACTTGATCTTAGTTCATCCTGAGCTGAATCTGGTTGACCTTCATCTTCTTGATAATTGTCAGCAATCACCACTGACTGTTTTTGAGATTTTGAAGACCAATCCCACATTCCTCCTTCGTTAAACGTCACGTCACAACTGATAAGAGTTATCTAAGAATCTGATGGTCTAAATTTATTAAAACATGAAGGACTTCCACATAAAATTAAGAAAAAAGTATCACAAATTTTTTTTGACGAATTATCATTAGATATATTCATATTCTAAATTTAAACAAGTACACTTTCTTTCCTCTCTTGATCAATTTAAACAAAATATACCATAAAGTTAAATTGTATAATTTTAAATTTAAGTATAAAAAATTGTAAGTGTATAATCAGGTTATAAAGCTACCAGCTGCCACACATTTCAGTTCAAGTATTTATTAATTTCAAAATATAGTAGAAAGAAATGTAAATCTTAACTATTTATAAAAAATACCCTGTAGTGTTTATTATTATAGAGCCTCATTTTAACACATTTGAAATGCTAATCAACAAAAGGGGGAAACAAAAGAAGCAAAATTACATACAAAATCTAAAACTTACTAGAGTTGGTAACAAAGTATATAAAATAAAAGATTATCAGAAATGATAAAATGCTAAAGTGATCTGTTTTAACATATTAGACATCTTATGTAAATATCCGGATTATTTATAGGTGAACAACAAAAAAAATCAACAACTATATTCTGTGAGTATATGCAAGTCATTTGAATTTTAAAAAAAAGTGAAATATAATAATAAAATAGAAGGAAAGTACCTTGACATTGAAAAACGATATTTGACTTTGAATATTAGTACTCAATGACTCACTCTTTATCTCAATTGTAGAAGATATGTAGTCACTAGAGTAGAAATTATCAATCATTGGTAAATGTTGTAAAGTCAACGAGTATAGTTGAATAAACTCAATCTTGTCGGTTGTTTTGCCACTATCTGTGCTTTCCATAGAAACAATATTCTTCATAGAATTGCATTCAGAAACTTCAATCTCAATAAGTTGGGAAAGCTCCTTAACCATTGAAAACGAGAAGAGATATTCTAATTGCCCACAATGTTTGACTTTAATGACTTTGAGTTTGCCAAAAGAATTACTGGTAAGTGAGTCATGACATACCTTTTCCAAATTTGCGAGATTATGAAGTACAAGCGTCTCCAACTTTGGAAAGAAAACATGAGTTCGATTTCTCTCACTTGAGCTAACGATGTGCTGAAGTTTTGCATTATTTTGGATGTGTAGCTTCTTTAACAATGGGAATCCTTCTCCATTCAAATGGTAAAGCACATCTGAAACGCCATTTATTTCATCTAAGTACAAATCCTCCACTTTTTTTATAAGCATTTTAATCCCATGCTCCAAATGAATGCTTGTTTTGAGCTTGAGCTTTAATAATCTCGGGGCCTCATTCTCATCAGACCATTCCCAAATATCTCCTATAACAATTTTATATCTTTCTAGCTTCTCAAACATTATGGTCCTTGGCAACATCCAAGCCTCAAGAATTTGAATTTCTAAAGTAGTCAGGTTCTTCAAATGCTTAAGCTCGGCAAGGCTAGCATTTCCATTTTCCATAACTGAATTTTGTAACTCCCACTTAATGGAGGTGTTGCCCATGTACAATTCCTCCAATTCAACCAAGTTAGATATGACATTCGAGGGGACGATTTTAAATCCGGTACTGCTCAAGTCTAGCATTCTTAAATGAATTAATTGCCCAATTTCACTAGGTAATTCCATCATTGATGATTCCAAAAAACTGAGAATTTTTAAATTCTTTAAGGACCCTATTCCAGTCATATCTCCTAAAACGCACTCATCCAAACACAAGGTTTGAAGTTTGGTTAAAAAAACAAAAGATGTAGGCAATGAAGGTATGGTCATGCCCAATAAATCCAACACTCCAAGATTTTTCATTCCCTCAAAAAAAGAATCTGGAATCTTCAAAGAGCGATTATCACTGCCATAAATATGGAACAACTTTAGATTAGGACAATCTAACCACTCGGGAAGTATCTGAATACAGCTAGAGTCCAAGATAATCTGGGTACATCTTTTGAGAAAATCCTCTGTTGGCCAATCTTTCAACTGCGCATTCCATTTCAATGTGAAAACATATTGATCCCTGGATGCAATTGCAGTGGCTACTTCACAAACAATCTCATGCATTCTAACTCTTGTATCATCTTCAAGCAACAAACAAGATGCCTTCAAATCACCAATCATCCTGTGTAATTTGTTTCTTGCATCTTCCACGGTACTTACATGCTTGAATATACCCAAACCAATTCCACATTTCAACAAGTAACTAATAGGATAATGTCCAATTATTCCACAGAGTAAGAATAATGACTTCACTTCATTACTCTCCAATTGTTTATAACTGAACTCCAAGGATGAATAAACTATTTCATTTAATCCTCCATCACCAAATGTTTGTAATTGGTTTAAGGCATCTTTCCAACAATAAATGTCCTTATTTTTTAATGCCCTTGCCACTGTCACTATAAGAACAGGCAAGCCTCCAGATTTTGCTGCCACTTGGTTTGCTATGCTATGCAAATTAGCATCTTTGATAGCATCACCAACCATGACTTCAAATAAGCTCCAAGTTTCTTCTCCATTTAGAACTTCTAGTCTGAAATTCTTTTGAGTCTCCATATTTTGTAATGTATCTTGCTTTCTGGAAATTAGCAATATTTTGCAACCCTCATGATTGATACACTCAAACTTCCCCTTTCCTTGCACTTCAGCACCATCTAAAGGAATTCCAATTTTCTCTAAATCAAAATTTTTCCAAATATCATCTAAAATGATAAGGATAGTTTGCTCCTTTCTTATCCTCTCACGCAGTCGGCTTGCTCTTACAAGTGAGGTCTTTTCTTGGAGCTGCAAGCCCAATTGTTCTGCAATCTCATTTTGAATTCTATTGAGATCTAGAGTTTGGGTCACATCTGCCATAACCACAGCATCAAACAACTTGTCATCCTTAACTTGCTTGGCAACTTCTTTCACTATAGTAGTCTTCCCCACCCCACTTAAACCATAGACCCCTATTTTGCTTACTGTGGGATCTTTCAAAGCCAACACAATGTCCTCCTTCATTCTATTCCTTGACACAAGCTTTTCATTTCCTCTTGTAGTGGAAGCCATGCTGACTACATCTAGAGGAGGTTGGTACCCAATACGGTCAAACTTCCCCTTTGCATGCACTTGAGCAACATTTCTTGCCATTTTCTTTGCATTTCTACTAAGTTGATGGCGTGACTTCAAGTCAGGAAAGGACCATTTGGAGCAGCCCATATTAACACGGTGTGGATCTTCACTAAGTTTGTTTGCTGCTATTGTTATCTCATCCACTTTGTTCAGCCAGTTTCGCACATCAGCTTCGATCTCTTTTCCATTTCTTTTTTCTGCTTCAATTTCATGATTGATACGCTCCTTCGCTCCTTGTAACTCCTCAACCTGATCCTTTAGCTCCTCAAAATTGTTTTTGTAGTAAATCAAATAGCCCACTTGCCTTCCAATGGGTGCCACAGTGTACTCTACTATTTTTGCAGCAAATGAAATGAGAATATCCATTGGTGCTTCCTGATTTAGCTGTGCAAAAAGAATATAAGACGAAGTCCGATTGAGAGGAGAAAATGAGAGAGGAAAATCAAAACCAGAAATGATTGTAGAACAAAACAGAGTAGATGTACCACAAAACAGAGTTATGTAATAGAAATTCTAACGCAGACGGCAAAGTAATTTTGCAGCAGATGAATTTAATGTGATTGTATAGCCTCGCAAAGCTTAGTTGGTTTTTCTGGTCTTGTAACAACTTCTTCAATTTTGTATTAAAATATATATATATATATATATATATATAGTCATACAGAGAGGGAGAAGAGAGAGAGAGAACTCTTTTCTTTTGGTTAAAAAAAAAAAAGACATCTTGAATGACATAATGGAATATATTGTTTACTGTTAAGTGTCTCACAGACAATATATTTTCCGTCATTTAAAATAAGCATAAAACATAAATATGGTAATAGTATTCTTTAATTGCATAAGTCAGATTTTTTAGGCTAAAACTATTATTTAGTCCCTCAAACTGATGAAGTAGTTTTTAATTCAATTTTTCATAATTTAGTTTTTCAATTTCATTCATCATATGTAGAATATTTTTTAATTTAGTCTCTTACAAATTATCATTTCAATTTAGTTCCTCACAAAAGAACTAGTTATCAATAATCTTTATGTTAGTACTATGCTAATGAAATTAACATATGTAATAATATATAATTTAATTTTTAACAAGTTAGTAATCAGTCACTTCTATATAGACAGTGAATCGAAATATATTATGGAAAGGATAATATTAATAATAAGAGATATCAAATTGAGAAATGTCTATTCATTAGTAGTGTCAAATTAGTTTATAGACCATGGGTCGATCTGAATATGTCTATTTATCGGTGTGCATAAGTTTATCATTTTAAACCTATGAAAGCGAGACTAAATAGGTTAGCCCATTTTTAAAAACGTAAATTAATTTTATATACAAATTATATTTTATCCTATTTAATATTCTATAATATTATATTTAATAAATATAATAATTTTAATTTTTAGATACGAAAAATTTGTAACTTCTAAATGAATATATAAATTTCTAATAAATAAAATAATATTAATAATATTTTTAATAAAATTAAATAAATATATTAATTTTGCTGATAATTAAGATTCTTAGTAAAAGATTTAAAAGACAATTGTATAAGATGTCAAATTGAACAATTCACAAAAGACTAAAATTACGTTTTAGTCTATTTTTTTAAGCATCAACTATGTTTGGTAAAATAGCTGTCCATCACTTTATTTTTATATTTAATTTATAAAAACCACTGGCATGTGGAAAGTATTATAGCTTACAGGAGAGTTTTCAGGAAAATCCTTTCTTCTTTGCTTAAAAAACCAATTTTGTTCGAAGTATGTGGAAGTGTCTTTTTCCAGAAACTTTTTTTTTCCTGTTTATGAAATTCAAATGTCCCGAAATTGCTTAGCTCAAATTTACATGTTACTTAAACAATTATTCATGAATTCGAAATAGCTTTATATATGTGTGTGTGTGTAAAAAAGCTTAGGTGAGTTTTTGTCGCTTAAAAAATTAACATAATTATTTTTCTCGCTGAAATGTACATTAGCAGTGGTTAAATTTTGCAATAGCGGAATGATGCTATATGCAGCGTTGCGACAACCGCTAGCATAACCGCCATAAAAGTAAATTCAGCGGTGATTAACCGACGCTATTATATTTAGTAACAATATATATATATATATATATATATATATATATATATATATATATATATAATGGGTGGCTATCGTAAAGAAAAATTAATTATAGGCCAAGAGTGTCCATCTTGATATTTGATTGCACAACTTGAAAGATACACATAGATCTCTTAACCATTGTAGCAATGAAACCTTGTTTTTATTATTTTATTTGATTATATATATAGTATATGTAAGTTTGACAATCAATAATATATCAACCTTTATTTTTAGTTAATACAAAAAATTAAACAATTAAATAAAATTTAAAATAAACTTTACTTTTTTGTCATCTGATTAAAAATATATTTTGTTTTGAAATATTTGATAGTACAAAATGTAAAAAATAATTATAGCATATCCATTATTAAATTATTGAGCACCACATTATTTTTTCAACACTATTACCAAACATTATTTTATTTCTTCTGAAAAAACAGATCTTTTTTTCATCAATCACTCACAATAATTTTTTTAAAAAAATTCTAAATAACTGATAAACTTAGTTATTATATAGTACTAATAATGGTGCAAGTTCACCTATATTTATTTTAGGCTTGAATTTAATCATATTATTAAAAAAATTTTATATTCGATATGACTTGAAAATATAAGAGAATCATATCATTTATAATTCATTTTTATGAATTAATTAACGTATTCTCAAATTTTTATTGAATTAATTATTATGGAAACTTCCATTTTTCTCCATCAAAGATAAGAGTATCTTTTTCTATTTGGTAAACATTTCTCTCTCAGTTTGTAGTTTATTTTTTTTATTTTTTGATAAAACAATTCATTTGATCTCTAAAACATTACAATATTTTTTATTTGATTTTTGAAAGATTGAATTTTTTAATTTATTTCATAAAAATTTATATTTATTTCGAATTTTCCTTCTTAAATCACCAAATATTTTGGTGCTAAATTTTTAAATTTGTAATTATCAAAAGTCATTTTGAAAAAGAAATAGATGAAATTAAAATAAATATAAAATTTTATAAACTTAATTAAGACATTTGATTTTTTAAAAATAAAATTAAAATAATTGTAATGCTTTAAAAATTAAATCACTAATTTCTTCTCTTTTTCTGTTGACGTGGCAGAAAATTGGAAAGAATATTCTATGAACTTCAAAGTGCGCATCATACAAACTAAATTAATTATTTATTAATATTATATTATTATATTAATTAATCTTTAACATTTAATTATTATGTTAATTGAATATTGAATTATTTCAATTCCACGGTAACCGCCGCTAAGCATTTACATTTAGTGGCAGTTTAGTTGGAACTGCCATTAAATTTTTACATTTAGCGGTGTTTATTAAAACTGCAACTGAAGTTTAAAATTTAGCTGCGTTTTTTTATTAAAATGGAGTTCTATGATGCATTATTGGGGATTGATTGTTACGATAATATGGAATATGTCAGATGTTGATGGATTTGGGTACCTACTCGTGGTCTGGGAACGAAGCAACAACTAAGAACTAGCTAGTCCAAGTGCTTCCTAGCTAGGCCCCTTAATTTAGAGAACCCTATTTGATTCATTTGTTTCTGGCTACGCCGTACGCAAATTTGTCTTATTACAAGACTTTATTAAACTTCAGTCTGTGGTGTGTTTTGATGATAAGGTTTGAGCCGTACAGTACAACTATTAATGGGCTCACTTTCAAGACAGACTCAATATAGGTAAGAGAAAACCCGGTTGTGAGTGTTTTTACTCTTGTTGGCCTTCTCATAACCCGTATGCGCATATGCACATCGATTTAGTAACGATTAAAATTATTGTTAATTTATAAAAATTATTATTAAAATAATTTTTAATAATGATTTTACAAACTGTTTTTAAATTTGTTGCTGAAAATACTCTCAGTAATAATTTTTAAAAATCGTGACTAAAATCGTTGCTGAAGATAGTTTCAGCAACGATTTTGACTATTTAACAACGATTAAAATTATTACTAAACTGTTGCGTACTTATGCATCTTTAAAGATGTACAGTGAATCTGGTCGCGCCTTCGCATGTGTGATTACTACTAATAGTGAGTATACTTATACACTAGGGCAATTTTCACCGTCAGTTAAGTGATTAACTATATGGATGCAAGTATACTCAAAATTCTATATATTAATTGTCCTAAAATTTCATGCTCTCTCTCTTTCCTTGTTTAAAGTCATTATAGAATTTATATAAAATTTATTTAAGACTTCTATTTAATTTATAACTAAAGCTCATTCAAAGAAATATATATGAACACACAAGCACATACTTGTAAAGGACCTTACTAATTATCTTTCCCAAATGTGGATGAGAGGCGTTGTTGAATAGTTCTCCTTCCTCAGATCCCAATACAGCTCTGTTTTTTTAGATCCAGAAGAATTCCAGTCACAATTGAATTGATCATAAACTTTAGACGAAGAAACTACTTAATTATCAAAATATTAATGGAAGTATTATCAAATATGACGTGAGTAGTAAATAGTTGATTATTTTGGTAAATAAAAAGGCATCTTTGCTATTACAGAAAAATAATAAAAAGAGGAAAATAAAAAAAAGAACTAAAAAATTGGCTTTTATAATGAGTATATTAATAGACCAAGACTATTTTCCACCGTCAATTAATTATTTCTTGTTTAAACATATTATAGAATTCATATAAAATTTATTTCAGGCTTCTTATGAATACACATAAAGAAAAAAAAAACAGAAAGATATATATATATATATATATATATACACATAATTATAAAAGACTTTACCCTTCTTAATTAATTATTTTCCTGGAAAGCGCGAATGAGAAGCGTTGATGCTGTTCTCCTTCCTTGGCGTGATATCTGTTGTTTGGACGGAGAAGATAAAATAAAAAAATAAACAACACATCAAAATAACAAATATGAATGAAATCGACCAATAAGGAGGGACAGTAATTTACCTTTTTCTTCAACAAATGGGAAAACATTTTTCTTCTGTCTTTTCTCTTTTTTTTTTGGATTTTGTGTATATGATTAACAACAAAGAAACAAATTTTAATACAGACTAGAGTAGACAAAGAAAGAGATCTATGAAACCTTTTTTTTTTTTTGAATGTTTATGAATATATGGTTGAAACAAAGAAACAGACTTTAATGCAAAAGAATACCAAAAGAAAAGTGATGTAGTATAAAAAACACCAATATTTTTTTTTTGGGATTTTTATGCGTATATGATTGACAACAAAATAACAAGCTTTAATGCAGAAACAATACCAAAAGAAAAGTGATCGATTAAGGCACCAATTTTTTTCTCCTTTTTGGGTTATATGAAAATCAAAGAAACAAATTTGAACACAGAACACAAAAAAGATAGAGAGATCAGGAACTCAGGATTGTCGAGCAAGTCTAGAAAAATGGATCGAGGGAAAGACCAGAAACATATAGAAAGACAGAAGAGCAAAGTGCTTAAACTCAGAAACAGGAACCAATGAAGATGGGATAAAGGGAGATCCAATAGTTAAGACGTGGAGGAAATTAAAATAATGACAGAAACATACAGAAAGACAGAGGCTACGTATGCATCCATAGACGACAAAGACATGGTTTTTTTCTTTTTTAACGAGCATTTGGTAAAATCATAATATATAACAATATATTGAAAGACTAGGACTATTTCCACAGCCAACGTCACAATTTTTAATTATCCTCTTATCCGAGCCAAGAAGCTGACAACAAAAGCAATTGGTTATGCTTAGCAAGTGACATTATAATATTAGCAATTATTGCAACTCGATAAAAGTGAGAAAGTGATAGAATGACGCAACAAAGAAAATTAGAGGAAACAACTTGAGAATTTCTATAATAAATATAGTGGAACATAATAAAAGGCTATACCTACCGCGTGAAGACTTGGTCTTTTTTATTTTTTTTTTCTAAAGATGTGTCTATAAATATATGTATTATTTTTGTAGCTTATTCTTTGATGAAATAAACCAAATCTTAATATGTGTATTTATTTTTGTACGAATCCTTTGCTGCTAACAAAACGGTAAAAGTTGTATACATAACATTATAGAGAACAAATGATTTTAAATGCATGTCAATGTAATTACTTAAATCCTCCAGTACACATATATATAAAATTTATTGACATTAACAATATTGAAGTGTGAAAAGATAATTTTTACTTAGGACAGTTCTAACCTCTATTTAGTAGGAAATTTTATTTTGGTCTTACCTGTACACCTAAAATAGAATCTATTATAGAATTTAAACAAAACCGAAAATCATTCTATGAATTTGTTGTTCAACTTTTAATATAAATTAATTTCAAAATGAATTTCATAAATTGAAATGTTTACTCCATTAATCACTTCTTCTTTCGGTTACTTCAGTTGATCTCTTTACATATTTTCTTCATATTTTATAAATTATAGTTATGGGGTATAAGAAAAAAAAATTATAGTTCATTAAGTGTAAGGGAGTCTTACTGGGCACAAAGTATAGTCCGCATTGAAAATAAAAATTAGAATGAACTATGATTTTGATCTTAAAAAATAAAAATTAATACCATTATTTTTTTAAAAAGGTTTAAATATACTTGAGGCCCCTATAGTTTCTTTGAAAAATAATTTTAATCTCTATAGTTTGAAAACAATAAATTTAATCTATGTAGTTTTCAAAACCATATAATAAGTCCTCGAGGTTAGTTTTTTTATTAGTCAACCGTTAGTCAATGCTGACTGTGATGCTAATGTCAATATTAAAATCCATGTCAGTACTGACTGTGTACCACTAATACTGACATGGACCACCAAAAAAGAAGGTTTCAATTTATTCACTTAGGTTCTTAGTCAAAATTTTCCTTTTGTCTAATTTTTAGTATAAACTCATCTTCTACTTCTCATAGGACCCTAGTTTAAGAATTTATTTTTTTATTTGCCAAAATCATTTCCTACAAAATTTTTAGTTTGTTTACTTTCGTCCTGATTCTTCCCTTTTATATTTTTTTCTCACGGTTTAGTCCCCCAAATCAGTTCATAATTTCATTTTGAGTCATGATATGATTCAACCTATTTTTCATACCCAAGAACAATACAAGAAATGAATTGAAATTCAAGTTTCAAAGCTTATTTTTATTAACTTAGGTCTTCGGTCAAAATTTTTTTGTCCAATTTTTTATATAAACTCATATTCTACTTCGTCTAGGTCCTTAGTTTAAGAATATATTTTATATTTGTCAAAATATCTCTTACAAACCTTTTAGTTTGTTTACTTTAGTTCTTATTCTTCACTTTTATGCCTTTTTCTCACGGTTTGGTCCTCCAAACCAGTCCATAATTTCATTATTAGTTATAATATGATTAAATCTATCATTTTTACGTAAAAACAATACAATCTATCATTTATACCTAAGTGAATAAAAGGTAAATGAAACTTGAATTTTAATTCATTTCTTGTACTATTCTTGGGTATGAATAACATATTAAATCATATCATAACTAAAAATAAAATTAAGGACTGATTTGGAGGACCAAACCGTGAGAAAAAGTTTGTAAGAGATGATTTTGTCAAATAAAAAATATAGTTTTAAACTAGGGACCTAGACGAAGTAGAAAATGAGTTTATATCAAAAATTGAACAAAAGACAAATTTTGACCAAGGACCTAATTGAATAAAATATAAGCTTTGAAACTTGAATGTTAATTCATTTCTTGTATTGTTCTTAGCTATGAATGATAGATTGAAATATATCATGACTGAAAATGAAATTATGAAATAATTTGGAGGACCAAACCGTGAGGAAAAAAGAAAGAAAGTGAAGAACCAAGACTAAAGTTAACAAAATGAAAAGTTTTTAGGGGATGATTTTGACAAATAAAAAATAAATTCTTAAACTAGAGATCTAGATGAAGTAGAAGACGAGTTTATACAAAAAATTAGACAAAAGAAAAATTTTAACTAAAGACCTAAATGAATAAAAGATAAGCTTTGAAACTTGAATTTTAATTCATTTTTTGTGTTGTTCTTGGGTATGAATGATAGATTAAATTATATCATGACTAAAAATAAAATTATGGACTGATTTGGAGGACCAAACCGTGAGAAAAAAACATGAAAATGAAGAATATGAACTAAAGTGAACAAATTGAAAAGTTTATAAGGGATAATTTTGATAAATAAAAAATATATTCTTAAACTAGGGACCTATACGAAGCAAAAGACGAGTTTATATAAAAAACTTAGACAAAAGAAAAATATTGATGAAAAACTTAAGTGAATAAATTGAAATTTTTTTGTAGTCCATGTTAGCATAAGTGGCATACAATTAACGCTAAAATAAATTTTAATACTGACATCAACATCCTAGTCAGCGTTGACTAATGGTTGACTAACAAAAAATCAACTTTAAAGAATTATTTCATAATTTCGAAAATTACAGAAACTAAGTGCATTGTTTTCAAAAGAGATTAAAATTATTTTTTAATAAAATTATTTTTTAATAAAATTATAGGAAACTTAAGTATATTTAAATGTAAGGATAATGATCATATTAATTTAAACCTTATACCAGCATCATTCCCTGTCAACATTATATTTTTGTTGTCTATGCATAGTAAATGACATCATAATACTAGCAATTATTGAAACTCGACAATGTGAGAGTACGATAGCATACTACAATACCGCAACAATGAACAATATTAAATGAAGCAACTTGGGAATTTGTAAAATTATTATGTAAGTGAAACATAAAGAGCGGACCTACCGCGTAAAGATTCTGTGTATGTGTTTTCAATTTTAGGGGCTTCCTCGGGTGACCTAAGTCACGGGGCTAGCATGCTCTTAAATCCTTTGATAGCTAGGTACATGTCATAGCAGGGCAAGGGTTCAATTAAAGTAATCAAGATTGAGATTTTGTACAAAATTAAAAAAATTAGATAAGATCAAATCGTAAGATCAAATTATAGTATCATAAGATCATATGTAATTTTAAAAAATAAATATAAAAAATATTTATATAATTTACTAAATATAAAAAATATTTAAAAATAAATATAATTTATCAAAATATTAAAATATTTCCATAAAACATCTCATATTTTCATAAATTTATCAGTTATTTTTATAAAAAAATTGAATATAACAACATCAAAACAAAAATTAGGATCTTAAGATCTTGTATAATTTTGTAGGATCTTATGAGCAAGATCTAAATCTCAAACGATCTTGATGTAAAAAAAAATCCTACTTAAGATCTTGTTTTTTTTTGTTGTCAAGATCTGTTGTGAAAATAGATTTTCAAAGGCTTTGTATTTCAAAATATTTTTTTAATTTATTTATTTTACCTAAACAGAGACAAATTTAGTTGTTATGAAATTAACTTGAGTTAATATCAGAAAATTAAGAGCTTACAATTTTAATTACATTATTTTAAATTATTTTAATTATTTCAAAACTGCTCATTAATTTTTCTGTAACTACCCATCAATTGCTCTTAATTTATTTAAAATTTGTGTCTGTCTCATTATGGTTCAGCGGCTATAAAAGGAGGACTCATCCCCCTCATTTTACACACACACAAAACAAACAGTTGTGCTTTTCTCTCTTTCATCTCTCAAACCTTTGGGTTATGCTTTTCAAAATTTCTGCTGTTCTGTGGCCTGAGAACCATTCTCAGAAGAATCTGTTTAATCTTGAAGGGAGTTCTATAGACGCATAGTTTTAGTTGTGGTCGCGAAATAAATTTCTCAAAGACAGTGTCTATTATAAAGACGCGACTCAGATTAAATTGTGTTGGTATCCAGATTTTTTACAATAATCTTAAGGAATTTACATATCAACGCTGCTATAGTCGCACCTTGATTATCTTCTTAAGGGACACCGGTAATATCTTTTTCAACCGTTGATTGATTTTAAGTACATGGTATTTTGTCTTGGAATTTGATTTTTTCAATTTGCTAGCTATATATATATATATATGATGTTGGAATTTATTATCATAAAATATTAGATAAAAAGTTTATTTTACAAGAACCGTGTTTCAATTTCGTTCACGTTTTTATTGCCATCATATTAAATCTGAAAAATGATTAAGAATGGTCATATTTATTTATACTTCGTAAAACTTTTTGATATTAAGTCACAATTGAAAGCCATTATATTAATGTCCATATGTTGCCTCAATTGTGATTAATACCATTGTAGCACTTTTCTGTTTCATATGTTTGCCTTCATGATTTTCAATCACATGGAGGCTTAGATGATGTATATCAAAAGGTATAATTATTTCTTGAATGTTGTTTGGTGAATCAAACAATGTCATTTACTTCGCTTAATGGGCTTTTATGTTGCTAACGTAATTTATGGTGTGGTTGCAACAATACATATATGTGTGCTTATTTGCATTTCGGGAGTGTGTGAAAAAAAAAGTATATAATTAATATATTGAATGGTGTATATTTGCTTTATACATTGGCATGCTTTTATACTATATTTAAAAGATTGACATATTGAATTAGAGTAGTGATATTGACTTCAAAGCCTTAAACGTATCATATTGATGCTTCATTATGTTATGGACGTTGCAACTGTTATGATATTGGTTACACAGTTAATTAGAACCATATATATAAACACTGGGTGGGTAACGGTAAACTTTTGTGAATTGTGCATTAATATATATTATTGGTACCAATGTAAATTAATGTACTTTTATGGGTTTAATATGGCTTTAATGTGATTAAGCCCACATTATATATATATATATATATATATATGCGTATCTTGTATATTGAAAGGCTGTGAGAAGGAGATGAAAAATATATATATGCATATTGAATTTTGGCCCTATCACATGGATGTTTTATGTATATATATTAATGGACTTTTTATGATATTTTAAAGTGTGGCCGATGGTAAACTTTACACCTTTCACTATATATATGTATATGAGTGTGTGTGGGTATGCATCTGTGACTGCATACATATATTTATATATATCAATGCTCTTACCTCGAGAAAATGATGAATATATAATTATGCGAGAATCATATATGTAAATTGTGTTTTTGATATGTGATGCCTTAAAAGGTCTTGTAAGAATATTATTTTAGGTGAAAAGAATATTGTGGATTTCTTGAAAATAGCAATATAACCATCAATGTGAGGGTTATAGAATTTTGCAAATTCGAAATGTGATGCGCTATTCCCCGACAAGTGTATCGGGTCGCACAAGTAGTAAAGTGAGAGAGAAAGAGTTATCGTCCTCAGGGATTGACTTTAACAATTACCAATTTCACTAGCTCAAATTATATTTGGACAATTGAAAAGGTAGAGTAGATGAGTCTAAAGTTAAAGACAACAAATTAAATTAAGACACTAAGTTGGCTAGCACAGTGAAATCTATACGAGAACAAAGTGGGCATAGGGGATTGATTTTACTTAGCTCCTAATCCGATTAATTCATAGACAAACTAATCTTTGAGTCATTAAAGAATACTTCAATACATTTGCAAATTCCTCTTATTGTTGATTAAGTTCACAACGATATTTGAACTCAATGTCTTGGTGAAACAAATCTACCTCACTCAATTAATTAGCTAATGTCTTAGTCAAATTAATTGATTCGGCGTTTAAGCGTAAGAACTCATAAAAACTACGCAATTAAGGTTATCTATGTCTAGACTAACCCAAATTACGGTAGAAATTACAAAGGCAAGTCCATATCAAGCTATGTCTAGCACTAATATAAACCCTAGGTTCATTGAAGATGGTAGCTAAGCATCCAAGAGTGATAAAAAATGGTAAAATCTACTCCAAATATCGAAATTGCAAATATATTAAAGCATTCAATAACAAAACTTCATAGGAGTCAATTATATCAATCCCCTAACCCTAGAGACTTAGTTACACATGGTGGAAGAAGAGAAAAACATCACAAATACATAAATAAACATGATACAAGAGGAAGGAGAGAAAGAAATAAGCATCAAACTCAATGGAGAGTAGGTTTCCCTTCCTCCCCTATTTTGTCCTAGCAGAGCTCCTTCTTCTCCAGCCAAAAGATCCCCAAAAATGCTTCAGAAATCCAATTTATAGGCACATGTCAGGATCCCGGCGCCTAGGCGCCCTGTGTGGAGCCTGGGCGCCATGCAGAAAATGCTGGAAAAATCACTTTGTGGCGCCTGGGCGCCACCTTCATTCCTCGAGACAGAGAGTTAGGTTGTTGGCGCCTCTAGGCGCCCCGTGTGGCACCTGGGCGCTAGCAATTAATTGTCTGGCAGAGAGTTAAAGCTTTGGCGCCTTAGGCGCCAGCCTTCGAATTCTGCCATTTGTGTTCAGGTTTCTTCACCTTTCCAACCTGTATCATACAAAATATATACCTACAAGGAAAACAACCAAAAATTACTCCAAAATGTAGGGAAAAAGGGATAAAAAGGGCAAGAACAAGGAGAACTACAAAATATAAATAAAATGCGAGAACTAAGATAAGGAATGCAAAAAAGAAAGTGAAATAGGAGCAAGGGAAGGAAAAAACCCAATAAAACTATAGGAAGATAACGAAAATAAATGACTTATCAACTCCCCCAAACCAAGACTATTGCTTGTCCTCAAGCATATACTAACTGGAAACTAAAAACTAAACAGAGCTTAAAGATTTTTCAGGATGAAAAAGAAGTACTGAACAACATAAAACATTAAACCCATACAAGCCAATTTCATGCAGTCATCTTAATAAAACTAACTCGCAAAGGATAATTTTTGAATCTAAAGATAGAAAAAGAGAATTTTCAAAAATTTTAAAGACGAAATGCAAACACCCTTACTTTCTAAAATTACTCTTTCAAAAACTTAAAAAAAAAATTTCCTTTTTGCTTGACAATTTTTGGCTCTCAAGGAAAACTTCTCAATAGACAGAACGTTAAAATAAAACGATTGAAGTGAAGACAGTGCGCCTCATCCACACATCTCCCCCTCAATCAACGTAAAAAGAAAGGAAAGCGAGGCTAAGGAAACAACGAGTTGCCCGTGCGCCTAATCCACACAACAACACTTTGTCCATCGCCTTTATTTGAAAGGAAAATGTGATTCATTGGTTATAACAAGTATTGTGCGCCTAATCCACACTACATTTCCTCAACTTAAACCACACCTCCATTTATTTTATTTTAATAGATGCATTTGAGCATTTCATTGTTGTTTTTGTTTTTGTTTGTTTGTTTTTTTTTCTCTTTTTTTTATTAAGAGAAGGACATCCCTTATTGAGTAAGAAATTGTCATAAGTAAAAACTAAAAATTTTTCAAGGTTTTGAAGAATATATTTTAGAAAAATAAAAGGGTCAACAATTTTTAATTAAAAAGATTGAAAATTTTCAATTTAATCCAAATATTCTGAAAAATCCAATTTGAGCTATATTTTAATTAAGATGACAATGCATAAAATTAATTGAAATAGGAATAATATAAAATCTGTAAAGCACTATCCAATTTATCAAGAAAAATCCAAAGCCAAAAGGTCAGTGGTGTCTAAGCCTAAAACCACTCAACTCCCCCAAACCAAAACGAAACATTGTCCTCAATGTCAAACCAACCTAGAAACAAGGCTTGGAAGACTCAAAAAGGGACAATCCAAAACATGGTGGCGGGGAAAATGAATTCTATAAACCAAAAAGAAACCATCAACAATAATTCCAAAATAACGAGAAATAAACAACAGCAAAATAACCGATTGCAGAAAGGAAAAGCAAGAGACAACATCCATTAAACCAAAAAGGATCCAATAGTACTAAACATCAACAAAAAAATCCACAAGTTACAAGACTAACATACGAAATATCAGAAAGTGTGTACAAAACATAACTAAAAACAGAAATAACAAAAATAACGGCTGCAACAAGATGTGAATCAAAAGCAGAAGTCAATCATCGTCCTCATGCTCGTTGTCGGCCTCTCCTTCCATGTTGTGGCTGCCTTCACCTCCGACTTCCCGATTGACGGAAGGATCGAAATTTATATCTGCAAATGGGTCATATGTAGGATCCTCCAGCTTCCAATCGTCAGTGGGGGCACCGAAATGCCAACCAAGGGAAAACATCGCATGAGCAAGTGCCCGATGCTGTTGGTTATGAGTGGCGAGAAGGTATCGAGGGTGTGCCCAATCCCAGTCTCAACACTACTCAGGCGCTCCGACATATTAGCTGGAGGAGGTGTAGCGCGGAGTCTCACAGGTACCTGAGGAGGAGGAGGAGGGACCGGTAGAGGAGCCGCGATAGCCATAAAATTATGAAACATCGAGTCTATCACATGTTTGGTGATATAACTCTCCGGGGCTCTTCGCGGTACATCCTCTGACGGTACCTCATCCTTCTCACACAAACTTGTGATGAGGCATGGATATCCGAGGCGTTTTCCCTATTTTTGAGATAATTTTGAAAGGTTATGGGAAATCAGGGAACCCACATTAAATACCTTCCCTATCACGATCAAATAGATAACCACCGCACATTCGATGGTTACCTCTGACCGGTTCGAGGTAGGAAGCAAGTTGGACTGGACAAATGTACACCAAGCCTTGGGGATTTGTTTCATATCTAATTTTTAAAATTAGCAGCTTTCCCTTCGGCGTCCAGTTCCCAACTTGCCCCCTCCTGACAGAGAGTGGCAATAATGTGAGGGGCCTTCACATATCTGTGTCTCATCCAATTATCAAAAACACATTGCCCCGGTGCATAATGTAAGCCAAAATAATTGTTGAGACTGTTAATTGAGTAATGAATATCCTTTCCTCTAACAAAAGAAATACAGGGATCCCTAACACCTTGATCACTCCTCAACCGGTAAGCATTAGCATAAAATTTTTTTACAATTACAGGGCAAAAAGGGGCAGCCGGCTCACACAATTTTTCCTAACCCCACTCTCTAATCCGGTGTAGAATTTCAGGGTGCTCACCTTCTCGTAAGTGAAGACCAGATTCAGCAATAAATTCTCTAGGCTCTAAATCCTCAAAACGCTTGCTATGTTCTAAGGACCTAAATCTAGACGGATCAAAATTCCTACGAGAAGAAGACTCTCCTTGACTTTTTCTTTGCCGCTTCCCAGACATATCAGCAGTTATTGAAAGAAATGGTTGGATCCCAAGAGGGGGGGTGAATTGGGTTTTATAAAAATTTTCACAAAACTTAATTGGAAGTTAAAATGATTTTCTGAAATTGGATAATGTTAAAGATAATAATTTAATTCAGAAAATCAAAATGTTTATCAAGATGAATAATTTTATAGTGCAAGGAATTAAGGAGCAAATATAAATCTACACAAATTAATTAATACTTGAGGTAGAAATTAAATATAAACGCAAAGCATTAATTAATTAACTTCAAATGTAAATAGAGTAGGGATAGAGAAAGCAAACTCGGAGATTTATACTGGTTCGGCTAATCCCAAGCCTACATCCAGTCCTGAAGAGACCACTTGAGTATTTCCACTATAATTGCAAGTTTAATCCGGGTACTTGCAAACCACTACAACATACTTTTCTCCCTCAAGGGTGTCTCTCCCCCTTACAACGTGTTTTCTCTCAAACACTAACTCAAGGAACCAATCCTTGAGAAACTAAATTTAATGGCTTAAGGAAAATAATGGTAAACACTCTCAAAGTGTAGATAACGCAGAAATTAAGCTCAGAATTTTTCTCTAACAATTTAGAGAGAATGGAACTCAAGATAATATGAGAAATGAACAATTGAAGCTTGATGTAAATGGTGTTGTGAAGTCCCCTTAATATAGTGAAACCTTGCTGCTACAGTGACTGCTTTAGTCAAAATTGCTACAGTAAGCTTCATCATCATTTTTCAACCTTTCTACAACAACCAAAAAACTTTATCAACCTTTTTCAACAATCAATATTCTTTTTCAAATTTGCTACAGTAAAAAGTATTCTTTTTCAAAGTTATTACAACAACCAATAAACTTTATCATACTTTTTCAACAATCAAATTCATTTTTCAAAAGTGCTACAGTAAAAGGTATTCTTTTTCAAAGTTTATTACAACAACCAATAAACTTTATCATACTTTTTCAACAATCAAATTCATTTTTCAAAAGTGCTACAGTAAAAGATATTCTTTTTCAAAGTTGATTACAACAACCAATAAACTTTATCATACTTTTTCAACAATCAAATTCATTTTTCAAAAGTGCTACAGTAAAAGATATTCTTTTTCAAAGTTGATTACAACAACCAATAAACTTTATCAAAAATCAATTTATACTACTAGATTTAAATATATAAAGCATTGAATATATTTGGGCCAAGAAAAATTGAATCATGCATTTGGATCAAGAAGATTAAATCATTCATTTGGGTCAAAAAGATTAAATCATACTATTTGGAGTAAGAAAGATTAAATCATACATTGGGCCAAGAACATTAAATCATTCATTTGGGCCAAGAAAATTAAATCATTCATTTAGGCCAATAAGATTAAATCATACTTATAATTCCCACATATTTGTCATCATCAAAACTTATAGCATAATACATTAGGGCTAACAATCTCCCCCTTTTTGATGATGACAAATCACCAAAGAAAAATATGTTACAATATAATAATCATTATACAATACACACATATTTTTCTTTCCATATCCTTCTCCCCCTATTTGACATCAACAAAAAGGTATAAGGAAGGCAATATATAAAGGCTAAAGTGTATTCCTTCTTTAAGCAAGAATATCATATGACGTCATATGGTAAAATTTCATCAAAACTTATCATTGATATGCCAAAAATATATAGTTAAGGAAAACATTGCATCTCATATAAAGTGACCCTAAAAATATAGAGCATTTAAGTATAGATTAGGCTCCCCCTCAATCAATGCATATTAAACAAATGTAATTTTCAAGATGTATTCATATATGTATCTTGAGGATGAGCACCTACAAAAATTTTGACAACCACTCCGATGCTTAAGTTAGTAATGTAAATCAAGGATTAAAGGCAAAATTAACTACTTACGGTCGCATGCATCAAGCATTATCATAATGCAAGGAAATCATTGCCTTTCATTTGCCCACAAAAGCATTATATGTAAGTATGTGTAACTATGAAGATGTATTATCCTCTACACATTTCATTTTATTTAAAAAATTTTTTTTTGACTTCTCATTTTCTATGAGTGCATGTGGAATCATGACATATTATTCATAGCCTTCGCTCATGATGCATGAATAGCATACACAACATATGTTCTTAGATATATGTAATCATAGCATGATGCAATCAATCATGTATATTATACTGAAAGCTCTCAAGAACAACACAACAAAGCAGAGAAATACGGTTCTGTTTATCACCATTTTATTAATCCTTAAAATTTTTAATCAAAACAAATTAAATCAGCCGCAAATCCACCGAAAATTGACTTTCGTGGTTTTGCCATTAATGCGACGCGTTGTTGGTGTGCATGCGTACCCTAGAGTTCTGGCTTCCAGCTAGCAAAATCCGTAGGATAAGCGTGTAGGGGTGCGGTGAAGAGATATCTTCGTTGGCTCTAAGTCATCATTTTCTCTCTATAAAGACTACCCAGGATTCTCAATTATCACACCACAAAGAGTATTCATCACTGAGCCTACAACTTTCTGACATTCCTCTCTCTTCATACTCCCATAAAAATTTCTAAATATTCCAAGCCATGGCAGCAAGAAAGTTCATTGATCTCACAGTAGAGGCCAGGGAGGAAGAGCTCGACTTAAACTTGAGTCTAGGTAAGGATAAGGGCAAAAGACCTTTGGAGGGATCTCAAGAGAACCGAAAGAAGAAAATGAAGATCGAAGAAGCTGAGGAGATTAGTACAGGTCATACGTCAGAAGACAAAATTGCTTGTCTGGAGCAGGAGGTGAAGAAACTCAAGAAGATGATAGAGGATCAGGAGAAGTTAGCTAAACGCAACAATGCGGCACTAACTTCAAGAATAGATAGGTTCTTCTATTGGTCTACCCAATGCTTCTGCAATCAACAACAAAGAAGTGTTGATTGTATGAATGGGATTTACACTACCCTCCGTGACATTGCTCAGTCTCTTGCTCCAAGGAATGGCCGAGGGGTGATGATACAATACGGGCCTCCTAATCCAAGACCACCTCGCCTGTAGATTGCTCATGCATGAGCAAACTTTTCCTTTTTTTTTTTTGCAATGTAATCCTCCAGTTTGTTTTTTAATGCAAGTGGTTTCTTTTATTGGACGATACAAAAAAAAATAATAATAAAGAAAGATAAAAGAAATCAGCTACACAAATTTAGCACAGTATATATATATTGAAAAATATATATCCATTTTAAAGATAGAAAGAATTTTTTGGCATGGACATATATATCATTTCAAAGCAAAAGCAAGTTACATACTTATCAAGATAAAACATATTATAACCTGAGTATGTAGTACAATAATTGAGGTAATATAGATTAATAAGATATAATCAGATATAAACTATAATTCATAAACAATCGTTCATAAGCTATAGCTTATACAAAGGATATGACATGCATAATGCTCAAACCATGATGTATTGAATATTTAAAAATAATTTAAGTATTTAACATATTTTTATATGCAATGATATTATCAAATATGTAAGATTTCGTAAAATAGTATATCATTGCTATGAAAATATGTCAATGATAACAATTTGCTAGTATAGCTAATTAAGATCAAAGAGTATCATTCAATTAAATAATAAAGTAGTAGCGGATAGAGATACTCATCAATTTTGGCAAACTCTTGTTACTTCTTGAAGTCCCTCCTTAAAATGTTGATATCTTTATTTTCTTCATTGCCCTTCTTTTGATCCTCTCCTTTTGCAATTTTAATGGTCTTCATTGATTGATTATTTGCAAGATCCTCTTTACTTAGCGTCTAGTGTTGGCATCTGGCGTTAGGCGTTGGTTCACAGAATGACATATATAAGTCTTGCTGGTCAACCACTGATGAGCTAGCTGGTCGACCAACCAACTGCAAGACAAATACATTCCAGCTTATATGTTTACTTGTCCATTGCCTCCTTTTGATGCAAGAGAGTGGAGTTTGAATGATGTAGCCATTGAAAAGTCATTTCCGCTCCTTGCTTCGAGGCAAATCTGCAAATTAATCCTTTGTCTTTGGTACCCAAATTTCTTTGGGTCCGCCTGGGTCATGAGTTCCTTTTTGAACCCATTTCATTTTAACTCCATGAACAAGATTTTTCTTATAAAAGCATGAGTAAGATTTGTGTCCTTTTAGTCCACAATAAAAACAAGTGCAAGTTGGACTATTTGACATCTTTACAGAAACAAAGAAGTTTTTAGAATGCTTTTGGTTTGATTTCTTTTTAGAAACAAGACCAACTTTGTTAAACATTCTTCTTTGTTTCAAAACTGAGGTATTTAAAATTTCTCTACCTTGAGAAAATTTTGCAAGTGTGTTTTTAAGATTATTATTTTCCTTTTTCAAAGAATCACACTTGGTACAAAAGCAATTTTTATTGGTAGAGATATTTGCTTTTAAAATCAAATTCTCTTCTTGCAAAGTTTTGTTTTGATTTTCAAAAACAAAATTCTCTTCCTTGGAAATAGAAAATTCGTTTTTCAATGTTTTCAACTCATTTTCAAGAGAAGAGTTTTTCTGTTTTGAAATATTTAGTTTCTTTGCAAGTATTAGAGATTTTTTATGTAAATCATCAAAGGCATCTTGTAATTCTTCAAAAGAGTAGTCAAATGAATTTACCTCATCTTTATTTCTGGCCACAAGACAAATGTTGGCTTCTTCATTTGTGTTCTCCTCATCAGAATTGCTATTTCCCCAAATGGAAGATAGGTAAGCTTTCTTTGATGATTCAACTTTTGGTTGTGGTTTCTCTTTTTCTCCTTTTTCTTTTTCTTCTATCTCCTTGGTGATTTGAGATTTTTCTGTAAGTTCAACACCAAGAGCTTGCAATTGATTAAGCACAAGTTGTATCTCATTAATGGTTTTACAATTGTTCATTTGAGCAATTTCAAGTTCATTAATGAAACTTCTATACCTTAATTCCTCAGCAATAAGATCTTCCTCATGTGCAACTTCAAGAATTTCCCACATTTCTTTTGCAGTTGCACAGTTGGAGATTTTGAAAAATTCATCTTGACTCAATGCACAAGAAATAATCAATTTTGCCTTAGCATTGAGTTGCATTAAACTTCTTTCAGTATCATTCCATTCACTCTTGGGTTTTGGAATGCATTTTCCTTGTTTTTCCTTGACAGGCATATAAAAACCATTTTCTATAACTTCCCAGAGTTTATGGTCTACTGAAATTAAAAACATTTTCATTTCATACTTCCAATATTGAAAATGATTAGCATCAAAAACTGGAGGTTCTGTGAAAGAATAATTTTCAGACATAAACCAATCACTAAATCCAACCATGTTTACTCTTAGACGGTTAAGTCTCAAATCAAGAGCCCAAGCTCTGATACCAATTGAAAGAAATGGTTGGATCCCAAGAGGGGGGGTGAATTGGGTTTTATAAAAATTTTCACAAAACTTAATTGGAAGTTAAAATGATTTTCTGAAATTGGATAATGTTAAAGATAATAATTTAATTCAGAAAATCAAAATGTTTATCAAGATGAATAATTTTATAGTGCAAGGAATTAAGGAGCAAATATAAATCTACACAAATTAATTAATACTTGAGGTAGAAATTAAATATAAACGCAAAGCATTAATTAATTAACTTCAAATGTAAATAGAGTAGGGATAGAGAAAGCAAACTCGGAGATTTATACTGGTTCGGCTAATCCCAAGCCTACATCCAGTCCTCAAGAGACCACTTGAGTATTTCCACTATAATTGCAAGTTTAATCCGGGTACTTGCAAACCACTACAACATACTTTTCTCCCTCAAGGGTGTCTCTCCCCCTTACAATGTGTTTTCTCTCAAACACTAACTCAAGGAACCAATCCTTGAGAAACTAAATTTAATGGCTTAAGGAAAATAATGGTAAACACTCTCAAAGTGTAGATAACGCAGAAATTAAGCTCAGAATTTTTCTCTAACAATTTAGAGAGAATGGAACTCAAGATAATATGAGAAATGAACAATTGAAGCTTGATGTAAATGGTGTTGTGAAGTCCCCTTAATATAGTGAAACCTTGCTGCTACAGTGACTGCTTTAGTCAAAATTGCTACAGTAAGCTTCATCATCATTTTTCAACCTTTCTACAACAACCAAAAAACTTTATCAACCTTTTTCAACAATCAATATTCTTTTTCAAATTTGCAACAGTAAAAAGTATTCTTTTTCAAAGTTATTACAACAACCAATAAACTTTATCATACTTTTTCAACAATCAAATTCATTTTTCAAAAGTGCTACAGTAAAAGGTATTCTTTTTCAAAGTTTATTACAACAACCAATAAACTTTATCATACTTTTTCAACAATCAAATTCATTTTTCAAAAGTGTTACAGTAAAAGATATTCTTTTTCAAAGTTGATTACAACAACCAATAAACTTTATCATACTTTTTCAACAATCAAATTCATTTTTCAAAAGTGCTACAGTAAAAGATATTCTTTTTCAAAGTTGATTACAACAACCAATAAACTTTATCAAAAATCAATTTATACTACTAGATTTAAATATATAAAGCATTGAATATATTTGGGCCAAGAAAAATTGAATCATGCATTTGGATCAAGAAGATTGAATCATTCATTTGGGTCAAAAAGATTAAATCATACTATTTGGAGTAAGAAAGATTAAATCATACTATTTGGAGTAAGAAAGATTAAATCATACATTGGGCCAAGAACATTAAATCATTCATTTGGGCCAAGAAAATTAAATCATTCATTTAGGCCAATAAGATTAAATCATACTTATAATTCCCACATATTTGTCATCATCAAAACTTATAGCATAATACATTAGGGCTAACAGTTATAATACTAGAAAAGTCAAAAAGAATTTCTAAAATTGAAATTAAAACCCTAAAATTCACATCAGACATTTCAATTCCCTTTTTAGTCAAAAAGAAATTTTTTTTTGTTTTGGTTTGAAATAAAATGCAAAAGGGGAACTAACATTCATTTTCAGCCATATCTTGAAAATCTAAATTTGAAATTTTCTGAAAAGATGAATGTTCCCTTTTATTGTTTTGAAGAAAAATAAATAAAAGACCATGAAAGGGAAGAGAAATTACCGGAAATGAAAAGGAAGATTGTGAAGCACCACACAGCCACCAAAACGTAGATAACCAGAGTGAAAAGGGAAGGCCACGATGGAAAGGCAAAAATGGTGAAAGGAGAAGGAAGGTGTATGGAAAGTGGGAAAAAAAAAAGGAATGGTAGGGGTATGAAGGATGAAACTTACCGAAAATGAAGGCAAAGGAGGGTTGCACGGTGGAGGTCCACTGACTTCAGCGAAAAGGGGCTGCTAGGGTTTGAGGGGGTGAAAATGAGGCTGAAAAACGAAGGTGCAGCTTATATATAGACGTGGCGCCTAGGAACCCTCTGTGGCGCCTGGGCGCCACGTTGAAATTACTACGTGCTGAAGACAGGGCGCCTGGGCGCTGGCCAACCCGAGAGTTAGTCCTCTGGCGCTTAGGCGCCAGAGTGACAACAAACCAGAATAACAATTTGTTAGCAGCAAACTTGCCCCCCAAGCAAACTAAGCAATGTCCGAGCATAGAAATTGAGAATAGTGAATCACACGAGTTGCAGCAAGCAACATAAAATGCAGCAATCAAATACATACTCAATTCAAGCAACATGGACAATTTCAGCATATCATTCCTACAAGATTGTTTCATCCAAATTGCACAAATTAAGCAGCACACACACATACAAATGGACAACAACATTAAACAGCCACAACAACAACAGGAGCACAATACTGGAAAGCAGTAAAAGACTAAAATTAAAAGAGAAAAGTGAGAGACTTGGGTTGCCTCCCAAGAAGCGCTAAATTTATAGTCCTTAGCTAGACTTTACATGGTTTCTTCATGATAGAGTTGAAAGGAGCATGGATGAGCACTTGGATAGGCTCTCTTCTCCCAAATAATGTTTTAACCATTGTCCGTTGACTTTGAAGCTTGTCTCCGTTTCCATGTTGGACAGCAGCACCGCTCCATGAGGAAAGACCTCCTTGATTACAAATGGGCTAGACCATCTTGACTTTAGTTTTTCAGGAAAGAGCCTCAATCTGGAATTGTACAACAGCACCAATTGCCCAGGCTCGAAACTCCTAGGAATAATTCGCTTGTCGTGCCATTGCTTAGTCTTTTCTTTGTAGATCCGTGCACTTTCGTAGGCTTAAAGCCTAAATTCATCCAGTTCATAAAGTTGCAAGATCCTCTTCTCTTCGGCCGCCTTCAAATCAAAGTTGAGAAATTTAGTAGCCCAGACGGCCTTGTGCTCCAATTCTACAGGTATGGCAAGCCTTCCCATACACCAACTGATATGGGGACATCCTAATTGGTGTCTTCAGAGCTGTTCGGTAGGCCCATAGTGCATCATCTAGCTTAGAAGCCCAATCTTTCCTTAAGGAATTGACTGTTTTCTCCAAAATCTGTTTTAATTCTCGATTCGATACTTCCACTTGGCCGCTTGTTTGCGGATGATAAGGAGTTGCGACTCGATGCTTTACGCCATACTTTCCCAATAAAGAATCAAGTTTCTTCTTGCAAAAATACGTGCCTTCATCACTAATCAAAGCCCTTGGTATGCCAAATCTTGAGAATATATTCTTTTTGAGAAAGTTCATCACTACATGAGCATCATTGGTCCTAGTTGCAGAAGCTTCAACCCACTTTGATACGTAATCAACTGCTACGAGTATGTAGACATTGGAATAGGATGATGGGAAAAGGCCCATAAAGTTAATCCCCCAAACGTCAAATAACTCCACCTCAAGAATTGAGTTCATAGGCATCTCATGCCTCTTGGAGATGTTTCCCATCCTCTGACATCTTTCACATTGCTTTACATACTCATAAGCATCTTTGAACATGGTTGGCTAATATAACCCTGATTGTAATATCTTGGTGGCTGTCCCGTCACCACTAAAATGACCCCCATACCCAGAAGTGTGGCAATGTCATAGGATGTTTTTAACCTCTTCTTGAGGCACACATCTTCTCAGAAGCCCATCCTTACATCTTTTCAGCAGGTAAGGTTCATCCCAGACATAGAATTTGGCTTCATGAAGAAATTTTCTTAATTGCTGTCCATTTAACTCCGTTGGGAGAATTTTTGCTGCTTTGAAATTGGCCATATCAGCATACCATGGTAGTTCTTGGATAGCAAGGAGTCGTTCATCCGAAAATTCTTCCTTGATGAGAATATGGTCATTATTGTGTCTTTCCTTGGTTTCAATTCGTGACAAGTAGTCAGCCACCATATTTTCCACCCCTTTATTATCTCTTATCTCCAAATCAAGCTCTTGGAGCAAAAGGATCCAGCGAATCAGTCGTGGTTTTGAGTCTTGTTTAGCGAATAAGTACCTAATTGCTGCATGATCAGTATAAACAACCACCTTAGTTCCTACCAAATAAGAACGAAATTTATCAAATGCATAAACAATAGCCAAAAGTTCTTTTTCAGTGGTGGCATAATTTAGTTGGGTGGTATCGAGAACATGGCTAGTATAATAAATCACATGCAGCAACTTATTCTTTCTCTGTCCTAACACAGCACCAACAACTATTTCACTAGCATCACACATCAATTTAAAAGGGAGATTCCAATCAGGTGGAGTAACTATAGGAGCACTAATCAATTTTTCTTTCAAGGTGTTAAAAGCTAACAAGCATGCTTCATCAAAAACAAAAGGCATATCCTTAACTAGGAGGTTGCACAGGGGTTTGGCAATTTTTGAAAAGTCTTTAATAAACCTCCTATAAAATCCAGCATGCCCCAAGAAGCTTCGTACTCCTTTGACATTAATGGGAGGGGGAAGTTTTTCTATAATTTCAATTTTAGCTCTGTCTACTTGTATTCCTTGAGAAGAGATTTTGTGTCCCAACACTATTCCCTCTCTCACCATAAAATGACATTTCTCCCAGTTCAGGACCAAATTAGTTTCCTGACATCTTTTTAAAACCAGAGATAAATTGTGCAAACAGTTATCAAAAGAAGAACCTACAACTGAAAAATTATCCATAAAGATTTCAATAAATTTCTCATTCATATCAAAAAATATGGAAAACATACACCTTTGGAAAGTGGCCGGAGTGTTGTAAAGTCCGAAAGGCATCTTCCGGTATGCGAAGACTTCGTATGGGCAAATAAAGGCGGTCTTCTCTTGGTCCTCAGGAGCAATTGCTATTTGGTTATATCCAGAATAACCATCCAGAAAGAAATAGTAATCATGGCCCGCTAGCGGCTCCAACATTTGATCAATGAATGGAAGAGCGAAGTGATCCTTCCGAGTGGCATCATTGAGTCTTATGTAGTCTATGCACACCCTCCATCTAGTTACAGTTCTTGTAGGTATTAGCTCATTGTCTTCGTTTGACACAACTGTTGTTCTACTCTTCTTAGGCACTACATGAACTGGGCTAACCCAAGAGCTGTCAGAAATAGGATAAATCACACCGGCATCCAAAAGCTTCACCACTTCCTTCCTCACTACTTCTTTCATTGCGGGATTCAGTCGCCACTGTGGTTGCACAACCTTCTTATAATTTTCCTCCATGAGGATTTTATGCATACATATGGAGGGGCTTATTCCTTTCAAATCAGAAATGGACCACCCCATTGCACTTTTGAATTCTCTAAGGACCCTTAACAGTTTCTCCTCCTCCAAACTATTCAACTCCGCATTCATAATTATGGGGGAAGAGTTGTCCTCATCAAGAAATGCATACTTTAGGTTGGGAGGCAAGGGTTTGAGCTCCAACTTGGAAGCTTCTACTTTGGATTCCTCCTTGTGAAGTTCTTCAACCTTATGGGAAGGAGATGACACCAAGTATGTTGGAATAGATTCAAGCAATCCTATGTGTTCAGCGACTTGAGGGTCTTCATCATCCTGAGTTGCACTTTTACCTTGCACCAATACCTTCTCAAGAGGGGATTCATAGGAATTTCCCATAAATGTGCTATAGACTATAGAATCAAGCACATCAATTTTAAAACACTCCTCTTTTCCCATGGGATGCTTCATTGCGTTAAAAACATTGAAGATCACTTCTTCATCACCAACCT
Organism: Biancaea sappan; assembly: GCA_037074585.1. Classification (NCBI taxonomy): domain Eukaryota; kingdom Viridiplantae; phylum Streptophyta; class Magnoliopsida; order Fabales; family Fabaceae; genus Biancaea; species Biancaea sappan. The sequence goes on along the minus strand of CM073495.1, from coordinate 14,196,163 downwards.
TCAAGGTCAACGTTCCATCGACTGCATTGATCAATGCTCTTCCAGTAGCTAGGAATGGCCTTCCCAAAATGAGGGGTATTTCTTCATCTTCTGCCATGTGGTTCACGCCACTACGATGTCAAATCGCCCAGAATTGAATTGTGGCAATTTGCAGTATAGTGATCCCCAGGTCGTATTCACTCAAGGAGCCTCACTTCTTGATACTAATTAATCGTTCTAAACACCTAAACACTAATTAAGAGTACATAAACTTGGGGGGGGGGGGTTTGTGGCAGTATTAATAAAACAAACAAAACAGCAACTAAATAATACAACAGCAGCAACAGCAGCAACAGTAGCAACAGCAGCAGCAGCAGAAATTGCAAGATATTGACAGTAAAGAGACTATGTAATCAGCCACTAGGATTCATGGGAGTGTAACTATCATTACCTAACTCATTGATTCAATTTTATTCTCATTCCATTGTTTGGTTCTTTATGCAAATGGTTCTAGAATAACATCTAGAATTTAATGCTACTAATTACAGTCAAGAACATCTCTCTACTATAATTAGATGCATTCAGTGGAAAATCTCAACCAAACCAAGTTAAATATATCATCTAACTAGTCATTTCGCCTTCCTCACTTTCCTAATTAGTCAAGCAAGTTTATGTCTTATATAAGTCAGTTTATGTTACATTCTCAAGCTCTAATCAGAATTTGACAGCAAAATAAATATGACAGCAAAACAGAAACGAAATGAGATGAAAATGGAGAATAAAACACTTAGCTTGCATTCTTAGTTCAAGCTACAACATCCCAGTAGTCTAGTGACTAATTACAATGAAAACTTAGCCCTCCATGAAAGCAAAACAGCAAACAACAAAAGCAAAAACAGAGAGGAAGAGAGAGCTGCGAATTTTCTAAGTCTGGTTGCAAAATAAAAGTGTTCTCTTCCTAAAAACTGATGCCCCTTCCATACCTTAGAATATTCTACCCTAGATGCTTTCTTGGATGTTTCTTCCATGATGTGGCAGCACTTTGACAGCAAAACAGCAGCAAAATTAATATTTCTGCAGCAGCAGAAAGGCATGGCAGCAGCAGAATGGTATGGCAGCAGCAGAATTAATATTTCTGCAGCAGAAAGTGACAAACAGCAGCAGAACAGCAGCAGAATATCATGGCAAAATTAATATTTCAGCCATGATATTCTGACCTCCGAATTTTAATGTTTCTGCCCTCAAATTCTGACTACATGGCATTCAATAAGAGTTCAAGTGGGCCTCACATCTAGCATATCCTAGTCAGCATCTACATCACCCAAAAAGTGCCACATTAGCATCTAAATCATCATCTTTGTCCATGTCAACACTTTTCTCTCCAAAATTGAGATTTGTAGGAATTAGATTGAGCATTTTGCAATTCAAGTTCTGAAAATATAAAATTGAAGCACATTTAATCCATAAATAGTTTATACCCAATAAATTCCAAAACATAATAAAATTAGAGAATTGACAAAATTAAAGAGGCAAAAAGGACTAAAATAGGGGCTAAAAAGTATATAAAAATGCCCGATATCAAATCCCCCACACTTGGCCTTTTGCACTCCTGGGCAAAATAATATTCAGAACACCAAAAGACACCAAAGGAAAAATGTGGAAAGCATGCTAGAATAGAATAATTAAAATTTTGAAAAGATTTAGCACTCGAAGGAAATTAATCTTAAATTTCTAAGATTCCAAGCATCATGGCAATTTAATTTGATACTAATGAATTCAAGTAATTAGCCTCCTCACCAGGAATGTGTTTACTCTCTATTCTCTCAAGTGTCTAGGGTAAATCACTCGAAATTCAACTTATCACAGAATTCACTACCATAAGCTTGTCAAGAATCTAAATCTCCACTACTTGAATCCAATACATACTTGAATCAAAAGGACTTTACGAGGTTGTAACGTGGGTAAGAAAAATAGTGGGAAACAAAGGGAAAGATTGAACAATGAAACAAAATATGGTAACAACTCAAGAAAATGAAGAGTATTTACAAGTGAAATATAAGAGACTGAGTATAAATAAATTTGGGTCTCAATGTTCTATCTGCTCCTTTTTTTCATTATTTTCTCTCTTTTTTTTTCAAAATTTTTTTTTATTCTTTCTTTCTTTCTCTTTTTTTTTTCTTCTTGACTGGCCAGTCTTTTTCTTTTGCTTGAGAGGAAGTAGAAGAAATATAGTTCAAAACACCCCAAAATTCACAAGATTTTTCAGCATATCAATCCCTTAAAAGAATTTAAAATACTCCTCACATCTTAAGTTGAGAGAGAAAAATATTGTTGTAGGCAGAAAAAGTGGTGGAAGGACGCAAGAAAGAAAATGGATAAGGCACAAAATGACATACAATGGAAACAATGATAATGGATGGCTATTTGGCTAAAAGTGGTTACAAGAAACAAATGCCTAAATCATTTCCAAGCATGTACAAGATATGTAACCTCAATCAAAGATTCAAGACAAGTTCTAGAGTGACAATCCATGATAGAGAACACACAACAAGAAGAATAGCATTTTTCACTTAGGCTCAAATCCTCACAGCTAAAAGACTATTACTACAAATTCATTAAAATCAACATCATTGCCATTTAACTTGAATTCCTTAGAGAAATAAGGCTAAATTCTCTTCATGCTAAGTCAATCTACACTTTAACTATTTCATCATGTATAATTCTACACCAAAACTCCATCAATTTTTTTTTTCAAAAATAAAACATCAAATTCGGGCAAAACAGAGTAGCAAAATTCTGCACTGCAGAAATTCTGGCGACTCAGCCTTACTGACACAAAACTATACCAAAACAAATGCGAAAGACACTAAATAAAATTCTACAGCTAGGAGACATATAAAGCTTTAAAAACATGTAAAGAAACTAGCAAAATTCGTAGCCAATCAGTACAAAAAATTCATGCAAGACAGCTCAAAAATTCTGGACAGAAACACAGAAAATAGAGGAAACAGCAGGACATTTTTTTTTTTGAAAATCAGCTCCAATTAAATTCTCTCCCCCCACACTTAAACATTGCATTGTCCTCGATGCAAATTATTACCAAACATCAAATAAAATGAGGAGGACATAAATTAAAAGGAGAGAAAGAGTACGGCCTTATCATGGAGCTGGAACGTTGTAGAGTTTGATTTCCTCTACAGTTTCTACTTTGAAGCCCTCGTAGAACTTCTTCAACCTTTGCCCATTTACCATGAACTGCTTGTTGGTGGCCTCATTTTGAATTTCTACTGCACCAAAAGGAAAGACATTAGTAATAACAAATGGGCCAACCCATCTAGAGCGAAGCTTACCGGGCATTAGCTTGAGGCAAGAATTATAGAGAATGACTTTATCTCCTACTTGGAATTCTTTTTTCTCAATTTTCTGATCATGTAAAGCTTTTGTCCTCTCTTTATAGATGCGCGCATTCTCATAAGCCCCTAGCCTTAGTTCTTCCAGTTCTTGAAGTTGCAACTTCCTTTCTTTACTGGCTAGGGTCATGTCCATATTGCATTGTTTAACGGCCCAATATACCTTGTGTGCAATCTCCACCGGCAAGTGACATGCTTTACCAAATACCAAGAGGTATGGAGACATGCCGATGGGAGTCTTGAAAGCGGTTTTATAGGCCCAAAGCACATCGTCAAGCCTCTTACTCCAATCTTTTCTGTTGGGTTGCACAGTTTTCTCTAATATTTGCTTTATCTCTCAGATGGAGACTTCTGCTTGCCCATTGGTTTGGGGGTGGTAAGGTGTAGAGGTTTTGTGCACCACCCCATATTTCTTCAATAGCCCTTGCATGTTTCTATTACAAAAGTGTGATCCTTGATCACTGATTATGGCCTTGGGGACACCGAATCTGCAGAAAATATGTGAACGAAGGAAATCTACAACAACAATAGAATCATCAGTTCTGGTGGCTTTAGCTTCCACCCACTTCGACACATAATCCACAGCAACTAAGATATATATGAAGCCAAAAGAAACAGGAAAAAGTCCCATAAAGTCAATACCCCAAACATCAAAAACATCACAAAAAAGAAGAGGTTGTTGAGGCATTTCATTTCTTTTAGACACATTTCCAGTTTTTTGACACCTAGAACAGTTTTTGCAAAAATCAAAGGTATCCCTAAACAAAGTAGGCCAATATAAACTAGAATCTAACACTTTTCTAGCTGTTCTTTGGGGACCAAAGTGTCCACCACATGCAAGAGTATGACAAAAATTCAGCACAGATGCAAATTCATGATTTGGAATACATCTCCTAATAATTTGGTCACTACAAATTTTCCACAAATAAGGGTCATCCCACACATAGTACCTAGCCTCGCTTCTTAATTTGTTCAACTGATGTTTATTTTGGTATGCAGGCAATTCAAATGCAACAAGATAATTCACTAAATCAGCATACCAAGGCTCACTAATACCATGCAAAAGGAGGAAACACTCATCTGGAAAATTGTCTCTTACAGGGAGATGTTCTAATGGAAGATCAGAAAGCCTACTCAAGTGATCTGCTACTACATTCTCTGCCCCACTCTTATCCTTGATTTCCACATCAAATTCTTAGAGGAGCAACATCCATCTAAGCAATCTTGGCTTTGCATCTGGTTTCTTCAACAAATATTTCAGTGCTGCATGGTCAGAAAACACAATTACTTTGGAGGCAAGCAAATATGATCTAAATTTTTCTAAAGCAAAAACAATTGCTAAAAACTCCTTCTCCGTGGTTGTGTAATTTGATTGAGCTGAATCAAGGGTACGGGACGCATAAGCTATGACATGCAACTTCCTCTCTACTCTTTGTGAAAGTACTGCTCCAACAGCAAAATTTGAGGCATCACACATGAGCTCAAAGGGAAGCTCCCACTGTGGAGGTTGGATGATAGGAGGGGAGGTAAGTTGCTTCTTCAACTCATCAAAAGCTGACCTGCAAGCATCATTAAAAATGAAATCAGTTTCTTTTTGGAGGAGTTTAGATAGGGGTAGAGCGATCTTACTGAAGTCCTTGATGAATCTCCTATAAAATCCTGCATGGCCAAGAAAAGAGCGAACTTCCCGCACAGAAGCGGGGTAAGGTAAAGAAGAGATAACATCAACTTTGGCTTTATCTACTTCTATGCCACGTGGTGACACTATGTGGCCTAGGACTATTCCTTGCTCTACCATGAAATGACATTTTTCATAATTCAAGACCAAATTTTTCTCCATGCATCTCTCAAGTACTCTCTCCAAATTTTTCAAACATGCATCAAATGAGTCTCCATAAATAGAAAAATCATCCATGAACACTTCCATGCAATCCTCTAACAAATCAGGAAATATGCTCAACATGCATCTTTGAAAAGTGCTAGGTGCATTACAGAGACCAAAAGGCATGCGTCTATATGCAAAAGTACCAAAAGGACAGGTGAAGGTAGTCTTCTCCTGATCTTCAGGTGCAATGTGAATTTGAAAATACCCAGAAAAACCATCAAGAAAATAGTAATGAGACTTGCCAGCAAGTCTCTCAAGCATTTGATCAATAAAAGGAAGGGGAAAATGATCTTTTCTAGTTGCTTGGTTCAACTTCCTATAATCAATGCAAACACGCCAACTGTTTTGAACTCTAGTAGGCACTAACTCATTATTTTCATTTGCTCTAACAGTTACCCCGATTTTCTTTGGCACTACTTGCACTGGGCTCACCCACTTACTATCAGAGATAGGATAAATAATACCAGCTTGGAGGAGCTTACTTACCTCCTTCTTGACCACATCAAGAATCATGTGGTTGAGTCTTCTTTGGGGTTGCCTTACTGGTTTCGTCTCTTCTTCAAGGAGAATTCGGTGCATGCACACTGATGGACTAATTCCAGGAATGTCTGCTAGAGTCCACCCAATCGCCTTCTTATTCTTTTTCAGTAAACTGATCAATTTTTCTTCTTGATTGGGGTTCAAGTTGTTAGCCACAATGATTGGAAGTTTGTCTCCTACTTCCAAGAAGGCATACTTGAGGTTTTCTGGTAAAGCCTTCAACTCCAATGCAGGTGGTTGGATGGAGGATGGAATTAGTTTTTGTGGAATCACATCCAAGGAGGCACCTACAAATTCAGTTTGCTCAAAGACAGAATCCTTGGCTAAAGAGGAGGAAGGGTTAGCAGCACAAGAGGAAAGAGATGAAGAATGTGCAACATTACAATTTAAATCACTACACCTACAACTACCTAAAACAGAAATAAAATCTAAGTGTAAGCTAGAGAAATTTACAGAATCAGAATCCAAATCACTATGTAAATCAGAATGCAACTCAGAATTGTCAGCATTTAGAGAGTTTTCAATTTTAGTGCAAGCATGACAAAATTCAGAACCAGCACAATTGCATTCAAAGACATCTACCAAATCAGAGAATTCAGGAAAATCAGAAATTAATTCAGTTTGGAAATCATCACATGCCTCATCAACTAAGTAATCCAAAAAGTTAACCACATGCACATTGGAATGATTTTCTATAGGATGTTTCATGGCATCCAAAATGTTAAAATCAATTTTGTTACCAGCAAACTCCATTGACAAAGTCCCTTCATGCACATTAATGATGGTTTTTGCAATTTTTAGAAAAGGTCTACCAAGTATTAATGGTGCATGGCCAGGAGTATTATCATTTTCCATATCAAGCACATAAAAATCAGCAGGAAAAATGAGATCTTTAACTCTTACCAGGACATCTTCTAAAACTCCTGCTGGATGTGCTGTGCTCCTATTGGCAAGTTGGACAATCACTCCAGTTGGTGAAAGAACACCAATCTTGAGGCTCGAGTACACTGATTTGGGCATAACATTGATTGAGGCTCCCAAATCCAGCATAGCATTGGAGAACTCCATGTTGCCTATTGTGCATGGTATTGTGAAAGTTTCAGGATCTTTGCACTTGGGTGGCATGGGTGGTTGGATGAGTGCAGACACATTTCTTCCCAAATTGACTCTCTCATTACCCCTTAAACGCCTCTTATGAGTGCACAACTCTTTGAGGAACTTGGCATACTTGGGGATTTTCTTAATTGCTTCCAAAAGTGGGATATTGACCTCTATTTTCCTGAAGGTCTCCATGATCTCTTTATCCATGTCAGATTCAGAAGCTTTCCTTGATTGAGTCTGCCTATTGGGAAAAGGAAGAGGAATTTTCTAAACCACTTCTTCATCCTTTTTATTTTGCTCACTGGTTGAAGATGAAGGAACACTTTCCTGGACATTTGATTTTTCTGGTTCAGATTCAGAAGCTGGACTGTCTACTTGTTTGCCACTCCTCAAGATGATGGCACTCACATTGCCTCTTGGGTTGATCACTGGTTGGGATAGCAAACTCCCTGAACCTTGGCTTTTCAGCTCATTGACTGTTGTGGCTAACTGGCCAATCTTAGTTTCCAAATTCTGCATATTTGTTTCTGTCCTTTGCTGGAACTAAAGAGTATTGGCAGTCAGTTGCTTCATTAGATCCTCAAGACTAGGCTCAGGTTTCTTGGGTGCTGGAGGAGGTGTATGGCTAGCTTCAGGTTGGTTGTATCTTGCATGGGGTGGCTGGTAAGGGGGGTTTGATGTATTCCCATACTTGAAAGTTGGATGATCACGCCACCCAGGATTGTAGGTGGAGGAATATGGGTCATATCTCTGTTGTTGTGGCTGCATGGGTCTACCAGGGAATATACCAGCACATGACTTAGTTGGGGTGTTTTGCAGCTGAGGGCATTGATCAGTATGGTGGGTATTCAGGGAACAAATACCACAGACTGAAGGAGGAGGGGCTTGTTGTTGTGTTCTCTGATTTAATGCCAATTGCCTCACCATTGAAGCTAATTCTTCCAATTTATTTTCTATCCTTTGCTGCTCCATGGGAGGTGTCCTCACCTCATTGACAGTAACTGTTGGATCACTCAATCTGGTGCCAAATTGCTGAGCATTTTGGGCCATCTTGGCTAACAATTCGTTTGCTGCAGAAGGAGTCTTATCCACCAATGCCCCACCAGCAGCTGCATCAACTATATATCTGTCCATAGGCAGTAATCCTTTATAGAAATATTGGATGAGAAGCTGCTCTGAAATCTGGTGGTTTGGACAGCATGAGTAAAGCTTCTTAAACCTCTCCCAATATTCATGCAGAGACTCACCATTCAACTGTCTAATCCCACTGATATCCTTCCTGATTACTGCTGTTCTGGAGGCTGGAAAGAATTTTTCTAAGAACAACTTCTTCAGCTCATCCCATCTTGTTATCAAGGTAGTGGGTAGATAGTAAAGCCAATCCTTGGCTACCCCATCCAGAGAGAAAGGAAATGCTATTAATTTGATCTGTTCTTCTCCAACTCCATGTGGTCTCATGGTAGAGCAGACAACATGGAACTCCTTTAAGTGCTTGTGCGGATCTTCTCCTGCAAGACCATGAAACTTAGGCAACAAATGGATTAGACTAGATTTTAGTTCAAAGTTAGCATCCAACTCAGGATAATTTATGCACAATGGTTGATAATGCACATCAGGTGCAATCAACTCTTTAATTGATTGTTCTTGCCTATTTTGAGGCACTTGTGCATTTTGGTTATCCATCCCAATTATCCCAGCTGACTCAGAATCTGTAGACTCCAACACAATATCAGATTCGGAATCTGATTCAACTTCTACACTGTCAACAGCTAACTCAACAATTTCAGCAAGAATTTCAGAAACTATACTAGTCCTAATGCTATTACTTCTCACTAGCCTATGGAAGGTCCTATCAATTTCTAGATCAAAAGGTGGTAAGTCCACGTGACCAGACCTTCTCATATACTTAGAAAGGGCACAAATTCACAAGGAAACAACAAGAAAACAACAAAAACAACTAAATCACTACAAAAGACTCCAACCGATGAAAATCACAAAAAATTTAAGTATCTCAGAAAAATCTGATTTTTCATGGAACAATTCTTGACAAATTGGAGAGACCAACACAAAAAACAGAATTCAAAAATTCAAACTACAAAAATCACACTAAAAATCATAATTAATTAGAAAAATCAAAAAAATAGTAAAAAATAGAAAAGAGGGCCTAAACGATGGAATTTTGCAAAATGGCCGCCCAAGATGATCCTTTGGATAATCATGTGGTTGGAATTTGCTTAAAATGTCAAAAACTAGTGGTATACCAAGTTTGAGGTCAATCGGAGGTAGTTAGTTTTTTGCCTATGAATAGTAACCGATAAAAACTCAAAAACTTGTAAACCGTTTCAACAATACTAGATAACTTAAAATTAAACAAAGAAACACTTAAACAACTAATTAGATAACTTGGAAGTGAATTGGCTCCCCGGCAACGGCGCCAAAATTCTGGTTCACGCCACTACGATGTCAAATCGCCCAGAATTGAATTGTGGCAATTTGTAGTATAGTGATCCCCAGGTCGTATTCACTCAAGGAGCCTCACTTCTTGATACTAATTAATCATTCTAAACACCTAAACACTAATTAAGAGTACATAAACGTGGGGGGGGTTTGTGGCAGTATTAATAAAACAAACAAAACAGCAACTAAATACTACAACAGCAGCAACAGCAGCAACAGCAGTAACAGCAGCAGCAGCAGAAATTGCAAGATATTGACAGTAAAGAGACTATGTAATCAGCCACTAGGATTCATGAGAATGTAACTATCATTACCTAACTCATTGATTCAATTTTATTCTCATTCCATTGTTTGGTTCTTTATGCAAATGGTTCTAGAATAACATCTAGAATTTAATGCTACTAATTACAGTCACGAACATCTCTCTACTATAATTAGATGCATTCAGTGGAAAATCTCAACCAAACCAAGTTAAATATATCATCTAACTAGTCATTTCGCCTTCCTCACTTTCCTAATCAGTCAAGCAAGGTTATATCTTATATATATAAGTCAGTTTATGTTACTTCTCAAGCTCTAATCAGAATTTGACAGCAAAATAAACATGACAGCAAAACAGAAACGAAATGAGATGAAAATGGAGAATAAAACACTTAGCTTGCATTCTTAGTTCAAGCTACAACATCCCAGTGGTCTAGTGACTAATTACAATGAAAACTTAGCCCTTCATGAGAGCAAAACAGCAAACAACAGAAGCAAAAACAGAGAGGAAGAGAGAGCTGCGAATTTTCTAAGTCTGGTTGCAAAATAAAAGTGTTCTCTTCCTAAAAACTAATGCCCCTTCCATGCCTTAGAATATTCTACCCTAGATGCTTTCTTGGATGCTTCTTCCATGATGTGGCAGCACTTTGACAGCAAAACAGCAGCAGAATTAATATTTCTGCAGCAAAAAGTGACAAACAGCAGCAGAACAGCAGCAGAATATCATGGCAAAATTAATATTTCAGCCATGATATTCTGACCTCTGAATTTTAATGTTTCTGCCTTCAAATTCTGACTACATGGCATTCAATAAGAGTTCAAGTGGGCCCCACATCCAACATATCCTAGTCAGCATCTACATCACCCAAAAAGTGCCACATTAGCATCCAAATCATCATCTTTGTCCATGTCAACACTTTTTTCTCCAAAATTGAGATTTGTAGGAATTAGATTGAGCATTTTGCAATTCAAGTTCTGAAAATATAAAATTGAAGCACATTTAATCCATAAATAGTTTATACCCAATAAATTTCAAAACATAATAAAATTAGAGAATTGACAAAATTAAAGAGGCAAAAAGGACTAAAATAGGGGCTAAAAAGTATATAAAAATGCCCGATATCACCATGTCCAAAACTACAAAGTCCACCGGAAATATGAATTTATCAACCTTGACCAAGACGTCTTCTACTATCCCATAAGGATGCTTGATTGAGCGATCGGCCAATTGGAGAGTCATCATTGTCGGCTTGACTTGCCCTATCCCAAGTTTCTCAAAAATAGAATGGGGCATAAGGCTAACGCTTGCCCCAAAATCACATAAAGCTTTACCAAAAGTGACCTCTCCAATTGTGCAAGGAATAGAGAAGCTACCCGGGTCTTTGAGCTTAGGAGGTAATTTCTTTTGGAATATGGCACTACATTCCTCCGTTAGCAAGATTGTTTCATCATCCGGAATCCTTCTCTTCTTAGATAGAAGTTCCTTCATGAACTTCACATAAGATGGAATTTGTTCCAGAGCCTCAACAAACGGTATGTTGATATGAAGTTTCTTAAAAACCTCCAAGAATTTACTAAACTGTTGCTCATCCTTTTGCTTGAGGAGGCGTTGGGGAAATGGCGCTTTGAGTGGTGGTATGGGAGGTTTGGCCACACTTATCTTTTCTTTTTTCTGTTCCTCCCTCACAACCTTTGGAGAAGTGTCACGACTTCTCGATCCTTCACCTTCAACTAGATCCTCATTCTCTTTTTCAATCATCCTCTCTCTTCTGGGAATCGGTTCTATTATCCGCCCACTTCTGGTAGTGATAGCTTTGATATACTCCTTTGGGTTGACTACTGTATCACTTGGGAGAGAACCTTGAGGTCTATCAGCTAGTTGTCTCGCAATTTGGCCTACTTGAGTCTCTAAATTACGAATGGAAGCTTCTTGGTTTCGAAAGCCACTTCTTGTCTCCTCCATGAATGTAGAAGTGTGTTGCATGAAGGATATAGTCTGTAGAGTCAACTTTTCTAAAGCACTTTCCAAAGAAGAGACTTTCTCACTCGACTGAGGTTGAGAGGAAGAGCTCTGATATGACTGTTGTGGCTTATGAAACGTGTTCTGATTTTGATTCTGATTCCCCCATGAAAAGTTTGGATGATTCCTCCATCCTGGATTGTAAGTTTGCGAATAAAGATTGTTTTACCCTTTGTGTTGATTTCCCATATAGTTTACTTGCTCTGAAGAAGAGCTAAACATATTACCAGGGCACTCTTCATTCGAATGGCTACCAGAACAAAAATCACAGATGATGGCTGGATGGTTAATGGAATTCACCTTTGCTACATCAAGTTTCTTGTTTAATTCTGCCATTTGTTGAGAGATCAACTTGTTTTGGGCCAAAAGAACATCCAAGGTGCTGACTTCCAACATTCCCATAGTTTTCTTCATCGATGTCCTTTCCCCATGGTATTGATAATCATTACAAGCCATAGTAGCGTACAGATCCATTGCTTGCTCGGGAGTCTTGCTATTTAGAGCTCCACCAGCCGCTGCATCAACTACTGTTCTTGTTTGAGGGAGAAGTCCAACTTAGAAACTCTGAGCTTGAATCCAAAGCTCAAATGAGTGGTGGGGGCATTTTCTCAGGATTGCATTATACCTCTCCAGGGTTCGCTTAAGGACTCGTTCTCTTGTTGCCTGAAAGTGGTGATCTCTTCTCGGATCTTTGAAGATCTAGATGGGGGAAAATACCTTGTGAGAAATTTTTGGACCAAATCCACCCATGTTGTAACACTTCCCTTGGTAAGGACTCCAACCAAATAAGTGCTTTATCCTTCAAGGAAAAAAGAAAGCATCGGAGTCTGATCACTTCTTCAGGTACCCCATTTAACTTTATCATATCACAGATTTGCAGGAAGCGTGAGATGTGTGAATTGGGGTCTTCAAAGGGATGCCCACCAAACTGGTTGCTCTGAATTAATTGAAGAAGGGCTGGGTTTACTTAAAAATTAGTAGCTTCCACCGGTGGTTGTGCAATGCTAGCACTACACCCCTCCATAGTTGGAATGTTATAATCCATGAGGGTTCTTGCGAGAGGGGGAACTGGAGCATTCTGTTGAGGATTAGGATTATGCTCAGCCATCAGTGCGGTTTGAGTTTGCTGAGCTCGTCTAGTTTCTCTGGTTTGCCGTCAGCTTGCGCGAGCTGACCTTTCAATTTCTGGGTCAAATTCTAACGAACTTGGGTCGGTGGTACCTCGCATAAACCAAAGATTTGTATAAGATAAAGAATATAAACAAAAACAACAGTATAAATAAGTATAAATGTATGATTTGAAGTATAACTATGAAAAGAAAAAATAAGGTCCAAACTACAACCCTACTAGCTACTCTTAATATTGTTAACACCGTCAGTCCCCGGCAACGGAGCCAAAAACTTGATGCGCTATTCCCCGACAAGTGTATCGGGTCGCACAAGTAGTAAAGTGAGAGAGAAAGAGTTATCGTCCTCAGGGATTGACTTTAACAATTACCAATTTCACTAGCTCAAATTATATTTGGACAATTGAAAAGGTAGAGTGGATGAGTCTAAAGTTAAAGATAGTAAATTAAATTAAGACACTAAGTTAGCTAGCACAATGAAATCTATATGAGAACAAAGCGGGCATAGGGGATTGATTTTACTTAGCTCCTAATCTGATTAATTCATAGACAAACTAATCTTTGAGTCATTAAAGAATACTTCAATACATTTGCAAATTCCTCTTATTGCCGATTAATTCATAGACAAACTAATCTTTGAGTCATTAAAGAATACTTCAATACATTTGCAAATTCCTCTTATTGTTGATTAAGTTCACAACGATATTTGAACCCAATGTCTTGGTGAAACAAATCTACCTCACTCAATTAATTAGCTAATGACTTAGTCAAATTAATTGATTCGGCGTTTAAGTGTAAGAACTCATAAAAACCACTCAATTAAGGTTATCTATGTCTAGACTAACCCAAATTATGGTAGAAATTACAAAGGCAAGTCCATATCAAGCTATGTCTAGCACTAATATAAACCCTAAGTTCATTGAAGATGGTAGCTAAGCATCCAAGAGTGATAAAAAATAGTAAAGTCTACTCCAAATACCGAAATTGCAAATATATTAAAGCATTCAATAACAAAGCTTCATAGGAGTCAATTATATCAATCCCCTAACCCTAGAGACTTAGTTACACATGGTGGAAGAAGAGAAAAACATCACAAATACATAAATAAACATGATACAAGAGGAAGGAGAGAAAGAAATAAGCATCAAACTCAATAGAGAGTAGGTTTCCCTTCCTCCCCAATTTTGCCCTAGCAGAGCTCCTTCTTCTCCAGCTAAAAGATCCCCAAAAATGGTTCAAAAATCCAATTTATAGGCACATGTTAGGATCCCGGCGCACAGGCGCCCTGCGTGGCGCCTGGGCGCCATGCAGAAAATGCTGGAAAAATCACTTTGTGGCGCCTAGGCGCCCTAGGTGGCGCCTGGGCGCCACCTTCATTCCTCGAGACAGAGAGTTGGGTTGCTGGCGCCTCTAGGTGCCCCGTGTGGTGCCTGGGCGCCAGCAATTAATTGTCTGGTAGAGAGTTAGAGCTTTGGTGCCTTAGGTGCCAGATTTCGAATTTTGCCATTTGTGTTCAGGTTTCTTCAACTTTCCAACCTGTATCATACAAAATATATACCTACAAGGAAAACAACAAAAAATTACTCCAAAATGTAGGGAAAAAGGGATAAAAAGGGCAAGAACAAGGAGAACTACAAAATATAAATAAAATGCGAGAACTAAGATAAGGAATGCAAAAAGGAAAGTGAAATAGGAGCAAGGGAAGGAAAAAGCCCAATAAAACCATAGGAAGATAACGAAAATAAAGGACTTATCAAAATGTTTTTACTTAAATTATTATTATTGTTATAATGATATTGTGGTTTAATAGAGATTATGGGATACGTTTGATACCCATCTATAATAATTATAAAGTTTTGGATGAGGTTTTATATGAGTTGTGTAGTTATATTCTTATAGATTTAAAAATGTGGGGGTATTTTGCAAAAGTTCATGTTACATGACTATGATAAAAATAAATTAACTATAAAACCTTAGTTATTATGTTGATAATATTTTTTCTTTGTGATTAGTGAAAATATTTTTTTTAATTAAAGATAGATATGTATATATGTGGAAGTGATAGATGGTAAAGATTATTAGTTGTCTGTATATGTGTGATGTAAATGTTACATAAAGTCAAACATTCCTTTATGTCTGGTGTTGACATGAAAGACATGGGTGAAGTAAATGTGATTTTGGAATTAAAACCATAAGGAAAGGTGATGATATTTTACTATCACAAGAACGTTATGTTCAAAATTGTCCTAAAAGTTTGATCATCAAGATGACAAATAGTGAAAAAATCCTTATGATTTTAACACTCAGTTAAGAAAAACATAGGAGAGTCTCTGTTGTATTTAATAAACTTTACTTAGCCTGACATATCATGTGTTATGTGTCAGATGAGTGTCTATATGTACACAATTCCAATAAAAGAGTTGAGAAGTATCGTAATTTTCCCATTGTATTATAAAAATACAATGATATTAACTGAATCTTTGATTCAGATGAGACAAAGTCCACTTGTGGTTAAAACCTCACCCTTAATGGTGGGACGTTATTTTGGAGAGAGCAGTCATACAAATTTATAGGTTCACTATAAAATCAAAGTTTAATGCTCTGGTGTTGGCTGAAAACAAGACTAAGTAGTAGAAAAACTTCTTAGCAAATTTTTTAGTTTGGTAAGAGCCCAATGATGTTAGTGTTTGTGTTTTGTGATTACCAAGTAGCAATAGTCATTGTAAAGAACAAACTTTCAATGGTAAGAAAAGACACTTGTGTTGAGACACAAGGTTATCAAGCAATTGCTAAAAAATGAAATTTGAAGTATACTGATCAGTTCTGTAAAGTCAAAAGTGAATTTGGCCAATTCACTGACTAAACATGCATGTAAGAAGGAAATTAGTCCTTCACACATCGAGGGGAATTGGACTTAAGCCAATATGAAATTAACAGTGGCGGGAACCTAACCTTTGTGATTGAAGATCCCATGAAGAAGGTTCATATGGGTAATAACAAGTCATCTATTAATTTTTCTAGCACTATATTCTTAGTCTATTTCCTATGGTGTTAAGTGTGAAAGTGCTAAAATGCATTGACTTATAGGTTGAGCGTAAGCTCTTTATGATCTTTATAGCTCTACATTGAGGGCAGTGTATTCATTGCAGATATGCTTGATGAAGTCACCTATTTGAATGTAGAGTGGGGCCACTCCCATGAGATCGTGGTGAAGCCTTTAGAGTACTCATGAATTCCAGGCACACGCATGGCTGAAATAACGTGCACAACGGTGTTAATAGCAGAAATGTGGGGGGTAAGATACAACTCTTAATGTCACTATCTTACGACTAAGAGTATGTTAGTTCATAGAAGCTATATGCTTCACTGACTACTTTATAAGATTAATTTTATCGGTCTAGATCTGGTTCATAGTCTAAAAAAAGACACTAGATGAATGCGTCTACACCCATATGCGTAACCCAAAAGTTTTTTGAAATATGTTTTGAAATATGTAGGGGATTGTTGTGAAAATAGCCTTTCAAAGGCTTTGTATTTCAAAATATCTTTTTAATTTATTTATTTTACCTAAACAGAGGTAAATTTAGTTGTTATGAAATTAACTTGGGTTAATATTAGAAAATTAAGAGCTTACAGTTTTAATTACATTATTTTAAATTATTTTGAAACTGCTCATTAATTTTTCTATAACTGCCCATCAATTGCTCTTAATTTTATTTAAAATTTGTGTCTGCCTCATTATGGTTCAGTGGCTATAAAAGGATTACTGATCCCCCTCATTTTACACACTCACACAACAAACAATTGTACTTTTCTCTCTTCCCTCTCTTAAACTCTTTGGGTTATGCTCTTCAAAATTTTTACTGTTCTGTGGCCTGAAAACCTTTCTCAGAAAAATCCGTTTAATCCTGGAGGGAGTTCTGTAGACGCAAATTTTTAGCTGTGGTCGTGGAATAAATTTCTTAAGAGATGACACTATAACTAAACTCGTTAATCTAATATTTAGAATTACCAAGAAAGGAGAGAAAGGGAAGTAAGAACTATCTACATGTCTGAGAAAACTGCTGTAACTTAAGAAATTCATAAAGCAGCTGGGAAAATATGAAAACAGAGTAATTCTCTTAGTTTAGAACGACTGCGGTGGTAGTCGCCATCGCTGCAGCAATGTCTAAAGCCAGTACACTGATCAAGACCGATGCAGACAACGGCTAGTTTCACTGCTGCAGCTGCAATGAATAGATAAAGCAGAAGTCCAAAGCTCTATTCCTCAGGTTTCACTTAGTTACATTTATTTTAGCAATCTAAATCAATCATACCAGATGCACACAACACCCATACAATTAAAATAGAAATTCAAGTTTCTTGAATATTCAGATAGCCATTTAAAATGTTTTTGGATTAATCCAATTATCATTTCTCTCTCTTGGTCAGTACTGTTCACGTTAAACCAGAAGCATATGAGTAATTATGCACATAACCTATCTAATCAATTAAAATCACACAGCAACTTTGTTTATTTTGCACTTTTTCTGGTTTGCTCCAAGCTCTCAGCCAACACCCATTAATTAACACAAACTATCTCAAATTCTAATGTTCATCCTACATATAATTAGATGTAATAACTTTGACTAATAATGTAGCAACACTACAAAAAAAAATTGACTTTTGGTGACGGCTAAAGTTGTTGTTAAAAGTCTTTGTCTAAAAGGTTTTTGGTGGCGACTAAAGGAGTTGCCACCAAAAGTCACCCTTTAGTGGTGACTAATCTTTATTTCCAAAAAAAAATTTTTTTTGTGCCAAAAATAAACTGAAAGTCACCTTTAGTTGCTGTTTTAAAAGTCGCCACCAAAAGTTACTAACTATGTTTTGGACCTGGATTGGCCTGACGGGTCGACTTGAGACCCATTCGACCAGCGCGGTCTTAGCCAATCTAATAACTCACTATTTTGAGGTGACTCATTTTTTGTGTGTGTAATATTCAAGTTTATATAAAATTAAACCAAACATATGCATACCTAATATTCGAACCTAAGTCCCTTGCTCTGAACCTTGTATGTCTTGCCATCCTACCACCACTTCATTTTTGTTATATAAAGGCAAATATATATATATATATATATAATATGTTAAAATTATTTTAAGGCAAAAAAATTATAAAATCGAAACGAAACAATATCTAACTTAACAAAAAGTAAATATATTATTACTAATTGATTAAGAGATAAGAAAAAATACAATCATATAATATACAATTTGTTAAAATTGACATAGCCGCCACCAAAAGTTAGACTATTAGTGGTGACTATCATAATTACTACCAAAAGTTTGACTTTTTTTAATTTTTATTAAAAAAATTGACTTTTGGTAGCGATTATCTGAGTCACCACCAAAAGTCTAACTTTTCTTTATTTTATTTAAAAAAAAATGACTTTTGGTGGTGACTATGTTAGTCGCCACCAAAAGTCTGACTTTTTTAATTTTATTTAAAAAATTGCCTTTTGTGGCAACTATTCATCAAAAGTTAGACTTTTAGTGACAACTCGTAAAGTCGCCACCAAAAATTAATTTTCTTAAAATAAAATTAAAAAAAATTAGACTTTTGGTGGTGATTCACATAGTCACTACCAAAAGTTAGACTTTTAGTTGAGACTATCATAGTTGCCACCAAAAGTTTACTTTTAGTTCCTACTAAAAGTCCACTTTTGGTGACAACTACTAAAGTCGCCACTAAAAGTTAATTTTCTTGTAGTGAATCAGTGAAAGATTGCAACAAAAACCAACATTATAAGCCCCAATAAACTACTTAGAAGTGTATATCCATAATAATATTAATAATCCCAAACATAGTCAAAAGCAAGGGGAAATTGCAGAAAAAAAATCAATTTAAAACAGCCCATAATCCACGTCTCCAATATGCAAGAATCTCTACCCTTTTACTTGTCTGACAGCACAAAATTTAATACTTAAGACCAACCATTTAACCTTCAATTATTCCTTGTTCTATTTTCACTAAAGTCTATTTAAATTCCAAGATTAATATATTGACCATCAGGTAGCAGTACGTACACATGCAGCTAAAGATTATGCAGAAAAAGTTGAAGCACAAACAATTATTTCATGATTTTCTTCGCGCAGATTATCTTAACAGATTTTCTTAACCGAACAACAAAAAATTTGGCCTTTTAAATGTAGAATTTCAGGGTGCTCGCCTTCTTGTAAGTTAAAACCAGATTCAACAATAAATTCTCTAGGCTCTAAATCCTCAAAACGCTTGCTATGTTCTAAGGACATAAATCTAGACAAATCAAAATTCCTACAAGAAGAAGACTCTCCTTGACTTTTTCTTTGCCACTTTCCAGACCTATCAGCAGTTATAATCCTAGAAAAGCCAAAAAGAATTTCTAAAATATAAGCTAAAACCCTAAAATTCACATCAGACATTTCAATTCCCTTTTTAGTCAAAAAGAAATTTTTTTTTGTTTTTTTTGTTTTTTTGTTTTTTGAAATAAAATGCAAAAGGGGAACTAACATTCATTTAACAGCCATATCTTGAAAATGTGAAGCATCTAAATTTGAAATTTTCTGAAAAGATGAATGTTCCCTTTTATTGTTTTGAAAAAAAAATTTTGTTGAAATTTTTGATGAAAAATAAATAAAAGACCATGAAAGGGAAAAGAAATTACCGGAAATGGAAAGGAGGATCGTGAAGCACCACACAGCCACCAAAACGCAGATAACAAGAGTGAAGAGGTGTGGTCACGATGGGAAGGCAAAAATGGTGAAAAGGGAAGGAAGGTGTATGGAAAGTGGGGGAAAGAGGAATGGTGGGATATGGAGAGTGAAACTCACTGAAAATGGGGGCAAAGGAGGGCTGCACGGTGGAGGTCCACTGACTTCAAAGAAAAGGGGCTGCTAGGGTTTGAGGGGGGTAAAAATGAGGCTAAAAATGAAGGTGGGGCTTAAATATGGACGTGGAGCCTGGGCGCCACGTTGAAATAACTGCCCTGCAGAAGTCGAGGCGCCTCAGGCGCCCTATGTGGCGCCTGGGCACTAGCCAACCCGAGAGTTTGCCCTCTGGCGCCTCAAGGTGCCCTGAATGGTACCTAGGCGCCAGCGTGACAGCAAGCCAGAAAAGTAATGTTTAGCAGCAGACCTGCCCCCCAAGCAAACTAGGCAATGTTCGAGCACAAAAAATGAGAATAGTGAATCACACGAGTTGCAGCAAGCAACAGAAAATGCAGCAATCAAACACAAATACTCAATTCAAGCAACATGGGCAATTTCAGCATATCATTCCTACAAGATTGTTTCATCCAAATTGCACAAATTAAGCAGCACATACACATACAAATGGACAGCAACATTAACATAGCCACAACAACAACAAGAACACAATACTGAAAAGCAGTAAAAGACTGAAATTAAAAGAGAAAAGTGAGAGACTTGGGTTGCCTCCCAAAAAGCGCTAAATTTATAGTCCTTAGCTAGACTTTACCCGGTTTCTTCATGATAGAGTTGAAAGGAGCATGGATGAGCACTTGGGTCGGCTCTTTTCTCCCAAATAATGTTTTAACCGTTGTCCGTTGGCTTTGAAGCTTGCCTCCGTTTCCATGTTGGAAAGCAGCACCGCTCCATGAGGAAAGACCTCCTTGATTACAAACGGGCCAGACCATCTTGACTTTAGTTTTCCAGGAAAGAGCCTCAATCTGGAATTGTACAAAAGCACCAATTACCCATGCTCGAAACTCCTAGGAATGATTCGCTTGTCGTGCCATTGCTTAGCCTTTTCTTTGTAGATCCATGCACTTTCATGGGCTTGAAGCCTAAATTCATCCAGTTCATGAAGTTGCAAGATCCGCTTCTCTCCGACCGCCTTCGAATCAAAGTTGAGAAATTTAGTAGCCCAGAAGGCTTTGTGCTCTAATTCTATAGGTAGATGGCAAGCCTTCCCATACACCAACAGATATGGGGACATCCCAATTGGTGTCTTCAGAGTTGTTCGGTAGGCCTATAGTGCATCATCTAGCTTAGAAGCCCAATCTTTCCTTGAGGAATTGACTATTTTCTCCAAAATCCGCTTTAATTCTCGATTCGATACTTCCACTTGGTCGCTTATTTGCGGATGATAAGGAGTTGCAACTCGATGCTTTACGCCATACTTTCCCAATAAAGAATCAAGTTTCTTGTTGCAAAAATGTGTGCCTTCATCACTAATCAAGGCCCTCGGCACGCCAAATCTTGAGAATATATTCTTTTTGAGAAAGTTCATCACTACATGAGCATCATTGGTTCTAGTTACAGAAGCTTCAACCCACTTTGATATGTAATCAACTGCTACGAGTATGTAGACATTGGAATAGGACGATGGGAAGGGGCCCATAAAGTCAATCCCCCAAATGTCAAATAACTCTACCTCAAGAATTAAGTTCATAGGCATCTCATGCCTCTTGGAGATGTTTCCCGTCTTTTGACATCTTTCACGTTGCTTTACATACTCATAAGCATCTTTCAACATGGTTGGCCAATATAACCCTGATTGCAATACCTTGGTGGCTGTCCGATCACCACTAAAATGACCCCCATATCCCGAAGCGTGGCAATGCCATAGGATGTCTTTAACCTCCTCTTGAGGCACACATCTTCTAGTAGCCCATCCTTACATCTTTTCAGTAGGTAAGGTTCATCCCAAACATAGAATTTGGCTTCATGAAGAAATTTTCTTAATTGATGTCCATTTAACTCCATTGGGAGAATTTTTGCTGCTTTGATATTGGCCATATCAGCATACCATGGCAGTTCTTGGATGGCAAGGAGTCGTTCATCCGAAAATTCTTCCTTTATAAGAATATGGTCATTATTGTGTTCTTCCTGGGTTTCAATTCGTGATAAGTGGTCGGTCACCACATTTTCTACCCCATTCTTATCTCTTATCTCCAAATCAAACTCTTGGAGCAAAAGGATCCAGCGAATCAGCAGTGGGTTAGAGTCTTGTTTAGCGAATAAGTACCTAATTGCTGCATGATCAGTATAAACAACCACTTTAATTCCAACCAAATAAGAACGAAATTTATCAAATGCATAAACAATAGGCAAAAGTTCTTTTTTAGCGGTGGCATAATTCAGTTGTGTGGTATCGAGAACATGGCTAGCATAATAAATCACATGCAGCAACTTATTCTTTCTCTGTCCTAACACAGTACCAACAGCTATATCACTAGCATCACACATCAATTAAAAAGGGAGATTCTAATCAGGTGGAGTAACTATAGGAGCACTAATCAATTTTTCTTTCAAGGTGTTAAAAGCTAACAAGCATGCTTCATCAAAAACAAAAGGCACATCCTTAACTAGGAGGTTGCACAAAGTTTTGGTAATTTTTGAAAAGTCTTTAATAAACCTCTTATAAAATCCAGCATGCCCCAAGAAGCTTTGTACTCCTTTGACATTAATGGGAGGGGGAGTTTTTCTATAATTTCAATTTTATCCCTGTCTACTTGTATTCCTTTAGAAGAGATTTTGTATCCCAACACTATTCCCTCTCTCACCATAAAATGACATTTCTCCCAGTTTAGGACCAAATTAGTTTCCTGACATCTTTTTAAAACCAGAGATAAATTGTGAAAATAGTTATCAAAAGAAGAACCTACAACTGAAAAATCATCCATAAAGATTTCAATAAATTTCTCATTCATATAAGAAAATATGGAAAGCATACACCTTTGGAAAGTGGCCGGAGCATTGCAAAGTCCGAAAGGCATCCTCTGGTATGCGAAGACTCCGTATGGGCAAATAAAGGCGGTTTTCTCTTGGTCCTCAGGAGCAATTTCTATTTGGTTATATCTCGAATAACCATCCAGAAAGCAATGGTAATCATGGCCCGCTAGCCACTCCAACATTTGATCAATGAATGGAAGAGGGAAGTGATCCTTTCGGGTGGCATCATTGAGTCTTCTGTAGTCTATGCACACCCTCCATCTAGTTACAGTTCTTGTAGGTATTAACTCATTGACTTCATTTGACACAACTGTTGTTCCACTCTTCTTAGGCACTACATGAACTGGGCTAACCCAAGAGCTGTCAGAAATAGGATAAATCACACCGGCATCCAGAAGCTTCACCACTTCCTTCCTCACTACTTCTTTCATTGTGGGATTCAGTCGCCTCTGTGGTTGCATAACCTCCTTATAATTTTTCTCTATGAGGATTTTATGCATACATATGGAGGGGCTTATTCCCTTCAAATCAGAAATGGACCACCCCATGGCACTTTTGAATTCTCTAAGGACCCTTAATAGTTTCTCCTCCTCCAAACTATTCAACACCGCATTCATAATATGGGAGAGGAGTCCTCATCAAGAAATGTATACTTTAGGTTGGGAGGCAAGGGTTTAGCTCCAACTTGGAAGTTTCTACTTTGGATTCCTCCTTGTGAAGTTCTTCAATCTTAGGGGAAGGAGATGACACCAAGTATATAGGAATGGACTCAAGCAATCCTATGTGTTCAGCGACTTGAGGGTCTTTATCTTCCTGAGTTGCACTTTTACCTTGCACCAATACCTTCTCAAGAGGGGATTCATAGGAATTTCCCATAAATGTGCTATAGATTATAGAATCAAGCACATCAATTTTAAAACACTCCTCTTTTCCCATAGGATGCTTCATTGCGTTAAAAACATTGAAGATCACTTCTTCATCACCAACCTTCAAGGTCAACGCTCCATCGACTACATTGATCAATGCTCTACTGGTAGCTAGGAATGGCCTTCCCAAAATGAGGGGTATTTCTTCATTTTCTGCCATGTCCAAAACTACAAAGTCCACCGGGAATATGAATTTATCAACCTTGGCCAAGACGTCTTCTACTATCCCATAAGGGTGCTTGATTGAGCGATCGGCCAATTGGAGAGTCATCATTGTGGGCTTGACTTGCCCTATCCCAAGTTTCTCAAAAATAGAGTGAGGCATAAGGCTAACACTTGCCCACAAATCACATAAAGCTTTACCAAAAGTGACCTCTCCAATAGTGCAAAGAATAGAGAAGCTACTCGGGTCTTTGAGCTTAGGAGGTAATTTCTTTTGGATTATGGCACTACATTCCTCAGTTAGCATGATTGTTTCATCATTCGGAATCCTTCTCTTCTTGGATAGAAGTTCCTTCATGAACTTCACATAAGATGGCATTTGTTCCAAAGCCTCAGCAAAAGGTATGTTGATATGAAGTTTCTTAAAAACTTCCAAGAATTTACTAAACTGTTGCTCATCCTTTTGCTTGTGGAGGCGTTGGGGAAATGGTGCTTTGAGTGATGGTATGAGAGGTTTGGCCACACTTATCTTTTCTTTCTTCTGTTCCTCCCTCACAACCTTTGGAGAAGTGTCATGACTTCTCGAGCCTTCACCTTTAACTAGATTCTCATTCTCTTTTTCAATCATCCTCTCTCTTCTGGGAATCGGTTCTATTATCCTTCCAAATTGCGAATGGAAGCTTCTTGGTTTCGAAAGCCACTTCTTGTCTCCTCCATGAATGTAGAAGTGTGTTACATGAAGGATGTAGTCTGTAGAGTCAACTTTTCTAGAGCACTTTCCAAAGAAGAGACTTTCTCATTAGACTGAGGTTGAGAGGAAGAGCTCTGATATGACTGTTGTGGCTTATGAAACGTGTTCTGATTTTGATTCTGATTTCCCCATGAAAAGTTTGGATGATTCCTCCATCATGGATTGTAAGTTTACGAATAAGGATTGTTTTGCCCCTTGTGTTGATTTCCCATATAGTTTACTTGCTCTGAAGAAGAGCTAAGCATATTGCCAGGGCACTCTTCATTCGCATGGCTACCAGAACAAAAATCACAGATGATGGCTGGATGGTTGATGGAATTCACCTTTGCTGCATCAAATTTCTTGTTTAATTCAACCATCTATTGAGGGATCAACTTGTTTTGGGCCAAAAGAGCATCCAAGGTGCTCACTTCCAACATTCCCGTAGTTTTCTTCATTGATGTCCTTTCCTCATGGCATTGATAATCATTACAAGCCATAGTAGCATACAAATCCATTGCTTGCTCGGAAGTCTTGTGATTTAGAGCTCCTCCAGCCGCTGTATCAACTACTGTTCTTGTTTGAGGGAGAAGTCCATCATAGAAACTCTGAGCTTGAATCCAAAGCTCAAATGAGTGGTGGGGGCATTTTCTCAAGATTGCATTATACCTCTCTCAGGCTTCACTTAAGGACTCATTCTCTTGTTGCCTGAAAGTGGTGATCTCTTCTCGGATCTTTGAAGATCTAGATGGGGGAAAATACCTTGTGAGAAATTTTTGGACCAAATCCACCCATGTTGTAACACTTCCCTTTAGTAAGGACTCCAACCAAATAAGTGCTTTATCCTTCAAGGAAAAAGGAAAGCATCGGAGTCTGATCGCTTCTTCAGGTACCCCATTCAACTTTATGGTACCACATATTTGCAGGAAGCGTGAGATATGTGAGTTGGGGTCTTCAAAGGGATGCCCACCAAATTGATTGCTCTGAATTAATTGAAGAAGGGCTGGGTTTAGTTGAAAATTAGTAGCTTCCACCGGTGGTTGTGCAATGCTAGCACCACATCCCTCCTTAGTTGGAATGTTATAATCTATTTGCAGGAGGGAGAACTGGAGCATTTTGTTGAGGATTAGAATTGTGTTCAGCCATCGGTGCGGTTTAAGCTTGCTGAGCTCGTCTAGTTTCTCTGGTTTGCCTTTGGCATGCGCGAGCCGACCTTTCAATTTTCGGGTCAAATTCTAATGAACTTGGGTCAGTGGTACCTCGCATAAACCAAAGATTCGTGTAAGATAAAGAATATAAACAAAAACAACAGTATAAATGTATGATTTGAAGTATAACTATGAAAAGAAAAAGTAAGGTCCAAACTACAACCCTACTAGCTACTCTTAATATTATTAACACCGTCAATCCCCGGTAACGGCGCCAAAAACTTGATGCGTTATTTCCCGACAAGTGTATTGGGTCGCACAAGTAGTAAAGTGAGAGAGAAAGAGTTATCGTCCTCAGGGATTGACTTTAACAATTACCAATTTCACTAGCTCAAATTATATTTGAACAATTGAAAAGATTGAGTGGTTGAGTCTAAAGTTAAAGACAGTAAACTAAATTAAGACACTAAGTTGGCTAGCACAACGAAAACTATACGAGAACAAAGCGGGCATAGGGAATTGATTTTACTTAGCTCCTAATCCAATTAATTTATAGACAAACTAATCTTTGAGTCATTAGAGAATACTTTAATACATTTACAAATTCCTCTTATTGTTGATTAAGTTCACAAAGATATTTGAACCCAATGTCTTGGTGAAACAAATCTTCCTTACTCAATTAATTAGCTAACGTCTTAGTCAAATTAATTGATTCAGAGTTTAAGCGTAAGAACTCATAAAAACCACGCAATTAAGGTTATCTATGTCTAGACTAACCCAAATTATGGTAGAAATTACAAAGGCAAGTCCATATCAAGCTATGTCTAGCACTAATATAAACCCTAAGTTCATTGAAGATGGTAGCTAAGCATCCAAGAGTGATAAAAAATAGTAAAGTCTACTCCAAATACCGAAATTGCAATTATATTAAAGCATTCAATAACAAAGCTTCATAGGAGTCAATTACATCAATCCCCTAACCCTAGAGACTTAGTTACACATGGTGGAAGAGCAGAAAAAACATCACAAATACATAAATAAACATGATACAAGAGGAAGAAGAGAAAGAAATAAGCATCAAACTCAATGAAGAATAGGTTTCCCTTCTTCCCCAATTATGCCCTAGCAGAGCTCCTTCTTCTCCAGCCAAAAGATCCACAAAAATGCTTCAGAAATCCAATTTATAGGCTGAGTCACGAACATGTCAAGATCCCGGCGCCTAGGCACCATGCAGAAAAATGCTGGAAAAATCACTTCATAGCACCTAGGCGCCACCTTCATGCCTCGAGACAGAGAGTTAGGTTGCTGGCGCCTCCAGGTGCCCCGTGTGGTGCCTGAGGCGCTGCAATTAATTGGTCTGGCAGAGAGTTTGTGCTTTGGCGCCTGAGGCGCCAGCCTTCGAATTTTGCAATTTCCTTTCAGGTTTCTTCAGCTCTCCAACTTGTATCATACAAAATATATACCTACAAGGAGATACACAAGAATTACTCCAAAATGTAGGGAAAAGGGGATAAAAAGGGCAAGAACAAGGAGAACTACAAAATATAAATAAAATGTAAGAACTAAGATAAGGAGTGCAAAAAGGGAAGTAAAATAGGAGCAAGGGAAAGAAAAAGCCCAATAAAACCATAGGCAGATAATGAAAATAAAGGACTTATTACTCTCTTCACATACATCTGTCTATTGATACTTCATATTTTTTTGAGTTAACTTTGTGAGAGGGGCACTTATCTTGGAGAAGTCCTTAACAAATCGACGATAATATCCTGCCAAACCAAAGAAACTTCGTATCTCAATTATTGTGGTTGGCCTTGGCCATTTTTGTACTGCATCGACCTTGGCTGGATCAACTTGAATTCCCTAGGAAAGCCACTTGGCTCATCCAGAATTCACATTTAGAAAATTTGGCATATAACTAGTGTTCTCTCAGTGTTTATAATACTTTCCTCAAGTGTTGTTCATGTTCCTTGAGGTTTTTGGAATATACCAAGATGTCATCTATGAAAACGATGACAAACTTATCTAGGAATGGTTTGAACACTCGATTCATGAGGTCCATAAATACCGCCAGGGCATTTGTTAATCTAAAAGATAGTACTCAAAACTCATAATGTCTATATCGAGTTTGGAAGGCCGTTTTTGGAATATCCTCCACCTTGATCTTTAACTGGTGGTAACCAGACCTTAAGTCAAATTTGGAGAAGCATTATGCTCATTGCAATTGATCAAATAGATCATCAATGCGAGGTAAAGGGTATTTGTTTCGTATCGTGACCTTGTTAAGCTGCCTGTAGTCTATACATAACCTCAGGGACCCGTCCTTTTTCTTAATGAATAACACTAGTACTCCCCAAGGTGATGTGCTAGGTCCAATAAAACCTCTGTCTAGAAGATCCTGTAGCTGTTCTTTGAGTTCTTTGAGCTCTGAAGTAGCCATTCAGTAGGGAGAGATAGAAATTGGTTGGGTCCTAGGGACCACATCAATGTTAAACTCTATCTCCCTATCTGGAGGCAATCCAGGCAACTCTTTAGGGAAAACATCAGGAAATTCTTTTACTACTGGCACTTTCTCTAAAGTATGTTTTTCTTTATCCACTTTTTTCACAAAGGCTAGATATCCGTAACATCCTTTTCTTAAAAGTCTTCAGGCATTGACAGTCGAAATTAAGTTATTTGATGCTTCGATCCCATTGCCTTGAAAGGAGAAAATTGGTTCTTTAGGTATTTCAAATTTCACCATTTTTTGTGACAATCAATAGTGGCATGGTATGATGCCAGCCAATCTATACCTAAGATAACATCAAATTCCGTTATCTTAAGTAACATTAAATCTGCTAAGGTTTCCATTTCACTAATAGAGACTTTACACGCATTTAGACTATTTTCTACAATTATTAACTCCCCCATTAGGGTTGCCACAAGAAAAGGCCAGTCTAGTCGAGTTGGGCCCATATCAAGACGTTTAGCAAAATTTAGTGATATATAAGAATGGTTTGAACCTGGGTCAATCAACACACATGCCTTATGAGAACATATAAGGAGAGTACCTGTGACCACTGCATTGGAGGCCTGTGCATCTTGTCAAGTAAGAGCATAGACATGTGTCTAGCCTCTACCGACCATTGGTTGGCCCCTTCTTCCAGATCCACGACCCTGTCCTCTACCTGCATCGCCTCTTCCTGATGACAAAGAAGGAGCTTTAGGGCCAAAAACTATCTCTGATTATCGTGCTGAATGGTGTAAAGATTCCTTCCCTGACCCTTCTAGTAAGTAAGGCCATTCTCTCATGAAATGACCTACTTGGCCACATTGATAGCATGCAGGGCCTATTAATCTACATACTCCGAAGTGATACTTTCCACAATTTGTACACTTGGGCTTATTTTGCCAAGGTTGGGAAGAACCTTATTGAACTATGGATTGTTCCACCTTACTTTCTGATCTATTTTTCGGCGCACTTGTTGAAGTTTGTATTGATGCTGAAGGTGTACCTGAAGAGAAATTACCTTGACCAGAGGACTTAAATCTTCTTGACCCACCATTATTAGTTGTCATGCTCCGTTGATCTCTCCCTGTTTTCTTAAAATTGTTACGTTTTGTTTTATACCCATATTCGACCATCCGTACAGCTTTAACCACCGCTTCATATGACGGGTAAACATTGACTTATGGGGATATCACACTATAAAATGGTTGGCAAAGCCCCAAGATGAATCGCCTAATTCGACGCTTTTCATTTGGTATTATATGGGGTACATAGCGAGCAAAGCGAACAAACTTAGTATTGTATTCTTCGATGGACATCTCCAGGCCTTGAGTTAGCCACTCAAATTCTTGCTCTCGAGCCATTTCTATAAAGGCTTCCCTAAATTCTCCTCAAGTGACTGCCAAGGCACCTATGGGTCGGCCTGCCAACCATGTTTCCCACCAATCACTTGCATCATTTCAAAATCGGAAAGTAGCCATTTCAACCATACTATCAGCAGACCATCCCAAAATAGATTGAATTCTTACAATGTGATATAAGAATTCTTGAGGGTCCTCATCTTCTGACCCCGAAAAAGTAGGTGGTTATAATTTGAGAAACTCTAAAGCCTTATTTGTTGTAGGTTGAACAATCATAGAGACCGATATTATCGGAGGACTCGTTTCAACGTTCTACTTCGCTACCATAGCCATTATAGCCTGTATGGCATCTTGGAAACTAGTCGCCATAGTTTCTATGGTGCCTTGCATACCTGAGATGAAAGCCATAAGTTGTACATTATCTGGTTACGGAAGTGCTCCTTCCTTTAGATAGGGTATTTCTACTGCATATCATGAATGCATTTGTCATGCTCAGGATTTCCCTCCTTTTCTCGACCTTTTCCTTGGTCCCGAGTAGTTAACAACGGAGATTGAGATAAGGCTTCCTCTGAGGCCTCACGTTCTCTTGTGTCTCGTGCTACGAAGAAGGCATTTTGAATCTATAATATAAAACTTTTTACTTTAAATGACGTTCTAAGGAACAACAATTTAGGAAAGAAAATGTGATATGACATCCCTATAGGTCCTTTGGTGGAGTCTTTTACTATTGCTATGCCCGGGGTCATAGTAATAGAAAAGATCCCACTAAGGATACCTTGTTCTGTAATTAGTAGGAGACCTAATCCCAAAGTTCTGATACCAACTTTGTCACGCCTCCAAACTTACGCACGTGACCGGGGCGATAGATGAGCTTTTACCTTACCACCGTAAGCCTAATTTCATACCAATTTGATACATATTTAAATATAAATTTTATCTCATATAAGATAGTACAGTTTCTCCTATTTCTTTTTAGAGAAAGAGACAATAAATATTTCAAATATATCCATTTATTCATTAATAAATAACATTCTCAAACTAGCATTATTCGTCCAAGATTTACCTACCCAAATTACAAAACTACTACTAGAATACTTTGGATAAAATTTTACATAATAACAAATATTTACCCCAATCAATAGGGTTGAGGACTCGAATGATTAGCTGGATGTACTTCTACTTCTTCTTGAAAATCTGTGAGGGAAGGAATGGCATGAGTATATTTTACTTAATAAGGAAATATATTATTTTATCATATTAACATAAGAAATAATTCATATAAAATCACAAAACATATCACATAGTTCCAAATTAAATTCCCAGACATTTTTCGGGTCCCGTCCACATAAGGTAGTCATTATCCCTCGGCCCCCGCCGCATCCTCCCTTATTGCTACTTTTATAAATGCCTCCCTTATTTCACCCCAATTTTCAATACTTTTTTGTATTGGAACAAATTTTTGTTTAACATGATTTGCCGCCCTTATTATCTCTTGCTCCGCCCTTTTTACTCCCATAGAGGGACTCATTCCCATAACATTCTCCATTAATCACAAACATAATAATAATTCAACCTTACACATGAACACTATACATGTATGTGACATTGTTCATATATATAGTAATGTATATAGTACTATTCATATATACTATACTATTCATATGTTTAGCACTATGCATATAGTACTGTTCACATATACCATACAATTATACGTATGAATACTATTTATATATAGCACTATTCATAAATATAGTACTGTTTATATGTACGGTATTGTTCATATATACGGTATTGTTCATATGTACGACAATCAGAAATAATTTTCAAGTAACTGAGGATAATTCCTTTCTGATGTGGAGGATCAGCTAAGGCTGCAACCACAGAGCATACTAAGATTTTACCTTACAGGTACCTGTAAAAATATAGTATCTTCACAGTATCTTAATAATCAATAAATAATTCTTAAGCAATCGAGGTTAATTCTTTTCTGATATGGAAGATCGGCTAAGGCCGTAACCACATAGCATAATAAGAATTTAACCTCTAAATTATTGTAAGAATTTTAAACGAGCACAGTAGAATATTCCCTCACCTCGACTCCAAGCTATAGAGGAGGACTTTTATAATAACCCAAAATCTTAGCACTAGAGTTAGGATTAAAGGAGAGGAGAGAATAGAATCTGAAGGTGTGTGTTTAGAAGTGAAATAGAAGGGCCTATTTATAGGAGAAATTATGGTACTATTTAGTACTATTCTATCTTCCGTTCTCCTATACTATGCCATCTACTATTTTTCATCTACTAGTTTCACTTACCAGTTTTCATCTACCAGTTTCACTTACCAGTTTTCATTCTAGATCCCTCTATGTTCAAACTGTATTTTACCCATAGGATAAATGCTATATCATAGCATCCATTATATCCCACAATTCATTCAATTTATAAGTGAAAAATCCATATTTTCGACATCATGCACAATCAGGTTAATAAGATTCACATAAGTTTACAAAATTAAACAGACCAGGGAGTTTTTTTAAAAAAAAACGGGTATTACAAAAATGGGGCATAAAACAAGATAAAAAGAAAACTACAAAGCACAAGGGAACTAAATGAAAATAGAGATAAAAAGAGCAAGAGGGTAGCAAAACAAGGTTAAAAGAAGAAGAAAAATCCACTTTTAATGACATAATTTAATGGCTTTTTAGGACTTATCACCTCTAGAATTTTCGAAAGTGAGATGGTGAAATTATAGGCTACCACGTGTTCTCCCATATATTTCTTGGTTGAAATTACATAACATTCCTTCCCCATAAAATTTAGTTCACTTAGGTCCTTGTACTTTTCCTTAAATTTTCAAATTTAGCCCAAAAGACAAAAAAATTTATGTTATTTCCATTTTGCAAACAGTCCCTGTGTACTTAGTGCTATGCAAAAAAAAACTCAGGGTCCACGGCCCACACCAGGACTGCCTATAAATGGGCAATGAACTGTCCAACCAGTTTAGGTCCACAGGCCAAACGGGCAAGCTGGCAGGGCCCTTTTTATTTTTATTTTTTAGAAAAATATATTGTTTAGTATAAATAATTTGACTTTATCACATTTCTATATTTTATACCCTTATATTCAATAAATATACTAACTTTGGATATAAAAACTTATGTAATTTTTTTAAAAAATATAGAATTTTCAAATTTAAATATAATATAGTAAATTTTGAAAGAAAATATAAGCAATTAAAGTTAGTGGTTATTCAAAAATATTAAAGAAGTGATGTTTTACATGAATAGATACTATTTTTAAAAAAAATTAAATTTTTTACTTAAAAAATTTTTAAATTATATTATTTTATTATAAAAAATCAAAAAATATATATTAAAAAAAGTGGTCTGGAGGCTAAGACGGGCTGTTTTGGTTTTTGAAAATAGGCCAGTTTAGTTCTTGGCCAGTGACGAGCCAATTGGTATGGTTCACCCTATTTAACAATACTATTTGTACCTCAATATTTAACTTCCAAAATTTGTAAATTAGTCCTTGAATTTCCTTTATGTTCCATAACTTGGCGCCTTACGAGCTCATTAGAAAATTTCATATAAGTCCCTTATAATTTCTAAAAAAAATATCCAATTCACTACTATATAACCCAAAGTCCTTCATTAACTCTGTAATTAAAAGAGAAAATTTTTTCCACATAATTAAATTTTCCTATAAGCTTCTACATTAGCTTTAAATATTCGAATGAATCCTTGGGGTGTTAAAGGTGTAGGATTTTAGAGATCATGGAACGCAGCGAAATTTAAAATTTTCTCTAAAACTCATTCACCGATGGATCAATCTATATTACCATTATATTAACCATGAAAAACAAGACAAAGAAAAATATCTCTTTTAGTGCAGCAACCTCTCCAAGCCAAAGTAAGTATCCAAAGTAAAATACCTCTAATGGTAAACCACGTGAAATTACACAAAAGAAAAACCTTTTAAGGTAATGAAGTTTCTTCTCGTTCTTGTAATAGCAAGCACAAAGAAGCTATGGAGAAAACCCTCTTGGTTGAAGGAGAAGAGAACAAGAGTGTTTCTAAAACAAATACTTAACAATTGAGAGAAAGAGGTAGGTGGTGTGCGGCTCTCACTATCATATTTAAATAGATAGGTGCAACCACAAACTATAAAGCCCTGATTCCTTTAGTAGGCGTCATTCCCTTGTTAGGTTTCTTAAAGTGATATCTTAAGAAGCCCAATCTCTTTGAGAGAGTGACGCCTAAGAGGTTCTTGTTTTAGGCTTTTCTTTGTACAGGTAGGAATAGAAATATATTCCTATTCCTTTTATTCTCTTATCTCTTTTTAATTAATTCTCTAATTTAGGGTCAAATCCTCAAACCCATTTTACATTCCTAGTGAATTTCTATGCGTGTGACCCATTAGGTTTCCGACTATGTTATCCATTCACAATCAACATTTGATTGTAAATAGATCATGAGTGGTATCTAGCAACACATTGTGACTCCCAATTGACTGAAAAGTCAGTTGTTTGGCTTTAAACCTTTCTACAACTAAAGCGTGTCTATGCAATGTATCCTTTTACCGTCTTATGCCCACTTGGTTTAGAGTATGGCCTATGTGTCAACTCCTACTAGACTTGACCACATCACGTCCAGCCTAAGTAGTCAATTCCTTGTCCTGTGGGATCAATCATTATAAACTATGGCACTGAAAACCATCTTCATAACAAGTCTGCTTTGGCCAAAGACTTCTTAGCGATTATCCTGACAAGTGGCCATGAGTATAATTCCTTCTATCAGGAGTGGTAAATCCTCTGTTGACTACTCAAATATCTTTGAATACTTTATGTTGTGCCCAATCACCACCCTAAGAGCGACCCATGGTGGATAACAATGAATGAAGTCAAAACACAAGATTCATATCTAAGATAACTTGAGTTCCTTAAGTCCAAGGAAACTTGCATTGTTAGTTGCTATAAGATCTATCACTAACATTTGAATAGGTATCTAAGCGATGTCTCATGTAGGTCATCCGATGTACTTGTTACCATTAACAAGTATTCACATGTTCACTCAAAATATCTCATCTTTCAGCTTATGAGGATAGCTGCTTGATCAAATCAAGAAGCATAACATATGCTAGTCTATCCGGATCACTGATGTCCAGTTTTAGGTGATCCTACGACTAAAGATAGTTTAGATATATACATAATTACATATGACAGGAATCTCACATTATGATCGTCATCATAATTTTCTTCATACTATGTTCTGTTCATGGGCTTCATTATTTATTTTATGATCAAATCTTGAGTTTATGAATATGAATATAAATAATGAATAAAACTTCTTTAAATCAATAAATGAGTTTGTACATCTGATACTAAAAGTGATTTCCTTTTGAGCACCATTTTAACAATCTTCCACTTGTGCTAAAGTCAATGTCCTTTGTATATAATACCATAGGTGTGTATATGTGTGTCTCAAACTTGGACAAGGGCAGTGGCTTAGTTAGTGAATCAACTAGATTCCTAATAGTGGGAACTCTCTCTATTTTCACATCATTTCTACCAATGATCTACCTAATCCAGTGGTAATGTTGGAGCACGTATTTAGATTTTTGATGAGACCGTGACTTCTTTCCTTGTGAAATGGCTCCATTGTTGTTGCAATAGACTGGTACTGCATCAATGTTAGGAGATTTGACAAGCGCACCAGTAGTACAAGTAATAAAGTGATGAAATATGAGTTATCGTCTCCACAGGGACTAACGTGCTAAGTACTCCAGAAGTTTAAATGTATTAGTTAAGCAAACCAATTTTTTGATTTAAGAAAGCTCTAATTGAAAGTAAAATCAAATTGCAATAGAATCGAAAGGAAATAATTCAAATAAAAAGCCTAGAGTTACTAATCCTCCTTTTTCATTCTAGGAATTGCTAATTCTCCCTAACACTTGTGATTCAGATCAATTATACACAATAATCTTAGATTTTCTAATGGCTTAAAGTGATTCTCCTGAATCTAAATTAAGCTACGCAACCTTAATATAATCTCTTATGTGAGCTTAAGCCGAGTAAACGCCAACCTAATTTGATTAAATGAGGTTAACTAATATGCCTATTAATTAACAAGTAAAACCCTTAAGTTTTATCACCCGCATCACTCAGTGTTCTACCAACATCTCCCCTCTCCCGAGTTCGATGAAAGCAACATACAAATCATAAAATGGCCAATTTTATAACAAGTTCAGAAAATATGAATGATAGGTATGTATTAAATTGAAAAGAATCACAAGTTTCAAGAGAAATACAAATCCTAATCTGAAATTGGGTTCATAGTAACCCTAAAATAGAAAATTAGCCACTCATGGCTCTAAAACTACAGAAAGCAGTAGAAGAATAAGCAAACTCTAGGAATCCGGGGTTGGGTTGACGGAATTCGGGCTTGATCAGCTTTGGAAATGGATTCCTCCTTCTCCTCTGGCAGAAATTGGCACCTTCCCTCTGTCTCCAACTCAAAATTGCCCTAAAAAAATGTTATGACGTAATTTAAATCAATGCAAGCTCGCAACTTACCGCTATAGTGGTAAAAGATAGATTAACTGGTCTTCAGTAAAATCTAGTGCGGGGTTCACCACTATAGCGGTGAAGATCCACCGCTATAGTGGTGGCTGGCAGAGAGTGAGGCTTCTGGGCTGCTGGTTCTAGTGATCACCGCTATAGCGGCTATGGTCCACCGCTATAGCGGTGATTGACAGAGAGTCAGACTTTAGGTTCTTCAACTTCAGTAGCAGCCGCTATAGTAGCACAGACACACCGCTATAGCAGTGGATGGCAAAAAATGATGTTTCAGAACTTCAGCATAGCAGCAACCTCATCGGCAACTTCCTCAACAACTTGACCTACCAATCAACAAATATAATCAATAAACCACAGGTTGGAGACATGAAATTACTCAAACAAATCTAAAATCTAATGAAACATAAACTAAACTAAAAACATTCAAAACAAAGGCTAGAAACACAAGTCAAGGCAAGTAAGAGACAAAAATATAGGGCATTTGGCACCAAAATGGTGCTAAATCCAAAACTTAACACTCCCCCAAACTTGAACCTTTGCTTGTCCTTAAGCAAAAACTTTCAATAAGAAAAATTTTGAGAAAAATGTGTGCAACCAGGAATATGTGCAACTAGGAAGAGTAAAGATCTGAAAATGTGAATTAAAGCAAGCCAAGCATCATCAAACCATTACTCAAAAGATTTAACTCAAGAGTTTGCAATCTTAAGGATTCAAAAACAAGTGTTAACCAAACCACAAGAAAACTTGAATTCAAGGCTTCACTTCTTGGAACAGTTTATAAAACCAAATTCATAAAAATTCCAAAAGTAAATTACTAATTTCTTCTCAAAGGCATCGTTTTATTTCGATTCTCAAGGGCTTCACTATTTTGTTCTCAAGGATATAGCTTCCTAACTTTCCTTATTTCCTTTGGAAATTTTTGCAAATTTTCTCATTTTATTTTAATTACAGGAACCTATCCCTTATTGAAACTTTCAGCTATTCCCTTATTGAATCCTTTGTTCACTAGCCTCTTATTGAACTTTTTTTTAACTATATAAATATGAAAATGATTTAAAGACCATTCAAAGAGACAAAAACATAACTCCCATTATTTTGAAGTGATAAGACTAACACTTATAAAAATTTGAGAAACTTAAGATTAGTAAACTCAAGAGGTAACTCTTACATATATAACAAGATTTGACTAACCAAAGAATTCTAAACTTTCAAATTTCAAAATTTTCAAAAATTTTCCTCCTATAACACATGCATATGGAAAACACAAAATTAATCAATATTTTCTCAAAGAAGAAACCCATCAACATGTTAAATCTCTCCCCTAAACTTAAATTTGACAGTGTCCTCACTGTCCCAAATCAGCCCACAGAGGAAAAGAATAAACAACATCACAATAACCAAGAAAAAGAAATACCACAAGTAAAATAAACAAAACAAGAACAAAATAATAAAAACTACGAAAAAGGGAAAGAAAGCTTGGGTTACCTCCCAAGAGCGCTAAGTTTATAGTCTTCAGCCAGACTTTACCAAGGCACCTATGCTTAAGGTGGATCCTCCAGTTTCTTCTGTTTCTTGCATCCTTTCAGTTGAGTAACATCATTCTGCACAATATCAGAAGGTTTAAATCTTTGAGGTTTGTCACGAAACTTTACATGAACCTCTGAAATTCTTAAAGTTGTCTTTGTTCTTTTCTTTACATTCTTAATATACTCCAAACAATTGTTACTCATCCCATCATGAATGTGCCTGTGAGGTTCTTTATCAATCATCTTCGCCATATAGCACTTCTCTGGGTCATCAAAAGTTTTCATTGCCTTGTTCATATTAAAGGTGACCTCTTGATCATTAACCCTCATAGTTAACTCACCTTTATGAACATCAATTAATGTTTTCCCGGTTGCAAGAAAATGTCTTCCCAAAATGATCGGGATTTCCTTGTCTTCCTCATAGTCGATGATAATGAAGTCAGCTGGAAAAATCAACTTATCTACCTTGATAAGCACATCCTCAATTATTCCGTTTGGATAGCACATCAAACAATCAGCTAGCTGAAGAGTCACTATGGTGGGCCGAGCATTCCCCAAACCCAATTTCTTGAAAATATAGAGTGGCATCAGATTCACACTCGCTCCTAGATCACATAGTGCTTTTCTAGAAAATTTGCTCCCAATGTTGCATAGGATCATAAAGCTACCCAGATCTTTCATTTTGCCAGGCAACTTCTTTTAATTTGGAGAATGGCACTGCATTCTTGAGTCATAGCAACAATTTTAAACTCACTCAAGCGCCTTTTTCTTGACAGAACATCCTTCATAAATTTTGCATAACTGGCATTTGTTCCAATGCCTCCATGAATGGGATGTTGATATGAAGTTGTTTCAAGATCTCCAAGAACTTCTTATATTGCCAGTCCAAATTAAACTTTTTATGCCTCAGAGGATAGGGCATTGATGGAATAAACTCTTCAGCTCTCAAGTCTTAACTGGTATTTACACCCTTTCCTTTAGCAAACGAAGCATCTATATTCTCAGTTGCCTTTTCTTGTGGCTTGTCAACTTTTTCATTCTCTTCTTTAGTTATCACCTCTTTCTTCTGATCATGTGATTTTATAGCATCAGAAAGCTCTTTACCACTCCTTAAGGTAATGGCATTACAGTGCTCTTTCTCCTCCTTTCTTAGATTGTTCTCAGTATTACTAGGGAGGTTACCTTGTGGCCTGTTGTTCAGAGCAAGAGCCAGCTGTCCCATCTAAGTCTCTAAATTCTTGATGGCCACATTCTAAGTTTGGAACATTGACTCACTTCTCTCCATAAATTTCATGAACATATCCTCCATTGAAGGTCTCTTTTCCATATGAGGAAGTGGAACTCTATTTTGAGGAAGATAATTATTCTGATTATTAAAGTCATGAGGGTGAAATGGCTTACTAGAGGATGCAGTTGAGGGGTTCAAGCAGTGATTATTGCTCCATGAGAAATTAGGATGATTCTTCAAACTCAGATAATATGTGTTGGAGTACTGGTTGTTTTGGTCCTTTTGCAAATTACTCATGTAATTTAACTATTCTACTGAAGGAAATTCCTCACAACACCCATTGACATGAACCCCTCCACAGAAATCACAATTTGCTTCCAGCATTGCTATTGCATTTACCTTAGCCTACTCATATTGTCTAGAGCAAAGCATGTCAACTTACTTTGTTAATGCTTCGTTCTGAGCTAACTAAGCATTTAGTGTGTCTAATTCCATGACTCCCATTCTTACAACACTTTTGGCTTGACTAGATGCATTTTGGCTTGCCCCTATTGTCTCAATTATATCTTTTACTTGCACTATTGATTTCGCCATCAAAGCACCGCCAGCTACGGTGTCCAATTTGTCTCGAGTCTCATATGTGAGACCACTATGAAATATTGTGAGCTGCTGTCACTCTAGGAGACCATGATTAGGATATTTCATCAGTAAGTCTTTGAATTGTTCCCATGCCTCATATAGGCTTTCGCCTTCATGCTGATAAAATGCTGTGATTTCGTTCCTCAGTTTGATTGATCTTGATGGAGGAAAGAACTTACCCAAGAATTTTTTCTGTAGGTCATCCCAAGTTATTATACTTCCCCTTGGATGTGCATTCAACCAACTCTTAGCCATATCCCTCAAGGAAAAGGGAAACAAACGTAGATAGATGGCATCATCACTAGCTCCATTAATCTTAACCATGTCAAAAATATCCAAAAAATTTGTGAGATGGTTGCTCAGGTCTTCTATCAGGCTTTCGCTAAACTGGTTTTGCTAGACCAAATTCATCAAGACTGCCTTTATTTCAAAGTTGTTTAGGCCAAGCGGAGGTTTCACTATACTGGGGGCATTCCAGCATTGTTGAGTGATGCATAATCCCACACAGCTCTATTGTCATCCTCCTGAGGCTCATTGCCAGCCCCATTACCAGTATTAACTTCAAAACCCTGGTGGTTTTGGTTATCCTCAACCATTTCTTCCTGTGTAGTTTGGCTCACTTGAGTTCACCTAGCTCCGCTTCCCTTATAGTTTTCCTTGCTAGTCTTTCAATCTCAGGCTCAAAGAGAAGATCAGAAGTATGAGTGGTTCCTCGCATACACAATAGAAAACTCCAGTCATAATTAACAAAAAAAAAAAGAAATCACAAAATTAATGCTAAAAGCAAAAATGACTAACTACATAAAAATAAATAAAATAAAAAACTAAAACAAAACAAAAAATGCCTAAACTATCACCTTTAAAGTTCTTAGAATATTAGCTAAAAATCGTTAGTACTCGGCAACGGCGCCAAAAACTTGTTGGGACGTTCTGGCAAGTGCACTAGTCGCACAAGTAATAAAGTGATGAAATATGAGTTATCGTCTACACAGTGACTAACATGCTAAGTACTCCAAAAGTTTAAACGTATTAGTTAAACAAACCAATTTTTTGATTTAAAAAAGCTCTAATTGAAAGTAAAATCAAATTACAATAGAATCGAAAGGAAATAATTCAAATAAAAGGCCTAGAGTTACTAATCCCCCTTTTTCGTTCTAGGAATTGCTAATTTTTCCTAACACTTGTAATTCAGATCAATTATACACAATAATCTTAGGTTTTCTAATGGCTTAAAGTGATTCTCCCGAACCTAAAATCCTAATCTGAAATTAGGTTCATAGTAATCCTAAAACATAAAATTAGCCACTCATAGATCTAAAACTATAGAAAGCAATAGAAGAATGAGCAAACTCTATGAATTCGGGGTTGGGTAGACAGAATTCAAGCTTGATCATCTTCGGGAATGGATTCATCCTTCTCCTCTAGCAGAAATCGGCGCCTTCCCTCTGTCTCTAACTTAGAATTGCCCTAAAAAATGTTTTGACGCAATTTAAATCAGTGCAGGATTGCAACTTACCACTATAGCAGTAACTTTACACTGCTATAGCGGTATAAGATAGATTAACTGGTCTTCAACAAAATCTGGTGTAGGGTTCACTGCTATAGCAGTGAAGATCCACCACTATAACAGTGGCTAGTAGAGAGTGAGGCTTCTGGGCTGGTGGTTCCAATGATCACTGCTATAGCGGCTATAGTCCACCGCTATAGCGGTGATTGACAGAGAGTTAGACTTCAGGTTCTTCAGCTTCAGTAGCAGTCGCTATAGCGGTAGATGACAGAAAATGATGTTTTAGAGCTTCAGCACAGCAACAATCTCATCGGCAACTTCCTCAGCAACTTAACTTACCAATCAACAAATATAATCAATAAACCACAGGTTAGAGACATGAAATTACTCTAACAAATCTAAAATCTAATGAAACATAAACTAAACTAAAAACATTCAAAACAAAGGCTAGAAACACAAGTCAAGGCAAGTAAGAGACACAAAGATAGGGCATTTGGCACCAAAATGGTGCTAAATCTAGAACTTAACAATCAACAATGCTGGGAACCACTCCTAGTTTAGTAATGAACTTCTTAATCCGAACCACTTCTTTTGCTACCACAGAAGTCGTAATGTACTATACTTCGGTAATAGAATCTACAGTCGTTTCTTACTTGGAACTTTTCCAACTGACTGCACCTCTATTTAATATGAATATGTAACCTGACTAAGATCTTGAATCATCCCTGTCAGTTTGGAAGCTAACATCTATATACCCGCTTATCTTGAGATCTCTTTCTCTAAATATTAAGAATAAATCATTTGTCCTTTTTAAGTACTTAGGGATATTCTTAATAGCCACCCAATAACCCTCACTAGGATTAGATTGATATCTACTTGTGATACTTTGAGCGTATGATACATCAGGTTTAGTACATAACACAGCATACATAATTGATCCCATGACTAAGGCATAAAGGATCAAACTCATGTGAGTTCTTCCATACTATGTCTTCAAACACATAGACTTAGAGAGTGTAATCCCATGTGTCATGGGAATAAATCCTCTCTTGAACTATTCCATGCCAAATCTCTTTAGCATTTTATCTATGTATGTAGACTGTGAAAGACCAAGCAACCTTTTAGATCTATCTCTATAGATCCTTATCCCTAATATATAGGTTACATCTCCAAGGTCTTTCATGGAAAAATTCTTGGAAAGCCAAATCTTCACAGACTAAAGGATAGAAATATCATTTCCTATGAGTAATATGTCATTTACATACAACACAAGGAATATGACTACACTCCCATTAACCTTCTTGTACACACAAGGCTCATCCAGATTTTTAAGAAATCAAACTTTTTTATTGTCTTGTCATATCGGATGTTCCAACTCTTGAATGCTTGCTTCAATCCATAAATGGATCTCTGAAGCTTGCTACATTGTTGTTATCTTTAGATGTGAATCCTTCAGGTTGTATCATATAAACATCCTTGGTCAATATGACTACACTCCCATTAACCTTCTTGTACACACAAGGCTCATCCAGATTTTTAAGAAATCAAACTTTTTTATTGTCTTGTCATATCGGATGTTCCAACTCTTGAATGCTTGCTTCAATCCATAAATGGATCTCTGAAGCTTGCTACATTGTTGTTATCTTTAGATGTGAATCCTTCAGGTTGTATCATATAAACATCCTTGGTCAAGTTTTTATTGAGGAAAGCTATTTTCACATCTATATGCCATATCTCATAATCATAATGAGCTACTATGGCTAGGAGTATCCTTATAGATTTAAGCATGGCTAACGGTGAAAAGGTTTCATCATATAATCAATACCTTGTTTTTTACGATATCTATTTGCAACAAACCTTGCTTTATAGGTTGCAACATTACCTTCTATGTCAATTTTCTTCTTGAAAACCCATTTGCACCCGATGGGCTTAATCCCTTTAGGTGGATCAACCAAATTCTATACTTGGTTGTCGCACATGGAATCCACTTCTGATTTCATAGCGTTGAGCCATTCATTAGATTCTG
Source organism: Biancaea sappan (assembly GCA_037074585.1). Lineage (NCBI taxonomy): Eukaryota > Viridiplantae > Streptophyta > Magnoliopsida > Fabales > Fabaceae > Biancaea > Biancaea sappan. Next base: position 14,153,355 of record CM073495.1, on the reverse strand, counting down.
AACTTTTTAGAACTTCTTCGTAGGTTATAGGTTCCTCATCTTCTATAAGTAGTACATCGTTTGGTTCACTTATGAGAAATCCATATCTCTCAAGAGCCCTATGTGCTCTACTAGACTTATGAAACATTTGTGCTTGTACAGAAGGTTTGGCCGTTATTCTTCTAGAATGAGTGAATAGCTCTAGCTCTTGGGCTAGTAGATATTCTGTATCTATCTACTCTTGAGCAAGTAGTTGTTTTGTGTCTGCTTGAGTATCTTGAACTTTCTCAAGCTCAATCATACTCCCACTATTTTCCATTAAGAGAAACTCTTTTTCTAGGAAGACAACATGCCTTGAAACAAACACCTTGTATTCCAAAGTGTGGTAGAATTGATATCCCCCTTATTTCCTTGGGGTATCCCACAAACAAACATCTGTCAGATTTTACCTCAAGTTTATCTGACTTTATCTACTTCATGTAAGCTGGACAACCTTATATCTTCAAGTAAGATAACATGGGTTTCTTATTATGCCATTTTTCGAATGGAGTAACATCAACTACCTTAGTTGGGACTTTGTTCAAGATGTGAACAGCAGTCTCAAGTGCATAGCCCCAAAAGGATTTAGAGAGCTTTGTATAACTCATCATAGACCTAACCATATCTAACAAGGTTCGGTTTCTCCTTTCAACCACACCATTATGTTGTGACGTGTAAGATAGAGTCCACTGGGACAATATCTCATTGTCCCCAAGATGATCCTAAAACTCTTGGTTTAAGTATCCACCATCTTGATCAGATCTTAGTGTCTTAATACTTTTACCAAGTTGTTTATCTACTTTATTTGTGAATTCTTTAAACTTCTTAATGGCCTCATATTTGTATCTCATTAGATACACATACCTATGTCATCGATAAAGGTAATGAAGTAGACATAACCACTCCTGGCATGCGTTGACATTGGTCCACATACATCGGTATGTATTAGACCTAATAAATCAGTTGCATGTTCATCTATTCCACTGAAAGGTGATTTAGCCATCTTTCCTTTTAAGCAAGAGATGCATATGTCATATGATTTATAATCAAATGATGCTAAGTTACCTTTTTTGTGTAACCTACTCATGAATTTCTCGCTTATATGACCTAAACGACAATGCCATAAATATGAGGCTAATAAATTATCTTGTTTTAGGCATTTAGGATTGCCCTTTTCGATGTTGAGAATCAGTTTAGATGTATCTCATACATAAATCTCATTGGATAATGTTCCAATGCCATAAAGAATACCATATAACATTATGTGACAACAGTTGTTACTAAATGTTAAATGAAAACCCTTTTTATCCAAACTTGAAATTGAAACAATGTTTTTAATCAAGGATGGAATGAAATAACAGTTGTCTAATTCTAAAATTAAACCACAGGCAATACATAAGTTCCTACAACTAATGCAGTAACTCTTGCTCCATTTTTGACTCGTAGGTCCACCTCTCCTTTGGTCAATTGTCGACTGTTCTTTAAGCCCTGCATATCAGTATATATGTGTGAGCCATAACCGATATTTAATACCCAAGTTTTACTAGAAACAATATTTATATCAGTAACGAAAATACCTAAAGTAGTTTCGGCATCAAATGCCTTTTTATTCTTTAGGGACTTTAGACAGGTCTTGCAGTTCCTCTTCTAATGGCCTTTTTTGCCACAATGGAAGCAAGTCCCTTTGGGTACAGCTTTCTCTGCCTTCTTGGCCATCTTTTTCTTGATACCTCCCTTGGCCTTAATGGGTTTCTTCTTCTTGGAACATTTCCCTTTAATCTTAGAAGAATCCACTAGCATCACAAGCTTATTCTCTTTCTTGATAGAAGGTTCAGTTGCCTTGAGTAGGTTGATCAACTCTGATATAGTCAATGAGATCTGATTCATTTGATAGTTTATTATGAACGATGCGTAATTATCAGGTAAACTATGGAGAATTAAGTCAACACTTAATTCATGATCCATCGTGAAACCTAGCGCTGCTAACCTCTCAATATAGCCATTCATCTTAAGTGCGTGTTGCACCACAGATGCCCCTTCTCGCATCTTGGAACGAAAAAGCAAACGTGAAACATCAAACTTTTCAATTCTCGCTTGATCATTAAATAGTTCCTTTAGATGATAGATCATGGTGATTACGTCCATGGCCTCGTGCTGCTTTTGAAGCTCGGGTGTCATAGAAGCTAACATGTGTCACGACCTAAATCCAAGAATATGACCGGCACGGCAATGGTATCCATACCACCACCGTAAGCCTAAAATCACACGCACTAAGCACACACATAATAACATAACAATAAAGTAAGTTCTTCCTACCGCTAAGTTCACAATATACCTAGGAATCATATTCACTATAGAGTGACTCACAGAAACTAACATACCTGCCATCAAGTTATCCCAAACTGGAAATGGTTGAGAACTCAGAGACTCTACTACCTGTACGGAGTCCTACCAACTAAGCAGAACCTGCAAGGGCACAGAAAAAAAGTGAGTATAAAAATACTCAGTGAGAGGATAATTAACTAAACATATTACCACCACGTGCCGCTCACAGGGATGAGACACAAAATTAATATCCCATCCATCAATACTAGACTCAAGCCTCGTTCTACATGACCTACACAGCCAAGTAAAGAAACTCTACCCTATGCACACAATCATCATTAAGTCATGCATCGCAAGGAGATTACTAAGTGCATATCATTATATGACTTAGCAACACAAATTTAACACGTGATATCAAGCAATTTAAAATCAGAGAATTTCACCAAATTGCCATATATTATATATATATATATATATATAATCATATTTAAATAAAAATAAAACCAAAGTCTCTACGTAAAACATACATGAAGTAATAGCCATTTAATTCAGCACAATTCTAAATTTGCAATATGTCCATGTTCTAGGACATTTAAGATTTATAATATGATACTATCTACCATTTCAGGAAATTTGAGATTTATATTATGATACTGTCTACTGTTCTAGGACATTTGAATTTTATATTATGTCCATAGTTTTAGGACATTTGAAATTTATATTATGTCCACCGTTCCAAGACATTTAAAATTTTATATTATGTCTACCGTTCCAGGGCATTTGAAATTTATATTATGTCCACTGTTCTACGACATTTATGTCCACCGTTTTAGGACATTTGAAGTTCATATTATGTTCACCGTTCCAGGACATTTGAAGTTTATATTATGTCCACCGTTCTAGGACATTTAGGTTCTCCAGATCATTCTAGCTGCATAGGCTTCTGATAATGTTTAGGGCTCTTCCCTCAATGTTTTATTCTTAGCAATTGGGGTCACCCGTATTTATACTGACTATATAAATCTTCAATTGAAAGTCCCAATAGATCGCTAATTAAAAACTTTAAGATAACATCATCTACCAACATGTAAAAGTATTTCACCATAATTTAGTTAAGAAATTTACTCACTCGTCAACAAAAGTCAATTTCACCAATCAATCATTTTGACATGATTACTTCATTACACCCCTCATACCAATCCCAATAGAAGAATAAATTTATTGTATGGTTACATATATGTGCAAGGTCATTTATCCATAGATTTAATCCCAGATTGACAACAACTCATAATTTACTACAAGAGTAGTGGAGCATGAAAATAGATTCTAATCCAAGAGAAAATACATATTATACATTAATTATTCACTAATTATTGACCAATAAATTCACAAGCAAACAATCCCATAGTCATTCACTCCTTGTAAGCAAATCAAACTAATTACATGCAAAACCCCACATTACAAATAATCTCATCCATTTCAGATAATGAGCTAGTATTACTATTCAAGTATTGCACTCTCATCAAGCATAACTTCCACACTCAAACCCCCAAGAGTTCTTCTCACATAAGAATCCTTCCTATATTTAATTCCACATATAAAGTCATTTCTACACCGAGCATACACTTATACCGACAGCCATACTTCGTAAGAAATTGAAGAATTGATAGAAATGGGATCACTAATTATAATAAGGTATCACTAGTTCACTACCATTAATTACACTCACTACCATCTTCGGTGTGTTTACTCGTTCTCCATGTAATCATCTTTTGTACACCGATAGGACTAAACCCCTTAAGCATACCTAAGTCACCAAAGTATGTCCTATTCGGTGATTCACTAATGCCCATCAACAAATCCTTCCCGATAACACCATAGAGAAGAACTCGCAGTTTAAAGGGCTTTTCCAAATTTATTGCTCCTTAATTTCCCTAATAACCGTTAAAACCTATTGCGCACATTGATCGACATGTCACCAAAACCTCTTTATGCATTGCATCAATCAGAAAATTAGACAACACCTAGATAAGTTCTTATAACATGACAAAAGAAATCCAACACATATTAAAGAATGAAGGCATGATTAGTGTGACCTATCATTACTTAATCAAGTAATTCTATTATTGGTTAACTTCCACTTACAGTTCTACTCGAATGTCATGTCATCCGTGGATTCAAATTGTCAAATAGGGAAATTTATTCCGCATACCTCACTACAAAAATTGACTTGTCGCCATCAAAAGTCTAAAAGTCGCCACCAAAAGTCTTTAGTAGCGACTTTTAGTGGTGACTAAAATTGTAGTTGAAAGTCCGTGGCTAATTGTTTTTTTATCGTGACTAAAAGAGTCGCCACCAAAAGTCACCTTTTAGTTATCTTTGTTGCAAAAAAAAATATCGTGAGAAAAAGCGACTTTTGAAGTCGCCACCAAAAGTCAATCGCCATTTTTGTTGGATTCGAATTGGCCCGATGGGTTGACCCGAGACCCATTTGACCAGTACGAGTTTGGGTCAGTCCAATAACTCGCTGCCTTGGGGTGACTCGATTTTTTTTTATGTAATATTCAAGTTTATTTGAAATTAAACCAAACATATGCATAATTGAGATTCGAAACTGGATCCCTTGCTTTCAACCATGTGTGTCTTGCCATCCTGCCATCACTTCATTTGTACTATATAAGGGCAAAATATTATATATATATATATATATATATATAATCAATTAAAATTATTTTAAGTCAAAAATATTACAAAACCGAAATAAAATAATATCTGACTTAACAAAAACAAATATATTATTACTATAGGAGTCACCACAAAAAGTCCGACCTCGGTTAATTTCATAAAAAAAATTGACTTCGCCACCAAAAGTCCAATTCTTTTAAAAATAAAATTAAAAAAAGCACACTTTTGTCGGACTTTTAGTGGCAAGTCACCACCAAAAAATAAATTTTTTTAAATAAAATTAAAAAAATTAGAGTCGCCACCAAAAGTCAAATTTTTTTAAATAAAATTAAAAAAGTTTAAATTTTTTAAATAAAATTAAAAAAATTTGACTCACCACCTGTTAATTGCCAAATTAACATGATTTGTGTGCCTTTTTCTTGGCAAATGAACCTTACTGCTGCTTGATTTGTACTGAATTATGACCTTCTGGCCTCAAGATATGATGATATTGATTTTTCCTAAGCTCTTGCAATTATCTATATTTTCATCTTCAATTGCATGCTAGTAATTGGCATTTGACCTTGCATTGCAGAGCACAAAAGAATACACTTTGGGAGTAAGGAAAGATGAAGCAGCAAAATAGCATGGGAAGCAACTCTGACCCTTCCTGCTGCAGCGCCAATTGATTCCCGCTGCAGCGCAGGCGCCCAGCGCCAGTCACCCAGCGTTAGGCGCTGGAGTAAATTTTTAGTTGGGAGTTTCTGTCTTCTACCACTACAGCGGTGAATTCGCACCGCTGCAGCGTGAGTGCCTCCGTTGCTCTCTGTAGCGGTCAGCTGCATCAATTTATTTGCTTCATTTTTTGTCTTCCATAGTTGCAGTGGTGAGGACGCACCGCTGCAGCGACGGAGCCTCTGTTAGCCACTCAGACTTCATATAAATAACAGATAGGGAATTTTTCTGAATGGGGGCTGATCCGGAGAGGAGGAGAAACGCCGTCTTGCTAAGCATAGAAGAGGGAACTCAACTTTGAAGGCTGGGGGGGCTCAAATCATCCTTCGGAAATCAGATTCATGACTTCCTTCACTCTTATTTCTGATTGTTCTTCTTTATTTTTCATGAGTAGCTAATTTTTCCATCTAGGGTTACTATGAACTCAACCCTAGAGTAGATTTTGTTTCCTCTCATGTAATTGCAACTCTAATTCAATCAATATATGTTTTCTTATTCATTTTATTGTTGCATATGGTGGAATTGATCAGTCTATTTATATGCTTGTTGCTCTTATAAATTTCGGGAGAGGGTGGTGAGAGTAGAACACTGAGTAGGGAAGACGAGTGTGCGAACCTTAACCTAAGTATTTTCACTTGTTAGCTAATAGGAATATTAGCTGATCTCGTTTAATCAAGCTAGGTTGGTTGTGTTAGGCTTAACCCACACAAGGAATTGCGTAGGTGTTTAGCATCTTAATTGAAATTCGGGAGAATTCATTTAAGTTATTATAATAACTTAGGATTAACTTATTTGGTTGATCAAGTTGCAAATGCGTGAGAGGGGATTACAATTTCTATGACGGGGGAGAGGGATTAGTAACCCTAAGCTTTCATTTTAGATCAATTTCATCAGTCATTGCATTGTTTACTGTCATTAAAATAAAATTTATAAAAATTTATTGTCATAGCTTGCTTTAATTGTCAGTTCTTCATTAGAGCTGTCTTCAATCCAATTGCTTCGTCTAAATAATTCAATTAAATTTCTTGGGTACTTAGTCACTTAGTCCTCGTGGGAACGATACTTTTACTCTTAATTCACTATATTACTTGAGCGATTGGTACACTTGCCAAATCGACTAACACCACCAAAAGTCAAAATATTTTTAAATAAAATAAAAAAAGTTGATTTTTTAAATAAAATTAAAAAATTTGACTTTTGATGGCGACTCTCATAGTTGTCACTAAAAGTCTGACTTTTGGTGACAACTCCCATAGTCGCCACAAAAAGTTGAATTTTTTTTAAAATAAAATTAAAAAAGTCAATTTTTTTTAAATAAAATAAAAAATCTGACTTTTGGTGATAACTCTAGGAGTGGTTACCAAAAGTCAAAATTTTAGTAACAACTCTCAAAATTCGTCACTAAAAATAAAACTTCCTGTGAAACCCAACTTTTAGTGGCGACTCATTTAGTCGTCACTGAAAGTCAAATTTCTTGTAATATCTTCACCTACTCATCCAGTACTTACCATCGTGATAGGGATAAAGTAAGCACCCATTATATGATACCAAGATATACATATTCCATTAAAAAAACAAAAAATACCTAACACATAGAGATGAGTTTTTATTTTATTCTTCACAAAACAAGTATAATTAGTATACATTAACACCAACCACTCATGAAATTCCGACCCTAAGGCTATATGCCATAAGTTTTGATGATGACAAATGTATTTGAATAGTAGCATTGATATATATAAATATTAATTATCATATATATGCTACAAGTACTTAAGCATGATTATGTTATTTAATATATATGTTGCATATATTGAATCATGCTATTAAACTAACCATTGGGTTTGCAAGTAAGATATATTTTATAGGTTGGTTCAAAACAAGAAGAGTGAGCATTGTATTGAAGAACAAGGAAAAGCAATATCATGCTTCACTCAAGGAAAACAACATGCAAGGATGAAGCTCCAAGAAATGAAGAATTAGAAGATTTGAAGTCTTGGAAGCTTGGATGCATCAAGATAGCCTATGTGTTTACATTAGGTATATTTTATATAGGCTAGTATACTTGTGCAACTCAATGATTTAGATTTGCATACATTGGCTCAATTATTTTGAACAAAAAGATAGTGAGATATGAAATTTTACAAAAGTTAGTTTTTGACCTTTGGTCACTCTTTATATTATATCTCATAAACGAAAAATAATTTTTTCAAGTATCTTAATCTCATTTGATAGTAGACTCAAAGATATTTCCAAAGGTATATTATTTATTGAAAACAGAGTCCAAATAAGAAATATATGACTATTTAAAATATAGTTTGAAAAACTGAAAGTTGATTATTCTGTTCTGACCTATAGTCAGTTTTTTGATTATATCTTTTAAAAGAAAAATAATTTTTGAGTAAAACTTGGCTCATTTGAAACTAGACTCCAAGAGCTTTCCAACGGTATATTATTTGTTTAAAACGGAGCTCAAATGAGGGAGTTATGAATTTTTAAAGAAAGCTCAAAATCTGGACTGCACTATAACGGCTATATAACGGCTAGTTTTGTAAAATCTTATATATATGACCTTAGATACACGATTTTGAGCAAGAACAAAGTCCTACAATGTGATATTAACTTCTTCTATCATCTTTGAGAGAAAAGAAAGCATTCTTGAGTCAAATCTTGCATATTCTCTATCATTAGAGTTATTAGAGCTTCATTTGTTTTCATCTACTCTTTTGAGAGAGTTTCTTTGTATTGTTGATTTTGATCAACACATATATTATTCTGAGTTGAGGTTCGCAAGTACCGGTGTTGGAAGAACTTGCCTTGGGTTGAGGAGGAGCCCGGATTCATAAATTCTCCATTGTGGTTTCGCAAATACTCGGATCGAATTTGCGTGGTTGTAGTGGTTTGCAAGTACCCGGATTAAACTTGCAATTATAGTGGAAATACTCAAGTGGTCTCTTGAGGACTGGATGTAGGCTTGGATTAGCTGAACCAGTATAAATCTCCGAGTTTGCTTTCTCTATCCCTTACTCTTTAATTTGTGCATATTGATATCTATTCTTTAATTCCTTGATCTTTATAATTATTTATCTTGATAGCACATTGATTTTCTGTATTGTATTTATTATCCTAAGCATTGTACTTTTACAGAAAATCATTTTAACTTCCAATTAATTCTTGTGAAAAATTTATAAAACCCAATTCACCCCCCCCCTCTTGGGTTCCAACCATTACTTTCAATTGGTATCAGAGCTTGGGCTCTTGATTTAAGACTTAACCGTCTAAGAGTAAATATGGTTGGATCTAGTGAGTGGTTTATGTCTGAAAATTGTTCTTTCACAGAACCTCCAATTTTTTATGCTAATCATTTTCAATATTGGAAGTATGAAATGAAAATTTTTTTAATTTCAGTAGACCATAAACTCTGGGAAATTATAGAAAATGGTTTTTATATGCCTGTCAAGGAAGAACAAGGAAAATACATTCCAAAACCCAAGAGTGAATGGAATGATACTGAAAGAAGTTTAGTGCAACTCAATGCTAAGGCAAAATTGATTATTTCTTGTGCATTGAGTCAAGATGAATTTTTTAGAATTTCCAATTGTGCAACTGCTAAGGAAATGTGGGAAACTTTAGAAGTTGCATATGAGGAAGATCTTGTTGCAATGGAATTAAAGTCTAGAAATCTCATTAATGAACTTGATATCGCTCAAATGAAAAATTGTGAAACCATTAATGAGATACGACTTGTGCTTAATCAATTGCAAGTTCTTGGTGTTGAACTTACAGGAAAATCTCAAATCACCAAGGAGATAAGAGAAAAAGAAAAAGGAGAAAAAGAGAAACCACAACCAAAAACTGAATCATCAAAGAAAGCTTACCTATCTTCCATTTGGAGAAATAGCAATTCCGATGAGGAGAACACAAATGAAGAAGCCAACACTTGTCTTGTGGCCAGAGATAAAGATGAGGTAAATTCATTTGACTACTCTTTTGAAGAATTACAAGATGCCTTTGATGATTTACTTGAAGAATCTCTTATACTTGCAAAGAAACTAAATATTTCAAACTCTTCTCTTGAAAATGAGTTGGAAACATTGAAAAACGAATTTTCTATTTCCAAGGAAGAGAATTTTGTTTTTGAAAATCAAAACAGAACTTTGTAAGAAGAGAATTTGATTTTAAAGGCAAATATCTCTACCAACAAAAATTGCTTTTGTACCAAGTGTGATTCCTTGAAAAAGGAGAATGAGGATCTTAAAAACACACTTAAAAAATTTTCTCAATGTAGAGAAATTCAAAACTCTTCTGTTGAGAAACAAAGTAGTAGCTTTAACAAAATTGGTTTTGTTCTTAACAAGTCAAATCAGAAATATTTCGAAAACTACTTTGTTCCTACAAAAATGTCCAAAAGTCCACCTTGCACTTGTTTTTATTGTGGACTGAAAGGACACAAGTCTTACTCCTGTTTTTATAAGAAAAATCTTGTTCATGGAGTAAAAATGAAATGGGTTCAAAAAGGACCTCATGACCCAGGCAAACCCAAAAAAATTTGGGTATCAAAGACAAAGGATTAATTTGCAGATTTGCCTCGAAGCATGGAGCGGAAATAACTTTTCAATGGCTACATCATTCAAACTCCACTCTCTTGCATCAAAAGGAGGCAATGGATAAGTAAACATATAAGCTAGAATGCATTGTAAGAAATTTGACTGATATGTTTACTGCTCTCTAATGCTTTTGTCTGTTCTCTAATATGCATTACATCTATCCTTGATACTCATGCATGCTATATCTGAAAACAATTGTTAGGTGTGCAGCTTATAGATTCGAATTTTGTTTTGAGCTAAAATCTTTCTTCCAAATTTTGCTCAAACTATCCTTTTTACCGTATCATGAAAACTTGCTTCTATTACACGCACATTTTTCTTGTCTTCACAACAATAAGATTACTCCTACCCATAGTATTTATCCTTGCTGTAATCTTATTTAAATATTTTCAATGAAATCAAATTTATTGCAAAATTGCATTTCATGGAAGCATAGCACTTTTATTAATATGGCATATCTTGAACATAATGTTGCTCCTAGTGCTCGAGATTTATTTGAACATCAAAGTGCTCCACCAAAAGTGTTTTGCAGGAGTTAATCCTCAAAATTATCCTCTAAAGCACATTCTTTCCTCTGCTCTCTGAAATCAGTAAGATTTATAGTTTTGAAGTTGATTGGTCGACCAACGCTCCTATCAGTAGTCGACCAACGAAGCCTACATTGAACCAATGCTTGATAGATCTTGCAAATAATCAATCAATTAAGATCATTAAAATTGTAAGAAGACAGGATCGATCAAAAGAAGAGCAATGAGCAAAACAATGATATCAAAATCTTGAAGGGGAACTTCAAGAAGTAACAAAAGTTTGCCAAAATTGATGAGTATCTCTATTCTTTACTTCTTCATTATTTAATTGAATGATACTCCTTGATCTCAATTGTACATTCTGGCAAATTTTTTTTTTACTGTCATACTTTCATTGCAATGACATATTGTTTTCTGACATCTTACATACTTGATCACAACATGACATATAAAAATATGTTAAATACTTAAATTATTTTTTAATACATCATGGTTTGAGCATTATACATATCATCTCTTTTACATAAGCTGTAACTTATGAACCATTGTTTATGGATTATAGTTTATATCTGATTATATCTTATTAATCCATATTACCTCAATTATGTTACTACATACTCTGATTATAATATGTTTTATCTTGAGTAAGTATGTAACTTGCTTTTGCTTTGAAATGATGATATATATATCCATGTCAGAAAATTCTTTCTATCTTTAAAATGGATATATATTTTTCAAAATATATATATCCTTCTATTGTACAAAATTTGTGCGGCTGATTTTCTTTATCTTTCTTTATTATTATAATTTTTTTTAAGTACCGTCATCTGAAAGAAACCACTTGCATTAAAATAAAAAAAAACAAATCGAACGATTACATTGCATTAAAAAAAAAAGGGAATGTTTGCTCATGGATGAGCAATCTACAGGCAAGGTGGTCTCGGATTAGGTGGGTTGTATTGAATCATCACCCCTCGGCCATTCCTTGGAGCAAGAGACTGAGCAATGTCACGGAGGGTAGTGTAAATCCCATTCATACAATCAACACTTCTTTGTTGTTGATTGCAGAAGCATTGGGTAGACCAATAGAAGAACCTATCTATTCTTGAAGTCAGTGCCGCATTGTTGCGTTTAGCTAACTTCTCCTGGTCCTCTATCATCTTCTTGAGTTTCTTCACCTCCTGCTCCAGACAAGCAATTTTGTCTTCTGACGTATGGCCTGTACTAATCTCCTCAGCTTCTTCGATCTTCATCTTCTTCTTTTGGTTCTCTTGAGATTCCTCCAAAGGTCTTTTGCCTTTGTCCTTGCCTAGACTCAAGTTTAAGTCGAGCTCTTCCTCCCTTGCCTCTACTGTGAGATCAATGAACTTTCTTGCTGCCATGGTTTGGAAAATTCAAAAATTTTTGTAGGAGTGTGAAGAGAGAGGAATGTCAGAAAGTTATAGGCTCAGAGATGAATACTCTTTGAGGTGTGGTAATTGAGAACTCTGGGGCAGTCTTTATAGAGAGAAAATTATGACTAAGAGCCAAAGAAGATATATCTTCGCCGCACCCCTACACGCTCATCCTATGGATTTTGCAAGCTGGAAGCCAGAAGTCTAGGGTACGCATGCACACCGATAACGCGTCACATTAATAGCAAAACCACGAAAGTCAATTTTCGGTGGATTTGCGGCTGATTTAATTTGTTTTGATTAGAAATTTTAAGGATTAAAAATGGTGATATTCAGAACCGTATCACTCTGCTTTATTGTGTTGTTCTTGAGAGCATACATGATTACATCATGCTATGATTATATGTATCTAAGAACATATGTTGTGTATGCTATTCATGCATCATGAGCGAATGCTATGGCTAAGAATAATATTTCATGATTCCACATGCACTCATACAAAATGAGCTGTCAAAATTTTTACATGTACTCATCCTCAAGATACATATATAAATTCATTTTAAATGGGTATATAAATTGCTTCATTTGTGATGAAATTTATCTTATCCTTTATGAAGCAAATTTGTTTTGAAAAAGGATTTTAAAAATGCTTCTGTTATGTTAATATGTTTTATCATATGAAGCAACATTCTTTTTGAAAAAGAAAAGATTTTAAAGATCTCTTTTGTTGTAGATAACAAAAGGGATGAAAAATATTGATGTTTCATATATGGATTATGAACTATATGCTTGAATATATCTTATTACACTAATCCATATATATTGCTTCCTTAGATGAAACGTTTCTAAATTCCTTCGAAGCAAAATGTTTTTGAAAAATATCGTGAATCTCTTGAATTGCTTCCACAATGCTGAAATTGCTTTACCATATTGAAGCATTATCTGTTTTGAAAAGAAAAGGATTTGAGTATCCTTATTTTAAATCACTTTTGCTATATGTTGAAATAATTTTATGCATATATGCAGAAATTGTTTTTTAGAAATCTTGAAAAATATTATTATTCGATTTATGGATTATGATTAATATTCTTGTTTATATCATGTTTTGCTAATCCATATATCATACTTCTGCTGTGTGCTGTAAATATTTCTATCATATGACAGCAAATGATGTTTTTTTTCAAAGAGTTTAATTTTTCTGCTATTTACTAAAAATGCCTCTTCATAAACAAGCAGAAATCATTTTCAATGAAAATATTGCAGAAATTTCTTCAAAAATCTTACTTCAAAATTCTGCAATCAAAAACTGAATTTCCTTTATAATGATTTGGACAATCTTTTTCAAAGGAAAAATGTTATGAAATTCAAGAGGAGCTTTGTCTCACTTGAATGTATTTTTTTTGAAAAACAATATATCTTGAAAAATTGGATATTCATTATTCATTATTCTTTTTCAAATTATGCAAGGTTTAAGGGGGAGCCTAAAACTCTTTCAAGTTTTATCTTTTGGCTCATTTCATTTGACATGAGAAAAATTTTTCTAAAATTTTCTTTTTACATGTCAATGAAATCAATGATAAGTTTTGATGTATCCTTACCCCATACTATATTGACATCTTCTGACATCCTGACTTAATGAAGGTATGTGCTTTAACTTCTATATATTGTGTTCCTTACACCTTTTTGTTGATGTCAAATAGGGGGAGAAGAAACAATAGAAAAATATGTATACGTTCTTATAACATTGCATTCATTATCTTGTGATACATATTTTTATGTGGTGATTTGTCATCATCAAAAAGGGGGAGATTGTTGACCCTAAGGCTATATGCCATAAGTTTTGATGATGACAAATGTATTTGAATAGTAGCATTGATATATATAAAGATTAATTATCATATATATGCTACAAGTACTTAAGCATGATTATGTTATTTAATATGTATGTTGCATATATTGAATCATGCTATTAAACTAACCATTGGGTTTGCAAGTAAGATATATTTTATAGGTTGGTTCAAAACAAGAAGAGTGAGCATTGTATTGAAGAACAAGGAAAAGCAATATCATGCTTCACTCAAGGAAAACAACATGCAAGGATGAAGCTCCAAGAAATGAAGAATTAGAAGATTTGAAGTCTTGGAAGCTTGGATGCATCAAGATAGCCTATGTGTTTACATTAGGTATATTTTATATAGGCTAGTATACTTGTGCAACTCAATGATTTAGATTTGCATACATTGGCTCAATTATTTTGAACAAAAAGATAGTGAGATATGAAATTTTACAAAAGTTAGTTTTTGACCTTTGGTCACTCTTTATATCATATCTCATAAACGAAAAATAATTTTTTCAAGTATCTTAATCTCATTTGATAGTAGACTCAAAGATATTTCCAAAGGTATATTATTTATTGAAAACAGAGTCCAAATAAGTAATATATGACTATTTAAAATATAGTTTGAAAAACTGAAAGTTGATTATTCTGTTCTGACCTATAGTCAGTATTTTGATTATATCTTTTAAAAGAAAAATAATTTTTGAGTAAAACTTGGCTCATTTGAAACTAGACTCCAAGATCTTTCCAACGGTATATTATTTGTTTACAACGGAGTTCAAATGAGGGAGTTATGAATTTTTAAAGAAAGCTCAAAATCTGGACTGCACTATAACGGCTATATAACGGCTATATAACGGCTAGTTTTGTAAAATCTTATATATATGACCTTAGATACACGATTTTGAGCAAGAACAAAGTCCTACGATGTGATATTAACTTCTTCTATCATCTTTGAGAGAAAAGAAAGCATTCTTGAGCCAAATCTTGCATATTCTCTATCATTAGAGTTATTAGAGCTTCATTTGTTTTCATCTACTCTTTTGAGAGAGTTTCTTTGTATTGTTGATTTTGATCAACACATATATTATTCTGAGTTGAGGTTCACAAGTACCGGTGTTGGAAGAACTTGCTTTGGGTTGAGAAGGAGCCCGGATTCATAAATTCTCCATTGTGGTTTCGCAAATACCCGGATCGAATTTGCGTGGTTGTAGTGGTTTGCAAGTACCCGGATTAAACTTGCAATTATAGTGGAAATACTCAAGTGGTCTCTTGAGGACTGGATGTAGGCTTGGATTAGCTGAACCAGTATAAATCTCCGAGTTTGCTTTCTCTATCCCTTACTCTTTAATTTGTGCATATTGATATCTATTCTTTAATTCCTTGATCTTTATAATTATTTATCTTGATAGCACATTGATTTTCTGTATTGTATTTATTATCCTAAGCATTGTACTTTTACAGAAAATTATTTTAACTTCCAATTAATTCTTGTGAAAAATTTATAAAACCCAATTCACCCCCCCTCTTGGGTTCCAACCATTACTTTCAATTACGTGTGTACATGTAACCACAAATGTAAAAGGAGTAATCAATGCCAAAATTCCACACACTCTCAGACAAAATGCGAGCCAAATCCTCTTACTACTCATTTAAAAGTTCTGGTCACTCATTTCTCTAAGACTTAAACTTTTGTTTTATGCACTAATCATTAAACTTGTCAACTCTTAATTTATATACATTATATGTATATAACCTAACTTAATCTCTATTTACATTGACTTTGGAGAGAGTCCAACAAATCAGTGCTTCTAGTTAAAGCTGATCTATTAATTATAAGATCATATCTCAATGGTTTATAGGGGTTATTTTAACAAAAAAAAAAGTATATTCTCAAACTAGGGACCTATATAAAGTAACAGAAGAGTTTATATCAAACAAAGGATAAAAGAAAAATTTTAACTAAAGACTTTAGTGAATAAACAAAAAAGTTTTGGATAAATGGCAAAATTAAAACAAAATCTGTTTTAAATTATTAATTCAGTTTGTTTTAAATAATGGATAATTTATTTTGTTTAAATTATTAATTCATTTTTTTTAAAAGTTAACTATAATAAATATTTAATTCATTTTAATTATAATGGATACTTAGTTTATTTTATTTAAAACTTAATTATTAATTAAAAATTAGTTAATAATTCATTTTATAGTTAATAATTTATTAGCATTTTAATTATAATTATACTTGTTATGTTAGATTTAAATTAATGACAATAAATAATGATGGTAAATAAAATGTGAAATATAAAATTTATATCCTTTCTTATAATTATACATCTAAAACTTCGTTTACAAACTAACATCAAAACATCATACTTAGTCCAAAACTTGTTTGTCTGTTCCAAATTACGTTGTCCTAAATGTCTTCCAAACATAAATTATGTTTATTCAAACATAATTTTTTTAATCACATTCAATTCAACTTAATTTGTCCAATTTACATTTGCCTACCAAACTCCCAAACATATCCTAAGGTTCCAAGCCCAGTCTAGGGAAATTTCCTTATGTTTTGGAAAGAAAAATAGACCTGTTTGATTGTTTTTTTATTTTTTTATTTTGAAAATAAATTTTGTAAAATAGTTTTAAAAACTCATTTTGTTTTAAAATAAGTTTTAAACTTAAGAAGAAAAAAAAATAACACTGCAGCTGATTTCTTTTTTTTTTTTAAGTTGTAATTAAGTGAATGCTATTAATAAACCTACTTATTTAAGATAATGCTACCGCCTTCTTTTAAAATACTGTTTTCAAAAAGATGTAAATTATGTTTTGGTTTTTTTGTTTTAAAACATAAACAATTTTTAAAACAACTTTTTTAAAAAACAACAATACACCAAACAAGATTTTTTATTTTTAAAAACAGAAAATTATTTTTGAAAACAATAACCAAACAAGCTCATAATTTTTGAATTCTTGTTATTTTGATTTTTTTAATGTATCTGCATTTTTAAATATTATTTACTTTTCAAGTTTTCAACAGTTGAAAAACAAAAGTCTAACCATAAAAATTATGTAAATTAAATTTAAGTGATCATAATTACAACTTAAATTGTCGCCACTCATTCAGTGGAAAGGTGAAAAAAAACTAAAAAAATGAATTACTTTCTATTTTTAGAATAATTAAAAAATATTTTTCCCGTGAAATATTGATCATTTTTTATTTCTTATGAAAATAAAAGCAGAAAAATAAGAAAGCCATGCCTTAGATTTCTATCTCAATGGGGTATATAACAAAAATGAATTTGCTAATATTTTAATTTCAGGATTTTTTTTTGTTGGTGGAAAAAAAATGGCTCTGAACTCTTACTACTTTGGAAAAAAAAAATTTTATACGACTTTTAAGCCGATCGTAACAGTCTAAATGTCATTAGAATCAAAATTTTGTCAAATGCTTCATCGATAAAAAAGAAGTCATATAACTCATATGAATTATCTAACAAGTAAGCTTAAATTATTTCATAAATAAGAAAAGAATAAATTTGATATTTGAGTAACCGGTACATCTTATACATAAAAATAAATATCTTCGTATACTATACTTTGTAATAGATTTTCATTTGATATATTTACATTCTAAATGTAAACAAGTATACCAGATGGTTAAATCATATAAAAAATTATAATTAGGATTATAAAAATTTCCAGTATAGCATCGACCATTTAAAATTGCTAGTCGTACATTTCTGCCCAAGTCATTTGTTAGTTTCGAAACATATAGGAAAAAACAATGTAAAATAAAAAAGGAAAAAATGATATTTTGATCCTTTATGTTTATTTTAAATTTCATTTTGGTCCTTTATTTTTTATAGTTTCATATGGTTTTTCTATATTCCAAACTCACACTGTTTCAATTTGTTTTTTGTCAAATCTGTAGAGCATTTTAACAAATTTAAAAGACTTGACAATAGTGAATTAGTAGATAATTCAAGTCAACATCAACGAATAAAGAGGTGTCAACTTTATTAACATATCCAACGGAATTGACGTAAAAGGAGAAACAACGTGAGTTTACAAAAGAGGACCAACTTGAAATATTTAACAAAATAGAGGGTTAAAATGAAATCTAAAATAAACATAAAGGACCAAAGTATCATTTTGCCAATAATTTTGACATAGTTAATTTGATCTCTCAATAATTATTTTTTCCTGGTTGAAACTAGCAATATTCATACTGAAAGAAGAAATTGAATAGGAGTCTCCTATAAGCTGTGGAATGCAATCTATACAAACGAATTCATGGGACCAATCAAAATAAAAGTACATTGAAACACATTAAGAAAATGATATGGCAAAAAAATTGGAAGTATATTTCAGAAAAAAAAAACAAAGTTTATAGTGGCCAACTTTAAAAAGAAAATAATTAGTTGGATAAGAAATCAAAACATACCTTATCTATGAACATCTCATTTATTGTTCTATTCAAGTCTCCTTCCCAGCACCATTCTTCATTTTTTCCTCTATTTCAATCTCTCCAAGTTGCCTATTACCTGTAACATAATTCAATTATTAAAGCAAAATTAGATTATTAGAAAAGTAAAAAGTATAATTATTCTGCATCGATCATGGCTATAATAACAGTCTTGTAGAAATAAACATTTTTTTTTCAACCATCGACGTACCCCCAAACAACAAAAAAAATGCCAGAAATCATTCAATAAAGCTTAAGAAGGGTGTCAATAAAGTTTTCATGCAGAGCAGCGCAAAATGAAAAAAAACAAGTAAATTAAATATCGTGACTATATAAATGTGTGTTTAGACGCAGATAAAAGCGGCCAAGTATCATGCATATGCTTGAGTTCTATCATATATATATATATATATACACACACACACACACATATATATATACTCAAGAGAAGGAAATAATATGCATTCTATTAATGATTTTAAAAGATCATCTATACCTCGTCGAAAGTGAATAGTGATTGTAGCATTGGCAAATGCAATTTGTTTGTTGGAGAACTTTTTGGATGCCTATTGGACTGTACATCAAACAGCTTCAATTTCTTACAGTTGAACACTTCTTTTTTCTTCAAGGATTGACATTCCAAAGTATGAGCCCCTGCATAGAATCCATTGAGTTCTAACCAAATTTGTAGTCTCAAGGAGGCAAGATGATTAATGTCAAATATGACTCTCAAATTTCTCAAATTTGTTGACTTCTAATGTCTTCAATCCCTCAAATTGATAGTGTCACATCCCAATCCGAGAGTGAACTGGCAGGGCATGGAACTGCCCGATACTATAAGCCGGAAGACCTAATAAACATCTTATACTCGACCAGTTGGACATACCACTTACTTCCACAGATCTCAACAACTCACTTTCACATAGGAGATATCAACAACTAAAACTCTGGATTTGCATATCTGGTAAATCTCATAAAAGCTCAACATAAAATCAAGCCTGAATAAACTCAATTCTTATTAGAATATAACTGTTATACATATCAGAGTTCAGAGGTTTAAAATGAATTCAAGTCTTTCATCACATTGTCTATGTCTATTTGTACAGAAATATCTATATCTTGGGGTTTCCGAACCCTGCCTATGGGATTACAGAGCTTCATCTAAGATTCCAAATAAGCATAGGACAACAAAGAAAAATACTTGGCCAAGACACAATTTGGGCACCAGAATAGGCATTACTAGCCGCTAACACTCCGTTGGAACAATTCCGAAGCAATCTGCAATTTGTGGGGAAAAAGATAACGGGGTGACCTATGCACTCAATGAGTAAAGGATCTAAGATGTCTTAGGATGTGTTTGGGAGGCGGGTGAGCAAATGTGAATTAGACAAATTAGGTTGAATTAAACATGGTTGAAAAAAAATATAGGTTTGAATGAAAATGATTTATGTTTGAGAAACATTTGGACAAACGTGATTTGAAACAGAAAAACGTAGTTTGGTTCAAAACATGATATTTGGATGTTAGTGTACAAACATAGTTAGAAATGTGTAATTATCAGAAAAAGCACATTTTTTATATTTTATTTTTTGGTATACCATTATTATTTATTGTCATTTATTTAAAGTTAATTTAGTAGATTATATCAATGTTTTAATAAAGTGCACTATTTGTGTTGTTTATTTGTCCAATATTACTTCACTAATTACTTATTAGAATATTTTAAAAATTTGAACAAAGTGAACTAAGTATAATTATAATTAAAGTGTTAACAATTACTTATGAAAAAAAATATATGAGATATTAGTGATGACCAATATACAAATCATACAAAAAAGAACTAATTGCATAAAAGAAATTTAGAGATTCACTCTAATAATAAAAGGAATTCTGTTCTTAATTGTATATG
Organism: Biancaea sappan; assembly: GCA_037074585.1. NCBI lineage: Eukaryota > Viridiplantae > Streptophyta > Magnoliopsida > Fabales > Fabaceae > Biancaea > Biancaea sappan. Next base: position 14,132,874 of record CM073495.1, on the reverse strand, counting down.
ATATAATTAAATTAATTCTTTAATTAGTTAACCAAAATAATTAAGATATTTAGTTGTGTAAATTAAGTTTTTAAAGTAATTATATAAATTCTGACATAATTAAGTTTATTTGTATAAATTAGGTTTATTCTCATAATAAAAGAAATTATGTCATCACTAATAACCTTCAAAATTTGGTAAATTCCATCAAATCCTAATTAAAATTTCATTTATACTAAATCTGGACATTTTCAAAAATTTTACTCTCTCCCTCCAACTTCTCATTTTATTCACTTAGGTCCTTGGTAATAATTTTTCTTTTATCTTTTTCATGTTCTAAGACCATATTTAGTTTCACTAGGTCCATAAGTCACAAATATATTTTTTTTCTAAAATTATAGTTACTCCTACAAAATTTTAATTTTATTAACTTTAGTCCCTAACAAGCATGCATATGTCCAAGACCATGTTTTTCCATTCACCTTGATCCATGGCTCTCCTATACTCATATAGGGACCTCTAAACCATGTTTAAACGTTTCTTAAACACATGCAAACCTTCACGGCTCTCTTATACTCATACAACAGATCCACATTTTTCTCTTGCTTTTCTCCAAACTCTCCATTTTTTTTCTCTTCTATTATTCCTCTATTCACAGACCCACAATAGTGCAACACACACACACACACACACACAAAAGCACTTGACCCACAGCGAGAGGACCACCATCTCTCTCCTTGACCACCCAGGCTTCTTATGCATCCCTTTTGTCTCACCTCTTTCCACCATACCAGCACACACTCATACCCTCACCTCTGCACATACACATCTAGAGAAGGGAGAGATAGCTCCAGAGCTAGAGAAAAACAAAAAGTGAAAAAATAGAGTTCACCCTCTCGACTTCTCATAGACTTACACCATTACATTTTTCTCACACATGCTATCCAACCTTCAAAGCACCTAAGCCACACACATAACGTAGCACCCTTCCCTTCAACCTCTTCTCCTCAGCCATATCAGCCACCACCATGGAAAAGCCAGCCTCTGCATTCAGTCCCCGCTGTCCCCTTCCCCCTCCAAAACAAAATTCCCTAATCCCACTTCTCCTCCTTCTTCAATTTCCCATCGCCACTTCAATCCTAGCCAAACACATGCGAGGAGGCACCCTCAGAATCGTGCTTCATAGTGCCCTCACTCCCTGACGTGCTTCTTCAAGTTCTCACACCTTAGGCATGCTCTGTTTTTCTCGAATGAAAATAGAGACTTTGTTTTGACATTTGGTTGCTTCTTCTTTCCTTAGCAGTGTGGTATTGGAGGAAATCAAATTAATTTGAAGCCAACCACGCTTAAAAAGCCAACTACATTCAACAAGAAGCTATCTTGTAGAGCTTTGGAGTAACCCACGGTTGAATGAGCAACGTGGATTGCTTCAACATGAGTTGCTTCAACGTAGTCCCAAACATCTCAAAATTCTTCCAAACCACGAAGTGTTGCAAACATAGATTGAGTCCAACGTACCACTCATCCAAGCATACACTTAAACATAAACATATACTAAAAATCTTCACTTGCATCATTATAAAAGTAGAGAAAGATCATAAATCTGAAATTTAAAGCAAACCAGTATAAAAGTTGTGGAAAAGTTGCTCTTTAATAATAAGATAAAAGATCTGTAGAATTAAAATGAGAAATTTTATTATTTTAACAAAGAAAGTACAATACACTCTCTCCCTTTTTATAATATAAAAGAACACTCTTTCCCTTTCTCCCTTCACGTACGTCACTATTATTCTCAAGTGAACTTTCCAAGAAAAGAGAGAATATATTTCATGCTTCAAGCTTCTAAGCAAAACATCAACTATACAAAGTTTCCGAAGAGAGAAAAAGAGATTTGGAGTTTCTCCATAATCATTTCATCTCAGAATGTATCGAATGAGTCACAATTCCATAGAAAACAGTTCATCAAAATACTCAGGGAGTTCAAGTGGGAACTATCATATTAGACTACATATACAAAGAATCTTCTAAAATAACAATTAAATAGCTGAAAACATACTTTATGGGAAAGCAACTTAATTAAAATATTTCTTAGATCAAGGAAATTTAGTTCTTAGGAAAACTTACCATCACAGATTGGTTACTCACCTGGAGGATGACTTAAACTCTATCTACTTGTGAAACCGACTCAACGTTTAAGATTCATCTCATCCAAGCTTTAGTTCCACTAGATTAACATGAAAAGCAAGAAAAGAGTATATAAGACTTCTATGGAAAAACTAGAACATCATAGCCATGATAAGAATTTTCAAGTCAGCCCAAAAATGTCTCAAATCAACCTTCATCTTGGGTCACTACCGCTCTAAAAATTACATGACATTCTTTTATGGATGCCTTCAAATAATACTCAGATTTGCCACACAGCTCTGTTTTCTGGACAGATTTTTGTGCCAAACTTCCCAAATATTCTGAGATTGATTGGCAACTCCAAAAATCACCAAATTTTATAATAGTCCTTGTTAACATGTTAGACACCTACAGTAAAAATTTAAAAAGCTAATTCCACCGTTTGACAAATTAATGAATCATATAAGCACCCACCAGTCTGTTTTGTCTCAGTTTTGCAAGAGTTCAGGAAATCACTACATTGACCTACTGAATCAATTCCAAATGCCACGAAATTTGGTAAGGATTACCTTAGTGTCTTATCTAAGTGAGATAAAAATTTTGGGGCAAAAGAAGGTCATTAGGTACCGTTCTGTTTGTATGCTGTTAAGCTAGGTAAAACACTTCCAAAAATTTTGAAACTTTTCAGTTTGAATAAGTAAGATATCAGGAGCTCATCATAAAAATTTCAAGATTTAACAGCTTTATTTGTTCACCTAAAATACACAAAATAGAAGAATATAAAAGCTCTCCTATTTTTCAAAATCTTCATCCTTAGCCTTAGTTTTAGGTGCATTACATGTTCTTGTTCTGCTATACCAATCCTAAAATATCCAAAACAGTCCAATGTCTTCCACATACAACATGTAAACAGATCAACCAGCACATATACATAGCAGCACAGCAAAAATTCTACTGCTAAATGTAGAACAGATTAAAATTTCATTACCAATTTCTTGGCTTCATCCAGTTCAGCGACTCAATCAACAGAAATTCATACATTCAGCACCCATGTGATCCATATAAGAACATTTATCCAGTTTAAACCGAAAACAATCCCAAAAAAAAGAAATTTAGGAGAAAATCTGATTTGACACTCTCCCTTCTCGGTTTCTCTTGGCAGAAAATTTATTCCGTTCTAAACCTTTAGGAATTCTCAATCAGATTTCGGAAAGCAAAATTAAATTGAGATCCCATAATTTCCAGGACAACCCGAGGAAGTTTTCCTCCACTTTACTAACTGTTTAATGACTTGGTCAGGTTTAAATTTCTTTCCCAAAAGCTTTTTAATTGCAATTATATTCATCTTAAAATTTCAATTGCAACCTAGAAATCAGTTCAACATCTGTCCCAAATACCCCATAGTAGAAGAAATCCAAGAAGGAGATAAGTGTATTAGCGTCTTACGTTAGATACTCTGTTTTGCTGTTAATCCGTCCACTAATCCTTATGGCTTTCAACCATCACAAAATATTTATCCGCTTTCATTGACCCACGATTTCTGATTGAAGAGAATTTGTTCCTCCTCTCGATTACCCACTCACAGACAGAGAAAAGAATGATGAAGCAGAGCAGTTTGCTTTCTCTTGTCTTCCCTGCTGCACAGACCGATCCCCGCCGAGCTCCACCATCGGAAAGCCAGCCCAAGGAGACAATGGCCACATGTAGATAGCGACGAGGCCAAGAAACGTGAAGATTGAAGGCAACCCGAGGGGGAGAGTTCTTCGAGCGTGTTAGTGTTTGAATACCCTTCGAGGGGAGAGTTTTATTTTAGTCCCACAATTTCTGAAATTTCACTCTAAAAGACTTACCGAAGATTGCACGAAATTCTCGGACGTGACAGATGGCGTCACATTGTCTTTAAATTTTTCATGTTATCTTCTCTAGTTTATAAAATCCACCCAATATGGTACACAATTTGTCAAATTGTAAATATTCTATAATAATTGCAATATATATATATATGCTACACTTTTATTTGAATATAATTATTTGATTCATTTGGTATCTTATATATATTGTTTGATATGTTAAGCATTATGCGGTATTTATAATATTTGGAATAACTGGTATCAAAATAAATAGCACGTAATTGTTTATAAAGGATTATAAATCTAAAATAGTCATATTATTTATGCTTCACCATTATATATGAAAACCTATGTAACTAATCTATGACATTCCAGATGCCAAGAGAAGATATTGCAGTTTATAAGACAACTGAATTGCAAAACCACAATACCTCTGCTGGTGCAGCATCATCGTTTCTTTACTTTGTGGCTATTATTTTCTCCATCACGTCACATTTATAGATTTCAACAATGGATGATGAGAATAAATGCTTGAGGCTACCACAGTTCTCTACAATCAAATTAACCAAATTTTGAAAGGTATAGGCCAAACAAAGCTTATTTCATCCTAGACTTTTGAATAACAGAGGACACGAGCAACATATGGAAGAGAACAATGCAAATGAATTTCATTGATGAATTATGATTACAGAGGACTATTTATAGACTTGTTGTATAACTGTCAGAGAACTGAGCTGACTAACTATAACTAATCAGAAAACCAACTCTAACTAAACAAACTCTAACTCCTGATACTCTGTTAACACAGACTTTGCTCAAATTGATTGTACCTAACTTCAGAATCTCCAAATTTGGAATTGCAACCTACAAAAAATAATAGTGTTGTGAAAGAAAGCAGCATCTTTAAGAGGCGTTCTATTTCAAGGTATCAAAGCACAAGGTACGCTTTTTCAATCGCTGGTCAGGGTTGTGAAGATTTAAGAACATATATACCTCTTTTGTATTAAAAAAAACAAAAGAAAAAGGGACACAACGCCTCTTTTTGACTTTGTTTTTTTTTTTTATAGTTTTATGTAACGGCTTGACAGTTGATTTAAGAAAAGAAAGTTTTTCCTGCATACAAAATTTAGAAAAGACTTCACCTTTTAATTTAATCAAAAAGTTAGGAGAAACTATCATGACTTAATCACCAAATTAAAACGCATTTATTTATTCACCAAGTAAAAGAGTAGAGATTGATCTATTCTTGATTAATTTGGGAAAACTTGCCTAAAAGACAGATAGAAACCACTCTGATTTAGAAAAAAACCATCTTTGGGGAATTGAGTCAAAAGGTTTTTATCTTTAAAGAACTTAATTGAATAAAGATTCTAAATCATAACTCACTTAAAGCACAATTTAATTTCCAAATAATGGGACTATTAACCTTTTGATGACATATTTATTGTTATTTAAAGCCGCTAGGTGGTGGGTAGTTTAACCAAAGATATAGTAAGTTCCAACTCTTCCTCTATCATGTTTACCCAAAAATCACTTATTGTTATTTAATTGTTTTTTGAATTTTTTTAAAATGTAACCATGACAATTACTTCTAATTCAATATTTGGATTAATCAAAATGACATCCTATATGTGATAGTAAAAAAAAAAAGGCAAGGGTGTCAATTTTTACATAAATATCAATAGACTTTATACACACACATACATATATATAAATACCTCTTTCCTTAATAATAAAAACAAAAATTAACAATTAATGGAAATTCTACGTCCACAGACTGATTAGGTTTCCAAATAGACTAAATCAATTAGAAAGGCTTAGGTTTATTTATTTTAATTTTACAATAGTTAGACCAATAAAATTGCTTGCAAATCAAAATGAACTTTTGCTTGCAAATCAAAATGAACTTTTGCTTGCAAATCAAAATGAACTTTTGCTTGCAAATCAAAATGAACTTTTGCTTTCATTTACGAAAGCCAAAACTCTATAAACCTGTCAGCACCAGCCAAAACTAGGAAAATAAATTGAAGTGACCGTCACCACAAACTAAATTAAATGTAAGGGTGTCACAGATGCAATTTGAGCTAGTCCACAATGGCTGCAGCATATGAACCTTCTAACTACTACCCATGTGCTACTTGCCTTTTTTTTCTTTTATTGTCAACTCTTTTATGTGCATGTCCATGAGCCCATGTGCTCACACCATGCTTTTCTTATCTGTCCATGTTTTCTTATTCCCTTAGAGCTAGTATAAATAGGATGCCAACCTCAATGTAAACATCATCCAGAATTTCAGAAATATATCTAAGTTTCCAACTTAGTTTCTTACCTTTGTTTTTCTCTTTTCTTCCGACCCTTGTTGATCCCTATGCCATATTTTGGTATCAGAGTAAGGTTCCAGAGAGAGAGAATGTCTAAAAAATCACCAAAGATCCATTTTCGAAGTTTTCTGACGACGTTCATTTCTCCTACCTTTGAAAGTCCTATCTCGGGCAATTTTTCAGAGAAACTGACACTTCCATAGTGTTCAGAAGCCTTCAAAACCTTGGACTGGAGAAAATCAACGCAGCCTGACCATCCACGCGCCCTCATGAGATGTCGACTGAAGCTCAGGCGCCGGCCATCTCTCTCACGTGCCCCACACGCCTACCAGAGGTTGAAGACGACCACATCATCGCCACATCATCCCCCACGTCACCATCATCAACCATTCAGTGTCTGACACGTATCTTGATTAGCCACGTGTCTACTGAATTATCATCCATGTCATCATCTAGTCATCGCCACTTAATCAAGTTCATCCAATCATTGAGTGCCACGTGTCCAAAAGTGTCCACGTCATATTTACATGTCATCATACAGTCACTGACATGTCATTCCATCTGCTAATCACCATCCGCCACGTGTCACAAGTTGCCATGTCATCCTAACTTTCTAAATTCACATATTCACCCCAGAATTTTTATAAATTCCATTTTTTGCCCCAATATTTTCCAAAATTACATATTAGCCCCAATATATCTAAAATTTTATTTTTGTCCCAAATTTTTCTAAATTTACAAAATACCCAAAACTTCTTGAATTTCATTTTTGCCCTCAAAACTTTTACAAATTCTATTTTTCCCCTCATCTTTCCAAAATACACAGTTGCCCCTAATCTTTTTGAAATTTCAGTTTGGCCGCTAACCTTTCCATAAAATTTCAGTTTTGCCCTTAAAAAATTGCAAAACTCACATCCAAGCCTTTAATTCTTCTAAATTCCACCCAAATCCCTAAACTTTCCTAAATCTCACTTCAATCCCTAAAAAACCATTAAAAAACGCCTCCAAGGCCCAGACAAGGTGAAGATCTTGAATTAGAAGAATTGAGACAATAGATTCAACAATTGCATGAAGTTGTGGATGCCCAAAAAATTCAATTGGAGGGCCGAAGAAAGCTTCAAAGTGATGATTCATACAATAGTACTTCGACGATATCCAGTAACCAAAGACCACGGAGACAAGTAAACCCGTACCAATGATATCAGAGTAGAAATTCCCGATTTTGAAGGGAGGCTCCAACCTGACGAATTTATTGACTGGCTGCAAACAATCGAAAGAGTGTTTGAATATAAAGAAGTACCTAAAGAACAAAAGGTGAAGATTGTCACCATCAAGCTAAAGAAGCATGCCTCCATTTGGTGGGAAAATCTCAAAAGGAAGCATGAACGTGAGGGAAAACGCAAGATTCAAGCATGGAAAAAGATGCAACGTGAGTTAACGCGTAAGTTCTTACTGATCATTATTACCAAGATAATTTTATTCAGTTACAGAACCTATGTCAGAAGTCTTTGTCTGTGGAAGAGTACACTCAGGAATTTGAAAAACTCATGATGAAGTGCGATATCCAAGAGAAAGATCAGCAGACTATTGCTCACTGTCTTGGAGGGTTAAACAATGAGATTAGCCACCTGGTCTAACTTCAACAATATTGGACGCTAGACGATGTCATTTGACTAGCTATCTGTATTGAGAAACAGACAGCGAGAAAGTTATCCTTGCAACCCTCTTCTTCCACCAAAAGATTTTCTAGCAACCAGAAAACTCATGAACAACCATCCCGTTCATACAGCAAGCCCCTTCCAATAATTGCAAAGGACTCTTGTCCTAAGGCCATTAAATGCTTCAAATGTCAAGGATTCGGACATATTGCCTCAAATTGTCTCAATCGGAAAGTTGTCACTATTATTAAAGGAGATGCCTATGAAATCTCCGAAGAGAAAGATGAGCCTACAATGTAAGAACCAGTGTACGATAGTGAAGATACACCTGCAGATCAAGGTGAGGCATTAGTGATTCGCCGAAGCCTGCATGCTGCACCATCAAGAGATGAGTCATGGTTGTGACACAACATTTTCCATACCCACTGTACCACAGAGGGTAAAGTATGTGACGTTATCATTGATAATGGAAGATGTGAAAATGTAGTATCCACCTATATGGTAGATGAGTTAAAGCTACCTACCAGCAACCATCCGCATCCATACAAACTTCAATGGCTTAACAAGGAAAGCAAGGTAAAAGTTTCCAAATGTTTCCTTGTTAATTTTTCGATTGGCAAAAAGTACCATGATGAAGTTTGGTGTGATGTGGTACCAATGGATGCCTGTCACCTACTTTTAGGAAGGCCGTGGCAATTCGATTGTTGTGTCCAATACAGTGGTTATACAAACACATACTCCTTTGTAAAAGACAGAGTGAAAGTAAGGTTAGGATCATTGCCACCTAAAGATTACAAAGGCAGGCCCAAAGCTAAGCCAGTGGTAACTTCAGTCACCAAGGAGAAGATCAAGGTGACAAAAATAGAAGCCTAAGCTATGAGCCTCATCCTTCTACTTGAGGCAAATGACAAAAATGATCTTTCGCCAGACGTTCAACAATTGATAGCTGAATTTCTAGATATAGTTCCTAATGACATTCCCCCAGGATTGCCTTCTATACGAGATGTCCAACATGTCATTGACTTCATCCCAAGAGCAGTTATCCCTAGCAAACCCGCTTACAGGATGAGTCTATAGGAACACACTGAAATTCAACGCCAATTTGAAAGAGCTACTAAAGAAAGGCTTAATCAAGGAGAGTATCAGTCCAAGTGTTGTGCCAGTGCTGCTAGTCCCAAAGAAAGATGGGAGCTGGCGAATTTGCATTGATTGTTGAGCCATCAACAAGACCACTGTCAAGTATCGATTTTCGATTCCTCGACTCGATGATATGTTAGACCAGTTACATGGTGCCACTATCTTTTCCAAGCTAGACCTACGAAGTGGGTACCATCAAATCAAAATAAGACCAAGAGATGAATGGAAGACTGCATTCAAAACTAGAAATGGTCTATATGAATGGGTTGTTATGCTCTTTGGATTGTCTAATGCTTTGAGCACTTTTATGCACTTAATGAATCAGGTACTTCGTCCTTTCATCAACAAATTTATCATTGTTTACTTTGATGATATTCTCATCTACAGTAAGAATCAAGAAGAATATACGAAGCACCTACGGCAAGTTTTACCTGCTTTGCGAGAGCAAAAGCTCTATGCTAACTTAAAGAAATGCTCATTCTTGACTAAAGAAGTTATTTTTTTGGGATTTATCATAACCGCAAAAGGAGTGCAAGTTGATCCAAGCAAAATCAAAGCTAGCTCCAAAGACTATTCACGAAGTCAGAAGTTTCCATGGATTAGCTTCTTTTTACAAAAGGTTTATAAAAAATTTTAGCTCAATTGCTGCTTCTCTTACAGACTGCATCAAAGGAGATAAATTCCAATGGACAGACCGGGCCTAGAAAAGTTTTGAAGAACTAAAGAGATGTTTGACTGAAGCACCAATACTAGTCCTTCCAAACTTTGACCAAGTTTTCGAAATGAGCTATGACACTTTAAACATAGGAATTGGTGCTGTTTTGAGTCAAGAAGGGCATCCTATAGCCTTTTTCAGTGAGAAGCTCAACAATGGTAAACTCAAGTATTCCACTTATGACAAGGAGTTTTATGCCGTTGTACGAGCCGTACAACATTGGAGCCACTACTTGTTGAATAAAGAATTTATTCTTTATTTTGATCATGTAGCTCTCAAGCATTTAAACTCTCGATAACAGATCAACCACAGGCATGCTACTTAGAGTGAATTTGTGCAACCATACCCTTTCTTACTCAAGCACAAGGCAAGAGTTCAAAACGTTGTAGCAGACGCTATCAATAAGCGTCAAGCTTGACTTTCTACTCTTCAAACAAAGGTTATCAGATTTGAGGTTATCAAAGAGTTATACCAAGATGATCCTGATTTCAGTAAAATTTGGATACTTACTGATCTACAATCCTTCCAAGAGTACTACAGGCATGACAGATTCTTATTCAAAAGAAAAATACTATGCGTCCCTCAATGCTCATTACAAGAAGCAATTATCTGGGAGACCCACGATGGAGAATTAGCTGGTCACTTTGGAAGAGACAAGACCATGGCCTTAATCAAGGAAAACTTATATTGGCTGAAACTAGAGAAAGATGTTAATAGGCATATTCAGCGGTGCAGGAATTGTCACTTGGCCAAGACCAAAAGTCCAAATACAGGGTTATACATTCCGTTTCCAATTCTAGAGGCACCTTGGGAAGATGTCAGTATGGACTTTGTTCTTGGGTTAACACAAACACAGAGACACAAAGACTCTATCGTAGTTGTTGTGAATTGTTTCTCAGAAATAGCCCACTTCATTCCCTGCCAAAAGACTAATGATGCAGTTCAAGTAGCAGATTTGTACTTTAAAGAAATTGCTCGACTGCATGGCATTCCTAAAACTATCACTTTTAATCATGATGTCAAGTTTCTCAATCATTTTTAGAGAACCTTATGGAAAAAGATAGGGACCAAGGTCCAATTCAGCAGTGCTAGTCATCCTCAAATGGATGGTCAAACAGAACCCATTAATAGGGTTTTAGGAAACCTACTCTGGAGTTTTATAGGAAAGAATTTGAAGCAGTGGGATCTTACCTTGGCCAAATTGAATTTTCCTATAATAACTCTTAACCAAGTAATTGGAAGATGCCTGTTTGAAGTGGTTTATGATACTCGACTGCTTAGCCCCTTAGATTTGACCCCATTTGCTGATAAATAGCAATATAGTGTCGATGCATAATAGTGTGCTAAAGAAATTAAGAAGATGCATAAGCAAGTTCGAGACAAGATCCAAAAGTAAAACATGAGGTATAAGACTCAGCGTGACAAGACTTTCAAAGTAGATGACTTGGTTTGGATTCATTTGCGCAAGGAACGTTTTTTGAATCAACCTAATGCCAAATTATCATCGAGATCTGATGGTCCATTCAGGATTATGCAACAGATTAATAGCAACGCATACAACATCAAACTACCAAGCATCTATGGAGTTTCTGCTACTTTTAATGTTGCCGATTTCTCTCCATACATTGATGATGACATCAAACTAGACTCAAGGATGAGTCCTGTTCAACCCGGGGAGAATGCCACAGATGCAATTTAAGCTAGTCCATAATGGCTATAGTACATGCACCTTCCAGCTACTACCCATGTACTACTAGCTTTTTTTTCTCTCATTGTTAACTCTTGTATGTGCATGCCCATGAGCCCATGTGCTCAAACCATGCTTTTCTTATTTGTCCATATTTTCTTGTTCCGTTAGAGCTAGTATAAATAGGATGCCAACCTCAGTGTAAGCATCATCCAGAATTTCAGAAATATATCTAAGTTTCCAACTTAGTTTCTTACCTCTGTTTTTCTCTTTTCTTCCGACCCTTGTTGATCCCTATACCAAAGGATCTAAAAAGTAGACTCTAAGTTTTTTTTAATATTTTTATGAGAAAAATGATTTTGAATAGTTACTATTTAATTTTTATTTTTTAAAGCAATGTTAAAGCAATACAATGTTCTTTAAATAAAAAATTTTGTCAAATATTTCAACGAAAGAATTGTTGAATAACTTATAGTTGAATAGCAAAAAAGAATTGTCAAATATTTCAACATGAGTTTAATTTCTCTTCATTTAGTTACTGATGTGCCGAAATTCTGCATTATTTTGGATGTGAAGGTGTTTTAACAACGGGAATCATTCTCCGCTCAAATGGTAAAGCACATTCTCATAATGTCATTTACTTCATCTAAGTACAAATTCTCCACTATTTTTATCAACATTATAATCCTATGCTCCAAATGAATGTTGGTTTTAAGCTTAAGTTTCAACAATCGCGAGGCATTATGCTCTTATGCCCACTCCCATATATCTCCTATAACTATTTTATATTTTTGTAGGTTTCATTATGCTCTTGGGCAACATCCAAGTCCCAAGAATTTGAATTTCTAAAGTAGTCAAAATTTTCAAATGTTTAAATTGAGTGCAAGGCTAGCATTTCCATTTTGAATAGCTAAATTTTGTAGTTCCCTCGAATTCAATTCCATCTTCGCTCAAACCCAACTTTTTAAAATGAATTATTTGTCAAATTTCACAGACAATTCTATCATTGCTGATTTCAAAAGACTAATTAAAATGTTTAAATTTTTCGAGGCCCCCATTCCAGCCATATCTCTTAAAGCACAATAAACCAAACAAAATGTTTTACGTTTGATTAATAAAGCAAGAGTTGTAGGTAATGAAACTATGATCAACTTATTAAACTCAACACTTCAAGATTTTTCATTCCCTCAAAAAAAGGGAATATGAAATTTTTAAAGAGGCATTATCATTGCCATTAATATGGAGTAGCTTAAGATTAGGACAATCTAACCTTGCAGGAAGTATTTGAGTATAGCAATGATATCTGGGTATACCTTCACATTAAATTCTCTATTGGCTGATCTTTCAACAGAGAGTTGTTTTTCAAAGCCAAAACATAATAATCCCTATGTGCAATTGAGATAGCCACTTCACAAACGATGTCATACATTCTAATTTTTGAACTTGAGTCATCTTCAAGCAGTTGGCATTATTTTTATTATTAATATATTATATATATTTATTATTTATTTTATAAATAATTATTAACGCTAATAAATACTTGTATGAACAGACATATTGATTATTCTATATGTCAACATATTTTGGGGCATATATATATTATTGCTATCTTTAATTAGATCCATTTAAGATCTTCATTAATTTATATTTAGGGACCTATTTGATATATATTTTATTTGGTTTGGGGTGTTAGTGAAAATATTAAATGTATAAATGTCCGACTCTAAATAACAACAGTGATGTGATGTTATTATAAAATTGGTCAATCTATGGGTCGACCCAGTTAGATGGTTATAAGTAGTGGTTCTCTAGGTTATATGGAGTTGGTCTCACTTTGGATAAACACAGGTCATTTGAGTTTTTCATCAGAAAAGTGAGAGAAAACCATTCCATATCTTCCTAGAAGAGCCTACCCTTCTTTAATTGGTGTACGGGCTAACGATGGATTAAGATACGCTCTTTATGTCTTTTAATCTTGTGTCCTTATTACTTGTTACGATCTACAAATAGTAGATTATAGATTTAAGAGATTTTTCGCATTTGAGTTTTCTATAAATCTATCTGTTTGGTTAATGATTATATAAAATAATCCTTTCAATTAGTATCAGAAGCCTGGTTCTGATAAGTAATAAGGACCATTTTTGTTTCAAAATCAAATTTGAGTTCATAAATTAAAATATTTTTGTGAAGAACCCTATATATGTAAAATTTTGATTTTGTTGAAATTATGAAGTTTTAGGTTCTTTTGTGTTAATTCGCTAATTAAACTGTATTTTTACATATTACTCTATAAATTTTTAAAAGAATAAATCAAATTTTGAAAATTTGTGAAAATTAGGGATTTTTTTGAGATGAACCCTAAAAACTGGGATTTCTTAATTAAGTCTCAATTTGGGTGTTTTTGGGTGATTTTCACCGTTTATTTTATTTAATAGTTTTAATCAATCCTTTCAATAAATTTGAGTTAGAATTCATGAAAATAATTTTTGGGTTGTTATTTTGGAATTTTGCGTCAAGAACATTGAAAAACATTGAACAATTTCTGGAAAATCTTTGAAGAAAACTGCATTAGTTTTTCCAGAAATTTTTTGTGCAGCGACTGTTCAAAACAAAATTTTAAAATTTTTTAAAAAACGTACTGTAGCGTCACTTGCAATTACAGTTTAACTTGCAATTTCAGACTTCCATTTACTATTCATCCATCATTTGAATCATGGTTACTGTTTGTCAGTTGACTTTGACTGTTGACCAAATGCTGACCATTGACCGTTGACTGAAATTTAAAAAAAAAAATTTAAATCACATCATATAGTTGAATTCTAATCAATCTAATCTATGTTTTCTTGTTAAAATTAGATTAATATAAACTTTGGGGTGATGCTCTTAAGGCTGCAGTGTATATCCTTAACAAGGTATCGAGCAAAGCAGTACAAAAGACCCCATATGAGTTGTGGACAGGCAAGAAGCCTAGTGTTAGGCACTTGCATATCTAGAGTTGTCCAGTTGAAGCTAGGTCGTATAAGCCTAATAAGAGAAAGCTGGACTACCGCACTGTGAGCTGCTTCTTTGTAGGATATCCTGAGAGATCGAAGGATTTCAAGTTTTATGAACTTTCAACCAAGTCTTTCTTTGAGACTAAAAATGCCAAGTTTATTGAGGATGTTAGTCATAGTGGGAGTGATCAACTTAGAGAAATTGTGTTTGAAGATGAATGCACCAGTATTCCTACTATGGTCACAAGGATACCTGATCAGGTAACATTACTTGAGATGGTTATACCTGTAAATGAGGAACCCATAGAGAACACAATAGATATAGATATCACTCCTATTCAAGATCAAGAGATCCATTCTCCTAAACCTGAATTAGAGCAACAATAACCTCAAGTGGAAGTGCCTTTGAGAAGATCCACTAGAAAGAAGAAAAGTGCTATATCAAATGACTATGTCGTTTTCTCACAAGAGCATGAATTTGATATAGGCATGCAAGATGACCCAGTCACTTGTAGGGAGGCTATGTCATGTAATAACTCTCAAAAGTGGATAAAAGTCATGAAGGATGAGATAAAATCCATGGCTGACAACGAGGTATGGGATTTAGCAGATTACCACATGGTGCAAGACCAATTGATTGTAAATGAATATTTAAAACCAAAAGTGACTCAAATAGTAATATCGAAAGATATAAAGCTCGTCTTGAAGCCAAAGGTTTCACTTAAAAAGAAGGCATTGACTTTAATGAAACATTTTCTTCAGTTTCAATGAAGGATTCCTTTAGAGTCACAATGGCACTTATAGCTCATTATGATTTGGAGCTACATCAAATGGATGTGAAAACAACGTTTCTCAATAGTGACATTAAAGAAATAATATACATAGTGCAGCCAGAGAACTTTGAATCAAAAGATTTGAAGCACCTTGTATGTAAGCTGAAGAAGTCCATTTATGGTCTTAAACAAGCATCCCAACAGTGGTACCGAAAATTTTATGAGGTAATTTCATCTTTCGAATTCCAAGGGAATCCAGTTGATCAGTGTATATACCTCAAGATGAGTGGGAGCAAGTTTGTGATACTAGTTCTATATGTCGATGACATATTTTTGACTAGGAATGATATGTCTTATTTTAGTGAAACCAAATCCTTTCTTTCTAGCAAATTTGAGATGAAGGATCTTGGTGATACATCTTTTGTTCTGGGGATTCAAATCTATAAGGATCGTGCCAAACAAACTTTGGGTTTATCTCAAAAGACATATATTGAAAAAGTATTAAACTGATTTGGTATGCAGGATTATGCACCAAGTGACACACCCATAGCTAGAGGCGATATATTTATCTTGCTTCAATGTCCTAAATTGGACATACAGAGGAGGGAAATATAGAAAATCTCATATGCCTCAGCTGTGGATAGTCTTATGTATGTACAAGTGTGTACGCATCCAGATTTAGCATATATTGTAGGAATGTTAGGAAGATACCAAAGTAACCCCAGTATGGCTCACTAGAAGGCAGCAAAGAAGGTTATGAGATACCTTCAGAGGATGAAGGATTACATGCTCACCTATCAAAGGTCGAATCGACTTGAAGTCGAGGGATAATCCGATGCTGATTTTGCTGGATGTGTGGGTATGAGGAAATCTACATCAAGCTACATCTTTATGTTTACTGAAGGAACTATTTCTTGGAAAAGTGTCAAATAGTCACTTGTAGCTTCTTCTACCATGGAGGCTGAGTTCATAGCCTGTTATCAAGCATCCAACTAGGCGGTTTGGTTGAGGAACTTCATCATAGCTTTACAGATAGTCGAGGGTGTTGAGAGGCCTTTGAGATTGTATTGTGATAGTAGAGTCACTGAGTTGTTCATTAGGAATATCCAAAGTTCGTCTAGGTCGAAGCACATAGACATTAAATTTCTGGTTGTTAGAGAGAGGGTTTAGAGTCATATTGTGTCTATAGAGCACATTAGTACTGATCATATGATTGCAGATTCGTTGACTAAAGGTTTATCAACTAGAGTTTTTCATGAGCATGTGACTCATATAGGTGTGGACAGACCTTTAGATATCTGAGTGTGTATTGTACATTTTATTTATACTTGATCAGTGTATTTATTTTGTGACATTTGAGAAATATATATATATATATATATATATATATATATATATATATATATATATATGATTGTGTGTTTATTCATATATAATTTTGTGTTTATGTGTGAGTGAGCTCTGGAGATATGTGTTGTTCTTTCTTAATGTGGTTTAGCAATTGCTGTTTAACATAACGTAGAGAAAGTATAGGAATCAGTTGGAAATAGGCATGTATGAAGATCCAAGACATGTAATTTTCATGCTATACATCCAGACTTGATCTATGTCGTTAGCTATGTTAGTACTATGATCATTGTTGGGTTTAGTTTCAATTCAACTAGTTATGTGTTGATGGCTTGGCAAGCATACCAATTGTGCAAGTAATATAGTGAAAATTAAGTAAAAGTATCGTTCCCACGAGGATTAACTTGCTAATTACTCGAGAAATTAAGTTATATTAGTTAGACAATGCAAATTTCAATGGTTCTTGACAGAAGGAAAGTGAAAATGTAAAGTTGAGTTAGTAGTGAATTGTATGTTGTATGAATTCTAAACAAGCACAATAAAAATCACAAGACAAATGCAAATTAATTTCACAAGATGAACACAGCCTAGGATTGCCAATCCCCCGTCGTTCTTCATAAGTTTTAATCCCTCTCCCTCTTGTTCTCACTGGCCATACATGCTAATCTAGGATACGAATATGCTTAGAAGGATTCTCCCGAATGCCAACCAAAACTCAACCCGAATTATCATAATTCCTTATGTATTCTTAGGTTCCGAAAATGCACAAACCCTATTCTGACTATATGAGGCTAATATCTATATTCCTATGATATTAACGAATCTATCCCCTCTCCTTTGAGCTTCAAGAACTCATACTATCCATTCTATGGTCTAGGTTTTACATTCCTCTCCCAAGTACAGCAAAACCACCAAACAATCCATTAAATTGATCAAGTTTAATGAAAGCAAGAAAATGAGAATGAATAAACATGTATTAATGGCCAAACAATCACAAGAGTCAAGAGATTAACAAAACTTAATCCAAACTAGGGTTCATAGCAATCCTAGTACAGAAATTTAGCTACACATCATTACAAAATACAGAAAATGAGAGAAGAGAAGAGAAAACTCCATGATTCCAAGTAGGGTGGAAGAAAAATGGCTTCAATCTTCTCCAAAAGTTGGTTGCCCTAGCTTCTGGAGGTGAAATTGACGCTCCCCCTTCGGTTCCAACCCAGAATGACCTAAAAAAATCCATCTGAAGCCTTTTATAACAGCCTAGAATCGTGACTTACCGTTATAGCGGTACAGGACAGTAAAGAATTCTTCCAGCAATTTTGGTGCAGGGCTCACCATTATTACGGTGGTAGACAGAAAATGGCCTTCTGCTTCTTCAGCTTCAGTTTCGTCCAACTTGCCTTACGTCAGAGAGAATAAAATAATGATTAGCGACATTCTTGGTCAAAGAATCACATGAAGAAGACTAAACTCTAAAAATTCCTAAACTAAACTAAATCAACCAAAAACAACAGAAAAGACATACAAGCAACCACAAGTAGGCGATAAAATGGATCAAAGATTCAGCACCAAATGGTACTAAATCTAGCACTTAACATTATGAAAGCCTCTTTGGTTCTGTGCTGATATAGTTAGTGGATGAGATTGTTTGTGATATATCTGTTAGATAGCAGAATATACACACTTTGAGTTTATATACATATATAATACGTGAATATACAATTTTAGAATCATTTGTCGTTCAAGTGAGAGATTCATTGGCTTTATTTTTATTATTAATATATTATATATATTTATTATTTATTTTATAAATAATTATTAACGCTAATAAATATTTGTGTGGATTGACATATTAATTATTGTATATGTCAACATATTTTGGGGCATATATATATTATTGCTATTTTTAATTAGGTCCATTTAAGATCTTCATTAATTTATATTCAGGGACCTATTTGATATTTATTTTATTTGATCTGGAGTGTTAGTAAAAATATTAAATGTGTAGATGCTCGACCCTAAATAATAACAATGATAAGATGTTATTATAAAATGGGTCAATCTATGGGTTGACTCACTAGGTTGACCCATAAGTAGATGGTTATGGGTAGTGGTTCCGTGAATTATATGAAGTTGGTCTCACTTTGGACAGACATAGGTCATTTGAGTTTTTCCATCAGAAAAGTGAGATAGAGTCATTCCATATCTTATTAGAAAAGCCTACCCTCGTTCGATTCGTGTACAGGTTAATGATAAATCAAGGTACGCTCTTTATGTCGTTTAATTTTGTGTCCTTATTAATTGTCACGATCTAAAAATAGATTTAAGAGATTTTTCGCATTTGAGTTTTCTATAAATCTATCTGTTTGGTTAGTGATTATGTAAAATAATCCTTTCACAAGCAACAAACAAGATGCCGTTAAATCACTAATAATCTTGCACAAATTGTGTCTTGCATCTTCCATATGTATTTACATGCTTCATATTCCAACAAGTTTTCAGCACAACAAGTTGGTCCAATTATTCCACAATGCAAGAACCATGCCTTCACTTCACTATTCTCCAACTGCTTTCAGTAAAAGGTTGGGCTCTTCATCAAACTTTTTAATAAAAGTAGAAATAGAATAAATGTATATTATTGAACTACTAGTCATTTTTTATATTAGTCATTTTTAATGCTTAATTTAATTAAAAATTTTACAATTGTAAAATTTTTACTTTTAAAATTTTTTGTGTTTCTATGATTTTCTTTTTTTTTACGGAAAATGGTTGCAGCAATTTTTTTCTTTTTTCATTTTTTTGATTTTTATGTATATGACAGACAACAAAAGAACAAACTTTAATTCCGAGTGTTGAGAAAATATCTGTAAAATCAATGTGAATAGAGAATACCAAATATTGGTCACACCAAAAAGAAAGAAAGAAAGAAAGAAAGAAAGAAAGAAAGAAAGAAAGAAAAAGGAGCAATACCAATTTTTTTTTTTAATTTTATATATAAACAATAGCGAAACAATTGAACAAAGAACTATGGCGAATTTTAGAAAGTAGAAGGTTGGAAATTGTTGAGAAGATTATGAGTTTGGCTGATTTCAGCTGCTGAATTGAAACAAAAAATTGAGGAAATCAAAACAGGCACAGTGAAGGCTCTTGATTATACAGTAAGCAATTAAATGATATCGGAGGACCAAATTAATTCCTTTTTCTTTTTCTTTTTCCTTTTTGGATTTTATATGTGTGTGTGTGTGTATATATATATATATGATATATATGTCTGACAACAAAGCAGCGAATTTTGATATAGAGTGCAAATGAAGGTGACCTGTGAAAGGAATAGGCAGAGAAATTAAGAGCAAAGATGGATGTATTAGACGGCTTTCTAAGGTTTTATTGGCAATGAAGAAGATGACCTTATAACACTAAGAAACTGGAAAAGAATGATTAATTATTATATTGATGCTTTCGTTGTTTACGTTAATTAATTCCTCTGCCTATGCTTTCTTTATTGTTTTCTCTGATTCACTTCAGTCAAGGCTTTAATCTTTCTCTTACTCATTTAGCAACAGACCCTGTTTATATATTAAACAATTTGAATATTATTCTTTTCTGAGATGGCAAGATTTGTATCGAATAAATATGAGATTCTGTCAAAACAAAGATATACATTAATCACTTCTATTCTTATTTTGTTTTCCTATCTCTTTATTTCATCAAAACAAACGGCCTTAAGAGAAGAAAGCAGATTAATGTTATGAAAAAACTATGGTTGAGCAAGATTCATTTCTGGAATAGGAAGATTTCTAGAAGAAGAGGTGTTCTTTTGCTAATTGTTTCTGCATTCCTTAAACAAAGGACGTTACCCCCTCTTCTCCTCCACGAGGATTACTTATGTAACTGCAACCTAATTGAAAGCAATATAATGCAAATGGGAAGAAGAAGAAGAAGAAGCAGCAGTAGCAGCAAGAGGATTACTTATGTAACTGCAACATGAAGATTTTTTTTTTTTTGGTTGGGTACCAGCAACATGGTGGCTTTGAACATAGGAAATAATTAATGAAATGTTTTGTGTCATTTCCTATCATACAAAGAAACACATCTTAAAGCATTTAAATTGAAGACTTCATCAATCCATGTACTCTTCAAGGTGATAATGATCAGCCAGAGTCTGCAGCTTCTTGCTGCTGATAAAAAATATTGATATGAATCAGCATATATATATATATATATATATATTTATTCATCATGTACTAATTATTGGAACTATTAACTCAATTCACTTTCATTTTGTAACTGGAAAAGAAAGAAAATGTACTAAAAGTAAATTCTATTTTTTGTAAATGCAAATTAATCATATGTCCATACAAATGCAAAAGCAAAATGAAGATTTCCTAACTTTTTTCATTCTAAGTGGCCCAACCTTCTTTGACCAAACAGATATATGACTCCTTTTTCTTTAATGGAATAAAATTGACCTTCAACCGACACATAATTCAGCCATATAATTAAAATAATCCTAAAAAGGATATAGCATGCAAGCCATTCCTTCAATACTTACATACAGAGTAATCATCTAAAACCCAAAATCCAACTAGCAAAACAACGAAAAAAATAACATTGACAAATTACGCAAATCCTGCTTCTGATTCTCCTTGAAGATTTCAAGCTTTTCATAATTTTTAAAGAAAATAAATAGCTAAAATAGAGAAGTGAAAGGAGCTCATCCTAAATTTAGAGAAGTAAATTAATGATAAGGAAAACAACAATGTCCTGAAACTAAAATTTGTGCATTTCAACGTTGCACCACATGCAATCGGGGGTGAGAGAGAGAGAGAGAGAGAGATTAATATAGCAAAGACAAACTAAAGAACTTGAACCAAGAAGGCAGATTTGTAGTTAAAAAATTTAATTTGAAATTAACTGATTCCCTCGAAACAAATAAATTAAGTGCCATTATAATTAAGAAGCCATGTTTTAATAATTTTAAGAAGCAAAAAAAAAAAAGGGTGAGAATGTGACAATATGCCTATACTACAATAGTACGATTCACTAACAAGAATTGTTGCTCTGGCTAAAAGGCAAACCATTATACAATTTAATTTTAATAATATATACAAGTGTTTTCATTATCTGGTTTACTTGATTCAATACAATAATTACTCTTCTTCGAAATTATAAAACAATAATGACTCTTACTTTACTTGATTCAATACAAGAATTACTCTTCTTCGAAATTATAAAATAATAATGACTCTTCCTTTATTCCTTAAGGACACAAGCCTAGAAAACATGAATATATTGAAGAAACTAGTCAATTTACTTTTCACAGACCTCTTCTATGAGCAGCTTATTGATAGTGTTATTAATGTCTCCTTTCCAACGCTTTGTTGTATTCTCCACTTCTACCAAGTATTGGGGCTACAATGACCGCTGATGTGAAATTCTGCAATTTGGGACATTTAGTAATTTTTAATTCTTCCAAAGATAAAAATTTTACTTTATGTTTTCCTGAACAGAAGCTTTTGAAGCTTGATAAACACGCCAATTCTAAATACTCTAAAGAATCAAAAATGAAGAAGAGCTGAAGGTGAAGGAGAAATAAAGAATAGGCTGAGGAATGACGATCAAAGAGGGATATATTAGACGAGTTTGTAAGGTTTCACTAGCAATGAAAAAGATGATAGAGCCTACTTTTATGTAAATTAGGAAAATTCTTGTCGGGGATGGCAAGATTTGCATCAAATAAAGGGAGGTTGTGCGTGAAGAAATGTTTCGACTGTTGTTCTTTTCTTCAAAGGGGGCTGTCTACCTTTTTCTAAGGTAACCCTTGGTCTTGGACGGAGGAATGGAATCTTATGCTTCATGACCAAACTTTTAATGCACACCAAGCTAGCCTTTAAAATCATTTTGTGCTTAACTGCAAAAAATACGCCAGTTTAATGTACAGTTTTGTATAACATTGTCCTGATATGAAAAATAGGTTCCTGAAGAGAACAAGCAAAAGAGAGGATATAGGAAAGAAGAGAGACGATGAATCAAAGTATAAAGCATTTCAAACGATGAGGGCAAAAAGGTAATATTCTCATATACTGTTGCTTCAACTTCTCATTGAACTTATTTATGTCGTTGATAGTCAAAATATTCTCATATAATACTTACAAGAGAGAGCATGTTCGAGAAAATCAATCACTCAAACGTAACGTTCAAAGTACTTATTGCGTCCAATAAACGAAAGAAAATTGATGTAATAGTATATTACTAATTTAGTCTCATAGTTATTTTAATCTAATTTTTAAAAGATCAAGTGTTTTGATTTAGTCATTGAGAAATTGTATTTTTATCAATTGAATCATTTTAGTTGCTAAATCACAAAATCTACTGTTATAATTAAATTTCAAATTTTTGTCATCAAAAATAGATTTGACAAATGAAGAGATCAAATGAAAATAAGTGTATTTTTCAGAAACTATACTAAATAGAAATACTTAATCTTTTAATAATTAAATTACAAGAACTATAATTTTTTAGTGATTAAATCAATAATTTACTCTTAATCAGGAATCACGTTGTCTACTCATTTCTTAAGTTCAGTACGGCCTTTCCTTCATTTGGCTGGCTATAATGCTTAGCAGAAGCACGTTATCATTATGAATGCAAGATCAAGATTTGGTTCTTTCATAGATGATAGATGATAAATAGGCTTATTTCATGTAACTTAGTTCCTCAATTAAAGTGTCATGGCTAACGTAATTAGTTCCAGTGGATTACTGACATTTCTAATCTCACACAATTACATATAAAATTGTTAAAATGGGCCTAGTTGGGTGAACTAAGCCCACGTAACTCATCAAAATAAATGGGTTGGACTGATAAAATGATAAACTACTTAAGAGTCCAACCGATTTGGCCCAATTTGTTTAACCCATTGAGTATACGGTCTGGTCTGCATATTACTTAATTCACTTTCTTTGATCTTTAATATTAATTTTTATATTATTAATCCCAGTTACTCATAAATTCACAAAATCCAACCACGTATAATCACAATTCTTCTTTTTCAACAGTGCTTTTATTCTACAATCTCCCTTTCTTTTTCTCTGTATCTTTTGTAAAGATATTATAGTGGGTTAAGAGGTTTAACCAACATCCTATTTTTGAGTAGTTTGAGTAATTAGTCATTTTTAACACACCTTACCTGGGTCAAGTTGACCTATTTTACTAGCTCTAATTACATATACATGCAATACATCAGATAAATAATAATAATAAATTCTATAGTCATGGATGAAAACATCTCCAACAGTAAGATTCCATAAGTTATGTAGAATTATGTGGACAAACTTGGGTAAAAAAAATTCTAGGCCCTTTATTGGCGTTAGTGGGGATCTAGCTAGGCATGAGCCCGGTTTAGGAAATTTTAAAAAAAAATTATCAAAAAATGGGTGAGTTGGATTAGTTTGGGTTGAGATATTTTTCACACACTTAATCCTAACCAATCAACTCGTTATCAAATAGATTGGTTTGGCTTTGGTTAATAGGTTACATTTGTTTTTTAAAAGAAAGAATGATAAGCTTGATTTAAAATGTTATAATTAAAAATGAAAAAAGAATAATAAAATTAGCTAGGCCTTACATTGTTATAAGTTTTTTAGAAGAACATTTCATCTATAATTTGATATCAGGTTTTTTTTTTGGTATTTATTAAAACTGAGATAAAAATTGGAATAACAAACTTTTAAAAGAAATGGATAGTATTTAATATATAATTAAGATGGTAGATATTATATATGATACTATACATTATTATTAAGAGGATGAAATATTGCAAAGGAAACTAAATAATATATTAAATCCTAAATACTTTATACACAAATTAAGCGCATAGCATAGAAGTATTACAATAGAAAAAATTTGGACTGGTTCATGGGTTAGTTCGGGTTTAGGTTGAAAATGTATAAACCTGTCACAATGTTACCCGAACCAATAATCAGCGGGTTAAAATATTAAAATCGAATTAACCCATGAACACAACCTAATCTTGTGGGTTAGTTTGAATTGAGTGGGTTAGTAGGATTGACTCGATCGATGCATACCCCTAGATGTAGTATGTTAAAAGTTTGACTATATTCTTGGAAAGCTAATAAAATAAATAGATAAGTAATGTCCTCCTCCATAAATGACAACTAAATTTGGTCTATTAGTTGTTGGGCTTGTGTTTTATGAATTAGGAAGTCCTCTTAGAAACAAAAGAGTAGAACAAAATTTTGAAAAAAAAAAAAGAAAAGACAGAGAAAACTAAGAGTAAAGATGGATGGATGTATTAGATGACTTTGTAAGGTTTTATTAGTAACGAAGATGACGACTTTATGACACTAAGAGACTCTATCTGATATGAACCCAAAATCTAGGGAAAAAGAAATAAGAAAATGGAAGAATACAATCTGTGAATTGATGGTTAATTATGTATCAGATTCCAGTAGATGGAAAATATACATCAAAGGTTCCCTATTCTAGCTAGGGTAGCTCCACAAGTCATGGACCAAATTCTGCATACCCCTCTCCTCGTCTAACCTTCCTTCTTAAAAGAAAAGAAACAAACAAAATAGGAAAAAGACAAAATGAGAAAGGACAAAGTAGCAAGTAACAAAATGGTTGGATCACATATATAATGATAATAAAAAAGACATTTCCACTGTACTTTAGCGTTTCTGTTTACTAATTCTATTGCTATTGTGCTGAGGTGTGCCATTCTCCATAGTATTCCTTCATTCAATTTGATGCTATCCTGAATCTTGTGTTAGGTGATTTGCTTGTTTTCTGATATATGTATCATTACCCACTTCGACAAGACCAACATTGTCTTCTAGGTTGACTAAAAACAGAATATCATAATATAACATGTTGAAGATGAAGGAATTAATGGGATTAATTTTTAATCCTAGATCGGTGTAGATACAAACTACAGCATATTAAATAACAAAATATAAAAGAGATGAACAGAATGTGTACCTGGCATCGTTGCGGCATCTATCTCGAACAATAGAATAGAGGAAATTTTTGAGTTATGTGAGAGTGGTACTACTCTCTATCTGATAAGTATTCTGTCTAGGGTTAGACTGATTAATGGGATGCCAGTCTATTTATTATCAGATGAGAGCAGGGACTTCTCAACAGGCTATGTGATTGGCCCAACCCATCACGGGCCACTCACAATATAAAAGCCCAATTATAATATTCATATATTAAAGGCTATATATATTAGAATAATATAGTTAATATGTTAATGATTTTTAATAATTGATTAATGCATATCCAAAATAGGATATATATATATATATATATATATTATATTAAAATTCAACAATTCCCACTTGGATAGCAATAGTCAATTATTAAAATGCAACAATCATTAAGGCTAAAATACCAACTATATTTATAGCACATGTCAAGAAACATAAGCTTTAACGATGCAGAAATAGTATCTGATAGGGAAGTAAATCATACAAAGTAAAAGCCCATATTTCATATAAAGAATAATGAATATGGATAAGCATAATTAATTAAAAGAAATATGCAATCCAAGAATAGTCCAAGCGTATGAAAATGCTAAAAGAGATATGATAACAAAAGTGACGTCATCTCATACATATCTCATAAGAATAACAATCAAGTAAATGTAAAATTTCAGACTCCCACTGACCCAAAACATCAAAAGACTTAACTAATCCCATATGGGTTACATGATTCTGAAAAGCTTTAATAGTTAAGCCTTTAGTTAGTGGATCCGCCAACATGTTCTCTGTAGCAAGATATTCAATGCGAGTCTGAAACTCCAGAATTTTCTCTCTAACAAACAGATATTTGATATCAAAGTGCTTTGATCGAGAAGAGCTTCTGTTGTTTTGAGAGAAATGAACAGCAGCAGTGTTGTCGCAGTATATCACAAGTGGCCTAGAAATGCTTTCAACAATGTGAAAACTAGAGATTAAGTTTTTCAGCCACATGGCTTGAGAAGTAGCCTCATAGCAAGCGACATACTCTGCCTCCATGGTAGAAGTAGCTGTAAGAGTCTGTTTAACACTCTTCCAAGAGATAGCTCCTTCTGCCATCATAAAAATAGAGCCGGAAGTAGACTTTTGGTCGTCAGGGCAACCTGCAAAATCAGAATCAGAATAACCAATGACTTGAAGTTGATCAGACTTCTTATAGGTCAACATGTAATCCTTGGTTCCCTGCAAATATCTCATGACCTTCTTCACGGCTTTCTAATGACCTAAATCTGGGTTGCTCAAGTATCTCCCTAAAGCATTAACAGCAAAAGCGATATCGGGACGAGTACAAACTTGAGCATACATTAAACTGCCAACAGCGGAAGCATATGGGACCTTTCTCATTTCAGATATCTCCGAATCATTTTGAGGACATAGAGATTTAGATAGTTTGTCACCTTTCTGAACAGGTACAGCACATGGGGAGCAAGAATGCATGTTAAACTGCTTAAGAATCTTTTCAATATATCCTCTCTGAGACAATCCAAGAATGCCACGTGACCTATCACGGTAAATCTGGATGCCTAGAACAACTGAAGCATCACCAAGGTCCTTTATATCAAAGTGGCTATTTAACATCAATTTTGTCTCAGTCAAAAGGTTAACACAACTGCTTGCAAGCAGAATATCGTCGACATATAAAACAAGAATTATAAAATTGCTCCCACTAGTCTTCAAATAAATGCACTGATCTGAAGCATTTTCCTTGAAGCCAAAAGAAGTGACAACACGATCAAATTTCAAGTACCATTGCCTGGATGTCTGCTTTAGTCCATAAATGGACCTTTTAAGTTTGCAAACCAAATGCTCTTTACCTAGTTCAATGAAACCATCAGCCTAAACCATGTAGACATCCTCGGCTAGATCTCCATTCAGAAAAGCTG
Organism: Biancaea sappan; assembly: GCA_037074585.1. NCBI lineage: Eukaryota > Viridiplantae > Streptophyta > Magnoliopsida > Fabales > Fabaceae > Biancaea > Biancaea sappan. The sequence continues at coordinate 14,105,363 of CM073495.1, read as the reverse complement.
TCTTTATGTCCATCTGGTGAAGTTCTAAATCAAAGTGAGCTACTAAAGCCATAACAACCCGAAATGCATCTTTCATAGAAACTGGTGAGAATGTCTCCTTATAATCGATGCCTTCCTTTTGACTATAGCCTTTCGCTACTAGTCTAGCTTTATACCTCTCAACTTTTCCATCTGGACTACGCTTGGTCTTAAAGACCCATTTGCACCCAATCGGTTTGCAACCATATGGCAATTCTACAAGATCTCAAACACCATTATATTTAGTCTTCTCAATCAGAGAGAGATACTGGCCTTTCTGAGCTTTATCAAAAATGGTGAATTTCTCACCAACGGACTTCAGAAAATCCTTAGCATTCTTGTTCTCTGGAATACTCTGTCTAATAGACTTCTCCATGGTGTATTTCATCACCATGAGACACACCCTATTGGAGTGCTCCCATTTTTCACGAGAAGCCCTTTCAGTAACAGTGGACTCAGTAGTAAGAGCTGGGGGCTCTTCCTCTCTCAAGGCCAAGTCCATATTAGTGATGGCCAAATACAAATCCAGAGATTCTTTCCAGTCCTCAAAATTGATCCCATTTAGTGTTTTGACAGAAGTTAATTGCATAGGCAGGGAGGCTGACATTAAAACAACAAAAGAAAACATTTAATATGCATAATGTCATTATGCTATAAGAGAATTAAATGTTTCTATGTGCACAACCAATCAAGCCTGTTAGAGAGAATTTCTTATCTACCTAGTCCCTGTCACATCCCAAAAATTGAGCATGTGAAAAGATACCACTCATTAAATAAAATTCTCACACATACGTCATTTACATATATTTTGTAAGGTTTTACATTTAACCTTAATCATTCATTCCACACTACAGAATTATATTCATCTGATAAGCAAATATAGACATACATAGTCTGATATTTCTATCTCATCGCAAGCCTAGGAGACCTATAGAAAATACAGAGCGTTTCTAATATCCATATTAATAAGTACTAGTGTCCCACCAGACAGAAATAGAGAATAATCCCAAGGGGCTTCTAATCTTCAAACGGATACTCTTGTTCTTTATTTTCTGTATCTGAAAAAAAATAATCATAGGGAGTGTGAGTTTATTTAAAAAATCAGTAAGTAAATAACTGTACTATATAAAATATCAAAAGTACAAATATCACATTTACTCATATAATTAATTGTCTTATACATCGAGTAGTATGGGACTCTAACCCTTTCAAACTCATGAATAAGATCTCATAGGTATACACCGAGTAGTATGGGACTTTAACCCTTTCAACTCGTGTATAGATTTCATAGATATGCACTGAGTAGTATGGGACTCTAACCCTTTCAAACTCGTGTATAAGATTTCTTAGATATACACCGAGTAGTATGGGACTTTAACCCTTTCACACTCGTGTATTAGATCCCGTAGATCTTTACTCATTAATAAGATAGTGAGAATTCATCACATAGTACAATTATCATGAAATAAATAATTTCTACATACTCTTATTTCTATTGATCATCATATACTCCCATATGAAAAATTAATTGCTTATTATCCAAATAATATTGTAAATGGGACTTATATTGTACTTTGACTAGTAATATCAAATTAGCTGAGCAAGGTTATTCACTCACCTTGATGTTTGTCCAAGTTTACCTTGTTCCACACTAGAATTTGTGTAGGAAAATTTCCTAGTAAAATATATTACAAGGAATCATAAGAAAGGAAACAAAATCACGAAAATACGTAAAATTTTCTGACTGCTACAGTAATGGTTGCTACAGTACGGTTTGCTACAGTAACGGTTTGCTACAGTATCGATTCGCTACAGTGCCGGTTCGCTACAGTACGTTGACTGCTACAGTACCGTTGACTGCCGACACTACAGTACTGCTACAGTACCCGAAGAAAATTTTCCAGATTTTGTTTCGAAATTTCTGGTCGCTACAGTAACTCGGTTTTTGCAGAAATTTCTAACAATTTCATCCTTTCCCTTTCTTGTTTCTAAACCAGAATTTCAACTCTTTTAACCAATTATAACTCAAATATAACTTCTAAAACAACTGAGATTCATGAATTATCATCAAAACCTTCAAGAACAAAACCTTCTCTGATCTTCTACATAAACTGAAATTTAAGGAAAATAATCGGATTAAAGCTTACCTTTGATCCTTACAAAGCTTTTGAACCGAACAAATAATCGAACTTCTGAAGATCAAGGAAAGGATTTGAGAAGAGGGTGAAGAAACGAGAGAAAGTGAATTCACTATTCACTTCAGCTGCTTCGATCGTGAGAAGAAAATAAGGGGGGTACTATTGAAACTTTATATTAAATATTTCTAATGGGTTATTCAATAACCCATGGGTATCCATAACCCAACATCCAAACCAATCTAGTCAATTTACAATAAATGGACTAATTGACCATTCTGAAACCACTTTTCCATGAATTTCACCATTCTTAGAATATATCCCACATTGTGCAAATATTTAGTCCAGTCATTTAACTCAATTTTCATAAATAATATTCAAAGAGAACAATTAAATATGAAAATTAAATATGACCAAAATAAATAACTAAAGTAACGTTGTAAAATTCTAAAATACTCTTAAGCGAATTATATTCTGAAATTAACGGGTATTACAGTCCTGCCTAAGGGTCCCGAACCAAAATAAACAAGAAATATAATAATACAATATTTTAGACCTCATATCATCATCTAAATTTTGAATGCCGATAGGGTATTCAAAATAATTGATAGAGACATTGATTAACATGGTATTGTATAAGAAATTACATTAATAATAATATACCGATATGATATAATTATTATTAATGCAATAAATTAGACTAATAATAATGATTAAAAAAAGAATAAAATAAATAAAATTTTAATCATTTAAATCGAAGATTTTGCATAACTGTGCCCACGATAGGTGAGTTCACAATCATACAAAACAAAAGGCAATTATATTCGACAGAATAAATAATTATTAATGAGGGAAAAAAAAGGTAAATAAATAACAAAAAAATCAAAAAATAATAAAAGGGAATAATTTTCATATGGACTGAAATTAATTCCATCACTAGGATATCTTACTGGGGAGAGTACAACATACCTAGATGTTGTTAATAGAGTGAGGAACTACCACAAAAAATTTCAGTCTAAAAATCCGAGAGTACGATAGTTAAAACAGCAAAATAGTCTCGGATTAAATGAAATAAAATACTTAGGGGTCCCAAAAAAATTTCAAAAAATTACCAAAAATACTATTATTTAATTATTTAATTTTTCATAAAAAAATTAAAAACATTTGGGGCCTGGAAAGTTGCTCACGTGCCCCCACGCGCCTGTCCCGCGCGTGGGCTTCGCCAGGCGCGGTCTTTTTCTTCACCCGGCACCCCTGTAACCGGGTCGCGCAACCCGGATCGCGACCTGGTTTGATCTCCCTCAAACAGCCATGAAAACCACTGATATTTTAGGGCTTTTGTTCGAATTCTTATGGAGAATGGAAGCCCTCAATCAATTTTGTGAAATAAGGTCAGGATTTGGAGAGGCCATTTTCAAAAATAGGGATGAAAAACGGTTTTTTTAAAAAACTTAGATCTTCCAAATCCCTCGATGAAAACCCCTCGGTTTTGATTATGTTATTCGAATAATAGCATAAAACAGAAACCCCAAATCAATTTCAAAAAACATTGGTTGGTTTTGGGAGAAATCAAAATCGAAATCTTGAGGGAAAACGGAAACAAGAAAAAATTGTTTAAACTCCCTAAAACGTTGTTCATACAGTCTGATTTTCACTTATATGATTTGCATAAATGTTTTGAATCAAAGGCCTAAAACAATTTCGAGATTAACCTACTAAATTAGGGCAAACGAAATTTGTTTTAAAATTTGGGTTTAGGGAATTGCGAAAATCAGATTTAAATAACTGATTAATAGCCATAGTATGTACTACAACCAGGCTCTGATACCATTGAAGGAATTAATGGGATTAATTTTTAATCCTAGATCAGTGTAGATACAAACTATAGCATATTAAATAATAGAATATAAAAGAGATGAACAGAATGTGTACCTGGCATCGTTGCGGCATCCATCTCGAACAATAGAACAGAGGGAATTTTTAAGTTATGTGAGAGTAGTACTATTCTCTGTCTGATAAGTATTCTGTCTAGGGTTAAACTGATTAATGGGATGTCAGTCTATTTATTATCAGATGAGAACAGAGACTTCTCAACAGGCTATGTGATTGGCCCAACCCATCACGGGCCACTCACAATATAAAAGCCCAATTATAATATTCATATATTAAAGGCTATATATATTAGAATAATATAGTTAATATGTTAATGATTTTTAATAATTGATTAATGCATATCCAAAATAAGATATATATATTATATTAAAATTCAACAGAAGAAGTACCAACTCTCGGGTCAAAAAGAAAAGTATTATCATCATAAAGATTGATAGCCTTCTTGTCAATTCCAATTATGATATCATCAAATTTGGAGTTAAGGCATTGTGATTTATTAGGCACTAACATCTCATGAAAGCAAAGAATAATGAATGTGATGTGGAAGGACAACTCTTACTCTCATTTGCAACACTATGTAGCCACTGATAAAAACATATTTCACTTTCTTTCTTACGAACATTGCCATGATTCTCAATTAAAGACAAAGACAAACCATAATCCATGTTAAAGGTATATGAAATTATAAGTGTCACCATATTCAAAATTATAGGAGTGGTTGGTAGCCCAGGACATGCATCAATCAACATTTCTATATCCTTTGTACCAATACTAATTTCAAAATTATTAGACAAAAGATAGCCACATCTCTCAATATGATAAATTTTAGTTGCTATAGTATTATTAGTGATCATGGCCGTTGGAAGAGTTTCAATTTGCTACCTCTGATACTCTATCTCCATTATAGATATTTGGACCTTATCTTCATTATCACTTAATAGATGTTCAATTGCATTCCAACACTTTTACCCATATCCATAAACTTGCATATACTCTTGTTAGTTGCTCTACATTGCTCTTCCTTTTCTTCACTCTGATTCCAAAATTCCCTTCTAAAACATAATATGCATTATTTTCAAAAGAATTCTTTTAAGCCCATAAATCAAGTATTCAAAAGCAACCTCTAAGCAGAAGTAACATCTTCCTTTTGATACTATACAATCTATAATTCTATCCCGAATAGTTAAAAATTTATTTTCTAATATGCATCATATATGGCTAACATATATCTTCAACTTCTTTAAGGACTTACTAGTTGTATCATAAAAAAAAGACAACCATATGAATATCTTCCATACCAAAGCCCACATTATTATTCAAATAATTCTCCACTTTGTTAATATGGCTTTCAAAAATTGAAATATGCTCTTGTTGTGCAGCCAATAACTTTATTTGATGTTGATTTACATTAGGGAAACTATGCTTCCTGATAGATAAGGCAGAAGAAATGGTCCAAATAAGGGAAACTCCATTCTTCAATTCAAGAGACTCAGTGTAGCATTTCCTCAAACATGTAAGGGACATTTCGAGTTTAAGAAAATGAAGATTAAAGCTAGTGAAGAAGCACATGATACCAAAGAAACCACCAGGATCATATATCAAGACAGAAATCATCTCATCAAATTCCCACTTCTTAAGCTTCAATGAACTAGCTATATAATTCTTTATTAGAGCAAGGGTGTGTGTTTTTGTTAAATTTTTTTTCAAATCTAATAGTTCATCTAGATGGGCTAATTGATATATCTCTTGCAAATTTTCAATAGATGGAAGAAGAACCACCTTACAAGAATCACCTTTTACTCGAACAGCATCAACAACAGCTATCATCTTCTCAGTATATTCAAGGTCTAGGCATTGGACAATATTGCTTTCAATATGATCAAGTGTGAGAGTGTCATGATTAACTAGTTCCTCAAGAAGAACAACCTTGTGAACTTGGAAGGCATAGGCAAGAACCCCTGTTCTTGCAAACTCTTTAAAGATCTTCTTAGCTACAGCTCCAGAAGTAACTCTTCCAATTGTTTCTCTTGTAGAAGATCTACCACCACCATGCACTGATCTAACGCCGTACTTCATGTCATAGGTTGCATATGCATGGGACAGCCTATAAGCTAGAGACATCTCGCTATAATTATTTCCTCATAGATCATTATTGGGAATAAATACATGGATTGGAGTTCCAGTAGTTACTCCCGAACAATGAGCATCAATTTGGGCATCAGACATGGTTAAACATCTGCGTGTGACCTCAGGCTCAGGGATGAAACCATTGATGTTGATGAAACCATTGATGTTCACATATTTCCTGGAATCAACCAATGTTGGTAACGTACCCATTGTGTTGTTGTTTTCTGTAACTTCCACTGTTTCTCTTATATGTTTTCCCTCCACTTGTAATGGCATAGTTGTGAGATGTTCCGAATCTATTGATTTCAACTCCTCCCACTCGTAGCCACATACTAGTCAAAAATATTGCCTCATTAAAGCTTCCAACGCTTTAATGAGTCGGTCATCCCTTCCAACGAGTATGTTTTAGCAGGTAACACCCCTTACATCTTTTGTTCCATGTCGTGTAGTGTTTCCTCTAAACTCACTAGTTGAGAGTCCATGGTGCTTAACCTATCATTCATGAGCCCTTGGGTTTTTTGTAAATCCATAGTAGCTGCTTCAATCTTGGCAAATCGAGTTCTTCCTGCCATTACAGGACTCTCAATAAAAGCACCAATTGATATGATATCAAATCTAAAGAAAAAGAATTAAGAAAGTGGTAGAACATAAACTGTGAATTGACGAATGATTATGTATCAGAGTCTAGTAGATGAAAAATATACATTAAAAGTTGCCTATTCTAGCTAAGGTAGCTCCATAAGTCATAGACCAAATTCTACATACCCCTCTTCTCGTCAAATCCAGATCCTATACCATACTTTGTAGTATGACAGAGGTGTCATACTTTTTAGCAACAGTTTTTATCATTGCTAAAGGTTAAAATTGTTGCTAAAAAGTATAGTACCTCTGCCATAAGGTAGAGGATCTGGATCCCTCCTCATCTAGCTTTCCCTCTTAAAAGAAAAGAAACAAACAAAATAGAAAAAAAAAACAAAATGAGAAAGGACTAAGTAGCAAATAATAAAATGGTTGGATCACATATATGAAAAAAAAATCAAAAAGACATTTCCCCTGTATTTTAGCGTTTTTGTTTACTAATTTTGCTGCTATTGTGCTAAGGTGTGCCATTCTTCATGGTATTACTTCATTTAATTTGATACTCTCCTGAATCTTGTGTCAGGTGATTCGTTTGTTTTCTAATATATGTGTCACTGTCACAAAGAAGGACTGGAAATGAATGGTTAAAAAAGGGTAAATTAAATAAAAAATGTATGTATGTATGATGTATCTTTACTTAATTAATTATACTTCTACAAACAAGAAAACAAGTATGCGCAAAGCGAAGGCAAGCTTTGATTCATTTAAATTATGGAAGATTTTAGATTAATCACAACCCTCTCTCATCGACACTTTCACCCTTGAGAATCACTAAGAAACGAACTTGTTTGAAAATAAATTGATAATTAGCTAATTGGCACAACAGTGATGAAATAGAAAAACGAATTTCCTCTCTAATTGTCTATCATACTGCTTATATAATTAAGTTTTGTACTATAAGTCTTAATCATTCTTTTAAAAAATAATGCTCAGAATTTTTATTTATTTTATTGAAAATGTTTTAAATTAAAAAAAACAATAATCATTAACCTACCTCTCATTTTGTTTAACTCTTACTTGATCTCTCTCCTCTCTCTTATTTTTCTCTTCTCATTTCAATTTTCTTATATATGTTTTTAGAATTTTTTTTTCTTTCATTGCATCGTTAATTCTTCAATTAAAAAAGATGCTTTAAGAAATTGAATTTCATTGTAATCCGCAATTGAGATATTTTTGCTACATCAGGGTTTAAAAATATAAAAGTTGGGGTGAAAATTGTAGAAAAACATTTGTCAAAGAGAAACAAATCTCAATATTTGAAACACAATTAATTTAATAATCCTCAAAGAGATAATCTTATTTGGAAAAAGCAACAAAAATTAATAAATATATAAATTCGTTTTTGAAAGATACATTTCTTTATTATTTTAGTCTCGTAATTTAAATGATTAATTATATATTTATTGATTTTTAGAAGGCTAATTTAATAATAACATATAACAAGTTCGTAACATCTAAGATTAAGTTATGTGATGAGTTTGTAATAAGATTTCATTGACAATAAAAGAAAACATAAAAATGACTTTTTTCTGACTCTATGGGATCCTCCCTAAGCATTTTACTTTCCCAAAACTAGCAAGTTATAATAAAGACGCACATAGAACTTCATAGTAGTGGATCATCTGCAATACAAAAATCAGTAGGAATCAATTATAGAACAGATAAAGATATGGCAATTTTTGCTACATATTAATTACAACTCATCAAATAACTAAAAAAAGAAAAAAAAGAAAAAGAAAAACCAAGACCTGCTTTTCCTGCTTTTCAAAAAGGGGCTCTCTTTTCTTAATTCTAATCCACTACACCACCAACTTGAGTGCTTGTTCTTTTGAATAATATATATATATATATATATATATATACACATACTTTAGATGTATATATCAGAAACAAATAGATCTAAGAATATATAATTATAAAGTACACAAAATAAAGAATAAAAAAGATCGAAGAAAATGGAGGAAAGAACAAGAGAGAATGGAAAAGCATATGGAAACACCACAACATTAGCAATGCTGAGACCAACATTCCAGGGTTGGACCCTTTCTCTCTATTTTTTTTTGTCATAATTGGACACAGAAATTAAAATAATCCTTTTCATAATTCACACAAAACAACCTAATGAATCTAAAAATTGCATTGAAGCTAGACTAAAATATTGGACACTCCTTCAATTATTAGCTTCAAATGAATTATATAATATACGTTTAAAGAGATAGCCTTTGATTTCTTTTTTTTTTTTTTCAAATGTTGCAGAGAAAATCATTGGTTCCGTTTGAAGGAATCACTCTTTGCACAGAAAATTTAAAAAGTGTGTTATACAAGTATGATTTTTGTATTATATATATATATATGTATATATATATATGTGTGTATATATATATATATATATGTATATATCAAATGTCAAGAAATATTATTGCATTTTAATCTAATTTCATATTTTTGTTGTCTAGAGATATATTATGCAAATGGTAAAAAGTTAAAAGTATTTCTGATTGGCATTTTATTTGCTAGTTTAAACAATGGGCCAACTGGGTCTGGCCTGTTTTCAATAGCCCAACTAACGTGGGCTTGATTGGCCCATTTTTCACAGCACTAGCAATCAATTTTTTTTTAACAATTTTAGACCTTTGACTTTGTAACCGTAAATTGACTGTGTGAGCTATAAAGAGAAAGAAGGACGAGTCGTATGATAGTCACATCAAATTACATAAATAATATTTAGTAACTAGTGAAATGCAATTTCATTTGGAGATTGATTAATTTTATACAGAAATTGCAAGATTAATTTTATACAGAAATTGCAAGATTAACGTGTGAGGGTAAAAATTAATTACTTATGTAACTACAACATGATTTTTTTTTTGTTAGGAAATAAATGAAAATGTAATTTGTCATTTCCTATCATTATCAAGAAATCACAGAAATGTGACAAGTTAAACATATGTCCTCATACAAAGAAACACATCTTAAAGCATCTAAATTGAAGAATTCATCAATCCAAGAACTCTTCAAGAAAAATGAGTTTTTTTGTTTAATTTATTTGTTGTTTTTGATGAAGGAAAATCCCATCATGGAATACACACAAGAAAAAAAAAGGGCAAACCTGGTGCTACAAAGCTCCCGCTATGCGCGGGGTTCAGGGAGGGGCCGGATCTACTTTGTGGATCTAATGTAGGCAGCCTTACTTTGTAATTTTTGTAAGAGGCTGATTCCACGACTCGAACCTGTGACCTCCAAGTCACATGACAGCAACCTTACCGTTGCGCCGAGGCTCGCCCTCACACACAAGAAAAAAGAGTGAGAAAAAAAAAACTTTGTCCGATCAGTAACAATGAGATTCTTTAATCCATTTAACCTTGTTCTTGAGAACAATTTCTTCAAGAAAGGAAATGAAAAGGAAGATTGAAAGCATCCCATCTCCAGATTTTTCAGCAATGCTTTAACTTTCAAAAGCTAATGGCCAAGGGGATGATCTTAACTGCGGTCAGAATCTGCAACTTCTTGCTGCTGATAAAAAATAATAATATGAATCAGCATATATATATATATATATATTTATATATTCATCAGGTAGTATTTGTTGGAACTATTAACTCAATTCACTTTCATTTTGTAACTGAACAAGAAAGAAAATGTACGAAAATAAATTCTATTTTTTGTAAATGCATTTTGATCATATGTGCATATAAATGCCGAAGAAAAATAAAGTTTCCTATTCTAGGTGGCCCAACCTTCTTTGACCAAAGGAAAAAAAAAACATATTACTCTTTTTTTCTTTAATGAAATAAAATTGAAATAATCCTGTGAAAGATATGGCGTGCAAGCGCTCCATTCAATACCTAACATACAAATTAATCTTCTAAAACCCAAAATGCAACTTTAACAAAACAACAAAAAAAATGACGTCAACAAATTGTATAATGGGAGTAGTTCCCATTATACAATTTGTTCTTAATAATACAACATTTTTTTTCATTATTTGGTTTACTTGATTCAATACGAGAATTACTCTTCTTCGAATTTATAAAATAATAATGGTTCTTCCTTTATTCCTTAAGCACACAAACCAGGAAAACATTAATATATTGAAGCAACTAGTCAATTTTGCTTTTCACATACCTTTTCTATGAACAACTGATTGATAGTGGTATTAATGTCTCCTTTCCAGCGCTTTGTTCCATTTTCCACTTCTACTACAGTCAGTATTGAGGCTACAACAACTCCTGATGTGAAATTATGCAATCTAGGGCATCCAATAATTTTTAATTTTTTCAAAGATGAAAATATCAATTTATGTTTTGCTAAGCAGAAGCTTTTGAAACTTGATAAACACGTCAGTTTCAAATACTCCAAGTTTTCGAATGCTATTTCATCTTTTGTCTCATCTCTCTTTTTCGTCACAATTTGTCCAAGTGAACTACACTCTTTTATCTTCATTGTTGTTAAATTGACCAGACTTCTTGCTGTGGGTGAAGCAATTAAGTATGTCAATCCATCGCATTTTTCTATCTCTAAATATGTCAAGTGACCAAATCTTGCAGAGGAAGGCACCAAGTGCTTCAAATTGGAACAATGGATGACAAATATTTTTTCAAGAAAGTCAAGGATTGGGTTAATTTGGCTTCCTTCTTTACATATATGCTGAAGTTCGGGCAACTTAAATAGTTGAAACATCTTGAGCTTAGTATGAACATTGTTGTTTCCTTGATTGGAAGCAAGTCTATCATATTGGAATACCTGCTTGAAGGAGCTCCACTCAACAACTAGTGTCTCAAGGCACGGTGCGTTTTCTAAAACCCAATCCGGAAATGTTATTTGTTCATCCTCAAACTTGGATACCCGAAGCAATTTTAGTTTGTTAAAAAGTTCCCCTGAATATTGCCCTTGCAGGATAATGTTGGAAACTTTTATGTCTAGAGTCAATTCCTCCAAGTTAGGAATCACCTATATATCAAATGTACAACATTAGTTAATAATTACAGCTCAAGTTGTTTATGAATCAAAATATTTGTTGTAGGAAAAAAGGCAATTGGTACCTCCTCAACTGTGAAAAGAGGTTGCTCCCTCGATTGCCTCATGGCCACTGAGTTTCCATCACCCATAACTCCTCTCTCTTGGGAGTTCATGAACTGTGTTGTAAATAACTCTAATTTGTTACAATTGAACACGTTAATGGCTTTCAAAGAGGGACATGCCAGACTGTAATTCCTTGGATAAAACCCTTGCAGTTCTTCCAGATTAATGAGTTCCAAAGAGAAGAGATGCTTAAACACAAAAGTGGAAGCTCCAGTAGGTCCTTCTTTATTTGCAACAATTTCCTTTATCCCACATGAAGCTACTTTGATTTTCTCAAGGTATAGAAGATCCATTGCAATGTGAAAAGGGAAGAGGTATTCCAAGTCTCGACAATGCTTAACAATCAGAACTTGTAGGTTGTAAAAGCTAACTTTTTTCTGAGGAACTCCACTCTGAGTCCGTTTTAGCATTGGCAAACAAAGATTTGGTTCCTTCACAATATAACATGAAATATATTTTCATAAATAATTCACAATAATTATAGGATAGAGAATTCTATTTTAAGTTTCTCAATTTAAGCCACTGCACACTTATTATATATGTAAGCTCCCCACTTCCCTAGTTCTTAGCGTTGAACAATTGAACTATTTTACCCCCTTTTTTTAAACTTTTTTTTTTTTGCTTTCTGATTTACTAGTTGGTCTAAATGAGATAAATATATTTCAACACTCAACACCGATAATAATTAAGTCAGTCAGCATACTTATTCTCTTAAACTTCTTTTTTTTTTTTTGGGGGTACAAGTTCACTTATACCTATCCATGTAACAGGAATGAAATTCTGACCATAGCCAAAAAAAAAAATGTAATCTCTTGAACTAAGATGATAAATTCTTGAATTTTGTGGACAAAAACATTTGTTAGGCCCCAAGTGAAATAGATATCCGTCCCGTGACATTTTCGATTTGATGGAAATTTTATAAACTATTTTTAAGCACGATCCATTAATAAGTGGCCTCATTTTGAAATTTAGTAATTATCTCAATAGGAAAAATCAGAACTCGAAGCCACTACAATTTTAGACATATTAAGGGTCAGACAAATTACATTTTTCATGATCTTAGAACGTTTAAGAAAATTGATACAATATATGATTATCATGGCCACGCAGAGATTTTACTTTTTATTGATGAACAACTGAACTCTTTTAACTTTTTTTTTTCTATTTTTCTTTTTTATTTACTAGTTGGTCTAAATGAAATAAATATATTTCAACACTTAACATGGACAATAAACCTCATGTTACAAGAGAATAAAGTTTTATTTTCTTCTCAAATCATTATTTATCAATTAAATTAATTAACTACACTTGCGGAAAGTGTACTTTTAGTATCAGAAAGATATTCCATAAAGTATTTAGTCTATGAAAGATCTTAATTATCAACATTTTAGTCCTTTCACTAAGAATCTTTGTTATTATATTTGGCGTGGCACATTATTTGTTTACTGGATGTTAACTATGTTTCAAATTATATGACAAAAAAAAATGAGAGATTTAAATGAAGTGCAACGTTGTTCCTAAAATATTAAAAAAATAATGTTATTCAGTTGCAAAAGGTTTAAATGAAATTCAAAGTAGTCCTGAAAGTTTAAAAATTAATACTACTGAATCCATACATATAATATTGCAAGATCAATTATGGAATCTATATATTTAAAAATAATGTTAAGCAAGAAGACAGAGTGGGTGTTTGTTTTGCAAGTATAGTATGCAATATTGGTAAGGTCTTATTGCCAAGTCAGATGGTTTTTGCACATTGAACTAAAGCCATTTAGGATTAGTGTGGTTCAAGTTCTACCTATGACCGTGAGATCTAATAAAGGAATCCTGTATCTAAAAAGATTAGGAAACTATAAAAGGAATCTTTATGACGACTTTAAAAAGGTAATTGTAGAATGGGCAATAGCATTTCGGGTGACCAAAGCACTGAATGGTATAGTTTTTGTTAGATACTACAGTACATACACTTATGCATGGATTAATTAGTATGGGTCTTTTAATCTTTTAGGGACTATTTAATTTTCCCTTTGAATTTTTCAGATATTAAACAATAATGGTTTATGATAAAAATTAACGATGGTGATTTAAGTGTCCATAGAGCCATTATGCTTTCAAATAGATAGATTGACAAATAGGTAGAGGCTTGGCTTTCTAAAGACTCAATTAGGATAACTAACTATTCCCATCAAATGAAGTATTCAAGGACCAAGATTATAAACCTACAGTTTACAAACAGTTGGAATAATTTGGTAATAACTTTGGATGAAAATTAGATGAAACTTTGGATGAAAATTACAAGCTACATCTTCTCTCTGTTACCTCTCCACTGATACTCTCTCCCTCTCTCTGCTTTCCCCTACTATTTTTATGTTAAAATTTCTTTGTTTCTTTATTTTCATATTCAATTTTGCTGTATTCTAAAACTATGCTCGACAGTCATTCACGTTGAGAATAATACCTGTGACTGTGAACTTTCTTTTTTTCTGTACTAAGTTTACATGGAGGGCTAAATTAAATAAATAACTCTTATGCTCGCTACAGGCATTAAGTATTTTTAAAAGTATCAATGCTTTATAGGATTCAAATAAAACTCAAAGACACTAACAAATAGATTATATTTTATTAATTTTAACAATTAGAAGAACTAACCTGAGACATGATTGTCATGGCCCTTATAGACCACAAATTAAAAAACCATTTGGGGGACAAAATCTATTTCTTCTTAGAATATCTTACTTGTCATAAGAAAATTAGTTAGTTATGTTGGATTGTGTATATTATACAACATTCTAAGAAACCGTTGCAATTCTCTACATATAACTACATATTCTTGAAACTTTTTAAACGATGTAAACACTCAAAATTTGTTAAAACTGTTGCACATACCTTTTCAACCAAAAGAGGAGGCTGGTCCTTAGGTTGAATATCAACACTTGAAGCTTCTAACGTCTTCAACCGCTGGTGGTTATCACCAACATGCTCCTTCCTTGAATTATCAAAGCTAACAATTTCCCTGGTGTCTTGCTTCCATATGTGCTTCATATTAACTAGATTTTCAACAATTAGTTTTTTCACCTGAATGGTTTCTTTCACAACTACTTCACTTTCATTCATACCACCCAAATCAAACACAGCTTCTAGTAAATCACAATTCCTTACTTCAAGCTCTTCCAAATTAGAAAGTGCTTGCAGTACATTTGAAGGAAGAAGAACATTTGATAACCAATTGCATTCTAGAACCACCAATGATTTCAAGTTAGAAAATGGTCTGTGCCCAATTGCACTGTACCACAATTCTTTCAACTCTGGATATTTCGAAAGCTCCAAATGCTGGAAGCTGTGGAATGCAATCTACATGCACAAAGAATTTATTGGATCCATCAAAATAAAAGCACATTGAAACACATTGAGAAACTTTAAACACTTGGATTTCATTAGTTGTCTTAAAACTTGTCAAAATATGGCCGAAAAAAATAATATTGAATGCTTATTTTAAAAAGAAAATAAAGTTCACATAGACCATCAACTTTCAAAAAGAAAATAATTAGTCGGTTAAATCAAAACACACCTTATCTATAAACACCTTATTTATTGTTCTACTCAAGTCTCCTTCTCAACACCAATGTTCATCTTTTTCCTCTTTTAGCACCTTACATGAATATACTGAAACTAACTTCTATTTTCAGTAAACGCTTTTTTTTTTCAAAGCAAAATGTAATAGCTATACCAAACTCTGTTTTTTTTTTGGAAAGCCAAATGTACTAGAGGTGTGTTTAGTGTGTTAGGATAAATGAACAACTAAAATGCAAAGTTTTAACTTGTTTTGAGGTCAGGAAGTTTACTAGTTAGCTAAGATAGTATATTGGAGTTATAGTGTTAGATAGATTGTAATTGCTATTATGATATTTTTCCCTCCTCAGTCGTCACCACCAAATTGCTTTGCATTGTCCTCTTTTCTTACATGGCTTTTATTTTTGGCGTTAGAGAGCCAAGTTATTAAGAAGGGATATTCTTACTAAACTAGGAGGTCTCCCACTTAGTAAGAATGGTGTCCTTGGACACCCTAAGTTGTTCATAAGCCAAGGGGCCCCACCCTTCTTAGTAAAACAGAAAACAATTAGTTGGATAAGAAATCAAAACATACCTTATCTATGAACATCTTATTTATTGTTCTATTCAAGTCTCCTTCCCAGCACCATTCTTCATCTTTTTCCTCTATAAGCACCTTCCTAAGCATTGGTGAGCTTGTTGCTCCTTTAATGGAAAAGATCTCCATCCTAGGGCATTCCCTCACAACTACTTTTTTCAACCGGGAAAACTTCAAGAAGCACTTACTACTTGAAAAACTGTTGAGCCTTGGCAAACATTCTAGCTCCAGAATTTTCAAACTGCTAAATGCAATTTCACTTTTTGTATCATCTTCTTCTTCTGTCACAATTTCTTCAAGTGAATTGCACATTTTTAACTTCATCATTTCCAACTCCATCAAACTTCTTGCTGTTAATGAAGTGATTAAATTAATGAAACCATTACAGTTTTCTATCTCCAGATATGTCAAGTGGCAGAATCTGACAGAGGAAGGAACCAAATTTCTTAGATTGGAACATTGTTTCACTCGTAAGATTTCAAGAACCTGAAGAACTGGGTGAATTTGGGATCCTTCTTTAAAAATATGTTGGAGTTTAGGTAAACCATATAGATTGATCTCTTTAAGCCGTGTGCTAGATTGATTTCCTTCTCCCTCACCTCCTACTATTTCATCGTTAAATATCTCCTTAAAAGAACTCCATTCAACAACTAGAATCTCAAGATTGGGAACATTTTGTAGAAACAAATGAGGAAAAGTAGCTTCATCATCTTCAAATTGGGATATTCTAAGAAATTTGAGTTTGCAGAATAGGTTCCAAGGAAGTTGGCGTTGCAATATCATATTAGCATCTACATAATTTAGTATCAACTTTTCCAAGTTGCCAATCACCTACAACATAATAAATTTAATTATTAGAAGTAGAAGTATCACTATATTGAAAAAAAGTTTAAAGGTCTAAGTTGTACCAAGGGAATTTCCTCAATTTTTAAGACATGATGGACAAATGATAGTCCCACTAATACATCTAAAAATGTATACGATAGCAATTGAAATGGAGTAAAATGAGCTTATATATATATAGACACACACACACTAATTCAAAATTTTTTTTCCTGCAAATTTTGTTGAGAGCAATGTAGAATGAATGAATCTAGACTACGTTAGTATACCATTTATACATACTACTAAAAAGCAGCCACCTATCATCAATATGGTGAATATCACTTCTATAACAGAGATACTCAGAGAGGAGAATGCTACACATTATATTTACAATTTTCATACTTAAGGATAAAATTTTATATCGTCCATACCTCCTCAATAGTAAACAAAGGATTTAACATTGGGAAATGAAGTTGGTCAATGACCGCTATTTCTTGACTTCTATTTGACTGTACATCAAATAGCTTCAACTGCTTACAATTGAAGACATTTATTGTCTTCAAGGATTGACATTGTAAGGTATGTGCCCCTGCATAGAATCCCCTGAGTTTATGCAAATTTCGTAGGTCCAAAGAGGCAAGATGATTAAGCTCAAATAAGACAGTTCTCTCAATGGCTCCATCCTTCTTTGAAACAATTTCCTTTATCCCATCACAAAAAATTACTTGAAGATTTTCTAGGTTTGAAAGATCCTTTGCTATGGAGAATGGGAAGAGATACTCTAGACTGTGACAATATGTAATCTGCATAGTTTGTAGATTGTAAAAGCGAACAGTTGCTTGGGGATAGTTACTCCATATTTGTTTCAACTTTGGTAGCTCAACTAGAATTAGAGTTCTCAGTTGTGCTGTGTCCTCTTCCCTATGTTGACATTTTAAGTTATTGGCATCCATTTTGAATATCTCTTCCACTAAAGTACAATCAGTAACCTTCAATGTCTCAACACTTCCAAAAGCTTTCTGTGTGTAACAAGAAGGAAAAATATTCTCAAGTAGCTCACATTTGCTGATTTCCAATGTCTTCAATCCTTGAAATTGGTAGTGCCACACTATCTTCAAGTTTTTCATGTCATCTATTATGATCTTCTCCAATTTAGAAAATGGAACCTATATTACGCAAAATTTATCAAATCATAAATATTCTATAACAGTTGCAGCATATCTATGCTAAAATTTACTTGAATATATTATTTGATTCATTTGGTATCTTATTCTTTGATATGTTAAGTACAATGCAGTGTATAAAACATTTGCAAAAGAAAGTATATAATTGGTATTTGGTAATAAAGGATTGTCAATCTAAAATAGTGATATTATTTGTGCTTCCACAATGCCAAGAGAAGATATTACAGTTTGTAAAACAACTTAAAAGCAAAATCAGAGTACCTCTTCTGATTGATCATCATCATTTCTTTCCTTTGTGGCTATTATTTCCTCCATCATATTGCATTTCTTTATTTCAAGTCGTTTGAGATTTTTAAGACTTTCAATCATGGAAGGTGAGAATAAGTACTTGAGGCTACCACAGTCCTCTACAGTCAAATTAGCCAAATTTTGAAAAGAATAGGCTAAGCAAAGCTGATCATCATCCCAAATTTTGCTCAAATTGATTGCACTCAGCTTCAAAATCTCCAAATTTGGACACGCAACCTGAAAAAAGAATATTAGTCTTGTGGAAGAACAACAATATATTCACAAAATCACTATCTTTAAGAAGCGTTTTATTTGAAGGTATTAAAATATGAATTATTTATCAAATTGTATTTATTTATTTACTAGGTAAAAGAGTAGATTGAATTCTTGACATGGAATATGTATCAATCTGAAATCATGCTATTGGCACTAGTAATAAATTGGTCAATGACATTTTGGTATTTATTTTCTTTATGTTGTATGAGTTAATTTATGTCCTGGAATTGCCCATGAAGCATTTTCCCGAAATTAAAATAGTGTCATTTAAACGTATTTTCTGCTAAAATGATGCCATTTTGATAGCACTTGAATAAATATTCTTTAGAGGATCTTATTGAATAAATATTTTAAATCATTAATTCACTCAATAATTATTGCAGAATTTAATTTCCAAAAACATGGCACTTTAAACGTATTGATAATATACTTATTGTTATATTAATTATTTTTTAATTTTTTATATAATATGAACTTAATAATTACTTCATATTTAACACTTGGATAAATCAAAATTACCTCCTACATTTGATATTAAAAAGATGAAAGGTTGTCAATTATATACACACATAAACTAACGAAATTACAAATAGAGCTTTAGTTTATTACTCTTAACATTTATAAAAAGTTTATCTAATCTACACATTTATGCAAAGGAGACACAGGACTTGATACTTTGTTTCAAGTGAAAACGTTGCAACTCAATTACTGAACACAATTTTAACATCATTGAAGAAGGGATTAAGAAAGGCTTAGATTTTAGAAAATATTTTAAAATTTTTTCTTCTTCTTATTTATTTTTATTTCAAAATTATAATAATTAGAAAGATAAAATTTCTTGTCAATCAAAATGCATTTTTTGCTTTGTCTAGGAAAGTGAAAACCATAAAAACCTATCAAGTACACCAGCTAAACTGAAAAGAAATATGAAAATAAATTGAAATGGCCATAACTACAAACTAAATTGTCACTGCTCACTTGATTAAATATAACAAAACATTTAAAATAAAATATTTTTAAATAAATATTTCCACTAAACATAATAAAAAAACCAATATTTGACAAAAATAATAAAAGAGAATAGACTGTTAGATTTTCTTTTTGGGTGAGGGTCCAAAATTTAGCCTCTATTGGACTGTTAGATTTTCTTTTTTGGTGAGGGTCCAAAATTTAGCCTCTATTGGACGGGCGCGGGGGGTCCGGATTTGCTGCTGTTCAATAATGTTATTTGCGAAAAATGATTTTGAATAATTACAACTTTGATTTAGTATTTTTAACCCACGTTATAGACGTAACAATACAATGTTATTTGAATCAAAATTTTGTCAAATAGTTCAACGAAATAATTTTCCTATAACTTCAGAGTTATCTAAGAATTTTATGGTTTAAATTTATTAAAACAAGAAGGACTTTTACATAAAATTAAGAACATGTATCATATATTTTTGTAACAAATTATCATTAGATATACTCATTTTCTAAATTTAAACAAGTATACTTTCTTTTTCTCTTGATCAATTTAAACAATATACGATAAAGTTAAATTGTATAATTTCAAATTTCCGTATAAAAAAATTGTAAGTGTATAACCAGTGTTATAAAGCTACCTGCCATACATTACAGTTCAAATATTTATTAATTTCAAAATTTAGTAGGAAGAAATGTAAATCTCAACTATTTACAAATATACCTGTAGCTTTTATTAGTATAGGGTCGGTAACAAGGAATGTAAAAGATTATTACAATGATAAATGCTAAAGTTATCTTACGTAAATATCCAAATTATATATAGGTGAACAGAAAACAATCTATAAGTGATATACTGTGAGTATATGCAAGTCAATTGAATTTCAAAAACAAAAACAAAAACATGTGAAATATAAGAATAAAATAGAAGGATCGTACCTTGGTATTAAAAAACGATGTTTGAATATCAGTTCTCAATGATTCACTCTCAACCTCAATTGTAGAAGATATGAAGTCACTAGAGCATAAATTATTAATCATTGGTAGATGTTGTAAAATCAATGAGCGAAGTTGAATGAACTCAATCTTGTCAGTTGTTTTGCCATTATCCATGCTTGCCATAGAAACAATATTCTTTATAGAATTGCATTTAGAAACTTCAATCTCAAGAAGTTGAAAAAGCTCCTTAACCATTGAAATCGAGAAGAGATATTCTAATTGGCCACAATGTTTGACTTTGATAACTCTGAGTTTGCGAAAGGAATTGTCAGTAAGTGAGCCATGCCATATCTTCTCCAAATTTGTGAGATTATGAAGTACAAGCGTCTCCAACTTAGGAAAGAAAACATGAGTTTGATTTCTCTCTCTTGAGTTAATGATGTGTTGAAGTTCTATATTATTTTGGATGTAGAGGTGCTTTAACAAGGGGAATCCTTCTCCATTCAAATGGTAAAGCACATTCGAAATGCCATTTATTTCATCTAAGTACAAATCCTCCACTCTTTTTATTAGTGTTTTAATTCCGTGCTCCAAATGAATGTTGGTTTTGAGCTTGAGCTTCAATAGTCTCGAGGCCTCATGCTCATCAGACCATTCCCATATATCTCCTATAACTATTTTATATCGTTCTAACTTCTCAAACATTATGTTCCTAGGCAACATCCAAACCTCAAGAATTTGAATTTGTAGAGCAGTCAAGTTTTTCAAATGCTTAAGCTCAGCAAGGCTAGCATTTCCATTTTCCATAATTGAATTTTGTAACTCCCACTTAACAGAGGTCTTTCCCATGTACAACTCCTCTAATTCAGCCAAGTTAGATATAACATTTGAGGGCATGATTTCAAATCCAGAATTGCTCAAGTCTAGCATTCTTAAATGAATTAATTTCCCAATTTCACTGGGTAATTCTATCATTGATGATTTCAAAAGACTAAGAATTTTTAAATTCTTTAAGGACCCTATTCCAGCCATATCTCCTAAAACACACTGATCCAAACACAATGTTTGAAGTTTGGTTAAGAAAACAAGAGATGTAGGCAACAAAGATATGATCATGCCTGTTAAATCCAAAACTTCAAGATTTCTCATTCCCTCAAAAAAAGAATGTGGAATCATCAAAGAGCGATTATCGCTGCAATTAATAAGGAATAACTTTAAATTAGGACATTCTAACCTGTCAGGAAGTACATGAGTATAACAATGATACAAGTTGATTTGGGTACACCTTCTAAGAAAATCCTCAGTCGGCCAATCTTTCAATTGAGTATTCCATTTCAACGTGAAAACACATTGATCCCTGGCTGCAATTGCAGTGGCTACTTCACAAACAATGTCATGCATTCTAACTCGTTTACTTGTGTCAGTTTCAAGCAACAAACAAGATGCCTTCAAATCACTAATCATTCTGTGAAATTTGTTTCTTGCATTTTCCATGGTATTTACATTCTTGAATATATCCAAACCAATTCCATATTTGAACAAGTCACTTATTAAAGGAGATGTTCCAAGTATTCCACAGAGCAAGAATAATGATTTTACTTCATTACTCTCCAATTGTTTATAACTGAACTCCAAGGCTGAATAAGCTATTTCATTTAACCCTCCATCACCAACTGTTTCTAGTTGGTTTAAGGCATCTTTCCAACAATAAACGTCCTTATATTTTAACGCCCTTGCCACGGTCACTACGAGAACGGGCAAGCCTCCACATTTTGCAGCCACTTGGTTTGCTATGCTATGCAAATTGGCATCTTTAATAGCATCACCAACCATAACTTCAAACAAGCTCCAAGTTTCTTCTCTATTTAAAACTTCTAATCTGAAATTCTTTTGAGTCTCCATATTTTGTAACGTATCTTGCAGTCTGGAAGTTAGCAATATTTTGCAGCCCTTTTGGTTATCATCCAGAGAAATTCCAATGTTCTCCAAATCAAATTTTTCCCAAATATCATCCAAAATGATAAGGATAGTTTGCTCCTTTTTTATCCTCTTATGCAATCGGCTTGCTCTTACTAGTGAAGTCTTTTCTTCAAACTGCAAGCCCAATTGTTCTGCAATCTCATCTTGAATTCTGTTGAAATCTAGAGTTTGAGTCACATCTGCCATAACCACAGCGTCAAACAACTTGTCATCCTTAACTTGCTTAGCGACTTCTTTCACTATACTAGTCTTCCCCACACCACTTAAACCATAGACCCCTATTTTGCTTATTGTGGGATCTTTCAAAGCCGACACAATGTCCTCCTTCATTTTATTCCTTGACACTAGCTTTTCACTTCCTCTTGTAGTGGAAGCCATGCTGATTACATCTAGAGGAGGCATGTACCCAATACGCTCAAACTTTCCCTTTGCCTGCACTTCTGCAATATTTCTTGCCATTTTCTTTGCTTTTCTACTAAGTTGATGGCGCGACTTCAAGTCAAGGCAAGACCATCTAGAGCACCCCACATTGGCACGGCATGGATCTTCACTAAGTTTGTTTGCTGCTTCGGTAATTTCATCCACTTTGTTCAACCAGTTTTGCACAAGATCTTCGATCTCTTTTCCATTTCTTCTTTCTACTTCAATATCATGCTTAATATGCTTCTTTGCTCCGTCTAACTCCTTAACCTGATCCTTTAGCTCGTTGAAATTGTCTTTGTAGAAAATCAAATATCCCACTTGCCTTCCAATGGGTGCCACAGTGTACTCTGTTATTTTTGCAGCAATGGAAATGAGAATATCCATTGGTGCTTCCTGATTTGGCTGTGCAAGAAGAATATAAGACCAAGTCAGATTGGAAGGAGGAAATAAGAGAAAATCAAAAACAGAGTTATGTAATAGAAATTCTAACGCACATGGCAAATTAATTTTGCAACAAATTTTTGGAGAGCAAACATCAACTGGAATGAATTTGTATGACACATTCTTCAATTTATATATATATATACACACACACACACACGCACACACATATATATAGTCACACAGAAAGGGAGAGGAAGAGGGGGAGAGGAAGAGAGGGAGTGAGAGAGAGAGAAACCTTTTCGTTTGGTGAATAAAATGACATTTTACTTTTTAGTGAAAGTATTTCTTACATAAAATACTCGTTTGTAAACTGAATTATAAAGAACAAATTTTGAATGACATAATGGAATATATTATTTGCTGTCACGTGTACCATAGACAATATATTTTCTGTCATTTAAAATAAGCAGAAAACATAAATAAACTAATAGTATTCTTTAATAAGTTAATGCACACACGAAGACAACTGTAAAATTGTCATTTCATGCCAGATCGAGCTTTTGATATTACAAATGTCCCGAAATTGCTTAGTTACTTGTTACTTAAATTACTCTTTATGAATTTGAAATAGCTATATATATATGTGTGTGTGTGTGTGTGTGTGTGTGTGTGTGTGTATGTAAAAAGCTTAGCTGAGTTTTTGATATTCATAATCTAGCCTCTGCTACAACAGGGGACCTTCGTTAGTGTTGTCATTTAAATTATTTTTTAGTAAGATATCTTAAATGTGAATATCTATTTTCTCATATAAAAAGATGGCATCCCATGTATACAATGTATCTGATAAAATAAATTTTCCTGATTTGGAAAAACAAAAAGTAAAATTTAATTATATTAACTTTCGATAATAAAAATTTTGAAATAAAATATTTCAATTCAGTTCTTAAGAAATTATATTTGTTTTAATTTTGTCCATATACACATTAAACTAACTTTTGGTAACGAAAACTTCGTAATTTATAAGCATCGATAAATTTGGCAATTTAATAACAAAAATAATAAAATTAAAACAAACATATTTTTTCATAAATTGAGATGCTTAATATTTTAGAGCCTAAATTGAAACAATTGTAACTTAGAAACAATTTTGATATGTTCCATTCAAAGTTGGGATTTAAAATAGTTGAATACAATATTGTGTCCACACTTAGCTCAAATGAATTCGCTAATGAGTCCATTCAAATGATGTTGGTGGGTCTAGTGTGCATTAACTTGTTTTTCATTTTTTGGGTTTTATATTTATTGCTTAATTTTTGGATTCAATGATAGCATGAGGCGAAAAAAGAAAAAAGAAAAAAAAACAGAATGATACATATATATATATATATATATATATGAACACACCCGAAGACAATTGTAAACGACCTTACTAATTATCTTTCCCCAAATGTGAATGAGAGACCTTGTTGAATAGTTCTCCTTCCTCAGACCCCAGTAAAGTTCTGTTTATTAAATGCAAAAGAAAAAATAATAAAAGAACCGCTTAATTATCACAAATTTTAAGTCATAACTCATAATTATGTTTCAAGTCACAGTTGAATAGATCATAAATTTTAGATAACCATTTAATGATCAAAATATTAATGGAAGTGTCATTAAATATGATGTGAGTAGTAAATATTTGATTATTTTGGTAAATAAAAATGAATCTTTGCTATTATAGAAAAATAATAAAAAGAGGAAATTTGAAAAACAAAAAATAAAAATTTGACTTTTATAATGAGCATATTAATAGACCGAGGCTATTTTCCACCGTCAATTAATTATTTCTTGTTTAAACATATTACAGAATTCATATAAAATTTATTTAAAGCTTCTATTTAATTTATAACATAAGCTTATGAATACACAGAAAAATAAAAAAGAAGAAAACCAGAAAGATATATATACATAAGACCTTACATTTCTTAATTAATTATCTTCCTGGAATGCCAATGAGAGGCGTTGTTGCTGTTTTCCTTCCTCAACGTGATATCTGTTGTTTGAGAAAATAAGAAAAAAGACAACACATCAAAATAACAAATAAAAATGAGATCCACTAAAGAGGAGGGATAGTAATTTACCTTTTTCTTCTTTTTTTTTTTTTTTGAAATTTTGTGTATATGATTGACAACAACGAAACAAGTTGTAATACAGACTAAGAGTATGCAAAGAAAGAAATCCTTGAAACCAATTTTTTTTTTTTAATTTTTATGACTATATGATTCACAACAAAGCAACAGACTTTAATAAAGAAGAATACCAAAAAGAAAAGTGATGTATAAAAAAAAATATTTCTTCTTCTTTTTTGGATTTTTATGCGGGCAACAAAGGAACAAGCTTTTAATGCAGAAAGAGTACCAAAAGAAAAGTGATCTTTTAAGGGCATGGGTTATATGAAAACCAAGGAAACAAATGTGAACACAGAACACAGAACGGGAAAACAGGAAGTCAGGATTGTGGAGCAAATGCAGAGAAATAGATGGAGGGAAAGAGCTGAAGAAAATTAGAAGAGCAAAGTGCTTAAACTCAGAAACTGGAAGCAATGAACATGGGAAGATGGAAGATCGAAAAGTTAAGATGAGGAGAAAAATATGACATACGGAAGTTGAGATGGAAGATCGAAAAGATAAGGTGGAAGCAATTGGTTATGCTTAATAAGTGACATTATAATATTAGCAATTATTGCAACTCGATAAAAGTGAGAACGTGATAACAAGCAACTTGGGAATTTCTAAAATAAACAGTGGACCATAAGAAAGACTATACCTACCACGTGAAGAGTACAGTCAGTGGAACATAATGCAAGAAGACTACAGCTGCCGCGGGACGACTACAGAGGAACATAATGAAAGACTAACTACACCGCGCGTGAAGCGCGTGAAGACTTTTTTATTTTTTATTTCTTCGAGAGATGTGCCTCTAAATATATGTATTATTTTTGAAGGTAACTTCTAGAGAGATCGATTTCTCATATCCAAATCTATTATTTTTTGTAGCTTATTCATTGACGAAACAAACCAAATCTTAGTATGTGTATTTTTTTTTTTGTACGAATCGTTTTCTGCTAACGAAACAGAAAAAGTTGTATATAAAACATTATAGATAACAGATGATTTTAAATGTACGTTAATGTAATTACTTAATCCTCCCGTAAACATATATGTAAAATTTATTGACAATTTGACAATAAGAATATTCAAGGGTGAAAGTGTTGAAAAAATTGAGAAAAATTGTCAATAAAATATAACTTGAGTCGTGTTCTGGTTGACATTGTTCTTAAGAAAATATTATTGACTTTTCTCTTAGGATAAAACAGACCCTTCTAAAATAAAACCCAAGTCACATAATAGTAGAGAAAGACAAAGAATTGTGTAACCCAATTTAAAAGATTAGATTCGATAATCCTAGAAATAAGAGATAAAAGATAAATATCTAAAGAAAAGATAATTAATTTTATAACTAAATTCAAAAAGATAATTATAACAAATCTGATCATAAGATAATAGAGATAGTGGGTAATAGTTAGTTATAAAGGTAATATTATAATTAAATTTAAAATAAACGGATAATTATATATAACAAACATAATTTTCATCATATCAGATAAGTTTGAAAATAATTAAATTATTTTTCAAAATTATTTTCACAACAATTTAAAATATCCTTTTGAAATATTCTATTTTTCACAACAATACCCTACATATTTCAAAAAGAGATTTTAAATTAAACAATATTTTGGGTTACACATATGAGTATTTCGAGTTTGGTGTCTTTTAGACCATAAACTAGGTCTAGTCTAAAAATCTGAGATGGAAAAATTCTGTCTCAGATTAGAAACAGAATAAATTTTCATCTCAAATTCCGCTTCAGATTAGAAATGGGAAATTAAATTCTGTCTCAAATTCTGCCTCAAATTTTGTTAGTCCCACATCGCTCAATTTATAAAATCTGCCTCCCACATTTTTCTATATATAGTATTGTCTCCCTTTTTTTTCTATATAGAGTGTTTCATTAAACACTCTTATCTTGAGAAAACTAATAAATGAATGTGCCTTTTAATTTAGTATTATTTAATGTGGCTAAATTTTTTTTTTTGGGAGGCCACATTTGATCTGTTTACTAATCCACTGGCAAAATATTTTTTTGTTCAAAGAATAAGATGCGGAATTAAGGACAGAAATCGTCTCCAATTTAAGACAGAAAAATTCGTCTCTAATTTCGTCTCTAATTAGAGACGAAATATTTTTTCTGTCTCAAGTTTGTTTGAGACAGCAGGATTAGAAACAGAAAAAAACATCTATCTCTAAATCCACTTCTGATCAATTAGAAACAAATTTTTATTAATCAGAGATGAATTTTTCAGTCTCTAGTCTTTGATTTTTTTTTTTTTTGGTAGTTTATGTGGCAGCACGAAGTTGTTTGTCCACAAATACTTTGGATGAAACAACAACTTTAACACTATGACCTAAATTTTGATAAAATTCAAAATAAGTGTGATACCACTAGTGCCATAAATATTTTAAAAAATCATGTTCAACACTCTAGAACAAAGCATATGGAAATCAAACACCACTTTCTAGGAGATCATGTCCAAAAAGGGGATATTGTTATGGACTATGTGCCTACAAAGAATTAGCTTGTTGATATTATCATAAAGCCATTATCTGAGGATGATTATTCATTACAAAGAATCATAAATCATAGACGAAAAAATTCATCTTTGATTCATGAAAATTATGTCTTTGATTGATCATTGACGGAATCAGAGACAAAACAAATTCCATTTCGGATCTGTTCATTGTAAATAATTTGTGACGAAAATAAATCTCGTCTTAAAGTTAGGGATGAATATTTTCCATCTCAAAAAATAATTTTCGTCTCAACATTATTTTGCAAGCTAGAGATGGAAATCAGTTTTGTTTCTAATCAAGGGTGAAAATTATTTTTGCCCCTGATTCTGTCTCAAATTAGGGAAGGAAAAAATCGTCCTTGAATCTGTCTCAGATCAGAGATGAGATTTTCTATCCCTTGATCCATCTAAGATCAAGGACGAATTTTTTCATCCTTAATTCTGTCTCAAATCAGGGACAAATTTTTCCACTCCTGATTCTTTCTCTAATATGATGAGAGTATATATATATATATGTGTGTGTGTGTGTGTGTGTGTGTGTGTGTGTGTGTGTGTGTGTGTGTGTGTGTGTGTGTGTGTGTGTGTGTGTGTGTGTGTGTGTGTGTGTGTGTGTGTGTGTGTGTGTGTGTGTTATAAAATTAATCCAGATCAAATTTGAAACATGTGAAAAATAGAAAAATGTAGCCAATTTGAAGCAACAGGCAGTAACAAAAATAAACTAAGATTAATTGTATAAATAATCAAACAATTACAAGTTCAAATCAAAGAGTACACTATATAAATGTCATTACAAAACCTAATAAATGTTTACAGAAATAAACTACTCTAAGGGTAAATTTGAGGTTGTGTCTCATCATTATTAACATTAGTACCATGAGGAGTCTGCTAGCCCAGGAAGTAGTCGATAACTTCCTACATATTTTAGAGCAGGGCTGCCTGACTGTGAATCATCTTTGACTGACTCTAAATCATCTGTGCCTGAGTAGGGCTGCATATTCTTGATTCTGAATTACGATAGATCAAGGTACAATCTAACTTATTGTTTATAATATGTTCTTTTTTTGTTTATCAATATTAACAAATAATAGAATAATAACAAGAACATCATGTTCTTAATTTGAGAAAATTCCACTTTTAAGACTTATATTTTGGGATTGTTTGGTTGTGATTTGTGCAAATTTTCTATCATTTTGTCCCACTGGTTTTTCCTTAGTAAGGTTTTAATGAGGTACATTTTCATCAATAGACATTCAAGGGCTGTGAGTATTATGAATAAATTCAGTTATTGGTGAATGTGTACTAATTCTCCCAAATTCAAATATATCTTCCCGTGCACATGAACTATTTCATATGTATCTTTCCCATGTACATAGCATTGTCTATTGTTTTCTCCTATGTAATCAATACAAGTTCATCCCCTATTTATTTGTCAGCCTATAAATAAAGGCATTGTAGAATGTAGATGATGAAACAGATACTTGAAGATTGAATGAAAATCATCTTCTTTTCTAATTTCTTCTCCCTGAGTTATTCTTTTACAGTTGTTTCACATTAGCTTGAAATGAAAGTGTAAATAATTCTCTCTGCTTATTATAATCCCACTTGCCAAGTTTGGTTATTTTTAAAAGGTATATAATTCTCTTCTCTCTTAAGAAATGCTTAAATTATATTATAATTTTTTTAATATAAAATCATAAATAAAATGTTGTAAAACCTAAAATATTGTCAAAGATAATAATAATAATAATCTCTTTCATTAAAAATATAACTTAATAGAAAATATAATATGTCTTTTAAAATTTTATTGCAATATTATTTATTTAAGGGAAAATTGCACTTTACCCTCCTAAACTTTTCTCTATGTGTAAAAAACCTTCTGAAATTTCAAACTCAGTAAAAGGCACCCTTTAACCAAAAAACCCCTCCGGTTAGTTGACCGTCAGTTGATCATTTGTTCAATGTTGATGTGGACTAAGACCAGTGTCACATTATCAATAAATTGTACAGGTCACAAGCCATGTCATCAATCTTGCCACGTCATCTCTCTTCTTCTCCCACACCCGAGAAGATCCCTTCCCTTCTACCTCAAAACTCCAGCCAAACGCGACTCAACACATAGGGAGGAACACGATGCAGCTCTTTGGTTTCTTCTTTCATGTGCCTTCGTTGGGGCCATCTCCTTCCTCTTTTCATCTCCTCCATCCCATTCTTATCTCCTCCAAATCCAGACCTTTCTCCCACAAGAACCCTCCTTCTTTGGTCTTCTCTTCATCCCCGTCTCCTCCAAACCCAATCTTCTATACTTTGACTGATACCAGGTTTGACTTCTTCTAATATTGTTACGATAGCTTTTCTCCTTCAATCCCACTCCCAAATTCCCAACCCAATTTAGAAAACCTCAAAAAAGATATCTCCTTTCTGAAGCTAAGCAAAAACCCCCATCTCCTAATTCAAACTAAGAGGCAAATCTTCGATTTAGCCCCCCTTTTTTTCCCGTAGCATATTCTTCTTTCCAGGGAATTCAAAATACAATTTCCTAGGAACATCACATCAAAATATGGTATCCTAAATTTGATTCCTTCTCGCTTCCTTCCTGTCAATTGAATCCTTGTTTTTCTTATTTCTTTCTAGACCCCAATTTCCCATTGCAGTTTCTCAATCAAAGCAATTTTTTGTGTCTCCTATGGATCAAGAGGAGGAAGCAATTTGCAAGTCTGCGAATTCGTTTAATTTTCTCAATGGGTTATCTCTGAACCATTCGGCGTGATTCGAAATTAGGTTGTTTTATGTTTGGATTTCTCCCTGCGTGATTGATAGCGTTCCCGACCACCTTACGCTCTTCCATCCCTATCAGCATGGCCAGGAACAGAGAACCGAGAGTAGCAGAGGAAGAGAAATGAATTGGGAAAGAAAAACAAAATGAGGAAGAAGAATGGGATGGAGAAGATGGCCCCAGTGAAGGCTCATGATAGAAGAAACCAGACACGACAAATAGGAATACGGATTGCCCCCAGGTATTTTAACTCTAGGCCTCTCCAGGATTTCGTATGGGCCGTTGGATGAATTTTCATCCAACGACTCATCCATGCTAGCGCCTCAGGCCTTTTTTTTTTTAAAGTGAAACGCACCGTTTCACTTAAGTTGGGAAGCTCTCAGCTGTCGGATGACATCTAATCTGACGGCTCAAAATGGCTCCTGCCTTTTCAAATGTTATTATATTTTTAAAAACTAAAAAATACCACCAACGAGAAATCGACACGTGGCACATCATACCCGACACCATCTCTCTGTTTTGTCTATTCAGCATAATGAACAAGCTTCTTCGTGCTTCTTCACATCCCTCAGCAGGAGTGTCATCCCTCGCTCGCCGTCCGTGTCAGCGTGGGTTTGCCGGCTACAGTTACCTTCTCAGACGTTGGTTCTGCCGCCTGTCCCTTGCACTGAGAGCCGAGTTTGATTGAAGCCACCCGAGAGAGTACGAAAGGCCGGTCTTCGACGTCATCGTTAGGTCCCTCATCGTTCCATCATCCCCAAGCAATCAGAAGTGCCTTCGCTTCGCCGCCGTTCTTCATTCATCGGTATTACTCTCTTCTCATTGGTGGATTGGTACTTTTTTTTCCTTACCCTGCGTTCTCCAGTTCCCTGCTCAGTACCACCATTGCCATTCCCATTAAGCTTACTGTTTCATTGCTGATGGAGGTTGTTGAAGGAAATAAAACCATGTTCAATTTTTTAGATCTGTTCAATTATTTTGGAAACCTAGATTTGTTCATTGCTGATGGATTTTACTAATATGCAGTAGTCTGGATTTTAATGAAATATATAATGCATATACCATGACCATGACCTCTATATATAAAAATTAATTTGTCTAGTGATTGATTAGGAATATATTTTCTGTATAAGAGAAACCAGGTCATTGACATTTGGATTGCTCAAAGTATCTGTATAAGAGCAAAAAATGTTTCATTTTGTGTGTTTTTAAGATTTCTTTACTTTTGACATTGTATAGTTTCGAAGCACTTGTTTCCTATGGAAAAGTGTTGTCTCCATTAAGTTATGTATATATATATATATAGAGGCAGATCATTAGCACATTAGCACTTGTTTCCTATGAAGTTTAATACTTAATATTACTGATATTGCTGGATTTGTACATTACTAATATTCCTACAGCTATTGGATTTGCACATTAGCACCCCAAGTTTCTTTTTTTTTTGATTTTTTTTTATTTTGGGTACACTAGAAGCAACAATCATGTTATTATCAAAATATAGTTATTGGAGATCATGAATTCAATCCTACTATTTGAATTAATTATTCAAAATAATGTCATGTAGTTAAACTCTTCAATAGAGGCCATATTGAAACCCAAGGTTGGGATGGAGTTTGATACTTTAGAGGAGGCATGGTAATTTTGGAGGTCATATGGTGATCAAATGGGATTTGAAGTGAGGAAAGAATGGACTAGTAGGAACAAAAAGGATGGAACAAAAAATGGTAAAAAAATTGTGTGTTCAAAGGAGGGGTTTCGAAAGCCAGACAAGAGATACTTAAACCCCAAGAATCCTCTCCAAGAGACTAGAACTGGTTGCATGGCGAAAATATATCTGAAATTGTGTGACGGTAAATTTAAGATTAATGAGTTTGTAGAGGAGCACAATCATGAATTGCATACTGTAGAAACTAGTCATATGCTTCCATCTCAACAAAAAATATCAGAAGTCCAAGCATATGAGATCGAGTTGGCAGAGGATTTTGGACTTCGACAAAAGGCCTCTTTTGACTTGATGAGCATGCATGTGGGGGGAAGATCAAATCTTGGATACACATGCAGGGATGTTAAGAATTATTTGAAATCCAGGAGGCAAAGAAACATGGCATACAGGGAGGAAAGCGCATTGTTGGATTATTTTTAAAAACAATTGGTAGAAAATCCATCATATTTTCATGCTTATCAGATGGATTCAGAGGAACAGATTATGAATGTTTTTTGGGTTGACCCATGGATGCTGATAGATTATGGGTTTTTTGGGGATGTGGCGTCACTTGACACAACCTTTAGCACTAATAAAGGAAATAGGCTGCTCGCTGTATTTTGTGGGTTTAATCATTATCAAGAGATGATTATATTCGGAGCAGCTCTACTGTATGATGAAACTGCTGACTCGTTCAAATGGCTTTTTCAGACTTTTTTGGAAGCTCATCGACAAAAGAAGCCTCTTACAATATTCACTGATCAGGATGCAGCGATGGCAAAGGCATTGAGTGAGGTGATGCCTGACACCATACATGGGTTGTGCACTTGGCATTTGATGCAAAATGCTATCAAACACTTGTATTATCTTCCTAGGAGTGGTTCTAATATTTTAACTGATCTTTCACAATGTATGTACACCATTATGGATGAACAACAATGAGTCGGCATGGATAAAATTATTGGCAGACCACAATGTTGAATATAATCTATGGTTGGCGTCGCTTTATAGGATCAAGTAGAAATGGGCGGCATGTTTCATGGGGCAAACTTGCACCCTTGGAATGCAAAGTACACAACTTAGTGAGAGTTTAAATTCTGACTTAAAGTCCTTAATGAGACCGGACTTGGATGTTGTACAATTCTTTAAGTACTTTAACAAGATTGTGGACGACAAGCAGTATAATGAAATGAAGTCTGATTATAATTCTAGGGAACAACTCCCGCGGTTGAGAACGATAAGGTGTCATATGTTGAAACAGCTTTTTGGGCTTTATACATATAATGTGTTTCAATTATTTCAAAAAGAATATGATTACTTCTTGGATGCATATGTCAAAGAAAGAGATGAAAGTAAACAAATAAAGACATATGTTGTTGCCCTCTTAGGTAAGTAAAATATGCATTTGTTCTATCTATATGTCCAAAATGTATATCTATATGTCTAACATGATTCACTTTATAGATAAGCCAGGAGACTTCACCATATCTTTTAATGCTTTAGATCAGATGGTTACATGCAATTGTCGAATGTTTGAAAGCTTTGGTATTGTATGTTGTCATGCCTTAAAGGTATTTAATTTAATTTAATTTAATTTAAAAATTATATCTATTTTTTCAAATTATCCCAATGTCTTGCAGATACTTGATGTGAATGATATCAAGTTACTCTCGGAACATTATATTTTACATCGTTGGACGATAAAAGCAAGAACTGGTGTGGTGCTTGATATTAGGGAGAGAGAGATACAAGCCGATCCTAGACTACAAAGCACACAACAATTCAAACATGCTACCCGAGAAGCAATAAGACTAATAGCCGAAGCTACTAACACTGAAGAAGGTTACTTAATGATTTTAGATTGGATTTCTGAAGGCAGCAAAAGATTAAGTAATCTTCTTTCACTACAAAGAGAGCAAGAGCAAGAGCCGGCAACTCAGAGCACAACTCAGCCAACCAGATTCAAGCAAAGAGCCGGCAAGAGTTCTAAGAAGCGTCATAGGAATTGTTTGGAGGGTTAGAGAAAGGGAAAAAAAAATCTACAACTGTTAAAAATTTACGAGTATGTAAAATATATTTTGATGTGTGTATCTATATGTCTACATGTGTATCTATTTGAGGTGGCATGATTCACCTTTGTTTTTTGTAGATGGATGAAGCACAACATCCAAGTCTAGTCTCATGCTCGGCACCTCCAGGACCACAAATACATGTTTCTGATTTGAGCTTCACCGACTTGTTAATGGTAAAGAAGCAAATGAATGAAATGTAGTTGAAATTAGTTTTTTTTTTAACTATTTGTTATTGATGATTGCAAGCGCCTATTGACGATTGCACGCTATCACTTGACGCATTGGAATTCAATAAACATTTCAGCCAAGAAGAACTTTAAGGGGGTAAAGTGCAATTTTTTCTTTATTTAACAAGAAGAACTTATATATAGTTTCTTATATATTTATTATCAAGTTATGTAATCAAAATAAAACATATATAAAAAATTTCTTAAAAAATCAATCATATAATTATGTGTTATAAAAGTTATAAAGTTATATTTTAAAAATTATATAATTTCCATTCCCTAATTAAAAAATTATATACTTATCAAATTCTTATTAAAAATTATAATAACAAAGATACAAAATACTGCACTTTATTTACCATTTGGCTGATTCCTTGAATTAATATTGAGAGTCGTGCATCCTTTAATTGATTATTGTATAGCTAAATTCATGTCCCGCAAATCTGCTAGCGTGCAACTCGGTTTTAATATTGCGATTTGCAGTGATTCAATAATTGAGTTATAATTTTATGGGCTGTTGATTTTTGTCTTTTCCGATTTCTCTTTTGATTATATATGTCCAACTTAATTACCAGTGTCACGTGATGACGCATTGTGGATTTTGAGATGGTCTGGTGCTTCTCTTTTTGGCCTTCCTATAATACCCACTTTGCCACCATTTGAGGCGTCAAAGTGGTTGAAGAATATTCAAACACATTAATGAGAATTCACACTCAATTCACTATTTTATTCCCTCCCTAGCGACGTACGTACCCTTCCACGATACGATGCATTGGGGAGAAGAAAAAAAATTCAAAATCTAAAACGTGAACAATATATTTAACCTATAAAATTTTTAAAAAAAATTGATGTAGAAGTAAAAAAATGCAAATATTTGGTGATAAGTATACCTAAGTTTGTGCGCCCATGATCTGAGTGGTCCTCCTACTCTGGCTTTGGTATTCGGTTTGAATGGTTTAGTGGGCATATTGATGTGTTTTTTTATTTGTTTGTCAGTTATTAATTTTTAAAACTTACTTAACTTTTATTAATCTGATTTATATTGGATTAAATTATTATAGTGTAAACTTTTTCTAATATTATTTTTTTTATTTTACAAGACTTAAATCCAAAATCTTGTATAAAAAAACTAGTATCAATCACTTATTGCGATGAATTATTGATGTGTTTTTAAAAGATATTAAATCGAAAAAAAGTTAAAATCAGTGCACTTAAATTTTAGCAGATAATTAAGTATACATCTTAATTAAGTTTATATGGGTGATAATTAAGTACATATCTTAATTAAGTTTATATGGGCGTTCTTTGGTATAGTAAAAATTAAATAAAAATTAAAATAAAAAATGTGGTTGTCTTTTTCGCTTTCCATTCCTATGTTGCTCTCTTACAATACTGCAAGTTTACGTGATTCTATGAAAGTGGCTATATTTTATGTTTTTTATTTAATTGTCTTTTCTTAAGTTTCTCTGTTTTCAATATTATATGTCCAATTAATGAGTGTCACGTGACAGAAATTCTGAATTTGAGGTGACATCGTGCTCTCTCCTTCCAAGAATTGCATTTAAAAAAATTGTATTTTTTAAAAGAAAGTTTATAAAAAAATTGACCTGTTAACTTTTTTTTATATCCATAAATTATTTTATAATTTATTTATATGATAATAAAAAATAATTTACATAAATTTAAAGTTAATCTAACCATAAAAAATCTAAACTCTTAAAAAGTAAAATTTTTATTAATCTACTCTTTTTTAAATATGTTGTCGCGTTTTCATGTGCTTCCTGTTTGAAGTTTTGATAGCCGTACACCATTTTTTAAATTAAATACCAGTATTAGCCCACTTACAAATTGAATGACGGACATAATCTAATTTTTTACCGTTGAGGTGTGTGTTTCGTACATGGAGAACGCACATGTGAGGTGCGTTCTATAGTATATAAAATGTACACTTCACATATACGTATTTTGTGCATAACTGTCACGAAAGCGTACCTATGAGATGCGCTTTTTGTACATTAAAATTTTGGCCGTTTATTTTTTGCCGTTGCAAACTACTTATATATATCCAGTGTAGTTCTTGAGTTGGCATCCGAAAATTTTAACCATCACCCACATTCAGTATTCTCACTTTCCATTTTTGCATTTCATTCCAGAAGTGAAACTTTGTCTCTTGCCTCATTCAGCGATTCTGTTATTATTAAAAAAAAGGTAAATTTTATTATGTTAATTTATAATTTTTTTATTGTTTAAATTTACATTTTCTTTTACTTTCTTAGTTTGATGATTTTAGTTAGTATTTCTACTTTTTCAATTGTTGTGCATTTTTTTTAGTTTTATAATTTCTATATTTCATAGTTGTATAATTAAATTATGAATTTTTATATTTCTTGGTGGTTATTGTTTTTTTTTCATGAATTTTTAATATTTTTTAGTTTTGTGAATTTTTATTTTAGAATTTCTTAGTACATTACTGTTTTTTTCTCATGAATTTTTTAATATTTGTTAGTTTTATGATTTTTTATTTTCCTTAGTTGTAAAATTAATATGAAGAAAAATTCATAAATTACATTTATTTTTCTTATGACTCTTTTTTTTATTTTTCCTTTTTTCTTATGAATTTTTTCCTTAATTTTATAATTAATTTATGAATTCTTTATCTTTTAAGTTTTTACATGATGTATTAGTTGTTAATTGTATTTTACATTGTTGTCTATTCCTTGATGATTTTTTTCCCTTTTTTTGATTTTTTTCTTTAGTTTTATAATTAATTCATGGTTTTTTTTATTTTTCTTAGTTTTATATTTTTATAATAATCTATTGGTATTCTAATATATTGTTGTTTGTTTTTTCATCTTTTTTTCATAGTAATTTCGTAATTAATTTATATTTTTTAATTTTTATTCTTCTTAGGATGAATCGAAATGGGACACTTCTAGTTCGTGTTTACTCTAATAGGATTATATTCAATGGTGGTTCTAACGATGCATCATTTGAAGCCGATAATACTGTAGCGGTAAAAATTCAGCGCAATATTTCTTTAGCTGCTTTGAGAGAAATAATCCACTATAAGTTGAGGCTAAGAGAACATGATAAGATATTCCGCTTACTATATAGATATCTCATACAAATGACACCACTTATGTTCGAGGAGCTCCAACTAAACGATAATGATGATGTAGAGGTGATGATTACTTGTCACTTACAATTGGAGGGGACGTTGACAAGTATGGAGGTCTATGCAGACATTGAGGTGGCAGAAGTCCAATTAAATGCCAACATTCTTGATTTAAATGAGCATGCTACATGGAATGATGACAGCAGACCTTCTACACAAATTTAGCTCATGGAGGATGATGATACAGACATTCCGCCACCTGACCCACCCTGTAACATTCTAGATGACATGAACATCGACGACATAGAAGATGTTGAGGACGACGGTGTTGCTGAACCAGAGCTTTAAGAGTTTGAAGGAAGCATTCAAGACTTAATGGGTGGAGATAACGAGGTCGAGCTAGTTGAGCCCATCACATTCTATGCACCACCCGATTATATGACCCAAGCAACAACAGCCCCAATAGATGAGCCAGAAATTCTAGACGTCCTTGAAGTCTATATCTAGGATGATGATTCAGACCTTACGGTGGGTTTATTATTTCTTGACAAAGATGCACTAACGGGAGCGCTAAAATCATACTTAATCAAGAGGCACACTAGCTTCAAGGTAGAGAAGTCGTGTAAGAAATATCTACAGTAAAGTGCGTGAAATTTAGAGATGGTTGTAACTAGCGAGTGAGGGCTTGTTTGAAGAAGAATTATGGCATGTGGATGATCACAAAGTATAGCAGAGATCACACATGTGTTTCATCATCCATTTCCTAAGACCATAGGCAGTTGGACTCTGATTTAATCGCCACAACGATTATGGTCGAAGTGAATCAATCTCCAGACATGCCAATCTCTCAGGTGAAAGAGTGTATTAAAGAGTAGTTCGCATACACAGTATCCTATAAGAAGGCATGGATGGCAAAGAAAAAGGCCATAGCCAAGAACTATGGTGATTGAGATGCCTCATATTCGCAATTAGGTAGTTAGTTTGTAGCAGTTTGACAATTTCTCCCTAACATCATGGTTGATTACATATGGGTGTTTTGGGCATACAAACCATGCATCGATGCATTTGATCACCTGAAACTTATAATTCAAGCTGAAGAAACTTTCCTTTATGGAAAATACAAAGGGACATTATTGATTGCATGTAGGTGAAGATGGGAATCGTCACGTTCTACCGCTTGCCTTTGCAATTGTAGAAGGTGGAACTCTTGATGCATGGTCTTTCTTTCTATATAGGGTATGTCAACATGTTGCGAAGAAGAGTTCAAGAACCTTACGATAGACAACGAAGGCAATTTGGACGTCGTTACAGAGTTTTGCTAGACGATAGATATTGTGACTGTGGAGAGTTCCAGGTGCTTCGATTTTCTTATGTACATGCTGTTGCAGCCTGCTTAAGTGTCCACCTTGATTGCACAAATTTTATCGACCCAATGTATAGCCTAGAGACGATATCAGCTGTATATCGGAGTCCTTTTCACCCAATTGGTGGGGAGCGATATTGGCCATAGATGCCGAGACCAACATTTGTACCTGATCCCAAAGATGTCCAAAAAATAGGAAGACCGAAATCTAAATATTTCAAGAATGAGATGGATTGGAAAGAATCAGGTGAGCCAGCAAGCTGTGGAGTGTGTCGAGAAGCAGGGCATTATCGCAACACTTGTCTAAACTGGCACCGTTTTGAACGACCTAGTAATTAGTGATATTTTTTGTATGACAAGTTCATTTTATCTTATAAATAAGTGATTATTTTTGTTTCAGTTTCTTTAGTCCATTAATCTAAGTTATGTTAAATAACTAGATATTAAATTAAATTCTATATTGACATTTATAATA
Organism: Biancaea sappan; assembly: GCA_037074585.1. Lineage (NCBI taxonomy): Eukaryota > Viridiplantae > Streptophyta > Magnoliopsida > Fabales > Fabaceae > Biancaea > Biancaea sappan. The sequence continues at coordinate 14,065,655 of CM073495.1, read as the reverse complement.
ACGTTATAAATAACAAAATTGAAATTAAATTATATGTCTAAATGTCAATGTCTCTTATAATATTTTGTGAAATCAAGGTCTACTATTTTGAAATTAAATTATAGTATATGTTGACATTTATAATAACAAAACATACGCTATTATTTATATTATATAAAATGTGTTACTTTTATATTTGATAAAATTTACACCCCATCACTCTAGTAATACCAGTCCATTAATTTAAGTTGTGTTAACTAAGTAGATTGAAACTGAACCAAGTAACTATAAAATAAGGTAACTAGATTGACATCCAATAACATACATGTTGGTTATGTTAGGTAACTAAATTGAAAGAAAATAAAATAACATACATATATAATAACAAACTACAAGTAGTGGCTCCTAGTACCATACCTAGTGGGCCTCCTACCTCTTTATGGTCGACCACGATCAAGAAGAAGATCATTGACTTGGTCCTGTGGTTGTTCATCACCCTGGTCCTCTCGTTTTTCTTCACCTTAGTTGCCTTCCTCATCCGACTCTTGACGATGAGTAAAGCCTACCTAAATCTGAGCTGAAGAAGGTAACTGAAATTGTGAAAATCTAGCTAATCCTCCTGAACCCGACCAGAGGCTAAACCCAAGATCAACCGACGGGACTTGTGTCTGTGGTGGCATCATCATGCTATGGGTGAAGCAATCGTAAATAGATCCCTCAAGCATCGGTGGCATGGTGAATGTAGAGGATACCTCATCAGTAGAGATAGTCAGCATAGGTGGCATAGTGAACGTGGAGGATCCCTCACCGGTGGGGATAATCGACATAGGTGGCATGGTAAAAGTAGAAGGTCCCTTACTGGTAGGGATTGGAGGGACCAAAGTAGCTGGAGGGGGTGTGCTGATGTCTTCTGCATCAGGTCATCGACGCACAGATCTCTGGGTGCTTGTATAGCCACCAAGTCAACGACGATCTCTTCTAGCCTATCCTCCAAGCACCTCTACGAAGGATGTTTGAGGCGCTAGGTGCCGAGAAGGATCATCCTACGACAAATAGTCCTCACCTAACGCCCTCAACATATCTGTGCTAAAGCTCCCTATGTCCCCAACAAGGTAGACTGAAGGGTCTAGCTAGACTCATGCAGCTGACTAGACTAAAGCATCTGACGGTATATGAACTGATAACCAAGTGACTGTGGCATAATTGTAATTTATAATAATCAGAAAATCACTTTATAAAAAAATTAAATGTTTAATGAAGGTAATATATAAAAACTTACACTTGCTAAACTTGCAGCTACAGCGCATGACATCCACCGCTACGTGATGCACCAATACCATGTCATGTATTTTGAATTCCTATGCAATGGTTCTTAGAGCGATCATGATGAAACCACCCTTTGTCTCCATGCCTGCCACTGGGAGATGTATTCATGTTGTTCAATCTGCCAATTGACATTCATCTTCCCCATCAACTGTTATATGTGCTGCCAGTCATTGTTGGCATGAAGTAATGGGATTGGTTGATCTTGATTGAATTGTCGAAGACATCTATCGGGTTGGTGACACTCAATGATGTGGAAGCATATCAGAGGGACAACCACTTGCCAAATGTCAAAACCATTTTAGTAGTAATCTGGTATCAGGCTCTCACACACTTCCTGTGCATATGGCTGCCACATAACCTGTAAAATGTAATTGTTGTTAAATGGTGAAAAGTCTCGCGATATTGTTACAAGTTCAAAACTCACATCGCTTTCCTTCAAGCGGTTAAAAGTCTTGCGATATTGTATCAACAAATGCAACTAGTGCTTACTCAGTCCTTTAAAATCGCTCCACCTACTTAAGTGTTGAAACGTAACATGTTATATTATACTAACCAGAATTTGACTAAATTAAAAATATCAGAACAAATATGCACCTGAAGTTCAATGGCGGATGACCAGGGTAATCAGCTTCCTCTTCATCAGGGACCAATCATTGCACATGTCGACCTTGAATCTGGGGCTGGATCAATGGGAATCGATCCTATGCCCAAGCATGGAGTAAGTGTACACAACCTGTAAACTCCTTCTTATCAGTGTCAGTGGCTCCACATAACTCTCGATAAAGGTATGCTAGCATAGCAAAGCCCTAACTGTACTGACCAGCAAACTGGAGGTCCCGGAGCAGAGGAAGGAACATCAGGTGCACAAACATGCTGGACTTATCACTCATCAGCATGCCCCTAAAATATACGCTCGAGCATGTTGCTGTAATTGCTCCTCTGTGGCGTTCGGGGGGATCTTGCTAAATTGGTTACTAAACAAGGCAACGATATGCACCCTTCTCTAATGGCGTCTGCAGGAGGACTAACACCAAGAAATTGTTGGCACTCATCGGTCTAAATATAATTAGTTCACCCAACAACAGGCAAACTGTCTACTGGGAGGCTAGTCTGGATGACCACATCTTGCAACGTAATAGTACACTCACCAACGGGGCAAGTAAAATGTGTGTGTCTCATCCTCCATCGCTTCACCAGTGTGGAAATCAAACCGTAATCAACTTCAAAATTACACATCCATGCTGCTCCATAGAATCCTACCTACTGAATATATGGAACAAGAGGCAAAGGAGGGTAAAAAGAACTTCGGTTATACTTGTAACAACGTCGAACTTTCGTGATTACACGATTTTCTTGTCACCATAATATTAATCAACTTAGTATTATTGTAGTAGTAAAATACTAAATGAACAAATTAATTTCATACACACTTATCCCGTCCTACACAATTTCAAATACATGTCTATCTTGCAGGTATAAAAGTGAAGGATCCTCAGGGGTGGGTTGTGGCAGCACCAAGTTTTTGGCGTTCTGTTTCATTTTACTTCTTTTACTATGCAAAAACATTAATACTTAAAAATTATAAACACATAAAAATACCACAAAAAATAACAAATTATAAAATTTAACCTAGAATCTAACCAATTATAAAATCTAACTCCACAAAAAAAAATAAAAGAATAAATTAAATAAAATTTTAACCTATAAAAAATAGGAAGCCTGTTTATTTTAAAGATAATTATTTCAGTCTAATAATTATTTCAATCTTTTAAAAGTAATCTAAAAAAATTATTATTACAATTTATAAAGATAATGATATACAATAATATTTATGTTAAAGAGGCTAATAACCTAGAACTACAAATTATAAATACATAAAAAACAAATCTCACATCTAAAGTTAGATTAAAGAGACCAATAATTAAAAATAACAAACTATAACATTTAACCTAAATATTATTTTATATCTAACTCCCACAAAAAAAATATTTCAATCTAATAACATTTTAAAAAGTATTCTAAAAAAAATTACTATTACAATTTATAAAGATAATGATAAGTGAAAATAATAAGATTATATATCTAATTCTACAAAAAGAAAAATAAACTGAAAAAATTTAAACAAAACCCTTAAACCCAATAAACAAAATAATAAAAAAAAAGCCCAACCAAATATTTTTAACAAACAAAATATCTGAAAACTTATATTATAGAAAAAAAATTATGGAGATATCAGAAAAAATTTCTCAAACAATCCAAAGACCAAAAAAATATCAGATAAATTAAAAAAAAAGCACTCAAACCGTGTATACAACCCAAAAACAGTAAAACCTTTTAAAAGGGAAAAGAAAATGAGTGAAATGTGTTTACTTGGATGCAGATTGAAGAGGAAGGCAAATTGCAGGCGCCGAAACTGTAAAAATAGGGGTACCACACGAGAGAGGAAGGAAGAAGAAGAAGAAAAGGGTTTTAACCTGGGGTGAATCTAGCACACGTGTCGGAGGCTCACTGGCCCGGTTGATAAGCACACTTGGTAAGTGCGTATTGCATTCAATAAAGTACACACCTCTGAGATGCATATTACTTTGTTAGTTTGTACACCTCATGTGTGTTTTTAGTTCACCCAAAATTGCACCTCCTAGGTGCGTACTGTGTACCAGAAATTTGCTCCACTGAAATGTGTTCTTCTCGCTACAGTAAAATGGGTTACGTCCAAAATTTAATTTCAGAGAGGGTTACGTGTAGAATTTAAATTTAAAATAGGAGTATGGCGGTTAAAACTTCCTTCCTTTCTTTCTATTATATGTTGTCCTTGGACATGCAAGTTTATTTGATTCTATTAGTATGTAATGTTCCTGCTAAAATAGAAAAAAAAGTTTGGATTTTATTACCATAACTTAATACAAAGTTTGATGCCTAATGCATGTGTAATCGACTCTTTTTGTGTTTGTAACAAAAATGTTTATTTTTGCGTACAAACCTTTCTAGTTGGTTCATTTTATGAATTCAAACGAGATTATATGTGTATGTTCTCTATTTTAAATATAATTTGAAAATCATATTTTGTTAAGTACAGTTTTAGTAAACAAAGCCAGATACATTTTTCAACTTTTATTTATAATCAAATTAAGTACAACAAACAAATAAGCAAGCACATTTCTTACACTTTTGTTTTTTGGGCAAAAATGAATAATGAATTATCAGGTTTAACACTCCCCTGCAAACTAGAGGGTGAAGACTTGAACACGTCGAGTTTGTCATGTAGAAATTGAAACCTTGTATGAGAGAGTGGCGTGGTGAGACAATCAGCTGTCTGATCTAAGAAAGGCACATAGCAAACATCTAAGTGTTCTGAAATTATGTGATCACAGACAAAATGAATGTCTAACTCAATGTGCTTGGACCGAGCATGGAAGACAAGATTTGAAGCTAGTGCTGCATCACTCATACTATCTGACCATATAATTGAAGAGGCTGTCATAAGAAAATGAATCTCCTTTAGTAGGTGTGTAACCCATAGAATTTCAGCTGCCAGATTAGCCAGGGTGTGATACTCTGATTCTGAGCTGGACCTTGAGATAGCTTGTTGTTTTCTTGAGGACTAGGAAATTAAGCTATTTCCAAAAAATAAACAATACCCACCAGTGGATTTTCGGTCTTCATTTGAATTAGCAAAAGAAGCATATGAAAAATCTTATAAGTTTAAGGTGGGACTAGCTTACGGATGGAGAGAAAAATCAGCTGTACCCTTGAGATAATGACGCACGCGTTTTGCAGCAGTCTAGTGCACTGAGGTAGGTGATTGAAGATACTGGCTTAGCTTGTTTATGCTGAAACTAATGTCAGGCCATGTGTAGGTTATGTATTGAAGAGCCCCAATTAGTTGCCTGTATTGAGTTGGATTTGGGAGAGGAACTCCTTCAATAGCTAAGAGTTTAGAATTAATTGCCATAGGAGTGGGACATGGAGAGGAATTATGCATTCCAAATTTCACCAGAAGGTCTTTGATATATTAAGTTTGATTTAGATGAAACCTAGAAGTCGATCTCTGTACTTTAATACCAAGAAAGAAATGTAATGGTCAGTCCTTTAAGGCAAACTTGCTATTCAGCTGAGCAGTGAATTCAGTAAGATGTTCAAGTTTATTTCCTGTTACAACAATGTCATCTACATATATTTATAGGAACAGAACCTTTTTAGCAGAGTGAACAAAGAAGAGAGAGTTGTCTGCTTTGCTATGTGAGAAACCCCATGAATGTAAGGTGAACTTTAATATGTCAAACCATGCCCTAGGCGCCTGTTTAAGACCATATAGGGCTTTGTTAAGTCTACAAACATGAGTAGGGTGAGAAGCATTAATAAACCCCTCAGGTTGTGTCATGTAAACAGTTTCTTGAAGTAAGCCAGTCAAGAATGCATTGTTTATATCCAATTGATGGACAAGCCAATGCAATGAGACAGCCATAGTTAATATTAGCCTTACAGTGCTTGGTTTCACCATGAGGCTAAAGGTATCAAAGAAATCTACACCGGGTGTTTGATGGAACTCTTTTGCCATTAAGCGAGCTTTATGTTTGTCAATTGTACCATTTGCTTTGTATTTAGTACGAAACACCCATTTTGATCCTACAACATTCATATGAGGAGATGAAGGTACAAGGGTCCATGTATTATTTTTCTGCAATACTGAAAATTCACTTTTCATAGCTTTAAACCAAATAGGATTTCAATGGCAGTAGTAACAAAGGTAGGCAGATCAGTAGAGTTGGTAGTGATAGATCCAATAAATAGTGGATTAGGCTTGGTAATTCCTGCTTTGCTTTTAGTAGTCATAGGGTGAAGGTTAACAGTATTATTGGGAGGAGAATGAGGTATGGTAGGTGGTAGGGCATATCTTGTGGATGAGCTTGTGGTGGATAAGGGTGAAGGTGAACACATTATATCAGGAAGGGCATATTTGGTGCTTGATGAAGAAATACTTTGAGGTGATTGTGGTGGTGATAAAGAAGAATGATTTGCGTGAATAGGTGAATCTGAGAAATTTTGATCATACCTGTTAGAGATTGAGGATTGTCCTACAGCAATGGGGCTTGTAGATGGTCCAATAGGAGTGCTTTGAATAAGAACTGGAGTCTGGTAGGAGTTTGCTACACTTAAATTATTGTCATTAGAGTTTAAAAAGGATTTATAAGGAAAATCTTGATGGTAAAAAATTACATGTCTAGAAATGTAGACACGGCCTTGGGTGAGATACATGTATAGCCTTTGTGATTTTCACTATAACCAATGAAAATGCACTTAACTGAATGGAATTGAAGTTTATGTGTGTTATAAGATGTAAGACATGGAAAGGTAGCACATCCAAAGGGATGTAAGAATTTATAATCTGGTATTTTCTTAAATAGAACTTGATAAGGTGATCTATGGTAAAAAATTAGAGTGGGAAGTCTGTTAATTAGAAAAGTTGCTGTGTGAAAGGATTCCCTCCAAAAAGTTAATGGCATTTGAGCATGTGCAAAAAGGGTTAGGCCTATTTCAGTTATGTGCCTATGTTTCCTTTCACATCTTCCATTTTGCTTAGATGTATAAGGACAAGTCAAATAATGAATAATGCCTTGTTGCTTTAAAAAACTGTTGAAAGCTTGAAATTCTCCTCCTAAGTCATTGTGGACTATTCTGATGGAAGTATTAAATTGCTTTTTTGCCATGTTTTTAAAATTGACAAAGCTTAAGAAAGCATCACTTTTTTGTTTAAGTGGGTATATCCAAGAGTATCTACTAAAATCATCTAAAAACATAATATAATATCTAAAGCCATGTTTCGAAACAGTATGGGCAGGTCCCCACAAGTTAGTGTGGATTATTTCAAGGGATTTCGATGCTTGAGATTTAGATTTTTGAAAAGGAAGCTTATGAGACTTTCCTTCTTGATAGGCAGAACAGAAACTGAGATTTTCATTACTAACTTTCAGGTTACATGCTTTTATAATTTTGAAAAGAACATCATTCGAAGGGTGACCAAGGGTCTTGTGCCAATTTGTTAATGAAGGTGAACTGCTGCTTTGTTATGTGAAAAGGATTTGAGGATTTTGATTGAGTGACGGTGATGGAGTAAGTCTATAAAGACCATCTCTTGTCCCTTGTCCTTCCTTGAGCTTTTGTCCTTCACAAGAAAAGAAGAATCCTTAAATTCAATAATAATATCATTGTGAGAGGTAAGCTATGAAATACTTAACAGGTTCTTTGAGATAGAGGGTGAGAAAATGATGTTTTTGAGTTTTAGTGGATGTTGATTTGGAATTTGAAGCAAAGAGGAACCAGTTTTAATAATAGGCAACTTATTTCCATTAGCTACAATATTTTTAATATTACCATCAGTCTGAGATGACTACTGCAGAACTTGAGTATTGTTAGTCACATGGTGACTTGCTCCACTCTCCACATACCATGTTGGATCATTTACTGATTCAGTACGTGTGAAATAGGTAGAGTAGGGAGTTGTAGAGTTGCTACTAGTACCACTTTGATTATGTTGTTTTTCTGGTGGCACCCTCATGTATGCTTGATTGTATATGTGATAACAGATAGATGCTGTACGGCCAAGTTCACCACAAACTTGGCAAAATTGGTCTTGACCCTTGATTTCTTCCTCTTTCTCTGCCTCTGCCCCCTCTTGGGGAGCCTCTCCAATTTCCTATGTTTTTATTTTCATCAATTAAGTTTGACCTTGGAGCCTGTGCTAAATTTGTAGTGGCTGAATTAATGGATCGATTTTGAAAGCTATGAATTTGTTCAAGTCTATTTTCAAAAGTTAATAAGGTAGTTTGGAATTGAATACAAGTCAAGTCTTGTTTATCTAGCAAGGTCATAACAACAGGGGTATATTCTGAGTCTAAGACAGCAAGGATTTGAGAAAATAAATCAAAAAGAGAAAGTGGACTCCCTGCTAGTTTCAGATCATCTGCTATTTGCTTCATCTTGTTGAGGTAGTCAACCATTTTTGTTTGTCCTTTCCTGATGCACTGAAACTCTCCTTTATACCAAAGGATTTTTGCTTTGTTAGCAGCTCCAGCAAATTTTTCAGTGTTTATCCATAATTCAAAACTGGTCTTAATTCAATAAACTGAGCAGCAATATCCAGAGAAAGGGAGCTAAATAACCAGCCAAGGAGAAGCTGGTTAGTGTACTGCCATTCTTTATATTTTTTATTTGGCGTACCATCTTCAAGAAGGAGAGGATGAGAATTGTTACTGTTAATAAAACTTTTAAGTTGGTTTCCTTTGATAACTGGTAAAATCATTGATTTCCAAAGTAAGTAGTTGTTTTTGTAGAGTTTCACAGGTGCAATAAGACTAAGGGAATTGCTAGAGTTTTGAGATAATTTCAGGGTGGGAGTAGGTGCTGTGGGTGTGGTGGTGTTTGCAGAAGACTGAGTGGGTGTTTGGATATCTGGTGAGTGTTCAGTTATCCAAAATCGATTTTGGCTCAATTTTTGGTGCGTTTGGATCTGCGATGAACATATCTCTCAAAATTGATTCTGTCTCAAAACTTAGATTTTGTTCAACATTGGTTCAAGTAGCTTCTTCCCAAAATCGATTTTACAAATTTTCTCCTTTCCTTTACTACCCTCACCTGTTCCCTGTTATCCTTCCCTTTGCAATTTTTTCTCAGATTATGCTATATGTTTCTCGTCAGCCACCATGGAAACAGGGAGAAGAAGGGGAGAAGAGAAGGAAGAGAGGTGGCCGACTAGAGAGAGAGAGAGTTGAGGGACTTGCCATCTCGGTGGAGTTGCCTGTGAAAGCTTGAAGAACATATCTGGCAACCTATCTCGCTTGGAAGATTACTTCCTCTATTCTGCTTCTGAATATGCCCCCTCTCACCCTCTTATTCTCTGGAAAACCGTGGGCTATAGTTGTAGAGTGTGGTATTGTATTTATGAAGATGAATATGATGAGGAATGGCCCCTTTGTCATGTTTTTTTTAAAGTAAGATATTTATTGATTATAAAATATTATTTTTTTTATATATTTATTTATTAGAATTTTTATTTATAAAGTGAGATATGAATTTATATTATCAAATGATTCAAATAGTTGATTAATAATTTATAAAATTGAATATACAAGATTAATCTATTAATTTAAGTATTTGATTTAATTGACTTCTTAATTTGGAAAATGAAAATTTAAAAATCATGTAAATATAATTTTATATGACTTTTGATTGATTAATACATTAATTATTTATTTTCTTCTTAAAATTTATAAGTGAAATTAATATGTTTGCATAGAATAATAATATATTTTAAATGAAATATTATTACTAATAGTTAAAAATTTAATATTAAAATATTAATATAATTTATTTTATTACATTTTGATATGAATGAAATTATATAAAGAAAATAAAAATTCATATCCTTTCTGCAGGTAATTACATATTCAAAAGTGTTTCTACTAACTAATATCTAAACGAAATCTATTTTTCAAAAGTACTTTTTTGATAACAGTTTCCAAACATAAATCACGTTTATACAAAATCAATTCTACTCAAAATCAATTCTGAAAATCAATTTGTTTAAACCTAAGTTTACCTAACGAGTTTCCAAACACATACTGAATGGAATTGGTCTCAGCCATGAGGATCGGGTAGTTGCAAGCTTGCACGCTCTGATACCAAGAAAAAAGTTTCTGAAGAAAAGGAAAAGAGACAAAAAGCACAGGGAATGAAATGAATAGTCTGCTCAATGAATATAGAGCAGTACAAGTTCTCTTATATTATGAATTCTATTATTCAAGTGGAGAATGAGACAAATGAAATATTACACTTGTCATCAGATCTATCTATGAATAAGGGAAACAGAAAGATAAAGGAAATGAAATAAACTGTATAGAGCAGGTGCACACTTGCTACGGAAGTTATACTAGAAAAGAAAAGTAGAGAAGATTAAATAATGAATTATCAGATATGTTTAACATGCCTAAGACCCAAAAGACTGGCTTTTAAAATATCTTTGGTATGCAGTAAGGAAAAAAAAGAAAAAAAAAATAAAATAGGATTTTTTTTTACTAAAATGTCTTAATTTTTTATTTTAAAAAAATAAAATTAATATTATTTAAGACGATAATGTAAACAATTTTCCAATTTCTCTCTTTTTACATTAATCATTCTCTCACGCCTTTTCAAGCTGCCCATATTACTGAGGTTCCAGGCCAGGTGTAGAGAAATTTCCGTATGCCTTATAAAGAAAAATAGACCCGTATGATTATGTTTTTATATTTTTGTTTTGCAAATAAATTTTTTAAAATAGTTTTAAAAGCTCATTTTATTTGAAAATAAATTTAAAACTTAAGAAAAAAAACACTGCAGTTGAGTTTTTTTTTTAGTTGTAATTATGTGAATGCTATTAATAGACCTATTTACTTAAGATAATGCTACCGCCTTCTTTTAAAATCCCGTTTTCAAAATCATGTAAATTATGTTTTGGTTCTTTTATTTTAAAAAAATTCATAAAAAATTTTTAAAACAACTTTTAAAAAGAACAACGATACACAAGACGAGATTTTTTATTTTCAAAAACAGAAAACTATTTTTGAAAACAATAACCAAACAGGCTCATAATTTTGGATTCGTGCTACTTTGATTTTTTAATGTTTCTTCATTTTTAAATATTATTTCCTTTTCAAGTTTTCAATAGTTGGAAAACAAAGTCTAACCATAAACATTACGTAAAATTAAATTTAAGTGATCATAATTACAACTTAAATTGTCACCACTCATTCAGTGAAAATTAAAAAAAAATAAAAATTTGAATTAACTTTTTTTTAATATAATTAAAAATATTTTTCCCATGAAATTTTGGTCATTTTTTATTTCTTATGAAAATAAAAGCAGAAAATAAGAAAACCATGCTTAGATTTCTATCCCAATGGGGTACATAACAAAAATGAATTTGCTCATATTTTAATGTCAGGATTTTTTTTTTGTTAGTGGAATAAAAAATGGCTCTGAACTCTTACTGCTTTGAATTTTTTTTTTTTTAGCTGACTTTAAGTCGATCGAAACAGTCTGAATGTTATTCGAATCAAAATTTGTCAAATGCTTCACCCAAAAAAAAAAAGTCATATAACTCATATGAACTATATAATAAGTAAGCTTAATCTATTTCAGAAATAAGAAAAGAATCAATTTGATACTTGAGTAATCAGTACATCTTATACATAAAAATAAATATCTCTTCAAATATTATACTTTGTCATAGATTTTCATTTGATATATTTACATTCTAAATATAAACAAGTATTCTAGATAGTATATTATATAAAAATTATAATTAGGATTATAAAAATTTCCAGCATAGCTTTGATCATTTAAAATTGCTAGTCTTACATTTCTGCGCATGTCATTTGTTAATTTCAAAACATATAGCAAGAAGTATTGTAAAATAAATGAGGCAAAGATATTTTAGTCTTTTATTTATATTTTAAGTTTTATTTTGATCATCTACGTCTCATAGTTTCATATTAGTTTTAGATAATTCAAACTCTCACTGTTTCAGTCTTTTATTGTCAAACCTGTAGCACATTTTAACAAATTTAACATATTTGACAATAGCCAATTAGGAGATAATTCATTTCAGCATTAGGATGAAGATGTTTAACTTTGTTAAAATGTCCAACGGATTTGACAAAAAAGGAGAACAATGTGAGTTTGCAATAGAGGAGCAACATGAATCATCTTTAATATAGAGGAACCAAATGAAATTTAAAATAACATAAAAGGACCAAAGTATCATTTTTGTCAATAATTTTGAAATAGTTAAATATTTGATCTCTCAATAAATTTTTTTTTCCTGGTTGAAACTAGCAATGTTCATACTAAAAAAGAAACTGAACAAGAGAAGATCCGAATGAAACCATTTTATGGTGGCCAATAACCTGTGTGAAGAATTGACTCCTAGGTCCATTTGTAATATTATTAGGCCCTATTTGTTTCTTATTCTTAAAAATGTTTTTTGTTTTCAAATTTGGAAAAACAAAAACCTTTGTTTGGTAAGTTGTTTTTCGAAAGAATGTATTATAAAAATAGTTTTGAAAATTTTGTTTTTAGAATAAAAAAAGAAAACATATTATTTATGTTTTAGAAAACAATGTTTTGAAAACCTAGACAAAAAATGCAGGGGTAAAACTGTAATAATGTAAGTTCATTAATGGCTTTTGTGTAAAAGTAATTTGTTGGAAATAAATAAAGTTTTTAATGGCAGTTTTAATACAATTGTTTTATTTTTTTAAAAAATATTTCTACGTAATTGTAACTTTTTTAACCTCCTTATTCTCTATAGAAAGACTTGTTTTTTATCTAATTTTTGTAAAGTTATGGCTTTTATTACCTTTTTTTTCATTTTTTATATATTTATTTATTTATTTGTGTCAGTCTATTTTATCTTATTAAAACTATAATAATCTTAAGTTATTATGTGAAGATATTCTTAATAGTTTATGTAATTGGATAATAAATTTAATCAATTGATTAAATTATAGCTCTAGCTTAAGATCTATGACAATTAATATATTTTACCTGAATTTATCACAACATTATATAAAATAATCATATCAAATGCTCTTTTAATCTTGTTTTCAAAAGCAAATCTTCCAAACGCATTTTTTTTGTTTTATGAAGTTTGTTTTTTAAAAAAATTATCCAAATGAATTTTTTATATTTTATGTTTAAAATTAGTTTCTAAAACAACTTCACAAAATTGGTTTTCAAAATGAAAAAAACAAAAATGCATTCAAACAAGCCCTTAATATCTTTGAAATTTTTCGTATTCATCATGTACTAATTGTTAGGAAGTATTAACTAAATTGACTTTCATTATGTAAAACTTAACATTGAAGTAAATATACTAAAATAAATTTTACTTTTAGTAAACCCCTTAATCATATGTGCATATAACAAAGATTTTCTTAAAACTTTTTTCTAAGAGGCCCAAGTTTCGTTGACCCAAAAAAAAACATATTACACTCTTTTCTTTAATGAAATAAAATCAATCTAAAAAGTTCAAACCATAATTAAGCCATATAATTAAAATGATCCTGAAAACGATATAGCATGCAAGTCCTTCAAAAAAATGACATCAATAAATCACACAAATCCAACTTCTGATTCTCCTCGCTTCAAGTTTGTAATAAATTTTAAGAAATCAAACAGCTCAAAGAGAGAAGTAAAAGGAAACCATCTAGATGACTAGATCCTGAAATTAGAGAAGTAAATTAAGGCAAACGTATTATTCATACATATAAACTTTGACCTATATTTCAATTGTAACTTAAAATTTTATTTTGTATCAATTATATTTTATATGTTTTTAATTAGTTTCAAATTTGAAATTAATATCTTCAAATATTTAATTACAGACACTGACGTGTGTGATGTCCTATCTTGTACACATCAGTGCTAAATTATTTACCTTAAATATGTCATGTCATATGTGATTTTAAAATTATCAAAATGTTGCTTATTCTTTCCTTAATGACAAAAATGACCTTGTTCTTTTTCTTTTTCCTTCTTCTTTCCACCTCACACAGCCACACCTTCTTCTACTTTCTTTCTCTTCTTCTCTCTCTCTCTCTCTCTCTCTCTCTCTCTCTCTCTCTCTCTCTCTCTCTCTCTCTCTCTCTCTCTCTCTCTCTCTCTCTCTCTCTCTCTCTCTCTCTCTCTCTCTCTCTCTCTCTCTCTCTCTCTCTCTCTCTCTCTCTCTCTCTCTCTCTCTCTCTCTCTCTCTCTCTCTCTCTCTCTCTCTCTCTCTCTCTCTCTCTCTCTCTCTCTCTGCCCATAGGTGTGTCTCTAGGGCTCTTTCTCTCAAACTTATCATTAACTTCAAATTGAGCTTGAATATTCATATTCTCTTTATACCAGAATGAAAACAGAGACTTGGAATGCTAGAGAGCAGAGTTTTAATTTCAAATTAATTGATTCCCTCGAAAAGTGAACCAAGAAAGCAAATTTGTAGTAAATAAATTAATTTCAAATTAATCGATTCCATCGAAACAAACAAATTAAGTGTTATCATATATAAAAAGCCATGTTTGAATAATTTTAAAGAAAACAAAAAACAAAAAGTACAATCTACTATACAATCATACAACAGTACAATCCATTAATTATAATTATGGGCTATTAGGCAAATCATTATGCAATTTGATCTTAATAATATCAGAGCTCCTTCATTATCTAGTTAGTTTACTTGATTCAATACCAAAAAGTAGAAATACTTTTCTTCCAATAAAATAATAATGGTTCTTCTTGTCAAGCAAAACGTTATTGTTCTAAATGCTTAAACATGAATATATTGAAAGAGCATATGCCTAGTCTTCATGTTGGTCCTAAAAGAAACTATTGGTCAATTTACTTTTCACGTACCTTTTCCATGAACAGTTGTTTGATAGTGTTATTAAGATTCTCTTTCCAACGCTTTGCTCCATTTTCCACTTCTACTATTGTCAGTATTGGGGCTATAATGACTCCTGTTGAGAAATTATGCATTCTAGGGCATCCAATAATTGTTAATTTTTGCAAAGATGGAAATATCAAAGTATGTTCCCCTGAGCAGAAGCTTCTGAAGCTTGATAAACATGTCAATTCCAAATCCGTCAAGCTCTTAAATGTGATATCTTCCTTTAAACTACTGACTGCAATTTCATCTCTTGTGTTATCACCTACTTCTGCCATAACTTGTTCAAGTGATCTGCACTCTATTATCTCCATTGCTTCTAAATGAATTAGACTTCTTGCTGTTGATAAGGTAAATAAGTCCATTAATCCATTGCAATTCTCTACATGTAAACCCATCAGGTGACTAAAAGTCAGAGAGGAAGGCAGCAAGTGGATCAAATTGGAACAATTTTCGACATATAGTATTTCAATAGCCTCAATAACAGGGCTGATTTGGGATCCTTGGCATACATTTTGAAGTTTATATAAATCACCCGATGCCAATTTTTGGATTCTTGTGCTAATCTTCTCTTCATTGTCTTGAAATATCACCTTGAAGGAACAACCATGAACAAATAGCTCAAGATTGGGTATATTATGTAGAAACCAATATGGAAAGGTGGCTTCGTGTTAGACGAATTGGCAAGCGCATCAATCGCACAAGTAATATAGTGATTTGAGAGTAAAAGTATCGTTCCCACGAGGACTAAGCGACTAAGTATCCAAGAAATTTAATTGAATTAGTTGGACAAAACAATTAGATTGAAGATAGCTTTAGCCAATGAATGATAAAATAAAATCAATAACAGAAAATATTTATGAGTTTTCTTTTAATAATAGTAAACAATGCAAAAACTGATGAAATAGTTTAATTAAAGCCTAGGGTCACTAATCCCTCTCCTTCATCCTAGCAATTACAAAACCCCTCTCACGCACTCGCAACTTATTCAACCCTATAAGTTAATCCTAGGTTATTCTAATAACTTAAAAGAATCCTCCCGAATCTCAATTAAGTTACTCAACTCCTACGCAATTCCTTGTGTGGGCTAAGTCTAATACAACCAACCTAGCTTTAATTAAACGAGATTAACTAACATTCCTATTAGCTAACAAACGAAAACACTTAGTAAGGTTCATGCACTCGTCCTTCCTATTCAGTGTTCTACTCTCACCTCCCTCTCCCGAGTTCGAAGACAGCAACAAGCATACATATAGATTGATCAAGTCCATATAACGCAACAATAAAATGGATAGAAAGACTTATATTAATTGAAATAAAGTTGCAAATATATGAGAGAATGTAAAATCTATTAAGGAGTCAAGTTCATAGTAACCCTAGATAGAAAATCTAGCTACTCATAGAAAATA
Source organism: Biancaea sappan (assembly GCA_037074585.1). NCBI lineage: Eukaryota > Viridiplantae > Streptophyta > Magnoliopsida > Fabales > Fabaceae > Biancaea > Biancaea sappan. Next base: position 14,049,485 of record CM073495.1, on the reverse strand, counting down.
AACAGCAGAAAGCAGAAAAAGGGATAAAGATGGCCATGAATATGGGATGATGGATTGAGCTCCCCAAGTCTTGAAAATCAGGTTCCCATTGCTCTTCTCAGCCAAAACGGCACTTTCCCGTCTCCCTCGGATCAGAATCCCCTTTGAAAATAACCTAGGAAGCTATTTAAAGCCTTTCTGAAAAGCTGACTTTTTGGTTCCGCCGCTGCAGCGGTACGAATTCATCGCTGCAGCGGGATAATGCAGATTCAATTGTGCTGATTTTGGGCTCCACCGCTGCAGCGGGAATATTTCACCACTGCAGCTGTGGAAGGCAGAAAAACATAAACTACGAAAAGCTTTAGCGCATCGCTGAGGGAAGTAGCGGATGAACTACCGCTGCAGCGGTAAAAACTCATCGCTGCAGCGGTGAGTGGCTGAAACATGACATTAGCAAGGATTTCCATTCTTAGTTTCTTTGGCTTCTTTACTCAGCAACTCTAAGGCTTTCTTTCTTCAATTGACTCCCAACTTTTGACCTTGCATAGGATTCACAAAAATGGCACAAATCAATAGTAAAAATTGAGATTTAAGATAAGAAATATGCAAAAAGCCTTTAAAGTTCAAGAGGTGATTAAGAGGACAAAAATCATTTCAGAGTAAACATGTTTAGATAAATTGAAAGTAAAATCATTAAATAAAAAGTACCAAATTAGTGTTAACTTGAGAACTTAACACTTCGTCATCTTCATAGTCACACAGTAAAGAGGTTTCATTTTGTTGAAGAGGTTTTGTGACTGTGCGTGTTGGGCTTGCATAGTCATGTTGGCGTACCTTTCGTTGAGTGTCAATTCCTCCAAGTTGGGAATCACCTATCACATTTCAAAACATTAGTTAGTTATATACAAACCTGATTTTACGTATATTAAAGGTTGGATGCTTTAAATAATTAACTTTCTTCTAACTTACTTTGTCTGTTATATTTTTCATTTGGAATTATCAATTTTTTAGTTCCTTCATCTATTACATGTATCTTAGCTTTCTTTTTCATATTTTTATTCTATATTATTATACTTTTATGGTATGATTTTATACTAATTAAAAAGAAACATAATCTTGCATTGAACAAGTAACACGTAGTGAAACGCAGTTTATTTTTCCCAATTTTGACCTATATGCTACATGCATACCAAGCAAACTTCACAAAAAATGTAAAACAACTTTTAGTGGTCAACACGCATACGCACAACTATGAAGAGAGGTTGTGGTCCTACTGATTGATTCATGGCTATGGATTTTTCATCATCTATAACTCTTCCTTCTTGGGAGCTCATAGATAGTGCCTTGAATAACTCTAATTTTTTGCATTTGGCCTCAAGCAATATTTTCAAAGATGGACTTGTCAAACTGTAATTCCCTGCACAAAATCGCTCAAGTTCATGTAAATGTATCAGCTTCAAAGAGGAGAAATGATTCAACACAAAAGTGGCAGTTTTGTCCATGTCTCCTTCCTTTGCAACAATTTCCTTTATCCCACACCTTCTCACTTCAATTTTTTCAAGGAACTGGAGATCCATGAATGTGGAGAATGGAAAAAGGTATTCTAAGTCTTTACAATCTTCAACAATCAGCCAAGAATTTTCGGAGGATCTCTATTCCAAGTTTTCAACTTTGGCAAATGAAGTATTGTTAGTTCCTTCGCAATATAACATGCAATATTTGCATAAATACTTCACAATAATTATGAATATTATTTGAACAAAGACATGCTAAATTAGCAGAATTGCAACACTAAGTAATAACTATTCTATTTCTACGCCTTTTATTTGGATTGATCTTGTGCCTGACAAAAGCAAATCCAAAGTAAATGGTTTGATACAGTTGTCTTTTTATTTAGATAAGCGGCTGAACATAGTAATGTGTATATCAATTTTTTAATTTATTGTTATTTTAATTTTAAAATTTAATTATTTTTGTTAAAAATAATAAATCAATTTTAATTACTCACATCCAGCAGAAGACATTTTTTAATTTTTTTTAATAGTAATAAAAGAAGTAGAAGAGAAGTTACATCCTTCTAAAAGTTAAAAGACCAATACTATTGAATCCATACATATGTTCTGCAAAATCAATGTTGAAAACAGAGTGAATGTTGGTTTTGCATGTGGTAATTGTAGATTTTGTTAGACATTACGGTACATAAACATATGCTTAGTTTAATTAGTATTGATTTTTTAATCTTTTAAGACTATTTGAATTTATTTTTTTAATTTTTCAAGATTAAACAATAAACGTTTATGATAAAAATGAAAAATGGTGATTTATGTGTCCATATAGCCATTAGGTTTTCAAATAGATTGACAAATAGATAGAGCCAATAGGTTTTGAAATAACTAATTATCCCCTTCAAATGACGAGGGTTATAAAACTCATAGTTGACAAACATTTGGAATAATTTGATAATGATTTGTTACAAACAGTTGGAGGGCCAAATTGAATGAATAACTCTTATTTCGGCTATAAGCATTAAGTATTTTTAAAAGTGTCAATGCTTTATAGGACTCAAATAAAACTCAAAGACACTACAAAAAATATTATCTTTTATGAATTTAACAATTAGAAGAACTAACACGAGATATGATTTTTATTACACAAGACCATTTGGGCGGCATGTTAATGTCAAAATTTATTTCTTCTTAGGACATCTTACTTGTCCTAAAAAAATTAATTAATTATGTTGGATTATGTATACTAAACGACATTATAAGAATCAGTTGCAATTCTCCACGTAAATCTACATTTTCTTGAAATTTTTTAAACCATGTAAACACTCACAACTTGCTGAAATTGTAGCACATACCTTTTCAACCAAAGTAGGAGGGTCCTTAGGTTGGATATCGACACTTGAAGCTTCTAACGTCTTCAACCACTGGTTGTCATCACCAACATGCTCATCTCTTGAATTATCAAAATCAAAACAAACAATTTCTTGGGTGTCTCCCTTTCATATATGTTTCAAATTAGCTAGATTTGCAAGAGTTATTTTTTTCAACTGAATGGTTTTTTTGTCAATTATTTCACTTTCATTCATGCCACTCAAATCAAACGGAATATCCAATGATTCACAGTTCTTTATTTCAAGCTCCTCCAAATTAAAAAGTGCTTGTAGTATATTTAAAGGAAAGAGAACATTTGATGACCAATCACACACTACTAGAAATTCAGTGATTAGCGATGGATTTTACCATCGCTAATTTAATAAAATTCGGTTGCAAACCTGTTTGCGACGGAAAAAAATCCGTCACTAAAATGTCAATTGCAAATTTTTTGTAACGGATTACTATTCGTCATAGAATTAACGACGAAATTTTTCCATCACAAATTTCAAATTCCGTAGCAAAAAAAATTTAAGAATTTGTGACGAAAAATTGTTCGTCACAAATTTGCCACATAAATTTCGATCACTAATTTGTGACAAATATTTCATCGCTAATTTGTGACGAATATTTCTTTCGCTAATTCTGTCGCAAATTTTCATATAGATCATTGCAAAATTCGGTCGCTAATTCCGTCGCAAATTTTCAAACAAGTTTTTTTAAATATATTTAACCAGGTTTTTTTTATATATATATTTAACCAATAACGATAATTCCAAACTTGATTTGAATCCTATAAACAAACATAAATATAGAAAATAAACACCTACCAGTAATTACAACAAAACACTTTACATCTTTTTATATAACAAAATAATTTACATGTTTTTTCATGATTCATCATCATGAAATGCAAAATTATAAAAAAATATAAGTTTCTATAAATAAACTAGTCTAGAGGGTGATCTAGTTGTTGTGTCTCATCATCATTAACAAGAGTACCCAAGTGTTTGTCAACCGAATTGATAAAGTGATCCATCATTGCACACATCTAGTTAATGACAGTTGACTGACTCTTCAGCATGTGCTTGGACATCAATCTTCTCCTTGTGAGTGTTGATTTCCTCTTTATGAGCCTTAAACTTGTCCATCATAGGCTCCATCCACCAAGCTAGGCTTTCTTCTATTTTGATGCTCTTACATATTATAGTGAATATTATATAATAAAAAAGTAAGTAAAATAAGAATATGTTAGATAAGATATTACCATAGAACTCAAATACTTAAATATCTATTTAATAGGAAGTCAATATCAAATTAAAATAAATCAACAGGCATTTGTAGCCAAACAAACAAGTGAATGAATTAGCATCAAGACTTTCATATATGAATTAAAAATGGGAAAAAAGAGCCGTGCTGAATCACAATCAATGTATATGTGGCTGGAAACAACTCATTACAAGAGTATCAATAATACAATGCTAGTCATCCAAGAAATCACACTTTATAAGAAAGTAAGCAAGGTTCCATAAATCGCAAGAGTTAAGGCTATGAGATATGCCAAAAATATTAGCAATTGATGATAAGGTCATGAGCCACTACAAGCAATAAGAAGCAAAAGTGGAATCTGCTAGAAAATTGATTGGCACTAGCAACCTCCTTTTTTTTTTCCTCATTTTTCTACTTCTATAAATTCCCCTTTTATGCCAAAACCATTGACCCATTCTATAAAGATCATAGATTTTTGCACTGTGAGGCCAAAAACAGACAAATAAGAAATCCCCGCAATGACCCAAAGAAACTTTTTCAGATAATAGGTGCTACAAAAACTGAAAATTAAAGATCATTAAAATACACATAAATAAAGTTGAATATCAAATATATCTTTTTACTGAAACTACACCTTCCACATGTTCCCATAATGAATTACGAGCAATGAAAAAGAGAGATAACTAACAGTTGTTGTCCAGAAGTCAGGAATAGATTTGATAAATAGATAAATTAGTCATTTGCGCATGAAATATTTTACCGTTATCATAATGAATAATACTTAAAAATTATAGTATCACACTGTCAATCTTGGATATAAAGAGATATTTACTCATGTAGTTTAAGTTTTCCTTATCATGTTGAACAATAAACATTTTATCACAAATGAGTAATTTATAATATTGACACCAAGACTAGATAATGTTGATCCAATTAATGAATACATTATCTCAAATGCTCCAAGTGAGAGAAAGATCTATTTGAGTTTCACTAGTGTTTCTAGAACTGATTTAAATAAAATGTTATTTTAATACATTCAATGATTGAAAACTTAAGTTCTTTGTAAATTTGATTTAATTACAAACGCAGACAATAAGTTAGGTGGTTTAATAATAATATGAATTGAAAAAAATAAAAGTTAACCAATGAATTATTCTTGAAAATTGTAGTCCCTTTTTGTTACACCCCAATGTAGCACTGTTGTTTTACACAAGTTCCCCATCGATACCACATATATAAAAAGAATAATGTAACTGTTCTCATAGTGCAAAATTTATACCTCAAGTATTTCAATTACATACCTTTAACTTTCGACTTTTGTTAATATTGATTTGCACAGTTAAAGATTATATCTACATTGGTTTTTTAAATACTGTAGCAGGAAAAATAGCCTTGATAACATAATATCTTCATGATGTTTCTTGAAATTATAATAAGCATGATGGAAAAAAATTAAATAAAAAAAAGAGTTACAAAATGAAATCTTGGTAAAACATATAAAGAATATAAATAAAAGAAAATCATTTGCTCCCAATGAGTCAGATTTAAATCAAGTAAATACTTCATTTGCAGCAGCTACTCACCTTGAATAAGAATGGTCCTATTCTAGTGACTTGAATCAGATAAAAGCTAAAGAAGAGCTCAACTACATTAAGCAACCGAAACTTAGCCTACAAATACAAAGAGAAGAGAGAGGATCAATTTTCTGCATAATGGGCACAAAATCGGTCTTTAGCAGCCCATAGTTTCCCCAAAAGTTACAATCTATTTGAACCACATTCTACTTCTCTTTTGCTTTACAAAAACACATCCTTAATTCCAAATTTTCATTCATTGTTTCTTCTCTTGCATATTCCCTTTCTCTTCCATTTTTTTTTTCAATCCATCATGATATTAAGCCATCATTCAGACCCAATAAGATACCAATAATAACTCAAAAGATTCCAAATCAGAAACAAATTCAAAGAAACCATTTAACAACTCATTTTTTTCAATTTCTTTTTAATCCCTCTTTCACCCAACATTCAGGAAGCATGACAGTTAGTTCATCTAAAAAGGAGAAGAAAAATTAATGGTCATACCTTACTCCAAGTTTTGGTCTGAAAAGCTTCCAAACACCTCCAAAATTACACCAACTTACACGAACTTGGACGATGGAGGAGGAGAAGGTGGAAGGAAGGGGGATCGGCCGACTTGAAGCTTGCTTCTCTCTCGATCTGCCTCACACCAACAAAACAGAGGAGGACGACGAGATCGGAGGAGAGAAGACAGATGGAAGAAGGAGGAAGGAAGGCCAACGTGGTGGTGGCCGGATTCTCCTGCAGTACTTCGCCTCTCACTCTCTCGGTCCCTCCACTCTCTCAGCCTCCTTTGTACTCTCTGATCTGGTTCACAGTCGAAAGAGCGGGGGTCCAAGGATAGGGATGAAGGAAATCAAGGGAGGATCGGCGTCGGCCACTACGCAAGGTTGTCTCCTACGATGCACATATTCAAAGAATGGAGGGAAAAAAAGGAGGGAAAATTTTAAAAAAATTGGGAGAAAATGAAGAACAGAATGGGAGGGGAAAAAGTTTTAGAAAAACTGACAATTTTAAAAGATAAAATAATTAAAGAAAAAAGTTAATAAAAATTATAAGAATTAGAATTTATTTTTAAAAAATTAATTTTTTATTTTAAATTTAATAGAAGGTAATTAAATAAATAATTAAAAAATATTTTATTTATAAGAGATTGGTATCTTGACTCCTAAATCTACAATATCCAGTATCATACTACTTATGTTAGATTTAAATTGTAACAAAAATTGCTTATATATATATTGCTTATATATATCAAATTATAAATAAAAATAATACTAAATTTTTTAATATTACAAAAATATAATAAATATCTATTCTCTTAACTATCCGACCTCAATTTAAGTTTTTAAATAATTCATCTTTTTTATTTTATTTTTTAAAAAATCTAAGTTACTTTATATTTAAAATTCTTTACAAGTATAACAAACTTAAACGTGAAAATTATTGAAAATTTTTAATAAATATAGAAATTTACATATAATATATTGATTTAAATTGAAATTTCCTTTGCTTAAAGTGCACAAACAATTCTTCCTCAAGTTTTTTAATTCAATATATTCCTTATAAAAATTGTACAATTTCCTAATCACACCCAAAAATCCAAAATTTATTTTAGTTACCACTTGTCTACTCATTTCCATGTGTTTGCCTTTGGATTAAAACTATACTAGGTTACTCCTTAAATTTTAATTCAATTGGATCTTCATGAATTAAAAACAAATTTTTGAAATTTAATATTTCACCCCAATTTATTTTATAATAATTTAAAAAAGTTAATAAAAAGAATTAAAATTATAAGAATTAAAATTTATTTTTAGAGAAAAATTAATTTTTTTTATTTTATTTAACAATAAGAATTTATTGAAAGGTAATTAAATAAATAATTAAAAAATATTTTTATCTATTTTATTTTAAAGAACTACTAAAAATTTATACATACCATTGGCTAATAAGTTGATATGCAACAAAAACGTGAAACATGCCGGTGACATATGACAATCACGTAATTATATTTACTAAATGAAAGTCAAGTAATTGATTAATGAGAAACAAATATTACCTTTTTCATTAACTAAATTATTATGTTAAAATATTTGTAATTACCATCAAGCACGTATATCATAATTATTTTGTAATTACATATTTTACAATAATTATTGATTCAGGGTATCACTCAAGAAAGCCACATATACTGCTCCCACCACTTATTTTTTATTATTATTAATATTACTTTGTCCTATTTTCCCTTATTTTTTCTATAAAAAAGTTATTTAATGACGTAAACGTAATGGTCACCACTAAATGTAGTTGTGCTCATGATTTCTTTATATTTATAACTATTTTTATTTTTAGTAAATTACTTTAACTTTTATAAATTCAGTAATTATATTAATACTTTTTTTCCAATATTGCTCATTGTCTTTTGATATTTTTATTTATATTACAAAATTTTTCTTCTAATTTACTTTCTATTGAATTAATTGACCTTGAGTTTTAATTTTATTTTTAGCAAATTACTGATTTAGTTATAAAAAGATTACAATTATTTTAATTTAATATCTAAAAATTAAGTGTTTTGATTTAATCTTTCCAAAAAAAATTTGTGTCAATTTACTTGATTTGTTAGTTAAAGAGACTTTTAATAATTAAAAAAATTAAAATTTAGCAATAATAGGTATTGTGATTTAAAAATAAAAAAATTTAAATTGATATAAAAATAATTTTTTTTAAAATTAAATTGAAAAACTTAATGTTTAAAAACCAAATTAAGTTGTCATATTTCAATGATTAAATTAATACTATACCTGTAAAACACTTATTATACTCTTGTGTGCATGTGTGTGAGGCTAAAATTAAATGTTAAGTATGTAAATGTGTAAGTGTTCATACCACGCAAAGAAGGGAAGAGCTGTGCATGAAAGGAGAATTCGCTAGGGCTTGAATTGAGACTAGAGCTGAAACAAAGTCGGTCGGGAGAGAAAGACCAGAGTGAATGAGTATTGAGAAGTGAGACTAGGGCTAACTAAGAGAAGAGAATGAAAGAAAAAAAATATAGTGTATATAAAAATGATAATTTTATATAAATATTAAATTAATAAAAAAATCTAAAAATTTATTTTAAAATGAAACTTAATTTTTAATAGGTATAATTTTTATTTTTTTTTACAGTTTGTAAAAAATTCTCATAAATTTATTTTATTAATATTTATCTTTTTCAAGTGATTTGACAGTTGGGGGGAAATGTGAAAAAAATAAATAAGAGGAAAGGAATATTTGCGACGAAATTTTCCGTTGCAAAACTAAAAAAACTTTGCGACGGAAAAATGCTTGCAAGGGAATTTTGGTAAGGAAAAATTCCGTCTCTAATTTGCAACGGAATTTTGCGAGGGAATTATCCGTCGCAAAACTAAAGATACTTTGTGATGGAATTTAGTGATAGGAATAATGTTTGCGAGGGAATTTTCCGTCGCAAAACTAAAAATACTTTGCGACGGAATTTTGGTAAGAAAAATTTCATTGCTAATATTAGGGACGGAAATTTAATCAGCGACGAAAAATAGAAAGTTTTTCGTCGCAAATTCCTTATATTGTAATTCCAAATCAGTGATGAAATTTGCGACAGATTTGCGACCAAAGTTTTCCGTTGCTAATTCAAGTTTTTCTAGTAATGACATTCTTGTACTACCAATGATTTCAAATTAGAAAATGGTCCGTGCCCAATTGGCGTGTACCACAATTCTTTCAACTCTGGATATTCCGAAAGGTCCAAGTGTTTGAAGCTGTGGACTGCAACCTATATACAAAAGAAATTGTGGGATTTGTCAAAATAAAAGCACATTGAGACACATAAAGAAACTTTGAACACTTGGCTTTCATTAGTTATGTCTTAAAAATTGTCAAAATATGGCCAAAAGAAATTGAATGCATATTTTAAAAAGAAAAATAAAGTTCACATAGGCCATCCACTTTCAAGAAGAAAACAATTAGTTGGGTAAATCAAAACATACCTTATGTATAAACATCTTATTCATTGTTCTTCTCAAGTCTCCTTCCCAACACCATTGTTCACCATTTTCCTCAATTAGCACCTTTCTAAGCATTGGCGAGCTTGCTCCTTTAAGAGAAAAGATCTTTAGCCTTGGGCATTGACTCACAATTGCATATTCCAACATGGGAAACTTCAAGAAGCACTTACTGCTTGAAAAACTATTGAGCCTTGGCAAACATTCCAGCTCTAGAATTTTCAAGTTGCTAAATGCAATTTCACTTTGTGTCATCTTCCTTTTCTATCACAACTTCTTCAAGTGAATTGCACTTTTTTAAAATCATTATTTCCAGCTTCGCCAAACTTCTTGCTATTAATGAAGTGATTAAATGAATGAAACCGTTGTAGTCTTCTATATCCAAATATATCAAGTGGCAAAATGTGATAGAGGAAGGAACCAAATTTCTTAGATTGGAACATTGTTCTACATTTAACATTTCAAGAACCTGAAGAACTTGGTGAATTTGGGATCTTTCTTTAATTATATGTTGGAGTTTATGTAAATCATATAGATAAATTTCTTTAAGTAGTGTGCTAGATTGATTTCCTCCTCCCTCACCTCCTACTATTTTACTGTTAAATATCTCCTTGAAAGAACTCCATTGAATAACTAGAATCTCAAGATTGGGTAAATTTTGTAGAAACAAATGAGGAAAAGTAGCTTCGTCATCTTCAAATTCAGATATTCTAAGAAGTTTGAGTCTGTCAAATAGGTCCCACGGAACTTGGTGTTGCAATATCATATTAGCATATGCATAATTCAGAGTCAACTTCTCCAAGTTGCCAATCGCCTATCACATAATAAATTTAATTATTAAAGTAAAGGTATTACTATATTGAAAATAAAAAAGTTTAAAGGTCTAAGTTGTACAAAAGGAATATCCTCAATTTTTAAGACATGATGAACAAATGATAGTCCTAGTGATCAATTTAAAATAGTGTAAGATAGTATGGAGTAAAAAGAGCTCTCTCTCTCTCTCTTACACAGACACACATACACATACTAATTTAAATCTCTTTTCCTGCAAATTTTGTTGAGAGCAATGTAGAATGAATGAATCTAAAATATTGTGAATATACTATATATGCATACTACTAAAAAGCAGCCACCTATAATCAATATGTTATGTATTACTTCTATATAGAGATATTGGAGAGAAAAAAAATGCTACATTGCAATTTTCATACTAAAGGATAAAATTTTATACCGTCTATAACTCTTCAAAGGTAAATAAAGGTTGTAACATTGGGAAACGAAGTTGGTCAATGAGCATCATTTCTTGACTTCTATTTGACTCTACATCGAATAGTGAAGCGACTTTTTCGACAAGTATATCAAATCGCAACTGTAGTTTAATGATGAGTGAGTATCATCCTCAGGGATCAACTATTAACAATTACTAATTTCACTAATTCAAATTATATTTGGATAATTGAAATGGCGAGTGCATCCTCTGCTTGGGGAAAAAACCAACAGAGGCCTGCTTGGTTTTTAGCAACAGTTAAACTGTTGCTGAAAGTTTTTAGCAACAGTAAAAACCATTGCTAAAAACTAAGCAGGCAAAAATCTAAGCAGAGAATCCAGACGCATTGAAATGGTTGAGTCGATTGAGACTAAATTTAACTAAAAGTAAAATAAATTAAGAACAAGAAATAACTAGCACACGGAAGATTACACGATAACTAAGCAGGTATAAGGGATTAACTTTGTTTGACTCCTAATTCGGTTGATTCGTAGACAAACCCACCTTTGAGTCATAAAAGAATACTTCAATATAATTGTAAATTCCTTTTTAAGTTGATTAAGCTCTCCAAAATATTTGAACCCAATGTCTTGAAGAAACAAACATTCCTTACTCAAACAATTAGCTAATGTCTTAGTCCAACTATTTGATTTGGAGTTTAAGCTTGGGAACTTATAAAAATCATGCAAATAAGGTTATTTATGCCTAGTATAACCTGATTTACGGTAGAAATTACAAAGTCATGTTTATATCAAGCTATGTTTAGCATTAATACAAACCCTAGATTCATTGAAGATGGAAGCTAAGCATCCAAGAGAAATTAAAAGTAGTAAATTCTACTCAAAAAATCAAAATTGCATTCATATTAAAGAATTCAATTACAAAGCTTCATAGGAAGTCAAAATACATCAATCCCCTAAACCCTAGAGGTTTAGTTACACATGGTAGAAGAGAAGAAAAACATCATAAATATATAAAATAACATGATACAAGAGGAAGGAGAGAAGGAAACAAGTATCAAACTCAGTAAAGAAGAGGTCTTCCAACTCCTCCAATGTGCCCTAGCTGAGCCCCTTGATCACTAGCCAAAAGATCCCAAAATAATTTTCAAAAATTCAATTTATAGGCTTTGTCATGTGCATGTCTGAAGCGGGGTGGCTAGGGCGCCACATAGAAAACAACTTGAAAACATGGATTGGTGCCTGGGGCGCCACCTTCTGTAGTTTGGACAAAGAGCTGGAGTGCTGGCACCTTGGGGTGCCCAGTGTGGCTCCTAAGGCGCCACCCATCAGTGGTTAGGCCGAGAGTTGAGGTCATGGCACCTAGGCGCCAACCGTCAGATTTGCAGTAGATCTCAGTCCATCAACTTGTATCAGTCCAAAATGAAGGCCTACAAAAAAAATTATCAAAGATTACTCCAAAGGGTAGGGAAAAAGGGGATAAAATGAGAAAGAATAAGGAGAACTAGAATACATAAATAACAACGCAAAAACTAAGATAAATGGTACAAAAGGAAAGCAAAATAGGACCAAGAAAAAGAAAAAGCCTAGTAAAACCATAGAAAAATAACCAAAATAAAGGACTTATCAAATAGCTTTAACTGCTTAAAATTGAACACATTTATTATCTTCAAGGATTGACATTTTAAGGTATGTACCCCTGCATAGAATCCCCTGAGTTTATGCAAATTTTGTAGTTCCAAGGAGGCAAGATGATTAAGCTCGAATAAGACAGTTCCCTTAATGGCTCCATCCTTCTTTGAAACAATTTCCTTTATCCCACATAAGCTTACTTTAAGATTTTCTAGTTGTGAAAGATCCTTTGCTATGGAGAATGGGAAGAGATATTCCATACTATGACAATATTCAATCTGCATAGTTTGTAGACTGTAAAAGCAAAGAGTTCCCTCAAAATCCTTACTCCATATTCGTTTCAACTTTGGTAGCTCAACTAGAATCAGATTTCTCAATTGTGTTGTATTCAATTCACCATGCTGACATTCTAAGGTATTTGCATTCATTTTCAATATCTCTTCCACTAAATCACAATCACTGATCTTCGATGCCTCAACACTTCCAAAAGCTTTCTGTGTGCAACAAGAAGGAAAAATATTCTAAAGTTTCTCACATTTGCTGACCTCCAATGTCTTCAATCCTTGGAATTGGTAGTGCCACACAGTCTTCAGATTTTTCATGTCTTTTATTATGATCTTCTCCCATTTTGAAAATCGAACCTATATAATGCACAATTTATCAAATCATAAATATTCTATAATAATTATAGTATATATATGCTACACATTTATTTGAATATATTATTAAGTACTATGTAGTCTGTAAACATTTGGTATTAAAGGATTGTCAATTTGAAATAGTGATATTATTTGTGCTTCCACAATGCCAAGATAAGATATTGCAGTTTCTTTAACAACTTAAAATCAAAATCACAGTACCTCTTCTGATGGATCATCATCATTTGTTTCCTTTGTGACTATTATTTCCTCCATCATATTGCATTTCTTTATTTCAAGTTGTTTGATAATTTTAAGACTTTCAACCATGAAAGGTGAGAATAGTACTTGAGGCTACCACAACCTTCTACAATCAAATTAGCCAAATTTGGAAAAGAATAGGCTAAGCAAAGTTGATCATCATCCCAAATTTTGCTTAAATTAATTACACTCAACTTCGGAGTCTCCAAATTTGGACATGCGACCTACAATAAAAATATTAGCCTTGTGAAAGAACTACAACATGTTCACAAAATCACCACCTTTAAGAAGCGTGTTATTTTAAGGTATTAAAATATGACCTATTCACCAAATTTATTTACTAAGTGAATGAGTAGAGATTATATTCTTGACAAAGAATATGTATCAATCTTGAAATCATGCTATTGGAACTAGCAATAGATTGGTCAATGACATTTTGGTATTTTATTTTTCCATGTTGGAGGAGTTAACTCATGTCCTAGAATTGCCCAAGAAGCATTTCCCCAAAAAAAAAATAGCATAATTTAAAGTCATTTTGCCAGCACTTGACTTTGCAAGTTTTGCCTAAATGATGACATTTTGGGGGAAAGAAAAATGTCATCTAAACAAGTTCGAATCATGACTTAACAACAATGTGTGCTAATTAGGAAAATTTTACCTAAATGAGAAACCATTTTGATTTAGAAAATGTCTTTAGGAAACCAAGTTGAAAGATTTCATCTTTGGAGGATCTTATTGAATAAATATTCTAAATCATTAATTCAGTCAATAATTAATGCAGAATTTACTTTCCAAAAAAAATTGAGAAAAAGAGGAACTTTAAAATTTTTGATAATATGTACTTATTGTTATATTAATTCCTTTTTTTTGATTTTTTTTATACAATATGAATTTGATATTTACTTCATATTTAAGACGTGGATAAATCAAAATTACTTCCTATGTTTGACATTAAAAAGATGAAAGGGTGTCAATTTTCACATAATATACGTATAGATACACACACACACACACACACACACACACACACACACACACACACACACACACACACACACACACACACACACACACACACACACACACACACACACACACACACACACACACACACATATATATATATATATGTACATATCTACACACACAGAGAGATATCACACTCCAATGTGGGGCATGACTGACACAGAATGTGGGACTGCCCACATCATAAGCGTGAATCCTAATAATCATAGCTTTCAAAATCGGACCGGTCATTGAACCGGTGGAGCCACTGGTTCAAGGTTCAGTAGTCAGATCATGATTAAACCGTAGTTAAAACCAGTGGTAATTAAAAAATATTAAAAATATGAATAATTTAAAATATTAAAAAATATATAATTTAAAATATTAAAATACTTAATATAATTGATAATTCATAACAATAAGTGAAGGAAATAAAAACAAATTAATCCATAATTGATAATTCATCACAACTCATAATATCCACAATTTCAAACTAAGTCTTGTTGTGAAAATAGCCTTGTAAAAGAGTGAGCTAAGTCCCACATTGCTTAGAACAAGGAGAAGTAAAAGCTTTATATACTAATATATGTTAATGGGCTTATAAAAGGCTAAGAAAAATAGTGGGCTCACGCGCTCACAATTCCGGGCCAATGTGGTAATTAAAAAAATATTAAAAATATGCATAATTTAAAATATTAAAAAATATATAATATATAATTTAAAATATTAAAATACTTAATATAATTGATAATTCATAACAATAAGTGAAGGAAATAAAAAACAAATTAATCCATAATTGATAATTCATCACAACTCATAATATCCACAATTTCAAACTAAGTCTTGTTGTGAAAATAGCCTTGTAAAAGAGTGAGCTAAGTCCCACATTGCTTAGAACAAGGAGAAGTAAAAGTTTTATATACTAATATATGTTAATGGGCTTATAAAAAGATAAGAAAAATAGTGGGCTCACGCGTTCACAATTCCGGGCTAATGTAGTGCAAATCATCTAATTTGTCCTCCTGCGTGTGTGACAATGACATATTTGATAGTTGTGAAATTAACTTGGACTACCAAATTTATTCTTTTGTCTGCCATAAACAACATAAAAAAATGCCTCATTCAACCAAAAAAAAAAACAAAACAAAACCAGTTTGACCACCCGCTGGCCAGTTCGTCTGATTTTCTCAGTTCGAATGGTTCATTCCCGATTCAACCCCTCACCAGTCCAAAGGAAGAACCGAACCGAAACCCCTGCCACTTCCCAATCAGACTGGCCGATTCGATCTGCTTCTGCAATACCTACTAATAATCCACATATATTACATATTCACATGGATAACTTTGTCTAATCTACACATTTATGAAAACGTTGCAACTCAATTACGGAACACAATTTTAACATCATTTGAAGAAGGGATTTAAAAAGGCTTAGCACTACAAAAAAAAAAATGGCGTAGCGTCCGTCAAAATCACCCTTTAGCATCGGTTTTGACCAACACTAAATGACTTAACGTCGGTTTTGCTCCATCACGATGTCATTTAGCATCGATTTTGACAACTATGGGAATAACCAGTTAAGAAAGATGATTAGTTTGTGTTCTTGTTGTTTTATGGTTAAGCATTGTTATTGAAGTTTTATGTTTTATGTTCTTCTGTTATAGAAGTTAGTTTGGTAGTTTAGAGTTAGTTGGTTGTGTTTCTATTGTATTTTGTTCTATTGTATTTTTCCTATATAGCCTTGTTCGTAGTCTTGGAGCTTAAGGCTTTAGTTTTTAGCTTTACTAAATAAGAATTCTCATAAATTCTCTTTTTTTTTTGCTTTGAGTGTTATCTCTTTCTCTAAAACTTTCACTTGGTATCAGAGCCAACTTCGATCTGATACAACACCATGGATACCCATTCGCAATCATCGTCTGCCATGTTTGTAGATCAGAATGGAGCAATTGCTCTAACCTCAAATATTTTCGCTTCATCTTCAAATCTTTCTAGCCAAAACAAGGTTTCCCCTTTGGTTGCGACAATGAATCAACTTTGTTCGATCAAGTTGGATCAAACCAACTATTTCCTTTGGAGTGCCATGGTCTTGTCGGTCATCCGAAGTAATCAATTGGATGGATATATACTCGGCACCAAACCTTGCCCAGCCTCGTTCATCACAAAAGGCATCGAAAGTAGGATTAATCCACTTTTCGAGGAATGGGTCACGATGGATCAGTTTCTTTTATGTTGGTTATGTAATGTGATGATCTAGACATGGCTTCACAATTCGTTGGAGCCAAGACTTCTCAAGATCTTTGGGAAGCAGTCAAAAGACTCTTAGGAACTCAGAATCGTTCGAGAGTGTCACATCCCACCTAGGACACATGATCGGCACGAGAATGAGCTTAACCTTATCTCAGAACCTAGTCTATTTTATCAACCCAACATAGAAATCATTCCAACAATAGATAAATTAATGTAAATAATTATTTAAAGAAGTCTTCCTTTCACATGTTTAGAGATATCCAACTACAAAAAAAATGTATTGTTCTTTGCCTTTAGTGCATTCCATCATAACAAATAAATTTACTAAAATATTTAAGAAACATATCAAACAATACTATTACTTCATTTATATACATAGTCTCTTAATTCATAAATACAACAATCCAAATTCTAGGCTACTTACACGATCACGGAGCGACTCTAGAGTAGCAAAGCAAAGGTCACAAGAATAAGAGTTTACCCATCCCCAGATTCAAGTGGAGTCTTGAGCTATGAATCCTTTATCTCCTATGCAAAGCTCATCTTCAACTAACAACTCTGAAAATGCTTATGAGGGAGTATGAGCGAACCACATGCTCAGTGAGGGGGCAACATTACGCTATGACGAAAAACAGTTTTAGAGCATCATAATGATAACATGTATCAATCATTCATAATCAATTATAATACGATTCAATACAATCCAAATAGCTCTCAACAACATCAAAGTAAACTGATCATATTTCAACATAAGATAATTCATAACAATTCACAACAATAAACAATTCAATCAATTATACAAATTTTTCTGTACCAACCGGGTCGTCTAGGATACCACTGGATCGTTGCCCGCAGGACCCTTATCACTCTATTTATAAGTCTCCACCCTTATAGCTCCTTATATATTTTTTTTCCATTGGGTGCACCACTATGCCTTTCCATTCTTTAACAAACACAATCACAATCACAATTCATAAGCAACCATTCATCCATAACATACCTCAATTTTCCACAAATGATAATTTCAACAATCAAACTTATCACACTTCAACATAATCCTCATATCATACACAAATTATAATATGATCTCAATATTCATTATTCATTGCTTACTCAAAAGTTTACATCTACTTTTCATGCATTTTAATATATCCTGCCTAGCACAATATACATAATAGTTATAACTTTCATACTTCCATATCAAGGCTAAAATGCTCTTATGTGTGCATATGTTCATATACATATTTTCGTCAAACTAAACCTTTCAACAATACAAGGTAAACATTGATATATATATATATATGTACATACATCTCATGATTAGTTCATAATTTATATATATTTTCCCTTTTCGCATCTCTAAATGATAAAGGATGTATGTACATATATGTTTACAAAGTTTCTTTGCGTACCAATTTAAGATATGAACATATATATATATATATATATATACACATATGCACACATCTAACATTATACTCTTCACATCTCTATTCATGAGAAAACAAGGAACATAGTTGTGCATACGTAACCACACAAGTTTCACTAATATTAATATTTCCTCATTTCATTCAAAGAACAATAACAATATAATTTCAAACATACCATGTATAGTTTAATCATCTAGTCTTTAAATTTGAATGCACTACATGTTCTCATTATGATACCATTGATCATTAGAGCAAACTATCTAGTCATAGGGAGTATCACCCACTCACCTCAGATCTGAGTAATGTTCCCATACTCTAAAATGAAGGAAGGTACCAAAGAACTCATAGGAGGCCTAGAAAATAAGGTAAGAAGGAAATAACACTAATTTAGAACTTAGGTTACCAAGCATCTAACATTGTTCTATTTTTCTGCTAGTTTCGGAGCCAAATTTTACAAAATTTCTGGTATTAATCCGTAGCTCCAAAAATCATGAAACTTAGTATACAATCTTCTCTATATGTTAACATACTATGGTAAACATTTCAGCTTAAAACTCCCTCATTTGACCCCTCTACCAACCTCATTAGTGACCCTAAGTCAGAGTTGTCAGATTTTTGCATAAGTGTTGTTTTATGTTTTCTAGACTTAGCTAATCATGTCCAATCGCTATGAAATTTTGCAGTCCATTCATTTATGTCTTAACTATGTGCCATAAAAATTTTAGATCAAAATGAGATCTTTAACTACCAAAACCCAATCAGTTTCCTAAATTGCCCAGATTTGTTTCTGCAGAGAGTTCAGATTATATTTATAGATAGTTTACAAATTTAACATTCTCAAAATGCCATAAAACTTTCCAGATCTGATTATCACACTATAAAGAATCTCTCCACAAAGTTTCATAAATTTAGGAGTTCATTTGGTCATCCAAATCCATATAAAACCAGAAACATGATAGATTAGTTATGTTTTGTTTTTTACAATTTTCAGTTGCTATTCTAAGGACTTTTAGGGGTACCCAATTAGCCCAGAAAAATTTGAAATAATTAAGGCATGCTCTTAGACATATATTTAACTACATACCAAATTTCATGACTATTGGAGTTCATTTCATACCTCAAATAATCCAAACTGTTCACAGCAGCAAATGACAAGCAGAAGAATTCTGCAGAATGTTCCCAGCTCTGTTTTTTTGCCTCCCTTTCATTTCCTTTGGTTTTAAGAGTACAAGGTCATACTTAGCTTTGAATTTTAAGTTACTAATTCATACTCTTGCAACTATATCTCCTTTTAAAGAAAAGTCAAGAATAAACAAACATTAAAAATTCATTTTATCCTTCCTTTCATTCTAAAATCAATATACTTTGCACCATTAAAATTTCAGAACCCAATCTATAATTTAAACCAGATTTTCTCCCCTTAAATGTGTTCTAAAATGACTTAGACTTAAAATAAATAGATTAGAAGCTAAATTTCCATCAACAACCAAAGCCCTTGTTCAATTTTTCTCCCTAGGGTTCCAACCAACATGAAATGGGAGAGGAGAAGAGGAAAATGAAAACAAAGGAAGAAGAAGTTTAATCTTACCTCAAGAAGGAGATGAACTTGCCGGAGATGATGGTGGTGGCCACCGGTGGCCACCACAGCTTCCTCTTCCCCTCTCCTTCTAGCTCTCATTTTTCTTTTTCTCTCAAGTCTAAAAATGTGTGTGGGTTATGTGTGTGAAGGAAAATAAAAATCTGAATGTGTGTGCATATATTGTCTAGAAGTCTCTAAATTTTGTGATGGAAGGCTATTACACGTGACTTCACCTCCACATGACACATCCACTTATTTTTGTTCAAATTCTATCAAACAACTCTTCTTTAAATGAGTTTTCAATTAGGTCCTTAAAAACATAGAAAAAGAAAATTTCTGACCTTACTCAATATTCAAAATTATTCTTGACCATTCCTTCTTTCACTCTTCTCACTAAAAATTAATTCTCCTACCAAAATTTGAAAATTTTCAAGTAAGTCCTCAAGAGTCTTTTATTGCAAATTAATCCTCATTGTATGTTCAAAAAATTTTTTTTAATTCCTCAAATTTTTTCATTCCAAATTTCAAGGCCCACTGCCTTATTTAAAAATTTGGGATATTACAGAGAGTCACCTTTACAAAATTGAATTTCAAAGGCTAAGAAAGAATGGGATGAAGATGGATGAATACCTACAAAAGGTGAAGAAGCTCTCAGATAATCTTTTCTTGGCTGGGTGCACGATTTCATTTGAAGATTTGATTATTTAAACTCTCTCGGGCTTGGACATTGAATATAATGCTATCGTAGTTCATTTGTATGAAAGACGGGAGCTGACGTGGCCTGAATTACAGGCTTCACTTTTGACTTTCGAAACCAGACTTGAATAGCTGTCTTCCTTTTCTCAAAACACTCAGCCCAGTGCAAATACTGTCAGTGGAAAACCCAAGAATAACCCTGGATAAAATTGGAGAGGCTAAGGCACACATGGAAATGGGAGAGCAGGACGCGGAAGAGGTAGATGTTCTAATCGTCCCACCTGCCAACTTTGTGCCAAGGTAGGACATGTTGCTGGAAATGGTTTCTATCACTTTGACCAGAATTTTGTCTGTAATACAGGAAGCAACTCAGATGAAAGCAAGACAACCTCTAACAATCAAGGTCACTCGGCCTATGTTGTAACACAAGAAAACTTAGCCACTCAAGATTGGTACATAGACAGTGGGGCTTCTCACCATGTAACGAATGACCCTTCTATCATTGACAAAGGTACTCAAGTTCCTTCTAAAAATTTTCTTGTGGTAGGAAACAGAGAAAGAATTAATATTCAAAGTAAAAGGAAGTCACATTTATCTTATAGCAAGAAAAGCTTTCCATTAAAGATGAACAATCTGCTGCATGTTCTAAAAATTAACAAGAATCTTATAAGTGTTTTACAATTAACCTTAGACAATGATGTAGTCATTATTTTTTGACTCAAATGGTTATTATGTGAAGGAAAGGAAAATAGGAAAGGTTCTGATGCAAGGGACTCAGGTTGAAGGACTGTACATACTAAAGAGTCTACCTACTACTAGATGCTATATGGATAAGGAGGGTTGTGATGTTACAGACTTAAATTGTAAAATTTCTGATAAGGAACTTTGGCATATGAGAATTGGATACCCCTCAGAAAAAATCTTAAATGAGGTGTTTAAAATTTGCAATATGAATAACTTGATTAATAAAAGAAGTACTTTTTGTGATGCCTGTCAGTTAGGAATATCACATGCCATTCCCTTTAAGAGGTCTGAGTCTATAGCTGAAAAACCTCTTGATTTGATACACTTAGATCTATAGGGACCAGCTCCAATTCAATCTAATTCAGGAAATAAGTTCTACATTTCATTTCTTGATGCCTGTAATAGATAGGTTTGGCTTTTTCCTCTTAAAGCCAAAAGTGAAGCTACTCAAGCTTTCACATGCTTTAAAAATATGGTGGAAAACCAATTAGAGAGAAAAATAAAAGTTTTACAATGTAATGGTGGAGTTGAATTTAAGCCTTTTTTGAATATTGTTTAAAAGAGTGGAATAATTATTAGAAATTCATGTCCTTATACCTCCATTCAAAATGGTAGGATTGAGCGAAAACACCGTTAAATAGTGGAGGTGGGATTAAGTATGTTAGCACAAATTGGGATCCCATTAAATTATCAGGAAGATGTCTTTTCTACAGCAACAAGATTGATTAACAGTTTGCCTACCTCTGCTTTGAAAGGGAGAATTCTCTATTCTGTTTTATTTGAGAAGAGTCCAGAATTTAAGGATATAAGAGTGTTTGGTTGTGCCTACTTCCCTTATCTTTGACCATATAACAAACGCAAAATGGATTATCATTCCGTGAAGTGCATTTACCTTAGTCCAAGCATGTCTTAGAAGGGTTTTAGGTGCTTGTCTTCCACTGGGAAAATTTATATTTCTAGACATGTAATATTTAATGAAGAAGAATTCCCTTTTAAAAAGGGATTTTTGAATACTAGAAAACCAGAACAGAAGGGTGGTATAACATGGTCCCAATAGTGGTTAATAATGATGTTATCCATCCTTCTGACTCTAGTTTGAATGATATGCAGGTTGAGAAAAATCTGATTATGCAGAAACCAGTGAGTCTGAAATTGTAGAGGAGGTTGAGAAAAGAAATGAAGACACTAGTAATCTCATGTCTAAAAGTGTAATATTCCAAGAATTTTTATGAATATTTAAAGTCTGATTTGAAGTTTAGTGAAAAATTTAATTATGTGAAAAATTTTCTTTTTGAATTAGTGAAGAAAATGTGGGAATAGAAATTTTTATTTTTAATTTAGGAAATTTTTACAAATTCTCAAGGACTAAAGTGAAAAGAAAAGAAAGTATAGAGGACTTTTGAGAAATGACCAAGTAGGAACCCGAGAAGAATAATAGAGCTTATGGGAATGAATTATGAGTCCGGTACCGAAAAGATGATGGATTCGAGGTTAAAGTGGAGTTTGAGATATTGAGAGGGACTAAAGTGAATAAGGAAATTTGTGGGGCACCGAGGATTTAGAAACACCTGAGGTGAGATTTTATGAATTTGCTTTTGCTAGTCTTGACTGAGGGTCAATTGCAGAGTAAGTGATAATTTCACCCCGGACGAGTATATAGGTGGCCTCACCTATTTTTTATTCATTTTTCTCATTTCCTCTCTCTCTCTTCACTTTCTCTCCTCTCCTTCTCTCTTCCTTCTCTCTAATTTCTCTCTTTACACTCCAACTCTACAACCGGGCTTTGGAGGCTGGATCTCGGGCTACGGGGCGAGCCTCTAGGAGCCAAGCAACATAGGGAAAGCAAGGAATCGAGGTAGAAATTTCTATTTCTTAAGCTTTTCTCTATTTTCTAGTTTTAAGAGTGTTTGAGGTAAAATCGAGATTCCGGCTTCGTTTCTCGAATAAAATTGGTGATTTTGGTGTCTAAATGCTCCTTAGACATTAAGGGTGAGATCCCATGGAAGAAATCATGAAAAACGGTGAAGAATTGGCCAGATTTGGGCCAAAACCGAGAGAAATCGCGAAGGGGTCGCGATCGTGGCGCCCAGGCGCCATGTGTGGTGCCTAGGCGCCAAGGTGAGATGGGAAGAAGAAGGAATTGGCGCCCAGGCGCCAGGCATGGGTGGCGCCCAGGCGCCATAGGTGGCGCCCAGGCGCCAGGTGTACCGGGAAATATTAGTTTATTTTTCAATCGGCCATAACTTCTTCATCCGAACTCCATTTTGGGCAAACTTTATATCGTTGGAAAGCTCTTTAAGTATAGTTTCTAATGGTATAAGTTTCATTTGAATATTCATTACCAGTTAGGAGTTATGATTCGAGAAGTAAGTGAAGGTCGAGAGTAGTGGTAGGAAATTTCTCTATTTCGTAACTCTGATGGTTTTTGTCTGGTTACAATAGGAATGGTCAAAGTACAAAGTGGGAGTGCCGAGAGCGTGAAATCCAGGTGAGTGGGTTAATACTTGCTATGATTAAATATCTGTTATTGACTTTTTGCATCATAGTGGAAATATGTTGTATATCCAAGTTTGAAGAGGATGATGTGGAACGATGAGGCATAAACAAATGTGGAACGTGTCTGGTAATGTATATAATTATATTTTCTTATTTTCCCATGAATGGAGGTTATATGATGGATTGTGAATGGCATGTGAACCGAGTTGAATAATTGTTCTATATTATGGGTTATGTTATATACATGCTATGTTGCTGGAACCACATTGATTATGTTGTGGCTTGAATTGTAAATGACTGAGTTGTGTATGTGGCTCAAGATTATGATTGAGGATGTTTTTATATGTGATTGTGATTGCGTTTGACTGGAAAGGAAAGGCATGGTGGTGCACCCCATGGAGAAATCTATGTGAAGCTATAAGGGTGGAGAATATAAATGGAGCGATAAGGGTGGATGCGGCGGGGGCCGCGGGCAACGATCCAGAGGTATTCTGGACGACCCGGTTGGTACGGGAATTGTGTGTGAAATTGATTTCATCGATTGCTGTTGTGAATTTTGAATTTTGTTGAAATGCATTTGATTCACTTGGATATTGTTGTGAAGTATTATGAATAATATTATATCATATGATGATCGATCTACGTATGATTGCTGCATGTTATCATTATGATGCATGATTTTTATTTTGTCATAGTATTGTGTTATCTACTCACTGGGCACGTGGTTTGCTCATACCCCTCTTATTGATATTTTTTTTTCAGAGTTGACAGCTGAAGGTAAATATCGGAACAAGGAATTATGGATCCTTAGTCCATAATTATCTTTTCATTTGTTTAGGATAAAGGTATAATAGTTAAGTTTTATTCTAAGTTGTATAAATCTAGAAATCTCTGTAATTGGGTAGGTTCATTCAGTGATGTAATGTGAGTAATTGTAGTATGTCTAGAGAACTCGTTTTGGTTGCATGAAAAAGAATTGTATGATTTTTAAGATAGGCTTACGGAGGTGAAATGAAATTCACTTTCCGTGCCGGTCACGTGCTCAAATTTTGGGACGTGACAAGTTGGTATCAGAGCTTTGGGATTAGGTCTCCTACCGATTACAGAGTAAGGTAACCTTAGTGGGATCTCCTCTATCGTGGTGAACCCGGGCACGACTATAGAGAGATGGCTCTATTGAAGGTCCTGTAGGATGTTTTCATTTCCTTTTCCTCCAAGACTTGTCTTTTCTTATGAATTATGTTTTAGTTTTAGTTTTAGACAGATATGGCTATACTTTTGAACTTGGTAAAGGAAAGGTTATTATTTGTTTGATTCCGTTGCTGTCGGATCAAATTGTATGTATGGGGCTTTATATGTTACATTCATGATTGATTTTGTGTGACTGATTTCTTTTATCCTTCTTAATTTTATTATTACTATTTTTGGAGTACCATCCCATAAAAGAAACCACTGGCATTAAAAGCAGAAGGATTACATTGCAAAAAAAAAAAATTACTCATGCATGAGTAATCTAAAAGCGAGGTGGTCTCGGATTAGGAGGGTTGTACTGTATCATCACCCCTCGACCATTCCTTGGAGCGAGAGACAGAGCAATGTCGCGGAGGGTAGTGTAAATCCCATTCATACAATCAACACTTCTTTGTTGTTGATTGCAGAAGCACTGGGTAGACCAATAGAAGAACCTGTCTATTCTTGAAGTCATTTCTGCATGATTGCGTTTAGTTAACTTCTCCAGGTCTCCTATCATCTTTTTCAGATTTTTCACCTCCTGCTCTAGACAGGCGATTTTGTCCTCCGAGGTATGGGCCGTGCTAGTCTCCTCAGCTTCCTCGTTCTTCTTCATTTTCTTCTCCATATACTTCTCTAAAGACCCTTCAAAAGGTCTTTTGCCCTTGTCTTTGCCCAGACTTAAGTTTAAGTCGAGCTCTTCTCTCTTGGCATCCACTGTGAGATCAATGTACTTCCTTGTGGCCATGATTTGAAAAATTTAGAAATTTATGTGGGAGTATGAGAAGAGAGGAACGCTGGGAAGTTGTAGGCTCAGAGATGATTACTCTTTGTGGTGTGGTAACTGAGAACGTTGGGACAGTTCTTATAGAGGAAAAATTTGAACTTAGAGACAAAGAAGATATCTCTTCGCCGCACCCTACACGCTTAACCTATGGATTTCTGCAAGCTGGAAGCTAGGAGTCTAGGGTAGGCATGCACACCAACAACGCGTCGCATTAATGGCAAAACCACGAAAGTCAATATTCGGTGGATTTGCGGCCGATTTACACTTGGTTTTTCCATTTCTCTCGTTGGCATTTTCTGAAATTGAAGGAAGTCGACAATGTAGCCATTACAGAGTGTCTTGGATGTTTTCACGATGAACTAAAATGCATTTCTATGCTTTCTTGTATTGTTCTTGAAAGCCTTCAGTTAAGTATAATATACATGATTGATTGAATTATACTGTGATTATATGTATCTAAATACATATGATATGTATGTATGTTATTCATGCATAGAGAGTGAAGGCTATTTGTTATGGCCAGGAATGATATGTAATGATTCTACATACATTCAGAGAATGAGAAGTCTGAAATTTAAAAGAACTTGAATAGATGAAAATATATATAGATAATGATGTATCTCTATGTTTATACATATATACATATATGCTCGTAGAGGCAAGTGAAAGGTAAAATTTTTCTCTCACTTTATGGAACGCTTGATGTGTAGATGTGAGAAGTTTTTATTTTAATATGTATGTTTGAAAATGTGTAAGCTTAGGGCATGCAAAGTCACGGATTAGAAACCTAGATAAGGTTAATATGAAGCTACCCGTTCATGGAGTAATATCTCGATTTAGAATTATTGGATATAACAAATACAGAGTTAGGAAGTCATAAATTGAAGCGGCGATTAGTTTAATAATTTGAGCAAGAGTCAAAAGTTAGCCGAAATTTTTGAGGAAATCTTTTGTATTTGATTATATTTTGTTATTTTCTGGCATGCTTATCAGAGACCGTTGGCATTGCGTCGGATAAGGTCTGTAGGTCATCTTTAGAGTATGATGTAAAGGTTTTGTAGCCCTAAATTTCGTCTATATATAATGGATGCCCCATTACGCTGCTCACTACACTAAGAGTTTATATCTATAAGCTTTCTAGCATCAAACTTCTCCTTCTGTACAACCTTTATAGCTCAGAAAAATATGACCGGCAATAAATCTTTCAATTTAAACTTTGAGGCTGGCAAGGTAGAGCTGGATCTAAATCTTAGCCTGGAGAATTATAAGAATAAGAGATCCATGGAAGAGTCACCAGAGGCTAAGAAAAGAAAAAGGGATGTAGTAGAGTTAGAGGATGTTAGCACAGCAACATCTTCTAATAATGAGCTTGCGCTTATGAGACAAAAGATGGAGGACTTGGAAAGACTGATAAACCGCCACTTTGAGGACCAGGGGAGATTGATAAATCGTCTCTTTACAGAACAAGAGAAGCTTTTGAACCGTCATTTTAGGGAATTAGCGAATAGAGTTGATAGACATTCGATGTTTGCAACTCAAAATTTTCGTGACCAACAAGCGAGATGTATTGACTGTATGAATGGAGTGACTTCTGCACTTCGCCAAATTTCCCAGACGTTTCCTCCAGAAACTCTTTCTAGGCTGCAACGATTAACTTCCTCCTTAAGGTCTGAAACACCTCCTTCTTCTAGACCTGGAGCACCTTCTGCATTTCAAAAGTCTCCTCGTTCTTAATTTATCTTTTCTTTTGTTTGTACCTAAAGCTGATGTTTGATCTAATGTTTACGTATTAAAATTATCTGTTTTGTAAATCAAGTTCAGCTTGTTGCCTGTAACTTATGTATTAGAAATAAAAATATGTTGAACTTGTTATATTTTGTACTTGATTGTGAAAATTCTAAGAGAGAGAATGAGATATAAACAAAATATTGGCATTTGCTTCAATCTTGAGGTAAGTTTTGAATTCGGAGGACCGAATTCTTTTAAGGGGGGAAGAATGTAATATCCCAAGAATTTTTATGAATATTTAAAGTCTGATTTGAAGTTTAGTGAAAAATTTAATTATGTGGAAAATTTTCTTTTTGAATTAGTGAAGAAAATGTGGGAATAGAAATTTTTATTTTTAATTTAGGAAATTTTTACAAATTCTCAAGGACTAAAGTGAAAAGAAAAGAAAGTATAGAGGACTTTTGAGAAATGACCAAGTAGGAACCCGAGAAGAAGAATAGAGCTTATGGGAATGAATTATGAGTCCGGTACCGAAAAGATGATGGATTCGAGGTTAAAGTGGAGTTTGAGATATTGAGAGGGACTAAAGTGAATAAGGAAATTTGTGGGGCACCGAGGATTTAGAAACACCTGAGGTGAGATTTTATGAATTTGCTTTTGCTAGTCTTGACTGAGGGTCAATTGCAGAGTAAGTGATAATTTCACCCCGGACGAGTATATAGGTGGCCTCACCTATTTTTTATTCATTTTTCTCATTTCCTCTCTCTCTCTTCACTTTCTCTCCTCTCCTTCTCTCTTCCTTCTCTCTAATTTCTCTCTTTACACTCCAACTCTACAACCGGGCTTTGGAGGCTGGATCTCGGGCTACGGGGCGAGCCTCTAGGAGCCAAGCAACATAGGGAAAGCAAGGAATCGAGGTAGAAATTTCTATTTCTTAAGCTTTTCTCTATTTTCTAGTTTTAAGAGTGTTTGAGGTAAAATCGAGATTCCGGCTTCGTTTCTCGAATAAAATTGGTGATTTTGGTGTCTAAATGCTCCTTAGACATTAAGGGTGAGATCCCATGGAAGAAATCATGAAAAACGGTGAAGATTTGGCCAGATTTGGGCCAAAACCGAGAGAAATCGCGAAGGGGTCGCGATCGTGGCGCCCAGGCGCCATGTGTGGGGATGGGAAGAAGAAGGAATTGGTGCCCAGGCGCTAGGCATGGGTGGCGCCCAGGCGCCAGGTGTACCGAAAAATTTTAGTTTATTTTTCAATCGGCCATAACTTCTTCATCCGAACTCCATTTTGGGCAAACTTTATATCGTTGGAAAGCTCTTTAAGTCTAGTTTCTAATGGTATAAGTTTCATTTGAATATTCATTACCAGTTAGGAGTTATGATTCGAGAAGTAAGTGAAGGTCGAGAGTAGTGGTAGGAAATTTCTCTATTTCGTAACTCTGATGGTTTTTGTCTGGTTACAATAGGAATGGTCAAAGTGCAAAGTGGGAGTGCCGAGAGCGTGAAATCCAGGTGAGTGGGTTAATACTTGCTATGATTAAATATCTGTTATTGACTTTTTGCATCATAGTGAAAATATGTTGTATATCCAAGTTTGAAGAGGATGATGTGGAACGATGAGGTATAAACAAATGTGGAACGTGTCTGGTAATGTATATAATTATATTTTCTTATTTTCCCATGAATGGAGGTTATATGATGGATTGTGAATGGCATGTGAACCGAGTTGAATAATTGTTCTATATTATGGGTTATGTTATATACATGCTATGTTGCTGGAACCACATTGATTATGTTGTGGCTTGAATTGTAAATGACTGAGTTGTGTATGTGGCTCAAGATTATGATTGAGGATGTTTTTATATGTGATTGTGATTGTGTTTGACTGGAAAGGAAAGACATGGTGGTGCACCCCATGGAGAAATCTATGTGAAGCTATAAGGGTGGAGAATATAAATGGAGCGATAAGGGTGGATGCGGCGGGGGCCGCGGGCAACGATCCAGAGGTATTCTGGACGACCCGGTTGGTACGGGAATTGTGTGTGAAATTGATTTCATCGATTGCTGTTGTGAATTTTGAATTTTGTTGAAATGCATTTGATTCACTTGGATATTGTTGTGAAGTATTATGAATAATATTATATCATATGATGATCGATCTACGTATGATTGCTGCATGTTATCATTATGATGCATGATTTTTATTTTGTCATAGTATTGTGTTATCTACTCACTGGGCACGTGGTTTGCTCATACCCCTCTTATTGATATTTTTTTTTCAGAGTTGACAGCTGAAGGTAAATATCGGAACAAGGAATTATGGATCCTTAGTCCATAATTATTTTTTCATTTGTTTAGGATAAAGGTATAATAGTTAAGTTTTATTCTAAGTTGTATAAATCTAGAAATCTCTGTAATCGGGTAGGTTCATTCAGTGATGTAATGTGAGTAATTGTAGTATGTATAGAGAACTCGTTTTGGTTGCATGAAAAAGAATTGTATGATTTTTAAGATAGGCTTACGGAGGTGAAATGAAATTCACTTTCCGTGCCGGTCACGTGCTCAAATTTTGGGACGTGACAAAAAGTATTGAAGAAGTTGCAGAAAATGACACAAGGGAATCTACAAAATTAGCAAACAAGTCTACTCGTCCTATAGTTATAAGAACCAAAAGTGGAGCCATTATACCTAAGCCACCAATTTATGCAAGTGCAGTCAAGGCTACTATTGCTGGTGATCCATCAAATCCACTATTGGCCTTTCAAATACCACACTAAAGGAAGGCTATAGAGGCTACATATGCTGCCTTAGTCAAAAACAACACTTGGAAACTGATTCCCTACAGTGGACAGAAGCTGATAAATTGTAAATAGGTTTTCAAAACAAAGTTTGCAACAGCTGGCTCTGTGGAAAGGTATAAAGCTAGGTTGATGGCCAAGGTTTTTCAACAAGACCCTGGAATAAATGTTGGTGAGACCTTTAGTCCTATAACAAAGCTAGCCACAGTAAGACTTGTGTTTTCTATTGCTACTTCTCTGAATTGGCTGGTAAAACTAATAGATGTGGATAATGCATTTCTAAATGGACACCTTCAAGAAAGTGTATACATGAGACAACCTCAGTGCTTCATTGACTCTTCTCAGCCTCAGCATATATGTAAGTTGGAAAAAGCCCTCTATGGGCTTAAGCAAGCCCTAAGGGCTTGATATGATAAATTGAGGAATACTCTTTTACAATGGGGCTTTCAGCATACCAAGTTAGATCATTCATTGTTTGTGCTGTACATAGATAAACATGTTATTATTGTCTTAGATGATATGCTTGTAACAGGGGACAATGTTGACTTGATAAAGAATTTTATTTTGAGACTGAGTGGTGTGTTCTCTTTAAAAGATCTTGGTGAAATTCATTACTTTTTGGGTATTGAAGTGACCAGAAGTGGTGCTGGTATGTTTTTAAATTAGAAGAATTATATTGTGAACTTACTTGAGAAGTTTAATATGGCAGAAGCTTCCCCTTGTCCTACTCCTATGGTTCTTGGGAAGCACAAGACTAGAGCCAAAGAGGAGTTACTGGAAAATCCCTCTCTGTACAGAATTCTTGTTGGGGGTTTACAATATCTGACCAATACCAGACCAGATGTGGCTTTTACTATAAATCAATTGAGTCAACATCTAAGTTCTCCATCTACTCTGGATTGGATCAGGGCAAAGTGGGTTCTAAGGTAATTAAAGGGGACTGTAGGTCTTAGCTTGCATATTAAGCCCTCTTTAGAGGTTAACTTGATGGGTTTCTCTGATGCAGATTGGGCAAATGATTTGCTAGATAGAAAGTCAGTAGGAGGCTTTTGTGTTTTTTCAGGTGATTCTTTGATCTTCTGGTCAAGTAAAAGGTAGAGTGTTGTCTCAAGGTCAACTGCAGAATCTGAGTACAAGACTTTGGCTTCTCTAGTCAGTGAAGTTGTATGGGTGAAGTCTATTTTGAAAGAGCTAAAACTTCCACTGTACAAAGTTCCTATATGCTATGGGTTGATAATATTAGCGCCAAGGCTATTGCTACTAATCTGGTGATGCATGCCAGAACGAAACATGTAGAAATCGATTTGTATTTTGTACGAGACAAGGTTCTAGAGAAGGAAGTTTCTATTAGCTATGTTCCTTCTTCTGAGCAACTTGCTAATGTTTTTACCAAGCCTTTGGCAGGTTCAAGGTTCAGCCTTTTGGTTAGCAAACTCGGTTTGTGTGACAAGCCCTCTCGTTTGAGGGGGACAGTTAAGAAAGATGATTAGTTTGTGTTCTCGTTGTTTTACAGTTAAGCGTTGTTGTTGAAGTTTTATGTTTTGTGTTCTTCTGTTATAGAAGTTAGTTTGGTAGTTTAGAGTTAGTTGGTTGTTTTTCTGTTGTATTTTGTTTATTGTATTTTTCCTATATAGCCTTGTTCGTAGTCTTAGAGCTTAAGGCTTTAGTTTTCAGCTTTACTGAATAAGAATTCTCAGAAAGTTTTTTTTTGGCTTTGAGTGTTATCTCTTTCTCCAAAACTTTCCCTTAACCAATGTTAGATGATTATAATTTAGCGTCGATTTTGACCGACGTTAAGTTTGTCATATAACGTCAGTTATGACCAACATTAGATGACGTACTTCAATGTCGGTTTTGACCGATGCTAAGTTTGTAATTTAATGTCGGTTATGATTGACGTTAAATGACATAACATATGTTTATTTTAGTTAAATACTATTGTTTAGCGCCTGCGCTAAGTTCGTAATTTTACATCGATTATGATTGACGTTAAATGCCTTAATTGATGTTTATTTTCATTAAATACTATTGTTTAGTGTCGGTCATAACCGACACTAAGGGTGTCATGTAATGTTGGTTTTGACTGACATTAGATGATTGCCTAATATATTTAATGTCGTCATTTAGCATCAGTCTAAATGTGTGAGCTGATGTTTATTTTGTTATTATTTAGCGTCAGTTTGCCAATTTTTATTTTTGTGATTTAAACTGATGCTAATTTCTAAAATCAACATGTATTGTCAAATAGAAAAGATATTATAAAACTTTTGTTTCTCATTAGTTATTTTAATTTTAATTTTTAATAATTAGAAAAGTAAAATTACTTGAAAATCAAAAAGCACTTTTTTCTTTCGTCTAGAAAAGTCAAAACCCTAAAACTTGTCAACACCAGCTAAACTAAAAAGAAATATGAAAATGAATTGAAATGGTCATAATACAATTATTATCATTAGAAATAAGAACAATTACACATATTTTTGTAACGAATTATCATTAGATATATTCATTTTCTAAATTTAAAGAAGTATAATTTCTTTTTCTCTAGATCAATTTAAACAAATATACTATAAAGTTAAATTATATAACTTTAAATTTATGTATAAAATATTGTAAGTGTAAAATCAGTGTTATAAAGCTACTTGCCATACATTTCAGTTCAAGTATTTATTAATTTTAAAATAGAGTAGAAATTACCCATCATTGGTAAATGTTGTAAGTCAATGAGCGTAGTCGACTAAACTCAATCTTATCAGTTGTTTTGCAACTATCCATGCTTTCCATAGAAATAATATTCTTCATAGAATTACATTCAGAAACTTCAATGTCAAGAAGTTGGGAAAGTTGCTTAACTACCGAAGTGGAGAATAGATATTCTAATTGGCCACAATGTTTGACTTTGATGACTTTGAGGTTGCCAAAGGAATTATTAGTAAGTGAGCCATGACATATCTTCTCCAAATTTGTGAGATTATGAAGTTCAAGTGTCTCCAAATTTGGAAAGAAATCATGAGTTCGATTTCTCTCCCTTGAGTTAACGATGTGCTGAAGTTATGCATTGTTTTGGATGTGGAGGTGCTTTAACAATGGGAATCTTTCTCCATTCAATTGGCAAAGTACATTCGAAATGCCATTTATTTCATCTGAGTACAAATTCTCCACTCTTTTTATTAGTTTTAATCCCGTGCTCCAAACGAATGTTGGTTTTGAGCTTGAGCTTATTAGTAAGTGAGCCATGACATATCTTCTCCAAATTTATGAGATTATGAAGTACAAGTGTCTCTAAATTTGGAAAGAAATCATGAGTTCGATTTCTCTCCCTTGAGTTAACGATGTGCTGAAGTTCTTCATTGTTTTGGATGTGGAGGTGCTTTAACAATGGGAATCTTTCTCCATTCAATTGGCAGAGTACATTCGAAATGCCATTTATTTCATCTAAGTACAAATTCTCCACTCTTTTTATTAGTTTTAATCCCGTGCTCCAAACGAATGTTGGTTTTGAGCTTGAGCTTCAATAATCTCAGGGTCTCATCCTCATTAGACCATTTCCATATATCTCCCATAAATATTTTATATCTTTCTAGCTTTTCAAACATTAATATTTTCTTAGGCAACATCCAAACCTCAAGAATTTGAATTTCTAGAGCAGTCAAGTTTTTCAAATGCTTAAGCTCAGCAAAACTAGCATTTCCATTTTCTATAACTGAATCTTGTAACTCCCACTTATGGAGGTATTGCCCATGTATAACTCCTCTAGTTCAGCCAAGTTGGATATGACATTTGAGGGATGATTTCAAATCCAATATTGCTCAAGTCTAGCATTCTTAAATGAATTAATTGCCCAATTTCACTAGGTAATTTTATCATTGATGAAGATAGAAGACTAAGAATTTTAAATTCTTTAAGGACCCTATTCCATTCGTATCTTCTAAAACACACTATCAAAACACAAGGTTTGAAGTTTGGTTAAGAAAGCAAGAGATGTAGGCAATGAAGATATGACCATGGCTGTTAAATTCAACACTTCAAGATTTCTCATTCCCTCAAAAAAAGAATGTGGAATCTTCAAAAAGAAGTTATTAGTGCTATCAATAAGGAACAACATAAGATTAGGACAATCTAACCTTTTAGGAAGAATCTGAATATAACAACGATACCAGTTGATTTGGGTGCACCTTCTAAGAAAATCTTCTGTTGGCCAATCTTTCAACTGAGCATTCCTTTTCAACGTGAAAACATATTGCTCCCTAGATGCAATTTTGTGGCTACTTCATAAACAATGTCATGCATACTAAACATTTCACTTGTGTCAGTTTCAAGCAACAAACAAGAAGCCTTCAAATCACTAGTCATACTATGAAATTTGTTTCTTGCATCCTCCATTGTATTTACATGCTTGAATATATCCAAACCAATTGCACATTTAAACAAGTAACTGATCAAAGGAGATGTTCCAAGTATTCCACAAAGCAAGAACAATGGCTTCACTTCATTACTCTCCAATTATTTATAACTGATCTCCAAGGCTGAATAAGCTATTTTATTTAATCCTCTATCACCAACTGTTTCTAGTTGGTTTAAGGCATATTTCCAACAATAAATGTCCTTATTTTTTAATGCCCTTGCCACTGTCACTACAAGAACAGGCAAGCCTCCACATTTTGCAGCCACTTGTTTTGCTATGCTATGCAAATTAGTATCTTTAATAGCATCACCAACCATGACTTCAAATAAGCTCCAAGTTTCTTCTCCATTTAAAACCTCTAGCCTAAAATCCTTTTGAGTCTCCATATTTTGTAATGCATCTTGCTTTCTGGAAATTAGCAGTATTTTGCAAACCTCATGATTGATACACTCAAACTTTCCCTTTTCCTGCACTTCAACAACATCTAATGGAATTCCAATTTTCTCTAAATCAAAATTTTCCCAAATATCATCCAGAATGATAAGGATAGTTTGCTCCTTTTTTATCCTCTCACGCAGTTGGGTTGCTCTTACTAATGAGGTCTTTTCTTCAAGCTGCAAGCCTAATTGTTCTGCCAAACCACAGCTCTTGGTTGGTTGAACAACTGATTAGCTGAGTTACAACATCTGGACTGACGGAACTATAGAGCTATCCAAGAAGTAGCTGATCAGTGGTTACCCAATCTTCATATTTTGGGTTAGGAAATGATTTTTCAGAAGAGATTATAGTTTCTGAGGGACAAGGATTGGTTCCATTAATGAATCCTTCAAGACCATTACCTCTGATGATGACTGGCAACATTATAGATTTCCAAAGTAAGTAATTGTTCTTGTCCATCTTGACAGGAGCAACAAGGCTAGAGGAATTTGAAAGAAGAAGATGACTGAGAAATTTTTAACCTAGAGCCTGATGCTATTGAGTTCGTCGAGACTTGAGAACAGCATTCCATGGACCCAGCATTGAGCAAGAAGATCTCTGATACCAAGATAAACTTCAGAGAAAACAGAGTGGAGAAGAAATTCAGCTCAGAATCTTGAGTCTGATGCTAAATATATATCATTATATAGCTGTGTCTCTACAATTAACATTTACAGGTGGCAATGGATCCTATATACACGGAGCTAACCAATAGTGGTGACTATACAATTCATCAGTAAAGGGATGTATAACAGAATGAATAAAGAATATCTATGACAGCTAAGTCACCATCCTTTTGATATGTAATGCTTTTCTTAACAATGAGGATCCTCAGTAAGCATTTTACTTTGCTAAAACTTGCAAGTTATAATAAAGACATACATAGAACTTCATAGTAGTGGACCATCTGCAATACAAAAATTAGTAGGGATCAGTTTCTAAATTTTCATTGTAGCAAAGATAAAGATATCGCAATTTTTGCTACACCACATTACTTGAACTAATTACGTCTCCTCAAATAATTAAAAAAAGAAAAAGAAAAAAGAAAACCAAGACTTGTTTTTCAAAAAAGGGGTTCTCTTTTCTTAATTCTAATCCCACTACACCACTACCCTGAGTGCTTTTTGCTCTTTTGAATAATGAATATATAAATATTCTTTAGGTCTATATATCAGAAACAAATAGATCTAAGAATATATAATTATAAAGTACACTAAATAAAGAATAAAAAAGATGTAAGAAAACGGAGGAAAGAACAAGAGACAATGGAAAAGCATCTGGTCACAGGTTTGGTCCCTTTCTCTCTTATTTTTTAAGCCATAATTGGACACAAAAATTAAACGCGAAACAACAATCTAATTAATCTAAAAATTGCATTGAAGCAAGACTAAAATATTGGACACTCTTTGATTTTTTCCAAATGAATTATATAATATACGTTTAAAGAGAAAATCTTTGATTTTTTTCCAAATGTTGTAGAGAAAATCATTGGTGCCTTTTGAAGAAATCATTCTTGCACAGAAAATTTAGAAAGTGTATTATACAAGTATAATTTTTGTATTATAAATATGTATCAAATGTCAAAAAAACTATTATTGCATTTTAATCTAATTTCAAATTTTTTTTGCTCTGGAGATATATTGTGCAAATGGTAAAAAGTTAAAAGTATTTGCGAACTAAGATGGGCTAATTGGGTCTGGCCTGTATTTCAGTAGCACAACTAACGTGGGCTTGATTGGCCCGTTTTTCACAGGTCTAGCAATTATTGACAAAATTTAAATGCTGCAATATGGTTGTTACTTGCAAGAAAAAAAAAATACTAAGTGGATGGTTTCGGATATGAAAATTAGAAGAGTCTTCGATATATGTAATTCTTTAAGACTGTACAGATAAATAATATTTCAATTGTATGATACTCACATCAAATTACATAAATAATATTTAGTAACTAGTGAAATGCAATTTCAATTGGAGATTGATTAATTCTATACAGAAATTGCAAGATTAACGTGTGAGGGTAAAAATTAATTACTTATGTAACTGCAACATGATTTTTCTTTTTTGTTCGGAAATAAATGAAAATGTAATGTGTCATTTCCTATCATTATCAAGAAATTATAGAAATGTGACAAGTTAAACATATGTCCTCATACAAAGAAACATTTCTTAAAGCAGAATTCATCAATCCAATAACTCTTCAAGGAAAATGAGTTTTTTTGTTTAATTTATTTGTTGTTTTTGATGAAGGA
The DNA here is from genome assembly GCA_037074585.1 of Biancaea sappan. Lineage (NCBI taxonomy): Eukaryota > Viridiplantae > Streptophyta > Magnoliopsida > Fabales > Fabaceae > Biancaea > Biancaea sappan. The sequence goes on along the minus strand of CM073495.1, from coordinate 14,012,133 downwards.
AAATCCCATCATGGAATATACACAAGAAAAAAGAGAGAGAAAAAAAAAATTTGTCCGATCAGTGACAATGAGATTCTTTAATCCATTTAACCTTTTATTCTTAAGAACAATTTCTTCAAGAAAGGAAACGAAAAGGAAGATTGAAAGCATCCCATCTCCAGATTTTTCAGCAATGCTTTAACTTTCAAAAGCTAATGGCCAACGGGATGATCTTAACCGCGGTCAGAATCTGCGACTTCTTGCTGCTGATAAAAAATAATAATATGAATCAGCATATATATATATATATATATTCATCAGGTAGTATTTATTGGAAATATTAACTCAATTCACTTTCATTTTGTAACTGAACAAGAAAGAAAATGCACTAAATTAAATTCTATTTTTTGTAAATGCATTTTGATCATATGTGCATATAAATGCAAAAGCAAAATAAAGATTTCCGCAAACTTTTGTCATTCTAGGTGGCCCAACCTTCTTTGACCAAAGGGGAAAAAAACATGTTACTCTTTTTTTTTTAATGAAATATAATTGATCTTCAATCCCCACATAATTAAGCCATATAATTAAAATAATCCTGATATAGCGTGCAAGCGCTCCATTCAATACCTAACATACAAATTAATCTTCTAAAACCCAAAATGCAACTTTAACAAAACAATGAAAAAAAATGACGTCAACAAATTACGGAAGTTTTACTTTTGATTCTCCTCGAAGTTTTCAAGCTTGCCACAATTTTTAAAGAAAATAAATAGCTAAAAGAGAGAAGTGAAAGGAAATAATCCAAAAATTAGAGAAGTAAATTAATGATAAGGAAAACAATAACGTTCCCACGAATCAAATAAATTAAATGTCATCATATATAAATTAATCATAATCTTTTAAGTTCCCATTATGCAATTTGTTCTTAATAATACAACAGTTTTTTTTCATTGTTTGGTTTACTTGATTCAATACGAGAATTACTCTTCTTCGATTTATAAAATAATAATGGTTCTTCCTTTATTCCTTAAGCACACAAACCTGGAAAACATGAATATATTGAAGAAACTAGTCAATTTTGCTTTTCACGTACCTTTTCTATGAACAACTGATTGATAGTGGTATTAATGTCTCCTTTCCAGAGCTTTGTTCCATTTTTCACTTCTACTACAGTCAACATTGGGGCCACAATGACTCCTGATGTGAAATTCTGCAATCTGGGACATCCAGTAATTTTTAATTTTTTCAAAGATGAAAATATCAATTTACGTTTTGCTAAGCAGAAGCTTTTGAAGCTTGATAAACACGTTAATTTTAAATACTTCAAACTTTCGAATGCTATTTCATCTCGTGTTTCATCTTCCTCTTTCATCACAATTTGTTCAAGTGAACTGCACTCTATTATCTTCATTGTTGTTAAATTGACCAGACTTCTTGCTGCGGGTGAAGCAATTAAATGTGTCAATCCATCGCATTTTTCTATCTCTAAATATGTCAAGTGACCAAAGCTTGCAGAGGAAGGCACCAAGTGCTTCAAATTGGAACAATGGATGACAAATAATCTTTCAAGAAAGTCAAGGATTGGGTCAATTTGGCTGCCTTCTTTACATATATGTTGAAGTTCGGGTAACTGAGTTAGTTCCAAATGCTTGAGCCTAGTATGAACATTGTTGTTTCCTTGATTGGAAGCAAGTCTATCATCTTGGAATACCTGCTTGAAGGAACTGCACTCAACAACTAGTGTCTCAAGGCACGGTGCGTTTTGTAAAACCCAATCCGGAAATGTTATTTGTTCATCCTCAAACTCGGATACCCGAAGCACTTTTAGTCTGGCAAAAAGTTCCCCTAAATATTGGCCTCGCACTATCATGTTGGCAACTTCTATGTTTAGTGTCAATTCCTCCAAGTTGGGAATCACCTATATATCAAATGTACAATATTAGTTAATAATTACAGCTCAAGTTGTTTATGAATCAAAATTTATTTCTTGTTAGGATATCTTACTTGTCATAAGAAATTTAATTATGTTGGATTATGTATACTAAAAACCATTCTAAGAATCAGTTGCAATTCTCTACATAAATCTACATTTTCTTGAAATTTTTTAAACCATGCAAAGCAAACACTCAGAATTTGCGAAAATTGTAACACATACCTTTTCAACCAAAGTAGGAGGGTCCTTAGGTTGGATATCAACACTTGAAGCTTCTAACGTCTTCAATCGCTGGTGGTCTTGCTTCCAAATGTGCTTTAGATTAGCTAGATTTGCAACAGTTATTTTTTTCAACTGAATGGTTTCTTTCACAACTACTTCACTTTCATTCATATCACCCAAATCAAACACAGCTTCTAATGAATCGCAATTCCTTACTTCTAGTTCTTCCAAATTAGAAAGTGCTTGTAGTATATTTAAAGGAAGAAGAACATTTGATAACCAATAGCATCCTTGCACCACCAATGATTTCAAATTAGAAAATGGTTTGTGCTCAATTGGCTTGTACCACAATTCTTTCAACTCTGGATATTTTGAAAGCTCCAAGTGCTTGAAGCCATAGAATGCAATCTATATACAGAAGAATTGATGGGAACCATCAAAATTTAAGCACGCTGAAACAAATTAATAAACTTTGAACACTAGCCACTTCAACTTAAAGAAAATAAATAGCTATAAGAGAGAACTGAAAGGAAATCATCCTAAATTTAGAGAAGTAAATTAATGATAAAGAAAACAATAATGTCTTGGAACTAAAATTTGTGCATTTCAACGTTGCACCACATGTAATTGGGGAGAGAGAGAATGTGAGTGAGAGAGTAATATTGCAAGGATGAAATAAAAAATGTGAACCAAGAAGGCAGATTTGTAGTTAAAAAAATTAATTTGAAATTAATTGATTCTTTCTAAACAAATAAATAAGTGTGGTCAAAATTAAGAAGCCATGTTTAAATAATTTAAGAAGGGAAAAAAAAAAAGTGAGACTGTGGCAATATGCCTATCTTACAATTTCACATACCTTTTCCATGAACAGTTGATTGATGGTGGTATTAAGGTCTCTTTGCCAGCGCTTTGTTCCATTTTCCACTTCTACTACAGTCAGTATTGAGGCTACAACAACTCCTGATGTGAAATTATGCAATCTGGGGCATCCAATAATTTTTAATTTTTCCAAAGATGAAAATATCAATTTATGTTTTGCTAAGCAGAAGCTTTTGAAACTTGATAAACACGTCAGTTTCAAATACTCCAAGTTTTCGAATGCTATTTCATCTTTTGTCTCATCTCCCTCTTTCGTCACAATTTGTCCAAGTGAACTACACTCTTTTATCTTCATTGTTGTTAAATTGACCAGACTTCTTGCTGTGGGTGAAGCAATTAAGTATGTCAATCCATCGCATTTTTCTATCTGTAAACATGTCAAGTGACCAAAGCTTGCAGAGGAAGGCACCAAGTGCTTCAAATTGGAACAATGGTGGACAAATATTATTTCAAGAAAGTCAAGGATTGGGTTACTTTGGCTTCCTTCTTTACATATATGCTGAAGTTCGGGTAACTCTAATAGTGACAACGTCTTAAGCCTAGTATGAACATTGTTGTTTTCTTGATTGGAAGCAAGTCTATCATCTTGGAAGACGTGCCTGAAGGAACTACACTGAACAAATAGACTCTCAAGGCACGGTGCGTTTTCTAAAACCCAATCCGGAAATGTTATTTGTTCATCCTCAAACTCGGATACCCAAAGCAATTTTAGTCTGGCAAAAAGTTCCCCTGAATATTGGCCTTGCGGGATAATGTTGGCAACTTTTATGTTTAGTGTCAATTCCTCCAAGTTGGGAATCACCTATATATCAAATGTACAACATTAGTTAATAATTACAGCTCAAGTTGTTTATGAATCAAAATATTTGTAGTAGGAAAAAAGGCAATTGGTACCTCCTCAACTATGAAAAGAGGTTGCTCCCTTGATTGCCTTATGGCCATTGAGTTTCCATCACCCATAACTCCTCTTTCTTGGGAGTTCATGAACTGTGTTGTGAATAACTCTAATTTGTTACAATTGACCATGTGAATGGCTTTCAAAGAGGGACATGCCAAACTGTAATTCCCTGGATAAAACCCTTGCAGTTCTTCCAGATTAATGAGTTTCAAAGAGAAGAGATGCTTAAACACAAAAGTGGCAGCTCCGTCTACAGGTTCTTTATTTGCAACAATTTCCTTTATCCCACACCAAGCTACTCTGATTTTCTCAAGGGATAGAAGATCCATTGCAATGTGGAATGGGAAAAGGTATTCCAAGTCTTTACAATGCTCAACAATCAGAACTTGTAGGTTGTAAAAGCCAACTTTTTTCTGAGGAACTCCACTCTGAGTCTGTTTTAGCATTGGCGAACAAAGATTTGGTTCCTTCAAAATATAACATGAAATATATTTTTATAAATAATTCACAATAATTATAGGATAGAGCATTCTATTTTAAGTTTCCCGACTTAAGCTACTGCACACTTATTATAAATGTAAAATGTAAGCTCCCCACTTCCTTGGTTCTTAGCGTTGAACTACTGAACTATTTTAACCCTCCCTTTTTTTTAACTAATTTTTTTTTTTGATTTACCAATTGGTCTAAATGAAATAAATATATTTCAACACTCAACATGGATAATAAACCTCATGTTACAAGAGAATAAAGGTTTTTTTTAATCACTATTTATCAATTAAATTAATTTAACTACACATGCAGAAAGGGTACCTTTTAGTATCAGAAAGATATTTGGTAAAGTATTTAACTATGAAAGATCTTAAATATCAACATTTTAGTCCTTTCATAGGCATATGCACGGATTAATTACTATTGGTTTTTTAATCTTTTAGGGACTATTTAAATTTCTTTTTGAATTTTTCAGATTTTAAACAATAATGGTTTGTGATATTTGTCCATAGAGCCGTTAGGTTTTCAAATTGATTGACACATAGGTAAAGGCTTGGCTTTTTAAAGACTTTTAAAACAACTAATTATTCTTTAAATGAAGTATTCAAGGACGAGGATGAAAATTACAAGCTACATCTTCTCTCTGTTACCTTTCCCCTAAGACTCTCCTTCTCTCTCCTTCTCTCTGTTACTTTTCTGTTAAAAGTTGCTTTGTTTCTTTAATTTCATATTCCATTTTGTTGTACTATGCTCGACAGTGATTTATGTGAGAATAATACCTGTGACTGTAAACTTTCTTTTTCTGTACTGTTACTGTAAGTAATAATACAGTGGAGGGCTAAATTAAATGAATAAGTCTAATGCTGGCTACAAGTATTATTCTTGAAAGTATCAATGATTTCTAAGACTCAAATAAAACTCAAAGACACTACAAAATAGATTATATTATATGAATTTTAACAATTATAAGAATTGACATGAGATATGATTATCACGGCCCTCGATCATAGACCACACAAGACCATTTTGAGGGGTGTTAATATCAAAATTTATTTCTTGTTAGGATATCTTACTTGTCGTAAGAAATTTAATTATGTTGGATTATGTATACTAAAAACCATTCTAAGAATCAGTTGCAATTCTCTACATAAATCTACATTTTCTTGAAACATTTTAAACCATGCAAACACTCAGAATTTCCAAAAATTGTAACACATACCTTTTCAACCATAGTAGTAGGGTCCTTAGGTTGGATACCAACACTTGAAGCTTCTAACGTCTTCAATCGCTGGTGGTCACCACCAACATACTCCTCCCTTGAATTATCAAAACTAAAAATTTCCTGAGTGTCTTGCTTCCATATGTGCTTCAGATTAGCTAGATTTGCAATAGTTATTTTTTTCAACTGAAGGGTTTCTTTCATAACTACTTCACTTTCATTCATACCACCCAATTCAAACACAGCTGCCAATGAATTGCAATTCCTTACTTCCAGTTCTTCCAAATTAGAAAGTGCTTGTAATATATTTAAAGGAAGAAGAACATTTGATAACCAATCACATTTCTTTATTTCAAGTAGTCTAAGATTTTTAAGACTTTTAATCATGGAAGATGTAGAAGATGAGAATAAGTACTTAAGGCTACCACAGTCCTCTACAATCAAATTAGCCAAATTTGAGTGCAATCAATTTGAGCAAAATTTGGGATGATGATCAGCTTTGCTTAGAATTCTCTACATAAATCTACATTTTCTTGAAACATTTTAAACCATGCAAACACTCAGAATTTCCAAAAATTGTAACACATACCTTTTCAACCATAGTAGTAGGGTCCTTAGGTTGGATACCAACACTTGAAGCTTCTAACGTCTTCAATCGCTGGTGGTCACCACCAACATACTCCTCCCTTGAATTATCAAAACTAAAAATTTCCTGAGTGTCTTGCTTCCATATGTGTTTCAGATTAGCTAGATTTGCAATAGTTATTTTTTTCAACTGAAGGGTTTCTTTCATAACTACTTCACTTTCATTCATACCACCCAATTCAAACACAGCTGCCAATGAATTGCAATTCCTTACTTCCAGTTCTTCCAAATTAGAAAGTGCTTGTAATATATTTAAAGGAAGAAGAACATTTGATAACCAATCACATTTCTTTATTTCAAGTAGTCTAAGATTTTTAAGACTTTTAATCATGGAAGATGTAGAAGATGAGAATAAGTACTTAAGGCTACCACAGTCCTCTACAATCAAATTAGCCAAATTTGGAAAAGAATAGGCTAAGCAAAGCTGATCATCATCCCAAATTTTGCTCAAATTGATTGCACTCAACTTAAGAGTCTCCAAATTTGGACATACAACCTACAAAAAAAAATATTAGCCTTGTGAAAGAACTACAATAGTTCACAAAATCACCATCTTTAGGAAGCGTTTTATTTTAAGGTATTAAAATATGACCAATTCACCAAATTGTATTTATTTATTTACAAAGTAAATGAGTAGAGACTAGAGATTGTATTCTTGACATGGAATATGTATCAATCTTGAAATCATGCTATTGGAACTACTAATAAATTTGTCAATGGCATTTTGGTATTTTATTTTCGCGATGTTGTAGGAGTTGACTCGTATCCTAGAATTGTCCAGGAAGCATTCCCCAAATTAAAATAGCATCCTTTAAAGCCATTTTGCCTAAATGATCGATGACATTTTGGGGTTAAGAAAAATGCCATCTAAACAAGTTCGAATTATGACTTAACAATAATTTGTGCTAATTAGGAAAAATTTACCTAAATGAGAAACCATTTTGACTTAGAAAATGTTTTTAAGAAACCAAGTTGAAAGATCTCATCTTTAGAGGATCTTATTGAATAAATATTCTAAATCATAAATTCACTCAATAATTAATGCAGAATTTACTTTCCAAAAAAAAAAAGAGGACACTTTAAAAGTTTTGATAATATGTATTTATTGTTATATTAATTCTTTTTTTTTCAATTTTAAATACAATAGGAACTTGATATTTACTTCATATTTAACACTTGGATAAATCAAAATCACTTCCTATATTTGATATTAAAAAAATGAAAGGGTGTCAATTTTGGTGTCAATTTTCACATAATATACATATATAAACACACACACACACATATATATATATATATATATATATAAACACACACACACACACACACATATATATATATATATATATATAAACACACACACACACACACACACACATATATATATATATCAATGTTGTATGACCCAAAAACCGGCGACTAGGTGGCTGGCTCGGTCTGGGTCAAAAGATTAAACCGGGCTACACACGGCTTGACCAAGACCCTACCGACCCGACCGGGTCTTGGACGACCCGGGTAATCCGATGACCTGTAACATGGATTTTTTTTTTCAGTAGCACTTTTTTAATTTACTTTACTAATAGGAATAATATTTTTAGAAAAATATAAGCATTTTAATTGTTTTATAAATTATTATAGATGTTTAAGACTTTTAATGTATAAATTATTATGTTTGGATGATTTTATTTATTACTTTATGAATTATTATAAATATTTATGACTTTATATTTGAATTATTATAAATGTTTATAAATTATTATGTATATTGATGACTTTGAATTGTGAAAATTGCATGTAAATTATTTATTTTACTTATTTTTGAATTTATTTATAAAGACATATAGGTATATATATATAATTTTAATTTTTTTAATTTATTTATCTGGGTCAAAAATTAACCATGTGACCCAGCGGCTGGACCAAGAATCCAATGACTCGAAAGCTTATCCGAATCAATGGCCAGCCGGTTCTGACAGCATTGATATATATATATATATATATACACACACAGAATGTGGGACCGCCTACACCGTAAGTGCGAATCCTAATAATCCACAGACATTACACATATATCCAATCTACACATTTATGAAAAAATATATAATTTTTTGGTTTGCAAAGGAGATACAGGACTTGATATTTTGTTTCAAGTGAAAACGTTGCAACTCAATTACGGAACATAATTTTAACATCATTTGAAGAAGGGATTTAGAATGGCTTAGGTTTTAGAAGATATTATAAGATTTCTGTTTCTTATTATTTATTTATATTTTTATTTTTTTAACAATTAGAAAAATAAATTACTTGTAAATCAAAATGCACTTTTTGCTTTCGTCTAGAAAAGTCAAAAACCCTAAAAACTTGTCAAAACTAGCTAAACTGAAAACTGAAAAGAAATACGAAATTGGATTGAAATGGCCGTAACTACAACTATTATCATTAGACATAAGATCAAGTACACATATTTTTGTAACGAATTATCATTAGATATATTCATTTTCTAAATTTAAACAAGTATAATTTCTTTTTCTCTTGATCAATTTTTACAAATATACTATAAAGTTAAATTTTATAACTTTATATTTATGTATAAAAAATTGTTTAAATGTAAAATCAGTGTTATAAAGCTGCCTGCCATACATTTCAGCTCAAGTATTTATTAATTTCAAAATATAGTAGGAAGATATGAAAATCTCAACTATTTATAAACATACCCTGTAGTGTTTATTATTATAGAGCCTCATTTTAACACATTTGAAATGCTAATTAACAAAGGGGGAAAAAAGAAGCAAAACTACATATATAATCTAAAACTCCAACTAGAATTGGCAACAAGGTATATAAAAAGATTATTACAATGACAAATGCTTAAGTGATCTATTTTAGCCTATTAGATATCTTATGTAAATATCGGAATTATAGGTGAACACAGAAAAATAAAAATCAACAAGTGATATATTGTGAGTATGTGCAAGTCATAAAAAATGTGAAATATAGTAATAAAATAGAAGGAAAGTACCTTGGCATTGAAAAATGATGTTTGAATTTTAGTCCTCAATGATCCACTCTCTACCTTGATTGTAGAAGACATAAAGTCACTAGAGTAGAAATTATCAATCATTGGTAAATATTGTAAAGTCAATGAGCATAGTCGAATAAACTCAACCTTGTCAGTTGTTTTGTCATTGTCCATGCTTTCCATGGAAATAATATTTTTCATAGAATTGCATTGAGAAACTTCAATCTCAAGAAGTTGGGAAAGCACCTTAACCATTGAAACCGAGAAGAGATATTCCAATTGGTCACATTGTTTGACTTTGATGACCCTAAGTTTGCCAAAGGAATTATTAATAAATGAGCCATGACATATCTTCTCCAGATTCATCAGATTATGAAGTACAAGTGTCTCCAACTTTGGAAAGAAAACATGAGATCGATTTCTCTCCACTGAGTTAAGAATGTGGTGAAGTTCTACATTATTTTGAATGTGGAGGTGCTTTAACAATGGGAATCCTTCTCCATTCAAATGATCTAAGTACAAATCCTCCACTTTTTTTATCAGTGTTTGAATCCCGTGATCCAAATGAATGTTGGTTTTGAGCTTGAGCTTCAATAATCTCGGGGCCTCATGCTCATCAGACCATTCCCATATATCTCCTATAACTATTTTATATCTATCTAGCTTCTCAAACATTATGCTCCTTGGTAGCATCCAAGCCTCAATAATTTGAATTTCTAAAGTAGTCAAGTTCCTCAAATGTTGAAGCTCGGCAAGGCTAGCATTTCCATTTTCCATAACTGAATTTTGTAACTCCCACTTAATGGAGGTGTTGCCCATGTATAACTCCTCCAATTCAGCCAAGTTAGATATGACACCTGAGGGGATAATTTCAAATCTAGCGTCTCTCAAGTCAAGCATTCTCAAATGAATTAATTGCCCAATTTCACTAGGTAATTCTTTCATTGATGAAAGTAAAAGGCTGAGAATTTTTAAATTCTTTAAGGACCCTATTCCAGCCATGTCTTCTAAAACACATTGATCCAAACACAAGGTCTGAAGTTTCGTTAAGAAAGCAAGAGATGTAGGCAATGAAGACATGTTCATACCCGTTAAACCAGCACTTCAAGATTTCTCATTCCCTCAAAAAAAGAATGGGGAATCTTCAAAGAGTGATTACTGTTATCAATATGGAAAAACTTTAGATTAGGACAATCTAACCTTTCAGGAAATTTCTGAATATAGCAATGGATCAAGACAATCTGGGTACATCTTTTGAAAAAATCCTCTGTTGGCCAATCTTTCAAATGAGTATTCATTTTTGACATAAAAACATTTTGATCCCTAGATGCAATTTCGGTGGCTACTTCACAAACAATGTCATGCATTCTAACCCTTTTACTTGTGTCAGTTTCAAGCAACAAACAAGAAGCCTTCAAATCACTAATCATACTATGAAATTTATTTCTTGCATCTTCCATGGTATTTACATGTTTGAATATACCTAAGCCAAATCCATATTTGAACAAGTCACTAATTAAAGGAGATGTTCCAAGTATTCCACATAGCAAGAATAATGACTTGACTTTATTACTCTCCAATTGTTTATAACTGAACTCCAAGGCTGAATAAGCTATTCCATTTAATCCTCCATCACCAATTGTTTCTAGTTGGTGTAAGGCATCTTTCCAACAATAAATGTCCTTATATTTTAATGCTTTTGCCACCGTTACTACGAGAACAGGCAAGCCTCCACATTTTGCGGCCACTTGGTTTGCTATGCTATGGAAATTAGCATCTTTAATAGCATCACCAACCATGACTTCAAATAAGCTCCAAGTTTCTTCTCCATTTAAAACTTCTAGCCTAAAATCCTTTTGAGTCTCCATATTTTGTAAAGTACCTTGCTTTCGGGAAATTAGCAGTATTTTGCAAACCTCATGATTGATACGCTCAAACTTTCCCTTTTCCTGCACTTCAACAACATCTAAAGGAATTCCAATTTTCTCTAAATCAAATTTTTCCCAAATATCATCCAAAATGATAAGGATAGTTTGCTCTTTTTTTATCCTCTCACGCAGTCGGGTTGCTCTTACTAGTGAGGTATTTTCTTCAAATTGCAAGCCCAATTGTTCTGCAATCTCATCTTGAATTCTTTTGAGATCTAGAGTTTGGGTTACATCTGCCATAACCACAGCGTCAAACAACTTGTCATCCTTAACTTGCTTAGCAACTTCTTTCACTATAGTAGTCTTCCCCACACCACTTAAACCATAGACCCCTATTTTGCTTACTGTGGGATCTTTCAAAGCCAACACTATGTCCTCCTTCATTCTGTTCCTTGACACAAGCTTTTCAATTCCTCTTGTAGTGGAAGCAACACTTACTACATCTAGAAGAGGAAGGTACCCAATTCGGCCAAATTTCCCCTTTCCCTGCACTTCTGTAATATTTCTTGCCATTTTCTTTGCTTTTCTACTAAGCTGATGTTGTGACTTCAAGTTACAAAAAGACCATCTAGAGCACCCCACATTAGCACGACATGGATCTTCACTAAGTTTATTTGCTGCTTCTATAATCTCTTCCACTTTGGTCAGCCAGTTTCGCACATCAGCTTCAATCTCTTTTCCATTTCTTATTTCTGCTTTAATTTCATGACTGATACGCTCCTTTGCTCCCCCTAACTCCTTAACTTGATCCTTTAACTCCTCAAAATTGCTTTTGTAGTAAATCAAATAGCCCACTTGCTTTCCAATGGGGACGACAGTATACTTTGCTATTTTTGCAGCAATGGAAATGAGAATATCCATTGGTGCTTCCTAATTTGGTTTGCAGGAAGAATAAAAATCCATATGAGATTGAGAGGAGAAAAATCGGAAATGATTACAAAACAAAAAACAGCATCACGTACCCTTCTTTGAAATATCAATTAGGCTTGTCGTAGCCTGAAATTTTCTATTTTGCCCTGCTCTGTTAGGAAAATCTATTGGGAAAAACACACATTTCCCCCTTGAAAAATACCTTGGCACAAATAAAACAGAGAAATAACAGGAAACAATACTTACAATCACAACACAAGAAAATAACGTGGAAACTCCAAAATTGGAGAAAAAACCACGACCGTTGTCAAAGACAACCAGAGAAAATACTATGTGTAAATTTTTACAACACACAGAAACTTCTCTTAAATACCCGGTACCCAATACTAGATACCAACTGATACCCAAATACACCCACACACTCTCAAGCATGTATTTAACTTATATCTCTCATCACTCTAGAACAAGAGTATAAAGAAAGAAAGAATTAAATACAAGCTAATGTGTCTTGTATTGGTACAAATATTACAAAGAGACAAGACTTCTATATATAACCTCCATTCTTCACAACATTTAGCATTCTGGGCGATGTGGGACTTCCTTCTTCACATTGCAAATTTTCTTCTGTGGGTCCCACCATTTTCAATCAATATTTTCAACAAATCTCCACCTTGATTGAAAGTAACCACATCTACTGATTCATTGTCTATAACGACAATCATAGTTCCAAGAACTACCATACTCCACCATAAAAGAGTATATCCACCTAGAATTAACCAATTCTAGGAATTTCACCTCGGCACATGTTGAAAAATTCCTGCTGAAAAATTTATGGTGCAACTTCCAATGTTGGCTCTCCTTGGAAGTTCTTCAGCCATCGACATCATCCCACTACACATCTTGCATCAATGCCAACCAATGCCCATGTGCAATTGTGGACCCGCTAGTAGCAACTCATCCTCTTCCATGGCAACGCGGACATGCCATGAGGATTCAAACTTCTCACTTTTTAGAGAAATTCCTCCCCCGCAATAAGAGAGACAGAGTTTGCATCTTCCTCGGAGCCTTTTGCCGAACCTGCTCCACCTGGACAATTTCTCTTTACATGTCCAGACTGTCCACATTTCCAGCAAGTCACGTTCTTACCCATATTCTTCTTCCCTTTACTCCCACTTCTAGCTACCGCCATTGAGTCTGACGAAGGTATAGAGCGACCCTCACATTTTAACCTTCTTTCCTCAGAAATAATTTTATTGGCAACTTCTTCGAAGTTTAGAGTCTCCTTCCCATACATCAAAATGTGTTTCATGTTCTCATAGGAAGACGGAAGAGACCATATGAGCCTTAACGCTTTATCTTCATCATCAACTTTGACTCCGATAGCCTCTAGTTCAGATATGATACCATTGAGAGCACTGAGATGATCTGATATTTTTGTACCTTCTTCCATACGAAGCGTATGAAATTGCTCCTTCAGTAACAATCGATTTGAGATACCCTTTTCCTGATACAACCCTTCGAGCTTCTCCCAGAGTTCTTTAGCTGTTGATATTCCTTGCACATTTGCAAGAACATTCTTGGCCAGGCACAGACGAATTGCACTTGTCGCTCTCAAATCTAGTTCCTCCCAATCCTCATCGCTCATACTAGATCCGCTCTTTTTAGAATCCTTACTGGAAACCTTCCCCTTCAACGCCTTGTATAACCCAGATTGTATCAGCACGTCCTTGACTTGTACTTGCCACAAGCCAAAATTGATCCTCCCATCAAATTTCTCTATGTCAAATCTCATCGCGCTGGAAAAATTTGACATTGCAACTGTATACTGGAATAGTGAACACAATTGTAAATAGTACACCAGATAAGTTCTCAGGAAAGAGAGGTTGGTCACAATGGACACCCTTAAGTACCTAGTCTTTCCTTAGCCAGAACTTTCCTAGACATGCACTTTCACAATACCACACTTCATTCCAGTAACCCAGCAACCAAGAACAATCTTCAAGCAACTGGGAACAATTCTTTTCTGATTGTGGAAGATCAGACAAAGCTGCAACCACTACTAGAAAAATGAAATTTAGTGACGAAATTTAGTGATGAACCAGTATCCGTCACTAATTTTTCAAAATTTGTGACGGATTAGTGACGGAGTTTATATCTATCACTAAACATGAGAATTTGTGACGGATTCAGGACGTCACTAAAATCCGTCACTAATATTATATTTTAGTGACGGATTAGTGACAGATCGGAGTAATATGATTTTTTTTCTTGAAATGTAGTTTATTTGTGATCGAGACTGTTCGTCACTAAAATCCGTCACTAATATTATATTTTAGTGACAGATTAGTGACGGGTTGAAATAATATAATTTTTTCCTTAAATATATAATTTGTTTGTGACAGAATATGATTTGTCACAAATTTTGTGACAGAATATCATCCGTCACAAATTTTGTGACAGATATTCTGTCACAATATTTTTTTCAATTTTAAATTAAAAAAATTTCATTTTATGTTTATATATAATATATATATATATAATATTCTAATACTTTTGCTTGATATATTAGTAATTTTTTCATTGGCTAAAAAATTTATAATAATATATTTTCCTAGTGTGGTATAGGTCATATTTGATTTTTCATTTTCAAATTAATGATTATAAAAATTATAAAAGTTTGTATACAAAAAAAGAAAATTACTATTTAACAAGCCCATTTGTTTTAAAAAAAAAGTGGTCCGTATGCACATGCAAGTGGGTATGGGCTTCAAAAAGTAGTTCGTTTAATAATCGAGCCTAGTTAGAATGTTTAACACTACTAGATGTCACTTAAGATAAGTTATGACTGAGGTGGTATGATATGATAAAAGGATAATGATGTGTATGTTACCAATTAGTTGACTTAATAAAGAGTTAGACAGATGGGTTCTTTTGTAACAACTAAAAAATTTAGGGAGTTAAGGTGTTTGGACCCTTAAATTTAGGGAGTTTTGTTTATTTTGACACTTTTATTTCAGGGTTGAAAGATTTAACTCTTAAAATTTGTCTTATATTGCAATATGAGAATCTTGTATAAAAGTGGATGGTTTTGAGTTAAACATGTCCTAAATTGGATTAGGCCTAAATTTGACCCAAATTTATGTTCAAACTTAATATTTTTGATTAAATTATTTTAATAATTAGATAAAAACCGATTAGATTATGGTTAGATTCACTATTAAATTGTCAAACTTGAGGAGCTATGTGATTATTTAAGTGCCAAAATTAGATTGTGCATTTAAATTTCAAATTGACTTAGGTAACGGGCAACCCTAGACTATTGATGTTTAGATGTTAAAATATGCCCTTTATTTTTTAATTTTTTTAAATGTTCTATATTTTAAAAGAAATTTTAATATTTATTTTAAAATTGAATACATTTAAATGACTATAAATTTTAATTAATTTTTAGTTTGAGCAATATTCATTTCTTTTCTATTCATTTTTTTATTTAAAGAATTGACAAAGAAAAAAATGGAAATAGAAAACATTCAATATTAAATTTAAAATTTTCAGAATTTAATTTTTATTTAAACAATTGATAAAGAAAAAATAGAAATTTAAAATAAATAAATAGTTAAATGTAATATTTGGTTTATGTAAAACTTGCTTAAAAGCAATTTTCAGTTAGAACTTGAAATAATTCTAGCATTATACTTTTATTACATAGCTATTCTCACCTACTTAACACACAAACTCGAGAGCATATATAATTTTTTTTGTCACTAATACATATAAAAATAACAATTTAATTTACAATATTTAAGATAATTCTAAAATCTTAATTCTTCTTAAATTAATTAATTAATTTTTTCATAGTAAGCTATTACCTTTACCCATAATTATAGACTGTGGGTAAAATCTATATAAATAATATTTAGTGCCTTTTATGGTATTATTTTAAATTATTTTAAAATAAATTTCAAATTTAAATTTTTTATTTTATTTATTGATATTTTATCTACAATAGTCATTTTACCCATGACAAAGAATTGTGGGTAAAAGCCCCCCAAAAAAATTTTGACATTCCCGCTCATGAAAATTTATTCTCGCCTAAACATTCCCTCTTCTTTGCTTTGTTTCATTTTATTCTCGCGCAATCATCCCCGCCCCCAATTTATCTCTTTCTCTTATTTCCAGCATACCTCTCGCGTCGACTCCATCCCTCCAAGCGAGTGGGAAGACTGGTCTGCCCCTTCTCTCCCCCTCCCAACTCCATCCCATCAGGCAGCATCTGAACATGGGTCTGGCGAGCGGTCTGGCGTTCGGGCAAGAGCCGACGAGAGAGAAGTCCGGACTCTCTTTGACGCCGAGACGATCTACTCAGTCTCCAGCTTCTTCCGGTGCTCCATATCCCGAGACGACGTTACATTCCAGGATCTGATCAGAAAACGTTCGCCACCGAGTTCACTGTTCAACCTCTGGCTTGACAGCGTTACCTTCCAGCATCTAGATCTGGTCCGACAGAGTCATCACAGAAGGAGGGAATTATATGAACGACAAGGTTTTGGAGGAAGTCGATGGAGGGAGGGAGGGATTGGAGGAAGGCGAAGGTAGGGAAGATGCAGGTGACGCAGAACACTGGGATTGGAGGAAGGCGACGATGGGATTGGAGGAGCCGTTTTGAGAACTCAACCATGGAGGCTTGGTGGCTGAACGCTGGGATTGAAATTACTGCCACGTAAGTAATTGGTTTCTCCATGGAATCAATTTGTGTGTGGTTTGAGTTTGTGTATGACTTAGTTGCCAATTTACATGAATTTGACTCACACTGGATTCTTTGTTTTCTTGTAATTTGCTTACGAATTTGTTGTAAACTAGAGTCAATTCATAAAATTTCAATTCATGTTTCTTTTTCTTTTTCCCCTGTGTGAGAATTTTGCTAACTGACCTACGTGAGAATTCTGCTGAATGAGAAAAATAATCAAGAATGGTTGGTTTCGTATATTAGTCTAAATTGAAGTGAAATTGCTAAGATTTTAGTAAAAGATATGTGCTTATCTTCAAACGCTGATTGAAGAGCGTCTAGGAAATTTTAAGCTGCCCTTGGTGAAAAATTAAATAAGGTACGGTCACTTCTCTTTTTTCTCCTTCTTACTTATGACTTTGCTGATGTGTGGGCTGAATGGTTTTAACTGGTGCAGTGGTCAGTGGATGAAAATAGAAATTTGGATTTCCAAAGTTGATTTCTGGTTGAGTTGGCAGCTTGGTAAGATTAGGAAATGTGAAACTTAAATTGATAAGATGATTTGTGAGTTTAAGTTTTAATCCTTCATGGTAATCCTTTTATTGCTATTCAAGTGCCTACGGATTTCATGTTCTTAGAAAGGATAAAAGTCTAAATATCAATTTTTTTCCATTGGTTATACTGGTTAATATTTTCTAATCCAGAGCAAGAGAATAATTCTAGGCCAACTATTTTTTTTGCACCATTTTTGCTTTTCTTGGACATTCTTTTTAGGCCATTTTAGAAACTTTTTGGGCTAATTGTGTTTTGGGCCTACTCATTGCCAGTTTTCAAAAATAGTATTTTAGGTAAGTTGAATGAAATTGGTTTATCTAAAATTTATATTCTTGGCTATATTGTAAAATTTATATCACTTTTGCATTTTCATGTCTTGTTCTTGATTTCTGCACATTTCACCATGCTTAATGTTGTTGTTTACAAATGTTTGCAATTGCTTAGATAACCCAGACACTTTTAATATAGTCTTAGAATACAACGTTGTCCATTTGAAATGAAATTCATAAATCTTGAAGTGGAATGTAATTTCCTCTCTTGGAACATACTTGCGGAAATAATTTTAATAAATGTGGAAGTCTTCTTACACGAAATCCTCTAATAGATTTCACTAAACTGAAATGAAATAGACTTTGTTTTAGTTGTTTATATCCGATTACAAAGTAACACAGATGACATCTTAATTCACTGAAAATGAGATATGTAGTTTTTTTTATTTTTTTTATTGGGCAGTTTAACACATGACAAGCTTTTTCTTTAAACTCTTTTTTGTTTTAGAATGATGAAAACTGAGGTTTATCTATTTATTTTTTCTACCTTGGAATATGTTGATATCTAATTCTATTTTCTTTATATATGATCAGTGTACCACAATATAATAACTTCTTTGCAAACTAATCATTGGAGCAAAATATGATGTTGCTATACCCCTAATAATGACTGTTACTGCAGGAAAGGATTGGTGTGACCAGAATTTGATAGATTGCTTGGGGATGTGTAAGTATCAAAGTTATAAATCAATATGAAGACATTAATTATTACTTGATTATATTAACTTAGTGCATATAAGCTCCCTGTTTTTCATCTATAGATGGCAACTAATTGTTAAATTGTTTCAAGTCAATATACATTCTTTTGGTTTCAATTTCGATTATGTTTTGTTATGATTGTTTAATATTTTCATATATGTTCCACGCCAATACTTGTTACATAAATAACATCCAGTTTTCCAGCTATCAAATATTTTTTAAAAGAAATGTAAAATGAAAGTTTATTAACTCTTCTATTATAAATGCAGCTTTTTGAGCAATAGAGTGGAGAGGGTTTTGGTCAAGCAACAAACTCTATTATTTTGTAATCAAGACAAGAAGGGAGGACGACGATGACACTAAAGATTCATGATGTCTTATGTTGTATTGAAAATTTTTTAGACTTATGTTGTTTGTAATATTTTGTTTGCATTAAGGCTTGTTGTGTATCAAAGTCTACTTTTTATATATCAATAAATAAATTATTTCTAAATTAAATTTGCAAGTTTAAATGTGGATTATTGTATCTTTTAGGGCTGTATAAGAAAAAGTAGAGAAATAAAATAAAAAAGGACCTATAAATTTAAATTATTAAACTGACTCTTTTAGTGGCGGTTTCATTTAACCGTCACTAAAAGTTTTAATTTTAGTAGGACTTTTAATGGCGGTTTTTAGAAATACAATTAATGCTTGATTTAGTGACAGAATGTTGATATTTAGTAACAGACCATCCGTCACTGATTTAGTGACGGAACAATCTGTCACAAAATTAGTGACGGAAAGTCTGTCACAAAATTAGTGAGGGACGTAGTCTGTCACAAAATTTGTGACGAACGAATTCCGTCACTAAATTTGTGACAGACAAATTCGGTCACTAAATTTGTGACAGACAAATTCCGTCACTAATTTAGTGACGGAATTTGTGTTCCGTCACAAACATGGTTTGTGACGCACGTTTCACCCTCGGATTTTGTGACGGACATTTCGTCACAAAATCCTGATTTTGTGACAGATTTTTTTGTTTTGTGACAGAATTGTCCGTCACAAATTCTTGTTTTTCTAGTAGTGAACCACAAGAGCATACTAAGAATTTAACATCCCACCGAACCATACTTCTGATACCACTTGTTGGGAAAAACACACCTTTCCCCCTTGAAAAATACCTTGGCACAAATAAAACAGAGAAATAACAGGAAACAATACTTACAATCACAACACAAGAAAATAACGTGGAAACTCCAAAATCGGAGAAAAAACCACGACCGTTGTCAAAGACATCCAGAGAAAATACTATGTGTAAATTTTTACAACACACAGAAACTTCTCTTAAATACCCGGTACCCAATACTAGATACCAACTGATACCCAAATACACCCACACACTCTCAAGCATGTATTTAACTTACATCTCTCATCACTCTAGAACAAGAGTATAAAGAAAGAAAGAATTAAATACAAGCTAATGTGTCTTGTATTGGTACAAATATTACAAAGAGACAAGGCTTCTATATATAACCTCCATTCTTCACAACATTTAGCATTCTGGGCGATGTGGGACTTCTTTCTTCACATTACAAATTTTCTTCTGTGGGTCTCACCATTTTCAATCAATATTTTCAACAAAATCAACTTCTTACTTGAGAGATTTCCAAAGGAAAAAAGATTGGGAACTAGCAGTATAATATGGCGCTAAATTAACTTCATTAAGTGGCGCATTAATGATAACTAGCAATAGGAATTTTTTACAAATTTTATCAAGTATAGATATCAAGTTATGCAAAAATAAACTATATATAGGGACATAAATTAAAAAACTTAGTGAAACTATGGGGAATATATATATATATATAACCTTATTTTAATAAAACGAACATTTGAAAAAATATATAATTTTAGGAAATTAAAATATTATATTATTGTGTTTTCATATCCAAAAGTGGTATTTGGTTTCAAACGTTTGGTATGAGTTCTAATTTCATTTGACACACGAGTTTGTTTAGTTCCATTTGTTTATAAAAGTTGTAAGTATCACTTAATTGCTAATGCTATCTAAATTATTGGAAAAAATAAAATAAAAATGACATGTCTAAACATATGAACAAGAACATTTTTAGATATCTTTAACTTATTTTATTATCATTTATATGCCATGGAACTTTGAATACTTTTTTTAGTTATCAAGATTCAATAAAATAACAAAAATTAATTGGTGAAAAATACCAATGTGTTGTGGTTTTATATGCAGTTTAAATCATTAACTACAATTACTAGTCACTTTTATTAATTTTTTTATCAAAATATTTTATTTTTTTTTGTTAATTTTAAAGTATACTACAAACCATTGTCGATTTATGGAGAGATGCTAACAAAGGCTTGCACGGGAAAATATAAAAAAGGAAGCGGAAAGACAAAAGAAAAGATAGTAAAACAAAAAGAGCTTACCCCAAATATCAATAAGAGGCAGTGTTACTGTATTCCCCTCCTTTCCTTTGCTTCAAATTTGGGGCCAACAACACGAATCACCCACTAATTGAACTTCTGGTAATAAATTAATTTATATATTAAATATAATTTAATTCAACTTCAAACAGACTGAAATCGATATACTGCGTTTATAAATATTGATTACGAATTGGATAAAAAAATCACAAGAGACATCACTTTGAATAATAATTAGACAAGGCACTTTGATTTTTTTTTGGGATATCATTATTTATTAAGACGTAAAATTACAATGGTAAAAAATGACGTGTTTCGCTTTATAAATATTGTCTAAATTATTGATAAAAAAATATTATATAAATCATTTTTATTAAAGTAAAGGTACATTTTCCACCGCTAACATTTAAATTAGATTTCAATTTACATTGGAATGAGATCATGAAGTTGATACATTTTATAAATAAGTAGAACAAAATTAAAACATATTTAGAACGACAGGAGGAAATTGAAACTTTAAATTACGCATTTAGAAGTCAGCGTGTTTGTTCTTGTAGTTTCTGGTCTCCTCATTTTTCTGCACAAACACTATATTTACTAGTCTGGTTGACAGGAGAGTTTGCCGAGAGTTATTAAGAAAACATAGATAGTGTAGAATTTTGTAATGATAACCCATGCGTTTTGGGCTGTCAAGAGAGCGAAAGGAGTAAGAGAGAGAGAGAGAGACTGAGATGAGAGAGAGAGAGAGAGATCAGATGGAGACTGAGATAAAAAATATTTTTTAATTATTATTAGGAGTATTTTTGTAATTTTAAATTGAGTAGATGTGACAAATAACGTGACAGATGATTTTTGCTACGTAACAGTCTAATCAATATTTTTTGTTAACTTATTTGATGATATTTTAAAAAAAGCATACCTAACAAAAAATAAAACATGTCAGACATAAATGGTTATAATAGTGTCAAGGACATAAACAAAAATCAGTATAAATGTTAAGGAAATAAAGTATATCATTTTACCCATCTTTTAATTGTTTTGCATGTAGTTTCTTTTCTTAATTGTAAACTTTTTATTTTTGAAAAAAAAAAAGGTAAACATCAGAATTTTTGCATTTCAAAATTTTAAAAACTAACTTTGCAGGTCTATGCTGCCACATCACCGCATCCCATGTCAATTTTTACTTGACGCTGGAACATGTGCATGAATGTGTCCATTTTTGCAGAAATTCAAACAAGTGCTTGCATGGGAAAATATAAAAAGAAAATAGAAAGACAAAAGATTTTTTTTATTTAAAAAAAAAGGCTTACCCCAATAAATGAGTGGGGAGACATCACTGTACCTCATAAATGATCAACAACGGACACCAAACTAAACTTGTGTTCTTTGCTTCTGCAATATATCTATCACCAACATGAGACACCAAGCTTAGTCACAAACAAATCGCAAATGGTGGCAGCAAATTTTCTCATTTTTTTTTTTTGGATTTTTATGTTTATGGACGGACAACAAATTAGCAACAAACTTTAAAGCAAAGTAACAATGAAAGTGATCCGTAAAACCAGGGTGAACAGAGAATACCAAATATTAGACCCAAAAAAAAATGACAACCAATATATAATAGATCTTCGAATGACAGAATCCATAGATGAGACTGGCATAAATTGGTGGAGCGAAATAGTTATGTGTGTGCGTGTGTATATATATTTATGCGCATTGAGACGCGGATCCACTTTAGCTAGTTGGAGAGTCTAGCTTTTTTCAACTACAGTTTTGTGATTTTTAGTCATAGTTATAATTGTGGTTAATTTTAGCCACAGTTATAACCGTGACTAAAAATTATAAAACTATAGCTAAAAAGAATTGAACTGTTCAGTTAGCTGGAACGGATCTAACGCTAACAGCAGAGCTATTTTGCTCGGTGGAATGACATTTATAGTGACAATATTGACAATAGTCAATCGGAAGTAGATGATCAACCACAGAAAAGAATGATTTAATAGAATTAATTCTAACGCAAAAGGCAAAATAATCGTCCTATTGAGTTTTATATCAACTGCTTGTACATTATATAGTGTAATTTTTTTTTGTGTAATTTCATTAATTAAGACAAAATTATCCTTCATTGATATAGTTTGGAACAAAACTTTCTTTTAGTTTCTCAGCATTGAAGTCAAATAAAATTGTTTATCGTTCATAAAACTCGTGATTTTAAGAGAGACAGTCTCAGAAACAAGATTAATGAAGAAATAAAGTCACTTTTTTTCAAATGCATTTCTTGAATATATTATTGAATTTGTCTGAAAATTAATTCATCTACGATTGTTTTAGAGTTTTAATTAAAAATTTAAATCAAGGAATATTTTATCTTCTATTTGGAATATTTCATATGGGCCAAATTTAAATACACCAGTTTTACAACTATTATTAATTTTATGATTTTAATTATTATTCGTCATCCCTTCAGAGAAAATTTTTCATCATTAAATCACCAAACTTAATAAAAAAATGCTTGTGAGAACAATTTAGTTTCTCAGCTATTCTGAAGAAGAAAAACAAGATAACGTACTGAACTGAAAAAAGGACCTTTCTCAGCTAAGGATTCAGAAGCTGCAAGAAGTTCCAAGTAAAGTTTTGTTGTTCATAATAAAAAAAATTAAGAAGCAACACGTTAATACCAAGTGAATTTAAACTAAAGCAATGGAATTTACCTCTTATATATCGCTATAAGATCACCAGCAACACAATCTTCAATGTTTATATTAAGCTTTTTATTTTTCAATTTTTTTGGAATTTTATATATGATCGACAACAAAGCAACGCAGTTCAACACAAATAGTAGCAATAGAAAGTAAACGAAGGCACCAATTTTTTTTTTTTTTGGTTTTATAAACAGGAAAGCGACAAAGTTGGATATGGAAAGAAAAATAGCAGAATTAGAACACAAAAGAAGAAACTATGAAGAAAAGAGGTTGTAAAATTAAACTTAGGAAAAGTTGCAATGGAAAATATCTACAAATGAAGCACAATTTTTTTTTTAACTTTTTTCTTTTATTATTTATATAGACAAAGAAGGGAACAAAGTTAAACATATACAGAAGGGAACTAATAGAACCGGACACAAAAAAGAAGAAATTGTAAAGAAAAGAGGTTGTAAAGCTCAAGGAAAGTTGCAGCGGAAAAATATCTAGAAATGAAGCACAAGTTTTTTTTTTTTTGGTTATGTAATTGAACAAAGAAGGCAACAAAGAAGAAATTATGAAGAAGAGAGTTCTGAAAGCCAAAAACTTAGGAATTGCAGAAGAAGAAGCAAGAACGGTGAAGCAAACAATGCCTTCGAATTATGATGTGCAATAGGAATCTTAGTAAGTTTTGATTAATAAGGATAAAAATATGGCAATTGTTGCTCCACCACATTAATTAATTAAATAACTAAAAATATAAAAGCCAGGACCTGCTTTTCAGGATACTTTTCTCAAAAGGGGCTATCTTTACTACAATTATATACCATGTAATAGAATTAAATTCAAACTTTGCAACTTTCAAAGTTAGATTTTAAATTAGACTTTACATTCTTAAAAGTTAAAATTTAAATCAGTCTTTACAACAATTGATGTTAGAATTCAATTAAGACTTTACAACCTTAGATGTTACAATTCAATTTAGACTTTACAACCCTGGATGACAGAATTCAAATCAAAGTTTATTTCAAATTGTAGCTATTTGTTTGTTTATTTTATTATATCTTATTGTGTAATTTTACCTATAAAAGACATGTGAGTGTGTTGTTGCTTGTAATCAATCTTGAGTTGAATCAAAACATTGAGTTCTTCTCTTCCTCTCTTCTCTCTTCCTTGCGTTTTGTGTATGTGAGAAATTTGATAATAGATATCACCATGGAACTTTGAATACTTTTTTTAGATATCATGATTCATTAAACAAAAAAAAAGTGATTGGTTAAAAAAAAACTAATGTGTTGGGGTTTTATACGCTGTTTAAGTCATTAACTAAAAATACTAGTCACTTTTATTAATTTCTTTATCAAAAATATTTTATTATTTTTTATTAGTTTTAAAGTATAATTTTGGCAGAAATTCTAATGAAGGCTTGCACTGGAAAATATAAAAAAGAAAGAAGAAAGACAAAATATATTAAAACGAAAATAACTCACCCCAAATATCAAAAAGAGGCACTGTTACTGTATTCCCCTCCTTTCCTTTGTTTCAAATTTGTGGCCAACAACACGAATCACCCACTAATTGAACTTCTGGCAATAATATAATTTATATATTAAATATAATTTTAATTCAATTTCAAAAAGACTAAAAACACTATACTGCGTTCGTATATATTGATTACAAACTGGATAAAACAAATGGCAAGAGACATCACTTTAATGCAAAGTGCTAATAAAACTGACCTGCGTTTGTAGTAAGCAATTAAATGATAATCAAGAACCAAGAATCAAGAACAAGCAGTTCCTTTCCTTTTTTTTTTTTTGGATTCTTTACACATATATGCCTAACAACAAATATTAGACAAGGAAATAATGGCAATATAAATATATATATATATATATATATTAGGAAGTAGAAGTTAGAATCAAGTGAACAGAGATCAAAGAAGCAAGAACAAGCAATTTCTTTTTCTTGTCCCTTTTTTATTCTTCTTTGGATTTATATATATATATATATATATATATAACAGAAAACAAAACAACAAACTTTAATGCTAATTGCTAATGAACAATAAAGAAACAAGTGAAGAGAGATCTAAGAAGCTATATATAGCTTAATTGGGCTCTGATGAGGATAGGATCTTTAACCCAACTACCATCCATACCCTTAACCCATGAATCTTAGTTGTGATTCATCATAATATAAATTTCTAATATATAAAATAATATATCTGCAAGATCGAGCTTTTGATATTACCGATATCCCGAAATTGCTTAGCTCAAATTTACTTGTTACTTAAATTACTCTTTATGTATTTGAAATAGTTATATATATTTATATGTGTGTGTGTGTATTTAAAAAGCTTAGGTACCATAATATTATTTTTAAGAGAAGTCTTTGATATTTATAATCTAGACTTTCGTTGGTGGTGATTTTTTGTTGTCATTTAAATTATTTTTTAGTAAGATATCTTAAATTTGAATCTCTATTTTCTCATATAAAAATAATGGCATCCCATGTATACTTAATGTATCTGATAAAACTAATTTTCCTGATTTGTAAAAACAAAAAAAAAGTTAATTAAACTAACTTTTGTTGACAATAAAAATTTTGAAATTAAGTGTCTCAATTTAGTATCTAAGATATTATATTTGTTTCAATTTGTACAGATGTCCATTAAACTAACTTTTGGCAACAAAAACTTTGAAATTTATAAGCATTGATAAATTTGGGAATTTAACAATAAATGGTTCAGGATTTTTGGTGGGGAAGGATCAGGATTCCTTGGTCTCTTAGGAGAGTCATGGTGTTCCTCAATCTCTCGCTATGAGACACTTCTGCCAGTGCCATGGTGGGTTGCTATCATGAAGAAAAATTAGTTATTGGCCAAGAGTGTCCATCTTGATATTTGAAAGCACAACTTCAAAAATACACAGAGCTCTTAACAATTGTTGCAATGAAACCTTGTTTTTATTATCTTCATTTTATTATAGTGTAATATATGGAAGTTTAACAATCGTAATATATTAAACTTGATTTTTAGTTAATGCAAGAAAATTAAATAAATTTTATTATTATTCATTTGATTGAACTTGTATTATTTTTTTGAAATATTTCATAGTATAAAATGTAAAAATAATTATTCCATACCCATTATTAATTATTAATCACCACATTATTTTTTCAACTTTATTATCAAACATTATTTTTATTTCTTCGTAAAAAACATATCATTTTTTTTCATGGCACTCACAATAATTTTTTGAAAAAAAAAAGTCTAAATAACTGATAAACTTAGTTATTATATAATACATACAATGGTGCAAGTTCACTTATATTTATTTTATTGTTGAATTTAATCATAGTATATTATTAAAAATTTTCATATTTGATATAACATGAAAATATATGAGAATCATAACATTTGTAATTCATCTTTATGAATTAGTTAACGTATTTTAAAATTTTTATTGAATTAATTATTACAGAACCTTCCCTTTTTATCATCAAAGGTAAGAGTATCTTTTCTATTTTGTAAATATTTCTCTCTCAGTTTGTATTTTAATTTTTTTGAAAAATTTATTGATTTTATCTCTAAAATATTACAATATTCTCAATTTAATTTTTAAAAGCGTGAAAGTTTTAATTTATTTCCTAAAAAGTTCTGTTCATCTCAAATTTTCCTTCTTAAATCATCAATTTTTTTTGGCAAAATTTTTGAAATCTATTATTGTCAAAAGTCATTTTTAAAAAGAAATGGAAGAAATTGAAACAAATAAAAAATTTCATAAGCTTAATTCAGACATTCAATCTTTCCAAAACAAAATTAAAATAATTGTAATATTTTAAGAATTAAATTAATAATTTCCTCGTTCTTTTTCTGTTGACTTGGCAGAAAATAGAAAAGAATATTTTATGAATTTAGAAGTATGCATCATACAAAATAGATTAATTAGTTATTGTTATTACATTATTATACTAATTAAATATTAACATTCAATTATTATATTAATTGAATATTGAATTATTGAATTTAGCAGCAGTTTAGTTGGATTTGCCACTAAACATTTATATTTACCGACATTTTATTTGGAACTGTCACTAAATATTTTACTTTTAATGACGGTTTAGTTTGAATTATTGTTAAATATTCACATTTAGCTCTGGTTTATTTAAATCGCCACTATAATTTTGATTTAGTAGCATGCTAAATGCAAAAAATTAGCAGCAGTTGCAGAAATTGCACTAAATCTTTGGTGGCGATTTTATTAACCATCACTAAATAATGATCGCTAATTTTAGTTTTTTAGTAGTGATTCCATAGGAAGTATTCCCTTTTTCTTATTTAGTGTTGTATTGGAACAAATATAAAAATGGAGTTCTATTATGTATTACAAGGGATTGATTGTTATAATATTATGGGATATGTATGTGGAATGATGTGTATATATGTATATATATAACATGCACATAATTGTAACAGGCCTTAGTAATTATCTTCCCCAAATTTGAACAACAGGCATTATTAAATAGTTCTCCTTCTTCATGTTCCAATAAAGTTCTGTTTTTTCAGATCCAAAAGAGAAAATAAGAAAGAATCGCTTTAATTATCATAAATTTTAAGTCAAAATTTTCAGATCTCGGTAAAATTTATTAATGGAAGTATTATTAAATATGACGTGAGTAGTAAATATTTGATTGTTTTGGTAAATAAAAATGAATCTTTGCTATTCTAGAAAAATAATAAAAAGAGGAAAATTGAAAAAAAAAACTAAAAATTGGCTTTTAAAATGAGTATATTATTAGGCCAAGGCTATTTTCCTCCTTCAATTAATTATTTCTTGTTTAAACATATTATAAAATTCATATAAAATTTATTTAAAGCTTCATTTAATTTATAACAAAAGCTTATGAATACACAGAAAAAATAACTAATATATATATATATACACACGTCATTATAAATGACCTTTCACTTGTTAATTAATTAAGAAAAGAAACAACACATCAAAATAACAAATATGAATGAGATCGACTAACGAGGAGGGACAGTAATTTACATTTTTCTTCAACAAACGCGACAACTTTTTCTTCTCTCTTTTTTTTTTTTTGTAATTTGTGTATATGATTGACAACAAAGAAACACGTTTTAATACAGATTAGAGTATATACGAAGAAAGAGATTTATGAAAACAACAGACTTTAATGCTAAAGAATACCAAAAGAATGTAATGTAGTATAAAAAACACCAAATATATTTTTTTTTGGAGACTTTTATGCGCATATGATTGATAACAAAAGAATAAGTTTTAATGCAGAAAGAAAACCAAAAGAAAAGTGATATATTAAGGCACCAACTTTTTTCCCTTTTTGGGTTATACGAAAATCAAGAAAACAAACTTGAACACAGAACACAGAACACAGAACAGATAGAGAAAACAGGAACTCCGGATTGTGGAGCAAATCTAGAGAAAAAGATCGAGGGAAAGAGCAAAAGAAATTAGAAGAGCAAAGTGCTTAAACTCAGGGACAGGAAGCAACGAAGATAAGATAATGGAAGATGTGGAGGAAAATAATATGACAGAAACATATTGAAAGACTGAAGCCATAATTAAGTTTTAAGTCACAGTTGAATTGATCATAAATTTTAGATAATTAAGGAAACACTTAATTATCAAAATGTTAATAGAAGTATTATTAAATATAACGTGAGTAGTAAATATTTGATTATTTTAGTAAATAAAAATGAATCTTTGCTATTACAGAAAAATAATAAAAAGAGGAAAATTGAAAAATAAAAATACAATTTGGCTTTTGTAATGAGTATATTAATAGACTAAGGCTATTTTCCACGGTCAATTAATTATTTCTTGTATAAACATCTAGAATTTATATAAAAAAATTATTTAAGGCTTACTATTTAATTTATAACAAAAGCTTAATTATGAACACACAGAAAAATAAAAATAAAAAAACAGAAAGATATATATATATATATATATATAGATATATAATTAGAAGAGACCGTACCCTTGTTAATTAATAATGTCCCAGGAATACGAATGAGAGGCGTTGTTGCCGTTGTCCTTCCTCAGAGTGATATCTGTTTGAGAAAATAAGAAAAGAAACAAATCAAAATTAGAAATATGAATGAGATTGACTAATGACGAGGGATAGTAATTTACCTTTTTCTTCAACAAATGCGACAATCTTTTTCTTCTCTCTTTTCTTCTTTTTTTTTTTTTTGGATTTTGTGTATAAGATTGACAACAAATAAACAAGTTTAATACAGACTAGAGCATACGAAGAAAGAGATCTACGAAACTTTTTTTTTTTTATGAGTGTATGATTGACAACAAAGCAACAAAATTTAATTAATGCTGAAGAATAACCAAAAGAACAGTGATGTAGTATAAAAAGCAACAAATATTTCTTCTGCTTTTTTGGGATTTTTTTTATATGATAGATTGACAACAAAGAAACAAATTTTAATACCGACTAGAGTATACAAAGAAAGAGATCTATGAAACAATATTTTTTTTTTGAATTTTTATGAGAATATGATTGAGAACAAAGCAACAGACTTTAATGCTGAAGAATATCAAAAGAAAAGTGATGGAGTATAGAAAGAGCAAAGTGCTTAAATCTGGAGAATAAGATCGAGGGAAAGAGCAGAAGAAATTGGAAGAGCAAAGTGCTTAAACTCAGAAAGAGGAAGCAATGAAGATGGAATACTGGAAGATAGCAGAACGCAACAAAGAAAATTAGAGGAAGCAACTTGGGAATTTCTAAAATAAATACGGTGGACCATAATGGTAGATCAAATAATTAAGATGACAGAAACATACAGAAAGACTGGAGCCACATTTGTGCATCCATATAAGACAAAGACCAAGACTATTTCCTTGCAACTCGATAAAAGTGTGAACGGGATAGCATAACGCAACAAAGAAACTTAGAGGAAGCAAGTTGGGAATTTCTAAAATAAATACAGTGGACCATAATGGAAGACTATAGCTACCGCGTGAAGGCTACAATGGACCCTGCGAATTAATTAAAGTTAGATGAAGTGAAAAACGCATATGAAAGCCAAGGGAGAGAGAATGGAAAATCCATTGAGAGAAAACTTGAGAAACCGACCTGAAACTACCTGAAAGTCACTGGAAAAAAATTTCAACAGATACAGCCCACACTCATGAACCTTTGAACCTATTTGAAACTGCCCAAAAGAAATCATCCCACAAAACCCATCAGACATAACCCAAAACACACCTAGCCCTCTGTCTGTTTCCCAAAAATCAGTCATGGTTGAACCGTTACAAGCAGTGTGCTTGTCTCATTTCTAGTCATTGGCCATTGGTTCAAAGTGATCCAATGGCCTCAATGATAGTTAGTGAAACGCATCGTTTCACTAACCTTTTTGTTTTGTCCCAAACCATAACCAATCAAAGAGAGCCTAGTGGTTGGTCCATCAGCCCATCCCATGACCGAAACTTGCATTGGACTACCTAGATTCCCCCTTTTTCTCTTGCACATCAACGGCTCTTCTTCTTCTTCTTTTTCTCTGACAACCCATCCTCTTTTTCTTCTTCGTAGCTGCTTCCCACCACTACCTCGCTGCAACCCCACCTCGCCAATCTCCTCTGAGTCTACAACACAAATTTTAGTCTTCCTTCTTAATTTAATACTAATTTTTTCTCAAAACTTGAATATAATTTTTTTTTTGGAAAAATTTTAAATCATATTCCTCTTTCCTCTGTTTCATCAAGCTTTGCTAATCTTTTTTAATGACAAAATTAATCAAATGGCGATAGTTGAAAAGTGAAGACCTCCTTCTTGCAATTTGAATCCTAACTCCTCTAGTTTTTAATTTCAGATTCATCTTGATTTTTTTCTCTTTAAAAAACAATCTGAGCAAGTCAGTGGTGGTTTTGGGTGAGTTGAGTTTTTCAGGAGAAATGAGATGTTGAAGTGTGTTCTTGTGTCCATGAGTTTGTGAGGTTTTAAATGTGGATGCAAGAGGTGCAGTTAGTAGTGCGGTTACAGTGGTGGGATTAGATGCTCCGTCGGACTACCATATAGCTCCTAGGACTGAAAATCCATCACCCACTAGTAGATCAACAACGCTGACACCTTCATTCGAAGAGGCTGGCGAGGCAGTGGTAAGAAGCGGCTATGAGGAAGAAGAGCCATGACATTTACCATTTTTATATGCATTTTAGTCCTATTTCAATCCTATTGCTATTTTAATATTGTGAACTCTCTCATTGTATCATATTTTGATAATTATTGGGTCTAAAATAATTATAGAAATAATGTGTTTTAATTCTATATTTTTTATGAGTTTAATTGATTAGAGACCAACCATTAATCCTTAGGTTTAATTTGTAGATAATTAATTAGAGAGATAATTTGCTGACTAAGATGCCACCTAGATGCTGATTGGACTTAGTTGATGATGTGGCGTTGACTGGAGTTGAATAGGGTTGACAGAAGCAGTGGGGCCCACTAGTCTAAAAAGTACATAATTTATGCAGTCCAAGTTTTCCCAAAATATGCAACTTTCCTAAGTCAATTTTGGAACTAGAAAAAGTAGCTTCTGCACCTCTATTCCCATGCATTGCTTCTACCCAAGGTGCTGCACTTGTTGTAGATTTTTAGATGGAAAATGACACATCCAAGTGGACAAACCAATGCAAATTCGTCCATTCAAGAGGCTGAGCATATATGCACTTTAGAACTCAATTTGCAAGTTATTGAAGACTTCCTCTTCTTCCATTTATTAATATTAAATTTGTAGCCCACACCCCCCCCCCCAATTTTCTTTTCTGTTTTATGTATTTTGGCCTTCATGGGAGGCTAACTTCTTATGTAATTAGTTGCACATGAACTGGAAGATGTATGTTGAGTTCTTGGTTCAAATAAGTATTCCAATACACTTCTATTCCATTTTCATTTTGTCTTTCTCTATTTTATGTTTATGTTAAATTCTAGTTAGTGTTTCATGAACATATCTCTATTTTAATGCTTGATATGAGATGAAAACTTGTTATAACCAGTTGGAATAATAAGTAGGACGGAATGGTATGTCAATATGCGTTTGTGGGACATAATTTGGTTAGGGCTTCAAGGAGTTGATAAACTCATTCTGAAAAGGTTTTCTATAAATTTTAAGATTAAGAACCAAATGATAGAAATGGATTAGAAATTAACTTAAGGTTGAAATGATGATAGTTATATTTCCATGGATTCGCATGACATGTTACATGTTTTGTGTTAGATTATTTTATGTTTCTATTAGTTTTGGTTATGTTATGTGTTAGTGTTCTTTTTTATTGGGTTAGTTTATGTTTTATGCACTTAATTATGTTATCCCCCAAAGGTAATTAGGCCATAATTAGTGTAAATTAGTGTTAGAACAATTAATTAGGTAATTAGAAGTAAGGCTTCACGAGAGAATACGACTTGAAACGATTACTATACTACAAATTGTCACAAATCTAATTCTAGGTGACTCGGCAGTCATAGTAGCTCAAATCAAGCTATCAATGTGTAAGAGAAAATGGGGGAATCTGAGTTGCCTAGGGTGGGTTTTGGCTCATTGGGGTGGGCTAATAGACTAGCCACGTGGCTCTCTTTGATTGGCTACAGTCTGGGTTTAAAAAGGTTAGTGAAACGGCATATTTCACTACCTATCATTACGACAATTGGATACTTCGATTAAATGGCCCTCATGCTTGTGCTTTTCGATCATTTCAGGTTGTTCGATCGGCAGATCGAACATTCATAAATGAGACAAGCACGCTGCTTGTCTCTTGGAGATAAGTAGCGGATCCCTTCACTAACTAGTAACCCAAAAATCCCTAGCCCTCTTAGCAATACACTCACCTTTCAATTTTGGACTCTAAGAAACACTAATCCTGGACTAATTAGCTAGATCAAACATTTTGCTCATATGATTGCAACCAAACACATTGTGGCATCAACGATTTCATCGATGCACCCTAAAATCTGAATCCACCAGCCTCTAGAAGCTACAAGGAAGCACTTTGCCGGGCAATCCACCAACAGACCCAACCAAACCAAGCATAGAATGAAAACAAATCATTGAGTAGATAAGAGATAAAGGAAGCATAACCCAGACATAGGAATCTCCACTGAAGATACAGATGGAAAGAGGAGCACTGACACTCAGATTCTCCAAAGCTGACTCAACAAATCTCACACAAAGATGGGAGTGAACTATAATAGTTAAGTATCAAAATCCCATGAGTGGTATTGGAAGCCTTAAAAGAAGATACTAAGTCTTTGGAAGATCAAAGGAGGACTAGAAGTAAAGGAATTAGGTTTCGATTATTATTTAGTCCATGATCTAATGAAGGACAATAGACTTAAGCTAATTACAGCATCACACTAGAGAATTAGATCCACATTGCTACTAGTAAGAACATAGGTATCAAACTTCTTAGTAGAAGAGAAAGTGTCAAAGGTAATTACAACGATATGGATAAATATTTGATTGAATATCACACACCAGAGGTTATGGTGATGTCGGACAACTTACTGGGGAAGAGGGCGGTGATGCAAGTACCTGCACTTATGCATATCAAGTAAGGATATATGTTGAAATACATCCTCATAAGGCTCTGAGTCCTGATGGCCTCCCAGTAATCGTTTTTCAACATTATTGTTCTATGATGAAAGTGGATGTGGTTAATATGGCTTTTAGTTTTTTTAACAAAGTTTTCTTGCTAAAGGAAATTAATAAGACCTATCTAACTCTTATTCCTAAATTTCAAGCCCCTTAATTCCTAAAAGATTTTAGACCAATAGGTTTGTGTTATCTCATCTAAAAAATAATATAAAAAGTTTTAGTTGTCATGCTTCAAACAATCATGAAGGACATCATTACTCCTTCCCAAAATGGTTTCTTGAAAGGTAGGCTCATTAAAAGGAGGTGGTTCATTTTTAAGATAGATATTCAAAAGGCCTATGGTAGAATCTCTTGGAACTTTATTGAGGTAGTGCTTTATGTAATGAATTTTCCTACATTATAGAGACAATTGATTCTTCAATGTGTTACAACAGTGAGATACACCTTGCTTTTGAATAGTCAAAAAGTGTCATCCTTCTCTCCTTAAAGGCTTATGAGGCAAAGTGATCCTATCTCATCTTATATCTTCTTTTTATGTGTTAATGTACTTTTTTGCTCATTTTTAGACACAAGAAAGAAAGGTTTGATTAAAGGGATCTGCTACGCTAGAAAGGGGCCACTTATCTCACAATTAATATATGTAGATGACACTATCCTTTTTTCTTTCAAGCAGATTGGAAGCCTATGCATTTATCAATTCTATTATCAAGAAGTACAATACCTAAGGTCAAGAAACCAATAAAAGAAAGTCTTATTTTGTCTCCAGGCCAAACACTTATCATAGGCTAAAGAAAATCATGGCTACGGCAATAGAAGTCCTTTACAAGAAAAAATTAGGTAGGTACTTGGGAGTGAAGGTGGATTTCAATTAAAAAAGATATAGCCAAGTCTTTAAGGAATTTGTTGAAAGATTAGATAGTAGATTAGGAGGGTGGAATGCCAATCTACTATCTCAAGCAAACTGGTTAACTCTCATCAAGTCTGTCAATCAAAGTGTGCTTATATACTTCATGTCTTATATGATTCTTCCTAAAATGTACAACCAGAAGATGAACAACATTAACATTAATTTTTTCTAGGGATACCGGAAGAACAGGTCAAGAATTCATCTTTGTCCCA
This sequence comes from Biancaea sappan, assembly GCA_037074585.1. NCBI lineage: Eukaryota > Viridiplantae > Streptophyta > Magnoliopsida > Fabales > Fabaceae > Biancaea > Biancaea sappan. The sequence continues at coordinate 13,976,850 of CM073495.1, read as the reverse complement.
AAGAGCTTCTTTGTAGCCCTAGGGAGTAGAGGGTCTAGGCATTAGGAATTCATTTTTTTATTTGGTACTGAAAATGAAGGTATGCGATAAAGCTCTAGTGGAAAAACAAGCATGGAGAATAATGGAGAACATAAATTCTCTCCTTAGTAGGCAGCACTTTAAAAAATAATGCTTAGATGATGTTAATTTGTTGTTTAATAAACTAGCACATCATCCATCTTTTTGGAAAGGAATTGAGGCTAATATGAATCTAGTAACTCTCAACTTAGTTTGGATAGTGGACAATGTAAAAAAAAAAAATTAGAATTATGAATAATAGACTTTGGTTGCCTCTCACTAATCCAATCCTTGATGTAGAAAGGGTATCGGATTTGATTGACTTAAGGAGTTCTTCTTGAAAAAGAAACATAATCAAGTATCTCTACTCTTCACACAGTGATTTCACTCCCTTCAGTCTTCTCCTTTCCTATTCTGGTGTAGAGGACAAGCTGAATTGGTCCTTGACAATAAAGGGGTTTATAAAGTAGCCACTACTTATAGGTTACTTATAGATTCTACCAATAGAAACTTAGCGCAAAGTTTGTTGTAAAAATTGAGGAAAATTGTCAGTAAATATTTAGCGTGAGTTGTACTCTAGTTGACACTATCTTTAAGAAAAGATTTTTTGACTTTCCTTCTAGGATAAAATATGACCTTCTAAAAATTTAAGGAGCAGAACAACTAAGAGAAGAGAGAATATTGTAACCCAGCGTCTTCTGAAAAGATAGATGTATAAATCCTATAAACAAATTGTGGAGGATTAAATATGAAAATGAAAAATTTAATTAATTTTATAATTAAATAGAAAATAATAATTATAATAAATCTAATCATGGGATAGTAGAGATAGTAGATAATGGTTAGTTACAAAGATAAGATTATAATTAAATTTAAAATGAAATGGATAATTATATATAACTAATGGAATTCGCACCATGTCAGATAAGCACAAAAGTAAAGATAATTAAATTATTTTTTAAAATTATTTTTACAACAATTTTAAGTATTCTTTTTAAAATACTCTATTTTTCACAACAATTCCCCACATATTTCAAAAGAGATTTTGAATGAATACAAAATTTGGGTTACATACATAGGTATAGATGCTTCTAGTTTGTTATCTTTTAGACTATGAATAAGATCTAAATAGATAAGATATAACTCATAGAGTAAGTGTTGAAGCATATAGCTTCTATAAACCAGCAAACTCTTATTGTAAGTTAGAGATCTTACCAATCTCATCACACCTCCACAATCCTACTGTTAACACCGTTGTGTGCCTTTTCAGCCATGCGTGTGCCTAGTATTCATAAGTGCTCTAAAAATTTCGTCATGATCTTATAAGAGCGACACTACTCTACCCTCATATATGTGATTTCATCAAGTATATTTGTAATGAATACATAACCCTTAAGGCCTATGAAAATCATTAAGAGTTTTACTTAGTCTCTCCATTAAATACGTTCTAGCACTTTCACATTTACACAATAAGAAAGGGACTAAAATAGTAATACTAGGAAAATTAATAGAAGACTTGTTATTATCCATACTGTTAAACCCATTGCATTTAAAGCAATATTTAGTTTTGATGAATGATAAAGCAGATTAAAATTGTATACCATAAATGAGTATTAAATAAATGCTGAAACTTTATTTTCATAGACTTTTGAATTTTAGCTTATTATTGGTCGACCACCTTATCTGCACTAGTCGACCACCGGACTCCAGAAGCAAAAGACTTTGGTATGGCAAGACACTGGTCGACCATCTTCCTTGAACTGGTCAACCAACGAGCTACAGTAAGCAAAGTACCTAAAGACAGCAAAGCACTGGTCAACCATCTTATCTACACTGGTCGACCAATGAGCTCCAATAAGCAAAAGATTTTGAAGATATCTAATGAATGGTTGACCATCCTCCTTCGCTGGTCGACCATCGTGTTCCAGTAGCAAAAAGTCTTTGAAGTTTTAAAGACTGGTCGACTACTATCCTTCCACTAGTCGACCACCCATCTCTAGAAGCTATATCTTTTGAAGGAAAGCAAGTAATTGGTCGACCACTATAATGCAATTGGTCAACCTTCGTGACTGGTCAATCACTTCTAGACTACACAGGTAGACCATTGTGTTTCAACTGGTCGATCAACAACACTTTCTCGTGCGTTCTAACAGCTATTTCTTGCTGACATCATGCAGATCAGTTTAGGATTTGCCTTCAACAACATTATTTCCTTTGGGTCTTTAAATATCAGCATTAAGGAATGTCAAAATCTCAAGTAGAAGATTCTTTGTTCTTCAAATTTTCAGAAAATCAATCCTAGTCAAATCATTTACCTTTAGAGAGCATATCGGTGTTTTATCTACTCTATTTTGAGAATGTCCTCTACACATCCATCATTTTCTGAGTGTATTGATCAAGGAAGTTTTCCTTGACTTTATTTTGGAGAGTAATCCTACTGTGAGGGGGAGAGTCACCCTTGGAAAAGAAAAAAATCTCTGTTATAGTGGCTCACAAGTGCCCTATTGCATAAACTTGTGGTTTATAGTGAAATACTCAATAAGTCATCTTAAGAACTGGATGTAGGCTTGGTTTAAGCTAAATCAGTATAAATACCTGTGTTTATTTCTCTTTTCCTTATATCTTTAATTGCTTATAAGCTTTATCTTTGATTACTTGTACCCTATTTCCATTCATCTTGGCGTTGCTCTGTTATTATTATTATTATTATTATTATTATTATTATTATTATTATTATTATTATTATTATTTGGCTTGCTTCAGAAACTTTTAAACTTCCAATAAGTTTGAAAGAATTTTTTTTAACCCAATTCAGCCCCTCTTGAGAACTAGCCATTTATATCAATTGGTATAAGAGTTTGGGCTCTTGATCAAAGACTTTACAGTTTAAGAGTTGATTATCACTAGTCTTGGTCATTGAATTTGGGTTGAACGAAACTCCTTTACAAAACCCCCTAGTTTCAATGGCAATCACTATACTTATTGAAAGTCTAAAATGATATTGTTTTTTGATGCAGTGAACCTTGACTTATAGGATATTGTGGAAAATGGCCCCTATATACCTATGAAGGTAGTTAATGGGAATAATGTTCCAATACCCAAAAGTGAATGGAATGAAGCTGAAAAGAAGCTTGTACATTTAAATGCTAAGGGCAAAATGATCATTGTCATTGCTTTAAGCCAAGATGAGTACTTTAGAGTCTCTAGTTGTGCAAATGCCAAAGAAACGTGGGATACACTTGAAATTACACATGAAGGGACTCTAGGAGTCAAGGAATCAAAAATAGGCATTCTCACCAATGAATATGAAACTTTTGAAATGAAGAGTGGTGAGAGCATTAGTGAAATACAATTGAGATTTACTCACACCACTAACCACTTGAGAGCTATTGGTGTGACTTATGCAAAAAAATCCCAAACCACCAAGATTCTAAGGTGGTGTTAGGTGACTTGGCAAGCGTACTAGTCACACATGTAATACAGTGAAAAAATGTGTAACAAATATTGTGAGACTTTTAAATACAATAGTCAGACAACCCAATTTGGATTAAAGGTAGCTCTAACTTTTAAATAAAAAGGTAAAATTCACATATAATATATTTTTGTATTTTTCATAGTTAAACAGAATGCAATCACAAATTTGGATGAAATTAACTTAATTGAAAGACCTGGGGCTATTAATCCCCTTCTCCCATCCTAAGAGTTGCGAACTTTCCCTAACATCTGTGATTCAATTCAATTATATACTTTAATCTTAGGTTTTCTATTGGCTTAAAGTGATTCCCCCGAACCTAAGTTAAGCTACTCAACTCTAACATAATCCATTATGTGAGTTTAAGTTGGATTAAAGTTCACCTAATTTGATTAAATGAGTTTAATTAGTATTCCTATTAATTAACAAGAAAATCCCTAAGGTTCAACCACTCGCCCTATTCACTCAGTGTTCTACCAACATCTCCCTCGCCAAAGTTTGATGAAAGTAACAGACAAATCATAAAGTGGCCAATTTTATAACAAGTACAGTAAATATGAATGAAATAAATATATTTATTGAATTGAAATCACAAAGTCAAAGAGAAAACAACTCCTAATTAGAGATTAGGTTCATAGCAACCCTAGAATGAGAAAATCAGCTACTCATAGCCCTAAAACTATAGAAAATAGTAAAAAATGAAGTAAACTCCATGAATCCGAGATTGGGTTGATGGAAATCGGGCCCAGAAAGCTTCGGAATGGGATTCCTCCTCTTGCTTCTGCAAAATCGATGCCTTCTGGCCTCTCCTCAACTTAGAATGCCTTAAAAATTATGTTCTGACGCTATTTAAACAAGTGCAGAACGTGAACCACTGCTATAGCGGTGACTACCCACTACTATAGCAGTGGGAAATAGAAAACAATGGTCCAGAAGAATTCTGGTGCAGGATCCACTGCTATAGCGGTGGTTGGCAGAGAGTCCGACTTTAGAATTGTTTGCTCCAAGAGCCACTACTATAGCTGTGAAGGTCCACCGCTATAGTAATGATTGGCAGAAAAAGGGGACTTCTGCAGTAACTTCAGAGATACTGCTCTAGCTGGATTCATCATCATGCATACACTCTATATCAACTCAAGCTACAACAACAAAACAACCATTAATAGCATAACATAGTCATGAGATCACTCAATTTATTAAAAGCTCAAAGAAAACTTAAACTAATCTACAAATACTAAAAACATGAGTGAAGAATCAAAAGCCAATAAGAAAGAGATCAAAAGAGAGTATATTTAGTACCAAAATGGTACTAAATTGAGAACTCAATAGGTGCCTCACTTCAAAATGGAAGCAAAGAGGACTATCATCATGGAGGTTAGAGGAGAGTCCATGAATTCTCTCATAACTCTATTTAGAGATCTCCAAAATTATGAATCTTATATTTTACAAAAGAGACAAGAGGAAGAAACCAAGAAAAAGAAAACTATCTCCTTAAAGTCAACATCCTTCAAGAAAATGAAAGCTGAAAGTGATGAGGATGAAGGAGAGCTTGACATCAATGATGAATATCTTGGCCTCTTTGTCAAAAAGTTTAGCAAATTTCTGAGAAACAAGGGCACTAGAAGATGGAAAAAGGATAGAGAGAAAAATGAGGAAGGTCCCACTTGCTATGAATGCAAGAAGATTGGACACATCAAGTGGGATTGTCCTTAATACATCAAGAAGCAAGAAGAAAAGAAAGGGTATGACAAAAATCAAAAAGGAAGGCTTATGTTTCTTCAGTTTGGGGACAAAATGAATCCGATGAAGAAGAGAGTGAAGAGGCAAATCTTTGCCTTATGGCAAGAGACAATGAAGAGGTAACACTTCTTGAACCTTCTCATTCTTTTGATGAATTACAAGAAGCTTTTGAAGAATTACACAATGAATCATTGAAGCTTGTCAAAAAGTTGAATATTTCAAAACAAAAAATTTCTTTACTTGAGAGTGAAATTTTAAATTTGAAATATGATCTCACCACAAGGAAGAAAATTTGACTTTTGAAAAACAAAACTCCACTTTACAAGATGAAAATGCAAGCTTAAAATCATTGTCTACTTCAAAAAAATATTGATCTTACTGTAAATACATTGATCTTGAAAAGCAAATTGAGAATTTAAAATCTACCATGGAAAAATTTACTCAAGGAGGAGACAATTTTAACATACTACTTGGCAATCAAAGATGTGTCTTTGACAAAGCTGGATTGGGATATAAACCTAAAGCTAGTCAAAAATATTACAAGAACTTATTTGTTCATGCAACTATGTCAAATAGTCCCTTTCTTACTTGTTTCTATTGTGGATCGAAAGGACACAATGCTTATACCTGCTGGTGTAAAAAGAATACTCCAAATGGTATCAAGATGAAATGGGTACCAAAAGGAACCTCTAACGAAGAAGGATCCAAACAATTTGGGTACCTAAAGTGAAGTGTTAAACTTATGCTATAGGTGTGCCTTAAAGCTAGGAGTGGGAAGTGGTATTTAGACAGTGGTTGCTCCAAACATAAGACTGGCGATCAATTGAAATTCATCTCCTTAGCTCTAAAAGGAGGCAAAGTACCTTTAGAGGGAATGACAAAGGCTCAATCAAAGGTATAGCTAAAGTTGGTAAGAACTCCTCAACTTCTATTGAAAATGTTCTCTATGTTAAAGGCCTTAATCATAATTTGTTAAACATTAGTCAACTATGTGATAAAGGCAATAGAGTTATTTTTATTCAACTCGTTGCATAGTTGAAAACACTAATGATAAGCAAATTAAGCTTATTGGCGAAAAGATCAATAATGTTTATGTTATAAATCTTGATGAAAATCCCTCCATAGACTCTACTTACTTAATTAGTGTTAGTAATGAAAGTTGGCATTAGCATAGGAGATTAGCTCATGCTAGCATGAGTCTCTTAGATGAATTGGCCTCAAAAGAACTAGTAATTGGCTTACCCAAAATCAAATTTGAAAAATATAAACTTTGTGATGCTTGTCAAATAGGGAAGCAAGTTAAAAGTTCTTTCAAGGCTAAAAACATTGTTTCTACAACTAGACCTTTGCAACTACTCCACATGGATTTTATAAGATCATCTAGAACAAAAAGCCTTTGAAGTAACTCCTATGTGCTAGTTGTTGTGGATGATTACTTAAGGTTTACATGGACATTTTTTCATGCTCAAAAAGATTAAACCTTCAAATCCTTTTTGAAACTTGCTAAATTTGTTCAAAATGAACAAGACTTAACCATTGTGAGAACAAGAAGTGACCATAGTGTAGAATTTGACAATTATCAATTCATAGAATTTTGTGATGAAAATGAAATTGAGTATAACTTTTCATCTCCTAGAATCCCTCAACAAAATGTTGTTATTGAGAGGAAAAATATAACTCTAGAAGAGATGGTAAGAATTATGCTCAATGAAGGGAAACTTCCTTAATATTTTTGGGCGGATACGATGAACACCGCTTGTTACATAGTGAATAGAGCCTTAATTAGGCCAATTTTAAACAAAACTTGATATAACCTGTATAGAAAAAGAAAGCTCAATATTTCACATCTTCATGTATTTAGTTGCAAATATTTTGTCTTGAACAATGGGAAAGAAAACTTGGGAAAATTTGATGTCAAAGCAGATGAAGCTATTTTTATTGGTTACTCTAACACATATAGAGTTTATAATAAACAAACTCTTACTGTTGAAGAATCTATTCATGTTACTTTCAAAGAAACTAACCCCTCTCTTAAGGATAGTGATGATCAAAATGGAGCAATAGATCTTCTCAAGGACCTATCTTTAAATGATGAAGTAGAAAAAGAACAAAAAGTTACTCCAAAGGAAGATATTTTCAGTGAGGAGAATGCCAACCTACTACTACAAGAAGAAGAGAATCCTCAAGAAGAAGCTAAACCTTAAGAAGAGGAGCCACCAAGTAACATCAATGAACTTCCAAAAGATTGGAGGTATGCTAAAAGCCAACCTAAGAAACTCATCATTGGTGACAAATCTCAACGAGTAATAACTCAAAACTCTATTAGAAATATTTATAACTACTTAGTCGTCCTTTCACAAGTTGAACAAAAAAATATTAATGATGCAATCATTGATGAAATTGGATCTTGACTATGCAAGAAGAACTAAATCAATTTGAAAGAAGCCAAGTTTGGGACTTAGTTTCTAGACCCAATGATCATGAATAATTGGCACAAAATGGGTTTTTAGAAACAAATTTGATGAAAATGGAGTAGTGGTTAGAAATAAAGCTATACTTGTTGCAAAAGGTTATAATCAAGAAGAAGGCATTGATTATGATGAAACTTTTGCACCCATGGCTAGGCTTGAAGCCATTAGAATGATGTTGGCATTTGCATGCATAAATGATTTCAAAATTTTTCAAATAGATGTTAAAAGTGCTTTCCTTAATGGCTATATCATGGAAGAAGTATATGTTGAACAACCTCTTGGTTTTGTAAACCATGATAAGCCTAATCATGTTTATAAACTGAAAAAGGATCTTTATGGTCTCAAATAAGCTCCTAGAGCTTGGTATGAAAGATTGAGCTATTTCTTTTGGAAAATGGCTTTTCTAGAGAAAAAGTTGATATAACTTTCTTTTTTCAGAAATGAAAATCATGATTTAATTATTGTTCAAATTTATGTTGATGACATAATTTTTGGTGCTACTAATGAAAGCTTATGCAAGGAGTTTGAAAGATCATGTAAGGTGAATTTGAAATGTCAATTATGGGACTAAATTCTATCCCACATCTTATTATGCAACAGATGATCTAGTGTTTTGAAGCAACATGCTCCCCTGCCATATGCTCAATTAGTCTCCAAGATTGTCAAACATTATAGAATCAACAATCACTTCAATGTAATGAAACCCACTTCTATCATTGATCACAACTCTCTGAGGCGGATGAACTTTGAGTTGGTTAACAACAAATGGAGACATGCACCAAAAAGTTTAACTATGAAGCGAGGTAGAGAAAGAAGAGAAAGAGACTTGGGGGATAGATCAAAAGAAGACAACAGTGAAGAAGAAGAGGTTCCTCTAGCAAATGCTTCAGCTGGTCCTTCTACTAATGTGTCATCTCATATGTTGCGAGGTTTATTGGAGAACTCTAACCTCATGCTGGCAAACTCCAACAATATGCTTTCTTTGATGGAATCAATAAAGACTCATCTCACTTCTTTAGAAGTTAGCACTACATCAGAGATTCAGCAGCTCAAAGACATGATTCGTGATCTTCACCAAAGGGATTGAGCTGCCTTGGGGATTGAGGATTGAAGACCCCCTTTTTTTTTTGTTAATGACAAAGGAGGAGAAGAATTTATGTTTGCCATTTTTTACTATTCTTTAAAATTTACTTTAGCACTTTTATATTTTGGACTATTATTTACTATGTGATATGGTTATATATGGTTATTTTCCTACTGTGCTACTCTAAATCTCTAAACATATATATGATCTTCATTGTTTTATTTAACCTACTTTGTTATATGTTCATTTAGGAATTTCCATTGTGCTTGTTTTATTGCTTCATATTTATACTCCCTTTTCAAGATTTACAGAGGTTATATAATTTAGGGGGAGTATGCCAAACCTTTACTCTGTTTCACAATGGTTCACCTATTTTAATTAGATTGTCATTATCAAAAAGAGGGAGATTATTGAACCTATTGCATTTAAATCAATATTTGGTTTTGATGAATGACAAAGCATATTAAAATAGTACATCATAAATGAGTATTAAATCAATACTGAAACCTTATTTTCATAGACTTTTGAATTTTAGCTTATCATTAGTTGACCACCCTATCTGCACTGGTCAACCACCAGACTCTAGAAGCAAAAGACTTTGGTATGGCAAGACACTGGTCAACCATCTTCCTTGAACTAGTCAACCAACAAGTTCGAGTAAGCAAAGTATCTGAAGACATCAAAGCACTGGTCGACCATTCTATCTACACTGGTCGACCAACGAGCTCCAGTAAGCAGAAGTTTTTGAAGATATCAAATGACTATTTGACCATTCTCCTTACACTGGTCGATCATCATGTTCCAGTAGCAAAAGGCCTTTGAAGTTTTGAAGACTGGTCGACCACCATCCTGCCACTGGTCGACTGCCCATCTCTAGAAGCTATATCTCTTAAAGGAAAGCAAGTAACTGGTTGGCACTATAATGCAACTGGTTGACCAGTGTGACTGGTTAGTCATTTCTGGACTACACTGGTCGACCATCGTGTTTCAATTAGTTGACCACCAACACTTGCTCGTGCATTCTAACAATTTTTTCTTGCTGACATCATGTAGATCAGTTTAGGATTGCCTCCAATAGCACTATTCCCTTTGGATCTTTAAATATCAGTGTTAAGGAATATCAAAGTATCAAGTAGAACATTTTTTATGCTTCAGATTTTCAGAAAATCAATCCCAATCAAATCATTTACCTTTAAAGAGTATATCAGTGTTTTATCTACTCTATTTTGAGAGTTTCTTCTACACATCTATCATTCTCTGAGTGTATTGATCAAGGAAGTTTTCCTTGACTTTATTTTGGAGAGTAATCCTACTGTGAGGAGGAGAGACACCCTTGGGAAAGAAAAAAAATCTCTGTTATAGGGCTCACAAGTGCCATATTGCATAAACTTGTGGTTTATAGTGAAATACTTAAGAAGCCATATTGAAGACTGGATGCAGGCTTAGTTTTAGTTGAACCAGTATAAATACCTATGTTTATTTCTCTTTCTCGTATCTCTTTAATTGCTTATAACCTTTATCTTTGATTACTTTCACTCTATTTCCATTCATCTTGCCTTTCCTCTTTTTTATTATTATTATTCGTATTTGGCTTGCTTCAAAAACTTTTTAAACTTCCAACAAGTTTGAAAGGATGTTTTTAACCCATTTCACCCCCTCTTGGGAACTAGCCATTTATATCACATATAAACTTTCTTCATAGGATCTCCAATCACAAAGGTTAGGTTACTATCACTGTTGATTTCAATTAGCTTAAGTTCATTTTCCCTCGATGTGTGAAGGACTAATTTCCTTTCTACATACATTTTTAGTCAAAGGATTGGCCAATTTTACTTTTGACTTTGCATATCTATTGATATAATTCTATTTTTCTTCTTTTAACAGCTACTTAATAAGTTTGTGTCTCAAACTCACAAGTCTACTCTTACCATTGAAAGTTTTATTCTTCACAATGGCTATTGCTACTTGGAAATCACAATGCATAAACACAAATGACGTTAGGTTCATATCCAACAAAAAATTTTGCTAAGAAGTTTTCAACCACTAAGTCTCATTTTTAGCCAACTCCAAAGCACTAAACTCTAATTTTAGAGTGATTCAATAAATTTGTTTGCTTGCTTTTTGAGATACCTTACCATCACCAAGTGTGAAAACATAACTACTAGTGAATTTTGTCTCATCTAATTCAAAGATCCAATTAGCATCAATGTATTCTTCCAATATCATAATTGATGATAAATCTCAATTACTTAATTAATTTGACCAAAGCATCCCAATGGTCATTATTAATATTTTGTGTATATCTACTCAACTAACATATTGCATATGATATGTCAGGTCAGATGAAGTTCATTAAATGCAACTAACTTACCTCTATTTTCTTTGAGTGTTTATAGAAAAAATAGAGACAGAGAGAGAGATTTTGAGAGGAACTGTGTTTCTTTGATGTGTCTAAAACTGTACAAAAGGTTAGAATTTAAACAATGAGAAATGTCCTAAAAAAGGAAAAATATTTATAATAATTATGCAATAATCACAAATCGCTCATCTTGATTTTAGTCGGATTCTAAGAGCAAATTTGAGGATATTTCTACATTCCCCTTCAAGTTGGATCACAAATATTAATCATATCTAACTTGCTAACAAAAATCTCAAAATTTGTCAAGGAAGTCTTTTGGTGAAGACATTTTCTATTTGTTGATCCTTGGAGGCATAGGTTAGATAGATTAGTTTGTTCTGAACTTTCTTCTTGATAAAATGCCTATCGATCTTCACATGCTTTGTTTGATCATGTTGGATCAGGTTTAATGAGATATTGATAGTGGCCTTGTTGTCACTAAAGAGCTTGATTGATGGCTTGTCTCCATCTTCAACTCTTTCAAAAGTTTCTTTAACCAAAGTCCTTCACAAATTCTATAGGTGATTGTACAAAATTTGGCTTTAGCACTGTTGTCACGCCTTAAATCTGGAACATGACTGGCATAGTGGTTGTCACATCCCAAAACTAAGCATTTGACTAGCACGAAGGATGAGCTTGGCCTTACCTCCGTAAGCCTAAGTCGCTACCCAATACCCACAACACACATTAAATCACATTAGTTATTTATAATACAATATACATACAACCTAACAAAAATGTCTTTTCTGTTCACAATCCATATTCAAATTTCTAGTAAATCACTATTTCAATTTAATTGCCATCAACATACAGATTCATTCATATATGATCCAGATTATCCAATTAGTACTTGATCATCCTAAGCAACCTACCCGATTAAAGAGCCACATGTAGAATCATCATTGTAAAATAGAAGCTGACAAATGTACCTCACCCCAAAATATGAGGTATTGACTCCTGGCTTGTAACCTGATGAGATCACTTTCCTTTGAACCTAGAGAGAAAATTTTAGGGTATGAGTCCATCGACCCAATGAGGAAACCATTACTCTACCACAACTACACACACACACACACACACATATATATGAACATGCCATCTAAAGTCATGCATCATAGGGAAACATCATATATTTGTTAATAAACATGCATTTAGTCCATGCCGCATCACAAGAAATCATGCATTTCACAACAACTTCATATAGCAAGCAATTCAATCATTTACACAAATCCCTTACAAGAGTTAGTCGTCCATGGTACCTATAGATCATTGCCACAGCCACCCTGCCGCATCCTACCTTATCTTTCTAAGGCCGCCCTTGTCGCATCTTCCCTTATCACTACAATTATATGTCTCCATTCTTATGGCTCTATGTACGTTTTTTTAGGGGTGCACCACCATGATTTCCAATCATAACTACAAATCATAAGCAAATCTCAATAGTTCTCAATTCAAATAACTCATTGTTCATGTTATGTCACATACAAGAGAGCTCATAGAAATTCCACATACATAGGTACCACATCAACATAGATCTTATTCAAGTGATTCTACACAATCAATCACTCAATATAATAGTTATATCCATGCTATCTAATTCAAGAGTAATTTCACAATACAACACATTGGCTCAGATCACAACATATCACATCAATCCCTACATATACACACATTTGACAAAAATAAACACACATGCTTAATCGTATGCCATGCCATATACATACTTATTCATTTCTTCGTCCATAGTGATATCTACAAATTTTACACTATTATCACAATAGCAACACTAGCCTGGTCCACATTGTTATATGCCAATCTTATAAGATATATGTGGGCCACATCTTCTCCATTCTTATTATTAAGGTCAAGGTTGTGCGTATACGTTTATATCTATACCTATATACTTAATTGTTATGAGTGAGTATGTGTACATCACCTATATACACATACATATCCCAAGAATAACTCAGAATGTTTTATAATAATATATATAAGTGCACATTTCCACCATATACAATCAAGAAGGGTGGCCAGACGTATGTATACATACACACCTCACTTACGTTCCGTTTATATCAATTAGTATAGATATACGCCTATACTCATATGCTCATGATTACAACACACATTGGTATACTTAAGTACCTACAACTATGCAGAAGGATTTACTCAAAAGAGTCCCACACACACTTTATTTCATACAATCAGTCTTAGCCAAAGCCTCAATCATCAATCATAGAATTAACCTGCATATATTTTACAAATATCACTCATTTGCATCACTTTACACACATATGTGTGAACTTACCCTTCCAATAAATACACAAGCAATATTCACAATTTTTATTCTCATAGTAATTGGTTATATATATATATATATTACAAACAAGGAAAGATAGAGATCCCCTCACCTTAATTACAATCTACACTACCTCAAATCCATGTAATTGTGGAGAAGAAGTTGGCTAGAGTAAGAATGAGTCGTAATAATTTAGAAGGGTAAAACAAGTAAGAAGAGATTAAAATAAGAGAGATATTTTATGGCTCTACAGGAATGACAACATAAAATAGAGATTTTTCTATTTGCCATTGCCACTACAACAATAAGCTTTCATTCCTACAGATAATCTAGTCTCAAATATATAAGTTTCAGTAGGGAAGATTTTCTACTAAGTTTCTACTGAATTTTGCATTCATAACAATTCAAGTCACTAATTAAATATCGACTGAATTCCAACTGAAACACGAATACCTACTACATTGTTCTTACTATGTTGTAGTCAGAAATATAGGTGAACGTATATATAGTTGTTTAATTTATTTTTAAAATGTTGTTTAGCCAAATGGTCCCACCTTTTTTTAAAGAATTAATTTAGATGAACCACACTAAATAAATTATTTATTTATTATTAATTATTTTAAATATTATTTATTAATTATACATATATTAATAATATTATATTTTTTTATTAATATATTATTGTTTTATATATTTTATTTTTATAAATTTTAAAAAATATTAAAGTGGGCGCAAAATGCCTATCCCATTCGCACCACATAATTGTCCCCTGCATGCCACAATTATGTGGTGCGCAGGGGATCCTTGCGTGCCACATTTTGAAATTCTGCATTATAATTTGTAGATCCTTACACTGTATTTTTATATTTATTTTATTATTTTTAATTTTATTATTTGTTATTTAATAATAAAATTTATTATTATATTTTGTGATTAAATTTATATGTGTTTTTAATTAACAAACAGTTAAATTTAAAATTTATTTAAAAGTGAATTTTTATATTTATGGATTTATGATTATAAATTTGTATAGTATAAATTTAGAGAAGTCCATGAAAAATATATACCTCTACATTTTTTTTATTTCAATAGATTTATTTGTTTTATTTTATAGAAGACAATTAAATAATTTTAATCAATAACTCTAAAATTATTTCTCGACCATATTTTATTATCAGTTTCATTAAACACAGATAGTTAATCTTCATAGTGAATCAATAGTTGATCTTCATAATGAATCCATGCATAACATAAGGAATTCCCTTCCTGTAAGACATAACAATGAAATTGATCAGTAAAGAATAAAGTTATTAAAAAATCAAACTTAAAAAAGGAAGATACGAAAAAAAATTATGAGGAGAGAAGACAAAAACAAGAATAGAAAAAGCTGATAAAGAATAGAAGAGTGAAAAGAATGTGAGAATACCAGCAAAGCAGAAAAAGTCAAATCATAGAGCAAAGAGCAAAGCAGAAAAAGCCACATCACATAACATAAGAAGAGAAAACGAGCAAAGCAGAGAAAAAAAAATAAGACAAGTGAAGCGGAGGCACATTATTGTATAAACATATTTGTGCGGGAACTTAAAATTTCAAAATCGCACCGAAACAATTTAAAGAAACTAGAAACGAAATATAATATTTTCGCCCAATTTAGAATTTCAAAATCGCACCAAAATTTTTTTAAAAAATCATAGTCTGAGATTTGATAATTAAGTCTTTCCGTATTTTATATTATTTATATGTTATTTTATATTATTTATATGTTATTAAATAATATGTTGTTTATTTTATACAATTCATATGTTATTCATATGTTATTTTATATTATTTATATGCTATTAAATAATTTACAACTAACAACAAAAAAGTGTTGATTCCATGACTACTATTTACAATACTGTGGCTCAAATTGCTTGGTCTCTTTCTCCTAGGATTGGCTTGGAGGTGATGCTGCAGCTCACCACTTCTAAGCCTGGAGCTCTTTCTGCCTCCAAGAAGCCACCCCTTCCTTAGATTACTCATGCTTTTATTTTCTCTCTTTTTTTTTATTTTGTAATCTTTCAGTTTTGTAAAATTGAGATTTAACCATGGAAGATTTTGCAATCGTTCCATTTTGTAAAATTGAGATTTAACCATGGAAGATTTTGCAATCTATATAATAGACTAAAACAATTCCACTCTAAGGCATTAATTACATGAATATCATTTAATAACATATAATAAAATTAAAAAATAAAAATAAAAATTAAATGAATAAATTATGTAAATGAATAAATTCATTCCTATTAATGGCATCACATTAAATTTATTCTAAGCATCCTTTTTGAGATATATTGTAGGGCTCTCCTTTAAATTCTATGAAGATTACAATATATTAAATGCAAATTGGTGTGATTGAATATATAATATATTCAAATAAATTTGAAAAAATTTGTATTAAAATTAATTCAAATCATTCCCTTTTAAAACTGTGAATTGTTGTAAATTTAATTAATAATTAAATAATTAAATAATTACAATATATTAAATGCAGATTGGTGTGATTGATTCTATAGTTGCATTCAAATAAATTTAAAAAATTTACATTCAAATAAATTCAAATAATCTCTTTTAAAAGTGTGAATCATCATAAATTTTATTACTAATTTAATAATTTAATAATTACAAAATATTAAATGCAAATTAGTGTAATTGATTCTATAATTGTATTCAAATGAATTCGAAAAATTTGCATTCAAATGAATTCAAACTATCCTTTTTAAAATTGTGAATCATCGTAAATTTTATTAATAATTTAATATAATTTAATAATTACAAAATATTAATGCAAATTGATGTGATTGATTATATAGATTGCATTCAAATGAATTAGAAAAATTTGAATGCAAATGAATTCAAAACATCATTTTTAAAATTATGAATTATCAAAAATTTTATCTTAAATTTTATTAATAATTTAATAATTAATAATTACATCATTAATATTTAATATATTCAATTCACTTTTTCAAAATTCACGTCATATAAATAAAGGGTCATCTTAACTGTGTTGTATTACTCGCATGTTTGTATTGAATATTTTTCTTATAGAATTAGTTTTCATTCTGTTAATGCTTTACATATGGTTAAATTTAGTGATGTTGCTGATAATAATGTATCAAGGAATGATTTAAGGATTAAAGTTTGGGTAGTGAGGTTGTAGACAATTCCATCGTTCAAATATGCCTGAGAAGATTTTTAGTCTGGTTCTTAGGTAAATTTAATTTTATTTTTTAGTCTTGTGTTTATTTTTTGGTTTTCAATGGTGATCGCATACATGGTCATGTGAAGAGATCATATGTGAATAAGTTCAAGTATCAAATAATCGAGGAAAATGTTTATGTGATGTTCATGTTTGGTATAGTTAAGCCTATCAGTGATTATCTAACAACGAAGTATCCATTCATGCTTGAGTTTTGACTTTCAACTGATATCTGACTAGCTGAAAATGATTTGAATATTCCAAAATCTATTTTCATGTTTTATTTATTCAATGATATTTTGATTCATGTTACAGACGAGAAACTATTTAGTAGGTTAGTCTATTTTCATGTTTTTTCCAAATCAAGTTTTGTCCAGATATCATCTAGTATGATAAGGATGGTTTTCTCCATTTTTAGCCTTTCACACAGTTGGTTTGCTCTTCCAATTGTGGTAATCTCTTCGAAGCGCAAGCCTAATTGATCTGAAATCTCACATTGGATTCTTTCAAGATCTGGCTTTTCGGATACATTTGCCATTACTACTGGATCAAACAACTTGTCATCCTTAACTTGCTTAGCAACTTCTTTCACCATAGTAGTCTTCCCTGCCCCACTTAAACCATAGACCCCTATTTTGCTTACTTTGGGATCTTTCAAAGCCAATACAATGTCCTCCTTCATTCTATTACTTGACATAAGTTTTTCACTTCCTCTTCTAGTGGAAGCCATGTTGACTACATCTAGAGGAGGCAGGTACCCTATATGCTCAAACTTTCCCTTTCCCTGCACTTCAACAATACTTCTTGCAATTTTCTTTACTTTTCTACTAAGTTGATGGCGAGACTTCAAGTCAGGAAAAGACCATCTGGAGAACCCCATATTGGCACGGCGTGGATCTTCACTAAGTTTGTTTGCTTTTTCGGTAACTTCATCCACTTTGTTCAGCCAGTTTCGCACATCAGCTTCGATCTCTTTTCCATTTCTTAGTTCTGCTTCAATTTCATGATTGATACGCTCCTTCACCTTGTAGAAAATCAAATAGCCCACTTGCCTTCCAATGGGGGCGACAGTAAACTCTGCTATTGTTGCAGCAATGGAAATGAAAATATCCATTGGTGCTTCTTGATTTGGTATGCAGGAAGAATATAAGACCGGTCAGAATGAGAGGTGAAAATGAAAGACAAAAATCAAAACCAAAAATGATTGCAGAACAAACAGAGTAGATGAACCACAAAACAGAGTTATGTAATTGAAATTCTAACGCAGACGGAAAAGTAATTTTGCAGCAAATTTTTGGAGAGCAAACA
Source organism: Biancaea sappan (assembly GCA_037074585.1). Lineage (NCBI taxonomy): Eukaryota > Viridiplantae > Streptophyta > Magnoliopsida > Fabales > Fabaceae > Biancaea > Biancaea sappan. The sequence goes on along the minus strand of CM073495.1, from coordinate 13,958,780 downwards.
ACAACAAATTTTTGGAATTTAATGTGATTGTATAACCTTGCAAAGCTTAGTAGGTTTTTCTGGTGAAACAATAGCATTTTACTTTTTAGTGAAAGTATTTTTTTCACAAAAATGCTCGTCTGTAAACTGAGTTATAGAAAACAAATTTTGAATGGCATAATCGAATGTATTGTTTACTGTTAAGCGTATCATAGACAATATATCTTCTGTCATTTACAATAAGCAGAAAACTTAAACATCGTAATAGTATTCTTTAATTGCATAAGTCACATTTTTTATGCTAAAACTATTATTAAGTCCCCCACGTGGATGAAGTAGTTTTTAATTCAATTTTTCATATTTTATTTTTAATTTATTCCTTCATATTATCATATGTAGAATATTCTAGTTTCTTATAAAATTGTCATCTCAATTTAGTTCCTCACAAAAGAATTAATTATCAATGACCTTTATGTTAGTACTTTGTTAATGAAATTAACATATGCAATAATATATAATTTAATTTTTAACGAGTTTGTAATCAGTCACCTTTATATAGACAGTGTATTGACGTTGGTTTTATTAAAAGTCTATTCACGAAAGGATGATATTAATAATAACTTTATTTGTGAAATATCAAATTGAGAACTGTCAACTTATTAGTTAGTGGCAAAATTAGTTTATAGTCCATAGTTCGCTTCGAATGTGTCTGTTTATGGACAAACTTGAATTTATTATTTTAAATCTGTTTAAAAATAAGACTAGATGAGTTCGTCCATTTTTTCAAAATTTAAATGTATTTTTTATACAAAATTTTATTTTATCCTATATAATATTCTATATATTTATATTCAATAAATATAATAATTTTAGATTTTAGATATGAAAAAATTAGTAACTTTGAAATGAATATATAAATTTTTAATACATAAAATAATATTAAATAATATTACTAATAAAATTAAATAAATACAGTAATTTTACTAATAATTAAGGTTATTAGTAAAAATGTCAAAATTGACCAGAAATTCATTTGTAAAAGACGAAAATTAGGTTTTAGTCTATTTTTTTAAGCATCAAACGTGTTTGGTAAAGTAGCTAATTTTATATCCATTACTTTGTTTTTATATCTAATTTTTAAAATGCACTGGCATGCGGAAAAGTATTACAGGAGAGCTTTTTAGAAAAGCCTTTCTACTTTGCTTAAAAAACAAATTTTGTCTAATTGAAAGTGTCTCTTCTAATTCCTAAGCCATTATATTTGTTTTAATTTTATCCATATATTCATTAAACTAACTTTTGGCAACAAAGACTTCGGAATTTATAAGCATCGATTTAAGAATAAAAATAGACAAACTTATTTTTTCATAAACTGATTTGCTTAATATTTTAGGATCTAAATTGAAACAACTGTAATTTTGTAATGAGTAATTTTTGATATGCTCTATTCTAAGTTGGGTTTTAAAACAGTTGAATACAATATCGAACACTAGAGGTGTTCAAAACCGATTCAAATTGATCGGATTGAATCAAACCAAACCAAATTGAGTCAAAACCTTTAATAATTGAAATAATAAGGTCCACATCAATTTTCACAATTGTAAAATTTTTTGGTCTGTTCAGTTCATCGGTTTGGTTATAACCGAATCTAACCGAAATAAACCGAACCAAACTAGTTGTAAAAAAATATATCTATTTATATATAATATAATATATTTATATAATTATATATATAGTTATAAAAAAAAAAGACATCAGGATAGACATAGGTTTCTGGAAGATAAAAATAAAGAACGCTATTGCTTATTGACTTCATCTGGGTTAGGATTATCCATTGCTGATTTGGGTTTACATTATTGTTTCTTATCTGGAACTGGTTATGTATAAGAAAATGGAATTGCACGAGATATTTTTTTAGGTTGGAAATGGGGTTAGTTTTTGACATGGAGTATGGATATTAAATCATCTTATCAACTATCAAGGTTCTATATATTTTATTAGATACACATGAAAAAGAATACTGAGTTCAGTTCAATGAGCAGGGAGTTAAGAAAAGTGAACAATCAACACTTGGTAAATTAGGGGTTCTTTTTAAAATAAATAAAAGTAAGTATTTTTTATTCTATAAGATAACAAACCATTCAAAATCGAATCAAACCATAAAAAAAAAGAACTAAATCACTTATAACCGAACCAAGCCGCAAAAAACAAAACGAATAGGTTCAACAATTTGCAAACTGATTTGGTTCAATTAAGTTTGGTTTAAACCTAAAATCGAATCAAACCACATATTTGTACACCCCTATTGAATACACACCCAGCTCAAATGATGTTGCTAATTTTCTTTGAATTGGTGGGTCCCGTGTGCGTTAAGTTGTTTTTCAAATTTTTGGGTTTTATATTTATTGCTTACTCCTTTCCTTTCTTTTGCCTTTTTACAAAAAGTTTACTAGCTGGAGAATAGGGAAACATACCAATCTACAGGGGCGTTATAATGTAATCCAAACTATGATTGAAGTTTTGATCGTTGCAAGAGGACCCTACGTCATTGAATTCCTTCATTATGATTGCTCTTAAGGAACTTTGATGGACTCTCCTTTCAAGTCCCCAATTGCATAAGCTATGCCTTCGAGGTGAAATGATTTCATTTGCTTTCAAGTGTTGGGAGAACTGCGGTATTTGAAAAGAATAAATAATTTTTACAAACCCAAGATAATTTCTCAAACCAAATAACATTAGAATAATACCAAAAATTTTAGCATGAAAAATCCTCCAAATGAAGTAAAAACCAAGAGACCCGTAAGTTGCTTAAACTTCCACTATAATAATAATGTGATTATAAACTTCACTCTTAGGTGAATCTCTCACTCACAAAAATACAACAACAATATTTCTTCAATTTGTGGATAATACAATCACAAATTGACTCACTATTTTCTTCTCAGGAAAACTCTCTTTCTGATGCTCTCTTTATTTTTTTCCCACTCTCCTTCTCTGGATGTGAGGCTTTTGGACGATTGTTTTCTGAAGGGAGTGAATGCTCCACCAACCCCTTCAAATTGTGCAATTGCGTTTTCTGTGCAGCCTTTTCAATTTGTCAAAAATATTGCGCTTAACACCTTCACATGCTTTGAAACCTTCACGCAGTCCCCTTCAATTTCAAAGAGGTGCCTAACCATAAAAAAAAAATTTTCTTTTATGGGCCCCACCTTGTCTTTTGTCTTCTTCCTTCTTTTTGCCCTTTTTTTTAAATATATTAGTGGCAGGTCCCACTCAGGAGGAATCCCACCTTACACATCTCCCTCTCCCTACCTAAGTGGGGGGTGATACTAAGCCTGTAGGTTCTTTACAGACTTCTAATTTCTCTCTTGGTAGAGCCTTCGTCATCATATCGTTGGTGTGAATTTTCTCAACTTTCAGCAATTTACTTTCCTACACATCACGAATCCAGTGATATCTCACATCAATGTGTTTCAACCTAGAATGGAAAGTTGGATTCTTGCTGAGATGTATTGCGCTCTGACTGTCACAATAGAGAATATAACTTTCTTGGTCTTGGCCTACTTCTTGTAGGAATTTTTTCATCCACAAGATCTCCTTACAACCTTCGGTGATTGCAATGTATTCTGCTTCTATGGTGCTTAAGGCAACACACTTTTGTAATCGTGATTGCCAGGAGACAACTCTCCCTGCAAATGTTATTAGGTACCTAGATATAGACTTCATGGTATCCACATCTCCAGTTATATCTGAATCTATATATCCTTCTAATACAACTTTTCCATTACCAAATCATAAACAATGACTAGAAGTACCTCTGAAATACTTGAGTATCCATTGACTGCTGCCCAATGTTCCTTTCCAAGATTCGCTAGGAACCTGCTCACAACGCCAACAGTGTGAGCAATATTTGGTCTAGTGCATATCATAGCGTACATTAAACTGCCAACAGCTGATGTATAAGGCACTTTACTCATTTCTAATTTATCCTCCTTGCTTGAAGGACACTAACTTACTTTTAGTTTAAAGTGATTGGCAAGTGGAGAACTAACAGCTTTTGTTTTGTCCATGTTGAATCTTTCAAGAACTTTTCCCATATATTGTTCTTGAGATAGCCAAATTTTGTGATTTTTCCTGTCACAGGTAATCCTCATGCCAAGAATCTACTTCACTGGTCCTAAGTCCTTCATTGTAAAGGACTTGCTCAACTCTTTCTTCAACATGTTAATCTTATCAATGTTTTGACCTACAATTAACATGTCATCAACGTAGAGCAAAAGAATGATAAAGTCATCATCATAGAATTTCTTGATGAAGACGCAGTGATTAGCCGTTGTTCGATTGTACTCGTTTTTCTCCATAAATGAGTCAAACTTTTTGTACCACTACCTTAGTACCTGTTTCAGATCGTACAAACTCTTCTTTAGTCTGTACACTAACTTTTCTTTCCTTTTGACTCGAAAACCTTCGAGCTTCTATATGTAGATATCCTGGTCAAGATCATCATGTAGAAAGGCGGTTTTTACATTAAGTTGTTCAACCTCCAGGTTGAGACTATCTGCCACACCAAAAACAACTCGGATCGAAGACATTTTTGTCACCGGTGAAAATATTTCATCAAAGTCAACGCCCTTCTTTTGACCGAATTATTTTACAACCAGTCTTGCTTTATAACGTGGTTGTGAGCTACCTTCTTCACTTTTGATTTTGTACACCCACTTGTGCTTGAGAGCTCTCCTGCTTTGTAGTAATTTCACTAGGTCAAATGTATGGTTCTCATATAAGGATTTCATTTCTTCTTGCATGGCTTTTAACCACTCATCGGTAATAGCTTCATCATAACTCTGGTTCGTCCCCGTCAGTGAGCATCATATACTCGTTAGGAGAATACCTATCTCAGGTGGTTCTCCTTAATGGTGCTTCTTGTTGGACCTGCTTTGGAACTGGCTCCAGTTATGAACTGCTAGTTGGTGGATCAACATCATCAGTATCTGGTGTAGCTCCTTTGTCATTAGAATTTGATGGTAGAGAAGCTGGTTTCAGATTAGCTGGCATTTCATCTGATTGTGGTTTCTCTGGTTTCTCAAGATCTTCGATCGTCTGATCTTCAAGACACACCATATCCATACTTCTAATAATCTTTCTGCTAACAGGATCCCAGAGTCTATAGCCGAATTCTTCATAGGCGTATCCCACGAAAGTACATTGCTTCGACTTTCCTTCCAACTTGGACCTTTCATCTTTTGGGATATGAACAAATGCTCTACAGCCAAATACCCTTAAGTGTTTGAAAGAAACATCTTTCCCCGTCCACACTCTTTCTGGAATGTCATAGTTCAATGGAACTGATGGAGAAAGGTTGATTAAATCAACTACTGTCTTTATTGCCTCTCCCCAAAAAGAGTTTGGCAGTTTTACATTTAAAAGCATACATTTGACTCTTTCACAGATGGTTCTGTTCATCCTTTCAGCGATATCGTTGTGTTGAAGTATCTTTGGTACTAACTTTTCCAGCCTAATGCAGAAACTTCTATAGTACTCCTCAAATGGTCCACGATACTCACCGCCATTATCTACACGTACATACTTCAAACATCTGCCAATTTCTCTCTCAACTTTTACATGAAACTGTTTGAAAACCTCTTGCACTTCATCTTTAGTTTTCAAGGCAAATGCCCACACCTTTCTTAATGGTCATCAATAAAAGTCACAAAGTAGAGTGCACCTCTATGTGACTTATTACTCATTGAACAGACATCTATGTGTATCAAATCTAGAGTATTTGCTTTCTTAGAGGGTAGAGAACTACAAAATACAACTGTGTTGTTTTTCCATAATATAATCAACACAAGTACACAAAAGTGTACCTTTCAATTCTGGCAAGAGCTCCTTCTTAGAAAGAATTCTGAGACCCTTCTCACTCATGTGACTGAGCCGCTTATGCTATAGCTTGGTGGGAACTTCTTTCCTAGCAGTGTTTACATCTCCTCTACATAACTTTGCTTACATAATGTAGAGAGATGAATCTTTCTTGCCTTTGGCTACTACCAAGTTGCCTTTGGTAAGCTTCCATTTTCCTTCACCAAAATAGTTGTTGTAGCTACTATCATCTAGTACTCCGGTGGAGATTAAATTGAAATGGATATCAGAAACATGCCTCACATCTTTCAAAAGTAACCTGCATCCAAGACTAGTTTCCAAATAAATGTTGTTGATGCTAACAATTTTGGATGCATCATCATTTCCCATCCTCACTTATTCAAAATCACCTTGAGTGTAGGTTGAGAAGAATTCTCGTCTTAAGGTAACATGGTAGGAAGTGCCTGAGTCAATTGCCCATGTAGTGTCTTGACACGCTAGATTGATATAGTCAGCATCTCGAATAATGACAACGTCTTTGGTGACACTTGCGATGTCATTTTTTCGGTTCTCTGCTTCCTGATTCTTATATTACTGTAACTTCCGGCATTCTCTAATGAAATGTCTGGGCTTGCCACAGTGGTGATACTTCTTGTCATGTCTCTATCTAGACTTTGATCGTCCTCTTTGCTGGTTCTTTTCTGAAAAGCTCTACCCTTATTTCTTCTGCACCTTTCTTGTTTGTCCTGTTTCTCTGTGACAAGCGCTTCAGACTCATGATTATATCTTTCGTATTTCCGTTGAGATTCTTCGTTCAACATTATGTCTTTTACCATATCCATGGTAACTGACACAACTAAAATGTCCTAACTTTTTGGAAGAAAACTCAGCATCGGCAATGCTTGTAACTCATCATCGACAGTCATCTTCATCAAGTTGAGTTGATCTACAATGCCTTCGAAATCACTCATATGTTCCAATGCACTGCTCCCATCTTTGTACTTTAGATTGACTAATCGTCGCATCAGATTAGCTTTATTCTATGCAGTTGTCCTTGTATACATTTTCTCCAAATTTTGCCAAAGAACATAAGCATCGTGTTCATTAGCAAAATTTTGAAAAATGCTCTTGTCAATCCATTGCCTGATTTGAGCAGCATATTTCTGATTCAGCACGACTGAATCAGCATCTGATGTGCTTGTGCTAGTTGCTCTACCGTTGGCTTTGTCATCCATCGGAGCTGCCACAACTTTCTCCTTTGGCATCATGATCGGCTTCCATAGATCTTTAATGTACAAAAGATCCTCTATCTTTGGCTTCCAGATTGCATAATTAAATGCAGTCAACTTGATCATATTACCAGTGCTCTCCTCCATTTTGAGCAGTAGTCAACAAGCTTCACTGAATTTGAAACTTTTCCAATAATGAACAATACCAATACGTATGAACAATACATGTATGAACAGTACCAATATGTATAAGCACCTGTACGTATGAATAGTACTCGTACGCCTTCATTCAGTATTCAGGAATAATACTCGTAGATATAAATAGTGCTTGTACAATATTCTTGAATAACCACCACCTCTAATACCACCTTGTTGGGAAAACTGCGATATTTGGAAAGAATAAATAATTACCACAAACCCAAGATAATTTCCCAAACTGAATAACACTAGAATAATACCAAAGATTTTAACGTGAAAAACCCTCTAAATGAGGTAAAAACCACGAGACCCGTAGGTTACTTAAACTTCCACTATAATAATAAATGGGATTACAAACTTCACTGTTAGGTAGATCTCTCACTCACAAAAATATAACAACGGTATTTCTTTAATTTGTGGATAATACCCTTACAAATTGGCTCACTATTTTCTTCTCAAAAAAACTCTCTTTCTGGGGCTCTCTATATTTTTCTCTCACTTTCCTTCTCTGGATGTGAGGCTTTTAGATGATTGTTTTCTGAAGGGAGTGAATGACTCTATTTATAGAGCCATTCCTCCACCAACCCCTTCAAATTGCGTAATTGCGTTTTCTGTGCAGCCTTTTCAATTTGTCGAAAATATTGTGCCTAACACCTTCACATGCTTTGAAACCTTCACGCAGCCCCCCCTCAATTTCAAAGAGGTGCCTAACCATCAAAAAAAATTCTTCTGTGGGCCCCACCTTTATCTTTTGTCTTCTTCCTACCTTTTGCCTTTTTTTTAAAATATATTAGTGGTGCATCCCACTTAGGAGGGATCCCACATTACAATTAGTTCCCTTTGGTATGTAATTAATTATGTATTTTTATCACCATTAATGAGCCTCATAACTATCAAACTTAATTGGTTCACACTCGAGCAATTGTCGAAGCTTTTTACTGCTTTCTCTTTCTTCCCAATTCAAATTATGTCAAAGCCTCAATAATTAGATGTTCCAAAATGATATATTGACATTCTATTTTGACAACTCTGTCGTCATTTTTTAATTTTTCCTCTACAATTTGAAAGCCTGGGAACCTACAATTTCTTTTCTCATGCCTCTTTGATAGCCACTTCGAATTATGACCTCAAATTCAAACTTTTTCCTCCTCCTCTTGTAAGGTTTAAACAATAAGGAAGGTGATGGAGAATGGAAAAAGATTAATTAAGGTGATATTGTCAATATTAAATGATAGAAGAACTATTCTAGGTGTAATAAAATCTATAGCAACTAGTATTTTAAGAAAATAGGTACTTTAAAATTAGGTTGCATTTATTTTCCTTAAAGCTAGCTTATGTCTAGGCTTAGCTCATGCATTAAATTCTCAACTACTCATGCATTAAATGCTCTTGTAACTAGACTCCCTATATATGTTGTAGACAGATTTTTGGAACTAGTATTTTAGGGGTCTCTCTTATGTTGTAGATAGACTTTTAAGATAAATTAAATCATAAGATTTCTATCTCCCTCTGAGTCTGATGTCTCTTCTCCCTTCTTTCTCTTTTCTTTTTGTTTTTCCATCCTCCCTCTCTGTTCTACATTAGTTTGGTATTAGAGCAAGGCCTTTTTGTTCCACCCACATTCCCTACAGCCTAGGCCACTGACTAAAACACCCAAGACTCACCAAAAAATCCTATTTTCATCATTGTTCAAGCTTGTTCAGCCACATCTAGTCACCAAACCAAGAAACCACCCATACCATCACCTTCGATAGCCTCTGACCGGTCAGTCCCTAAAGTCCAACCACTAGAGAGGGCCGCACGTACTACTAGGCCTCCATGTGTGTGGGCCTTAAGTGCCTGTAAACTCCAACATGGACCAGGAAAAGTGCCATTTACGAGCCGAATTTCACCTCCTCTCCACCCTGATAGCAACAACAGCCTTCACGGAATAATTGGGGTAGTATTTACACTTATTTTGGCTCATTGTTGTTGAGGTAATATATTTAAACTCTCTTTGAAAAACTTGAAATTCCAAGATAGCCATGGAACCAAGCATTCAAAATTTTCATACTAGATTGGGCAAACTAGATGCTAAACTAAAGTCTTTTGATGAGTAATAAACGTTTAGATGAAATTTTGTATGCTATTCACTTGATATAAAGGCAAATTAATGGTGAAAATATGGAAGATTTTCCTCATTAATCTTGCAAGAAAAAGCTCAAGCCCCTTCCTATGTTGAGCAAGAAAAATATCATCAAAATTATGAAGCAATAGAAGTTAACAAAGAAGAGCCAAATGATATCGTCGTTGAACCCCTAGACTGTCCATCTAATATTGATGATGATGGTATATATATAATATATTATGTATATATATATATATAATATGCATATATTATATATATTATGTATATATATATACACACAAGATGAAGACTCTCCAAAGAATAATTGGAGATTTTTCTTAAAGATGATGAGAGTGGGCAAAAGAAATTCCAAGTGGCAGAAGCTCAATTTCAACCAATTAATGAGTTATGCTACATTGAACTTGCTATTCCATAAGAGGATGTGTCCCTAAAATTGCTCTTGTCATCCCTTCTTTCATCCCTACCCATTGTCCAGCCTAAAGTTTAAAGTTTAATTTTTCTATTACTCTTGCATTTCAAAACTCAAGGACGAGTTTTCTCCAACCAGGGGAGAATGAGGGAGAATGGTAAAAGAATAATTAAGGTGATATTGTCAATGCTAAATTAAGGAAGAACTATTATAGGTGTTATAAAATCTATAGGAACTAGTATTTTAGAAAAATAGGTACTTCAAAATTATGTTACATTTATTTTCCTTGAAGCTAGCTTATATCTAGGCTTAGTTCATGCACTAAATTCTCAACAAATCATGCATTATTTTTCTCCCTCAAATACTTATGCATTAAATGCTCTTGTAACTAAACTCCTTATATAAAGGAGTCTCTCTTGTGTTGGAGACAGACTTTTGGAATGAATTACATGATAAGATTTCTATCTCCCTCTTAATCTGTTGTCTCTCTTCCTTCCTTTCTTCTCTATTTCTCCCTCTTTTCTTTCTGTTTTTCCCTCATTCCTCTCATTACATGGGCTTCTGTCAGACTATTAAAGTAATCTAAAGCCCATTCAGGTACATATTCTATTATCTATTTTTCTCCTAAATCATATAATCATCCTATTTTGTCTATGTATACCACTTTACTTACATAAGTACCTCAATAAGCCCAGATTATTAGCTAGGGTTTGAGCCCCTTAACTTTCTTAAGCTACTTGATTTGTCCCCATAATACGTCACATGATAAAAATCACCAAAATGAGCCATGAAAGAAAAGATGGAATGGGGCCAAGGAAATATAGAGAAGTTCCCTTTTGAGTTTTTCATCCATAGACACTAGTCAAAAGGGTTTTGGAACTATTTGGTGAGATACAAAGTATGTTTACCCAATTTTGACTACCATAGGTAAACACTCTTGGAGAGTATACGAAACTTCTCAAGAATTCAAGTCATTTGGGAGTCTAAAGCAATTGCAATTTGTTTGTCATACTAATTACAGTTAAGAAAGGAATGGCCAGTCTTACCATATACTTTACAAAGCCTATAGATTCTCTCATATCTACATGGTTTCCAAAGTATTCATACACGCTAGGTTTTGAGGATGTAGTCCATTAACAATGGTGACTTTAAGGCATCTATAACTTTAATCCTCATGAAATCAATATTCCTCAAAAAGATTGGGTCCAATCCTTTTTTAAAACTTCTCTTAATTAATAGTTGATATTCTAAATATAATCTACATAACTCAACCCACATAGCCACCTTAGTAAATAGTTTTTTTAAGTCCATCCCTGGTTCCCTTAGGAAGAGCAAGAAAAGCCCTCCCTAAAAAGAACATGGTCAAGCATATAACAAGAAAAGCATACCTTCATATCCCAAAAAATGTATGACATACAGATTCTTATCCTCTATTACAACCATTCTCGGAGTTCCTTCGAAGTGCCACATTGCTGAGGTGGCACACCACATCTTTCTACTAGAGACCATCTTTAGTCAACGAGAATTCCAATGGCATATTGAACGAAGATTGCTTCTTGATATCTAGCAATTTTACATTCACTTTAATCTCTACCTTAGTCTTATTGTAATTTAATTATGGGAAACTCTCTAGTTATGTTTTGGATTTTAATGGGTCTAAATTAATTATTGAATGAATATTTCCTAATTTCTTTTTTTAATGCATTGAATAATTAAAGACCCAATTAATCCTTTTGTTTACATTGCAGATTTAATTAATTAAAGAGTTTATGTTCACATGGATGCTGACATATGCACTGATGTGGACACAAGATGCTGACTGTTTTGCTAGGTTGGACGTTTAGGCTCACCAGAATGCAAAAGCAGTCTTACCAAACTGCATGTTTGCAATGTTTATGTAGTCTACAATTTCCTAAAATATGCAAGCTGCCGAAGTCAATTTTGAGACTAGAAAAAGAGTGTTTCTGCACTTCCCAATCCATGAAGATACCTTTACACAAGGAGCTGCATTACTGACAAACCAGAATGCTGAATGTGACATGATGCAGAAGTCAACTTTTCTCATTGAACTCAGATTAAAACACCTCAAGATCCCATTTTCCATCATGTTGAAGACTTCTATCCTCCTCCATTTTTCTCTGTAGTTCATAGATCTCTTTTTCTGTGTATTTTTCATTATGTAACTTTGTTTTAGCCTCCATGGAAGGCTAGAACTATTACGTAATCATTCATATGGTAAACTGGAGACTGTAGTTTGAATTCTTGGAAGAATCAGATAAGTTATTGTTGTTTCTGTTTCATTTCTATCCTGATTTAACCTCTATGCTTTCATGTTTATGCTTGCATATGATTAGACTTATATAAATGTGATTTCTGTTCTAAATATTTAATCTGAGTTTTAATCTTGTTATGACTGATTGATGCAGCAAATAGTGACATGTATAAATATGGTTCCTATACATGATGTTGGTTAGAACTTAATCAGACTTCATTAGATTATGAGTTAGTGAATATCTTCCTGACCATAATTTGGGTAGTCTAGTTCTGGGAAATCTTCTAGAAACATTGGTATTAAAAACCAAATGACAGAACATAACTGAAAATTAATGTATGGATGAGAATGATGATAGTTATATTTCCAAGAATCATATCACTGGTTGCATGCTCTATATTTTCTGTTACTGTTTTATTAGTTTTGTGTTTATATATGTTGTTTAATTATGTAATTATTCCCCCATGTGTAATTAATGTAAATAGAGTCTGAACGCCTAATTTAGTGATAGAAGCATAAACTTTACGAGAGAATACAACCTAGAGATTACTATACAGTATAATTACCACATCACTCAATTCTAGCATATCCATTATTAATTATTAAGCACCACATGATTTTTTCTATTTAATTCAATTAAGAATTTAGTTATACATTTTCTTCCTCATCGTATCAATAAGGCCATGGAATTTCAATTTATTTAACTTTTATATTACATCTAATGGATTTAATTACCAACCCAATTTTTTTCTGCCTTTTCATTAGAACTGATTTTTCTTTTATATCTTTATTCTATATCTTATCAAATCTCATTTAACATTATTACCAAACATTATTTTTATTTCTTCTGAAAAAACATATCTGTTTTCCTGGCACAATCACAATTTTTTTTTTCAAAAAATCTAAATAACTTATATTAATTAGTTATTAATATTACATTATAATATTAATTAATTATTATCACGTTATTTTAATATTCTATTTATTAGTTAATAGAATATTGAATTATTGAATTTAGCTTCTCCACCAAACATTTATATTTAGCAACATTTATTTGGAACCGTTGCTACATTTAGTGGTTGTTCACTTAAACCGTCAATAAAGTTTTGTCGCGGTTTTGTTAACTGTCACCTAAATAATCACCCCCAATTTCAGTTATTTTAGTGGTGATCCTATAAGAAGGATCCCCTTTTCCTTGTTTAGTGTTGTATTGGAACAGATATAAAAATGGAGTTCTTGTTGGGAAAAACGGCGGTGTGCACAGTAATTGTAGAATCAAAATAATTTCACAGACCCACGATAATTTCCAAAATACAATAGATAAAAATAACGCCAAAGATTTTAGCGTGGAAAACCCAAATTAGGTAAAAACCACGGGACCCGTAGGCCGCATAAATCCTCCACTATAACAATAATGGGAATACAATCTTCACCCTTAGGTGGACCTCTCACTCACAAAAATACTACAATAATATTTCTTCAATTTGTGGACAATAACCCTCACAAATTGGACTCACTATTTTCCTCTCAGAAACTTTCTGAGGCACTCTCTCTATTTTTCTTCTCACTCTTTCTCTCAAAGGTGAGGCTTCTCTGGATGATGATTGATGAGAGAAATGACTCTTATTTATAGAGCCATTTTGCCTTAAGGTACATCCCCCATGTTTGTAAATTTTCTTTACGCGTTTTCTGCAGCAGCCTTCCTTCTTCAGTTTTTCTTCAGACGGTGCCTAATTATTGAAGAAAATTTCCTTTTGTGGGCCCTACAAATTTTGTTATTTATGACTTTGGAGTAAATTATAAAATTTGGTTGTAACTTTAGTTAAATTGCAATTTGGCTCTTTTTTTTAATAATATAAGACATGGGCCCCACTTATGGAGGGACCCACCTTTCAATTCTCCCCCTCCCGACCTAAGTGGAGGGTTCCACCAATCCTGCAGTTGATCGACAGTATTCAAACTTGCTTCTTAGAAGAGTCTTAGTCAACATATCAGATCCATTTTCATCTGTATGGATCTTTTCAAGCTGTAGTAGCTTCTTCTCCAATGCAACTCTTATCCAGTGATATCTCATATCAATGTGCTTCGATCTTGAGTGAAATGAGGCATTCTTTCTAAGGTGAATTGCACTTTGATTGTCACAAAATAGCTCATACTTTTCTTGGTGGAAAGTAAGTTCATTTAAGAACCTTTTCTTCCATAGCAACTCCTTACTAGCTTCAGTTGCTGCGATGAACTCTGCTTCAGTAGTGGACAGTGCAATACACTTCTGTAACTTTGACTGCCATGCCACAGCTCCTCCTGCAAAAGTGATCAGGTAGCCTGAAGTAGATTTTCTCGAATCTATGTCGCCAGCCATATCTGCATTTGTGTATCCAATTAACACAGGTTTGGTATCTCCAAAACATAAGCATATTTTGGAAGTACCCCGAATATACCTGAATATTCACTTTACTGCAGCCCAATGTTCCTTTCCAGGTTTTGAAAGGAATCTACTCACTACTCCAATTGCATGAGCAATATCCGGTCGTATGCATACCATGGCATACATTAAACTTCCAACTGCTGAAGCATATGGAACCTTGTCCATCTCTTCCTTTTCTTCATCTGTGGAAGGGCACTGCTTAGAACTTAGCTTAAAGTGATTAGCAAGAGGACAACTAACCGCTTTAGCTTTGTCCATATTAAACCTTTGAAGTACTTTCTCAATATACTTCTCTTATGACAACCATAATTTCTTGGCGCTTCTGTCTCTAGTTATCTTCATGCCAAGAATATGTTTTGCTGGCCCTAAGTCTTTCATAGAAAAAGACTTGCACAACTGCTTCTTCAAGTCATCAATTCTAGAAATATTTTGGCCAACAATCAACATGTCATCCACATAGAGCAATAAAATAATGAAATCATCATTAGAGAATTTCTGCACGAACACACAGTGATTTGAAGTAGTCTTCTTGTAACCATGCTCCCCCATGACAGACTCAAACTTCTTATACCACTGTCTTGGTACTTGTTTCAAGCCGTACAGGCTTTTCTTCAGCTTGCAAACATAATCCTATTTTTTTTTGCTTGAAACCCTCTGGCTACTCCATGTATATTTCTTCCTCCAAATCACCATAAAGGAATGCAGTTTTAACATCCATTTGCTCAACCTCAAGGTCAAGACTTGCTGCTAACCCTAGCACTGTTCGAATGGATGTCATTTTCACCACTGGTGAAAATATCTCATCAAAGTCAATTCCTTTTTCTTTGGCTGAATCTCTTGACGACCAACCTGGCTTTGAATCTTGGATGGGAACTATTCTCTTCATGCTTGATTCTGAACACCCATTTGTTCTTCAAAGCCTTCTTGCCTTTTGGCAGCTTCACCAGTTCAAAAGTCTTATTCTCATGCAATGATTTTAACTCATCTTGCATGGCCTCAATCCACTTCTTCTTGTGTTCATAATCCATTGCTTCTTCAAAGCTTTCTGGTTCTCCCCCGTCAGTTAATAACACATACTGATTTGTAGGGTATCTAGTAGAGGGTTGTCGAACTCTAGTAGATCTTCTCAGTTCTGGAGAACCCATTGGAACTGGTGGTTGATTATGAACACCATCATCATCATCAGAATCTTCTGATGGAATCTCAAGAGGAGCATCTGGATCACTATCTCAGGCTGATCATTCTTTATTTCATCTCCAACTTGTCTTGGCACTGGTGTTGGAGGAATAACTTCCGAATCAGTTGAATCACCATTGGCTTTAGAATTATCTTCAATGGTCTGATCTTCAATGAACACAGCATCACGACTCCTAATTAATTTCTTCTCCACTGGATCATAAAATCTGTAGCCAAACTTATCTTGACCATATCCAATGAACACGCATTGTCGTGTCTTACTCTCAAGTTTGGACCTTTCATCCTTTAGAATATGTACAAAGGCTTTGCATCCAAATACTCGCAGATGGTTGTAGGAAACATCTTTTCCCGACCATACCTTTTCAGGAACATCTAGCTTTAAAGGGACATAAGGTGAGCGATTCAGCACGTGTATTGCTGTTAGTAAAGCCTCACCCCAAAATTTCTTTGGTAACTTTGCATGAGAGAGTAAACATCTGACTCTCTCCATCAAAGTTTTGTTCATCCTTTTAGCCAGGCCATTCAGCTGCGGTGTTTTTGAAGGCGTTGTCTGATGCTGAATGTCATGCTCTTTACAGTAGGCATCAAAAGGCCCGATGTATTCTCCACCGTTGTCTGTCCAGATACATTTTAGCTTCTTCCCAGTTTCCCTTTCAACTGAGGCATGAAACTCTTTAAAGACACTCAGCACTTTATCCTTTGTCTTTAAAGTGTATGCCCATATCTTCCTTGAATGGTCATCAATGAAAGTCACAAAGTACTGAGCACCACCAAGTGACTTTAACATTGGTCCACATAAATCTGAGTGTACCAAATCCAGTACATTCGCCATTCTTGAAGGAGGGTGGCTTTTGAACGTAGCTCTATTTTGCTTTCCTGCCAGACAATCATCACACTTTTTTAAGTGAACTTGATCCAAACCAGGTAGAGCATTCTTCCTAGTTAAATGGATCATGCTCTTCTCACTCATGTGACCGAGACGTTTGTGCCATAGCTCAACTGTACTATCATTCTCCGTTGTGTTCACAACATCCTTGGAGAGCTTTGCTTGCATAATGTACAGTTTAGAGTCTTTGTTCCCTCTGGCCACCACCAACGATCCTTTGGTGAGCTTCCATTGGCCATTAAAGAAGGTATTGCAGAAACCTTCATCATCTAGCTTGCTTGTTGAGATCAGATTCATGCGCATATCTAGAATATGCCTCACATAATTCAGGACTAATCGCGTACCATTCTCTGTCTTTAAACAAACATCTCCCTTACCTGCAATTATTGAAGGATTATTATTTCCCATTCTTACAGCACCAAAATTGTCTGGTGTGTAAGATGAGAAAAATTCCTTCCGAGATGTAGCATGAATGGTGGCACCACTGTCAATCACCTAGCTTGTCTCATGGGTTGTAAGATTGACTACGTCATCATTATCATAGACAATGTTGAACTCCTTAGCAACATCTGCTTGCTCATCATCACTACTGTCGTTTTTCTTTTGTCCTCTGCCTTTGTTCTTTTCCTGATCCTTCTTGAACTTGCGGCAATGTATTTTGATATGACCCTTCTTTTTACAGTAATGGCATTCAACATTGGCATATCTGTTGGATTTGCCTCTGCTCCTTCCTCTAGGTTTTTGATCCCTAGACTGGTTCCTCCCCCTGAAGTCTAAAACCAGAACATCTGGTTGTGATGAAGAAGATGAGCTTTGTGATCTTCTTCTCATTTTTTCATTTAAAATACTGCTTTTAACAGACTCCATATTAACTACACCATCAGGTGTAGTGTTGGTGATGGAAATTTTCAGAGTTTCCCACGACTCTGGTAGAGAGCCCAATACCAGCAGAGCAAATATTTCATTGTCCAGATTTATGCCCATTCTGGACCGTTAATCCACGATCCCTTGCATCTCATTTAGATGATCTGCTATGGAAGTTCCTTCCTAGTATTTCAACTGCATCAATTTGGTCACATAAAATAATTTATTGTTACCAGTTTTTGACGCATAAAGTTGTTCAAGCTTATTCCATAGCGTTCGGGCATGAGTCTCATTGCAGATGTGGTTGTACACATTGTCTTCGACATATTGTCGGATGAAACCGGACACCTGCTCATGCTCAAACCCCCATTCTTCATCCGTCTTGCCTTCAGGTTTATTTGATGTAAACACTGGTAGATGCATTTTCATCACAAATAGTATATCCTTCATCTTGCTTCTCTACATGTGATAATTTATGTCATTTAGGCTGATCATTTTGATGTTTCTTGTCTCCATTGAGATCAGTAGTCAACAGATTTAGCTGATCCCAAAACTTTTCTGGTAATGAATAGTACTTCATGCATATGAATAGTACCTCCATATGTATGAACAGTACCTATGTACATATCAACAGTACCTCACATATATGAACAATACTCCTGTACGTATGAACAATACCAGTATGTATGAATAGTATCAATACATATAAAAATACTAGTATGTATAAATAGTACCTGTATATGTAAATAGTCTCATATGTCTTCGTACAGTATTTGTGAATAATACTCGTACGGTATTCTTCAGTGGTACTCCAACCGAAAGCTTTGATACCACTTGTTGGGAAAAACAGAGGTATGCGCAGTAATTGTAGAATCAAAATAATTCCACAGACCCAGGATAATTCTAAAAATACAATAGACAAAAATAACACCAAAGATTTTAGCGTGGAAAACCCAAATTAGGTAAAAATCACGGGACCCGTAGGCCGCTTAAATATTTCACTATAACAATAATGGGAATATAATCTTTACCCTTAGGTGGACCTCTCACTCACAAAAATACTACAACAGTATTTCTTCAATTTGTGGACAATAACCCTCACAAATTGGACTCACTATTTTTCCTCTCAGAAACTTTCTGAGGCACTCTCTCTATTTTTCTTCTCACTCTTTCTCTCAAAGGTGAGGCTTCTCTGGATGATGATGGATGAGAGAAATGGCTCTTATTTATAGAGTCATTTTGCTTTAAGGTACATCCTCCCTGTTTGCAAATTTTCTTCACGCGTTTCTGCAGCAGCCTTCCCTCTTCAGTTTTTCTTCAGACGGTGCCTAATTATTGAAGAAAATTTCCTCTTATCGGCCCCACAAATTTTGTTATTTATGACTTTGGAGTAAATTATAAAATTTAGTTGTAACTTTAGTTAAATTGCAATTTGGTCCTTTTTTAAATAATATAAGACATGGGCTCTACTTATGGAGGGACCCACCTTTCAGTTCTATGATGTATCATAGGGGATTGATTGTTATGATGATAATATAGGTACCAGGTCTCGGGGACTGTGCTGATCATATCTTCAAATTCCTCTTCATCTTCGAATTCACTCAAGTCGAACCATCTTTTATTGGAAACCCTCTGTTTGTTTGGAAGCCCTCTGTTTGGTTGGAGATGGGCATTCTAGTTTGAGATTTGTTTGTTCTTTGTTTCTGGGAAGGCAGCAAGGCTTAATTTAGAAAACCCTATTTGATTTGAGCCCTACAGCAGAACTTAATTGGCTCACTTTCAAGGCAGACTCAATATAGGCAGGGGAAAACTCTATTCATGTGGTTCTACTCCTTTTTGTTGGCCTTCTCATATTGGTTACTACTCATAATCAGTATATTTATAGACCAAGGCTATTTTCACCCTCAATTAAGTGATTAACTATATGAAGGACAATTATACTCAAAATTCTATATATTAATTGTCCTCAAATTTCATTCTCTCTCCCTTTTCCTGTTTAAATGCATTATAGAATTTATATAAAATTCATTTAAGGCTTCTATTTAATTTACAACTAAAGCTTAATTATAGGCACAGAGGGGAAAATAAAAAAGAAAACCAGAAAGATATATATACGAACACACACGCAGATAATTGTAAAGGACCTTACTAATTATCTTCCCCAAATGTGAATGAGAGGCGTTGTTAAATAGTTCTTCCTCATATCCAAGTAAAGTTCTATTTTTTAGATCCAAAAGAGAAAATAAGAAAAGAATTCCGCTTAGTTATCATAAATTTCAATTCATAATTAAGTTTTCAAGTCACACTTCAATTGATCATACATTTTAGATGAGGAAATGACTTGTTTATCAAAATATTAATGGAAGTATTATTAAATATGACATGAGTAGTAAATATTTGATTATTTTGGCAAATAAAAATGAATCTTTGCTATTACAGAAAAATAATAAAAAGAGGAAAATTGAAAAGAAAAACTCAAAAATTGGCTTTTATAATGAGTATATTGACAGACAGACGATGGCTATTTTCCACGGTCAATTAATTATTTCTTGTTTAAAAATATTATAAAATTTATTTAAGGCTTCTATTTAATTTATAACAAAAGCTTACAAATACACAGAAAAAAAAAAGGAAAACCAGAAAGATATATATACATAATTATAAAAGACCTTACCTTTCCTTCTGAATCAACTGTCTTCCTAGAATGCAAATGAGAGGTGTTGTTGCCGCGCTCCTTCCTCAGCATGATATCTGGTTGGGTGGAGAAGACAAAATAAGAAAAGAAACAACACATCCAAAAATGAGGACGGACAGTAATTTACTTTCTCTCCAACAAATGCGACAACCTTTTTCTTCTCTCTTTTCTCCTTTTTTTTTTGGATTTTGTGTATATGATTGACAACAAAGAAACAAATTTTAATACAGACTAGAGTTCGCGAAGAAAGAGTTCTATAAACCCCTTTTTTTTTTGCATTTTTATGAGTATATGATTGACAACAAAGCAAGAGAATTTAATGCAGAAGATATAAAAGAAAAGTGATGTATTATAAAAAGCACTTAATGTTTCTTTTTTTTCTTTTGGATTTTTATGCATATGTGATTGACAACAAAGGAACAAGCTTTAATGCAGAAACAGTACCAAAAGAAAAGTGATCTTTTAAGGCACCAATATATATATATTTTTTTTTGGGTTATACGAAAATCGGAAACAAACTTGAACGCACAACACAGAACAGATAAAAAAAAAAAAAGAGGAACTCAGGATTGTGGAGTAAATGTAGAGAATGAGATGGAGGGAAAGAGCAGAAGAAATTAGAAGAGCAAAGTGCTTAAACTCAGAAACAGGAAGAGGAAACATTGAAGATGGGAAAATGGAAGATGGAATAGTTAAGATGTGGAAAATAATTTGATAAAATAGTTTTAAAAACTCATTTTATTTGAAAACAATTTTTAAACTTAAGAAAACAAAAACATTACACTGCAGTTGATTTTTTTTTTAAGTTGTAATTATGTGAATGCTATTAATAAACCCATTTATTTAAGATAATGCTACCGCCTTCTTTTAAAATAAAAGCAGAAAAATAAGAAAACCATGCCTTAGATTTCTATCTCAATGGGGTATATAGCAAAAAATGAATTTGCTAATTTTTAATGTCAGGATTTTTTTTTCAAATCAAAATTTTGTTAAATGCTTCACCGATTAAAAAAGTCATATAACTGATATGAATTATCTAATAAGAAAGCTTAAATTATTTCGGAAATACGAAAAGAATTAATTTGATACTTGAGTAACCGGTAAATATCTTCATATGTTAGACTTTGTAATGGATTTTCATTTGATGTATTTACATTCTAAATGTAAACAAGTATACCAGATAGTCAAATCACATAAAAAAATTATAATTAGGATTATAAAAATTTCCAGTATAGCATTGATCATTTTAAATTCTAGTCGTACATTTCTGATCAAGTCATTTGTTAATTTCAAAACATATAGCAAGAAGTAATGTAAAATAAACAAGGCAAAAATGATATTTTGATCCTTTATGTTTATTTTAAGTTTCATTTTAATCCTCTATGTTTCATAGTTTCATATTGGTTCTCTCAGTCTCTTTTTGTCAAATTTATTGAGCATTTTAACAAATATAATAGACTTGATAGTAGCCAATTAATAGATAATTCATATCAGTATTAAAATGATGAAGTGTCAACTTTGTTAAAATGTCTAACAAACTTTACGGAAAAGAAGAAACAATGTGAGTTTGCAACATATAGGACCAACATGAAACATCTAAAACATAGAGGAGTAAAATGAAATTTAAAATAAACATAAAAGACCAAAATATCATTTTGCTGATAATTTTGACGTAGTTAAATATTTGATCTCTTAATAATTTTTTTTCCTGGGTGAAACTAGCAATATTCATGCTGAAAAATGAAATTGAATAGAAGTCTCCTATTAGCTGTGCAATGCAATCTATACAAAGGGATTCATTGGATCAATCAAAATAAAAGCACATTGAAACACAATAAGAAAACGATATGGAAAAACAATTGCAAGTATATTTCAGAAAGAAAAACAAAGTTCATAGTGGCCAACTCAAAAAAGAAAATAATTAATTGGATAAGAAATCAAAACATACCTTATCTATGAACATCTGATTTATTGTTCTATTCAAGTCTTCTTCCAAGCACCATTCTTCATTTTTTCCTCTATTTAGCGTCAATCTCTCCAAATTGCCTATTACCTATAACATAATTCAATTATTAAAGTAAAATTAAATTATTAGAAAAGTAAAAGTATAATTATTCTGCATCATGGCTATAATAACAAAGTCATTCATATGGACCATAATTTCTGATTATTGAAGGCCCATAACTTGTAGAAAAAAACATATTTTTCAACTGCCGACGTACACCCAAAAAAAAAAAACTACAGTGCCAGCAATCATTCAATATAGCTTAAGATATATACTATTTGAAATATATGAGCCGGTAAACAAATTAATGTAAGAAGGGTGTTCAATAAAGCTTTCATGCAGAGCAGCGCAAAATTAAAAAAATAAATAAATAAATAAATTAAACATTGTGACTATATGTATGTGTGTGTATATACACGCAGAGATAAAAGTGGCCAAGTATCATGCATATATGCCTGAGTTCTATAATATATATATATATATATTTACTCTAGAGAAGGAAATAATATGCATTCTATTAATGATTTTAAAAGATCATTTATACCTACTCGAAAATGAACAGTGGTTGTAGCATTGGCAAATGCAATTTGTCTGTTGGAGAACTTTTTTTATGTCTATTGGACTGTACATTAAACAGCTTCAATTTCTTACAGTTGAACACTTCTATTTTCTTCAAGGATTGACATTCCAAAGTATGAGCCCCTGCATAGAATCCCTTGAGTTCTAACCAAATTTTGTAGTCCCAAGGAGGCAAGATGATTAAGGTCAAATATGACAGTTCTCAAGTTTCTCACATTTGTTGATTTCTAATGTCCTCAATCCCTCAAATTGACAGTGTCAAATCCCAATGAGAGTGACCGGCACGGCACTATATCACCCCAAACCGTAAGCCTGAAGACCTAATAAACATCTTATACGTGACCAGTTGGACATATCACTTACTTTCATAGATCTCAACAACACACTTTCACATAGGAGATATCAACAGCTAAAACTCTGGATTCGCATATCTGGTAAATCTCATAAAAGCTCAACATAAACACAAGCCTGAATAAAACTATTATTAGAATATCATATAACTGTTAACATATCAGAGGTTTAACATGAATTCAGGTCTTTCGTCACATCCTCCATGTCTATCGGTACAGAAATCTCTATATCTCGGGGTTTTCGGACACTGCCAATGGGATTACAGAGCTTCATCTAAGATTCCAAATAAGCATAGGACAACAAATAAAAATAGCTGCCCAGGACACAATTTGGGCACCAGAATGGGCATTACTAGCCACTAACACTCCGCTGGAACAATTCCGAAGCAATCTGCAATGTGTGGGGAAAAACATAATGGGGTGACCTACGCGCTCAATGAGTAACAGATCTGTGATATCTTAAACATATACTAAAAATCTTCACTTGCATCATTATAAAAGTAGAGAAAGATCATAAATCTGAAATTTAAAGCAAACTAGTATAAAAGTTGTGGAAAAGTTGCTCTTTAATAACTATGAAATCTGCACTCTGAATTTGCATGACAAAGCTCTAGCTGAATCTATTCCATCCGACTCTCCCAGATCCTCCATGACCATCACCCCCGCCTCTCCCTACCTATAACACACGGCCTATAGGCTAAAACATACTTCCAACTCTCTGTAAACTAGCCCTCATTGGCTCCAACAATGATCATACTGAACTTATCATGTATCAACATCTCGTGATGCCACAACATGGCATTAAAATAATCTTTTCTCAGAGTAACCACAGCTGATCATGGATAAACAATCTCAGCCTTATTCTCAGGTGAACTATCCGGGAAAAGAAAGAATATATTTCATACTTGATAATGCAAAGTTTCTGAAGAGAGAAAAAGAGATTTGGAGTTTCTCCATAATCATTTCATCTAGGACTGTATCTAATGAGTCACAATTTCATAGAAAACAATTCATCAAATCAAAATACTCAGGGAGTTCAAGTGGGAACTATCATATCAGACTATCTTCTCAAATGCAATTAAATAGCTGAAAACATACTTTATGGTAAAGCAGCTTAATTAAAATATTTCTTATATCAAGGAAAGTTAGTTCTTAGGAAAACTTTACTATCACAGATTGGTTACTCACAAACCGACTCAACTTTTAAGATTCATCTCATCCAAGCTTTAGTTCCACTAGATTAAGATGAAAAGCAAGAAAAGAGTATATGAGACCTCTAAGGAAAAACTAGAACATCATAGCCATGATAAGAATCTTCAAATCAGCCTGAAAATGTCTCAAATTAACCTTCCTGTTGGGTGACCACCGCTCTGTAAATTACATGACATTCTTTTATGGATGCCTCCAAAGAATACTCAGATTTGCCCCACAGCTCTGTTTTCTGGATAGATTTTTGTACCAAACTTCCCAAACATTCTGGGAATGATTGGCAACTCCAAAAATCACCAAATTTGAAAATAGTCCTTATTAATATGTTAGACACCTACAGTAAAAATTTCAAAAGCTAAATCACCACTTGACTTATTAATGAATCATATAAGCACCCACTAGCTTGTTCTGTCTCAGTTTTGCAGGGGTTCAGAAAATCACTGCATTGACCTATTGAATCAATTCCAAATGCCACGAAATTTGATGAGGAGTTACCTAGTGTCATATCTGGGTGGCATAAAAATTTTGGGGCAAAATAAGGTCATTAAGGCAGTGAAACAGAACCTTATCTCGTCTGGCCAGATTAGTTCTTGAATTAGATTAGGTACTGTTCTGTTTGTATGGTATTAAGCTAGGTAAAACACTTCCAAAAATTTTGAAACTTTCCAGTTTGAATAAGTTGTCAGGAGATCGTCATAAAAATTTCAAGATTTAACAGCTGGTCACCCAAAATACACAAAAATAGAAGCATATAAAAGCTCTCCTATTTTTCACAATCCTCAACCTTAGCCTTAGTTTTAGGTGCATTACATGTTCTTGTTCTGCTGTACCAATACTAAAATATCCAAAACAGTCCAATGTCTTCCACATACAACATGTAAACAGATCAACCAACACATATACATAGCAGCACAGCACTGCTAAATGCAGAACAGACTAAAATTTCATTACCAATCTCTTGGCTTCATCCAGTTCAGTGACTCAAACAACATAAATTCACACATTCAACACCCACGTGACCCATATAAGAACATTTATCCAGCTTAAACCGAAAACAATTCCAAAAATATTTGCAGAGGAAATCTGATTTGACACTCTCCCTTCTTGGTTTCTCTTAGCAGAAAATTTCTTTTGTTCTTTGCTTACGTAAACAAAAAATTTTCCTTGATTCAGCAAAATAATAATCTCATAAACAAATATGTAACTGTAACACCTAATTTTGTCCATCATGTTTATAATTTCTCCTTTCCTTTTAATAAATAAATAATCAAAAAATATAAAAATATAAAAATATAAAAAAAATAATAACAAAATAACAAAAGGTATGTCAAATGCCTTTTAATATTTATTTTTGATATGCTCACCACATCATCACATGAGAAACTCCACTTTAGCACATGATGAACAGCCCACTATCCCACTATCCCACTATCCCACTATCCCACTATCTCATGCATGGAGCCACTCAGCCGAAAAGGAGGGAGCGTGATGGATAATAAAGAGAGCTTACCAGAGGTGTTAAAAAGGAAGAAAAAAGGTAGAGCGAGGGACTCCAGAGAGGAAGAAATAGAAAGAAAGCGAAGCAAAGAGAAAAAGGGAGATATATTGCAAGCACAGAGAAGGGGAGAACGTGCAGACAGCGTAGAGGTAAGTTTACAGACCTTGTCTCTAGTTTATGTTTCCTTTCATCCTGTCGAGTTAGGCAAGCGTGAGAGAGATCGGAGAGAAAGAAGATCGAGATAGTGAAAATCGAAATGGAGGATGGATGAAAATGATACTAAACTGACGTTAAGCTATATATGCGTGCGTGTTTTGAGTCTTGGCATGCGTGTTTTTTTTTCTCTTTAACGTGTGCTACATATACATGCGTTATGTGAAAAATATATATAATATATATATATATATATATATATATATATATATATTTGCGCGTATATTTTGGGTTAATATGGGTATGCATGTGATATATATACATATATAGACACACATTTTAGTGTGTATTTTTTATTTAATGGTGTGTGCCTATTTTTTTTTCATGGGGATATCAAACAATGTCATCATATAGAAAGTCTCATTTCTGATTGCGATTCATTTCCTGAGGCTTTTATTTATTTTTCTTTCTTCTTTCCATTTTTTTTCTTTTTTTCTTGGTGTGTTTGCAAATATTTTTCTTGTTATAATCGGCATCCTATGCCGATGATGAGTTGAGAAACAACTGATTCTTTTGGAATAGTTCAATAATCCCTATCTCTAGGAAAAATTTTATTATCCTATTGCGATTGTTAATCAATGCCGTAGGATAATAAAACAAAAAATTATCAAATAATCTCCAAATGGAATAAGAGATTGACTCCATCGGAGTAGATCTCCTTTTTTTAAGAAATAATAAAACTAAAAAAAATAAAGTATTCACAATGCGATTGTATAACGATGCAAGTGAAAAAAATTTCTCTTAAAATAAATTTGTTAAATTTAAATCATTCGAAAATTAGATGAAGTACTCATAACGTGATTGTGTAACAATACTTATGAGGAAAAGTCTCTCAAAAGATTACTTTATTTTAAATCCAAAAAAATTCAAATATATTCCTTTACAAGAAAATATCTTCAAAATTATGAACTACATGGACTTTGATCCCAACGGTTGGGTACGTAGGCCCTAGGCACCGCCTAGCCAAGTTCGTCTTTGTATATTTTTATTTATTTATTTTTTTCATCTTTTTCTTTGGTGGTTTATAAGGGTAATTTTGAAGTGACTGTTAAATAATTGTATGCTTTCTAAATCAAACGTATAGGGTGCCTAACACCTTCCCTATGCGATTCAACTCCCGAACTCAATTTCTGTTTAATCGCAGACCGTCAAATTATAAGGTTTTTTCCAAAGTTTTTTCCTAATAAATAAAATTTTGGTGGCGGCTCCAAATAAAATTGGTTTTCAATTTCGAAAGCTGATTTTATAATCATTTTCCTTTTTCTAAGAAAACGCCGACCGGTCACATTTCGGGTGTGACAGTTTGGCGACTCCACTGGGGACAACTCGAGAGTTGATACTGATTTATTAAGTGTGCAATTAAATTTGATATCATCTTAATTACCCTTATATTTTATTTTTTATTTTTATTTTATTTTATTTTGTCTTGTATATATTTACTTGTACATTTTTTATTCCTTTTTTAATTTATTTATTCTAATTAAGATTTTTTTATTTTATTTATTTACTTTAATTACGCTTATATTTTATTTTATTTATTTTTTTGTTTTATATATATTTACTTCACTCCCCTCATATATTATGTATTAACACGTCCATCGCACACACTGGCTCTATATTTGGGCTGAGCGCAACCATAAGATAGCAGGAAGTCTAGTGATGTCGCAGAGGGTCTATCCCTTGCGGGGATCACGAAAGCTTCCGCTCAGACTGTACCTTTTTTGTCAGTATAGAATTCATAGAGAGTGTAACTCTTACGTTCTTAATGCTGACAATTGGAGATCTCCATGAGTTTCGACTATGGGGGCAGTCTGGGGACCTTTAAATCCATAGGCTTGTAGATCCACCCTGAAACATGTGCACTCTTAATTGGCCTAGAAGACTGATGCATAAGAATCTTTAAGTAAGACATAGGGGAAGCACCCTTTATCATTTCCCAATTCTGTATATCATTATCTTTTTTTTTTTAACTTTTACTTTTATTTCAACTATTTCTATTTTTTTCCTAATAAAATAGTTTTAAAAAAACAACGGTCTTTCCCCCTTTTCTAACTCTATTCAATAATTTTTCATTCCTTTTCCTCATTTTTTTTGAATAATATGTAATATCTTTTTTTTTCCTTTTAATAAGAGAGTTCTATTTCCTCTATTGCTTTCACTTAATTGCTGAAACACGAGTAAAAATAAATTCTTTTTTTTTTCTCAACAACCATTTTTCTCAAAAACTCATGAAAGCTCACAAAGAGCGCGAGAGTCACATTATGCAGAGTCATCGTAGATGTGGTAAATATTTTAAAAATATCCGTGTTCCAACATGAGATCCTTTCAAAAAGAGGAAAAGACTTAATAAGTTGATTAAATCATTTTCAAAAGGCTAATTTTTTATCTTTCTCTTCAGAGAGAAATAATAAAACTTCACCATTGCGCCTTCTAAAAGAAAATCGTCCAACCAGACCCTACCATCAACTCGTGTATACAACACTCGCTCACAAAGTAAGACAATGGAAGGCCAATCAGGAGATAATCAAAGAATGGAAAATGACTCCACCGTGCGCCTTGAGGCCTTGGAAAGGCAATTTGCTCAAATGACTGAAATGATCTTAACATTAACAGAAGGAGTGAGAGGAAAGCAAGCGGATGCATTTGCTCTATCTTCAATACCTGCCGCTATTGAAACTCAAGCTGAGACTGATAATCCCATGCCAGCATATGTTAATCCTAAGGCAAAAGCTAAAGAGATAACAATCACCCCAACAGCAGATAAAGGGAAAAACCCCCGCACACAAACAGCAGATATACCTGACAATACTAATCAGAACATAGGGGAAGATGCCACGCAGGGACATCCTGGTGACGATCTTGTTTACACGCTCTAAATTCCAGCCTCAAGGATTGAGAAAGAAGATAGAAATCTTAAAGAGGAAATTGGAGAAGTCAAAGACCAATTACACGCCTTGCGAGGGCCAGTGTCTTGGGGGTCATTAGAGTTGGATGAATTGTGTCTAACTCCCGAGATAATGATTCCGAAAGAGTTCAAGATGCCAGAATTCTCCAAATATGATGGTACTGGTAACCCGATTTACCACTTGAAGTCATATTGCACCAAAATGTGCGTATGGTCCCGTAACGAGAGGTCCTTAATTAATTTTTTCCCTGAAAGCTTAACCGGGGCTGCATTGTTGTGGTTTATGCAACTAGACCAGTCAAAAATTCAAAAATGGAAGGACTTGGCGGACTTATTCATGAGGCAATATAAGTTTAATCTGCAAACAGCTCCGACTAGAGAGCAATTGAAGGCAATGACAAAGAAAAATTCTGAAACATTCAAAGAATATGCCCAAAGATGGAGAGTAATGGCATCACAAGTGCAACCTCCATTGATCCAGTCCGAATTTTGTTCTTACTTCATCTGTACCTTACCAGATCCTTTCTATAGAACTATGCTTGGAACGTATGTCACCGACTTTGCAGACTTGATTGAGATTGGGGGAAGAATCGACGCTGATATTCATGAAGGTAAACTCTCAAGTCCCCAAGACGAAAGTAGCTCAAAGAAGGGGCAACCTGCAAGGAAGAAGGAAGAAGAGGTGAGTTATGTACAGCCAATAA
Source organism: Biancaea sappan (assembly GCA_037074585.1). Taxonomy (NCBI): domain Eukaryota; kingdom Viridiplantae; phylum Streptophyta; class Magnoliopsida; order Fabales; family Fabaceae; genus Biancaea; species Biancaea sappan. The sequence continues at coordinate 13,929,176 of CM073495.1, read as the reverse complement.
AATCCTACCCCCAGCAACAATCATATTCTTATCGAGCTAGTAGTCATGGCCAAAGTCAACTAGAGCCAAATAAACACACCCAAAAGGGAGGACAAAAGGGTTTACATAATCGCCCATGGCTAAACTTTGGCACAACAAATGCTGAGCTATACAAAAGTCTTTTGACCGCTCATCTCCTGGGGCCTCGACCTGCTAAAGTGGTGAATCCTCCATATCCAGCATGGTATGATCCGACTGCTACATGCGAGTTTCATATGGGAGCTATTGGACATTCGATCGAGAATTGTACTACATTTAAAAGAAATGTGCTGGATTTGATCGACTCCAACCATATCCAATTAAAAGCAGGACAAGAAAGTGGTTGATGCATCTTTAATCATAGGATATGAACAACAACAGAGTTAAATCTTTGGTGTTATTTATCATTTTATTTAGTGCTTGTTATTTAAAATTTTGAAAGGACTTTATATTTTCATGTCTTGTTTAACTAGGGCAATATGCAATTATCTCACTTCCATTATATTAATCCTTTTATTCCATTAGTAAAAAGTCATCATTTTCGTTCCCTTATGCTTGTCTACTCGTTTCCTTTCTCTATTTTTATTCATTTTATTTTTCATGTGATATTTCTTGGAAAATCTTAACTTAATATGAACACAGACAAAATCTAAGGATAATGCGAATATAAGACCCCAAAGCTAATTCAAAGTTCATTAAGGGTGTGTCCCATGAGCAAATAGAGTCAATGATATGAGGCATTCATTGTTTTCCTAGACAAAAGAGGAGATTATCTCTAGTCACCCCATTTGAGCTAGAAGTAGAGTTCATTTCATTTATTTATCATAAATACCAGGGTGGGGTAGTTTTAACATGTTTTTATGTCAAAAATTAATAAAGCAAGAGAGCTCTAATTCTTTCACTACCCATACACTAATTAACCGTTGTTATCCCGTTTGTGCCTATGATTCCCTTCAAATCACCCATGATGTATCAAGCCTGGGAAACAATGAGTATTAAAAAATGACAAGTAGTTTTGGCATCTAGATGATCTATCTTGAAGATCAGAAAAAGAGGCAAAAAAAAATTTCTAAAGAGAAGAGATGAAAAAAAGGTCAAAAGTACAAAATCGAAGAAGATCCAAAAAAGGAGAGAAAAGCTACAAAATTCATCTCTAGCTATGAAAATTGTTAAGGGAAGAGTGTTCATCTTAACAGAAATAAGCTATAAACCCTCAAAGTGGGAGCTTAGTTAAGAACAAAGAGCTAAGTGAATGTCGCCAAGACTACACAACACTTCAAGAACATAATTCTCATTGTAACCCAACATGAAATTTGGGCCTTTATACCTTTCCTTCTGAAGCCATCATTCCTCACCATTAAGCCACGTTACAACCCATAAGTACTCTCTCTTGTTCAAAGAATTTTTGGCATAAGATTTTAGGAGAGAAGATAGAAGTGAAGAAGTGGGATAAGGGCGTGTTAGTCTTGAGCTTAATATCTTTCTGATTCAAAAGCCAATTTACCTTGGCCACATTACAAGCATTTAAAGTCCTCATTGAGGTTTGGTATGCTTAAACTGGGGCACATACTTTTTTTTTAAAAAAAGAGAGATATAAAACGAAAGTAAATTTGAAATTAGGGTAACAACTTGACTTAGATCAAATCTCTTTTGTTCACATTAATCAAAGATTTGTGCAGGGAATATTTCAGGTTTTGAAGTGGGGAATTTTCCCATATCTTCACATTGCATACCTTTGTTTTGCCATTGTGAAACTATTAACCATTGTCTGCATATTAATCTTCCTCAATATCTTTTAAATTCACAAGATTTCTTTCTTTGAATTCCATAATTTATCATCTTTTAGTGTTTCACGTGCATCGACTTAGTTAAACAAGATAAATGCGTTTCACTCGATGACATAACAAGCACTAATAAGCTGAGAAATGACGTCAAAAGGATTTGATCACAAGATCTATGGTGAATGTGAATTGAAAGCTGTTACTAAAAGGAACATTTTACAAATTTGGATTAATCCTATAAAGATGACTACCATCATAGTTACATAACTGGGGCAAAAAGACCCAAATGTCCCTAAGCATCATTTTAAACAAGGTGCCATCATTTGCAGCTAGGTCAGTCATTGGCAAGCAGACTCTTCTCATTCCTTGAGGAATGCAAAAATAAATAACATGTCTCAACACTGGGGCAATGCCTCCATCTATGGTTTATGGGACATATCTAGTCATGTCTATTGGTTGAAGTCCTAAAGTGACAAGCATTATGTCTCATGAAATCTAAGAGTATTGGGGCAATTTGACATTGTGTGAAGTCTTTATGTCAGAAAAGGAAAATCCACCCTTATCAACATGTTAGTGGACAACTCTGTCAAAGAAACAAATGTCAAATCATGGGGCAAGGTCCCAATTCATAATACAAGAAGTCTTTCAAGTGATCTGAAGAAAAGAAGGGGGTCTGGTCTGGTTTGACGAAATTCTCCAAAGAAAGCGCAATCATCTCCAAATAAGTAAAATCTCTTAACTTGGTTCTTGCATGGCATGCATTTTTCAATTTAACTCCGACACCTTAGGCCTTAGGCGTGCTAAAGTCTTTGGTGCATCCAAATTCAAAATATCGCTTGGGTTCAAGTATTACCATGTCCAGTAGTTGTGACAGCTTTTGCCTAAGTACTACCATATCCCGTAGTAATAACGTCACCCATTTTTTTAAAGTCCGGAGACGACCGGCACCCATCTTTTTAAAGCTCAGAGACGACTGGCACCCATTCTTTTTAAAGCCCGGAGACGACCGGCACCCATCTTTTTAAAGCCCAGAGACGACTAGCACCCATTTTTTAAAGCCCGGAGACGACCGACACCTATCTTTTTAAAGCCCAGAGACGACTGGCACCCATTTTTTTAAAGCCCGGAGATGACCGGCACCTATCTTTTTAAAGCCCAGAGAAGACTGGCACCCATTTTGTTTAAAACCCGGAGACGACCGGCACCCATCTTTTTAAAGCCCAAAGACGACTGACACCCATTTTGTTTAAAGCCCGGAGACGACCGGCACCCATCTTTTTAAAGCCCAGAGACGACCGGCACCCATTTTTTTAAAGCCCGGAGATGACCGACACCCATCTTTTTAAAGCCCAGAGACGACTGGCACCCATTTTTTAAAGCCCGGAGACAACCGACACCTATCATTTTAAAGCCCAAAAACGACTGGCACCCATTTTTTAAAGCCCGGAGACGACCGACACCTATCTTTTAAAAGCCCAGAAACGACTGGCACCTATTTTTTTTAAAGCCCGGAGACGACCGGCACCCATCATTTTAAAGCCCAGAGACGACTGGCACCTATTTTTTTAAAGCCCGGAGACGACCGGTACCCATCATTTTAAAGCCCAGAGACAACCAGCACCCATTTTTTTTAAAGGCCGGAGACGACCGGCACCTATCTTTTGAAAGTCCAGAGATGACTAGCACCCATCCTTTCAAATCCCGGAGACGACCGGCACCTATCTTTTAAAGCCCAGAGGCAACTGGCACCACCATTTCAAAGCCCGGAGACAACCGGCACCCACCTTTTAAAGCCCAGAGACGACCGACACCCACCTTTTCAAATCCTAAAAACGACTGGCACCTATTTTGTCAAAGCCTGGACACGATCGGCACCCATCTCTTCAAAGCTCGAGCACGACCGGCACCTATTCTTTTCAAAGCTTAGAAACCACTGGTACACATCTTCTCAGACAATTGCATTATCTTATGACTGATCCAATTTTGTGCATGTCATTTCTTGACAAAATTAAGTGTTTCTTATCTTTACTCATTCTTAAACAAGAATATTTCAAAATTAATTTCTTATAATCTTGTTCAATCATGAGTAAAGAGGGGCAACTGTAACACCTAATTTTGTCCATCATGTTTATAATTTCTCCTTTTCTTTTAATAAATAAATAATCAAAAAATATAAAAATATAAAAATATAAAAAAATAGTAACAAAATAACAAAAGGTATGTCAAATGCCTTTTAATATTTATTTTTGATATGCTCACCACATCATCACATGAGAAACTCCACTTTAGCACATGATGAACAGCCCACTATCCCACTATCCCACTATCTCATGCATGGAGCCACTCAGCCGAAAAGGAGGGAGCGTGGTGGATAATAAAGAGAGCTTACCAGAGGTGTTAAAAAGGAAGAAAAAAGGTAGAGCGAGGGACTCCAGAGAGGAAGAAATAGAAAGAAAGCGAAGCAAAGAGAAAAAGGGAGATATATTGCAAGTACAGAGAAGGGGAGAACGTGCAGACAGCGCAGAGGTAAGTTTACAGACCTTGTCTCTAGTTTATGTTTCCTTTCATCCTGTCGAGTTAGGCAAGCGTGAGAGAGATCGAAGAGAAAGAAGATCGAGATAGTGAAAGTCGAAATGGAGGATGGATGAAAATGATACTAAACTGACGTTAAGCTATATATGCGTGCGTGTTTTTTTTTTTCTCTTTAACGTGTGCTACATATACATGTGTTATGTGAAAAAAAAAATATAAATATATATATATATATATATATATATATATGTATATATTTGCGCGTATATTTTGGGTTAATATGGGTATGCATGTGATATATATACATATATAGACACACATTTTAGTGTGTATTTTTTATTTAATGGTGTGTGCCTATTTTTTTTTCATGGAGATATCAAACAATGTTATCATATAGAAAGTCTCATTTCTGATTGCGATTCATTTCCTGAGGCTTTTATTTATTTGTCTTTCTTCTTTCCATTTTTTTTCTTTTTTTCTTGGTGTGTTTGCAAATATTTTTCTTGTTATAATCGGCATCCTATGCCGATGATGAGTTGGGAAACAACTGATTCTTTTGGAATAGTTCAATAATCCCTATCTCTAGGTAAAATTTTATTATCCTATTGAGATTGTTAATCAATGCCGTAGGACAATAAAACAAAAAATTATCAAATAATCTCCAAATGGAATAAGAGATTGACTCCATCGGAGTGGATCTCCTTTTTTTAAGAAATAATAAAACTAAAAAAAATAAAGTATTCACAATGCGATTGTATAACGATGCAAGTGAGAAAAATTTCTCTTAAAATAAATTTGTTAAATTTAAATCATTTGAAAATTAGATGAAGTACTTATAACGTGATTGTGTAACAATACTTATGAGGAAAAGTCTCTCAAAAGATTACTTTATTTTAAATCCAAAAAAATTCAAATATATTCCTTTACAAGAAAATATCTTCAAAATTACAAACTACGTAGACTTTGATTCCAACGGTTGGGTACGTAGGCCCTAGGCACCGCCTAGCCAAGTCCGTCTTTGTATATTTTTATTTATTTTTTTTTCATCTTTTTCTTTGGTGGTTTATAAGGGTAATTTTGAAGTGACTGTTAAATAATTGTATGCTTTCTAAATCAAACGTATAGGGTGCCTAACACCTTCCCTATGCGATTCAACTCCCGAACTCAATTTCTGTTTAATCGCAGACCGTCAAATTATAAGGTTTTTTTCAAAGTTTTTTCCTAATAAATAAAATTTTGGTGGCGGCTCCAAAAAAAAAATTGGTTTTCAATTTCGAAAGCTGATTTTAGAATCATTTTCCTTTTTTCTAAGAAAACGCCGACCGGTCACATTTCGGGTGTGACAGTAACCTTTAGGAATTCTCAATCAGATTTCAGAAAGTAAAATTAAATTGAGATCCTATAATTTCCAAGACAACCAAGAAAGTTCCTCCACTTTACTAACTGCTTAATAACCTGGTCAGGTTTAAATTTCTTTCACAAAAGCTTTTCGATTGCAATTACATTCATCTTAAAATTTCAATTGCAACCCAGAAATCAGTTTATCATCTGTCCCAAATACCCCATAGGGGAAGAAATTCGAGAAGGGGATAAGTGTATTAGCGTCTTACCTTAGATACTCTATTTTACTGTTAATCCGTCCACAGTACTGATCCTTATGGCTGTGGTTCAACCAGCACAAAACATTTCTCCGTTTTCATTATTCCATGGTGACCCACGATTTCTGATTGAAGAGAATTTGTTCCTCCTCTCGGTTACCCACTCACGGACAGAGAAAATAATGATGAAGCGGAGCAATTTGCTTTCTATTCCCTGCTGCCCAGACCCATCCACCGCCGAGCTCCACCATAGGAGAGCCAACCTGAGGAGACAACGGCCACATGCAGACAGCAACAAGGCCGAGAAAGGTGAAGATGGAAAACAACCCGAGGCGAGAGTTCATCGAGCGCGTGTCTGAAATCTGAATACACTTCGTGGTTAACTTAATTGAAGTCTACCGCAGTGCACAATTTACTCAGGGCTTCAACACAGTAAATTTTTTTTTTTTCACTTGGGTCCATCAACTATTTTACTTAAATTTCAGTTTTTACCCAAGCATCACGAGTTGCATTTAATTATTCCTAGCTACCAGTCATTTATACCAAAATTAAGAATCTTTGAATATTTTCATTATTTCATCTTAAAACCAAAAATTTCGTTTCTTAAGAAATAGTCCTTGGGTTTTTCATTTGAAGATTTTCAAAGAAGTTATCAGATGACAATTCCACCATGTCTTAATTCTCCACAAAGTTTCAAACGTGATACTGAAATTCCATCTCACCACCTTGATATTATTCCCTATTTTTCAAATTAAAAAAATCAGAAATTTAAAATGCACCCAGAAGTTTTATTTTAGTCCCACAATTTTTGAAATTCCACTCTAAAGACTTACCGGAGGATTCCACGAAATACTCGGACATGAAAGACAGTGTCACACTCTCGATATTCATGTCATACAGTGTCACACTCTCGATATTCATGTCATACAGTGTCACACTCTCGATATTCATGTCATTATTATGATCGATCTTCTCTAATTTATAAAAATGGAATCTATATGCATGGTACACAATTTGTCAAATTGTAAATTTCTATAATAATTCTATAATATATATGCTACACATTTATTTGAATATAATTATTTGATTCATTTGGTATCTTATATATATTCTTTGATATCTTAAAATAATATTATAACTTATAACAAAAGAGATAGTACATAGTTGTTTATAAAGGATTATAAATCTAAAATAGTGATATTATTTAGTCATATTTATGCTTCACCATTACATATGAAAACCGATGTGACCAATCTATGATATTGGTTATTAGTTATTTTTTATATTAGTTATTTTAATGCCTAATTTAATTAAAGAAATTTCAATTTTAAAATTTTTGCTTTTAAAAATATTTTGTGTTAAAATTTTAATTTAAGGTTTTGAATTCTATGATTTTTTTTTGACGGAAAATAGTTGCAGCAATTGTTTTCTTTTTTTTTTTCTTTTTTGATTTTTATGTGTATGACAGATAACAAAGAAACAAACTATAATAAATATTAATTAATAAAAGTGGTCTTATCCAATTTACCCTTATAGTTATTTATACTTTCTGCAATCTTCATTATGGGCTTGTTTGGTATGCAGTAAAAAAAAAATCAAAAGGAAAAAAAAAGATGAAAAAAATTTTTAAAATGTGATAAAAAAAATGAAAGGAAAAGAAAAAATATATGCCTTATGCTAAATTTATTATTTATAATACAAATAAAAATGTGTTTGGTAAAATGTTGGTTTAACTATTATTTTTGTGCCTTAATTTTTTTTATTTCAAAGTTGGAGGTTAAACTTTGTGATCAGATCGTATCACAAGTGTCAAAGTTTAGGTATTTGGGATCAATTATACAAGATGACGACGAAGTTATTAGAGATGTGGAACATAGGATACAAGCTGGGTGGTTGAAGTGGAGAATGGCATGAGGGGTTGTTTGTGATCGGAAAGTGCCTGATAAACTCAAAGGAAAGTTTTATCGTACTGCTATAAGACCAGCGATTTTATATGGGAGTGAATGTTGGGCAATGAAAGGACAACAAGAACATAAAATTGGAGTGGCGGAGATGAGGATGTTGCGTTGGATGTGTGGTCATACAAGAAGAGATAGGATCCGTAATGATCATATACGAGGTAGAGTTGAGGTGGCACCTATTGAGGAAAAAATGGTTGAAAACCGTTTAAGATGGTTTGGGCATGTACAAAGAAGACCGTTGGAAGCGTCAGTTAGGAGAGTTGAGCAGATGGTTTGGAGCCCTATGAAAAAAGGTCGAGGAAGACCAAAAAGGATACTTAGAGAAATTATTGAACGGGACCTTTTAGTAAATGAGATATCTAAAGAGTTGGTCATTGATAGAGCTCAATGGCGTCGTGCGATCCATATAGCCGACCCCACTTAATGTGATAAAGCTATGTTGTTGTTGTTGTTATTGTAATTTTTTTATTTCAATATAGTTCCTTTGTTTTGTTTCAAGGGACAATATAGAAAAATAACATGGAATAACAGTCCCTTTACTTTTTTTTAAAAAAATTTCAATATAGTCCCTTATCTCTATCTCTCTCCACCATCTTCTCCGTCGCTCTCAATCTCTCTCTGCTATATTTGTCGCTCTCAGTCTCATCTCGGTTTCTGTTTTTCCTCTCAATCTCTCTGGGTCTCATCTCCCTCGATCACTCTCTCTGCCATGTCTGTCGCTCTTTGTGGAGTCCCTTTCCCTCCTCCAGTAGAGTGAAGCCTTTAAGCCAGAAGCAAGCTCAATGATGCCATCGCACAAACTCCACAATGCACGAACCAGTTGTGTGTTCTTAGGGCTTCACCATAGGACAGAACAGAATTTCAAAGAGAAGCTACAAGGAAATTTCTGAAGCTTATATGGATTGCTTAATGGAAAATCAGTTTTCCATCCAATTTGGGATTAAAAAAGCTGTACAAAATCGATAAAAAGAGAAGACCGGAATTCCACCGAAGTTCTCCTTTGTTCGTTGTAGCTGGACTTACCAAATAACTAAAGGTGGAAAACTGACGTGAATTCCAGCTGGAAAAAAAGGGAGGAAGTGATACCTAACATGCCCTATGTGTTTCACCTACATAACCTAGCAACATTGTGGACTCATATATAAATTAAGGCAAGATCATAAATTCACCGTGATTCTGTCATTGGAAGTTTTAGATTTGGATCCTCTCAATTGTTTATAAAAAAATTGATATGTTGCATTAAGAGAAAGATAGAAAAAGAGTGTGTAAACTGTAGGCTTTACATTATTCATAAATACCAATTGCTTAAATACAAGCTTCCTCAAATTTTCGTAACAATTGTTTTCTAATCATTCTCCCACAATAAAATAACTGAAATGTTTATAATGGCTTGTTGGAGTTATAATCCTTTTGGTTTTGAGAAAAATAGTTTTAGCCTTTCAAAGATATTTGTTGTAGAACTGTAGATATTTTGTCCTTTATAATTTTATATATCAACTCATTATAATTTATTTGTCAACATAAACTTTGTTTTCTCCTCTGATCTAGCCTGGCATATACTTCATCCAAGTGCACAACCGAATAAATTAGCTAGACATACCTTTTTTTTTTTTTTGAATTTTTAGATCTGACCTAAACATAGAATAATAGTTAAAAAAACATTAGTAAGTTGGTGTCTGTAGAATGAGCTAGGATGACATTTTCTTGGTCTGTTTAAAGAGTGGGCCAACAGGGTCTGGCTTGTATTTCAGTAGCGCAACTCATGTGGGCTTGGTTGGCCCATTTTTGATAGATCTAGGCATTACTGACAAAATTTAGATGTTGCAGTACGATCAATTATAAAGAGAAAGAAAGACCGGAGTTGTATGATACTCACATCAAATTACATAAATAATATTTAGTAACTAGTGAAATTCAATTTCATTCGGAGATTGATTAATTCTATACAGAAATTGCAAGATTAACGTGTGCAAGGGTAAAAAGAATTACTTGTGTAACTGCAATATGATGATTTTTTTTTTTGGTTGGGCACCTACAGGGTGGCTTTGAACATAGGAAATGATATGCAATGTGTCATTTCGTATCGTTATCAAGAAATTACAGTACAAGCTACACACATGTCCTCGTACAAAGAAAGGACCAGCGTTCTCTGTCATACTAAAAGTATGGCAGAGTACAATACTATTTTTAGTGACAGTTTTTTCTGTTGCTAAAACTTTTTTAGCAATAAAAAAAACTGTTGTTAAAAGTCTAGGCAGAAAAAAGTAATGCAAACAACTCACACTCACAAAGAAACAGATCTTAAAGCATCTAAATTGCATAATTCATCAATCCAAGTACTCTTCAAGGGAAAATAGTTTTTTGATGAAGGAAAACTCATCATGGAAAATACACGAGATTTAAGCTTGCTATACAAAAAAGTAATTTAGGATTCACCTCTATGAATCTATTGTTAAGCTTTTGAAGTTGTCTATCAATTACTTCATAAAATAATTCAACTTGAAAATGATCCAAATTTAAAACTTTTTGGACTTTACGCCTTGATCTTCCTTGTGTAATGAATGCATCATCCATATTTGGAATGTCAATATCTTGCTTCTCACAAAATAATGATACATCGTCTCTCATGTTTTGCAATCTTTCCTTGGACACTCTAACTAATGCTATAACATTTACAATATCCTAATCTCTTCTTTGTAGTGCTTTAAACAACTCATTAGTAATTCCCAATATATTCTTTATCAAGTACAAGTTAAAAATAAATTCAAAAGATTGCATAGATTTCAATAAATGACATGCTTCAACTTGTTGCTATGAGCTTATAACATATTTATCAACAAATTCAAGCACATCAATCACTGAAGAAAACAAAGTGATCAGACTAAGTAATGTACCATAATGTGAGCCTCATCTAGTATTTCCAGCCTGTTTCAATGCAGTTTCTTTATTCAAGCCACAACAACTAGAAATTTCTCCATTCTTTAATGCTTCATTAACTTTAAGGATTCGATTTTCTCTAAGAATCTCTCCAAGTTTACGTGAAGCTCCAACAACATTGATAGATTGTTAAACCAACTAATTTCAACTTGTTTTTTGGCAACCGTCACAAGTGCCAATTGAAGTTGTGAGCAAAACAATAAACATAGAATGCAAAATTGTTTTCTTTCAAGATCAAACTTTTAATACCATTGAATTTACCTTGCACATTACTAGCCCCATCATATCATTGTCCACGCACTTTTGACAAGCTTAAACTATGTTTTACAAACAATAACACTTGTATTTGAAACATGAACAAGACCAAGAAACCTCTCAATCACATTTTCTTTTTTATCTACATAATGTAAAACAATAGACATTTACTCTTTAATTGATATATTTCGAGATTCATCAATTAAAATGGCAAAGAAATATCTCTAAGATCATCAATAATTATTTTTATGGTCTCACAAGCAGTAGTTGTCACAATATCTTTTTAAACATTAGGTGCCACTTGTTTAAGATTTCCACGAGTATTTTTCAAAACCTTATAAGTCTCTTCATTATGATTGGTAAGAAAATGTAGAAGCTCAAGAAAATTACCTCATTTTTTTTAAATGAACCGATTCATCATGACCACAACCCTTGCCTCAATAGAAATTGAATACAATCAATTGTTGTAATTAAATGCATCCTATATTCCATTTTGATCAACTCTGATTGTTTGCTAATAGTAACTTCAATATGTTGTTTTTGATTTATTAATGCTTGACATTTTCTCCAAGCTTGATTTGGAATTAGAGCCTCTAACATGGGTTTGACATATCCTTTTTTTTTCTAATTTGAAAATACTTCAATCAAAAATGCATCACCACTTTGTGGTTCTCCAATGTCAGATCTCATGAGATAACAACATAAACAAAATATGAAATCTTTTGATACATTATATTCCAACTAATTACAAAATTCTAGAAACCAATCAGGGTTAAACTTTCAAAAAAGAGGCCCAATTTGTCATTGTGGGAAATCATGCTCTCTTGGTTGACAAGGTCTTTTTTGCAAATAAGCTCTTTGGATGTCATCTCAGCATTAGGATGATAAAATGATATTTTTCTCCTCTTTCCCAAATAAGCATGCATAAGATACATCATACACGTCATCATCACCATCACAAAAGTAAGGACAATATGAGTCACATGCTCATCATCGCCATGTTAGCACTAGGGCTGATGTAGCTCAGGCCACATCATTACCGTCAATCCTCCCTACGGCTAATGTCAGCAAGCATCAGTTATGATTACAGTTCGTTATGGTCCAGGTACGTTTACATTTTCTACATCATGTAAATAATTAATATTACACAAATCCCAAAGAAAATATAGGAGCAACAGATCATGTACCAAGAACATCAATACCAAAGAACCTTTCGCCATTCTAAGGCAACTTTGCCAAGGAAATAGAGAAGAATTAGGGTAGAAGAAAGAAAGAGATTCAGAAACTATAAAAGAGAGAATATAAATAGAAAAACATACTAAAGAATATATAAAAGAACTTATCTTTTTCTCAAATCTCTTAATCTTCATCTTCACCTTCATCTGTGTCTCATCTTTGTTTTTGTTCTTTCTTATCAACCTCATTTTGATCTTCTCTCACTTCTGCTCATTGCTTCTCTTCATTGTTTTAGGTTTGACGTTTCAACTTCACCATCACTGAACACAGAGAACGCCATAGAAAGATACTTGCAGTGATTATAATCGATGAAAGGAAGAAGATATTCGATAAAAGGTGGTCACTACTGTGTTTGGATAGAACCTTAATAAAGAAATTGAAGACAGACAGACAGAGAGAGAGAGAGAATGGAGAATAAAAGGAATTTCTTGAGAAATAATATTGAGAACAAAAAGAATTTCTTGAGAAATAATACGAACAAGAGGCCGAAGAATTTGATTATATATCTAGGGGTCAAATTACAACCATACCCTTAAGTAATTTAATAATGGCCGTTGATTGTGTACCCTTCTGTGGAAGTAAAAGAGTAATTACGATCATGTACTCGTCAGATTGCATGAAAGCCGCTCGTTATACGGGGTTTCGAAAACTTCCTTTATGATGTTTATGCCCTTAGGAAGATCAAAAGTCTAAGTCTCCCTTATTAAATTCAATCAGTGTATGCATTACCCCATTCTTAATCAAATTTACTACGTTGCCACTAACGAGTAGGATCAGAGATTGGGCTTGAGTTCAAGCTACTGAAGGCTTCATTTGTCTTCATACTTCTCTTGTTTTCTCCCAAAAATATACCTACAAAAGACAACAACTAAAATAAAACAAAAAAAAAAAGAAAAGAAAACTACAAAGCACAAAGAAACTAAATGAAAACCAAGATAAAAAGTACAAAAGGATAGCAAAACAAGGTTGAGAGAAGAAGAAAACCCCACTTATAATGGCATAATTTGATGGCTTTTTAGGACTTATCAAATTTGATCGCTTGCCTGTTAGATCAGGTACTCAGATTGCAGCAAGAATGTCTTCTTTGTACTAATTTGCTTTCTTCCTATTTGTTCGAGTGTTAATTATGGTTGTAGTTTAGGGTTTTGCAATTGTAACAAAAAGTTCTCCAATTCATTTACCACTGGGTAACATCTTGTACAATCTTTACTCATTGGATTATCTGATAAAAAATTTACATATTCCATCCTATTCACATGTCTTTTAAGATCATTCCATTTTTAGTTATGTGTTTTACATATTCTATCCCCTTCTCATATCCTAGCTATTATATGGTGAAAGATTATATATATTATTCTATCAAATTATTTGCAATTCTCATATGCATATAATCCTCTACATTAGCTCATAAGGTCATGTTTAGTAATGATTAAAAGAAATAGAATCTTATTCCCATTTGTGTAGATACTTGTTTGGTAGCAATTTAACACTTGAAATGAGAATCCATTGGAAAGGAGAATGGAAAGCAAAGGGTACATATTTTTTTCCATCCAATATTCGATGGAATTAGATTCTATGAATGTGAAAAGGTATTTTTACCTTCCCTATCCATCCTATGCTTCTTTCATTTTCTGTCACTCTCTCCCTTGCTAGCCAAAAAATCAAAGAGGATGACAACGGAAGACAGTTGTGGTTGCCACTAGAAGATGATGCAGACCGACGATGGTTACACAAGCCGGTAGTGGAAGTCGGAGAAAGAGAAAAAGGGAGAGACAAGCCGGCAATGGAAGATGGAGAGAGAAGAAGAAGAAGAAGAAGAAGAAGAAAGGAAAGGAAGCAAAGGAAGCTTCTTTGTCACAAGAAGAAGACTGAAGGAGAAGATAGAGAGAGGAAAGGATAAGAGAAAGAGATAGCAGTTGAGATTCATTTTTTTTTTGGCTTTAGTATATTTTATTTTGGGGTAATTTAGTAAAATCACACTCAATTCTTTTATTTTTTTTTTCATTTTAAACTTCATACCAAATAAAATGAACTCAATTCTTTCTATTCCTTCATATCATACCAAATATAATTTTAAGATTCTCATTTTCATTCTTATTCCATTTTCTATTCTCATTCTCATTTATTCAAAAGCCTTAAATTATATCAAACATACCTTAATTCAACAATCTGTCCAGATCGAAGATTCTCGTACATATTACAATGATGATGCTAACCATCATTAATGACGTAAAAAGTAGATTGATCCTACGCAAATATTTTTCCAATAAAGACTTTGCATGGTTTGTTCTGTAGTAGAATAGTTAAATCAAGTCTGGCCCTTCAAATTTGGCATGGTAACGTCATTCCTAAAGCTTAGTACATTTACTTCTAGCTCAAAAGCCTTTTTTTTCTTGTTATTAAAATTTTATTTTACAAAATGGTGTTGTTCTTGGCATCACTTGATTGGAGTAGTGTGTTGAATTGCATAAGAATCTAATTTGATAGTTCTTGATCAAGTCAACTTATTATTTGGAAACTTTATCGAAGGCCATCATGTGTGATCTTTGACTTTAAGAGAAATTTCTTTATTACTTTAGGTTTCAAAATTAAGTTTCATTGTTCTAAATTCTAATTATTGATGGTTTTAGGTTCGCTTGGATAAAGTTCTTGCAGATTATGCACCTTTTGATATTTGTAGTTGCCAGATGAATGACACAATCTTGAGTTAACACAAATCATATTAATATTCATTCAGAAACATAGGAATGAGTGTACAAGAAAAGTTCAATATTTATTTAGCATCCTTCTTGTCTTTCTCGTTTTGGTGTCTTATGTCATTTTTCATTATGAAATTCCATGTTCTATTTTTTTTTTAACCCTGACACAAAATGAGATACTTCAAAACTCTCATTATGTGATATGATTACCACACATGCTGGATGAATGCCAGTTTTCTCTGCCAAAATAACACCATTGTACTTTTTGCACTTTTTTTAAAAATAAATTCATGCAATTCATGGTGATGGGCTACTTACCATATTAAAGGTGTAGGTTACAAATCCATACTCTTATGAATTCTGCAGTTTGCATTGCAATACTCCTGGTCTGCAGAGGCTAGTGCTCTGCAAGCCTTGACTAATACATTAGCTTTACTTCGTCCAGGAGGCATTTTCATTGGAACAATGCCAGATGCCAATGTGATTATCTAAAAGCTTAGAGAAGGTTTTGGCGCACCTGTAATTTTTATTACATTTTCATTAATAACAAATTAATCTCTTGCGATTGAGGCTTTTAGTCAACTAACTGTGTGCAGGACATGATCTTTGTTTTATTATATACTATTTGTTTTATTATATACTTCAGATTAATAAAAGACCTTTTAAATTTCATTTATGCTAACTTACGTACTCTATTTTGTATGACATATCAAGTAAAATCCATCTTGGTGCTATCTACAAGAAGAGAAATTGGCTTTTCCATGAACAGCTTTTTGTTGTTTTTAAGGTGTTTATTGTATGTGTTGATGGGTTTAAATGAAAAAAAAAATTGTTATCTTTTCATTTAGGGGAAAATACTTTTACTTTGCTACTGTGTGGCTTAAAAGTTAGTGATTGAGTGGTTTATAGTTTAAGCCACTAGCACATCTCTCACAAAACATGGCATGTGATCTGGAGATTCACCCAGTTTACTCAAATTTGATATTTAGAAAACTGAATTCCTAATCTCCTTTGATTGAGATTAGAGATTTCATAGGGAAGTTGGGAATTTCAACAAAATTAAAGATTTTTTTAAGGGGAAAAGTTTAGAGATTTCATAGGGAAGTTGCAAAAAGTTGTGTCAAATTTAGGATTTTAACTGGCCAAGGGAGGAATTTTGATTTTCACTACATAGGAAATTAAGAATAAGGAAACTAGGAACTTATGACAAAGTTGGGGATACAATTAGCGATTACATTTTAAGGCAAAATTTGGGAGATATGTGTTGAATTTAATATTCTAATTGGCTGAGGGAGGAATTTTGGTCTTCACCAGGAATTTGCAAGCAAAGTAGGAATTTAGAGTAAAATTGGTGACAATATTATGGATTCCATTTATGGGCAAAATCCAGGAGATAATGTGTAAATGTAATTTAGCATTCCAATTTTCAGTCTTTAATATATGGAAAATTAAAAACTTTGTGAGGAAATTAGAAATTTATGGCAAATTTTATCAGATTCTCAAAAATGGAAAAGTACTACAAGGTATCAATGTGCTAGGAATTACAACTTCAACTTACTCAACAAAGACTCACGATAACCCATGAAAGGATAAACAAAACTCATAGTAACATAATTGTACAATCATAAAACTCACAAAGTATATAACATGGCGAAGTAAGTGAAATAAAGAAATGAAACATAGTTGATAAGCATTCGAGAGGCTAGGACTCTCCTGACCATTTCTCATATGTTCCATACCCCTTCCCCTACTCAGACCACCCTTTTATAGAGCATGTTTGGGAGTGTGTCTATTTAACCCCCCCCCCCCCCACACGTTTATTGTTGCTCCTAACCACATTTGCAGGATTTAGGGCAGTTTAAGAGATTCCACACTCAATCGTGGGTTTGGTGGAACCTAGTTTCAGCCCCTGTGAACCACATTACCTTCACATGACATTTTGATGCTTCTCCAATAATGGCAATGTGGTTGGTGGAATCTTCAATATGGAATTCAATTTTACCCCTCTGATGCAAACCTATCCCCCTTGTGTGTGTCTTTGGAGTGTGTTTAAAAATAAAAAGTAGTGAAAATAGAGCTTTTGCCTTTAAAAAGCTGATCCAATGTGCAGTGTGTTGGCTTTTACATTCTGTTGCCTGAAGTCGTGGTAGGTTGTATTCTCTGTTCCACATTGTTGCCGTCCTTATCTGTCCATTTTTGGCCATTTCTCATCATACATGTATGCTTTCTCCGATCCTTTGGTTGCTTCTGTTTTGTATGTGCAGTGCCTTGAATGCTGGTTGTGTGTGTTCGTTGTGGTTGAAATTCACCAGGAATGTGCCAACGACGACGATCAGCGTGGAAATGGGCTCTTTGGCAGCTCGAAATGCTGGCAAAAAATTAAGCCACAAAACTAGGTCGCATAACCCAAGAATCAACCAGTCAGGTGAAGAAGAACCGCCCACGTTGCAGTTCTTTTTTTTTTTGGGCTAATTTGGAGTTGGGTTGATAGATTTTTGGTTAGACTGATGGTTTTTTTTTGTTGAGTGGCCCATTATTTTTTTTGTTGGGTTGCTATTTTTTGTTGTTGAATATAGTATAATTAAGTAAGCTAATCATGATTAACCTTATTAATCTAATTACCCAAAACATACTTAATTTATCTTAATAAACATAATTAATCTGTTGATTTATTAAGTTATCTAAATTTTTGAAGAAACAAAAAAATAACTTATAACAAACTAATTCATAATTGATACTAATATATTGTGTTAGATAAAAATGTAGAAATTTGATTTAATAGATATATAAATCAAATAAAAATAATTTAATAGAGAATAAAAATATGTATCTTGAAATTTAATTCAATTGAAATAAAATTTATTTAATAGAGAAGGAAAATAATTATGTTGAAAATATGTCAAAAAGTAATTAATAGAAGCTTGTTTTAGTTTAATTTGAGTAATCTTATTATTCGAAGAAACATATATGATTTGTTCATGATTTGTTTTAGTTTTATTTGAGAAATTAGATATACTAAAGAAGTCTTGTTTTTTTATTTATTGTGTCGTAGCATTGTGAAATTAAGTATATTATCGAAGCTTGTTTTTAATTGATGTTAACACATGCATTAGTAGTCATTAGCTAAGCAACTTGTCATAGTTCTTAATTAGTATTTTATATTCACTAGAGATGAGTGCAAAAGTCTTTTGGAATCTTAGATCAATAGAGCAATTTATCAAAGCTTGCTTAAACCAAATTAATAAAGGAGAACACAATGCCACAACACTAACAAAGACTAGGTGGAAAAATGTTGTAACTGAATTCAACAAGGATAGTGGTAAGAACTATGACAGAACCTAGCTGAAAAACAAATGGGATAGTTTTAAGAAAGAATGACAAGCGTGGCATAAATTATTTGCCAATGAAACTGGGCTAGAGTGGGATAGTGTCAGGAACACTGTGGATGCCACTGACGAATGGTGGGAAAAGAAGATATTGGTATGATTGATACCATAACTTGTCTATAGATTATGTACATTTTATTTTTGTTTGCTGAGATAATATATTTTGGGATCGTGTAGGAAAATTCCCAATATACAAAATTTAGGTACAAAGGACTTGCTTTTGCACACCAACTAACCATACTTTATAAGGATGTAATGGCCAATGGTCAGTACAATTAGCCTGAATGATAATGATGTCTATCGTCCAACATGGGATAGCATGCCGATAGATATAGAAGAAGGAAGTAGGGATAGTGAGGAAGACCTAGTGGTTGCGGGAACTTTCACCACACCACCTAGCCAAAAAAGTGGTGAAAAAAGAAAAACGTCTAGTGGTCATAAAGTGAAAGGAAAAGGCAAAACATCTATTGCTAGACAGTTAGTTACAGCTATAAGCTCAATAGCTGATACTTATCACTCACGTACTAGTTTTGTGGATAAGCCACATGCTTAACCAAGTGTGCCATCTATGGAGGAATTAGTGGAAGTCCTTCAAAACATGGATGAAGTTACAAGCGATCCCAATTTTTATGGCCATTGTTGTAATTTACTGGTACATGAGAAAGCGAGGGAGCTATTTGCAACACATCTAGGGAAACCGCACTAGTTACTTAGTTGGCTTCGAGTTGCAGTTCAATACCCTTCAGACCACTATAAAAATTGAACTTTATTATTCCTAATTTTATCTGAACTATTGTATCAACCTTATCTTTATATGTTATTCCTAGTTTAATTTGAACTGTTGTATCAACATTATCTTTATTATTCCTAGTTTAATATGAACTATTGTATCAACATTATTACTTGTTATGTGATGTTTTATTGCTATTACTTGTTGTTAACATACATTATGGATATTTAAGGGTGAATGGATCCTCGAAATGTACTACAAAATTCGAAAATAGACTATGATGATGATCAAGTCATGATTACAAACCGCAGTGGCTGCTATATACTATCAATTATATATGTGCAAAGAACCGCATAGAACAAATGAACAGTCTAGAAATTCATGGGTAGTAGACATATTACAGGGACATCTAATTCGTTGCCATGAGATATTCCGCATAGAAAAAAAATGTTTTCCACTAATTATGTGATGAATTAATGGAGTGCAGATTAGAGGGGTCTACAATGGTAGGAGTTCAGGAAATGGTTGCTGTGTTCTTATACATGGTGGGCCATGAGGTAGGAAACAGAGTCTTACAAGAAAGGTTCTAATGCTCAAAAGAAACCATTAGTAGACAAATTCATGTAGTATTGTTTGGTTTATTTAAGCTTTCTTTCAATTATATTAGGCCCCAGGATCATTCATTTCATGATATTTCTCCCAAAATATTGAATAACCAACGATATTGGCTCTATTTCAAGGATGACATCAGAGCAATTGATGGAACTCATATCCCATGCATAGTTAGTGCAAGTGACCAATTGAGGTTTATTGGAAGAAAATGATATCCCATGAAAAATGTATTAGCTATATGTAATTGGACATGTGTTTCACATTTGTATTGCCTGGTTGGGAAGACACAGCTCATGATGCTCGGGTATTCCAAGAGGATATCACCACTCCTACCATAAACTTTCCACATCCATCTCTAGGTATATTGTTTGTTTCATGGTTAGTTAATTTTAGTATTCTTTCAAGCTTATTTGTCTTTTCTCTTTAATGATTATCTATTATATTTTTCTAGGTAAATATTATTTGGTGGGTTTAGGTTATCCAACACTAGTTAGACATATCGCTCCATACAAATGTGAACATTATCATCTACTTGATTTCAAATGTTCGTCTTGATTTGCAAACACGAGGTATTCAATTACTACCACTTCAGTTTAAAAACTATTATTGAAAGAACTTTCAAAGTATGGAAGAATAGATTCGTAATCTTGCTCATAATGCCTAAATTTAAAATGGAAACACAAGTTTAATTGGTTGTTGCAATGATGACATTACACAATTTTATAAGAAGGCACGCTGATACAAACGCTCATCTTAATTGTTTAGACATTGAATATATCATTAAGGAAGACAGTGAAAATCATGTTGTTGCCTCAAATTCATTCACTAGTTTACCATCTTCACCTAAACTGGACCGTATTTGAGACATTATTAGGGATTAAATAGTAGAGCATATGTAGAATGATCAGTATTCATTTGTAGAATTAACTATTTCCTTTATTATCAGAATGAATCTCTTAATTTATTTTTATGCAATTAAGTTCTTTTTTGTTTGATTATTTTTTAAATAGCGTTGAAAATCATAGTTTAATTTAATTAGCCAAATTAATGAGAAGCTTGTTTTCATTAAATTATTATAACCTTGTTTTCATTAATTTTAATTGACATAAAATTAATTTAATAGAGAAGAAAAAATTATATTGAAATTTAGTTAGAGATAAAATTAATTTAATAGAGAAGAAAAATGTTTTGAAATTTAATTAGAGATGTTTAATTTATTGTGAGAAATTAGTGATTAGTTAAATTTTTAATTAGTAATTACAAAATAAAAAAATAAATTTATTAATTAAAAATGAGTTATTAGTGATTAATTTATAATATTAGACAAATAAACAAAAAAAAGTTTTCTTTAAATAAATAACAATAAATAATTATATATCCTGAAATCATGTTTGCAAATCAACATTTAGACATCCTATTCTGTCCCAAACTAAGTTTTATTGTCTCAAACCACATTAATCACATCAATCAAACCTAGTTTGCCAGACCACGTTTCCCCTATTGGGTTCCCAAACACACACATAGACCCTTCTCTGACTAACTCTCCCTACGTACCAAAAGCTGACATGTGCCCTATACTAGTTGTGCTTTATAAATTACATAGTATGAAGCATGAACATCCTTACATATCATTCCCTAGGTTCTCTAGAATACCGGTTCCATTATCTTCTTTCTTTTTGTTTTGTTTTGGATGTCTTCCCTCTCTTTTGTGACTCTCATTTTATTTTTCTTCTTTTACCAAAAATAGAAACATGAAAAATACTATATAGAGGTATATTTCCTTTTTCTTTTTTGGTAGGGAAAGGAGAAAGAGCTTCCTAATCCACATAATGTGTTAATCTTATTTGACACGGTAGACCAATTTTTGTCATTCTTCATTGGAGATGCTTTTTTCATTGTAACTATGTAGCTGAAGGATTGGCTTTTGGTAATAGTGTCTACTGGGTGCATTTTGATGAAGAATTTTCAGATAAGGTAATATTGTCTACTGTATATTGGCAGCCGTTAACATGAATAAAACGACCATGACTGGAATTTCATTGAAGAAGCAAAGATAATGAAACAGAACAGGGCAGGAAATGACCTCTATAGCCACATATAACATGTCAACTCTTGAGCTCTCACCCATTTTTCACATAGCATCAAATGCATTGAATTTTGTTGGTTCACAATATA
Source organism: Biancaea sappan (assembly GCA_037074585.1). Classification (NCBI taxonomy): domain Eukaryota; kingdom Viridiplantae; phylum Streptophyta; class Magnoliopsida; order Fabales; family Fabaceae; genus Biancaea; species Biancaea sappan. The sequence continues at coordinate 13,907,256 of CM073495.1, read as the reverse complement.
GAAGAGTACTTTTCTTGAAAATTTGTATTCTCATCAGGATAAGCAACATCATAGTTAAACTATGACTTTGGATTTTAAAAAAAATATGATTATAAAGATAACTCACTAACAGTTATGGTAGTGAATGTTGAGTAATGGACTTATTGACATGGCTGTTATCTATCATCAACCCCTTTTGATGGTATAACTAAAGTTGAATGTCCTAGTTTTACTCATTTATGAACATGTTATTTTGCTTGAACCGTTGTTGTCATTCATTTATTTTTACGTTGTGCAGGAGCCTGAATTCATAGACTGGGAATATTATAGAAAAGGAATTGGTTCTCGTTTTGGTGGATACGTACAAGGAGCATTATGAAAGTATGTTTTCAAGCTCTTCTGTGAATATCTCTTAATCCCTTAAGTATTTTAGATCTTCTTACAGGTTAGGTTAGTAATTCTAACTCATTCTTGGCAGTCCCAACATTGTAAATTTGGTTCTTATTATGCACTTGTTTTTTCTCACAAATGGAGAGAATTGCTTCCTGTTTGCTGAATTGCTTTGTTTTGGTTTAAGTGAGTACAAAGCTTTTCTTTTTGGAGCCAGAGCATCAATTTGATGGCTACAAGTTTTCTTTGCTAATCAAGATTGTGGCTTTTTTGTTTCCCTTTTCTCTGGATATCTTGGGTAGTATTGAAGTTGGCATGCATGGAAGTTGGAATTTCTTTAAAGGCTAAAATATTCATGCAAACCATTAATAGGATGGATTCAACTAGGTCCAGCTCTTGCATAGTTATTGTGCTGCTACAAAGTACTGCACTCTATCTATGTAAATGAAGTATCATATCAATTTGAACTATAAAATTTAGCAAGTGTTTTTGTAGGATTTAGGTCATTGACTCTTAAGTGTGATTTTTTTTCTCTCTTTTTTTCATTTTTTTCATTCTAAATTGACACCAGTGTGATGAATATATATATATATATATATATATATATATATATATATATATATTATTAAAAATTTTATGGTATGTGGAAGAATACTGAAATAAAACAAAATAAATGCCCTTCTCTTTTCTACTCCATGTATACTCCTTGCATTTAACTTAAAGTACTTTCAATTTCCAGGAATTTGAATATGGATACTTTTAGTAAATTCATGGATATGCATATAGCACAACCTATATAACCAATCTAGTAAGAAGTAGGGACTAGACTTTGGAATTAGCTTGTAAAGTTCCATATAAACTCACATGGATCTTTCTTCTTTATGCAACGCAAAATATTTTACCCTTACTTTACCGTTGGTTGTCTTAATTACTAATTATGTTGAAAGGATCCTGCCTTTAATCATTTTTCAGAAAAAAAAAATCCTGCCTTAGAACTCTTAGCAAGCAAAAGACTATTTTTCAGATTTAAATGTTGCTTCTGAATCTACACGATTAAGCCCATAAGTTTTGCTTTCACATATCATTAGTTATTCTGTATTTCTCAGTAAGCATAGAAATCCCTAAGTACGTTGACAACGTAGCTCTTGAATATAAGCTTAAATTTGATGCACTAGCGATTATTTGAGACATCGTTTGGAAGAAAGCACTTGAGCTTCTGGATCAAAACCCCTGTTCTCATCAGGATTATAATAAAGCCAACCCTATTCTAATTCATATATATATATATATATATATATATATATATAAATGTATATATTCTTTAAGTTGTTTTCTTGTTTATTTCAGGTTTGTTTCTTCAGGCAGTTTGTGAGGTCAGTTCCTAATGAAGACTACTTGACCTTGAGACATAGATTTATCATGGTAATAAGTCTTCCCTTATCATTGATGTTATTCTTCATGAATGTTAATGATTTGGAAATTGACCTTCTTGGGTACATAACTTATTATGATTTGCTATTGTAGGCCTCTACGTTCATGAAAGACTTGTATCGTGACATTTCTAGAATTGCAAAAGAAAAGATGAATCAAGAGAAGTAAAGTTAAATTGAGGGATATCCCCACTTTCTTACACCATCCTTGTAACGTCCTTATTTTACGATACTAAAATCTGAAAATTTTTTTTAACTTCTAATGCTTAATACTCATATCTTCAAAAAGAACATTCTACAATTGTTCTCAGTACAAATCATAATTAGTTATACATAATAATTGAAATTCTAAACATAAGATAATTTTACATTCGTTTGAAATAAATTACAAATCTGTCGTACATAGTAATTTGATATCTAAACTTAAAAATAATCTATAATTCTAATACACTTGAGTGCTCTAAAAGTGTTCAATCAATCTTTACACCTTTCCCCTTATACTCAGCCCCTGAAATGGTCAGTTGGAAAAATACAAAAAGGTGAGATAAGGGTATCTCAGTAGCTAGCATAATTTTATAAACATTTATAAATATACTTATATCATAAAAATCAGTCCACGTAATATAAATTCTCAGTTCAGTGCAATAAGTTAATGAAAAATTAGCAAGCTGATATATGAATAAATCATGGAATCAAGAATAGTTGGTGGCACACTCAACGACATGGAAAAGATAGTCTGCAGAACTACTTTTTCCAAGCTGAACATGAGAGAAAGGCTACTGCAGTCCTTTAACTCAAGCTAGAAAGATTCCAAGCTAAAACATGGAAATATAATTTCCAAGCTGACATGGAAATAGAATTTCCAAGCTGACATGGAAGCAGAACTCCCAAGCTGAACATAGAAGTAAACTTCCAAGCTGATATCATGCTAATTTCATCATGAAAAACATATTTCTCTTTAAATAAAACTTCATGGACATAAAATATTCAAGTAGTAAAACAAGCTTTTATAAATTGCTAAGCTACCTGTACTTTGTAGTCTGACTTTTTAGCTCAAATAGCTATTCAATCTGTTTTGAAATTCCTTTCACGATTTTTGACCGTTGATCGTGGGGTAGTTTGCACTGGTTTTGGTTCTGATTTTTGCTTCCTATTCACTGCCACTTCTCCCTTAACACTTGTGTGGGTTAGTAATAGAAGAATCTCCTCAAAGTAGCTCAGAAAAATCGAGTTTAATGTTGCTATTTGCTTCTTCCAAAAACCTCTATTTTATGGTTAAAAAAAAGAGGAATTTTTTTTTCTGCTTCTGTCCAAGCTGCTGGATTCTCTTTTTCTCACTCTCTCTCGGTTGTGGATGGTGCAGGGAAAGGGGAGGAAGATGTTGCTATTTATAGCTAAGAATGGGAGGCAAGTGGAAAATTCCTTTTGAATATTCAAATATCTTTCTAAAGCCTAGAAATGTTTAGAAAACTCAAGATAACTCAAGATAAACCTAGACTAACCTAGAATTTTCTAGAATTATCTATATCATTCTTCAACATTCTACACTTATCTAGGAAATTCAAGAATATACAAGATATCTCTAGAACATACAAGATTCCTCTAGAATAATCTAGATTCATCAAGGACATTCAACCTAGACTAACCTAGAATTCTCTAGAATTATCTATACCATTCTTCAACATTATACACTTATCTAGGAAATTCAAGAATATACAAGATATCTCTAGAACATAACTAACCTGGAATTCTCTAGAATTATCTATACCATTCTACAACATTCTATACTTATCTAGGAATTTCAAGAATATACAAGATATTTGTAGAACATACAAGATTCCTCTAGAACAATCTAGATTCATCAAGGACATTCAACCTAGACTAACCTAGAATTCTCTAGAATTATCTATACCATTCTTCAACATTCTACACTTATCTAGGAAATACAAGATATCTGTAGATCATACAAGATTCCTCTAGAACAATCTAGATTCATCAAGGACATTCAAGAGATTTCTAGAGTCTCAAAAAAAAATATTAAATATTTAATCCATAATAATTTGGGATGTTACAACTCACCCCCCCCCAATTAAAATTTGAATTTTGTCCTCAAAATTCGGTAAGTATATAATTAAAAGGATTATACATTAGAAATTTTAGTTACCTAGTGAAATAACTCAGGATGATGTCTTCTCATGTGTTCTTTAATTTCCCTATAATGAAATCCATTGAGATGCTATCCCATTTCCCTTTTGGGATTTCTAAAGGTTGCAATGAATGCCTGGTCTTTGGTGTTCAGCTTTTACTTTTTGATAGGTTAGACATTTACTAACAAATTCTGTTATCTCTTTCTTCATTCCAGGCCACCAAAATTTTCTTTTTAGGTCATGATACATCTTTGTTGGTGAATTTAAGATTCTCTATTTTACTTAAGGCCATTAACTCTTCTACTTCTTTAATGTAAGGGTCATTAGGTAAAGCTTCCAAAATTAAATCCTCTAGTTCATTTGTAATCACTAGGGCAATTATTTTTAGACTCTTACGGTTAAAAGATACTTTAAGACTCATATCTCTGAATTCCTCTAAGAGTTATTCCTCTCTAAGCATCATAATAGCTAGATGAACAGATTTTCTACTTAAAGCATCAGCTACTATGTTGGCTTTTCTTGGGTGGTACTTAAGAGTGAAATCATAGTCCTTCAGAAATTCAATCAATCTCCTCTGCCTCATGTTAAGCTCCTTTTGGTCAAAAAGGTATTTAAGGCTCTTGTGATCAAAAAAAATACTTCAAAACTTGCACCATATAGATAATGTCTCCAAATTTTAAGGGCAAAGACTACGGCTGCTAATTCTAGATCATGAGTAGGGTAATTTTGTTCATGTGGTCTTAGTTGTCTAGATGCATAGGCCACTACTCTTCCTAGTTGCAGTAGTACACAACCTAAACCTTTAAGTGATGCATCTGTATAAATTATGAAAGGTTTTTGAGGGTCAGGTATAATTAGATGTTAATCTAGCCTTTAATTCCTGAAAACTTTCTTCACACCTATAGTCCCAAATGAAAGATAGATTTTTGGCCATAGGCAATACTCTTGCCCGAATGCGATCCTTTTTCCTTAAGACGATACTCTCAGCTGAAGGCGTCATATAAAAGGAAAAATCACATGAAATTCGTCTCACCTTAATGACTCATATAGAGTCGTACCCCTTTAATGATTAGGACAAACCCATAGTTTTCCATGTATAGGTTCATAAAATACTTATTTAGCTTTCCTCCATAGCTCAGAAGTGCAATGAAATATCATTTTAATAACTCTGCTCAGTCAAAAAGATATTACCATACTCTGCTTTAGAATTTTCATATTCAAGTATGAAATATAACAAGTCCAACATCTTCTCATTCCTCAAGTTCTTTCAGTAAAAGGAATCACTTCAACAAAGAAGATCTAAATATAAACTTTAAATTTTATATCTAGTACATAGATAATTTTAATACGTGAAGCTTAGACCAAATATAGCTTTAGGTACAAACAAAAGAAAGAATAAATTAAGGATGAGGAGGCTTTTGAAATGAAAAAGGTGCTCCGGGTCTAGAAGAGGAAGGTGCTTCAGACCTTAAGGAGGAAGCTAATCATTGTAGCCTAGAAAGAGTTTCTGGAGGAAAAGTCTGGGAAATTTGGCGAAGTGCAGAAGTCACTCCATTCATACAGTCAATACATCTTGTTTGTTGGTCACGAAAATTTTGAGTTGCAAACATCGAATGTCTATCAACTCTATTCGCCAATTCCCTAAAATGACGATTCAAAAGCTTCTCTTGTTTTGCAAAGAGACTCTCCCCTGGTCCTCGAAGTGGCGGTTTATCAATTTTTCCAAGTCTTCCATCTTTTGTCTCATAAGCGCAAGCTCATTATTAGAAGATGTTGTTGTGCTAACATCCTCTAGCTCTACTACATCCCTTTTTCTTTTCTTAGCCTCTGGTGACTCTTCCATGGATCTCTTATTCTTATAATTCTCCAGGCTAAGATTTAGATCCAGCTCTACCTTGCCAGCTTCAAAGTTTAGATTGAAAGATTTATTGCCAGCCATATTTTTTTGAGCTATAAAGGTTGTAAAGAAGGAGAAGTTTGATGCTATAAAGCTTATAGGTAATGAACTCTTAGTGTAGTGAGCAGTGTAATGGGGCATCCATTATATATAGACAAAATTTAGGGCTACAAAACCTTTACATCATACTCTAAAGATGGCCTACAGACCTTATCCGTCGCAATGCCAACGGTCTATGATAAGCATGCCAAAAAATAACAAAATATAATCTAATACAAAAGATTTCCTCAAAAATTTCGGCTAACTTTTGACTCTTGCTTAAATTATTCAACTATTCGCCGCTTCAATTTATGACTTCCTAACTATGTATTTGTCTTATCCAATAATCCTAAATCGATATATTACTCCATGAACGGGTAGCTTCATACTAGCCTTATCTAGGTTTCTAATCCGTGGTTTTGCCCTAGGCTTACACATTTTCAAACATACATATTAAAATAAAAACTTCTCACATTTACACATCAAGCGTTCCATAAAGTGAGAAAAATTTTTACCTTTCACTTGCCTCTACGAGCATATATGTATATATGTATAAACATAGAGATACATCATTATCTATATATTTTCATCTATTTAAGTCCTTTTAAATTTCTGACTTCTCATTCTCTGAATGTATGTGAGATTATCACATATTCTCCTTGATCGTAGCCTTCACTTATTATGCATGTATAACATACATACATACTCAACTGAAGGCTCTTAAGAACAACACAATAAAACAGAGAAATGCATTTCAGTTCATCATAAAAGCATCCAAGGCAATCTTTAATGGCTATATCGTCAACTTCTTTGAATTTCGAAAAATGCCAACGGGAGAAATGGGAAAACCAAGTAAAATCGGCCGCAAATCCACCGAATATTGACTTTCATGGTTTTGGCATTAATGCAACGTGCTACTGGTGTGCACGCCTACCCTAGACTTCTGGCTTCCAGCTTGCAGAAATCCACAGGTTAAGCGGGTAGGGTGCGGTGAGGAGATATCTTCTTTGTCTCTAAGTTCTAATTTTTTTCCTCTATAAGAACTGTCTCAGCGTTCTCAGTTACCACACCACAAAGAGTAATCATCTCTGAACCTACAACTTCCCAGCATTCCTCTCTTCTCATACTCCTACATAAATTTCTAAATTCTCCAAATCATGGCCACAAGGAAGTACATTGATCTCACAGTGGAGGCCAAGGAAGAAGAGCTCGACTTAAACTTAAGTCTGGGGAAAGACAAGGGCAAAAGACCTTTTGAGGGGTCTCAAGAGAAGTAGAAAGGGAAAAAAATGAAGAAGAACGAGGAAGCTGAGGAGACTAGCACGGGCCATACCTCGGAGAACAAAATCGCCTGTCTAGAGCAGGAGGTGAAAAATCTGAAAAAGATGATAGAGGACCTGGAGAAGTTAACTAAACTCAATAATGCGGCAATGACTTCAAGAATAGACAGATTCTTCTATTGGTCCACCCAGTGCTTCTGCAATCAACAGCAAAGAAGTGTTGATTGTATGAATGGAATTTACACTACCCTCCGCGACATTGCTCTGTCTCTTGCTCCAAGGAATGGTCGAGGGGTGATGATACAATACAACCCTCCTAATCCAAGACCACCTCGCCTTTAGATTACTCATGCATGAGTAAACTTTTTTTTTTTTTTGCCATGTAATCCTTCAGTTTTTTTTTGTAATGCAAGTGGTTTCTTTTATTGGCTGGTACCCTAAAATAATATAGCTACACAAAAGCAATCATGAATTCAGCTTATAAAACCCACCATATAAAAATATGATCCGACAGCAACGGAATCAAAACACATAACAACTTTTCCTTGACTAAGTTCAAAAGTGTAGCTACATCTATCTAAAACTAAAACTGAGAACATAATTCCTAAGAAAAGATAAGTCTCGGAGGAAGAGGAAATGAAAATATCCTACAGGACCGTCAGTAGAGTCGTCTCTCTATAGTTGTGCCCAGGTTCACAACGATAGAGGAGGTCCTACTAAGGTTACCTTCCTCTGATACCAAATTTTGTAACGTCCTTATTTTACTATACTAAAATCTGAAATTTTTTTTTTAACTTCTAATGCTTAATACTCATATCTTCAAAAAGAACATTCTACAATTGTTCTCAGTACAAATCATAATTGGTTATACATAATAATTGAAATTCTAAACATAAGATAATTTTACATTCGTTTGAAATAAATTACAAATCTGTCGTACATAGTAATTTGATATCTAAACTTAAAAATAATCTATAATTCTAATACACTTGAGTGCTCTAAAAGTGTTCAATCAATCTTTGCACCTTTCCCCTTATACTCAGCCCCTAAAATGGTCAGTTGGAAAAACACAAAAAGGTGAGATAAGGGTATCTCAGTAGCTAGCATAATTTTATAAACATTTATAAATATACCATTTCAGTCATAAAAGCACTTATATCATAAAAATCAGTCCATGTAATATAAATTCTCAGTTCAGTGCAATAAGTTAATGAAAAATTAGCAAGCTGATATATGAATAAATCATGGAATCAAGAATAGTTGGTGGCACACTCAACGACATGGAAAAGATAGTCTGCAGAACTACTTTTTCCAAGCTGAACATGAGAGAAAGGCTACTGCAGTCCTTTAACTCAAGCTAGAAAGATTCCAAGCTAAAACATGGAAATATAATTTCCAAGCTGACATGGAAATAGAATTTCCAAGCTGACATGGAAGCAGAACTCCCAAGCTGCACATAGAAGTAAACTTCCAAGCTGATATCATGCTAATTTCATCATGAAAAACATATTTCTCTTTAAATAAAACTTCATGGACATAAAATATTCAAGTAGTAAAACAAGCTTTTATAAATTGCTAAGCTACCTGTACTTTGTAGTCTGACTTTTTAGCTCAAATAGCTATTCAATCTGTTTTGAAATTCCTTTCACGATTTTTGACGGTTGACCGTGGGGTAGTTTGCACTGGTTTTGGTTCTGATTTTTGCTTCCTATTCACTGCCACTTCTCCCTTAACACTTGTGTGGGTTAGTAATAGAAGAATCTCCTCAAAGTAGCTCAGAAAAATCGAGTTTAACGTTGCTATTTGCTTCTTCCAAAAACCTCTATTTTATGGTTAAAAAAAAAGAGGAATTTTTTTTCTGCTTCTGTCCAAGCTGCTGGATTCTCTTTTTCTCACTCTCTCTCGGTTGTGAATGGTGCAAGGAAAGGGGAGGAAGATGTTGCTATTTATAGCTAAGAATGGGAGGCAAGTGGAAAATTCCTTTTGAATATTCAAATATCTTTCTAAAGCCTAGAAATGTTTAGAAAACTCAAGATAACTCAAGATAAACCTAGACTAACCTAGAATTTTCTAGAATTATCTATACCATTCTTCAACATTCTACACTTATCTAGGAAATTCAAGAATATACAAGATATCTCTAGAACATACAAGATTCCTCTAGAATAATCTAGATTCATCAAGGACATTCAACCTAGACTAACCTAGAATTCTCTAGAATAATCTATACCATTCTTCAACATTCTACACTTATCTAGGAAATTCAAGAATATACAAGATATCTCTAGAACATAACTAACCTGGAATTCTCTAGAATTATCTATACCATTCTACAACATTCTACACTTATCTAGGAATTTCAAGAATATACAAGATATCTGTAGAACATACAAGATTCCTCTATAACAATCTAGATTCATCAAGGACATTCAACCTAGACTAACCTAGAATTCTCTAGAATTATCTATACCATTCTTCAACATTCTACACTTATCTAGGAAATACAAGATATCTGTAGATCATACAAGATTCTTCTAGAACAATCTAGATTGATCAAGGACATTCAAGAGATTTCTAGAGTCTCAAAAAAAATATTAAATATTTAATCCATAATAATTTGGGATGTTACAATCCTCACTCACTCGGTGACTTTGCAATTCTGCAATCATTCACACGATGAATGATTATGGATACAATGTTATTTCCTGAGTTTTGAATGTTTAGGATCAACAAAAACCTCTAATCTTGATGGTGGATACAATGTTAGTGCAATTTTTGGATACAATGGTGGATACAATGTTAGTGCAACTTAAAAAAAATACTCTTGAAATTTCTACTTGTTTAAACAAGCTCCTTAGATCAACTAACGATCAAGTACATGTTATCACATATTACTTATCTTATTTAACATCGTAATTGTGCCATGTTATCACAAATTACTTATCTTATTTAACATCCTAATTGTGCCAACACCAAACTGAGTAGGGAGAAAGGGTTGCCGGAAATCGCATCGGCAAGTAATATGGATGAGGAAGAGAGAGAAAGGAAGGCAATAAAATTATTTATTGAATCAAACTGAGCAAACCAATATAGAAGAGGAACAAAAAGAAGAGTGAGAGAGGAAGTCAATAGTAGAAACAAATTCATATTCCCTGTCATTGACAGTGGCAGATAGTGAGTATATGGGATCAGTCAACTGTTAGATTATTTTGTAATATGTGGGCCATATAATTAAGTTTAATGACCTTAATTATTAAATTCACATAATATAATATTGAAAGACCTAAATGATAAGTTTTTAATATATTGAGGCCTTCTTGTGATGGTTGAGAGGTTGTTAAGTAATTAAAAATTTTATGGGGGTCAAAAAGTAATATGCCCCTTTACTCTAATTTCAAAATTTAAAAATAATAGTAATAAATAAAAGATGCTCATTCAGAAAAGTGTGTCTATTACTGTTTTCCTCATAACCATTAAAGAGACCTAAAAGAGAGAAATTCAAAAGAAAGAAAATAGATTTAACTTCACGAAAGAAAAGCATGAATCAAAGTAAGTGATTGTAATTGATAAGTCCTTTATTTTGGTTAATTTCAGTCATTTTTTATTGGCTTTTCTTTCTCCTTAATCCCATTTTTCTATCTTTTTGCAGTGTTTATCCATTATTTTTGCTTAGCTCTTTATTAGCTCTTTATGCTTTATAGTTCACCTTGTTTTATCTTGTTTTTATTCCTTTTCCCTTGCCTTTTAATGCTTTTTACTGTATTTTCTTGTAGGCCTTCATTTTGGACTGATACAAGTTGATGGATTGAGATCTGCTGCAAATCTGATGGCTGGTGCTCCAAGCACCAGTGCTTAAACTCTCAGCTTGACCTTTATTGCTGGCACCACACAGGGCACCCCAGACGCCAGCCCCTATCTCTCTGTCTAGACTTTAAAAGGTGGTGCCCTAGGAGCCACATAGGGCGCTTGGGCACCAATCCATGTATTTCAAATATTTTCTGCATGGAGTCTAGGCACCCCGTTCTTGCATTTGCGTAATATTTACTATAAATAGCAGTTCTGTAGAAGTTTTTGGAGATCTTCTGGCTGAAGGAGTAAAGGAGCTCTGCTAGGGGTTGCTGGAGAAGATAGGAGACCTCTTCTCTACTGAGTTTGAAGCTTTTCTTCCTTTTTCTTCTTCCTCTTGATCATGTTTTGTTCTATTTTTGTTATGTTTTTCTTCCCCTTATTCATATGTAACTAAACTCTAGGGTTTAGGGGATTAATGTAATTAACTTCCTTTGAAGCTTTGTTGTTAAATACTTTAATATAATTGCAGTTCTAATTGTTGGAGTAGTTGTTACTAGTTTATTTCCTTTTATGTGATTGAAATCACCTAACTTAGATGTATTTGAGATTTATCTTGTCTAAGCTAGAAATAACTAGATATGATTTTGGCCCTTGTAATTTCTACCATGATTAACAACCATTGAGTGGATTTTACCGTTTTATTTCCTTGTATGTGATTGCAATCATCTAACATAGATGTATTCGGGATTGTATTAATGCTAGACATAGCTTGATATAAACATGCCCTTGTAACTTCTACCATGAACCGGGTTATTTTAGACATAGATAATCTTGTTTGCATGGTCTTATAAGTTCTCAAGCTTAAACTCTGAACCAAATAATTTGACTAAGACGTTAGTTAATTATTTTGGTGAGGAAGGTTTGTTTCACCAAGGCATTGGGTTCAAATAATTTTGTGAACTTGACCAACATTAAAAAGAATTTGCAAATGTATTAAAGTATTCTTTAACAATTCAAAGATTGGTTTGTCTATGAATTAATCGGGTTAGGAGTTAAGAAAGTCAATCCTCTATACCAGCTGTGCTATTGTGTATTTCTTCGTTTATCTTTTAGTTAATTTCTTGACATTAGTTTAGTTTACTTTTAGTGAAATCTTTATCTTTTCTTTTGTCCAAATATAACTTCATCTAGTGAAATTGGTAATTGTTGAAAGTCGATCCTTGAGGACAATAACTCACTCATCATTAAACTACAATTGTGATCTGATACACTTATCGGAAGAGTCGCATCAAGTTTTGGCGCCATTGTTTGGGATCGGCGGTATTTGATAATATTAAGAGTAGATAATACGGTTGTAGTTTTGACCTTAATTTTTTTGTGTACATTTATACTGTAAACTTTACTCTTGTACTTGTTCATACTTTTTTTTTGTTTTTCTATCTTTTTCTTATCCAAATCTTGGGTTTATGCGAGGTATCACTGATCAAGCTCATTAGTATTCAACTTGAAAATTTGAAAGTTCAGTTCGTAGAAGCCAAAAGCAAGCTTGACACATTATACGAGCTTAACAAGCTTAACCTGCAACCAAGGCAGAAATCAATCAAAGCCCACCTATATCTTCTCCATCTGTGAGAATTTTCATGGATTACAATATCCTATCTGTGGAGGGATATGGTGCTGGCATAGCTAAGCAAACCGAGTAAAGTCCAGCTAAGGACTATAAACTTAGCGCTCTTGGGAGGCAACCTAAGTTTCTTGTCCTTACATCTTTTTAATTTTATTCATAGCTTTGTCTGTAGTTTCAATTATTGTTCTGTTGTTGTTAATTGCCTTTGTTGATTGTTTATTTTTATGCATAGCATTCTTATTTTTGGAACCAGCTCCCTATTGGTTTAACATTGAGGACAATGTCTAGTTTAGGTTTAGGGGAGAATAGTGGTTTTAGGCTTAGATACCACTAAATTTTTGGCTAATCCATTCTTTTTGTTTATAAGAATGCCTTTCTTTTGTTTAAACTATCACTTTCTTTGGATTTTTTTTGATAAATTGGAATGTGCTTTACATGTTTTATGTTATTCTATTTTCAATTGGTTCTTTGCATGGTCATCTTGTTTAAGATTAACCTTAAATTTGGTTTTTCAGAATTTCCAGATTAATTTGAAAAATTTCAAACTTTTTAATTAAAGGTTGTCAACCCTCTCAACTTTCTGAAAGCACTCTTTCAAAATTTAAAAAATTTCTATCCCTTTTTATGACAACTTTTTGCTCAATAAGGGATTTCTTTCTCTCAAAAAAAAAAATAAGAAAAGCAAAAAGCAAAACAATTTTAATAAAATAAAAGTGTGATTTAAGTTGAGAGGTGTAGTATGGATTAGGCGCACAACACTTGTTCTAACCAATGAATCATATCTTCTTTGCAAATAAAGGTGATGGACAAAGTGTTATTATGTGGATTAGGCGCACAGGTGACCCTTTGTATTTTTAGCCTCGTATCCTTTATTTTTGTATAGATTAAGGGGGAGATGTGTAGATTAGGTGCACTTTCTTCACTTCAATCACCTTATCTTAATAGTTCTTTTGTTTGAGAAGTTTTCCACGAGAGCCGAATTCATCATGTAAGAGATGTTTTCTTTTAAGTTTGTGGAGAGTAATTTGAGAAAGTGAGGGTGTTTGCAATTTTTCCTTAAAAATTCTTGAAAAGTATCAAGTTCAATCTTTGAATTCTTAATTTCCCAATGCTAAGTTTGGTTTTATGAAGATGACTATGTGAAATTGATTTGATTTAGTTTAATGTTTTATGTTATTCAGTACTTCTTTTATTTCTTGAAAAATCCTTAGGCTTAGTTTAGTTTATTATTTTCTACTTTAGTTTATAGTTCCACAGCTATAGCGGTAGAATTTGCCGTTATAGCGGTGGATTGCTGAAAAAAGGATTTTGGAGCCTTCTTCTCTACCAGCGACCGCTATAGTGATGGAACCTGGAAAAACACTTTTTTAAGCTTTCTTTTCTGCCTCCCATTGCTATAGCGGTGGTTCGCGATCCTACACTGATTTAAATGCTTCAGAATAGATTTTCTAGGGTATTTTGAGTTGGAGACTGGGGGAAGGCGCCGATTTCTACTAGAGGAGAAGGAGGAATCCATTTCCGAAGCCGATCAAGCCCGAATTCCATCAACCCAAGCTCAAATTCATGGAGTTTGCTCATTCTTTTACTGTTTTCTGTAGTTTTAGAGCCATGAGTGGTTAAATTTTCTGTTCTAGGGTTACTATAAACCCAATTTCAGATTAGGATTTGTGTTCTCTTAAAACTTATGATTCTTGTCAATTTAATACATACCTATCATTCTTATTTCTTGAACTCGTTATAAAATTGGCCATTTTATGATCTGTTTGTTGCCTTCATTGAACTTGGGAGAGGGAGATGTTGGTAGATCACTGAATGATTAGGGCGAATGATATAACCTAGGGGTTTTACTTGTTAATTAATAGGAATATTAATTAACCTCGTTTAATCAAATTAGGTTAATATTAATTTGACTCAAACTCGCATAAGGGATTGTGTAGAGTTTGGTAGCTTAATTTAGGTTCGGGAGAATCACTTTAAGCCATTAGAAAACCTAAGATTATTGTGTATAATTGATCTGAATTATAAGTGTAGGGAGAATTAGCAATTCCTAGGATGAAAGAGGGGGATTAGTAACTCTAGGCCTCTTATTTGATTTATTTCCATTCGATTTCATTGCAATTTGATTTTGCTTTTAATTAGAGCTATCTTAACCAAAATTTGATTTGCCTAAATAACACAGTTAAACTTCTGGAGTATTTAGCACGTTAGTCCTTATGGAGACGATACTCATATTTCATCACTTTATTATTTGTGCGACTGGTGCACTTGCAAGAACGCCCAATAGCCAGCCCCTCATCTCTCTGTCCAGACTTCAGTAGGTGGTTCCTCGGGCGCCACATAGGGTGCCTGAGGCGCCAATCCATGTGTTTCAAGTATTTTCCGCATGGCGCCCAGGCGCCACCCATGGTGCCTAGGCAACCTGTTCCTGCACCTGCTTAATTTCTGCTATAAATAGCAATTCTACAGAAATTTTTTGGGGATCTTTTAGCTGGAAGAGAAAGGAACTCTGTTAGGGCTTGCTGAAGGAGATGGGAGACTTCTTCTTTACTGAGTTTGAAGCTTTTCTTCTTTTTCTCCTTCCTCTTGATCATATTTTGTTCTGTGTTTGTTATGTTTTTCTTCCCCTTGTTCATGTGTAACTAAACTCTAAGGTTTAGGGGATTGATGTAATTGACTTCATTTGAAGCTTTGTTGTTGAATACTTTAATATAATTGCAGTTTTGAGTACTGGAGTAGTTGTCACCAGTTTATTTCTTTTTACGTGATTGCAATCATCTAACTTAGATGTATTTAAGATTTATCTTGTCTAAGCTAGAGATAGTTAGATATGATTTTGGCCCTTGTAATTTCTACCACGATTGACAACCATTGAGTGGATTTTACCGATTTATTTCCTTTTATGTTATTGCAATCATCTAACTTGATGTATTCGGGATTGTATTAATACTAGACATAGCTTGATAGACATAGCTTGATATGAACATACCCTTGTAACTTCTACTGTAAACTGGGTTATTCTAGACATAGATAATCTTGTTTGCGTGGTCTTATGAGTTCTCAAGCTTAAACTCTGAACCAAATAATTTGACTAAGACATTAGCTAATTATTTTCGTGAGGAAGGTTTGTTTCACGAAGACATTGGGTTCAAATAATTTCGTGAACTTGACCAACATTAAAAAGAATTTTCAAATGTATCGAAGTATTCTTTAATGATTCAAAGATTGGTTTATCTATAAATTAATCGGATTAGAAGTTAAGAAAGTCAATCCCTTATACCTATTGTGTTATTGTGTATTTCTTCATTTATCATTTAGTTGATTCCTTGTCGTTAGTTTAATTTACTTTTAATGAAATCTTTATATTTTCTTTTGTCTAAATATAACTTCATCTAGTGAAATTGGTAATTATTGAAAGTCAATCCTTGAGAACGATAACTCACTCATCATTAAACTACAGTTGTGATCCAATACACTTGTTAGAAAAGTCGCATCAGTAATGTTTAAGTTTTTGTTTGTGTAAATTATGAAAGTTAAGATCTTTAATTTAGGATTTTCTACTTACATCAAGAAATTCTTGAACAGGATGGTTATAGATTAACAGAGCAAAACGAGTTTGGTTTGATTTCTGGCAACACTCTCTCAACGCTGGTGCTTTCTCCCCTGTATGGTTTGCTGTTTGTTCAATAGTAGAAAGGGTGCATGATAGAAGATGAGTTTACTGTTAACGAAAAAGGAGAGTTTAAGTGACATACCAAGTGCCACTGAGGAAGGATAAGTGTTGAGTGAGATGGCATGACGTCACAACAAGATGATGATGTGTACTTTGGTTGTTAGTTGACCTAACAGAGAGCTGAATAACATTTGTAAAAACTAACAAGTTAAAAGTTTATTGGGGTGTTTTTATTGAGTTTCAAAGTTTAGGAGATAAAATACCAAACCTCCAAAGTTTAGGGGAGTTTTTTGCATTTTAGCCTATTATTTTAAATAGCTACAAGTCTTACTTGCCAATAAGTAGATTCAAATCCAAGAAGCTTAATCTTGAGAACTTCATATTGAAGATTTTTACATGTAGAAATTCATTATGTCAATTACAAAGAAAGAGAGGGATATAAATTGTAAGATACATCAGATTAGATAAAATAATCCATTTGAATCCTCTCTTATGAAAGGAGGGTTCTATTAGTATATTTCAACATTTATGTTGAAATAAAGAGTTAAATTTCATACAATTTAAATCTAAGTCATCCAATTAATTCTCTTATTTTAGCACGTGTGTTGATGCTGAAATGCTCTAACAGAATCTGTCTATTGCTGGAGGGAATTCGCGCGCGTAAATAATATTTACTAACTAATGAAATGACAATTCATTTAGAAATTAATTTGTTATTCTATATATACAAAAACTACAGTTGCAATATTCCTAGAAAGAAATGCAACATGTGAGTAGAATTAATTAATTATGTCATTAGCATTTATGTTTTTTGTTTTTTTTTTTTGGGGGCACATGCAACATGATGGCTTTGTTCAAGAGGAGTAAATCAAATGAACTGCGACATTTCGCATCATTACCAAGAAATTAAGCAGACACCACAAGCTAAAACATATGTCCTCATGCAAGATTGATAAATTTCAAAGAATCTAAATTCAAGATCCATCAATCAACTACTCTTCGAGGAACAAATAGTTAAATACAATAGGCTAAGATTTTTTGCTTTTGCTTTTTGTTTTTGGTGAAAGAAAATCTCATGATTAAAAATAAACAAGAAAAGTCCTATCAATAAGATTCTCAAATACAATTAACCTTCTTCTTAAGAACAGATTCTTCAGGAAATTAAAGGAAATGAAAATACGGAAGGAAGATTGAAAGCGTCCCACCTCCAGATTTTGCAGCGATGCTTTTACTTTCAAATGCTAATGGCCAAGGTGATAAAAATCTTAACTCCTGTCAGAATCTACAACTTCTTGCTGCTCATAAATGATATTAATATGAATCAGCATATATATTTATTCATGAGGTACTAACTGTTAAGAAACATAAATTCATCTCACTTTCATTTTGTAACTGAACAGGAAAGTAAACATACTGAAACTAAATTCTACTTTCAGTAAACCTTACATGAACATTTTGAAAGAGCATAAACCTATATAATCTTCATGTGGCTCTACAAGAAACTACTCAATTGTCTTTTCACATACCTTTTTCACGAACAACTGGTTGATAGTGGTATTAAGGTCTCCTTTCCAGCGCTTTGATCCATTTTCAAATTTTACTACTGTCAGCAATGGGGCTATAATGACTCCTGAAGAGAAATTTTTCATTTTGTGACATCCTGTAATTGTTACATTTTTCAACTGTGGAAATACCAAGGTATGTTTCCCTGAAAAGAAGCTTTTGAAGCTTGATAAACATGTCAGTTGCAAATCCTCCAAGCTTTCAAATGTGATTTCTTCTTTTAAATTTCTAATTGCAATTTCATCTCCTAGCTCATCCCCTACTTCTACCACAACTCGTTCAAGTAAACTGCAGTTTCTTATCTCCATTATTGTTAAATGGATCAGACTTCTTGCTGTTGATGAGATAAATAAGTCAATCAATCCATTGCATTCCTCTACATATAATCCTCCTAGGTAACTAAAAGTAAGAGAGGAAGGCAACAAGTGTTTCAAATTGGAACATTTCCTGACATCTAGTATTTCGATTGAATCAAGAACTGGGCCAATTTTGGATCCTTCTTGACATATTGTTTGAAGTTCATCCAAGTTACTCAAACCCAAGTATTTGATTCGTGTGCTAATCTCAACTTCTTTGTCATGAAATATCACCTTGAAGGAACTCCACTGAACATATAGTCTTTCAAGATTGGGTATATTATGCAGAAACCCATATGGAAATATGCTTTCGTCATCTTCATAGTCATACAGTCGAAGATGTTTCACTTTGTTAAGGAGGTTTTGTGACTGTGAGTATTTGGTTTGCATGATCATGTTGGCGTACCTTTTGTCTAGTGTCAATTTCCCCAAGTTGGGAATCACCTATCACATTTCAAAACATTTATTAGTTATATATAAAACCTGATTTTACATATAGTAGCGGTTGGATGCTTTAAATAATTAACTTTTTACATATAATATCCATAGTCCATACAAATTGAAGACAATTTCTTCAAACTTACTGTGTGTGTTATATTTTTCATTTGGAATTGTCAAATTTTTTACTTCCTTCATCTACTACATAGCTTTCTTTTTCATATTTTTATTCTATATTATTATACTTTTATGGTATAATTTTATACTGGTTAAAAAGAAACATAATCTTGCATTAATGAACAAGTAATACCCAGTGAAATAGAGTTGTTTTTTTTTTTCCAGTTCTGACCTATATGCTACATGCTAATATACCAGGCAAACTTCAATAGAAATGTAAAACAACTTTTAGTGGTCAACACATGCATATTCGTTCGTCTCTCATATTCTTGAGCCAGAGAAATAAAAATTGTTCTATGACAAGATAAAATGCAATGCGTACCTCCTCAACTAAGAAGAGAGGTTGCGGTACTACTAATTGATTCATGGCTATAGATTTTTCATCCATAACTATTCGTCCTTGGGAGTTCATAGACAGTGTCTTGAATAACTCTAATTTTTTGCAATGGACCACATCCAATGTTTTCAAAGATGGACATGCCAAACTGTAATTCCCTGCACAAAATCTCTCAAGTTCATCCAAATTATCCAGCACCAAAGAGGAGAGATGATTCAACACGAAAGTGAGAGTTTTGTCCACGTCTCCTTCCCTTGCAACAATTTCCTTTATACCACAACTTCTCACTTCAATTTTTTCAAGGAACTGGAGATCCATGAGTGTGGGGAATGGAAAAAGGTATTCCAAGTTTTTACAATCTTTAACAGTCACAGCTTGCAGATTGTGAAAGCCACCAATTTTCTGAGGTTCTCTATTCCAAGCTTTCAACTTTGGCAAATGAAGTATTGTTAGTTCCTTCGCAATACAACATGCAATATTTGCATAATTACTTCACAATAATTATGAATATTATTTGAATAAAGACATGCTAAATTTGCATAGTGGCAACAATAAGTAGTAACTATTCTACTGCTACACCTTCTATTTTGATTGATCTTGTGCCTAACAAAAGTAAATGCTAAGTAAATGCTTTAATACAGTTGTCTTTTTATTTAGACAAGTGACTGAACATAGAAACGTGTATATCAATTTTTTTAATTTATTCTTATATTAATTTTTCAAATTTAATTATTTTTAATAAAAGTAATATTCAATTTTAATTACTCACATCCAGCAGAAGACATTTATTTTTTAAATTTTTAATAGTAATAAAAGAAGTAGGTGAGAAGTTACATTCTTCTAAATGTTAAAAGGTCAATACTATTGAATCCACACATACAGTTGCGCAAAACCAATGTTGAAAACAGAGTGAATGTTGGCTTTGCCCTCATACGGCTCTATGTGAGTGACTAGAGGGGTTAGTTATAACTAACTAACCACTAACTATCTGTGAGGGGTTTTTAAGGAGGGTTTAAGCACTGTTTGGGAGTGACCTATCCACTCTTAAGTCTGGGGAAGTTGTGTTGTTGTCTATCTTTTGTAAGAGAGGTTTAGGGGTGTGTTTCTGCTCTGTTTTGGGTGAAAATCCTGTAATATAGCAGTGTAACTGAGCAACTTGCCAATAAAAGTTCCCATTCTGTTATTTCAAGTATCTCTATTCTACCATTTTGTGTATTGGGTTCCATCATAATATTATTGGGAGAATGGTATGCACAATGTCTACTGAGGGTAAGAGCTTATTGTTTTAATTAGGCTGCTGGGATTGCCTTGTCAAATATTTTGCACATTGAACTAAAGTCATTTAGGATTAGTGTAGTTTGAATTCTGCATACGCTTGGATTAATTAGTATTGGTTTTTTAATCATTTAGGGGCTATCTAAATTTCTTTTTGTGTTTTTCAGAGATTAAACAACAATGGTTTATGATAAAAATTCACAATGGTGATTTATGTGTCCCTAGAGCCATTAAGTTTTCAAATAGATTGATTCAGAGACCTGGCTTTCTAGAGACTATTAAAATAACTAACAATTCCCTTCAAAGAATGAAGGTTATAAAACTCATAGTTGATAAGCAGTTAGGATAATTTGGTAATAAATTTTGATCAAAATTAGATGTAATAACAACTTTACAAGTTGCATCTTCTATCTATTACCTCTCCTCTGATACTCTATCCTTCTCTCTGCTTTCCTTTGCTACTTTTCTGTTAAAGATTTTTTGTTTCTTTAATTTCATATTCCATTTTGTTGTATTGTGAAACTATGCTCAACAGTGATTTACATGAGAATAATACCTGTGACTGAACTTTTTATTTTCTGTACTGTAATTGTAATATTACTGTGGAGGGCTAAATTGAATGAATAACTCTTATTGCGGCTATAAGCATTAAGTATTTTTGAAAGTGTCTGCTTTGTAGAACTCAAATAAAACTCAAAGACACCATAAAATAGATTATATTTTATGAATTTTAATAATTAGAATAATTGACACGAGATATGATTATAATGGCTCTCATAGACCACACAAGACCTTTGGGGGACATGTTAAAGTGAAAATCTATTTCTTCTTCGGATATCTTACTTGTCATAAGAAAATTAATTAATTATGTTGGATTATGTATACTAAGAATCAGTTGCAATTCTTTACATAAATCTACATTTTCTTGAAACTTTGTAAATCATGTAAACACTCAAAATTTGCTAAAATTGTAGCACATACCTTTTCAACCAAAGTAAGAGGGTCCTCCGGATGGATATTAACACTTGAAGCTTCTAACGTCTTCAACTGTTTGTGGTCACCACCAACATGCTCATTCCTTGGATTACCAAAACTAACAATTTCTTGGGTGTCTTGCTTCCATATGTGTTTCAAATTAGCTAGACTTGCAACAGTTATTTTTTTCAACTGAATGGTTTCTTTCACAACTACTTCACTTTCACTCATACCATCCAAATCAAACACAGCTTCCAATGAATTACAATTCATTACTTCAAGCTCTTCCAAATTAGAAAGTGCTTGTAGTATATTTAAAGGAAGAAGAACATTTGATAACCAATCGCACTCTTGCACCACCAGTGATTTCAAGTTAGAAAATAGTCTGTGCCCAATTGGCTTATACCACAATTCTTTCAACTCTGGATATTTCGAAAGCTCCAAATGCTTGAAGCTTGTGAATGCAACCTATATACAAAAGAATTTATGGAATCCGTCAAAATAAAAGCACATTGAAACACATTAAGAAACTTTAAACACTTGGCTTTCATTAGTTGTGTCTTAAAAATTGTCAAAATATGGACCAAAAAAAAATTGAATGCATATTTTAAAAAGAAAAATAAAGTTCACATAAGCTATCCACTTTTAAAAAGAAAATAATTTGTTGGATAAATCGAAAAACATACCTTATCTATAAACATCTTATTTATAGTTCTGCTAAAGTCTCCTTCCCAACACCATTGTTCATCTTTTTCCTCTATTAGCACTTTCCTAAGCATTGGTGAGCTTGCTCCTTTAATGGACAAGATCTCCATCCTTGGGCATTCCCTCACAACTGCTTTTTCCAATAGGGGAAACTTCAATAAGCACTTACAACTTGAAAAATTATTGAGCCTTGGCAAACATTCCAACTCTAAAATTTTCAAACTGCTAAATGCAATTTCAGTACTTTTTGTGTCATCTTCCTCGTCTGTCACAATTTCTTCAAGTGAATTGCACTTTTTTATTTTCATTGTTTCTAGCTTCAACAAACTTCTCGCTGTTAACGAAGTGATTAAATGAATGAAACTGTTGCAGTCTTCTATATCCAAATATGTCAAGTGGCAAAATGTGATAAAGGAAGGAACCAAATTTCTTAGACTGGAACATTGATACATTGTTAGCTTCTCAAGAACCTGAAGAATTGGATGTATGTGGGATCCTTCTTTAAATATATGCTGGAGTTTATGTAAATAATATAGATTCATCTGTTTAAGCTGTGTGCTAGATTGATTTCCTCCTCCCTCATCTTCTACTATTTCATCGTTAAATATCTCCTTGAAAGAACTCAATTGAACAACTAGAATCTCAAGATTGGGTACATTTTGTAGAAACAAATGAGGAAAAGCAGCTTCATCATCTTCAAATTCAGATATTCTAAGAACTTTGAGTTTGCAAAATAAGTCCCATGGAACTTGGTGTTGCAATATCATAGTAGCATCTGCATAATTTAGTGTCAACTTCTCCAAGTTGCCAATCACCTACAACATGGTAAATTTAATTATTAAAAATAAAAGTATCTCTATATTGAAAAAAAAAATTTTAAGGTCTAAGTTGTTCGGAGGGAATTTCCTCATTTTTTAAGACATGATGAACAAATGGTAGTCCCAAGTGATCAAGTTAAAAAAGTGTAAGATGGTAATTGAAATGGAGTAAATGGATCTCACACACACACACACACACTAATTTGAATCTTCTTTCCTACTTATTGCGCTGTAGAATGAATGAATCTAAAATACTGTGACTATACCATATATATGTACTACTAAAAAGTGGCCACCTATAATCAATGTGCTAAATATGATTTCTATATAGTGATACTATATTTACAATTTTCATACTAAAGGAAAAAATTTTATATAGTCCATACCTCTTCAGCAGTAAACAAAGATTGTGACATTAGGAAATGAAGTTGGTCAATAAGTGACATTTCTTGGCTTCTATTTGTCTCTACATCAAATAACTTCAACAGCTTACAATTGAACACATTTATTATCTTCAAGGATTGACATTTTAAGGTATGTGCACCTGCATAGAATCCCCTAAGTTGAAGCAAATTTTGTAGATCCAAGGAGGCAAGATGATTAAGCTCAAATAAAATAGTTTCCTCAATTGCTCCATCCTTCTTTGAAACAATTTCCTTTATCCCACATGAAATTACTTCAAGATCTTCTAGCTGTGAAAGATCCTTAGCTATGGAGAATGGGAAGACATATTCTAGATCGTCACAATATTCAATCCGCATGGCTTGTAGATTGTGAAAGCAAATAGTTGCTTGGGGATCCTTACTCCATATTTTTTTCAATTTTGGTAGCTTAACTAGAAACTCCGCCTATGTTTTATAGCCGGTCCCAAGCCCGGAGAAAGGAGGAGGGTTATGTTAGGCCTTCGACAGCCAACGTAAAACTGTGTCGAATCTCTCATGAACATGGATCAACGACAATATTTTGCTAATGTTAGGACGTTGCCCGGAAGCAACGCACTGTATGGCTTGAGTACAGTGACAAGTGAGCTAGAGCCGCTGCATCGGCACCCGGATGTAGTGTTAAATGAGCAAGGGTCCACTAATACTAGGTCGTTGCCCGGAAGCAACGCGCTGTATGGCTCGAGTACAGTGTCAAATGAGCTAGAGCCACTGCATCGTCGATCGATTGTAGTGTCACAAGAACATGTTCCTGGAAGGTTGAGGGTAAAGAAGCTAGTCGAGGAGAACAAAATCAGGATTGCTACGTGGAATGTTGGAACCATGACAGGGAAATCCATGGAGGTTGTGGACACTATGAAGAGGAGGAAAATTAACATCTTGTGCCTTCAAGAGACTAAATGGGTTGGAGAAAAGGCTAAGAAATTTGACTGTTCAGGATTCAAGTTCTGGTACACTGGAAAAGTAAGGACAAAGAATGGCGTAGGTATTATGGTGGACAAGGAATGGACACCGAGTGTGGTGGAGGTAAAAAGGATTGGGGATAGGATTCTATGCTTAAAGATGATTATCGTAAGAGATACTATCCACATCATAAGTGCCCATGCACCACAGGTAGGGACAGATGCATATCTTAAAGAAAAGTTTTGGGAAGATTTGGAGGGATTGGTTAGAAACATACCTTTAGAAGAGAAGATTTTCATCGGGGGGGACCTTAATGGGCATGTTGGGAAAGAAGCAGGACAATATGAGAGGGTCCATGGTGGCTTTGGTTTTGGGGAGCTTAACGAGGAAGGACAGTCTATATTAGATTTCTCTATGGCTTATAATTTCAGGGTTGTCAATACCTGCTTCAAGAAGCGAGAGGAACATTTAATCACATACAAGAGTGGAGCTTCAAGGTCACAGATTGACTTCTTTCTGGTAAGGAATCCAGATAGAAAAATCTGTCTAAATTGTAAAGTTATTCCTGGAGAACCCGTGGCAACTCAACATAGGGTTTTGGTCCTTGACGTGGTTATTAAGGGTCAGAAACAAAAGCATCGTCAGGCGATGAACCCTAGGATCAAGTGGTGGCAGCTAAAGGGGGAGAATCAACTGACTTTCAAGAGAAGATTGTTGGAGGAAGGATCTTGGGAGTTACGAGAAGATGCTAACACCATGTGGGAGGAGATGGCCAAGAAGGTTAGAAAAGTAGCTAAAGCATTTTTAGGAGAATCAAAAGGTTTTAGACAAAGAGATAAGGAATCTTGGTGGTGGAATGAGGCTGTTCAAGAAAAGATCAAATTTAAAAAAGAATGCTTTAAAGCTATCCATCTGTGCAATAACTCGGAAAATTGGGAAAGGTATCGGAAGGCTAATAAGGAGACAAAAAAAGCAGTAAGTGAAGCACGATCTAAAGCGTTTGAAGAGTTTTACAAGGATTTAGGAACGAAAAAAGGGGAACAAAAGATTTACAAGGTTGCGAAGGCTAGAGAAAGGAAATCTAGAGATTTGGATCAAGTAAGATGTATTAAGGATGAAGAAGGAAAAGTTTTGGGTACAGACAAAGATATTAAAAATAGATGGCAGGGTTATTTTCATAAGCTCTTTAATGACGAAACGGAGTCGACTTGCGATATGGAAGATCTAACAACCTTGGAGAGAGAACAAAATTTGGCATATTATCGCAGGATCAAGGTTGATGAGGTCAAGGAAGCTCTTAGAAAAATGGATAATGGTAAAGCTGTTGGTCTCGATGGTATTCCTATAGAAGTTTGGAAGTGTTTGGGAGAGGAGGGTACTATCTGGCTAACTATGCTCTTTAATGAAATTTTAAGGTCTAAGAAAATGCCTGAGGAATGGAGAAGAAGCACTTTAGTGCCTATTTACAAAAACAAAGGAGACATTCAGAATTGCGCAAACTATCGTGGGATTACGCTTATGAGTTACACTCTAAAATTATGGGAAAGAGTGATTGAACGTAGGTTAAGAATCGAGACGAGTATTTCTGAAAATCAATTTGGATTCATGCCAGGACGGTCTACAATGGAAGCTATATATCTTCTAAGGGGGTTGATGGAAAGGTATCGGAGTAAACAAAGAGACCTTCATATAGCATTTATTGACTTGGAAAAAGCCTATGATCGAGTACCAAGAGAGGTGCTGTGGAAAGCCTTGGAACAGAAAGGTGTACTGGTTGCGTATATTAGAGCCATAAAAGATATGTACAAGGGGGCTACGACTAGTGTGAGAACGTCTGGAGGGGAGACTAGAGAATTTCCTATTAAAATTGGCCTACATCAGGGATCATCCTTAAGCCCTTATTTGTTTGACTTGGTTTTAGATGTTCTGACGAAACACATCCAAGAAGATATTCCTAAGTGCATGCTTTTTGCAGATGACGTTGTTCTCATAGCAGAGACAAGGGAAGAGATTTCTAAACTTGAGTTATGGAGAGCTACTTTGGAATCGAAGGGTTTTCGTCTGAGCAGGAGTAAGACCGAATATATGCATTGTAAGTTTAACAAGCGACAAGCTAGGAACGAACTGGAGGTTAAACTTGGTGATCAGGTCGTATCACAAGTGTCAACGTTTAGGTATTTGGGATCAATTATACAAGATGATGGTGAAGTTATTAGAGATGTGGAACATAGGATACAAGCTGGGTGGTTGAAGTGGAGAATGGCATCAGGGGTTGTTTGTGATCGGAAAGTACCTGATAAACTCAAAGGAAAGTTTTATCGTACTGCTATAAGACCAGCGATTTTATATGGGAGTGAATGTTGGGCAATGAAAGGACAACAAGAATATAAAATTGGAGTGGCGGAGATGAGGATGTTGCGTTGGATGTGTGGTCATACACGAAGAGATAAGATCCGTAATGATCATATACGAGATAGAGTTTGGGTGGCACCTATTGAGGAAAAAATGGTTGAAAATCTTTTAAGATGGTTTGGGCATGTGCAAAGGAGACCGTTGGAAGCACCAGTTAGGAGAGTTGAGCAGATAGTTTGGAGCCCTATGAAAAAAGGTCGAGGAAGACCAAAAAGGACACTTAGAGAAATTATTGAACGGGATCTTTTAGTAAATGAGATATCTAAAGAGTTGGTCATTGATAGAGCTCAATGGCGTCGTGCGATCCATGTAGCCGAACCCACTTAGTGGGATAAGGCTATGTTGTTGTTGTTGTTGTTGGTAGCTTAACTGGAATTAGAGTTCTCAGCTCTGCTGTATCCTCTTCCCTATGCTGACATTTTAAGGTATTTGCATTCATTGAATATCTCTTCCACTAAAGCACAATCACTGACCTTTAATCTCTCAAGACTTCCAAAAGCTTTCTGTGTGTAAGCAGAAGGAAAAATATTCTCAAGTTTCTCACATTTGCTAACTTCCAATATCTTCAATCCTTGAAATTGGTAATGCCACACTATCTTCAAGTTTTTCATGTCATTTATTATGATCTTCTCCAATTTAGAAAATTGAACCTATATAACACACAATTTATCAAATTATAAATATTCTATAATAATTGCAATATATATATGCTGCACATTTATCTGAATATATTATTTGATTCATTTGGTATCTTATTCTTGGATATGTGAAGTACTATGCAGTGTGTAACCAGTTGGTATAACTAATACCAAAAGTATTATAATAGGTATTTGGTAATAAAGGATTGTCAATCTAAAATAGAGATACTATGTTATGCTTCCACAATGCCAAGAGAAGATATTGCAGTTTCTAAAACAACTTAAAAGCAAAATCACATTACCTCTTCTGATGGATCATCATCATTTTTTTCCTTTGTGGCAATTATTTCCTCCATCATATCGCATTTATTTATTTCAAGCCGTTTGAGATTTTTCAGACTTTCAACCATGGATGGTGAGAATAAGTACTTAAGGCTACCACAGTCCTCTACAGTCAAATTAGCCAAATTTTGAAAAGAATAGGCTAAGCAAAGCTGATCATCATCCCAAATTTTGCTCAAATTGATTGCACTCAACTTCAGAGTCTCCAAATTTGGACATGCAACCTACAAAAAAAAAAAGGTCTTGTGACAATATATTCACAAAATTACCATCTTTAAGAAGAGGTATTAAAATATGACTTATTTACCAAATTGTATTTATTTATTTACTAAGTAAGAGTAGAGATTGAATTCTTGACATGGAATATGTATCAATCTTGAAATCATGCTACTGGAATTAGTAATAAATTGGTGAATGACATTTTGGTATTTTATTTTTCCAATGTTTTAGGAGTTCATTGCACAAGAAGCATTTTCCCAAAATTAAAATAGCATCATTTGAACAAATTTTATCCTAAAATGATGTCATTTTGATTTAGAAACCATTTTGATTTGGAAAATGTTTTTAGGAAACCAAGTTGACAGATTTTATCTTTAGAGGATCTTATTGAATAAATATCCTAAATCATTAATTCACTCATTATTTAATGCAGAAAATACTTTCCAAAAAAAAGGACACTTTAAACATTCTGATAATTGTCAGTTTTCCAGAGAGAAAAATATGCCCTTAATATTCATATCTGTACAACCAGACTTCCTATATGTACATTGTGAAAGATTCTAAAGAGAAAGACATAATTATGTGACAGAAAAATATACACTCTGTAGACAACTATAAAGAAGAGAATAACATGTAAAGTTGCAGACAACACCATGCTGGATTAGGTGGGAGAACATGCTGGATTAGGTGGGAGAATATTGGAAAAGAATATTTCAACACTCCCCCTCAAGCTGGTAAATGGATGGTTTCCATACCCAGCTTGCATATAATATTCTGGAAGTTTGAGCTATTCAATCCTTTGGTTAGAATATCAGCAAGTTGGTCATGTGTAGAGACATATGGTGTACAAATCAGTCCACTTTCCAATTTTTCTTTGATGAAATGCCTATCCACTTCAATATGTTTTGTGCGGTCATGTTGTACTGGATTATGGGCTATGTTGATGGCTGATTTGTTGTCGCAATAGAGTCTTATAGGGCCATCCAACTTTATCTTTAAGTCTTGAAGAATAATCTTTAACCAGAGTAGTTCACATACACCGTGAGCCATTGCCCTAAATTCAGCTTCTGCACTTGAACGGGCTACTACGCTTTGTTTTTTACTTTTCCATGTCACAAGATTCCCACCAAGGAACATACAATACCCTGATGTTGATCTTCTGTCAATAATTGATCCAGCATAGTCAGCATCAGTATATGCTTCAAGTATTAAACCTCCATTTCTTCTAAACAAGATACCTTTTCCAAGCGTTCCTTTAAGATAATGTAATATTCTATGAGCAGCCTGTAGATGAGTTTCCCTTGGGTCATGCATGAATTGGCTGATCATACTCACAGCATATGCTATGTCTGGTCGAGTGTTTGATAGGTAAATAAGCCTTCCTACCAAGCGTTGATATGACTCTCTGTCAACAGGGATGTCATCCTCAGCCTTTCCAAGTCTAAAGTTAGAATCTATTGGAGTGCTTGCTGGCTTGCATGCTGTTTTACCTGTTTCCTTGAGGAGATCTGTAGTATATTTTTGTTGACAAATAAAAATTCCTTTCTTAGAATGAGTCACTTCTATTCCAAGAAAGTACTTCAGTCTTCCCAACGCTTTGATCTCAAACTCCTTAGCTAGACATTGACCCACGGCCTGTTGTTCCTTTTTATCATTTCCAGTTACTATTATATCATCAACATATACCAATAAGGCTGTGACTCCCCCTGAAGAAGAGTGTTTGATGAATAAAGTATGATCACCTTGGCTTTGTTTAAACCCCATAGTTATCATAACTTTTGTGAAACGCCCAAACCAAGCACGTGGAGATTGTTTAAGGCCATATAATGCCTTTTTCAATTTGCATACAGTATTTGTAGCCAAATTCTTTCCATATCCTGGTGGAATCTCCATGTAAATTTCTTCTTCTAGCTCTCCATGTAGAAAGGCATTCTTGACATCAAATTGCTGCAATTCCCAACCAAAATTAGCTGCAATTGATAATAATACTCTAACACTGTTCATTTTTGCTACTGGGGTAAAAGTTTCTTGATAGTCAATTCCATAGGTTTGGGTATAACCTTTGGCTACCAACCTGGCCTTATATCTCTCAATTGATCCATCAGCTCTATACTTCACAGCATACACCCATTTGCATCCTACTGGTTTTTTTCCAGTAGGTAATTTTACTAATTCCCAAGTTTTATTCTTCTCCAAAGCTTCCATTTCTACATTCATAGCTTGTTTCCATTTTTTATTAGATAAAGCCTCGGATAAACTTTTAGGAATGGTGATAGCATTTAAGTTTGTCAGAAAAGCTTTGAAAGATGGTGAGTAGTTATCAAAGGATAAAAATTGTGCAAGGGGGTATAGAGGTTGTTTTGTACTTTTTCTGGTTCCTTTTCTAAGAGCAATGGGTAAATGAAGATCCTGGTCACTATTCTCAAAAATCTCATTTTTATTTTGTAATTGATGGTTAGAGATCATTACCTCATTTGAAGGATTTGAGTTGGATTCTTGGACATGCATAGGTTCTGGAATGACCATTTTCTTCCTTGTATACACCTTGCCTTTGCCAAATCTTACTTCCTCAGGAGCAGGGTTCAAAATATCCTCTTCTTTAGGCCTAGATTCTTGGACATTGGACATGGGTTCAGTTACTGTTTCAGATTCAGTTTCATGGTTATCATCCTGTGTTTCAGATCTGAACATGGATTCAGCCACTGTTTCTACTGTTTTTGTGGGTAAAGGTTTAGACCCTGTCAAGGGAATTGATGAAAAATCAAGG
The DNA here is from genome assembly GCA_037074585.1 of Biancaea sappan. Taxonomy (NCBI): domain Eukaryota; kingdom Viridiplantae; phylum Streptophyta; class Magnoliopsida; order Fabales; family Fabaceae; genus Biancaea; species Biancaea sappan. The sequence continues at coordinate 13,876,643 of CM073495.1, read as the reverse complement.
AGGCACCCATTTTCTTCGCACCCATTATCTTCCTCAGGTGTATTCCCCCTTTGAAGGTAAGGGGTAGCAAAATATGAATCTTGCTCATTAAAAGTGACATCAACTGAGACATAGATTTTCTTTGTGGGTGGATGATAGCATTTATACCCTTTTTGAGTTGATGAATACCCTAAAAAAACACATTTTAGAGCCCTCGGGTCTAATTTTCCTCTATTTTGATGATGGATATGAACAAAAGACACACACCCAAAAATTCTAGGGATGTGATTGTTTGTAGTTTTCAGATTCGGGTAGAAAGTTGAAAGGATGTCCATTGGACTTTTGAGACCCAAAGCTCTAGAAGGTAAACGATTTACTAGGTATGTCGCTGTAAGAACAGCTTCTCCCCAAAAAATTTTAGGCACATTCTTTTGAAATAACATTGACCGAGTTTGTTCAAGAAGATGACCATTTTTTCTCTCAGCCACTCCATTTTGTTGTGGCGTATAAACACATGATGACTCGTGTATAATTCCCTCCTTTTCAAAAAACGAGTTAAGAATCTGATTGAAATAATCCCTAGCATTATCAGACCTAAGTCTTTTGATATTAACCCCAAATTGGTTTTTATCATAGAATAAAATTTGGGAAAAACATAGCTGACATCAGATTTTTGTTTGAGCAAGTATATCCATGTAACTCGAGTGCAATCATCAATAAAAGTAACAAACCATTTTGCCCCTGAAACATTAGAAACAGTAGCTGGTCCCCAAATGTCACTATGAACAAGGTAGAATGGAACAAGGCTTCTTTTATTGCTAATTGGAAAAGGTACACATTTATGTTTGGCAAATTCACACACTTCACAATGAAGATTTTCAACATCTAAATCCTTGAATAATGAAGGAAACAAAGTTTTAATAATTGAAAAAGATGGATGTCCAAGACGGTAATGATGAAGAAAAATTCTTTCTTTATTGGATGTGGCAAACTGTGAAACAAAAGTAAAAGGCATCTTGCTCTTAGCTGTATTTGACGTCTCAAGGTAGTAGAAGCCATTCCATTCCCTAGCATGTCCAATCATCTTCCCTTTGTCCTGAAATTCATAGTAATTTTTATGAAAAACCACATTACAATCTAAATCTTCAATGAGTTTTTTAATAGAGACCAGATTTGTGGTTAATTTAGGAATATGTAGGACATTTTTTAAAATAATAGTTGGGCTAATTTTGATATCACCTTGTCCTGCCACAGTGGTCAAAGACCCATCAGCGATAGCTATTTTCTTGTTACTGGGACATGGGGAATAAGTTGAGAAAAGTTTAAATGAATGAGTCATATGGTTGGTTGCTCCTGAATCCATGATCCAAGAGTTGGAAAAAGTAATATCTGAGGCATTTAATCCAATAGAGAATGGAAACTTACCAGAATAAGCCATGGAGCATGTACCTAAGAGTCCCTCTTGTTTTTCCATGTTGTTGACAAAAGCCTTTATCCTCTCAATCTCTTCTTGATTAAGGTTGTTCTGCTCTTGTAATGTTACAACAACATGTGCTTGGTTTCTATTTCGTTGTTGCCCTCCTTTTTGACCCCATTCTTTACTTGGTGGTTTTCCATGAAGTTTCCAGCATTTTTCTCGTGTATGACGAGACTTTTTGCAGTATGTACACCATAACTCATCCCGATTCTGATTTTTTTGTTGGCCACTTTTTTCCCTTTCGAGATTTGTAACTTTCTCTTGATTTGTAGTTGATTTAGCCACCATAGCAGAGCTATCAGTGATTTTAGGTTCAAGCATCAGCCCTCTCCTGCTTTCTTCACTTCGAATCAAGGCAATTACTTCATTAAAACATGGAACTTCTGATTTCCCTAGAATTTGGACTCTAACTTGGTCAAATTCTGGGTTGAGTCCCACCAAAAAATCATACACTCTGTCTTGTTCAATATACTCTTTTAGAATAGCAGCATCCTCAGGACATTTAGTTTTTATGACTCTATAATGATCTAGTTCCTGCCATAAAGATTTTAATTGATTTGCATATTCAGTAACAGTCTTGTTACCTTGTTTTGCAGCCATAGTTTTCACTTTTACTTCATATACTTGGGCAGCATCTCTAGCTTTGGAATATGTTTGTTGAATTGCTTCCCATATATCTTTGGCAGTAGCTAGAAACATACAGGTGTCGCTGATCTCAGGTGTCATAGAGCTCCATAACCATGCCATAATCATGGAGTCTTCCTCATCCCATGCTTCAAACTTAGGATCTTTAGGTTTAGGACCCATACCTGTGAGATGTTTGATTTTTCCTTTTCCTTTTAGTACTGTACGTATAAGTTGAGACCACTTGAGGTAATTCTTCCCATCCAATCTATAGGAAGCAAGAATATTTGGTAATTTCCCAATACGGGTAATCTCCTCAGGTTGAATTTTAACCTCAGTTTGTTCAACTCCAGACATAGTTAAAGGAAATAACTACAATGGATATTTAAAAATTTGGTGAGATTAAAAGGAGATGGTAGTGAAGGCCACTCAAAGTTGACAATTAAGGTCAATAAATAAGCTAGCTCAGTAAAAAAAAATGGCAATTAAGGCCAAGAAGGAGCTAATTCAGTAATGGCAATGAAGTTCACTTAAAAATGGCAATTAAGGCCAAAGCACATTATTTCATAGGATTATTCTGATAACCAGCAGCAACAGAGATGTGATCTTGCAGATACCAGAAATGCAAAAATGCTCTAATAACCAAACTGATACCAGGGATGTGCCGGAAACAGGGAGTCGACGTCGGAGGTACGAACACGAACCTGAACGGCGGTCACACGCGCCCACACGCGCCGGCGCTGAGATTCACGTGAAAGATAGAAGTGGCGCGTAAGGCTCACGCGCGCCAGAATGGGCTGCCGGACTTCGGGGACGGGCCGGAATTGAGGAGGTGAGACTTCCTAAGGGGGCGGTGAGATGCCAAACTCACTTTTACAGATCACTCAAGATTTAATGGATTCAATCTTAGGCTCTGATACCATGTCAATTTTCCAGAGAGAAAAATATGCCCTTAATATTCATATTTGTACAACCAGACTTCCTACATGTACATTGTGAAAGATTCTAAAGAGAAAGACATAATTATGTGACAGAAAAATATACACTCTATAGACAACTATAAAGAAGAGAATAACATGTAAAGTTGCAGACAACACCATACTGGATTAGGTGGGAGAACATGCTGGATTAGGTGGGAGAACATTGGAAAAGAATATTTCAACAATAATATATTTATTGTTTTATTAATTCTTTTTTTTTGAATTTTTTATACAATATGAACTTGATAATTACTTCATATTTAACTCTTGGATAAATCAAAATTACATCCTATATTTGATATTAAAAAGACCAAAGGGTGTCAATATTCACACACACACATACATGTGTGTATATATATATATATATATATAAACACACACAGACACATACATACATACATACAATAACAGAATTATAAATGGGATACAAGACTTGATATTTTTGTTTCAAGTGAAAACATTGCAACTCAATTACTGAACACAATTTTAAAACCATTTGAAGAACGGATTTAGAAATGCTTAGGTTTTATAAAATATTTTAAAATTGTTTTCTTCTTACTATTTATTTTTATTTCAATTTTTAATAATTAGAAAAATAAAATTACTTGTACATCAAAATGCATTTTTGGCTTTCGTTTAGGAAGGCAGAACCCTAAACACTTGTCAACACCAGCTAAACTGAAAAGAAATATGAAAATAAATTGAAATGGGCATAACTACAAATTAAATTGTCACTGATCAATTGATAAATGTGACAAAACATGCAAAATAAAATATTTTTAATTAAGTATTTCCACTAAACATAATAAAAAAACCAATATTTGGGTAAAAATAATAACAAAAATAATAAAGGAGCACAGACACTGTCAGATTTTCTTTGTTGGTGAAAGTGAGGGTCCAAAATGTAGATTCTTTCCTTCTTGAAAGGAATACAAACTATTATGTTTCGATTCTTTTTTAATGCAATTCCCCTTTCACTAAAAGAGACTCTTGGGGGTTTTTTTTATTTTTTTTATTTTTTTTGCCAAAAGTGATTTACAACTTTGATTTAGTATTTTTAACCCACCTTATAGGCATAACAATACAATGTTATTTGAATCAAAATTTTGTCCAATATTTCAACGAAATAATTTTCCTATAACTTAATAGTTATCTAAGAATTTGATGGTTTAAATTTATTAAAACAAGAAGGACTTTTACATAAAATTAAGAACAAGTATCACATAATTTTTGTAACGAATTATCATTAGATATATTTATTTTCTAAATTTAAACAAGTATACTTTCTTTTTCTTTTGATAAATTTAAACAAATGTACTATAAAGTTCAATTGTATAATTTTAAATTTACGTATAAAAAATTGTAAGTGTATAATCAGTGTTATAAAGCTACCAGCCATACAGTTCAAGTATTTATTAATTTCAAAATATAGTAGGAAGAAATGTAAATCTCAACTATTTAATTTATAAATATACCCTGTAGTGTTTATCAGTATAGACTATAGAGCCTCATTATAACACATTTGAAATGCTAATCGACAAAATGGGGAAAAAACGAAGCAAAATTACATATAAAATCTAAAACTCCAACTAGAGTTGGTAACAAGGCATGTAAAAGATCATTGCAATGATAAATGCTAAAGTGATCTACTTTAGCATATTAGACATCTTATGTAAATATCCGACTTATAGGTGAACAGCAAAAAAAAAGTGATATATTGTGAGTATATGCAAGTCATTTGAATTTGAAAAAAAGAAAAAAAAAACGTGAAATTTAAAAATAAAATAGAAGGAATGTACCTTGGCGTTGAAAAACAATGTTTGAATATTGGTCTTCAATGACTCACTCCTCGACTCTAGAAGATATGAAGTCATTAGAGTAGAAATTATCAATCATTGGTAAATGTTGTAAAGTCAATGAGCGTAGTTGAATAAACTCAATCTTGTTAGTAATTAAGCCACTATCCATGCTTTCCATAGAATCAATATTCTTCATAGACTGCACTCAAAAACTTCAATCTCAAGAAGTTGAGAAAGCTCCTTAACCATTGAAACTGAGAAGAGATATTCTAATTGGTCACAACATTTGACTTTGATGACCTTGAGTTTGCCAAAGGAATTACCGGTAAGTGACCCATGACATATCCTCTCTAAATTTGTGAGATTTTGAAGTACAAGTGTCTCCAACTTTGGAAAGAAAACAAAATTCTGGTTTCTTTCCATTAAGTTAATGATGTGGTGAAGTTCTGCATTATTTTGAATGTAGAGGTGCTTTAACAACGAGAATCCTTCTCCATTCAAATGGTAAACCACATTCGAAATGCCATTTAACTCATCTAAATACAAATCCTCTACTCTTTTTATCAGCATTTTAATCCCATGCTCCAAACGAATGTTGGTTTTAAGCTTGAGCTTCAATAATCTTGGAGCCTTATGCTCATCATACCATTCCCATATATCTCCTATAACTATTTTATATCTTTCTAGCTTCTCAAACATTATAGTCCTAGGCAACATCCAGGCCTCTGGAACTTGAATTTCTAGAGCAGTCAAATTTTTCAAATGCTTAAGCTCATCAAGGCTAGCATTTTCATTTTGCATAACTGAATTTTGTAGCTTCCACTTAATGGAGATGTTTCCTATGTACAACTCCTCCAATTGAGTCAAGTTACATATGATATTGGGTGGGATGACATCAATTCCACAATTGCTCAAATCCAACATTCTTAAATGAATTAATTGCCCAATTTCACTTGGCAATTCTATGATTGATGTTCCCAAAAGACAAAGAATTTTTATGTTCTTCAAGGCTCCTATTCCAATCATATCTCTCAAAACACAGTAACCGAAATACAATGTTTTAAGTTTGGTCAATGAAGCAAGAGATGTGGGTAATGAAAGTATGATCATGTGCGTTAAATCCAACACTTCAAGATTTCTCATGCCCTCAAAGAAGGAATTTGGAATTTTCAAAGAGCGATTATAAATACTATCAATAACAAGAAACTTAAGATTTGGGCAATCTAACCTTTCAGGAAATTTCTGAATATAGCAACGGTCCAAGATAATCTGGGTACATCTTTTGAGAAAATCCTCTGTCGGCCAATCTTTCAATTGAGCATTCCTTTTCAATGTGCAAACATATTGATCCCTGTATGCAATTGTGGTGGCTACTTCACAAACAATGTCATGCATTCTAACCCTGTTACTTGTGTCAGTTTCAAGCAACAAACAAGAAGCCTTCAAATCACTAATCATACTATGAAATTTGTTTCTTGCATCTTCCACGGTATTTACATGCTTAAATATACCCAAGCCAATTCCATAAACCAAGTAGTCACAAACTGTAGCAGATGTTCCAAGTGTTCCACAGAGCAAGAATAGTGACCTCATTTCATTACTCTCCAATTGTTTATAACTGAACTCCAAAGCAGAATAAACTATTTCATTTAATCCTCCATCTCCAACTGTTTCTAGTTGGTTTAAGGCATCTTTCCAATAATAAATATCCTTATTTTTTAATACCCTTGCCACTGTCACTACAAGAACAGGTAAGCCTCCACATTTTTTGGCCACTTGGTTTGCTATGCTATGCAAACTGTGATCTTTAATAGTATCACCAACCATGACTTCAAATAAGCTCCAAGTTTCTTCTCCATTTAAAACTTCTAGCCTAAAATCCTTTTGAGTCTCCATATTTTGTAATATATCTTGCTTTCTGGAAATTAGCAGTATTTTGCTACCCTCATGATTATCCTCTAAAGGAATTCCAATTTTCTCCTAATCAAATTTTTCCCAAATGTCATCCAGTATTAAAAGTATAGTTTTTTCTTTTTTTATCCTTTCACACAAACGGTGAGCTCTTCCAGCTATGCTCTGCTCTTTGAAGCATAGGCCCAAAAAATCTGCAATCTCATCTTGAATTCTTTTAAGGTCTGGAATTTTGGATACATCTGCCATAACCACAGCGTCAAACAACTTGTCATCCTTAGCTTGCTTTGCAACTTCTTTCACTATAGTAGTCTTCCCCACCCCACTTAAACCATAGACCCCTATTTTGCTTGCTGTGGGATCTTTCAAAGCCAACACAATGTCCTCCTTCATTCTATTCCTTGACACAAGCTTTTCACTCCTCCTTGTAGTGGAAGCCATGCTGACTACATCTAGAGGAGGCATGTACCCTACACGCTCAAACTTTCCCTTTCCCTGTACTTCTGCAATACTTCTTGCCATTTTCTTTGCATTTCTACTAAGTTGATGGCGTGATTTCAAGTCAGGAAAAGACCATCTGGAGCACCCCACATTGGCACGATGGGGATCTTCTCTAAGTTTGTTCGCTGCTTCTATAATCTCATCCACTCTGTTCAGCCAGTTTCGCACATCATCTTCAATCTCTTTTCCATTTCTTAGTTCAAATTCAATTTCATGATTGATACGCTGCTTCACTTCTTGTAACTCCTCAACGAGATCCTTTAGCTCCTCAAAATTGTCTTTGTAGAAAATCAAATAACCCACTTGCCTTCCAATGCGGGCAACAGTATACTCTGCTATTGTTGCAGCAATGGAAATGAGACTATCCATTAGTGCTTCCTAATTTGGTGTACATGAAGAACAAAAACCAAATTAGATTGAGAGGAAGAAATAAGAGATAAATCAAGGCCAGAAACTATTACAGAACAAAACAAAGTTATGTAATAGAAATTGTAACACAGAGGCAAAGTTATTTTGCAGCAAATTTTTAGAGAGTAAACATAAACTGCAATGAATTTAATGTGATTATATTGTATAACCTTGCAAAGCTTAGTTGCTTTTTCTGGTCTGATAACAGAGGTTCTTCAATTTTGTATATATAGATATAGTCACACAGAGAGAGAGAGGAAGAGGGTTGTTTTTGTTTTTGTGTTGTGTTTTTTTTTTTTTTTGGGGGGGGGTTGGGGGGAACCTTTTCGTTTGGTGAAAAAATGACAACGTAAATTTTAGTAAAAGTATTTCTTAGACATTTTTGTAAACTGACTTATAATAAATAAATTTTGAATGACATAATGGAATATATCGTTTACTGTTATGTATATCATAGACAATATATTTTCTGTCATTTAAAATAAGCAGAAAACATAAATATGGTAATAGTATTCTTTAATTGCATAAGTCACACTTTTTAGGCTAAAACTATTATTTAGTTCCTCATATAGATGTACTAGTTTTTCATTCAATTTTTCATAATTTTTTTTTCAAATTAGTCCACCGTACTTAGAATATTTTTTAAATTAATCTCTTATAAAATTATCATTTCAATTTAGTTCCTTACAAAAGAATTAGTTATCAATAATCTTTATATTTAATGAAATTAACATATGTAATAATATATAATTTAATTTTTGACAAGTTAGTATTCAGTTACTTTTATATAGACAGTGAATTGACGTTGGTTTTATTAAAAACGTATTCACGAAAGGAGGATATTAATAATAACTTTATTTGTGAGATATTAAATTGAAAAATGTCTACTCATTAGTAGTGTCAAATTAGTTTATAACCCAAGATCGATCCGAATTTGTCTAAATATGGGCAAGCTTGAGTTTATCATTTTAAACTTGTTTAATAATTGAGACTAAATAGGTTGATCCATTTTTTCAAAATCTAAATTCATTTTATAGACAAATTTTGTTTTATCCTATTTAATATTTTATAACATTATAGTCAATACTGCAGTAATGTTAATTTTTAGATATGAAAAACATGTGTAATTTCTAAATGAATATATAAATTTCTAACACATAAAAAAATGAAATAATATTATTAATAAAATTCAATAAATATAGTAATTTTACTAATAATTAAGGTTATTAGTAAAAGACTTAGAAGACAATTGTATAAGATGCCAAATTGAGCAATATTACATTTGTACAACAACAACAACATAGCCTTATCCCACTAAGTGGGTCGGTTACATGGATCGCACGACGCCATTGAGCTCTATCAATGATTAACTCTTTAGATATCTCATTTACTAAAAGATCTCGTTCAATAATTTCTCTAAGTGTCCTTTTTGGTCTTCTTCGACCTTTTTTTATAGGGCTCCAAACCATCTGCTCAACTCTCCTAACTGGCGCTTCCAACGGTCTTCTTTGCACATGCCCAAACCATCTTAAACGATTTTCAACCATTTTTTCCTCAATAGGTGCCACCCCAACTCTACCTCGTATATGATTATTACGGATCCTATCTCTTCTTGTATGACCACACATCCAACGCAACATCCTCATCTCCGCCACTCTAATTTTATGTTCTTGTTGTCCTTTCATTGCCCAACATTCACTCCCATATAAAATCGTTGGTCTTATAGCAGTACGATAAAACTTTCCTTTGAGTTTATCAGGTACTTTTCGATCACAAACAACCCCTGATGCCATTCTCCACTTCAACCACCCAGCTTGTATCCTATGTTCCACATCTCTAATAACTTCGCCATCATCTTGTATAATTGATCCCAAATACCTAAACGTTGACACTTGTGATACGACCTGATCACCAAGTTTAACCTCCAGCTCGTTCCTACCTTGTCGCTTGTTAAACTTACAATGCATATATTCGGTCTTACTCCTGCTCAGACGAAAACCCTTCGATTCCAAAGTAGCTCTCCATAACTCAAGTTTAGAATTAATCTCTTCCCTTGTCTCTGCTATGAGAACAACGTCATCTGCAAAAAGCATGCACTTAAGGATTTCTTCTTGGATGTGTTTCGTCAGAACATCTAAATAGAAGTTTTTCTAAAATTAGGCTTTAGTATGTTTTTTTAAGCATCAACCCACACAGCCACCTCAGTAAATAGAAGTTTTTCTAAGTCCATCCCTGGTTCCCTTGGGAAGAGGAAGAAAAGCCCTCAAAAGAACATGGTCATGCTGAAGTGGCACACCACATCCTTCTAGCTACTAGAGAACCATCTTTAGTCAACGAGAACCCCAATGACAGTGATACCAAAATTGCTTCCTTGTCTTGATCTAAAAAAGAAAACCAGGAAGACATATATATATATATATATATATATATATATGCACACACACGTAGACAACTATAAAGGACCTTACTAATTATCTTCCCCAAATGTGAACGAGAGGCGTTGTTAAATAGTTCTTCTTCCTCATATCCAAGTAAAGTTCTATTTTTTTAGATCCAAAAGAGAAAATAAGAAAAGAATTCCGCTTAGTTATCATAAGTTTTAAGTCATAAATAAGTTTTCAAGTCACAGTTGAATTGATCATAAATTTTAGATGAGGGAACAACTTATTTATCAATATATTAATGGAAGTATTATTAAATATGAAATGAGTAGTAAATATTTGATTATTTTGGCAAATAAAAATGAATTTTTGCTATTACAGAAAAATAACAAAAAGAGGAAAATTGAAAAGAAAAACTAAAAAAATTGGCTTTTATAATGAGTATATTGACAGACAGACGAAGGCTATTTTCCACGGTCAATTAATTATTTCTTGTTTAAAAATATTATAAAATTTATTTAAGGCTTCTATTTAATTTATAACAAAAGCTTACGAATACACAAAAAAAAAAAGGAAAACCAGAAAGATATATATATATATATATATACACATAATTATAAAAGACCTTACCGTTCCTTCTTAATCAACTGTCTTCCTAGAATGCAAATGAGAGGCGTTGTTGCCGCGCTCCTTCCTCAGCGTGATATCTGTTTGGGTGGAGAAGACAAAATAAGAAAAGAAATAAAATAACACATCCAAAAATCAAATATGAATGAGATCAATTTTTGAGGACCGACAGTAATTTACCTTTCTCTCCAACAAATGCGACAACCTTTTTCTTCTCTCTTTTCTCCTTTTTCTTTTTTTTGGGATTTTGTGTTTATGATTGACAACAACGAAACAAATTTTAATACAGACTAGAGTACGCGAAGAAAGAGATCTACAAACCTTTTTTTTTTTAAATTTTTATGATTATATGATTGACAACAAAGCAACAGAATTTAATGCAGAAGAATATAAAAGAAAAGTGAAAACAAGCTTTAATGCAGAAACAGTACCAAAAGAAAAGTGATCTATCAAGGCACCAATATTTTTTTTTTTTGGTTATATGAAAATTGGAAACAAACTTGAACACACAAAGAGGCACTGAGGATTGTGGAGTAAATATAGAGAATGAGATGGAGGGAAAGAGCAGAAGAAATTAGAAGAGCAAATTAAAGTGCTTAAACTCAGAAACAGGAACAGGAAGCATTGCAGATGGGAAAATGGAAGATGGAATAGTTAAGATGTGGAGGAAATTAAAATAACATGACAGAAACATATAGAAACACTGAAGCTATTACATATGTATCCATATACGACAAAGACTTGGTTTCTTATAACGAGTATTGAAAGACTAAGACTATTTATTTCCCCAGCAAACGTCACAATTAATTTTGAATTCTGCAAGAAGCTGAAAACAAAAGCAATTGGTTATGCTTAACAAGTGACATTATAATATTAGCTATTATTGCAACTCGATAAAAGTGAGAACGTGACAGCAAGCAACTTGGGAATTTCTAAAATAAATATAGTAAAGAACTTATATTTTATGTTTTTTATTTAATTTTGTCATTTCTAAGTTTCTCTGTTTTCAATATTATATGTCCAATTGGTGAGTGTCACGTGACGAGAAATTCTCAATTTCGAGGTGAGATCATGCTTTGTCCTTCCAAGAATTGCATTTTTTCAAAAGAAATTGTATTTTTTAAAAAATAAAGTTCATAAAAAAAATTTTGACCCGTTAAGTTTTTTTCTATTCGTAGATTATTTCAAAATTTATGTATATTTTAATAAAAAAGAAATTTACATAAATCTATTAAAGCCTAAACTCTTGGAATTTTTATTAATTTACTCTCTTTTAAATATGTTGTCGCGTTTTCATGTGCCTCCTTTCTTTCTATTATATGTTGTACTTGGACATTCCAAGTTTATTTGATTCTATTAATATGTAATGTTCCTGCTAAAATTGTAAACAGTTTGGATTTTACTACCCTAAGTTAATACAAAGTTTGATGCCTAATGCATACAACGCTTTCCAGTTGGTTCATTTTATGAATTCCAAAAACGAGATTATGTGTGCATGTTCTCTATTTTAGAAGAATAAAATGAAATCTAAAATAAATATAAAAGACCAAAATATCATTTTGCCGATAATTTTGACATACTTAAATATTTGATCTCTTAATAATTTTTTTTGCGTGGGTGAAGCTAGCAATATTCATACTGAAAAATGAAATTGAATAGGAGTCTTCTATTAGCTGTGCAATCCTATACAAAGGAATCCAATGGATCAATCAAAATAAAAAGCACATTGAAACACATTAAGAAAACGATATGGAAAAACAATTGCAAGTATATTTCAAAAAGAAAAACAAAGTTCATAGTGGCCAACTTAAAAAAGAAAATAATTAATCTATATAATAGATTAAAACAATTCCACTCTAAATCATTAATTGTCGCTAGGTTATTAAATTATTATAATAAAATAAATTTAAATAAATAAATTTAATAAATTAATCACATCACATTAAATGAATTTAAAAAAATTATAGTATATTACTATATAATTGGTTTATAATTAATATAATTGTTATATAATTACATTAAATAAATTTAAAACAATTAAGGTAAATTACTATATAATTATTATGTAATTGCTATAATTACTATATAATTCATAAATTAGGTAAATTTTTCAATTGAAATAAAATATGTTGTTATTTGGTAAATTAGTATTTATTATATACAAATAATCAAATAATTAATTGCTATATAATTGTTATATAAAAACTAACTTATAAGTGCTCATATTATTTATTTCTCTTCTTAAATAATTATAATAAAATTTAAAATTACCCCCATCACCTTAAATTATAATAATAAATTATCACTCATTTTTTTTTCTTTTTTCATACAAGCACCATCATCAATGGCCAATCTCCTATCTTCATACAGCGGTTTTTAAAAAGTAACCATCATTATTTGTCAATTTGGAGACTTTTTCGTTTTTTAAAATTAAAATTTTAAAATTCAAAATCAATGCAGATATTTATATATATCTTTCGAAGATCTCATCTATATTTGCATATCTCTTTCTCTCACACAATTTCCCTTCTTTTTCTCTTCGATTTTGCTTCTTTTTCCTTTACATGAATGAATGACAACAATGACGTTTTATTATCAAAGCTTTAAAGTGATGTTTCTCTCACATCATTTGGTATTATAGTTCAATTTTTTTATTTATTTTTTCTGATCTATACAATTCATGTACTATTTACATTCGCGATTACTGTTCATTTGATTTTGATTTTTGATTTTCTGCTTCTCTTTCATTATTGCGTTTTTTTTCTATTTTCTTCATTTCTGTATTCGTTCTCCGTCGTTATTTTTCATGTTTCTGGTTCATCTATATTTCTATATTTGGTCTTCTGATTTTTTATTCCTGTTTGTTGTATTTCATTTCTACATTTTTCTAGTTTTCTAATTCCAATTCCACTTTGTTGTTTTTGTCATTACGTTATCTTGAGGAAATCAGATCATGAGAAAGATCAAAGCCTAAGAAAAAAAATGATGTTATTAAGGTAATTACTTGTGTTTAAATAATATAATTTGACTATTTTTAAATCAATTTTTTTCCTGATTTTCTCATCTAATAGGATTAATAAATAATCTCTTTTAGGCTTAATGTGAGCAAATAGTAGAACTCTCCCTATGAAAAGAAATTTCAGGTAATGTCGAGATTACATGTGTACGAATTGATTGAATGCTAATTTAAGATTTAAAGCATTAAATTTTAAAGTTAAAATGTGATGTATAAATCCTCCCTTGATTATCTATCTTTTTTTTTTCGTTATTTTAAGATTTTGTGGGCATATAAGTTATGTTTTAAATTTCAATAGACCTATTGTTGCTAATCCAAATGTATATTTGCAGTAATAGAAGAAACAGTCAAAGGAAGACAAGAATTTTGATCATAGTGGACCTATTAGTTTAATAACTTTTATTTCAACTTATTTTTATTATTAATTAATATATTTATCTAAATTAATTCATATAATACGTTATTTTTTATTCTTATTTTCAATTGACGTTATTCACATTCAATGTTCAAGGTATTTGTATCCAATGAATCATTTTATATGCATCTTAATATGATTTAAATATCTTATTATTTTTATACATATATTCTTTTATATAATTTTTAATTATTTTTATTTAATTGATAAACAAAAAATGTAACATTTGTATTAATCCGTGCATCGCATGAGTCATAATACTAGTTAGATAAAAAATCAAATCATACCTTATCAATGAAGATCTTATCTATTGTTCTATTCAAGTCTTCTTAGAAGCACCATTCTTCATTTTTTCCTCTATTTAGCGTCAATCTCTCCAAATTGCCTATTACCTATAACATAATTCAATTATTAAAGCAAAATTAAATTATTAGAAAAGTAAAAGTATAATTATTCTGCATCAAGGCTATAATAACAGAGTCATTCATATGGAGCATAATTTCTGATTATTGGACGCCCATAACTTGTAGAAAGAAACATATTTTTCAACTGCCGACGTACACCCAAAAAAAAAAAAACTATAGTGCCAGCAATCATTCAATATAGCTTAAGATATATACTATTTGAAATATATGAGCCGGTACACAAATTAATGTAAGAAGGGTGTTCAATAAAGCTTTCATGCAGAGCAGCGCAAAATGAAAAAATAAATAAATTAATTAATTAAACATTTTGACTATATGTATGTGTGTGTATATACACGCAGATAAAAGTGGCCAAGTATCATGCATATGCCTGAGTTCTAGAATATATATATATATATATATACACTTATTCTAGAGAAGGAAATAATATGCATTCTATTAATGATTTTAAAAGATCATTTATACCTACTCGAAAATGAACAGTAGTTGTAGCATTGGCAAATACAATTTGTCTGTTGGAGAACTTTTTTTATGCCTATTGGACTGTACATTAAACAGCTTCAATTTCTTAGAGTTGAACACTTCTATTTTCTTCAAGGATTGACATTCCAAAGTATGAGCCCTGCATAGAATCCCTTGAGTTCTAACCAAATTTTGTAGTCCCAAGGAGGTAAGATGATCAAGGTCAAATATGACAGTTCTCAAGTTTCTCACATTTGTTGACTTCTAATGTCTTCAATCCCTCAAATTGACAGTGTCAAATCCCAATGAGAGTGACCGGCACGGCACGATACCACCCCATACCATAAGCCTGAAGACCTAATAAACATCTTATACGTGACCAGTTGGACATATCACTTACTTTCATAGATCTCAACAACACACTTTCACATAGGAGATATCAACAGCTAAAACTCTGGATTCGCATATCTGGTAAATCTCATAAAAGCTCCACATAAACACAAGCCTGAATAAAACTATTATTAGAATATCATATAACTGTTAAAGTTAGGTTACTAAAAGGCAATAAATCAAGGAGAATGATAGAGAAGAACACACAAAGAAATTACGTGGTTCGGTCAATGCGACCTACGTCCACGGACAGAGAGAATATCTGTATTATTTCTGATAGAAGCTATACAGAGAGAAATTACATCAACCACCTTCTAATGAATTCTATTACACACATATATATAGAGGAAATAATGAGTTATGGGTCGTGGGTCGTGGGTCGGGTTACAAACCGGGTCACCCACAAAATTCAAGTCAAACCCAACAATTTCCCTCCTTGACTTGAATTCTCTCAACTCACCAGAACTAAGTACAAATTCATCTCTGTCAGTCAAGCCCTGTAGGGCTTCATGGAATGCGAACATTCACCAAGTTCAAGCTATGCTTGAACTTCTCTGAAGGTAGAGCCTTTGTCAACATATCTGCTGGATTATCTGCTGTGGCTATCTTCTCGATGGATAATTTCTTGTCTTCTATCACATCTCAAATAAAATTCAATATGATATCAATATGCTTCGACCTCTCATGGTAGACTGGATTCTTGGCTAAACTTAATGCACTCTGATTATCACAATAAATGATAGGTCTCTGAATATTTAACCCCAGACTATCAATCAAACCATGCAACCACATACCTTCCTTAACTCCTTCTGCCATTGACATGTATTCTGCTTCAGTGGTAGACAAGGCAACTGTAGATTGAAGTGTTGCCTTCCAACTGACAGCACATCCATTCAGATTCAAGACATAGCATGTCAAGGATCTCCTCCTTAAAAGATCTCCAGCATAATCTTAATCTGTATAGCCAACCAAGCCACTATCAGATTTATCAGCACCATAAACCAAGCAAATATTACTCGTATCTTTCAGATACCGCATAATCCATTTAACTACACTCCAGTGAGCTCTCCCAAGATTACTCATAAACCTGCTTACCACACTGACTGCAAAAGCTAGATCAGGCCTAGTACACACCATTGCATACATCAAGCTTCCAACAGCATTACAGTAGGGCACTGAACTCATGTACCCTTTTTCCTCAACTGTAGTAGGTATTGTACTAGCATCAAGTTTAAAATGTGCCGCCAACGGAGTACTAACCGGCTTAGACTTATTCATTTGGAAAGACTGCAACAATTTTTCTATGTATTTCTGTTGAGATACATACAGTAAACCTGCACTTCTATCTCTCCAAATCTCTATGCCCAATATCTTCTTGGCTGCACCCAAATCCTTCATCTCAAACTTACTGCTCAACAAGGCTTTCAAACTATCAATTTCAACCTTGTTCTTTGCAGCAATTAACATATCATCAACATATAGCAACAAATAAATATAAGAATCATCTGCAAGTTTCTTAGAGTAGACACAGTTATCAAACTGATTACGCAGAAAACTATGAGAAGTCATGAATGCATCAAATTTTTTGTACCACTGTCTAGGAGACTGCTTCAAACCATACAAGGACTTTTTCAGCAAACATACAAGGACTTTTTCAGTAAACATACATGATCTTTCTTCCCAGAATCAAGAAATCCTTCTGGCTGTGACATATAAATCTGCTCCTCTAAATTTCCATGTAAGAAAGCAGTTTTCACATCCAGTTGCTCCAACTCCAAGTCAAAAACACTTACCATGGAAAAAAGGACACGAATGGTTTTATGCTTCACAACCGGGGAGAAAACTTCATGATAATCAATTCCCTCATTTTGTGAAAAACCCTTTGCCACAAGTCGTGCTTTGAACCTTGCTGGTTCAACTCCAGGAATACTTTCTTTCTTCTTGAAGACCCATTTGCATCCTACCGGTTTCACTCCCTTTGGTAACGGTACAAGATCCCATGTTTCGTTCTTCTCAAGAGATTGCATCTCTTCATTCATTGCAACCAGCCATTTTGATGCTTCTCTACTCTCAACTGCTTCTTTATATGATCTCGGGTCATCAGAATCAATGCTTTCACATACTGCCAAGGCATAAGCAACTGAATTAATATCAACTAAATCAACATAATCTGCATACCTTATAGGTTTTCTGATTTCCCTCCTTTCCCTCCTTGTTGCTATAGGTTGTGATTCTTATTCTTCTCTGGGCTGCTGTACAGGGTCTGTTATAACCCTTTTTGAAGTTTGAACTTCAATTTCCACCTTCTGGTTGGCACCTTGATCATTATTACCTGCATGACTACCAAGCTCCTCCTTCTGACCAAACATAGCAGACTCATCAAAAGTTACATCTCTGTTAATAATAAATTTTTGAGTTCTATCCTTTTCAGTACACCACAGTCTGTACCCTTTAACTCCAGGTGCATACCCTAGAAATATGCATTTCATTGCCCTAGGCTCTAGTTTACCATCATTCACATGAGCATAAGCAGGACAACCAAATATACGTAGGCCAGAATAATCAGAAGGTTTACCGGACCATACCTCTTGAGGAGTCTTAAAATCAATTGCAGTAGATGGCGATCTATTCACCAGATAACAAGCAGTGTTAACTGCTTCAGCCCAGAATTGTTTTGGCAAGCCAGCGTTTAATCGCATGCATCTCGCACGCTGCAACAGTGTTTGATTCATACGTTCTGCAACTCCATTTTGCTGTGGTGTATGACGTACAGTACGATGCCTCACTATACCTTCTTTCCTGCAAAACTCATCAAATGGAGCGTTACAGAACTCCAACCCATTATCAGTTCTAAGTGTTTTGACCTGTTTTCCAGTCCGTTTCTCAACCATGGTCTTCCACTCCTTGAACTTCCCAAACACTTCATCTTTGGATTTCAGAAAATATACCTAAACTCTTCTAGAGTAGTCATCAATGAAAGTAACAAAGTACTTGCATTTGCCCTGAGATTCAACTGGAGAAGGACCCCACAAGTCTGAGTGAACATATTGCAGAACATCCGTAGAAGTATGCTTCCCAGAACTGAACTGAACTCTGCGTTGTTTACCCATAACACAAACTTCACAGAATTTTAGCTTCCCAGTTTCTGCCCATTCTAACAATCCTTGTTTACTTAGAATTGACAGCCCTTTCTCACTCATGTGTCCCAATCGGCAATGCCACAACTCTTTACAACCATCATTCTTCCCTAAAGATTTAGATATAGCCACTGTCCCTATCACTGAACTACCAATCAGAAAGTAAATGCCATGCTGCAATTTACCCTTCATTATAACCAGAGCACCTTTAGAAATTCTCAACTGTCCATTCTCTCTAGAGTACTTGTACCCTTGTTTGTCTAGAGTACCAAGAGAAATCAAGTTCTTTCGTAGACCAGGAACATACCAAGCATCAAGCGTCCTGACTATTCCATCATACATCTGAATCTGCACAAAACCACTGCCCTTAACACTAAGCTGCTCATCATCACCCAATCTTACAACACCATTCCACTCCTTAAAAGAAGTAAACAGCTCACGTGAAAAAGTCATATGATAAGATGCACCTGTGTCCAAGACCCAAGTATTTGCAGAACCAGAGGTGCTGACTGTGAGAACATCAATGTCTTCTTCTTCGTCAGAACTATCTTGCGCCACCGCAGCACTACCACTGGTATTCGGTTCCTTCTCATCATTTCCCTTCTTCCTCTGTGGACAATTCTTCCTGATGTGCCCCTTTTGTTTACAGTGATAACATCGAGGTCCTTCTTTGTTCCTCGACTTAGACCGTGACTTGCTTCTTTTTCCATCATCCCTTTTAGTGTCTCTGCCTCTGCCAACATACAAACCTGCTTCTGCACCTTCCTCATTAGAACTAGAGACTCTTCTCTTTAGCTCTTTAGACTGCAAAGCATCTTTGACATCATTAACAGAGATACTATCTCTACCATACAACATAGTATCAACAAAGTTCTCATATGAATTTGGTAGAGAACACAAAAAAATGATCGCTTGATCTTCATCATCTATCTTAACCCCAACACCCTGTAAATCCAGGATAATTCTGTTAAAATTATCAAGATGATCTTTTACCTGCATATTTTCTGTCATCCGCAGGGTATACAAACGTTGCTTCTGATATAACCGGTTTGTGAGAGACTTTTTCTGGTATTTATCATCCAAATTCTTCCACAAACCTGCAGCAGTTGATTCATCAACTACTTCTCTTAACACCTCATCAGTCAGACTCAATAGTAATGCACTATGAGCCTTTGCCAAAATTTTCTTTTTCTCCTCTTTCTTCAACGTGTTAGATAGACTACTTTCTCCTTCTAATGCCACTGCACATCCCTGCTGAATCAAAAGTGCCCTCATTTTTACCTTCCACAAAATGAAATCATTCGATCTATTGAACTTCTCAATATCGAATTTATGAGTCGACATCTTCTCAAATAACAGCAGATAAATTACTAGCAAATTTCGCAATCAGAAATTGAATTTCACAAAACTGTTCAGAACCTTACAAACTGACCAGAACTTCACTAACAGAAATTCAATACAGCAGTCCAATAAAATTCACAGCAGTAAACCAGAAATCCAATCCAGCACAATATAACACAATCCAGTAAATTCACACAGAAATTCAGAATTCTTTTCTGAATTAAACATAAACTCACCGGAACCGTGTCGACGAAACAATAACGATCGCAACAGAAAACTTGGTCCAAACAACAACTATGACCAAACAGCAGCTTTGACCAAACAGCAGTTTTTTGACCAAACAGCAACTTTAACCAAACAACAGTTTTGACCAAACAGTAACTTTGATCAAACAGTAACTTTGACCAAATAGTACGGTTGACAGTTGACCGTGCTACAGTACTGAGTGCTACAGTTCTGAGTCGCTACAGTGTCGTTAACCGTTGACTGCTACAGTGCCGTTAACCGTTGACTGCTACAGTGCCTCACCGTAGAAGACGATGAACAGTGATTCTACGATGCACCAAAAATTTTCTTACCACCAAAAATTGGTCTCCGACGTTCTTCAACGCACCAAAGATGCAGAGAATGGTCTCATATGCTCCAAATCAACCAAATCGGGGCAAGATCTGAAATTTTGGAGCCGGATCTGAAAATTTTCGGACGTGTTACAGTAACCGACGAACCAAAAAAATGAACCGAAGCTCTGATACCACTTGTTAGGTTACTAAAAGGTAATAAATCAAGGAGAATGATAGAGAAGAACACACAAAGAAATTACGTGGTTCGGTCAATGCGACCTACATCCACGGACAGAGAGAATATCTGTATTATTTCTGATAGAGGCTATACAGAGAGAAATTACATCAACCACCTTCTAATGAATTCTATTACACACATATATATAGAGGAAATAATGGGTTATGGGTAGTAGGTCGTGGGTCGGGTTACAAACCGGGTTACCCACAAAATTCAAGTCAAACGCAACAGTTAACATATCAGAGTTCAGAGGTTTAACATGAATTCAGGTCTTTCATCTCATCCTCTATGTCTATCGGTACAGAAATCTCTATATCTCGGGGTTTTCGGACCTTGCCTATGGGATTACAAAGCTTCATCTAAGATTCCAAATAAGCATAGGACAACAAAGAAAAATACCTGCCCAGGACACAATTTGGGCACCAGAACAGGCATTAATAGCCACTAACACTCCGCTGGAACAATTCCGAAGCAATCTGCAATGTGTGGGGAAAAACATAATGGGGTGACCTACGCGCTCAATGAGTAAAAGATCTGTGATATCTTAAACATATACTAAAAATCTTCACTTGCATCATTATAAAAGTAGAGAAAGATCATAAATCTGAAATTTAAAGCAAACTAGTATAAAAGTTGTGGAAAAGTTGCTCTTTAATAACTATGAAATCTGCACTCTGAATTTGCATGACAAAGCTCTAGCTGAATCTATTCCATCCGACTCTCCCAGATCCTCCATAACCATCACCCCCGCCTCTCCTTACCTATAACACACGGCCTATAGGCTAAAACATATTTCCAATTCTCCGTAAACTAGCCCTCATTGGCTCCAACAATGATCATACTGAACTTATCATGTATCAACATCTCGTGATGCCACAACTTGGCATTAAAATAATCTTTTCTCAGAGTAACCACAGCTGATCATGGATAAACAATCTCAGGCTATTATTCTCAGGTGAACTTTCCAGGAAAAGAAAGAATATATTTCATACTTGATAATACAAAGTTTCTGAAGAGAGAAAAAGAGATTTGGAGTTTCTCGATAATCATTTCATCTCGGAGTGTATCTAATAAGTCACAATTTCATAGAAAACAATTCATCAAATCAAAATACTCAGGGAGTTCAAGTGGGAACTATCGTATCAGACTATCTTCTCAAATGCAATTAAATAGCTGAAAACATACTTTATGGGAAAGCAACTTAATTAAAATATTTCTTAGATCAAGGAAAGTTAGTTCTTAGGAAAACTTAACTATCACAGATTGGTTACTCACAAACCGACTCAACTTTTAAGATTCATCTCATCCAAGCTTTAGTTCCACTAGATTAACATGAAAAGCAAGAAAAGAGTATATGAGACTCTAAGGAAAAACTAGAACATCATAGCCATGATAAGAATCTTCAAATCAGCCCAAAAATGTCTCAAATTAACCTTCCTATTGGGTGACCACTGCTCTGTAAATTACATGACATTCTTTTATGGATGCCTCCAAAGAATACTTAGATTTGCGACACAGCTCTGTTTTCTGGACAGATTTTTGTACGAAACTTCCCAAACATTCTGGGAATGATTGGCAACTCTAAAAATCACCAAATTTGATAATAGTCCTTATTAATATGTTGGGCACCTACAGTAAAAATGAAGTAGGGATAGCATGCCAATAGACATGAAAGAAGGAAATAGGGATAGTGAGGAAGACCTAGTGGTTGCGAGAACTTCCACTACACCACTTAGCCAAAGAAGGGGTGAAAACAAAAAAAGGGCTAGTGGTCATAAAGTGAAAGGAAAAGTCAAAACATCTAATGTTAGACAGTTAGTTGCAACTGTGAGCTCAATAGCTGATATTTATTACTTACCAGTTCCGTGAATAAGCCACATGCTCAACCAAGTGTGCCATCTGTGGAGGAATTAGTAGAAGTCCTTCAAAACATGGATGAAGTTACTAGTGATCCCAATTTTTATGGCCATTGTTGCAATTTACTAGTACATGAGAAAGCGAGGGAGCTATTTGCAACACATCTAGGGAAGCTGCACTTGTTATTTAGTTAACTTCAGGTTGCAGTTCAATACCCTTCAGACCACTATAAAAACTAAACTTTATAATTCCTAATTTTATCTGAACTATTGTATCAACCTTATCTTTATATATTATTCCTTAGGGATGAGCAAATGACTTGCAATCGCTTAACCCGTACAATTTGACCCAACCCGTACAGTTGGATTGGATTTGGTTGGGTTAAAAAAAACTCAACCCGCACATATTCGGGTCGGGTGGCGGTTTCACCATTTTGTACCTAACTCAACTCGTGAACCCGATCAAATTTAAATATATATATTTTTTAATATCATTTGCTATTTCATTTTATTTTTTTTTTACAAAATTGGCTAAGTGTTGCTGAAAAAGAAATTGATTCTAGGAGTAGCATGGATGAAGTTGAAAGAGTTGAAACAGGTAAATATTTTATGTTGATAATTTTATGTTTAATGTTGATAATTTTATATTTATACTTACATTTTTTGTTTAATTTTTGTTTAACTATTTTGGAGATATTGGAAATTGATGAATGATGATGGTAAGGGATTAGAGGATTTGAAAAAATGAAATGATTGAAATACGTAAATTTTCTAATATTTATAAATTTATATTTTCCTACTTTGACATTGTTTCTATAATACTAATTATTTTTTCAATTATTATCTTAGGATTAAAAAGCTCTAAGCTCTTGGCTTTTAGGATTGAAGATTGAAGAATGAAGATTGCTAGAATGAAGAATGTTTGAATATAATTATGATGTTGTGTGAATTGTGAAACGCTTAAAGTTCTTTCTTATTTTGTTTTTGTGTTGTTTTGGATTTATTTGTGATTTAATATTGTAAGTCTTTAAAAATAGATGTTGTATTTATCTTACTTATTCACTTCACTTGTCATTGTTTATGGTTTCAATGTTTTACATTATTTAAGGTTGAAGAAAATAGAGCAATTTGTTGGCTGCTACTACCAAAAAAAAAATACCAAAACCCTATCCGTTGGAGCGCAGGTTGGGTTGGGTTGGTTCGGGTTCAACAATAAAAAATGTTGAACCCAACCTAACCTAACCCACACATCTTGATTAATTCGAGTTAAGATTTACCCTCAACTCGAACCAACTTTACCCGCACTCAACCCATTATTACTAGTTTAATTTGAACTATTGTATCAACATTATGTTTATTATTCTTTGTTTAATATGAACTATTGTATCAACATTATCACCTGTTACGTGATGTTTTATTACTATTACTTCTTCTTAATATGCATTATTTTAGGTATGAATGGATCCTCAAAAGGTACAACAAAATTCAAAAATAGACTACAATGATGATCAAGTCATGATTACAAATTGCAATGGCTGCTACATACTATCAATTATATATGTGCAAAGAACCACACAGAACAAATAAACATCTGGACATTCATGGATAGTAGACATATTACAGGGACATCCAATTCGTTGCCATGAGATATTCTGCATGGAAAAAAATGTTTTCCACTAACTATGTGATGAATTAATGGAGTGCAAATTAGAGAGGTCTACAATGGTAAGAGTTCAGGAAAGGGTTGCTATATTCTTGTACATGGTGGGCCGTAAGGTAGGAAATATAATCTTACAAGAAAGGTTCCAATACTCACGAAAAATTGTTAGTAAACAAATTCATATAGTGTTGGTTAGTTTATTGAAGCTTTCTTTCAATTATATTAGGCCCCAAGATCATTCATTTCATAATATTTCTCCCAAAATACGAAATAACCAATGGCATTGGCTTTATTTCAATGATGTCATCAGAGTAATTGATGGAACTCATATCCCGTGCGTAGTTAACATGGTAATCAAAATTTAGATCTTGTTTGTAACATCACACAAGATCTAGATCTTGATAATAAAATGAGTAAGATCTTATATAGGATCTTTTTTTGCATCAAGATCTCTTGGGATCTAGATCTTGCACCTTAAGATCTTACAAAATTGCACAAGATCGTACAAGATCTTAAGATCCTGACACTTGATTTTTTTTCCTAATGTTTTGATATTCAAATTTTTTTTATGGAAATAACTGATAAATTTATGAAAATATGAGATGTTTTATGAAAATATTTTGATAATTTGATAAATTATATTTATTTTTAAATAGTTTTTATATTAGAAAATTATATAAATATTTTTTATATTTATATTTTAAAATTGCACAGGATCTTAAACTCCTACGATTAGATCTTGCGATTCGATCTCACTGGCCTTTCTGATCCTGTACAAGATCTCGATCTTGATTACTTTGGTAGTTAGTGCAAGTGACCAACCGAGGTTTATTGGAAGAAAATGATATCTCATGCAAAATGTATTAGCTATATGTGATTGGAACAAGTGTTTCACATTTGTATTACCTAGTTGGGAAAACACAGCTCATGATGCTTGGGTATTCTAGGAGCCTATCACCACTCCTACCATGAACTTTCCACATTTACCTCTAGGTATAATTTTTGCTTCATGATTAGTTAATTTTAGTATTCTTTTAAGCTTATTTTTTTATCTCTTTAATGATTATCTATTCTATTTTTCTAAGTAAATATTATTTGGTGGGTTTAGGTTATCCAACGCTAGTTGGACATATCGGTCCCTACAAATGTGAATGTTATCATCTATCTGATTTCAAACGTTTGTTCTGATTTGCTAACACAACGAGGTATTCAATTACTACCACTCTAGTTTAAGAACTACTATTAAAAGAACTTTTTAAGTATGGAAGAATAGATTCGTAATCTTGCGCATAATTCCTAAATTCAAAATGGAAACACAAGTTTAATTGGTGGTTGCAATGATGATATTACACAATTTCATAAGAAAGCATGCTGATACAGACGTTGATCTTAATTGTTCAGACATTGAAGATATCATTGAGGAAGACAGTGAAAATCATGTTGTTGCCTCAAATTCATTCACTAGTCTACCATCTTCACCTAAAATGGACCGTATTTGAAACATTATTAGGAATTAAATGTTAGAGCTTATGTAGAATAATTAGTAGTCATTTGTAGAATTAACTATTTCCTTTATTATGAGAATAAATCTCTTAATTTATTTTTATGCAATTAAGTTTTTTTTTATTATTTTTTTAAATAGCGTTGAAAATCATAGTTTAATTTAATTAGCCAAATTAATGAGAAGTTTGTTTTCACTAAATTATTATAAGCTTGTTTTTATTAATTTTAATTGACATAAAATTAATTTAATAGAGAAGAAAAAATTATATTGAAATTTAGTTAGAGATAAAATTAATTTTAGAGAGAAGAAAAATGTTTTGAAATGTAATTAGAGATGTTTAATTTATTGTGAGAAATTAGTGATTAATTAAATTTTTAATTAGTAATTACAAAATAAAAAATAAATTTATTAATTAAAAATGAGTCATTAGTGATTAATTTATAATATTAGACAAATAAAGAAAAAAAAGTTTCCTTTAAATAAATAACAATAAATAATAATGGTACATTAAAAAATTCATGCCTTTTCTGGTAATTATATATCCTGAAACCACATTTGCAAATCAACATCCAGACTTTTTGTTCTGTCCCAAACCAAGTTTCACTACCTCAAACTACGTTTGTCCAAATGTCTCCCAAACATAAATCATGTTCATTCAAACATAGTTTTTTCCAATCACATTCAATCAAACCTAGTTTGCCAAACCATGTTTTTCTTACTGGGTTCCCAAACACACACATAGACCCTGCTCTGACTAACTCTCCCTACTTACCAAAAGCTGACACGTGCCCGTTGTCCTTAATAAATTACATAGTATGAAGCATGAACATCCTCACATATCATTCCCTAGGTTCTCTAGAATACCGGTTCCATTATCTTCTTTCTTTTTGTTTTGTTTTGGATGTCTTCCCCCTCTTTTGTGACTCTCATTTTTTTTTTCTTCTTTTACCAAAAACAGAAACATGAAAAATACTCTATAGAGGTATATTTCCATTTTTTTTTTTTCGGGTAGGGAAAGGAGAAAGGGCTTCCTAATCCACATAATCTGTTAATCTTATTTGACACGGTAGACCAATTTTTGTCATTTTTCATTGGAGATGCTTTTTTCACTGTAAATATGCAGCTGAAGGATTGGCTTTTGGTAGTGTCTACAGGGTGCATTTTGATGAAGAATTTTCGGATAAGGTAATATTGTCTACTGTATGTTGGCAGCCATTAACATGAATAAAACGACCATAACTGGATTTTCCTTGAAGAACCGAAGATAATGAAACAGAACAGGGCAGGGAATGACCTCCACAGCCACGTATAACAGGTCAACTCTTGAGCTCTCGCCCATTTTTCACATAGCATCAAACACATTGAATTTTGTTGGTTCACAATATTGAAGAGTACTTTTCTTGAAAATTTGTATTCTCATCAGGATAAGCAACACCACAGTTGAACTATGACTACGGATTTTTAAAAAATATGATTATAAAGACAACTCACTAACAGCTATGGTAGTGAATGTCGAGTAATGGACTCATTGACATGGCTGTTATCTATCATCAATCCCTTTTGATGGTATAACCGAAGTTGAATGTCCTAGTTTTACTCATTTATTAACATGTTAATTTGCTTGAACCGTTGTTGTCATTCATTTATTTTTACATTGTGCAGGAGCCTGAACTCATAGACTGGGAATATTATAGAAAAGGAATTGGTTCTCGTTTGGTGGATATGTACAAGGAGCATTATGAAAGTATGTTTTCAAGCTCTTTTGTGAATATCTCTTGATCCCTTAAGCATTTTAGATCTTCTTACAGGTTAGGTTAGTAATTCTAACTCATTCTTGGCAGTCCCAACATTGTAAATTTGGTTCTTATTATGCACTTGTTTTTTCTCTATGAATGGAGAGAATTGCGTCCTGTTTGCTGAATTGCTTTGTTTTGGTTTAAGTGAGTGCAAAGCTTTTCTTTTTGGAGCCAGAGCGTCCATTTGATGGCTGCACTTTTTCTTTGCTAATCAAAGATTGTGGCTTTTTTGTTTCCCTTTTCTCTGGATATCTTGGGTAGTATTGAAGTTGGCGTGCATGGAAGTTAGAATTTCTTTAAAGGATAAAATATTCAAGCAAACCATTGATAGGATGGATTCAACTAGGTCCAGCTCTTGCATAGTTATTGTGCTGCTAAAAAGTACTGCACTCTATCTGTGTAAATGAAGTATCATATCAATTTGAACCATAAAATTTAGCAAGTGTTTTTGTAGGATTTAGGTCATTGACTCTTAAGTGTGATTTTTTTCTCTCTTTTTTGCATTTTATCATTCTAAATTGACACAAGTGTGATGAATATATATATATATATATTATTAAAAATTTTATGGTATGTGGAAGAATGCTGAAATAAAACAAAACAAGTACCCTTCTCTTTTCTACTCAATGTATACTCCTTACATTTAACTTAAAGTACTTTCAATTTCCAGGAATTTGAATTCATAGATATGCATGTAGCACAACCTATATGACCAATCCAGTAAGGAGTAGCGACTAGACTTTGGAATTATCTTGTAAAGTTCCATATAAACTCACAGGGATCTTTCTTCTTTCTGCAATGCAAAATATTTCACCCTCACTTTACCTTTGGTTGTCTTAATTACTGATTATGTTGAAAGGATCCTGCCTTTAATCCTTTTTTCAGAATCCTACCTTAGAACTCTTAACAAGCAAAATTTTTCAAATCTAAATGTTGCTTCTGAATCTGCACGATCAAGCCCACAAGTTTTGCTTTCACATATCATTAGTTATTCTTTATTTCTCAGTAAGCATAGAGATCCCTAAGTACGTTGACAAAGTAGCTCTTGAATAAAAGCTTAAATTTGATGCACTAGTGATTATTTGAGACATCGTTTGGAAGAAAGCACTTGAGTTTCTGGATCCAAACCCTGTTCTCATCAGGATTATAATAAAGCCAACCCTATTCTAATTTTTATATATATATATATATATATATATATATATGAATGTATATATTCATTGAGTTGTTTTCTTGTTTATTTCAGGTTTGTTTCTTCAGGCAGTTTGTGAGGTCAGTTCCTAAGGAAGACTACTTGACCTTGAGACAGATTTATCATGGTAATAAGTCTTCCCTTATCATTGATGTTATTCTTCATGAATGTCAATGATTTGGAAATTGACCTTCTTGGGTACATAACTTATTATAATTTGCTATTGCAGGCCTCTACTTTCATGAAAGACTTGTATCGTGACATTTCTAGAATTGCAAAAGAAAAGATGGATCAAGAGAAGTAAAGTTAAATTGAGGGATATCCCCATTTTCTTACACCATCCTCATTCACTCGGTGACTCTGCAATTCTGCAATCATTCACACGATGACTGATTGTGGATACAATGTTATTTCCTGAGTTTTGAAGGTTTAGGATCAACAAAAGCCTCTAATCGTGATGGTGCATACAACGTTAGTGCAATTTTTGGATACAATGGTGGATACAATGATAGTGCAACTTAAAAAAAAATACTCCTGAAATTTCTACTTGTTTAAACAAGCTCCTTAGATCAACTAAGGATCAAGTACATGTTATCACATATTACTTACCTTAGTTAACAAACACCAAACCGAGTAGGGGAGAAAGGGCTGCCGGAAATCGCATCAGCAAGTAATACGGATGAGGAAGAGAGAGAAAGGAAGGCAATAAAATTATTTATTGAATCAAACTGAGCAAAACAATATGGAAGAGGATCAGCGAGAAAGGAAGGCAATAGTAGAAACTGATCTGAATTCCCCATCACACTGACAGCGGCAGCTAGTGAGTATATAGGATCAGTTACCTGATAGATTATTTTTTAATATGTGGCCCATATAATTAAGTTTAATGACATTAATTATTAAATTCACATAATATAATATTGAAAGATCTAAATGATAAGTTTTTAATATATTGAGACCTTTTTGTGATAGTTTAGAGTTTGTTAAGTAATTAATTTTATAGGAATTAAAAGATAATATATCCCTTTACTCTGATTTCAAAATTTAAAAATAATAGTAATAAATAAAAGATGCTTATTCAGAAAAGTGTGTTTGTTACTGTTTTCCTTCTAATCATCAAGGAGACCTAAAAGAGAAAAATTCAAAGGAAAGAAAACGGATTTAACTTCGTAAAAGAAAAACATGAATCCAAGTAAGTGATTATAATGTTTAAGTTTTTGTTTTTGTGAATCATGAAAGTCAAGATCTTTAATTTTGAGATTTTTGACTTACATCAACAAATTCTTGAACAGGATGGTTAGAGAATAACAGAGCAAGAGTTTGGTTTGATTTCCGGCAACACTCTCTCAACGCCGGTGCTCTCTCCCCTGTATGGTTTGCTGTTTGTTCAATAGTAGAAAGGGTGCATGATAGAAAATGAGTTTACTGTTAACCAAAAAAGGAGAGTTTAAGTGACACACCAAGTGCCGCTTAGGAAGGATAAGTGTTGAGTGAGATGGCATGACGTCGAAACAAGATGATGTGTACTTTTGGTTGTTAGGTGACCTAACAGAGAGCTAAATAAAGTCTGTAGAAACTAACAAGTTAAAAGTTTATTGGGGTATTTTTATTGAGTTTCAAAGTTTAGGAGATAAAGTACCAAAACCCCAAAGTTTAGGGGAATTTTTTGCATTTTAGCCTATTATTTTAAATAGCTACAAGTCTTACTTGCCCATAGTAGATTCAAATCCAGGAAGCTTAATCTTGCGAACTTCAATGAAGATGTTCACGTGTAGAAATTCATTATGTTTACAAGAGAGGGATATAAATTGTATATACATCAAATTACATAAATAATCGACTTGAATCTTCTCTTATGAAAGAAGGGTCCTATTAGTATATTTCAACATCTATGTTGAAATAAGAAGTTAAATTTCATACAGATTAAATTTAAGTCATCCAATCAATTCTCTTATTCCAGCACATGTGTTGAAATGTTCCGACAGAATCTTTCTAATGCAGGAGAGAGTTTGTGCGTGTAAATAATATTTCCTAACTAATGAAATCTCAATTCATTTAGAAATTAATTTGTTATTCTATATATACAAAAACTACAGTTGCAAGATCCCTAGAAAGAAATGCAACATGTGAGTAAAAATTAATTATGTCATTAGCTTTATGTTTTTCTTTTTGGTACATGCAACATAATGCCGATCCCACCTAGTAGAATAAGGCTGTTGTTATTGTTGGTACATGTAACATAATGGCTTTGTTCATGAGGAGTAAATCAAATGAACTGTCTCATTTCGCATCATTACCCAGAAATTAAACAGATACCACAAGCTAAAACATATGTCCTCATGCAAAAGATTGATACATTTTAAAGAACCTAAATTGAAGAATCCATCAATCAATTACTCTCATAAGGAACAAATAGTTAAATACAATAGGCTAATATTTTTTGTTTTTGGTGAAAGAAAATCTCATCATTAAAAATACACAGGAAAAGTCCTATCAATAATAATAAGATTCTCAAATCCAATTAACTTTCTTCTTAAGAACAGTTTCTTCATGAAATTAAAGGAAATGAAAATATGGAAGGAAGATTGAAGCGTCCCACCTCCAGATTTTGCAGCAATGCTTTAACTATCAAATGCTAATGGCCAAGGTGACAATGATCTTAACTCCGGTCAGAATCTACAACTTCTTGCTGCTGATAAAAGATATTAATATGAATCAGCATATATATTTATTCATGAGGTACTAACTGTTAAGAAATATAAACTCATCTCACTTTCATTTTGTAACTGAACAGGAAAGTAAATATACAACAACAACAACAACAACAACAAAGCATTATCCCACTAAGTGGGGTCGGCTACATGGATCACACGACGCCATTGAACTCTATCAATGACAAACAGGAAATTCTATTTTCAATAAACCTTACATAAAATATTGAAAGAGCATAAACCTATATAATCTTCATGGTGGCTCTACAAGAAACTACTCAATTTACTTTTCACATACCTTTTCTACGAACAGCTGATTGATAGTACTATTAAGGTCTCCTTTCCTGCGCTTTGTTCCATTTTCAAATTTTACTACCATCAGCATTGGGGCTATAATGACTCCTGAAGAGAAATTTTGCATTTTGGGACATCCTGTAATTGTTAAATTTTTCAACGACGAAAATGCCAAAGTATGTTTCCCTGAACAGAAGCTTTTGAAGCTTGATAAACATGTCAGTTCCAAATCTTCCAAGCTTTCAAATGTGATTTCTTCTTTTAAATTGCTAACTGCAATTTCATCTCCTAGTTCATCCCCTACTTCTGCCACAACTTGTTCAAGTGAACTGCACTCTCTTATCTCCATTATTGTTAAATGGATCAAACTTCTTGCTGTTGATGAGGTAAATAAGTCAATCAATCCATTGCATTCCTTTACATATAATTCTCCTAGGTTACTAAAAGTAAGAGAGGAAGGCACCAAGTTCTTTAAATTGGAACATTCGCTGACATCTAGTATTTTGATAGTATCAAGAACTGGGCCAATTTTGGATCCTTCTTGACATATTGTTTGAAGTTTATCTAAGTCATACAAACCCAAATACTTGATTCGTGTGTTAATCTCAACTTCTTTGTCATGAAATATCACCTCGAAGGAACTCCTTTGAACCAATAGCTCTTCAAGATTGGCTATATTATGCAGAAACCAATACGGAAATGTGCTTTCGTCGTCTTCATAGTCATATAGTACAAGACATTTCAATTTGTTGAAGAGGTTTTGTGACTGTGAGTATTGGGTTTGTATAATCATGTTAGCGTACCTTTTGTCCAGTGTCAATTGCTCCAAGTTGGGAATCACCTATCACAGTTCAAAACATTAATTAGTTATATACAAACCTGATTTTACATATATCAGTGGTTGGATGCTTTAAATAATTAACTTTCTACATATAATATCCAGAATCCATATAAATTGAAGACAATTTCTTCTAACTTACTTTGTCTGTTATATTTTTCATTTGGAATTATCAATTTTTTTAGTTCCTTCATCTATTACATGTATCTTAGCTCTCTTTTTCATATTTTTATTCTATATTATTATACCTTTATGGTATGATTTTACACTAATTAAAAAGAAACATAATCTTGCATTGAACAAGTAATACCCACTGAAACAGAGTTTTTTTTTTTCCCAATTTTGACCTATATTCTACGTGCTAATATACCAAGCAAACTTCACTAAAAATGTAAAACAACTTTGAGTGGTCAACACTCACATATACATTTCTCAGATTCTTGAGCCAGAAAAATAAAAATTATTCTATGACATGATAAAATGCAATTCATACCTCCTCAACTATAAAAAGAGGCTTTGGCACTACTGATTGATTCATGGCTATGGAATTTTTATCAACCATAACTCTTCTTTCTCGGGGGCTCATAGATAGTGTCTTGAATAACTCTAATTTTTTGCATTCGCTCACATCCAATATTTTCAAAGATGGACATGTCAAACTGTAATTCCCTGTACAAAACCTCTCAAGTTTATCCAAACGATATAGCACCAAAGAGGAGAGATGATTCAACACAAAAGTGGCAGTTTTGTCCATGTCTCCTTCCTTTGCAAAAATTTCCTTTATCCCACATCTTCTCGCTTCAATTTTTTCAAGGAACTGGAGATCCATGAATGTGGAGAATGGAAAAAGGTATTCTAAGTCTTTACAATCTTCAACAGTCACAGCTTGTAGCTTGTGAAAGCCCAAAATTTTCGAAGGATCTCCATTCCATGTTTTCAACTTTGGCAAATGAAGTATTGTTAGTTCCTTCGCAATATAACATGCAATATTTGCATAAATACCTCACAATAATTATGAATATTATTTGAACAAAGACATGCTAGATGCAGAATGACGACATTAAGTAACAATTATTCTATTTCTGCGCCTTTTATTTGCATTGATCTTGTGCCTGACAAAAGTAAATCCAAAGTAAATGCTTTGATACAGTTGTCTTTTCATTTAGACAAGTGGCTGAACATAGTAGCATGTATATCATTTTTTTTTAATTTATTTTTATTTTAATTTAAAAAATAAATCAATTTTAATTACTCACATCCAGCAGAAGACATTTTTTTTAAAAAAATTTTAAAAGTAATAAAAGAAGTAGGAGAGAAGTTACATTCTTCTGAAAGTTAAAAGACCAATACTATTGAAGCCATACATATAGTTGTGCAAAATCAATGTTGAAAACAGAATCAGTGTTGGTTTTGCATGTGGTAATTGTAGATATTGTTAGACATTATGGTACATATGCAAGTATTGGTTTTTTAATTTTTTAGGACTATTTACATTTCTTTTTGAAATTTTCAGAGATTAAACAATAAACGTTTATGACAAAATTGAACAATGGTGATTTATGTGTCCATCGAACCATTAGGTTTTCAAATAGATTGACAAATAGATAGAGCCAATAGGTTTTCAAATAACTAACTGTCCCCTTCAAATGACGAGGGTTATGAATTTTCACAATTAAAAGAACTAACAAGAGATATGATTTTCGTTACACAAGACCATTTGGGCGACATGTTAATGTCAAAATCTATTCTTCTTAAGATATCTTACTTGTCCAAAGAAAATTTATTTATTATGTTGGATTATGTATACCAAACGACATTAAAAGAATCAATTGCAATGCTCTACATAAATCTACCTTTTACTGAAATTTTTTAAACCACGTAAACACTTACAATTTGCTAAAATTGTAGCACATACCTTTTCAACCAAAGTAGGAGGGTCCTTAGGTTGGATATCAACACTTGAACCTTCTACTGTCCTCAATCGCTTGTGGTCATCACCAATATGCTCAGCCCTCGTATTATCAAAACTAATAATTTCCTGGGTGCCTTGCTTCCATATGTGCTTCAGATTAGCCAGATTTTCAACAATTATTTTTTTCAACTGAATGGTTTCTTTCACATCTACTTCACTTTCATTCATACCATCCAAATCAAACACAGCTTCCAATGATTCACAATTCCTTACTTCAAGCTCTTCCAAATTAAAAAGTGCTTGCAATATTTTTAAAGGAAGAACAACATTTGATAACCAATCGCATTCTTGCACCACCAATGATTTCAAATTAGAAAATGGTCTGTGCCCAATTGGCCTGTACCACAATTCTTTCAACTCTGGGTATTCTGAAAGCTCCAAGTGCTTGAAGCTGTGGAATGCAACCTATATACAAGAGAATTTATGGGATCCAACAAAATAAAAACACATTGAGACACGTTAAGAAACTTTAAACACATGACTTTCATTAGTTGTGTCTTGAAACTTGTCAAAATATAGCCAAAACAAAAAATTGAATGCATACTTTAAAAAGAAAAAATAAAGTTCACGTAGATCATCCACTTTCAAAAAGAAAGTCAAAACACACCTTATCTATAAACATCTTATTTATTGTTCTACTCAAGTCTCCTTCCCAACACCATTGTTTATCTTTTTCCTCAAATAGCACCTTCCTAAGCATTGGTGAGCTTGCTTCTTTAATGGAAAAGATCTCCATCCTTGGGCATTCCCTCACGACTGCTTTTTCCAACAGGGGAAACTTCAAGAAGCACTGACAACTTGAAAAACTATTGAGTCTTGGCAAACATTCCAACTCTAAAATTTTCAAACTGCTAAATGCAATTTCACTTTTTGTGTCATCTTCCTCTTCTGTTACAATTTCTTCAAGTGAATTGCACTTTTTTAATTTCATCGTTTTTAGCTTCAGCAAACTTCTCGCCGTCAATGAAGTGATTAAATGAATGAAACCATTACAGTCTTCTATCTCCAAATATGTCAAGTGGCAGAATCTGACAGAGGAAGGAACCAAATTTCTTAGATTGCAACATTGTTTCACTATTAAGATTTCAAGAACCTGAAGAACTGGGTGAATTTGAGATCCTTCTTTAAATATATGCTGGAGTATAGGTAAATCATATAGATTCATCTCTTTAAGTCGTATGCTAGATTGATTTCGTCCTCCCTCACCTCCTACTGTTTCATCGTTAAATATCTCCTTGAAAGAACTCCATTCAATAATTAGAATCTCAAGATTGGGTACATTTTGTAGAAACCAATGAGGAAAAGCAGCTTCATCATCTTCAAATTGGGATATCCTAAGAAGTTTGAGTTTGCAGAATAAGTTCCACGGAAGTTGGTGCTGCAATATCATATTGGAATCTGCATAATTTAGTGTCAAGTTCTCCAAGTTGCCAATCACCTAGAACATAAAAAAAAAAAATTATTAGAAGTAAAAGTATGACTATATTGAAATTTTTTCTAAAGGTCTATGTTGTATCAAGGGAATTTCGTCAATTTTTAAGACATGATGGACAAATGATAGCCCCACTAATATATCTAAAAATGTATCCTATAATAATTGAAATGGAGTAAAAAAAGCTTATATATCTGTAGACACACGCACCAATTTAAATCTATTTTCCTGCAAATTTTGTTGAGAGCAATGTAAATGAATGAATTTAATATACTATTTACACATACTACTAAAAGGCACCCACCTATCATCAAAATGGTTAATATCACTTCTATAATGGAGATACTCGAGAGAAGAAAATGCCACACATTATATTTACAATTTTCATACTAAGGATAAAATTTTATATGTCCATACCTCCTCAACAGTAAACAAATGTTGTAACATTGGGAACTGAAGTTGGTCAATGAGTGCTATTTCATGACTTCTATTTGACTCTACATCGAATAGCTTCAACTGCTTACAATTGAACACATTTATTGTTTTCAATGATTCACATTTTAAGGTATGTGCTCCTGCATAGAATCCCCTGAGTTTAATCAAATGTTGTAGGTCCAAGGAGGCAAGATGATTAAGCTCAAATAAGACAGTTCTCTCAATGGGTCCATCCTTCTTTGAAACAATTTCCTTTATCCCATCACATGAAATCACTTGAAGACTTTCTAGGTTTGAAAGATCCTTTGCTATGGAGAATGGGAAGAGATACTCCAGACTGTGACAATATGTAATCTGCATAGTTTGTAGATTGTAAAAGAAAAGAGTTCCCTGGGAATCTTTACTCCATATTTGTTTCAAATTTGGAAATCCATCCTGCAAAATGTATTTTTCTTGTCAAAGAACAACAACATATATATATATATATATATTTTTTTTTCTTTAGCTATAGGCGTTTTAATCATAATTCCTTTAAAAAAAAAATTTTTTGGGGCCAAATTTAAGTTTATCATATTATATCCCTTGTCCGCCACTTCACGTACGTAATTTATTTCTTAGCTGAGTTGGGACATAAGGTCGAGAACTTCTCTCTCTCTTTTTTTTTTTTACCTATTTTTCCTTTTTTCGATAAACTACTTTACAGAAAATAAAATTAATATAAAGTTCGACACAAGAATTAGTTAACAATCCTCGGGTTACAAGAAAATAAAAGTTTTTTTTTGAAATCACTATTTCATTTTTGGACTTTAGTTGTTTAATTATAATATCAACATGCATGAATAAGGAATTTAATATCAATTCACTATTTCTATGCTTACAAAAATGACATTCTTACATTAATAAACAAGTTTTATAATAAATTAATTCCATTCCCCAGACTTAACTCCCATGTGGACACCAGATTTATATAAGCGGAAGGAAAAACAAGTATTGCAATGTACTATAAGAACCATTTCACAATAAAAGCTTTTGTCAAGAAAATACTTATTTTTTCCTTCACAGAAATTTCAGAAGACCCCACATGTTGGATCTGTAACATTTTGAGTTAATTATCAGTGACATTTTGAGTTAATTTCATAATATATTTCCCAAATTCTACATTGTTGATGTTAATAACTATTCAATGTTGGATTTGTAACCATATATCATGTATGTAATAATTGATCAAAAACTACATTGCACATCCTTCGTTGTTTTTTCCAATTTAGATTAAACAGAAATTATTCTTATCATCTTGAATTTTGAATCCAATTGCATTATATCTAAATCTAGATTATAGATATCTGACTTCTTAATTTATTGGTCCTGTCGCATTAGGTCAAGTCCTATCTCATCTAAATTTTAAATTATGTATAATCTCTAAATTACCTTTCTTATTATCCATGATCTTCAAAACATTTCAACTTCAAATCCTTTAACACATTTTTTGTTAGAACAAATATCTGATAGACTTACGTTTAATCCAACGCTTTGCAATATAAGCATAAATTTGACAATCTAAATTCACACTTCACAGTATAAAAACCTAACTAGCAAAATAGTAAAAATGAAAAGGAGGTGCCTAGCATATATAACAATTTAATTCAGCTACGTGTAACCTAAGTAAAAATGGGTGACAAGTTACGAAACCTTAGAATTGAACACAAAACCATTCATAAGCTTCATCGTTTTTTTTGTGTAATCCAATATCTGCGTATGCATACTAGTTTTCACCCAAGAAAAAGCATAACTTCCATTAACTAGAAAGGACGACATAACAACTATGGTTTAAGTCCAGGGGTCTAATACAACAACAACAACAACAACAACCTTATCCCACTAGGTGGGGTCGGCTACATGGATCGTCCGACGCCATTGAGCTCTATCAATGACTAACTCTTTAGGGATCTCATTTACCAGAAGATCCCTCTCAATAACTTCTTTAAGTGTCCTTCTTGGTCTTCCTCGACCTTTTTTCACAGAAGATCCCTCTCAATAACATCTTTAAGTGTCCTTCTTGGTTTTCCTCGACCTTTTTTCACAAGGCTCCAAACCATCTGCTCAACTCTCCTTACTGGCGCTTCTAATGATCTTCTTTGAACATGTCCAAACCACCTTAAACGGTTTTCAGTCATTTTTTTCTCAATAGGTGCCACTCCAATTCTCCCTCGTATACGATTATTACGTATCATATCTCTTCTTGTATGACTACACATCTAACGCAACATCCTCATCTCCGCTACTCCAATTTTATGCTCTTGTTGTCCTTTCATCGCCCAACATTCGCTCCCATATAAAATCACAGGTCTTATAGCAGTACGATAAAACTTTCCTTTGAGCTTATCCGTTACTTTCTAATCACAAACAACTCCTGATGCCATTCTCCACTTTAACCACCCAACTTGTATCCTATGTGTTACATCACCAATAATTTCGCCGTCATCTTGTATAACAGATCCCAAATACCTAAATTTTGACACTTGTGATACAACATTATCTCCAATTTTAACTTCCAACTCGTTTCTAGCTTGTCACTTGTTAAACTTACAATGCATATACTCTGTCTTACTCCTGCTCAGATGAAAACCCTTCGATTCCAAAATAGCTCTCCATAACTCAAGTTTAACATTAATCTCTTCTCTTGACTCTGCTATGAGAACAACATCGTCATCAAAAAGCATGCATTTAAGAATTTTTTCTTGAATATGTTTTTTCAGAACATCTAAAACCAAGTCAAACAAATAAGGGCTCAACGATGATCCCAAATGTAGGCCAATCTTAATAGGAAAGTCTCTAGTCTCCCCTCCAGACGTTCTCACACTAGTTGTAGCCCCCTCATACATATCTTTTATAACTCTAATATACGCAACCCGTACACCTTTCTGTTCCAAGGCTTTCCAGAGCACCTCTCTTGGTACTCGATCATAAGCTTTTTCCAAATCAATAAACGCTATATGCACGTCTTTTTGTTTGCTCCAGGGGTCTAATATTTATATAAATTTAAAACAATTCACATACTTGGGAAGAAAAGACGCATTTGTTTTTTAAAGACTACTAGATTTTCTATTTCCAAGAATGGGTACCTTTTAGTATCAGAAAGATATTTGGTAAGGTATTTAGCCTATGAAAGACGTTAAATATCAACATTTTAGTGCTTTCACTACGAATCTTTGTTATTATGTTTGACGTGGCACATTATTTGTTTACTGGATGTTAACTGTGTTCCAAGTTATATGAGGAAAAAAAAAAAAGAAAGAGATTTAAATGAAGTGCAACGTAGTTCCTAAAAGATTAAAAAATGATGTTGTTCAGTTGCAAATTTAAATGAAATTCAAAGTAGTCCTGAAAGTTTAAAAACTAATACTATTGAATCCATACGTATGCTATTGCAAAATCAATTATGGAATCTATATATTGAAAAAAATATTAAGCAAGAAGACAGAGTGGGTGTTGGTTTTGCAAGTGTAGTATGCACTATTGATAAGGTCTTATTGCCACGTCAGATAGTATCTAAAACAAAAATTCTAGCACATACCGTTTCAACCAATGTAGGAGGGTCCTTAGGTAGGATATCAACACTTGAAGCTTCTAACGTCTTCAACTGCTGGTGGTCATCACCAACAAGCACATCCCTTGAATTATCAAAACTGACAATTTCCTTGGTTTCTTGCTTCCATATGTGCTTTAGATTAGCTAGATTTGCAATAGTTATTTTTTTCAACTGAATGGTTTCTTTCATGACTACTTCACTTTCATTCATACCACCCAAATCAAACACAATTTCTAATGAATCACAATTCCTTACTTCAAGCTCTTCCAAATTAGAAAGTGCCTGTAGCATATTTAAAGGAAGAAGAGCATTTGATAACCAATCGCATTCTTGCACCACCAATGACTTCAAATTAGAAAATGGTCTATGCCGAAATGGCCTGTACCACAATTCTTTCAACTCTGGATATTCTGAAAGCTCCAGGTGCTTGAAGCAGTGTAATGCAACCTATATACAAAAGAATTTAAGGGATGCAACAAAATAAAAGCACATTCAAACACGTTAAGAAACTTTGAACACATGGTTTTCATTAGTTGTCTTAAAATTTGTCAAAAAATGGCCAGAACAAAAATTGAATGCATATTTTAAAAAGAAAAAATAAAGTTCACCTAGGCCGTCCACTTTCAAAAAGAAAATATTTAGTTGGGTAAGTAAAAACACACCTTATCAATAAACATCTTATTTATTGTTCTACTCAAGTCTCCTTCCCAACACCATCGTTCATCTTTTTCCTCAAATAGCACCTTCCTAAGCATTGGTGAGCTTGCTTCTTTAATGGAAAAGATCTCCATCCTTGGGCATTCCCTCACAAGTGCTTTTTCCAATAGGGGAAACTTCAAGAAGCACTTACAACTTGAAAAACTATTGAGCCTTGGCAAACATTCCAGCTCTAAAATTTTCAAACTGCCAAATGCAATTTCACTTTTTGTATCATCTTCCTCTTCTGTTACAATTTCTTCAAGTGAATTGCACTTTTTTAATTTCATCGTTTCCAGCTTCACCAAACTTCTCGCCGTTAATGAAGTGATTAAATTAATGAAACCGTTGCAATTTTCTATCTCCAAATATGTCAAGTGACAGATTCTGACAGAGGAAGGAACCAAATTTCTTAGATTGCAACATTGTTTCACTATTAAGATTTCAAGAACCTGAAGAACTGGGTGAATTTTGGATCCTTCTTTAAATATATGCTGGAGTATAGGTAAATCATATAGATTCATCACTTTAAGCCGTTTGCTAGATTGATTTCCTCCTCCCTCACCTCCTACGATTTCATCGTTAAATATCTCCTTGAAGGAACTCCATTCAACAACTAGAATCTCAAGATTGGGTACATTTTGTAGAAACCAATGAGGAAAAGCAGCTTCTTCATCTTCAAATTGGGATATTCTAAGAAGTTTGAGTTTGCAGAATAGGTTCCATGGAAATTGGTGCTGCAATATCATATTAGCATCTGCATAATTTAGTGTCAACTTCTCCAAGTTGCCAATCACCTACAACAAAAAAAAAATTAATTATGAGAAGTAAAAGTATCACAATATTGAAAAAACTTTTAAAAGTCTAAGTTGTACCAAGGGAATTTCTTCAATTTTTAAGACATGATCAAAAAATGATTGGCCCACTAATAAATCTAAAAATGTATACGATACCAATTGAAATGGAGTGAAAAGGGCTTTTATATATATATATATATAGACACACGCACTAATTTAAATCTTTTTTCCCGCAAATTTTGTTGAGAGCAATGTAAATGAATGAATCTAGA
The DNA here is from genome assembly GCA_037074585.1 of Biancaea sappan. Taxonomy (NCBI): domain Eukaryota; kingdom Viridiplantae; phylum Streptophyta; class Magnoliopsida; order Fabales; family Fabaceae; genus Biancaea; species Biancaea sappan. The sequence goes on along the minus strand of CM073495.1, from coordinate 13,834,928 downwards.
CTACTGTTATTATACTATTTATACAAACCACTAAAAAGCAGCCACCTATCATCAATATGGTGAATATCACTTCTATAATGGAGATACTCAGAAGAAAATGCTACACATTATATTTACAATTTCCAAACTAAGGATAAAATTTTATATCGTCCATACCTCCTCAACAGTAAACAAAGGTTGTAATATTTGGAAATGAAGTTGGTCAATGAGCACCATTTCTTGACTTCTATTTGACTCTACATCGAATACCTTCAACTGCTTACAATTGAACACATTTATTGTCTTCAGGGATTGACATTGTAAGGTATGTGCCCCTGCGTAGAATCCCCTGAGTTGAATCAAATGTTGTAGATCCAAGGAGGCAAGATGATTAAGCTCAAATAAGACAGTTCTCTCAATGGCTCCATCCTTTGAAACAATTTCCTTTATCCCATCACATGAAATTACTTGAAGATTTTCTAGGTTTGAAAGATTCTTTGCTATGGAGAATGGGAAGAGATACTCCAGACTGTGACAATATGTAATTTGCATAGTTTGTAGATTGTAAAAGCAAAGAGTTCCCTGGGAATCTTTATTCGATATTTGTTTCAAATTTGGAAATCCATCCTGCAAAAAGTATTTTTCTTGTCAAAGAACTACAATATATATTTTTTTCTTTAGCTATAGGTGTTCTAATCTTAATTCCTTTTTTAAAAAAAAAATTTGGGGCTAAATTTAAGTTTATCATTTTATATTCCTTGTCCACGACTTCACGTGTTGGGACATAAAGTCGAGAACTTCTTTTTTTTTTTTTCCCTTTTTGCAATAAACTACTTCACAGAAAAGGAAATAATATAGTTAAAGTTCTACACAATAATTAGTTAGGAATCCTCAGGTTACAAGAAAATGAAAGTGTTCTTTTTTTGAAATCACTATTTTGTTTTTGGACTGTAATTGTTCAATTATAATATCAACATGCATGAATAAGGAATTTAATATCAATTCACCATTATATTACTATGCTTACAAAAATAACATTCTTACATCAATAAACAAGTTTTATAATAAGTTAATACCATTCCCCAGACTTAACTCCCATTTGGACACCAGATTTATATAAGCGGAAGGATAAACAAGTATTGCTATATATTATAAGAACCATTTCACCTAAAAAGCTTTGTCAGGAAAAGACTTTTTTTCCTTCACAGAAATTTAAGAAGACCCCACGTGTTGGATCAGTAACATTTTGAATTAATTTCATAATCTATTTCCCAAATTCTACTTTGTTGATGTTAAAAACTATTTAATGTTGGATTCATAACCATATATCATGTATGTATTAATTGATCAAAAACAACATTGCACATCCTTCGTTGTTTTTTCCAATTTAGATTAAACAGAAATTATTCTTATCATCTTGATTTTTGAATCCAATTGTATTATATCTAAAACTAGATTATAGATATCTGACTTCTTAATCTATTGGTCCTGTCGCATTAGGTCAAGTCCTATCCCATCTGAATTTTAAATTATGTATAGTCTCCAAATTACCTTTCTTAGTATTTAAAACATTGCGTCCTCTTCTTAATCTTTTCCCAGTCAATCTATCCTTGACCTTCTTAATCCGACACTTTGCACTATAAGCATAAATTTGACAATCTAATTCACACTTGAAAGTATAAAATCATAACTAGCCAAGTAGTAAAAATGACACGGAGGTAGCTAGCATATATAACAATTTAATTGATCAGCTAGGTGCAACCCAAGTAAAAATGGGTGACAAGTTACGAAACCTTAGAATTGAACATCAAACCATTCATAAGCTTCATCGTTTTATTGTGTAATCCAATATCTGCGTATGTATACTAGTTTTCACCCAAGAAAAAGCATAACTTCCATTAACTAGAAAGGACAACATAACAACTATGGTTTAAGTCCAGGGGTCTAATATTTATATAAATTTAAAACAATTCACACAATTGGGAAGAAAAGACGCATTTGTTTTTTTCAAGACTACTAGATTTTTTATTTCCAAGAAAGGGTACTTTTTAGTATCAGAAAGATATTTGGTAAAGTATTTAGTCTATGAAAGACCTTAAATATCAACATTGTAGTCCTTCCACTACTAATTTTTGACATTGTGTTTGACGTGGCACATTATTTGTTTACCGGATGTTAACTATGTTCCAAGTTATATGAGGAAAAAAGATGAGAGATTTAAATGAAGTGCAACTTAGTTCCTAAAAGATTAAAACAATAATGCTATTCAGTTGCAGACAAGTTCAAATGAAATTCAAAGTAGTCCTGAAAGTTTAAAAACTAATACTGTTGAACCCATACATATGATATTGCAAAATCAATTAAGGAATCTACATATCAAAAAATAACGCTAAGCAGGAAGACAGAGTGGATGTTGGTTTTGCAAGTGTGGTATGCACTATTGGTAAGGTCTTATTGCCCGTAAGATAGTATTGTACATTGAACTAAAGCCCTTTAGTGTGGTTCAAGTTATGCTGATGACAGTGAGATGTAATAAATGGATCCTGTATTTGAAAAGATTAGGAAATTATGAAAGGAATCTTTATGATTACTTTAATAGGGTTATTGTAGAATGGGCAATAGCATTTCAGGGAGACCAAAGCATTGAATGGTGTAGTTTTTGTTAGACACGGCAGTACATACGTATACACATCGATTAATTGGTATTGGTCTTTTAATCTTGTAGGGACTATTTAAAATTTTTTTTTTTGTGAATTTTTTAGAGATTAGACAATAATGGTTTATGATAAAAATTAATGATGGTAATACTCTCTCCTTCTCTCTGCTTTCCTCTGCTACTTTTCTGTTAAAGCTTCTTTCTTTCTCTAATCTCATATTCAATATTGTTGTACTGTGAAACTATGCTCGACAGTGATTTACGTGACAATTTTACCAGTGGCTGAACATTCTTTTTTCTGTACTGTAACTAATATTTCAGTGGAGGGCTAAATTGAATGAATAACTCTTGTTCAGGCTATAAGCATTATGTATTTTTGGAAGTTTTATTGGTTTACTGGACACAAATAAAACTGAAAGACACGACAAAATAGATTATATATATTTTATGAATTTTAACAATTAGAAGAACTGACAAGAGATATGATTTTCATTACACAAGACCATTTGGGCGATATGTTAATGTCAAAATCTATTCTTCTTAGGATATCTTACTTGTCCTAAGAAAATTAATCAATTATATTGGATTATGTATACTAAACGACATTAAAAGAATTAGTTGCAATTCTCTACATAAATCTACATTTTATTGAAATTTTTTAAACCATGTAAACGCTCACAATTTGCTAAAATTGTAGCACATACCTTTTCAACCAAAGTAGGAGGGTCCTTAGGTAGGATATCAACACTTGAAGCTTCTAACGTCTTCAACTGCTGGTGGTCATCACCAACAAGCACATCCCTTGAATTATCAAAACTAACAATTTCCTTGGTGTCTTGCATCCATATGTGCTTTAGATTAGCTAGATTTGCAACATTTATTTTTTTCAACTGAATGGTATCTTTCACAACTACTTCACTTTCATTCATACCACCCAAATCAAATAGAATTTCTAATGAATCACAATTCCTCACTTCAAGCTCTTCCAAACTAGAAAGTGCCTGTAGCATATTTAAAGGAAGAAGAACATTTGATAACCAATCGCATTCTTGCACCATCAGTGATTTCAAATTAGAAAATGGCATGTGCCCAATTGGCTTGTACCACAATTCTTTCAATTCTGGATATTTTGAAAGTTCCAATTGCTTGAAGCTGCGGAATGCAATCTATATACAAAAGAATTTATGGGAACCGTCAAAATAAAAAGCACATTGAAACACATTATGAAACTTTAAAAATTTGGCTTGTGTTATTTGTCTTAAAAATTGTCAAAATATGGCCAAAAAATTAAATGCATGCATATTTTAAAAAGAAAAACAAAGTTCACATAGGACATCCACTTTCAAAAAGAAAATAATTAGTTGGGTAAATCAAAACACACATTATCTATAAACATCTTATTTATTGTAATATTCTAGTCTCCTCCGCAACCCCATTGTTCATCTTTTTTCCTCTATTAGCACCTTCCTAAGCATTGGTGAGCTTGCTATTTTGATAGTGAGTGTGTGGCAATTTGCCTATCTAAACTAATAATAATTATCACTCAGGCTAATAGGCAAACCGTTATGCAATTTGATCATAACAATACAACAGTTTTTTTTTATTATTTGTTTTACTTGATTCAATACAAAAATTACACTTCTTCAAATTTATAAAATAATAATGGTTCTTCCTTTTTTCCTTGAGCAAACAAACCTGGGAAACATGAACATATTGAAGAAACTCGTCAATTTACTTTTCACATACCTTTTCATTGAACAACTGATTGATAGTGGTATTAATGTCTCCTTTCCAGCGCTTTGTTCCACTTTCCACTTCTACTACAGCCAATATTGGGGCTACAATGACTCCTGATGTGAAATTCTGCAATCTAGGGCATCCAGTAATTTTTAATTGTCCCAAAGATGAAAATATCAATTTCTGTTTTCCTGAGCAGAAGCTATTGAAGCTTGATAAACATGTCAGTTCCAAAACCTTCAACCTTTCAAATGTTATTTCGTCTATTGTCTCATCTCTGTCTTTTGTCACAATTTGTTCAAGTGAACTGCACTCTATTATCTTCATTATTCTTAAATTAACCAGACTTCTTGCTGTGGGTGAAGCAATTAAGTGTCTCAATCCATCGCATTTCTGTATCTCTAAATATGTCAGGTGACCAAATCTTGCAGAGGAAGGCACCAAGTGCTTCATATTGGAACAACGGGAGAGAGACAATATTTCAAGAAAGTCAATGATTGGGTCAATTTGGCTTCCTTCTTTACATATATGCTGAAGTTCGGGTAACTCAATTAGTTCCAACACCTTGAGCCTTGAATGAACGTTGTTGTTTCCTTGATTGGAACCAGGTCTGTCATCTCGGAATACCTGCTTGAAGGAACTACAGAAAACAAATAGTGTCTCAAGACAAGGTGCGTTCTCTAGAAACCAATCCGGAAATGTTATTTCTTCATCCTCAAACATGGTTACCCGAAGCAATTTTAGTTTGGTAAAAGGTTCCCCTGAATATTGGTCTTGCAGTATCATGTTGGCAACTTTTGTGTTTAGTGTCAATTCCTCCAAGTTGGGAATCACCTATATGTCACATGTACAACATTAGTTAAAAATTACAGCTCAAGTTGTATATAAATCAAAATATTTGTTATAGGAAAAAGGGCAACTAGTACCTCCTCAACCGTGAAAAGAGGTTGCTCCCTTGATTGCCTGATGGCAATGGAGTTTCCATCATCCATAAATCCCCTTTCTTGGGAGTTTATGAACTGTGTCGTGAATAACTCTAATTTGTTACAACTGAACACGTCAATGGATTTCAAAGAGGGACATGCCAGACTGTAATTCCCTGCATAAAACCTTTGCAGTTCTTCAAGTTTAATGAGTTTCAAAGAGAAGAGATGCTTAAACACAAAAGTGGCAGCTCCGCCAATAGGTCCTTCTTTATTTGCAACAAGTTCCTTTATCCCACACGAAAATACTCTGATTTCTTCAATGTATAGAAGATCCATTGCAATGCAGAATGGGAAAAGGTATTCCAAGTCTTTACAATGCTCAACAACCAGAACTTGTAAGTTGTAAAAGCCAACTTTTTTTTGAGGAACTCCACTCCGAGTCTGTTTTAGCATTGGCAAGCAAAGATATGGTTCATTCACAATATAAGATGAAATATATTTCCATAAATAATTCACAATAATTACGAGCACTCTATTTTATTTCAATGCTTGCAAAAAAATACTATTTCGAAATAAAAATGCAAGTTTAGGTGCTGATTTTTGTTAAAGTATTTTGGTACTAATTAAATTAGTCAACATACTTATTTTCTTAAACTTTTTTATGGCTAAAAGTTTCCTTGTACCTATCTATGTATTCATTAACAGAAATGAAATTTTGACCGTAGCCAAAAGAAAAAAAGAAAATGTAATCACTTAAACTAAGATGATAAATTCTTGAATTTTGTGGACAAAAACATTTATTGAGCCCCAAGTGAATTAAATATCCCTACTGTGACTTTTTCGGTTTGCTGGAAGTTTTATAAACTATTTTTAAGTACATTCCATTAACGAGTAGCCTCATTTTAAAATTTGGTTATTATCTCAATAGGAAAAATTAGAACTCAAACAACTACACTTTTAGACATATTAAGCAAAAGAAAATTACATTTTTCGTGATCTTAGAACATTTAAGAGAATTGATGCAACATATCATTATGATGGCCATGCTGAGATTTTGAAGTTACTTGATGAAAAAATTTATATTCTCTACATAGATCTACATTTTCTTCAAACTTTATAAACCATGTAAACACTCAAAATTTGCTAAAATTGTAGCACATACCTTTTCAACCAAACAAGCAGAGTCCTTAGGTTGGATATCAACACTTGAAGCTTCTAATGTCTTCGACGGCCGGTGGTCATCACCAACATGCTCCTCCCTTGAATTATCAAAGCTAACAATTTCCCTTCTGTCTTGCTTCCATATTTGCTTCAGATTAAATAGACTTTTAACAATTATTTTTTTCAACTGAATGGTTTCTTTCACAACTACTTCACTTTCATTCATACCACCCAAATCAAACACAGCTTCCAGTGAATCACAATTCCTTACTTCAAGCACTTCCAAATTAGAAAGTGCCTGTAGCATATTTAAAGGAAGAAGAACATTTGATAACCAATCGCATTCTTGGACCACCAATGATTTCATATTAGAAAATGGCATGTGCCCAATTGGCTTGTACCACAATTCTTTCAATTCTGGATATTTTGAAAGCTCCAAGTGCTTAAAACTATGGAATGCAACCTATATACAAAGGAATTTAAGGGAACCGTCAAAATGAAAGCATATTGAAACACATTAAGAAGACAATATGGTAAAAAAAGAAAAACAAAGTTCATAGTTCCCAACTTAAAAAAGAAAATAAATAATTGGATAAGAAATCAAAACATACCTTATCTATAAACATCTTCTTTATTGTTCTATTCAAATCTCCTTCCCAGCACCATTGTTTATCCTTTTCCTCCATAAGCACCTTCCTAAGAATTGGCGAGCTTGCTCCTTTCATGGAAAAGATCTCCATCCTTGGGCATTCCCTCACAATGGCTTTTTCCAACACGGGAAACTTCAACAAGCACTTACTACTTGAAAAACTATTGAGCCTTGGCAAACATTCCAACTCTAAAATTTTCAAATTGCTAAATCCAATTTCACTTTTTGTATCATCTTCCTCTTCTGTCACGATTTCTTCAATTAAATTGCACTTTTTTAACTTCATTGTTTCCAGCTTTGCCAAACTTCTCGCTGTTAACGAAGTGATTAAATGAATCAAACTGTTGCAATCTTCAATATCCAAATATGTCAACCGGCAAAATGTGATAGAGGAAGGAACCAAATTTCTTAGATTGGAACATTGTTTCACTGTTAAGATTTCAAGAACCCGAAGAACAAGGTGAATTTGGGATCCTTCTTTAAATATATGATGAAGTTTAGGTAAATCACATAGACCGATCACTTTAAGCCGTGTGCTAGATTGAATTCCTCCTCCCCCACCTCTTACTGTTTCATCGTTAAATATCTCCTTGAAAGAACTGCATTCAACAACTAGAATCTCAAGATTTGGTACATTTTGTAGAAACAAATGAGGAAAAGCAGCTTCATCATCTTCAAATTGGGATATTCTAAGAAGTTTGATTTTGCAAAATAGGTCCCATGGAACTTGGTGTTGCAATATCATATTTGCATCTGCATAATTTAGTGTCAAATTCTCCAAGTTGCCAATCACCTACAACATAATAAATTTAATTATTAGAAGTGAAAGCACCACTACATTGAAAAAAATTTTAAAGGTCTAATTATACAAAGGGAATTTCCTTATTTCTTAAGACATGACGAACAAATAACAGTCCCAATGATCAATTTAAAAATGTGTACAATAGTAATTGCAATGGAGTAAAAAGAGCACATCTATATATGTATATTTATACACACACACAAACAAACGAATTTAAATCTTCTTTCCTTCCCATTTTGTCAAAAGTAATGTAGAATGAATGGATCTAAAATATTGTGAATATAGTTTATATACATAGTACTATAAAGCGGCCACTTATCATCAATATGGTGAATATGACTTCTATGATAGAGATACTCGATAGAACCAAATGTTGCACATTATATTTATAATTTTCATATTAAAGGATAAAATTTTATATCGTCCATACCTCCTCAACAGTAAACAAAGGTTGTAATATTGGAAGATGAAGTTGGTCAATGAGCGCCATTTCTTGACTTCTATTTGACTCTACATCGAATAGTTTCAACTGCTTACAATTGAACACATTTATTGTCTTCAAGGATTGACATTGTATGGCATGTGCCCCTGCGTAGAATCCCCTCAATTGAAGCAAATGTTGTAGGTCCAAGGAGGCAAGATGATTAAACTCAAATAAAACAGTTTCCTCAATAGCCCCCTCCATCTTTGAAACAATTTCCTTTATCCCAAGACATGAAATTACTTGAAGATTTTCTAGTTGTGAAAGGTCCTTTGCTATGGCGAATGGGAAGACATATTCCAGACGGTGACAATCTTTAATCTGCAAAGTTTGTAGATTGTGAAAGCAAAGAGTTCCCTGGGAATCCTTACTCCACATCTGTTTCAAATTTGGAAATCCATCCTGCAAAAAGTATTTTTATTGTCAAAGAACTACCAAATATATATATATTCTTTAGCTACAGGCTTTCTATTCATTATTCCTTTCTTTTAATTAATTTTTGGGGTAAATTTCTCATATTATATCCCTTGTCCACTCACGTACGTAATTTTTTTTTTGGCTGAGTTGGGACATAAGGATGACAGTTTACCTCTTTTATTTCAACTTTGCTTTCCATTTTTCGATAAAATACTTCACAGAAAATAAAATCAAAGTAATTCAATGTTCGACGCAAGAATTAGTATAAAAGGGAAATTGTAGAATGCACAATCACATTTCAGGGTGACCAAAGCATTGAATGGTGTAGTTTTTGTTAGATACTTCAGTGCATACGCATGTGCATCGATTGATTAGTATTGGTCTTTTAATCTATTAGGGACTATTTTATTTTCTTTTTGAATTTTTTAGAGATTAAACAATAATGGTTTATGGTAAAAAAAATATTAACGATGGTGATTTATGTGTCCATAGACCCATTAGGCTTTCAAATGGATTGATAAATAGGCAGACGCTTATCTTTCAAAAGACTCTATGAAAATAACTAACTATTCCCTTCACAGAAAGTATTCAAAGACGAGGATTATAAAACTACAGTTGACAAACAGTTGGAATAATTTGGTAAAAACTTTGGATGATACTCTCTTTTACCTCTCCACTGATACTCTCTCCTACTCTGTCTTCCTCTGCAACTTTTATGTTAAAGTTTCTTCGTTTCTTTAATTTCATATTCTATTTTGCCGTATTCTTAAACTATGCTCAACAGTCATTTACGTTGAGAATAATACTTGCGACTGTGAACTTTTTTTTTTTTGGTAATGTGGTTGCAAGTAATATTACAATGGAGGGCTAAATTGAATGAAAAACTCTTATGCTAGCTACGATCATTAAGTATTTTTGAAAGTATCAATGCTATATAGGACAAATAAAACAGAAAGACACTACAAAATAGATTTGAATTTTAACAATTAGAAGATCTAACCAGAGATATGATTATCATGGCCCTCTTCATAGGATATCGTACTTGTCATAAGAAAGCTAACTAATTATGTTGTATTATGTATAATAAATGACATTCTAAGAACCAGTCGCAATTCTCTACATAAATCTACATTTTCTTCAAACTTTTTAAACCATGTAAACACTCAAAATTTGCTAAAAATTGTAGCACATACCTTTTCAACCAAACAAGCAGAGTCCTTAGGTTGGATATCAACACTTGAAGCTTCTAATGTCTTCGCCGGCCGGTGGTCATCACCAACATGCTCCTCCCTTGAATTATCAAAGCTAACAATTTCCCGGCTGTCTTGCTTCCATATTTGCTTCAGATTAAATAGATTTTTAACAATTATTTTTTTCAACTGGATGGTTTCTTTCACAACTACTTCACTTTCATTCATACCACCCAAATCAAACACAGCTTCCAGTGAATCACAATTCCTTACTTCAAGCACTTCCAAATTAGAAAGTGCCTGTAGCATATTTAAAGGAAGAAGAACATTTGATAACCAATCGCATTCTTGGACCACCAATGATTTCAAATTAGAAAATGGCATGTGCCCAATTGGCCTGCACCACAAATCTTTCAACTCTGGATATTCGGAAAGCTCCAAGTGCTTGAAGCTGTGGAATGCAACCTATATACAAAAGAATTTAAGGGAACAGTCAAAATAAATGCGTATTGAAACACATTAAGAAAACGATATGGGAAAAAAAGAAAAATAAAGTTCATAGTTCCCAACTTAAAAAAGAAAATAAATAATTGGATAGGAAATCAAAACATACCTTATCTATAAACATCTTCTTTATTGTTCTATTCAAGTCTCCTTCCCAGTACCATTGTTTATCTTTTTCCTCCATAAGCACATTCCTAAGAATTGGCGAGCTTGCTCCTTTCATGGAAAAGATCTCCATCCTTGGGCATTCCCTCACAATGGCTTTTTCCAACACAGGAAACTTCAACAAGCACTTACTACTTGAAAAACTATTGAGCCTTGGTAAACATTCCAACTCTAAAATTTTCAAATTGCTAAATCCAATTTCACTTTTTGTGTCATCTTCCTCTTCTGTCACGATTTCTTCAATTGAATTACACTTTTTTAATTTCATTATTTCCAGCTTCGCCAAACTTCTCGCTGTTAACGAAGTGATTAAATGAATCAAACTGTTGCACTCTTCAATATCCAAATATGTCAACCGGCAAAATGTGATAGAGGAAGGAACCAAATTTCTTAGATTGGAACATTGTTTCACTGTTAAGATTTCAAGAACCCGAAGAACAAGGTGAATTTGGGATCCTTCTTTAAATATATGATGAAGTTTAGGTAAATCACATAGACTGATCACTTTAAGCCGTGTGCTAGATTGAATTCCTCCTCCCCCACCTCTTACTGTTTCATCGTTAAATATCTCCTTGAAAGAACTGCATTCAACAACTAGAATCTCAAGATTTGGTACATTTTGTAGAAACAAATGAGGAAAAGCAGCTTCATCATCTTCAAATTGGGATATTCTAAGAAGTTTGATTTTGCAGAATAGGTCCCATGGAACTTGGTGTTGCAATATCATATTTGCATCTGCATAATTTAGTGTCAAATTCTCCAAGTTGCCAATCACCTACAACATAATAAATTTAATTATTAGAAGTGAAAGTACCACTACATTGAAAAAAATTTTAAAGGTCTAATTATACAAAGGGAATTTCCTTATTTCTTAAGACATGACGAACAAATAACAGTCCCAATGATCAATTTAAAAATGTGTACAATAGTAATTGCAATAGAGTAAAAAGAGCACATCTATATATGTATATTTATACACACACACAAACAAACGAATTTAAATCTTCTTTCCTTCCCATTTTGTCAAAAGTAATGTAGAATGAATGGATCTAAAATATTGTGAATATAGTTTATATACATAGTACTATAAAGCGGCCACTTATCATCAATATGGTGAATATGACTTCTATGATAGAGATACTCGATAGAACCAAATGTTGCACATTATATTTATAATTTTCATATTAAAGGATAAAATTTTATATCGTCTATACCTCCTCAACAGTAAACAAAGGTTGTAATATTGGAAGATGAAGTTGGTCAATGAGCGCCATTTCTTGACTTCTATTTGACTCTACATCGAATAGTTTCAACTGCTTACAATTGAACACATTTATTGTCTTCAAGGATTGACATTGTATGGCATGTGCCCCTGCGTAGAATCCCCTCAATTGAAGCAAATGTTGTAGGTCCAAGGAGGCAAGATGATTAAACTCAAATAAAACAGTTTCCTCAATAGCCCCCTCCATCTTTGAAACAATTTCCTTTATCCCAAGACATGAAATTACTTGAAGATTTTCTAGTTGTGAAAGGTCCTTTGCTATGGCGAATGGGAAGACATATTCCAGACGGTGACAATCTTTAATCTGCAAAGTTTGTAGATTGTGAAAGCAAAGAGTTCCCTGGGAATCCTTACTCCACATCTGTTTCAAATTTGGAAATCCATCCTGCAAAAAGTATTTTTATTGTCAAAGAACTACCAAATATATATATATTCTTTAGCTACAGGCTTTCTATCCATTATTCCTTTCTTTTAATTAATTTTTGGGGTAAATTTCTCATATTATATCCCTTGTCCACTCACGTACGTAATTTTTTTTTGGCTGAGTTGGGACATAAGGATGACAGTTTACCTCTTTTATTTCAACTTTGCTTTCCATTTTTCGATAAAATACTTCACAGAAAATAAAATCAAAGTAATTCAATGTTCGACGCAAGAATTAGTATAAAAGGGAAATTGTAGAATGCACAATCACATTTCAGGGTGACCAAAGCATTGAATGGTGTAGTTTTTGTTAGATACTTCAGTGCATATGCATGTGCATCGATTGATTAGTACTGGTCTTTTAATCTTTTAGGGACTATTTTATTTTCTTTTTGAATTTTTTAGAGATTAAATAATAATGGTTTATGATAAAAAAAATATTAACGATGGTGATTTAAGTGTCCATAGACCCATTAGGCTTTCAAATGGATTGACAAATAGGTAGAGGCTTGTCTTTCTAAAGACCCTATGAAAATAACTAATTATTCCCTTCAAGGAAGTATTCAAGGACGAGGATTATAAAACTACAGTTGACAAACAGTTGGAATAAATTGGTAAAAACCTTGGATGAAAATTACAAGCTAAATCTTCTCTCTTTTACCTCTCCACTGATACACTCTCCTCTCTGTTTTCCTCTGCAATTTTTATGTTAAAGTTTTTTTGTTTCTTTAATTTCATATTCTATTTTGCTGTATTCTTAAGCTATACTCAACAGTCATTTACGTTGAGAATAATACCCGTGACTCTGAACTTTTTTTTTTTGGTACTGTGGTTGTAAGTAATATTACAGTGGAGGGCTAAATTGAATGAAAAACTCTTATGCTAGCTACAAGCATTAAGTATTTTTGAAAGTATCAATGCTTTATAGGACTGATATAAAACTGAAAGAAACTACAAAATAGATTATATTTTTTGAATCTTAACAATTAGAAGATCTAACCCAAGATATAATTATCATGGCCCTCTTCTTAGGATATCGTACTTGTCATAAGAAAGTTAACTAATTATGTTGGATTATGTATAATAAATGACATTCCAAGAATCAGTTGCAATTCTCTTCATAAAGCTACATTTTCTTGAAATATTTTAAACCATGTAAACACTCAAAATTTGCTAAAATTATAGCACATACCTTTTCAACCAAAGTAGGAGGGTCCTCAGGTTGGATATCAACACTTGAAGCTTCTAACGTCTTCAACCGCTGATGGTCATCACCAACATTCTCCTCCCTTGAATTATCAAAGCTAACAATTTCCCAGCTGTCTTGCTTCCATATCTGCTTCAGATTAAATAGATTTTCAACAATTATTTTTTTCAACTGAATGGTTTCTTTCACAACTTGTTCACTTTCATTCATACCACCCAAATTAAACACAACCTCCAATGAATTGCAACTCCTTACTTCAAGCTCTTCCAAATTAGAAAGTGCTTCCAGTGTATTTAAAGGAAGAAGAACATTTGACAACCAATTGCATTCTTGCACCACCAATGATTTCAAATTAGAAAATGGTATGTGCCTAATTGGCTTGTACCACAAATCTTTCAACTCTGGATATTCGGAAAGCTCCAAGTGCTTGAAGCTGTGGAATGCAACCTATATACAAAAGAATTTATGGGAACCGTCAAAATAAAAGCATGTTGAAACACATTAAGAAAACGATATGGCAAAAATAGAAAAATAAAGTTCATAGTTGCCAACTTAAAAAAGAAAATAATTAGTTGGATAAGAACTCAAAACATACCTTATCTATAAACATCTTATTTATTGTTCTATTCAAGTCTCCTTCCCAGCACCATTGTTCATCTTTCTCCTCTATAAGCACCTTCCTAAGCATTGGCGAGCTTGCTCCTTTCATGGAAAAGATCTCCATCCTTGGGCATTCCCTCACAACTGCTTCTTCCAGCAGGGGAAACTTCAAGAAGCACTTACTACTTGAAAAACTATTGAGCCTTGGCAAACATTCCATCTCTAAAACTTTCAAACTGCTAAATGCGATTTCTCTTTTTGTGTCATCTTCCTCTTCTGTCACGATTTCTTCAAGTGAATTGCACTTTTTTAATTTCATTGTTTCCAGCTTCGCCAAACTTCTCGCTGTTAACGAAGTGATTAAATGAACGAAACTGTTGCACTCTTCTATATTCAAATATGCCAAGTGGTAAAATGTGATAGAGGAAGGAACCAACTTTCTTAGATTGGGACATTGTGTCACACTTAAGATCTCAAGAACCTGCAGAACAGGGTGAATTTGGGATCCTTCTTTAAATATATGCTGGAGTTTAGGCAAATCACATAGATTGATCTCTTTAAGCCGTGTGTTAGATTGAATTCCTCCTCCCTCACCTCTTACTGTTTCATCGTTAAATATCTCCTTGAAAGAACTGCATTCAACAACTAGAAACTCAAGATTTGGTACATTTTGTAGAAACAAATGAGGAAAAGCAGCTTCATTATCTTCAAATTGGGATATTCTAAGAAGTTTAATTTTGCAAAATAGGTCCCATGGAACTTGGTGTTGCAATATCATATTTGCATCTGCATAATTTAGCGTCAAATTCTCCAAGTTGCCAATCACCTACAACATAATAAATTTAATTATTAGAAGTGAAAGTATCAATATATTGAAAAAAATTTTAAAGGTCTGTTTATTCGAAGGGAATTTCCTCATTTTTTTTAGACATGACAAACAAATAAAAGTCCCAATGATCAATTTAAAAATGTGTAGAATAGTAACTGAAATGGAGTAAAAGGAGCTCACACACTAATTTAAATCTTCTTTCCTTCCAATTTTGTTGAGAGCAATGTAGAATGGATGAATCTAAAATATTGTGAGTATAGTTTATATACATACTACTATAAAGTGGCCATCTATTATCAATATGGTGAATTTGACTTCTATAATAGAGATACTCGAGACAAGAAAATGCTACACATTATATTTACAACTTTCATACTAAAGAATAAAATTTTATATCGTCCATACCTCCTCGTAGGTAAACAAAGGTTGTAACATTGGAAAATGAAGTTGGTCGATTGGTGCCACATCAAATAACTTCAACAGCTTACAATTAAACACATTTATTGTCTTCAAGGATTGACATTTCAAGGTATGTGCCCCTGCGTAGAATCCCCTGAGTTTATCCAAATGTCGTAGGTCCAAGGAGGCAAGATGATTAAACTCAAATAAGACAGTTTCTCCAATTGCACCATCCTTCTTTGAAACAATTTCCTTTATCCCAAGACATGAAAGTACTTGAAGATTTTCTAATTGTGAAAGGTCCTTTGCTATGGAGAATGGGAAGAGATATTCCAGACTGTGACAATATTCAATCTGCATAGTTTGTAGATTGTAAAAACAAAGAGTTCCCTGTGAATCCTTACTCCATATTTGTTTCAACTTTGGTAGCCCAAGTAGAATTAGAGTTCTCAGTTGTGCTGTATCCTCTTCCCTTTGCTGACATTTTAAGGTATTTGCATTCATTTTGAATATCTCTTCCACTAAAGGACAATCACTTACCTTCAATCTCTCAAGACTTCCAAAAGCTTTCTGTGTGTAACAAGAAGGAAAAATATTCTCAAGTTTCTCACATTTGCTGACTTCCAATGTCTTCAATCCTTGAAATTGGTAGTGCCACAAAGTCTTCAAGTTTTTCATGTCATTTATTATGATCTTCTCCAATTTAGAAAATCGAACCTATATAACGCACAATTTATCAAATCATAAATGTTCTATAATAATTGCAATATATATATATATATATATTCTACACATTTATTTTGAATATATTATTTGATTCATTTGGCATCTCATTCTTTGATATGTTCAGTACTATGCAATGTGTAAAACATTTGGTATAACAAATACCAAAAGAAGTATATAATTGGTATTTGGTAATAAAGGATTGTCAACCTAAAATGGTGATATAATTTGTGCTTCCACAATGCCAAGGGAACATATTGCAGTTTCTAAAACAACTTCAAAGCAAAATCACAGTACCTCTTCTGATGGATCATCGTCGTTCCTTTCTTTTGTGGCTAATATTTCCTCCATCATATTGCATTTATTTATTTCAAGCCGTTTGAGATTTTTCAGACTTTCAACCATGGATGATGAGAATAAGTACAAGAGGCTACCACAGTCCTCTACAATCAAATTAGCCAAATTTTGAAAAGAAAAGGCTAAGCAAAGCTGATCATCATCCCAAATTTTGCTCAAATTGATTGCACTCAACTTCAGAGTCTCCAAATTTAGACATGCAACCTGCAAAGTAATATTAGTCTTATGAAAGAACTACAATATATTCACAAAATCGTCATCTTTAAGAAGCGTTTTATTTTAAGGTATTAAAACATGACTTATTCACCAAATTGTACTTATTTAATTACTTAGTAAAAGAGTAGAGATTGAATTCTTGACATGGAATATGTAACAATCTTGAAATCATGTTTGGAACTAGTAATAAATTGGTCAATGACATTTTGGTATTTTATTTTCCCAATGTTGTAGGTGTTAATTATTGTCCTGGAATTGCCCAAGAATCATTTTCCCAAAATTAAATAGCATCATTTAAACAGATTTTCTTTTAAAATAATGTCATTTTGACAGAACTTGACTTTGTAAGTTTTTCTTAAACGATGATATTTTGGGGGAAAGAAAAATGCCATCTAAACAAGTTCGAATGACTTAACAACAATGCATGCTAATTAGGGGAAATTAACCTAAATGAGAAACCATTGTGATTTAGAAAATGTTTTTTAGGAAATTAAGTTGAAAGTTTTTATCTTTAGAGGATCATATTGAATAAATATTCTAAATCATTAATTAACTAAATAATTAATGCAGAATTTACTTTCCAACAAGAAATGACACTTTAAACGTTTTGATAATATACTTATTGTTATATGAACTTTTTTTTTTAATACAATATGGAACTTGATAATTACTTCATATTTAACACTTGGATAAATCAAAATTACTTCCTATATTTGATATTAAAAAGATGAAAGGGTGTCAATTGTCACATAATATACACATACATACATACATACATACATACATACATATATATATATATAGACACACGCATACACATAGTATTAAGAATTGGTCCGATAATTGACTCAAGCTGGTCTTTGGATCACCAGGTCAATTGCTAAATCTAAGCATATATATATATATATATATATTCATAAATAAATATTAAAATAAGTAAAACAAATAATTTATATGCAAACTTAATAACCAAATATCTTCAAAAATACATCTTAAAGTAACTTTAGCACACAAATATCATATTTAATAAACAAATACAATCTTTTATAATTATATTAATAAATTTTTAAAATAAAAATAAAAATAATCTATTTTTGAATATATGATGGTTATTTAGTTACATTTAACTGTACATGATATTATAAAATTTGTTACTGTTCAACTTTTATTATTTAAAATAATATAATGATATAATTTACATAAAATAATAACATTTTATATTTCAAAATACTATTATTATTCCTATATATATATTTTGACACACTTATATGATAATTAAAGTTTGTAGCTTTGATGGTTAAAATGTTATTTTTTTTTTCTATGAACTACTAGGTTCAACACTGTTTAGATCTTTTTTTTCCTTATATATGCTTTTGTTGAAATTTGAAAAAACAAAATTCAAACCCAGGTTGAACCGTGACACCGAGTGACCGGTTCGACCAAAACACGGTCGAGCCAGGTCAATTGGGCCTTAAATGAGTCGACTACATCCCGATCTAATGAGGCAACCCACACCCAGCCAGTATAGGCCAGGTCCAAAAGCACTGCACATACATACATAAAAAGAGCATAATTAAAAATAGGACTTTAGTTATGACTTTAATATTTATGAAAAGTTTATCTAATCTCCACATTTATGAAATAATTTTTTTTTATTTTTGGTTTGCAAAGGAGTCGCAGGACTTGATATTTTGTTTCAAGCAAAAACGTTGCAACTCAATTACAGAACACAATTTTAACATCATTTGAAAAAGGGATTTAGGAAGGCTCAAGTTTTGGAAAATATTTTAAAATTTTTGCTTCTTATTATTTTTTTATTTCAAATTTTAATAATTAGAAAAATAAAATTACTTGTAAATCAAAATGCATTTTTTTTCTTTCGTCTAGGAAAGTCAAAACCCTAGAAACTTGTCAACACCAGCTAAACTGAAAAGAAATATGAAAAGAAATTGAAATGGCCATAACTACAAACTAAATTTGTCACTGCTCAATTGATTAAATGTAAAAAAAATAAAAATAAAAATATTTTTATTAAATATTTCCACTAAACATAATAAGAAAACCAATTTTCTGGTAAAAATAATAAAAAAATAATAAAAGAGCACAAACGGACTGTTAGATTTTCTTTTTTGGTGAAAGTGAGCGTCCAAAATGTATAATTGTTTTTTTTTTTTTTGCAAAAATGATTTTGAATAATTACAACTTTGATTTAGTATTTTTGACCCAAGTTATAGGCATAACAATACAATGTTATATGAATCAAAATTTTATCAAATATTTCAACAAAATATTTTTTCCTATAAGTTATCTAAGAATTTAATGATTTAAATTTATTAAAACAAGAGGGACTTTTACATAGAGTTAAGAACAAGTATCACATATTTTTGTAACGAATTATCATTAGATATATTCATTTTCTAAATTTAAACAAGCATACTTTTTTTTTCTCTTGATCAATTTAACCAAATATACTATAAAGTTAAATGGTATAATTTTTAAATTTACGTTTAAAAAATTGTAAGTGTATAATCAGTGTTAGGCTACCTGCCACACATTTCAGTTCAAGTATTTATTAATTTCAAAATATAGTAGGAAGAAATGTGAATCTCAACTTTTAACACATTTGAAATGCTAATCAATAAAAGGGGGGAAAAAAAGAAGAAGCAAAATTACATATAAAATCTAAAACTCCAACTAGAGTTGGTAACAAGGTCTATAAAAGATTATTACAAATTATATGTGAACAACAAAAAATCAACAAGTGATATATTGTCATTATATGCAAGTCATTTGAATTTCAAAAAAAAAAAGTGAAATACAAGAATAAAAAAGAAGGAACGTACCTGGGCATTGAAAAACGATGTCTGAATATTAGTTCTCAATGACACACTCTTTACCTCGATTGTAGATATGAAGTCACTAGAGTAGAAATTATCAATTGTTGGTAAATGTTGTAAAGTCAATGAGCATAGTCGAATAAACTCAATCTTGTCAGTTGTTTTGCCACTATCTATGCTTTCTATAGAAACAATATTCTTCATAGAAATGCATTCAGAAACTTCAATCTCAAGAAGTTGGGAAAGGTCCTTAACTATTGAAACTGAGAAGAGATATTCTAATTGGTCACAACGTTTGACTTTAATGACTTTGAGTTTGCCAAAGGAATGACTGGTGAGTGAGCCATGACATATCTTTTCCAAATTTGTGAGATTATGAAGTGAAAGTGTCTCCAACTTTGGAAAGAAAACATGAGTTTGATTTCTCTCCCTTGAGTTAAGGATGTGCTGAAGTTCTGCATTATTTTGGATGTGGAGGTGCTTTAACAATGGGAATCCTTCTTCATTCAAATGGTAAAGCACATTCAAAATGCCATTTACTTCATCCAAGTACAAATCCTCCACTCTTTTTATCAATGCTTTAATCCCGTGCTCCAAATGAATGTTGGTTTTGAGCTTTAGCTTCAATAATCTTGGGGCCTCATGCTCATCATACCATTCCCATATATCTCCTATAACTATTTTATATCTTTCTAGCTTCTCAAATATTATGCTTCTTGGCAACATCCAAACCTCAAGAATTTGAATTTGTAGAGCAGTCAAGTTTTTCAAATGCTTAAGCTCAGCTAGGCTAGCATTTCCATTTTCCATAACTAAACTTTGCAACTCCCACTTAATGGAGGTGTTTCCCATGTACAACTCCTCCAATTCAGTCAAGTTTGATAGGACGTTTGAGGGGAAGATTTCAAATCCGGTATTGCTCAAGTCTAGCATTCTTAAATGAATTAATTGCCCAATTTCACTAGGTAATTCTATCATTGATGATTCGACAAGACTGAGAATTTTTAAATCCTTTAAGGACCCTATTCCAGCCATATCTCCTAAAACACACTGATCCAAACACAAGGTTTGAAGTTTGGTTAAGAAAGCAAGAGATGTAGGCAATGAAGATATGATCATGCCTAATAAATCCAACACTTCAAGATTTTTCATTCCTTCAAAAAAATTATGTGGAAGCTTCAAAGAGCAATTATCACGGCTTTTAATAATATGGAAAAACTTTAGATTAGGACAATCTAACCTCTCAGGAAATTTCTGAATATAGCATTCCTCCAAAATAATCTGGGTACATCTTTTGAGAAAATCCTCTGTTGGCCAATCTTTCAACTGGGAATTCTCTTTCAAAATGAAAACAAATTGATCCCTGTATGCAATTGTGGTGGCTACTTCACAAACAATGTCATGCATTCTAACCCATTCATTTGTGTCAGTTTCAAGCAACAAACAAGAAGCCTTCAAGTCACTAATCATACTGTGAAATTTGTTTCTTGCATCTTCCATAGTACTTACATGCTTGAATATACCCAAACCAATTCCATATTTCAACAAGACACTAATAGAATAGTGTGCTCCAAGTGTTCCACAAAGAAAGAATAATGTCTTCAGTTCATTACTCTCCAATTGTTTATAACTGATCTCCAAGGCTGAATAAGCTATTTCCTTTAATCCTCCATCACCAACTGTTGCTAGTTGGTTTAAGGCATCTTTCCAACAATAAATGTCCTTATTTTTTAACGCCCTTGCCACCGTCACTACGAGAACAGGCAAGCCTCCACATTTTGCGGCCACTTTGTGTGCTATGCTATGCAAATTATCATCTTTAATGGCATCACCAACCATAACTTCAAATAAGCTCCAAGTTTCTTCTCCATTTAAAACTTCTAGCCTAAAATCCTTTTGAGTCTCCATATTTTGTAATGTATCTTGCTTTCTGGAAATTAGTAGTATTTTGCAACCCTCATGATTGATACGCTCAAACTTTCCCTTACTATGCACTTCAACAATATCTAAAGGAATTCCAATTTTCTCTAAATCAAAATTTTCCCAAATATCATCCAGAATGATAAGAACAGTTTGCTCCTTTTTTATTCTTTCACGCAATCGGCATGCTCTTACCAATAAAGTCTTTTCTTCAAACTGCAAGCCCAATTGTTCTGCAATCTCATCTTGAATTCTCTTGAGATCTGGAGTTTGGGTCACATCTGCCATAACCACAGCGTCAAACAACTTGTCATCCTTAACTTGCTTAGCAACTTCTTTCACTATAGTAGTCTTCCCCACACCACTTAAACCATAGACCCCTATTTTGCTTACTTTGGGATCTTTCAAAGCCCACACAATGTCATCCTTTATTCTATTCCTTGACACAAGCTTTTCACTTCCTCTTATGGTAGAAGCCATGCTGACTACATCTAGAGGAGGCAAGTACCCGATTCGATCAAACTTCCCCTTTGCATGCACTTGAGCAACATTTCTTGCCATTTTCTTCGCTTTTCTACTAAGTTGATGCCGTGATTTCAAGTCAGGAAAGGACCATCTGGAGCACCCCGCATTGGTACGGCGTGGATCTTCACTAAGTTTGTTTACTGCTTCGGTAATTTCATCCACTTCCTTCAACCAGTTTTGCACAACAAGTTCGATCTCTTTTCCACTTCTTCTTTCTACTTCAATATCCTGCTTAATATGCTCCTTTGCCCCATCTAACTCCTTAACTTGATCCTGTAGCTCATCAAAATTGTCTTTGTAGAAAATCAAATATCCCACTTGCCTTCCAATGGGTGCCACAGTATACTCTACTATTTTTGCAGCAATGGAAATGAGAATATCCATTGGTGCTTCCTGATTTGGCTGTGCAAGAAGAATATAGGACCAAGTCAGATTGAGAGGAGAAAATGAGAGAGAAAAATCAAAAGCAGAAATGATTGTAGAACAAAACAGAGTAGATGAACCACAAAACAGAGCTATGTAACAGAAATTCTAACGCAGATGGCAAAGCAATTTTGCAGCAAATTTTTGGAGAGAAAACATAAACTGGAATGAATTTAATGTGATTGAATAACCTTGCAAAGCTTAGTTTGTTTTTCTGGTCTTGCATGCACAGAGAAGCAGAAGAAGAGGGGGAGAGAGAGAACCCTTCTCTTTTGGTGAAAAAAATGAAATTTTACTTTTTAGTGAAAGTATTTTTTTTTACGAAGAATACTCATTTGTAAACTGAGTTATAAAAAACAATTTTTGAATGACATAATGGAATATATTGTTTACTGTTATGTGTATCAGAGTCCATAGACCATATATTTTCTGTTATTTAAAATAAGCAGAAAACATAAATATGGTAATAGCGTGCTTTAATTGCATAAGTCACATTTTTTTTTGGCTAATTAGTCCCTCATATAGATGAAATAGTTTTTAATTCAATTTTTCATAATTTTTTTTTCAATTTAGTCCTTCATATGTAGAATATTTTTTTCATTTATTCTCTTATAAAATTGCCATTTCAATTCAGGTCCTCACAAAAGAATTAGTTATCAATAATCTTTATGTTAGTGCTTTGTTAATGAAATTAACAATGTAATAAAATACAATTTAATTTTTAACAAGTTAGTAATCAGTCACCTTTATATTGACAGTGAATTGGCGTTGGTTTCAGTAAAAGTATATCCAAGAAAGGATGATATTAATTATAACTTTATTTGTGATCAAACTGAGAAATGTCTATTTATTAGTAGTCAAAAAATAGCTTATAACGTATGGGTCAGTCTAAATTTGTTTATTTATAAGCGGGCTTGAGTTCATGAGTTCATCATTTTAGACTTGGTTAAAAATGAAATTAAACTGGTTGGTCCATTTTTTAACTTATTTAATATGCAAAATTTTATTTTATTTTATCTTATTTAATATTCTATATCATTATATTTAATAAATATAATAATTTTACTAATAATTAAGGTTATTAGTAGAAGACTTAGACGACTATTCTATAAGATGTCAAATTGAGCAATATTTCATTTGTAGAAACTAAAATTATGTTTTAGTCTATTTTTTCAAGCATCAAATATGTTCGGTAAAATAGCTGTCCATGACTCTATTTCTATACCTAATTTTTATAAACCATTGGCATATGGAAAGTATTATAGCTTATAGGAGAGTTTTTAGGAAAAGCCTTTCTTCTTTGCTTAAAAAATCAGGTATTTAAAAGTGTCTCTTTCAAGAAACCTTTTTTTTTTCCTCCGCAAGATCGAGTTTTTAAGATTACAAATGTCCCGAAAGTGCTTAGTTCAAATTTACATGTTTCTTAAATTACTCTCTATAAATTTGAAACAGCTTTATATATATATATATATATATATATGTAAAAAGCTTCGGTGAGTTTTTGTCGCTGAAAAAATTAACATAATATCATCTTAAAAAAAATCTTTGATATTCATAATCTAACCTCTGCTACAACAGAGGATTTTCATTGGTGGTGATTTTTTTTGTTGTCACTTAAATTATTTTTTAGTGAGATATCTTAAACTTGAATCTCTATTTTCCCATATGAAAAGTTGAACACAATTTTTGATACGCTCCATTCTAAGTTGGGATTTAAAACAGTTGAATACGATATTGAGTCCACACTCAGGGCAAATGATGTTGCTAATTTTCTTCGAATTGGTGGGTCAAAACTTGTAAAAAGACGGTCATTTCATACTTCAAAATTCTATTAAAAAAAAAATGTAAAGAGCCTTGTACATAAAATATTGGCTACATTGGTAAGTAGAAAGAGAATATAAATAAGAATGAGATATTTTAATGTAAACGTATTAAAACATCATAATTTATTAAAAATAAAAGAGAAAATTTTTACTATTGAGTTTTTTTTAAAGGACAATTAAATAAATGAATCATTTTTTCTTTCATTGTTGCAAGATTTTTTATTAATGCAATGTCTAGGACCTGAAGAAGCAAGCATTTAATGTTCGGATTTCGTATCTTTACAAGAAAGGAAATATCCAGATTTAATACAAATAAAGTAGTGAGGAAAGATTTGCAACAGATATGAAACGCATTAATCAGCACAATGGTGCATTAAGACCATTAGCAATGCTGACATTAAGGCATCTCTAAATTTGATCCTCATGAAACTAATATTCCTCAAAAAGATGGGCTCCCAATCCTTTTTAAGAACTTCTCTCAATTAATAGTTGATATTCTAAATATAATCCCCACAACTCAACCCACATAGCCACCCCAGTAAATAAAAGTTTTTAAGTCCATCCCTGGTTCCCTTAGGAAGAGGCAGAAATGCTCTCCCTGAAAGAACATGGTCATGCATGTAACATGAAAAACATGTCTTCATATCCCAAAAATGTATGACATAAGAGATTCTCATCCTTTTATTACTACCATTCTCAAAGTTCCTTTGAAGTGCCACATTGCCGAGGTGGCACACCACTTCCTTCTACTAGAGAATCATCTTTAGTCAACGAGAACTCCAATGACATATGTAAGTCTTGTATTTAGTTAAAGATAAGAGTATCTTTTCTATTTTGTAATTATTTCTCTCCTAGTTTGTAGTTTATTTTTTATTTTTTGATAAAATTATTGATTTGACCTCTAAAAAATTACAATATTCTCAATTTAATTTTTAAAAAATTGAATGTTTTAATTTATTTCCTAAAAAATTCTATTTATCTCGAATTTTCCTTCTTAAATCACCAGATTTTTTGTTGCTAAATTTTTAAATCTTTTGTTGTCACAAGTCATTTTGAAAAAAAAAATGGATAGCATTAAAACAAATATAAAATTTCATAAACTTAATTGAGACATACAATTTTTAAAAAAAAATAAATTAAACTAATTATACTGTTTTAAGAATTAAATCAATAATTTCCACTTTCTTTTTCTGTTAACGTGGCAAGAAATGGGAATGAACATTCTATAAATATCAAGTCTGCATCATACAAAGTAAATTAATTAGTTATTAATACTACATTATTATATTAATTAATTATTAACATTCAATTATTATATTAATTGAATATTGAAATATTTGAACTTTGCAGTGGTTTAGTTAGATTGGCTACTAATCATTTATATTTAGCGACGGATTATTTAGAACAGCCGCTAAAGATTTACATTTAGCAGTGATTTACTTAAACCGCCACTAAAATTTTGCATTTAGTAGCATTTTCACTCTCTCCCTATTCTTGTTAAAGGCATTATAGCATTTATATAAAATTCATTTATATTTAATTTATATCTAAAGCTTACAGGCATACAAGAAAAAAAAAACCAGAAAGATATATAAATATATACATATATATATATATATATATATAATTTATATATATGAAAACACGCACATTCTTGTAAAGGACCTTACTAATTATCTTCCCCAAATGGGAATGAGAGGCGTTGTTGAATAGTTCTCCTTCCTCAGATCCCAGTAAAGTTCTGCTTTTAGATCCAAAAGAGAAAATAAGAAAAGAACTGCTTAATTATCATAAATTGGAAGTCGTAATTAAGTTTTAAGCCACAATTAGGGGTAAGCAAAAGAGAAAATAAGAAAAGAACTGCTTAATTATCATAAATTGGAAGTCGTAATTAAGTTTTAAGCCACAGGGGAAGGCAAAGGTCGAATTCAATTCAAGTTGACAATAAATCTCAACACGAACTGACTTCTAAATAGCAAGTTGGGTCGGGTCGAGTTCAGCCTTTTTATTAGAGATAGACCCGAGCCAACCCAATGGGCGATTTGGTTTGGGTCAGGTTCGCAGGTCACTCTTTCTTTTTTTTTTTTGTGTATTTTGCTTTTCTTTTTTCTTTTTGTGACCTAGCATGGCAGATTGGCAGTATAATACATACATAACAATTAATCCTTTAGCAAACATACATCGCCAGCTTTTTGTGATGAAAACCAGAGTGAAATAAAAAGAGGAAAAAGAAGAACGGTAATAATAAACTACAAGGAACTAAATCCAAATAAACATACAAAAAGTGATGGATATTTTCTTCATCATAAAGAAGAGCTTATAAAACTTACAAGAACAGCTTGTAGCAACACTGATAAATGTCTGGAACCAAAAATTTCGGGTTGAAAACAAAACCAGAAATTTCTGGATCTGGTTCATACGGACTAGATCCAAAAAAATTTTATTCATACGAATCGGTTCTAAGTCTGACGGAGGAGAGATTGAGAGAAGAGAGAGCGAGCAGGAGATACAAACAAAGATGAAGAGCTGACGCCTCACGGAGTGGGGTGAAGACGCCGAGAAGGATTGGTGGAACATGGCCGTGGAGGATGAGCACTGAGCAGAGTTAAGGAATCGAGTTTAACGGAGTGGAGGAGATGAAGATGGAGTGCCGAAGAGTGGAAATAGAGAACCAGAGTGCCAGAGAATGGAGACGGAGGAGAGATTGAGAGAATTGAGAAGAGATGAAGAGAAGTAGAAGAGGTGAAGACTTGAGTTTGAAACTGAGAGTGAGGACTGACCAAGCTAGGGCACTGGTAGCAAACATTACGGGGGAACCTTCTGTAGGAAAACTAATATACATACATACATATATATATATATGTCGGGTTACAAATTGAGTTAGATTGAAAAACTCAACCGGCCACTAGACTCGACCCGTTCATGGTCAAGTAAGAAAATTTTAATTCAACCCAACTTACAAATCTAACTCAATTGTATAAATTAAGTCGAGTTGAGCAGGCTGGCGAGTTGGCATCAACTTACAAATCTAACCCAATTGTGTAAATTAAGTCGAGTTGAGGCTGGCGAGTTGGCATCTCTAATCACAGTTGAATTGATCATAAATTTTAGATAAGGAAATAATTAATTATCAAAATATTAATGGAAGTATTATTAAATATGACACGAGTAGTAAATATTTGATTATTTTGGTAAATTAAAATGAATCTTTGCTATTATAGACAAATAATAAAAGAAGGAAAATTGAAAATAAAACTAAAATGTTGGATTTTATAATGAGTATATTGATAGACCAAGACTATTTTCCACCGCCAATTAATTATTTCTTGTTTAAACATATTATAGAATTCATATAAAACTAATTTAAGGCTTCTATTTAATTTATAAGAAAAGCTTATGAATACACAGAACAAAAAAGAAAAGAAATATATATATATATATATATATATACGCATAATTATAAAAGACCTTACCCTTTTTAATTAATTATCTTCCTGGAATGCGAATGAGAGGCGTTGTTGCTGTTCTCCTTCCTCAGTGTAATATCTCTTGTTTGGGTGGACAAGACAAAATAAGAAAAGAAACAACGTTAACACATCAAAATAACAAATAAGAATGAGATCAACTAATGAGGAGGCACAGTAATTTACCTTTTTCTTCAAGAAATGCAGAAACCTTTTTCTTCTCTCTTTTCTTCCTCTTTTTTTTTCTTTTTTTGGATTTTGTGTATACGATTGACAACAAAGAAACAAATTTTAATACAGACTAGAGTATACGAAAAAAGAGATCTATGAAACCATTTTTTTTTAATTTTTATGAATATATGATTGACAACAAAGCAACAGACCTTGATGCACAAGAATACTAAAAGAAAAACTGATGTAGTATAAAAAGCACCAAATTTTTTTTTTTGAATTTTATGCGTATACGATTGACAACAAACAACAAAGCAACAGACCTTGATGCACAAGAATACTAAAAGAAAAACTGATGTAGTATAAAAAGCACCAAATTTTTTTTTTTGAATTTTATGCGTATACGATTGACAACAAAGGAAAAATCTTTAATGCATAAACAGTACCAAAACAAGCTTCAAGAAAACAAACTTGAACAAAGAAAGAACACAGAACAGATGAACTCAGGATTGTGGAGCAAATGTAGAGAATTGGATCGAGGGAAAGAGCAAAAGTTAGAAGAGCAAAGTGCTTAAACTCAGACACAGGAAGCAATGAAGATGGGATAATGGAAGATGAAATAATTAAGATGTGGAGGAAAATTAAAATAATATGACAGAAACATATAGAAACAAACACTGAAGCTACATATGCATCCATATACGACAAAGACTTGGTTTTTTTAAAGAGCATTTGGTAAAATCCTAATATATAACACTTTTCAATTCTCGCTCTTATCCGAGCTAAGAAGCTGAAAACAAAAGCAATTGGTTTTGGTTAACAAGTGACATTATAATATTAGCAATTATTGCAACTCCATAAAAGTGAGAAAGTGATAGCATGACGCAACAAAGAAAATTAGAGGAAGCAACTTGGGAATTTCTATAATAAATACAGTGGAACATAATGAAACACTACACCTACGGCCTGAAGACTTAGTCTTCTTTTTTTATTTTTTTTTTCTGTCTGTCTGTCTAAAGATGTGTCTCTAAATATATCTATTATTTTTGTAGCTTATTCATTGATGAAACAAATCAAATCTTAATGTGTGTATTTATTTTTGTACAAATCGTTTTCTGCTAAGAAAACAGTAAAAGTTGTATATAAAACATTATAGAGAACAAATGATTTTAAATGCATGCTAATGTAATTCCTTTAATCCTCCGGTAGTACACACACACACACACATTTATATAATTTATAGTTATGGGGTATAAGAAAAAAAAAACAAAACAAAATACAGTTCATTAAGTGTAAAGGAGTCCTACAGGCACAAAGTATAGACCGTGTTGAAAATAAAAATTAGAATGAACTATGATTTTGATCTTAAAAAAACATTTAGTACCATTATTATTTAAAAAAATAATCATATTAGTTTAAACCTTATACCAGCATCATTCCCCCTGTCAACATTATAATACTTAATTAAACAAAAAATGTTGTTTATGCATAGTAAATGACATTATAATACTAGCAATTATTGCAACTCGACAAAGTGAGAGTATGATAACATATTTCGATACCACAACAAAGAACAATATTAAATGAAGCAACTTGGGAATTTGTAAAATTCATATGAAAGTGAAACATAAAGAAAGAGTACACCTACCGCGTTAAGACTGTGTGTTTCAATTTTAGGGGATTCCTCGAATTTTCTAAACAATTTTTATTATCATCTTGTTAATCTTCAAGGAAGTTTGAGAATATCTAGTAAGTAATGCCTCCCTCCCACGAGTGGCCCAAGTCACAGAGCTAGCACTCTCCTAAATCCCCTACTAGCTGGGTACATGCCATGGTGCGCCAAGGGCTACAGGTTGCTATAGCTTTATTTTTCTCAACAACTCTCCTCCTGACTAGAAATCAAATATAAATCCTTTACAGAAGTATCAAATCATCTCATATGCATGAGAAGTGCACAAGCCACCATTTTCGATAATTCCCATGATGCATCTCAATTTGGCAAGAAAACAATAGTTAACAATACCACAGTTTCAAATGTATATGTACAATATAAGTATGCATAGAACTATTCAAATATGAATAAAGAAGTAAATCCTGAAATGCATCATGTCCATTGAGAAAAACCATCATTCAGAAAATAATTTTATCTAATATCAGTGTTTCAATCACATTTCCGAAAGTCATAAACCAGCTCACAATTTCAGATAATTTTGCAACAATGTCAACAACTTCCTTTAAAATCGACATAAAAGCATGATCGAGGTATAATCACCCACAAATGGTAAACTATCATGACATGATTGTCACGGAAAAAAATGAAACCAAGAATACATTTCATATATATATATATATATATATATAGAAGATTTCCAAAATTATTAATGACAGTTATAGCTACACCATAGCAGTACTAGGGACTCTGTTTACGACTTTATCTTCCAACTTAAGAGACGATACTGCAACTAAACTCATTAGTCTAACCTTTAGAATTACCAAGAAAGGAGAGAAGGGAATTAAGAACTATCTACATGTCTGAGAAAACTGCTGTAACTCAAGAAATTCTTAAAGCAGCTGGGAAAACCCGAAAACAGTAATTCTCTCAGTTTGGCACCGCTGCGGCGGTGGTCGCCACTGCTGCAGCAACGTCTACAGCCAGTACACTGATCAAGACCACTGCAGACAGCGGCTGGTTTCACTGCTGCAGCTGCAATGAACAGATAAAGTAGAAGTCCAAAGCTCTGTTTCTCAGATTTTGCTTAGTTACATTTATTTTAGCAATCCAAATCAATCATATCCCATGCACACAGCACCCATACAGTAAAAATAGAAGTTCAGATTTCTTGTATATTCAGATAGCCATTTAAAATGTTTTTGGATTAATCCAATTATCATTTCTCTCTCTCGGTCAGCCTTTGTTTCGCATTATAACAGACCTTAAAATCACTTCCCAGCATTCATATAACTAGGATTATGTCCCTTGTTCACGTTAAATCAGAAGCAATATGAGTAATTATGCACATAACCTATCTAATCAATTAAAATCCCACGGCAAGTCTATTTGTGCTGCACTTTTTCTGGTTTGCTCGACGCTCTCAGCCAACACTCATTAATTAATACAAACTATCCCAAATTCTAATGCTCATCCTTCATATAATTAGATGTAATAACTTGACTAATAACATAGCAAAATCAGAGAAAGATTGCAACAAAATCCAACAACATTATAAGCTGCAATCAACTACTCAGAAGTGTATATCCATAATAATATTAATCATCCCAAACACAGTCAAAAGCAAGGGAAAATTGCAGAAAAAAAAAAATTTTAAACAGCCCACAATCCACGGTTCCAACATGCAGAAATCTCTATCCTTTTACTTGTCTGACAGCACAAAATTTACTACTCAAGACCAACCATTTAACCTGCAATTATTCCTTGTTCTCTTTTTACTAAAGTCTATTTAAATTCCTAGATTAATATATCGACCATCGGGTAGCTGTACGCACACATGCAGCTAAAGATTATGCAGAAAAAGTTGAAGCATATCAACAATTATTTCATGATTTTCTTCACGCAGATTTTCTTGTTATTTTCTTAACCTAACAACAGAAAATTTGGCCTTTTAAATGTAGCAATCTAGCACTAAAATGTATCTGAAATCCACTAACATTATTGAACTTAAACTTCTCAACATGAAGCACACACGTGCAATTTCGAAGAGGAGACATTTAGCTCGAGCATCGGTAAATTCTCGACTTACCCTCATCATTTCTGCTCTGTTCTGTTTTCCTCACTCGGGTTCTCCATCTCATCATCGACCTTCCTTTTCTTCTTTCCGGCCATAGTCCCAATGCTAACCCAAAAGTTTCTGATTAGAAGAAAAAATTTTCACTTCTTCAGTCAAAGACCACAGACAACCCGAAATCAGAGTGAAGGGAAGATTATGCAGGAAATACTTTGTTTCCCTCTCCTTACCCGTCGTGCAGCGTATCCCCCGTTCGTGTCATCGTTAACACCCGCTGGAGGGCCAATCCGCGGCACATTCGTCCACATGCAACCACCACGATGAACGGAGCAAGAGAAACCAGAAGCCACGGAGAGGGGGAGGTCGTACTGAGCTATACTGACTGAAGAAACTCGAACACATTGTTGAAGGGATCATTTGGTATGATGCTATAAAATTTAAAAAATTTTAGGCATATACTATCTTTCTCAAAAAATTTTACTAAATACTACAAAATATGTCAAATCAAACTTTTGTGCTGGTGGAACTCGGCCTGGCCAAGCTCCTAACAATAAATTTTTCTTTTAATTTTTGACAGAAGCTCGGCCTCCGTCAGGCCAAGCTTCTATCAGAAATTTTTGCTAACAGAAGCTTGATCTGACAGAGATCGAGCTTCTGGCAGACTTTTTTTCAGGAGGCCGAGCTTTTGTCAGAAATTTTTGTTAACAGAAGTTCGACCTGACAGAGATCGAGCTTCTGGCAGACTTTTTTCAGACGCGTGCTGCAGCTGTCACATCACATTGCAAATTGCATGCATGCAAATGTCTGCATGCATACACTGGGACTGATGTTATAAAATTTTGGTCTGTTGATAATTTATCTTTTCGTTTTAGTCCCTAGTTGCTTCCCCTATATAAGAATCACAACTCTCTTCACTTTTTTCACACACTCAGATCCTCTCTTCTCCCCTTTGTTCTACTTGTGAAAATTTTCCAGAAATTATTTCCTTCTCACAAGAAGTAGAGCTACATTCCAGATCAAAATCAAGGTTAGATCACTGTTGTGACTATGTTTTAATTATAACTTA
Source organism: Biancaea sappan (assembly GCA_037074585.1). Taxonomy (NCBI): domain Eukaryota; kingdom Viridiplantae; phylum Streptophyta; class Magnoliopsida; order Fabales; family Fabaceae; genus Biancaea; species Biancaea sappan. The sequence goes on along the minus strand of CM073495.1, from coordinate 13,802,253 downwards.
TATTTGTATTAATTGCGTTATTTATTGTTTGATGAGTAGTATGATTTATTTATATAAGTTGAGTTGTTTTATTTATTGATGATTTATGATTTTTTATAGTATGAGTGTAACTAAAACATGTTTTAAATAATTATATTGTTAGTTGTGTAATATAATATTATAGTTTGTAATAATCCTATTTTTTTATTGTGTCTAAAAGAATATTAGGTTATTTCATTTTTTAAACAGAAAATTTAAACATAAATAGAAAATTGTAAATTTGGTTTATAAATATGGTATAGGTAGAAAAAAAATATAATTTAAACAAAAAATCACATGCCACATAAAAAATGATATTAAGAACAAAAAATGAAAATTTAAATATTTTAAAGTATATGAAATATAAGAAAATAAAGAAATTCATAATTGGAATATATAGTTTTTTATTTATATAAGTAATGAAATTAGTGTAATATGAATAAGTGAATATCATTGAAATTTATAAATTTTTAAAAAGTTATTAGAAGGTAAGAGAAAAATGTATTTGAATAAATTTAAAAAGCAATTGTGTTAGTTGAAGATAGAAGAAACAGTTGGGTAAATCAAACTATATTTGAGAAAAATTTGAAAAAAAATCATTGACACTTTGCTTCTTTATTAGAATGTGTTAGGCAATTTTAATTGTGTTATTATATATATATATATATATATATATATATATATATATATATATAAGTTTATGAGTTTAAAAATTATATAAAATGAATTAAAATAATTTAAAATTGAAAAAAATTAATTTCGTAAAAAGTTGTATTACGCAACTAAATAATAATTGTAAACCCAAAAAAATTATATAAATATTAATTAGAAATACAAATTTAAAAATATATTTTCTTAAAATTATACAAAATATCTAACGCAATAAAAAAGATAAAGAACTATTATAAATTTGATTATTTCCAATTACAATTTTTGAGGTAAAATAAAGAGCTGTAGACTTTTTTTTTAATTTTAATGTGAAATACTAATTTTCTAAAACCAAAAATCTGTAATAGTAAAAAATTTTAAAATTGTAATTAGTATAATTTTTTTATTGTGTCTAAAAGAATATTAGGTTATTTTATTTTTTAAATAGAAAATTTAAACATAAATAGAAAATTGTAAATTTGGTTTATAAATATGGTATAGATAGAAAAAAAATATAATTTAAACAAAAAATCATATGCCACATAAAAAATGATATTAAGAACAAAAAATGAAAATTTAAATATTTTAAAGTATATGAAATATAAGAAAATAAAGAAATTCGTAATTGGAATATATAGTTTTTTATTTATATAAGTAATGAAATTAGTGTAATGTGCATAAGTGAATATCATTGATATTTATAAATTTTTAAAAAGTTATTAGAAGGTAAGAGAAAAATGTATTTGAATAAATTTAAAAAGCAATTGTGTTAGTTGAAGATAGAAGAAATAATTGGGTAAATCAAACTATATTTGAGAAAAATTTGAAAAAAAATCATTGACACTTTGCTTCTTTATTAGATTGTGTTAGGCAATTTTAATTGTGTTATATATATATATATATATATATATATATATATATATATATATATATGAGTTTAAAAAATTATATAAAATGATTTAAAATGATTTAAAATTGACAAAAATTAATTTGATAAAAAAGTTGTATTAGAAACCCAATTAAATAATAATTGTAAACCCAAAAAATTATATAAATATTAATTAGAAATAAAAATTTGAAAATATATTTTCTTAAAATTATACAAAATATCTAATGCAATAAAAAAGATAAAGAACTATTATAAATTAGATTATTTCCAATTACAATTTTTGAGGTAAAATAAAGAGCTGTAGACTTTTTTTTTTAAAATTTTAAGATGAAATACTAATTTTCTAAAACCAAAAATCCGTAATAGTAAAAAATTTTAAAATTGTAATTAGAAATTTTTGTGTTAATTTCTATTAATTATTTTTTGAATAAATTAATATTTGTTACTTCTTACTTATTCTATAGTTAGTCAAGATGAGTTCAGAAATAAACGTATATATTTATGTCAACGAAAAGAATGTTAAGCGTGATCAGGGGGCTACAGTTATATCTGATATTTATGGTATGATGACACTTGATGATTTGAATATCACCCTCGATGAATTAAAAAGTAAGATTCACAAGAATTTAGATCTCTCCCCAGATGAATCAGTGGATAAAATATTCTTTAGGAATTTCTTTCAAGGAGAGTATAGGAATACAGTTAGAACAATGATGAACAAAATGTTAAAGTCTCAAGCTGAGTATCTCAAGCTGCTGGTCAAAATTTCAAGTTATCAGATAAATCTTAATACCGAAGTCGATACATCACAAGTCATCGTTCCTTATGATATTTTATCGCAGCCCCCCAGCCAAGGAATATTCAGTAGTCTATTGCTAGCAGATGATGATGAACCAGTGCCAAAACTAAATGATACTCCTTCATCTCTCCGACTATGCATGTATGACTTTACTGACAAAGAGCAGTGTTTTGGTAATTTAGCTGACAGCATTGACAATGACGGTGATGATGTTGCAGATGATCGTGGCAGGCATAACGAGGGAGTTTTAGTCCCTCCCATCAGTGAGTATCGAGAGCCTGCACACAATTTTTTAACAAGCCTTCCAGAGGATGAGTCAATGGATGACGAAGAACCTGGTAGTTCAACAATAAACGATACTGGTCTTTATGCTGGGAGGTGGTTCGATGACAAACTGAAATTGTGAGAAGTGATAAAAGAATATCATATCTTGAATCACTTGACTTATAGAGTGGAGCACCAAAGTAAAAATGTTAAATTGTATGTGTGCCCAAAAAAAGATGAAGGTTGTGGGGGGAAACTTAGGGCAACTCAAAAGATGTTTCGTAGTTATTGGCAGATTACAATTTATCCAGGTCCCCATACTTGTCTAAAGGCATCGCTACACCAGGATCACCCAAAATTAGATGTAAATGTTATAGCCATGCATATTATGGAGTTGGTGGAAGACAAAGCAGAGATCCCCGTTAGTTAAGTAATCGCACATATTCGTTCCAAATTTGGTTATAAAATTTCTTACTAGAAAGGTTGGTTTGTGAAGTGGAAGGCCATCGGCGAGGCATATGGGGACTGAGAGCAATCATATACAGATATACCTCAATTTTTTGCAGCAATCCAACAAGCGATGCCAGGTTCTATGGTAGAATGGCGTACTGACCCATTACCTGCTGACAAAGATGGTCACCCACAATGCAAGTTTGTGCGAGTATTTTGATCCTTTAAACCTTGCATAGATGCCTTGGCTCACTTGAAACATTTTTGTACGACAAGTACAAAGGAACCTTAATGATAGCTTCATCTCAAGATGGTAACAACAAAGTGTTGCCTATTGCATTTGCGCAGGTTGAACAGGAAAATGATGAATCTTGGTCATGATTTCTTCAAATTCTGAAGGAACAGCTTGTAGGCAATCGAGACATAACCTTGATCTTTGATCGGCATCACGGACTTGTAACCGGTGCGCCTCGACAGGCTGGACCCACATGTGCTGTCTAAGACACTTGACTAGTAATGTCTGCACCACATTGGGTTCAAAATGGCTATCCAAGAAGCTCGTGCATGTCGGTATGTCTTTGTTGAAATTTCTATTATTTCAATTCACACTTGAATCGTTGACTAACATTGTGTTATTGTAATTAGGATATTCATACGATCCTCAAGAGGTGCTCAACGATGTGGCTGAAATGCTTGGCTCGCAGGAAAATTCAAATAGGGATGTTGGAACATGGCTAAACAGAATGAGCGTTGCCCAATGGGCATGAGCATATGATACTACAGGTCGTCGATGGGGTCATATGACGACGAATTTAGCTGAGTCCATGAACAACGTCTTCAAAGACGTTAGACATCTTCCCATTATAGGGTTAGTGAAGGCCACATTGTACAAGCTAAATACTTACTTTCAGAACAATTTGCTGACATTGGCCGCACAAATAAATATGCATGAGATATTCTCAGAGGTCGTGCAAAAGAAACTTGTGGAATATAAAGTCAAAGCATGTTCAATGTCTGTGCGCATGTTTAATAGGGCGGCAGGTATTTTTGAAGTGGAGGAGCCATACAACCATTCAACAAGTCGTCAAGGCCATATTTATAGAGTAAATGTTATTAATGATCGTAACTGTGATTGTGGCATGTTTCAAATTTGGCATTTTCCATGCCCACATGTTCTAGCAGCTTGTACGTATGGAAAACTGAATCATAATCATTTCGTAGACCATGTATATCATCTTGAAACAATGAAAATGGCTTACAGTTCACCTTGGTTCCCTGTTGGTGGGCCAAATCATTGGCCATTGGCTCAAGGTCCACGATTAATACCTGATCCATCCCTTATTAGAGGCAAAAGTCGACCAAGATCATCACGCCTATACATGGACATGGACTATATGCGGCGTCGGCAGCCATCACGTTGTGGCTTATGTAGACAATATCGATCAAGTTGTCCACAATAGCATCAACCCTAGAATAGCTTTGTAAAACTTCTGCTCTGTTTGTAATAAATATTGTTGTTACTTATGTTATATCTCTCAAGTGTACTTATCTTTTGTTAATAATCTTCCACTTATTTAATTATTAGTTTGCTTACACATATAAGTATACATTAATTATTAGTTTGCTTAAAAAATAAATTTAATTATATATTTTTGATAATTAAACTTTTCAATTTTTTAATTAATTATTTTTATAACATTGTTGTTTTTAAATAAAAAATAAATTCATTTATAAATTTTTGATAATTAAACTTTTCAATTTTTTAATTAATTATTTTTTATAACATTGTTGTTTTTCAATAAAAAATAAATTCATTTATAAATTTTTGATAATTAAACTTTTCAATTTTTTAATTAATTATTTTTTATACACATTGTTTTTTAATAAAAATAAATTCATTTACAAATTTTTGAAAATTAAACTTTTCAATGTTTTAATTAATTATTTTTTATACACATTGTTTTTTAATAAAAATAAATTCGTTTAGAAATTTTTGAAAATTAAAATTTTCAATTTTTTAATTAATTATTTTTTATACACATTGTTTTTTTAAAAAATAAATTCATTTACAAATTTTTGAAAATTAAACTTTTCAATTTTTTAATTAATTATTTTTTATACACATTGTTTTTTAATACAATTTCTTCATTTACAAATTTTTGAAAATTAAACTTTTCAATTTTTTATTAATTATTTTTTATACACATTGTTTTTTAATAAAAATAAATTCATTTACAAATTTTTGAAAATTAAACTTTTCAATTTTTTTAATTAATTATTTTTTATACACATTTTTTTAATACAATTTTTTAAATTGTTTTTTTTTCCCAACACAGAACTCGCCCTATGTTAGGCCGAGTTTCTGAAAAATCTGACACAGACCGAGCTTTTGACAGTCAGAACCTCGACCTGACACAAGTCGAGTTCGCAGTCAAAAAAGCTGCCAATTCACGTGAACCCAGCTACATGTGAGAGAGAGAGGCTACGGGAGTGAGGCAGGCATCCGCATGGAGACTCCTCTATAAATATAGATGAGATTCAGATGAAGAAAGATGGAAGAGAAGTGGAGAGGAAAAGTAGAGAGTAGAAGAAGAGAACTGGAGATTTGAGTGAAAAAAATCTGGAAAAAATTTGTTTCATAGTTATAATATTATAAGGTTAGATCATTGTATTTTAATTTTTTATATTACATTGTTATGTTTAATTTTTTATTAGGTTATTTTTATTTTTTTCTTTTGTTATCAGATGGCTGATCCCAGACGAGTTGTTGTTCCAGGTCCTGACAATGACTCACTTTTGTATTTACAAAATCGTCAAATCTCTCAAGACATTTGGGTAAACAAGGTTAGTCAATAATAAAATTTAAATTTTTTATTTATTAATATGACTCATTTTTATCATTTAAATTATATTTTGTTATTGGTTATATGTAATTTATTTGTCATTATTGTTAAATAGAAAAATATTTTTCATTTAAATTAAAATTTGTTATTGATTTTATTTAATTTCTTTGTCCACTTTATTGTTAAATAAAAAAATATTTTTCATTTAAATTAAAATTTTTTATTGGTTTTATTTAATTTCTTTGTCATTATTGTTAAATAGAAAAATTGTTTTTCATTTAAATTAAAATTTATTATTGGTTTTATTTAATTTCTTTGTCATTATTGTTAAATAGAAAAATTGTTTTTCATTTAAATTAAAATTTGTTATTGGTTTTATTTAATTTCTTTGTCCATAAATAGAAAAAATGTTTTTCATTTAAATTAAAATTTGTTATTGGTTTTATTGAATTTCTTTGTCCACTTTATTGTTGAATAGAAAATATGTTTATCATTTAAATTAAAATTTTTTATTGGTTTTATTTAATTTCTTTGTCATTATTGTTAAATAGAAAAATTGTTTTTCATTTAAATTAAAATTTGTTATTGGTTTTATTTAATTTCTTTGTCATTATTGTTAAATAGAAAAATTGTTTTTCATTTAAATTAAAATTTATTATTGGTTTTTATTTAATTTCTTTGTCCATTTTATTGTTAAATAGAAAAAAAAAATTTCATTTAAATTAAAATTTATTATTGGTTTTATTTAATTTCTTTGTCCACTTTATTGTTTTATAGAAAATATGTTTATCATTTAAATTAAAATTTGTCATTGGTTTTATTTAATTTCTTTGTCATTATTGTCAAATAGAAAAATTGTTTTTCATTTAAATTAAAATTTGTTATTAGTTTTATTTAATTTCTTTGTCATTATTGTTAAATAGAAAAATTGTTTTTCATTTAAATTAAAATTTGTATTGGTTTTATTTAATTTCTTTGTCCACTTTATTGTTAAATAGAAAAAATGTTTTTCATTTAAATTAAAATTTGTTATTGGTTTTATTTAATTTCTTTGTCCACTTTATTGTTAAATAGAAAAAATATTTTTCATTTAAATTAGGATTTGTTATTGGTTTTATTTAATTTCTTTGTCCACTTTATTGTTAAATAAAAAAATTGTTTTTCATTTAAATTAAAATTTGTTATTGTTTTTATTTAATTTCTTTGTCATTATCGTTAAATAGAAAAAATGTTTTTCATTTAAATTAAAATTTTTTATTGATTTTATTTAATTTCTTTGTCCACTTTATTGTTAAATAGAAAAAATGTTTTTCATTTAAATTAAAACTTGTTATTGGTTTTATTTAATTTCTTTGTCCACTTATTGAATAGAAAATATTATTCGATAGAAAATATGTTTATTATTTCAATTAAAATTTCAGAGAGATCATGTTTTATGGTTACGTAAATGTATACTTGTTGATGGTTACCCACCATTACCGATCGTCTAACATTTACACACTACTGGTTTCTACGGTGTGGCATGTTTAGATAAATTTGAGCATAATCTGTCTCTTGTCTCAACACTCGTTGAATGATGGCGACCTGAGACACAAACTTTCCACACCACGAAGGGGGAAGCCACAATAACTTTGTAGGATGTGGTGATTCAGCTTGGTCTCTCTTGTAGTAGCAGACCAGTTACAGGTTTGGCCTCCATGGACTGGTCGGAATTATGTAGGTGACTTCTTGGTGTTGCCCCACCACCAAACAAACTAGACGACCAAAGATTAAGTATGAACTGCTTGGCAAAGAACTTTCACCATTTATCGAAAGATGCCACGCTTGAATAAGTTGTATATTTTACTCGTGCGTATATTTTACGCCTGATTAGGGGTACATGATGTCAGATAAATCTTGCACAAGAGTGTATCTCATGTATCTGTCGTTCCTCGAAGATTTCAATAACTGTGGGCAATATAGTTGGGGATCAGCAGTATTGGCTCATTTATATAGAGAGCTTTGCATGGCAACGGACCCTAAATAGAAGGAAATTGGGGGTTGCCTCACTCTGATACACGTTTGGGTATGGGACAGATTCCCGCGGTTAGCTCCATTAACACACCCTGCCCACGATGAAAATTTACAAAATTACCCTCTGCCCCCACCATTAGGATGTCGGTATGTGTATTACTTATCTAAATTTGAAGTTCATCAAATATTATTTACGATTTTGAACTAATATAATTGTCAACTTGCAGTTGGAGGGGTGCCAAGGACTCCATTGGGCCACATAAAGAAGCCTTGAAACATTTTAGACTTCTATTAGATAGGATGACTGATGATGAGATATCCTACTTAAACTACTGTTTTTCAAATACCAAGTTACTGTATTTGTTTATTAATCTAACATTTAATTTCCATAGATCATTTGGTGTCCATACAATGGGGAAGTTTTCAAGAGGATTCCACCTTATTGCTTAGCTGACTACACAGTATGGCGTGCCTATGTACCAATAATTTGTTTTCATATTGTCGAGTGGCATCATCCAGATCGCGTGCTTCGCCAGTTTGGTGGAGATCAGTCGATTCCTGAGCCACTAATCAATCTTGGCTGCCATCACACATTGCAGATGACTAGAAAATCTGCTGAGAATTGGGCGGTGGTACATAGTCAGTTTATTAACCAATGGGCTGAGTGGGCTCAACGAGTGATCCAGATCGAGCGTCCTTCACTTACCCTGGAGCATAACTCAGAGTATATATGTTGGTATTGGAAGCATACTCGGTGATGGATTGATCCTCAAAGCGGTGCTGAGGGTTATACGGTAAATCTCAGTTCCATATTTGTTTTAATTATAATTACAGCTTATCAGCTCTGTTTTAATTTTTTTTTACTGTTTTCTATATGCTGACGTGGCATGGTCTTTGTATAGACTAGCTGATGAGGATGTGAGACCTGATAGTTTGGCTGAGAGAATTAAGCTTGGCGCTATGAATATTATCAATGCTATGGGTGAACAAAGAGAAATTAGAATCAACCACCCAGCTCCACCTGCTCAGGTTTTTCCTACAGTCATACCAGAGGAGGTACCAGGAAAATGTTCTCGATGCCTTATCGCATCAAGGGAACCTATTCCCTACAATGCATGCTACGATCATGGTGCATCCATGCCATTTGAAAGTGTATCGACTTCATCTTACTATTCGACTCAACCGGATGTAGGTTACAGTGGCGCCGGTCTATCTTTTACACATACAGGAGGCTTCTATTCTCTATTTTCTGCCGACTGTTATACGCCAATATCAGTATCGTATAATCTAGATTTTTTTTATCTCTTTTTCCATCGCTTATACCACATAATGCGGAGTTTGGAATGTAGTTCTTCACTCCAGATAACCCAATCCCAATAGTTCAATCCCCGATATTAGATTTAATTGTTCAACCGACTGAGACTTCTACAGTAGGAGAACAGCAAGACGAAGAGTCAGAAAATGACAAAGAAGTAGAAGAAGATGAAGAAGAAGAAGAAGAAGATGATGATGATGATGATGAACAAGCTGAAGAAGAAAAACTCGAGCAACGTCGACGGTCAAAACGACCTGTTACACAGACTCGTTGTGGCATTGAAAGTCATTTTAATTAGATTCTATTATCATCTGCTGTATATTTAAGCATGCGAATTTTAATTTTAGTTTATATTATTTAAATTAATCTAATATAAATTTTCTCTTTTCTTCTTATATAATTCTAATTTAGTCAATCAAATTGTAAAACATTATTTAATTTTTAGAATTAAATGAAAAACCAAACAACTAATCATACAAATTTGATTAAATTATTTTTATATATTATACAAAATTAATTTTTAATTTTCTAATAACTTAAAATTATTGTTTCGAAAAAAAAATTTAAAGAAGCTCGGCCTCTTTGAGGCCGAGCTTCTGTCAAAAATGATTAAAAAAAACCATAGGGAGTTTGGCTGACACAGGCCGAGCTCCAAAAGAATAAAATCGTGATATGACAGATTTTGTAGTATTGGACTAAATTTTTTGAGAAAGATAGTATTAACCTAAATTTTTTTAAATTTCATAGCATTGGGACAAATGACTCTTGTTGAAGCCTCTAGAATTTTCAAAAGTGAGATGGTGAAATTATAGGATGCCATGTGTTAGCCCATATATTTCTTGGCTGAAATTACATAGCATTCCTTCCCCATAAAATTTAGTTCACTTGTGAATTTTTCCTTAAATTTTCAAATTTAGCCCAAAAGACAAAAACCTTTCTGTTATTTCCATTTTGCAAATAGCCCCTTTATACTTAGTGCTGTGCAAAAAAATTATGGACCACGTTTCACATTAAGACTGCCTGTAAATGGACAATAAACTGTCCAATTAGTTTAGATTTACAGGCCAAACGGACCAGCCTGCAAGGCCTTTTTTTATTTTTATTATTTTTAAAAAATATATTATTTAGTATAAATAATTTCACTTTATCACATTTTTATATTGTATACCCTTATATTCAATAAATATAGTAACTTTAGATATAAAAACTTTTTAATTTTGTAAAAAAAATATAGAATTTTCAAATTTAAATATAGTATAGTTTAAATATAGAATTTTCAGTCCTTGAATTTCTTTTATGCTCCACAACTTAGCCCCTTATGAGCTCATAAGAAAATTTCATACAAGTCGCTTATAATTTCTAAAAAAATATCCAATTCACTACTATATAACCCAAAGTCCTTCATTAACTCTACAATTAAAAGAGAGAATTTTTTCCACGTAATTAAATTTTCCTATAAGCTTTTACATTAGCTTTAAATTTTGAAAGAAAATATAAAAAATTAAAGTTATTGGTTATTTAAAAATATTAAAGAAGTGATATTTTATATGTATAAATATTATTTTAATAAAAAATTATTGTTTACTTAAAAATTAAAAAATTATATTATTTTAATATAAAAATCTAAAAATATATATTAAAAAAAGTGGCCCGCGGCTGAGACTGATGGTCTTAGTCTCCAAAAATAGGCCCATTCAGTTATTGGCCAGTGATGAGCCGATTCGGTTTGGTCATGGCCACCCCATTTAACAATACTATTTGTACCTCAATATTTAGCTTCCAAAATTTGTAAATCAGTCCTTGAATTTCCTTTATGTTCCACAACATAGCCCTTTATGAGCTCATTAGAAAATTTCATATAAGTCCTTTATAATTTCTAAAAAAAAATATCCAATTTTCTACTATATAACCCAAAGTCCTTCATTAACCCTATAATTAAAAGAGAAAATTTTTTCCATGTAATTAAATTTTCCTACAAGCTTCTAGATTAGCTTTAAATATTCGAATGAATCATTGAAGTGTTACAGGTTGGCTCTCTCTTATATTTAACTACTAGTAGACTTGATATTGTGTTCAATGAATGTCTTTGTGCAAGATTTCTAGCTCAATGTATGACTAATCATGATATCTTTTCATGTTATCCTAGCCTCAACTTCTAGTGTATTAATTGTCTCAAAACATCTAAAGAAATATTGTGTCTGATTTTTATCACCATCCTGTTATCAACTTTGAATGATACACGTTAGAATCGACCCTCAATATAATCCCATTCGAGAAAACATAGACCAAAAGTGCCCCACTTCGAATCATCCTATTTTTTTAAAAAAAAATAATTAGCACACCACATCATAAATTTAAATATTAATAATAATAAATTTTTAAATCAATGTAAATTAATACGTAACTAAGAAAACACAACTTTACAAATTATAAATTGCTTATTCACAACTAGATTCAAATGTAATAAATATATCTAAAATTAGTCCTCTTTCATGTAATTGATTAATTTGAAATAACAAAAAAATTCAACATTAATCATATTTCTATTAATTAATATAAAAATAAGAAATAATAAGATAAATTATAAATAATATAATTAACAAAAAAATTATCATTAAGAAAATTGTAATAATTTAACATAAAATTTTATTAACAATTATGTAAAATGTTTAATTAATAATTAACTAAGTTATAATAAATAAGAAATGATAAGTTAAGACAAATGACTAGATCATAAATAAGATAAGAAATGATTATTTTATAAATAATAAAATCATAAAATTACTTCATAAATATATCTAAAATTAGTCCTCTTTAATATAAATGACTATTTTGTGATAACAAAAAGATTTCACATTCATCATATTTCTATATTAATTAACATAAAATAAAAAATAATAAGATAAATTATAATAAAATTAACATACAAACAATTAACATTTAGAAGATTGTAATAATTAATATAAAAATTATATTACATATTATGTAAAAGATAATTAATAATAAACTGAGAAATAACTAAATCATAAAAAATTATAATAACATATAAATCAATTACTGATTATGTGAGAAATAACAAAATTGTAATAGCATATAAATAACAAAATTATAATAACATATAAATAATAAAATTGCAACAGATAAAAAAATTACCTTAATTTTATTTGTCTGTGGTTGGAGCAAATAAGAATGGGAGAAAATGAAGAAGGAAGCTTGTGAGGGGAAAGAAGAGGAGGGAATTGGATGAAGTGAGAATGGAAGAAAGGAGTGAAGAGAGAAAAAATGATTGGGGGAAAATGGAGGAGGGCCAATAGAGAAAAAGAAGATAAAGGAAGGATCCAATCAAACGGTCAAAGGCTTAGGGCATGTGTCGTGTTTGGGACATAGGTCGTCCCTAACAAGGGTGACACTCTGACGCATTGTGTCGCTCCTAACAAGGGTGACACGCTCGCCAAACAAATTAAGTCACAGTAACAGTCAATGTTTTTAGAATTAGTTTGGTCATTGACCTAGGCTAGCCTACGGGTCATTTGGTTACTAGTTCAATCGATGGGTCACCGGATCAATTGCTAACCAGATAAATAAATTAAAAAATTAAAAATTATATATATACTTGTTAGCAATTTGGCAAGTGTACCAGTCGCACAAGTAATATAGTAATAAATGAGTAAGAGTATTGTTTCCACAAGAACTAGCTAACTAACTACTCAAGAAACTCAAACGTATTAGTCAGATAAACCAATTTGGATCAAAGGTCGCTCTAATTGAAAATTGAAAGGTAAAATGCAAAAGACAAATATTTTTTTATACTATTTTCGCCAATTAACAACAAACACACATGCAAATTTGGATGAAATTAACTTAATAAATGACCTAGTGCTACTGATCCCCCTATCCTATCCTAAGAATTGTTAACTCTCCCTAGCACTTGTAATTCTAATTAATTATACACTTTAATCTTAGGTTTTCTAATAGCTTAAAATGATTCTCCCAAACTTAAATTAAACTACTCAACTCTACATAAAGCTGACTAAGCATTATCCTAATTTGATTAAGTTAGGCTAACTAATATTTCTATTAATTAACAAGCAAAAACCTCTAAGGTTCAACCACTCGCCCTAATCACTCGATGTTCTACAAACATCTCCCTCACCAAAGTTTGATGAAAGCAACAACCAAGCAATAAAATGATCAATTTTAAAGCAAGTATAATAGAAATGCATTTATTGAATAAAAATCACAAGTTTAGAGAGAAAATAACTCCTAATCAGATATTAGGTTTATAGTACCCCTAGATGGGAAAATTAGCTGCTCATAGCTCTAGAACAACAGAAAACAACAAAAAATCTAATAAACTTCATGAAACCGAGGTTGAGTTGGAAAGAATCAGGCTTGACAAGCTTTAGAGATGGATTCCTCTTCTTCCTTTAGCAGAAACGGCGCCCTCCCTTGTGTCTCGAACTCAGGATGACCTAAAAATGATGCCTTTTTGGTATTTAAACCTCTAGCAGGAAACTGTAGAAATCATTTTGTTGCTACAGCGACACCATCTCGCTGTTATAGTGGTAAATTTTCATTTAAAATCTAGGAGTCCATCGTTCACTACTATAGCAGTACAGGCCCACCATTATAGCAGTGAGAGGCAGAGAGATAGGCTCCTAAGACTTCTGGTTCTAGAGGTCACTGCTATAGCGGCACTGGTCCACTGCGATAGCGGTGAGAGGTAGAGAAAGATGTGTTGCAATCTTTAGCTCCAATAGCAGCCGCTATAGCGACATAGATCCACCGCTAGCAGTGGATGGCAGAAGACCAAGCTTCAGAGCTTTAGAAATGCAGCATTTGCATAGGTAACTTCTCAGCAACTCAACCTAAACCAAAGAGAAATAACACCATTAAATCGCAGGTTAGAGACATGAAATACTCAAACTAACATAAAATCTACAAAAACCTAAAATAAACTAAAACATTCAGGACATGGGTAAATATTCACAAGCCAATGCAAGAATGAGGCGGTGGATGGCAAAAGACCAAGCTTCAGAGATTCAAAAATGCAGCATTTGCATAGGTAACCTTCTCAGCAACTCAACCTAAACCAAAAGAGAAATAACACTATTAAATCACAAGTTAGAGACATGAAATTTCTTGAACTAACAGAAAATATACAAAAACCTAAAATAAACTAAAACATTCAGAACATGGGTAAATATTCACAAGCCAATGCAAGAATGAGACCAAAAGAGAGGGTATTTAGCACCAAAATGGTGCTAAATTCAGAACTTAACAATACTTATATTTGTTTACAAATAAATTTAAAACTAAGTAACATAAATAATTTATATGTAAATTTCACACTTTAAAGTCTTAAAATTATGCTCTCATTTTTTATTTTCAAAATATATAAATTTTAAAATTATAAAACATAGTGATTAAGTGAAAGAGAGTGAAATAAAAAAGAGAGAAGAAAAAAAGTGAATGAATGGCAGGATGAAGATGGCTTGAAGGGATAACGTGCTATAGAAATTAAGTGAGGGAATAATTTTTTTTGTAAACAAAAATTATTATTTTTCTTTTTGTTTTGAAAAAATATTATTATATATTTATATTATAAATATAAATGATATTTTCCATCATTTTCATCTCACAATACTAGTCTTGTAGGCTACTTCTCAATTAATTATCACTTTGCCAAATGCATACATTGCACTGGGCAATTAGTTCCTCTTCAAGAGTGGGTCCCTATTTGGCTTCTTCTTTACAAAATACTCCCTTCCCTTCTTCCCCATCAAGAGGTTCAGTTACCAACGGCTCTTGCATTCCACTTCTTCTTTTTCTTCTCTCAATTCTTTCTTCTTCTTCTTTTTCTCTCAAAACATAAACACTCTTGATGAAAGAGGATGATCGGTGAAATTTGACATATGACCAATAGTCGTGACGAACGATTGACAATAGCTTTGACGGATGGCAGTTTGACGATAACAAATGACTCACAACAGCTTGAATGGCGTCATTGGATCTTCTTCTTCTTCTTCTTCTTTTTCTAAGGTTTGGGTCAAGCAGGTTAGCCCAATCATTAGGTTGCTTGCATGTCGGTCAAAATGATTGACCTGGATCAGTTCTGTCCTAGGTCACCAAGTTGACTCGCTCGGTCGATCTAGGTCCAAAAGCTATGGTAAAAGTAACCTAGTTTGAAAATTAAAAAAATTTTAAAAAAAAAAGGGATGCAAGGTAAAGGTGGGACCAACAGTGAAAAAGTCTATTTCTATATTGTCTTTCCCCATATTATATAATATATATAATGCCCACTTTGCTATATTCTCACTCAAATTCATTATTTCATTCCCTACCCAGCTACGTACATACCCTTCCACCATACGATGCAATGGGAAAAAGAAAAAAAATTCAAAATCTAAAACATGAAAATGTTGCAATTAAAATGAATTAAAAGATAAACTTGGATTAGATTGAAATGGAAATATGAAGGATGGTGTATCAAATTCCACTGGAAGGAAACTATACATAAAGGGATCCTTTTCGAGCAGGATGAACTTCAAATACAACATACAGCATAATCAATCCCTTATTCCCCAACCCGTATTATTTACTTAGTATCAACACCCAAAACAGAAAGTACTAATAACAACAAAATGGCAATCTCAATGATAACGGAAATCCTCATGCAATGAGTAGTACAAACATAGTTATATCACATAATCACATGTCTAAGCGGGTTTATTCTTCACGTGCTTCTCTCTACCTAATTCCTTTGCTTCATTCCTTTCGTGCATTTCAGAAGTCTCCTCGTAATTGTTTGACTTTTCCATTATATCATTATTAGCTTCCATAGTTTCCACATCAGCTACCACAGCATCCACATCATCAGACTTTCTATTCTCTGTATCAATACCATCCCCTTTAAAAATGACCTTGTCCTCATAGTCAGAGTCAGGAAAAATTTCTTTTAACATAGTAAACTCTTCCTAAGTGGCTTCATCTCTGTCCATTCCACTTCATTTGACAAGAACCATCAAAACGTACTTGTCCTCTCTTTGCACCTATTTTTGAGCCACAATAGCAACTGGTTCGACCATTTTAATTTCCACTATTTCAGGTGTTTTTCCCTGCAATGAGGATGGTTCTCCATAGTACTATTTTAGCAAAGATACATGGAACACAGAATGAATCTTGCTATTAGATTGCAGTTCAAGTCTATAAGCCACAGACCCAATCTTTTCAACAATTTCAAAGGGTCCATAATACCTCTTCGAAATTTTGAAGTTTAATCGCTTAGCCACTGACCTTGTCACGCCCTAATTCTAGAAGCATGACCAACACGGCGATAGGATCCTTACCACTACCGTAAGTCTGAACTCACAAATACTTAGGCAACATAATCAAAATAATAATTAAGGAAGCCTTCACACATCCATTACACATAATACCTATGAGTTCTATCTTCTACAGAGTGACACAAGGAGCCCAGACATACCTGATTAACGTCAATCTAAATCCAAAGAGGAATTGATGACACAAAAGCTTTGCTACTCCTCAAACGGAGTCCAACCAACTAACAAATCTTGCAAAGGCACGAGGAAAAGGGTGAGTATGAAAATACTCAGTGAGGAATTAACTATACTAAACATACTACCACCACGTGCTGCTCACAAGGATGGGCACGAAATATAATGTCCCTTTCACCAACACTAGGACCAGGCCCCGTTCCAAACAACCTACATAGTCAAGTGAATAAATCTTATCATATCCACACAATTATCATAAGATCATACATTACAAGGAAAATACAAAATGTATACCATCACATGACCTAATCACACAACATTAACGCGCAACATCAAGTGATCTTACGATAAAAAAGTCTTTCCATGATCACCACATTTAACTAAATAAATTTAAAACCTCCATATAAAGTATACATTAGATGCATGACCATTTAAATCAATATAATTCCAATATACATAGTATGTCCACCATTCTAGGACAAAAGCTATGAATAATTAATTTAGGTCTCGTCTACTGTTCAAGGACAAAGACTATAAATAACTTAAATGAGGTTTTGTCTACAGTTGCAAGACAGAGACTATAAATAATTTAATGAAGTCTCATCTACCGTTCCAGGACAAAGACTATAAATAAGTTAAATAAGGTCTCGTCTACCATTTCAAGACAAAGACTATGAATAATTTAAATGAGGTCTCGTTCACCGTTCTAGGACATAGACTATGAATAATTTAATGAAGTCTCATCCACTATTCCAGTATAAAGACTATGAACAATTTAATGAAGTCACATCTACCATTTCAGGACAAAGACTATGAATAATGTAATGAAATCACGTCCACCATTCCAGGACAAAGACTATGAATAAACACAATTCCCTTTTAGCAAGCCTCATGAATATAATTCTCTCTTGGCAAGCCTTGATAATTCTATGAAATAGAATTCTTATGGCTCTAAAGTCAATCATTGTAGCTATTTCTTTATTTAATTTTGCATGATTGTTTCTTAGTTTTATCCTTCTTTTAAGCTTTCATAATAGTTTTTAATTGTTTAGTTTATTTTTATTTTTTTAATTTTTCTTATAGGTTGAAGTTACTTTGCTGAAGCCATAGCTCAGTGACAGGAAACATAGCTCAGCAATGTTGTGGCAGAAGCAAGTTTTTCATCAGTGACACATAGCTTAGAGATGGCAAGCCATAGCTTAGTGATGGAATACCATTGCTTAGCGATGACGTCCTTCAGTTTTCGTGCTCCTCCTAGCAGGTTCATCACTGAACGATGGTTTCACATTGTTCAGCAACAACATTAGTGCTGCTGCACATTTTGGAAGCCTTTAAAAGCCTTATTTTGCTGCTGATCTAATTACTTTTGGAGAAATTAAAGATTTGAAGGCTAGGACGGCTGGGAGATGAATGAAAGCAAGGAGAACTTGATTGGGGACGATCGAGACCTCCGATTCTCTTAGTTTTTCTTCTGAACTTTCTTTATGATTTCTAATTTTGCTATTTTCTTCGTTCCTTCCATGAGTCACTAAACTCTTAGAGTTAGGGATTGATGTAGCTTGTTTCAAATGAGGTTTTACTGATTGTTTGAATCCTTTCTAATGCAAATTTGATTGTTGCACTGTTTTAATTGCCTCTTGAATGATTAATCACCATTTTATGAAATTTAGGATTTATATTGATACTAGGGATAGTTCAATATAATGTTGCCCTTGTAAGTACTACTATAAATCAAGTTAATCTAGGGATAGATAACTTTGCTTATGTGGTTTTTGTGGATTTCTTGAGCTTTATCACCTAATCAAATAACTGTACTAAGAAATTGGGCAATTATTTGAATTAGATCGGATTGAATTCAAAGGAATTAGGTTTAATCAAATTTGAGAAATTAGCCAACAACAAAAGAATTTGAAATTAAAAAAAAATCATCCTTTAGTAATTCAAAGGCTAATTTGTCTATGAATTCACTGGGCAAAGAAATAAGTGAAATTAATCCCTAACTCTCTTTCATTCATTGTTGAATTTCAAACATTGCTTTTGCTCTTTGTTTTCCAAATTTTTGCTTAAAGATTATTTAGATTTTCCTTCAATTCAATCTATATTTTGTTCAAATAGAATATGAATTAGTAAAATTGGTAATTGTCAATAGTCCATCCCTATGGATATGATACTCTTTCCTCACTACTTTACTACTTGTGTGAGACCTAGTACACTTGCTACAAAATCCACATCAAGCCTCATAAATATAATTTATATGAGTTCATTATAATCATTGCATGTGATCAACTATAATTAAATATTACTTCAGCATCATCATATATTCAACCAAAGTAAGCATATATACTTATGTCCATTGTGCAAGCATATCATAGTACAATAATTCGATTGGCGACTACCACCCTATAACATGATTTCCCACACATAAATTGCTTAGAAGAATAACTCATCACATAACACTTACAACCATAAGATTCCTCAAAAGTTTTTCCATTCTCGGATGTCCCATAGTCTAGGGGTAAAACTCTTTTACAAGCAATTTACATACTCAACAAACAACATCATTAGAAATAATATAGATCTACAGTTGGCACTCCAGAGGCTTCAACTAGCCTTAGAGGAGTAGATTTTCAACCTACTATTCCACAACCCATTTATGAACTTGTTAACAATGAACCTTCAATAAATCATTTACTCACTATATCACAAATTTTAGTTTTATCTTAAGAATTTAAAATAGATAAGCAAAGGTTAAACACTGAGTTCATGAAAGATTATAATACACCTAAAAGAGAATGATATTTTAAGACCTTCTCGACAGAACAAGTTCAACAATGGAAACAAGAATACTATCAATATTTAGAATAGATCAAAGAAAATATTTTCTTTTTTACATGGTTTGGTATGTATTGCCATAACTATAAAATAGAAAATCTATTTACAGAAGATCCAAAAATGATCAACACCCATATTAGAATAACAGTAGAATGGGATACAACATTAGGTCAAAAAATTATCTCTTTTCATCCACCCTTGGAAAAGCTAAAGATTTCAAAAGGTAGTTCAGAAATAGCAGCCACACTATTCAAAACCATAAGAGGAAATGAAGATCAACACAGTTCAAAGAAAGATGTTAAAAACATAGAATCTCAAAATAATTTTACAATTTTAGCTCTTAATACCATAGGAAAGCAATTAGATAGGATAGAAAACGTGGTCAATAACAAAGCTTTAAAAGCATCAACTAGCACCCTTTTTCAAAATAAAATTAGTTCAATACCCCAACAATCCTTGTACAAAATATCCACTCTAACTAGAGAAGAATTAAGATCAATAAATTTAGGAAAAACTTCTTCAAATCTTGTTGAAGAACTCACAAAGATATTAGATCAACTTAAAGTTTCAAATAATAGATCAAAAGGTCCTCATATCAATACAATATCAAAAATCGAACCCATAGAAAAAGATCAAAAGATAAATAGAATTAGATATAGAAATCCAAGACCAATAACTAGAAACTACTACCCAAGACCTAGTTATCCAGACACTCAATATGAAGAAAATATCCTAGTTACAGAATTTAGTTACTCAGGTGATTCAATAATATATTGGAATATTGATAGTCATGGCGAGTATCAAGTGTTAGGAATCATTCAAAATATGTCGATGTGTTCTAACGCATACAAGATCAAAAATAATGATGAAAAATCAATAGTTACTATGTTAACAACTGGTTTTACTGGTCAATTAAAAGGCTGGTGGGATAACTATCTCACTGAAGCTATAAATCTACAATTAAATTTGCAGTTAGGCAAGAAGAAATTAATGGTCAAATAGTATATGCTCAAGATGGCGTAGCTGTGTTAATTTATGAGTTAACAAAACACTTTGTAGGAAATCCTACAGATTTCCAGCAAAGGATTGCTAATCAATTAGTCAATCTCAGATGTCTAACGATGTCTATTTTAGATGGTATAAAGATATGTTCCTCATAAAACTTTATACAAGATCCGATAGTGCTGCTGACTATTGGAAAGAAAGATTTTTAGGTGAATTACCCAACCTATTTGTAGAAAGAGTTAAAGAAAGTATCAAAAAATAATGTAATAATACAATACCTTATCAACACATGACTTTGGTGAGTTAATAAATTATGTTACAAACAAAGCTATCACGTTATGTAACGACATAAAGCTTCAATATAAGCTCAAGACTGAGTTCAAAAGTAGTTGTAGAGAGTTAGGTAATTTCTATGATCAATATGGGATCGAAAAGATCCAAGCTCCCTCTTTAAAATATAGAAAACATAGGAAGATCGAGAAGCACAGACCCGTCAGAAAGACATATCGCCGCTACTATGATAAACCTGTTAGATTATTCCAAACAAATAAAACTCATCAAAACTCTAGGAAGTTCAAACACCAAAGTTCAAAATATAATAGGCAAATTACCAACAGCAAACATATACTTTGTTTTTAAATGTGGGAGGTATGGTCACATCTCAAAACATTGTCAGCTTAAGAAAAAGATCAATTTGTTAGAAATAGATGATAAGTACAAACAAAGTTTAATGAGTATTTTATTAGAAGATCAAAACTCTGAGTCATAATATGACACAGAAAGTGGAAGTGATGAAAATGAAATATATTAATTAGATCAAATAAATAGTTCAAGACATAGTTCAGAATCTGAAGACGAAAGTCATTCAGAAGAAATAGATATATGTAATTGTAAAGAATGTTCAAAAACTAGTTGTTCAAAACCAATTAATGTGATCAATAGAGATAAAAATTCAAACTTTAGTTGAAATAATGGATAAAATAGATAATGAATAAGTTAGGAAAGAATATTTGCTCAAAATTAAAGATATAATGGATTCGAAAGAACCTCAACCAAAACCTGAAGTTAAACCTTACAATGTTTAAGAGATAATCAATAGGTTACAACATAATCCAGTAGAAGAAAAAGCTACAATAAAAGAATTAAAAGAAGAGATCAAAATCATAAAAAAGAAATTCAATTGTTAAAACATAAGGATATGGATTTATCCTTAGATATTTTATGTTTCATAGTTAATAAAGATGTTAAGAAGGATAATGATCAAGAAGAAACAATAGAAAGTAGTTCAAAACCTAGTGATAATTATATAAACATTATCTCTAGGATCCAAGTTCAAAAATGATATTGTCAAGTTACTTTAACAATCAATAAAATTACAGTATCAAAATGGTCACTCTAATGGATTTAGGAGCCTATCTAAACTGTGTTCAAGAAGGGATAATACCCACTTAATACTATGAAAAAACCATAGAAAGCCTCAGCAGCGCAGGTGGTAATCAACTCCCAATTAAGTATACACTTTCAAATGCCAAGATATGTAATCAAGGCATCTGGTTCAACACAACTTTTGTGCTTGTTAGGAATTTAAATGAACCTATGATTTTAGGAACACCTTTTCTGACTTTAATTTACCCCTTTAAAGTGTCAGTATCAAGTGTTTCAACAAATGTTTCAGCAAAGCAAATTTGTTTTGAATTTTTAAATCCTTTAAAAACCAAAGATGTTAACTTGCTTAAATCCTTAGCTATTTCAAAAATAAATTTAATAACTAGAAAGAAAACTTATATCAATATTTTAAATAAAGAAATTCATTTCAAAAAGATAGAAGAATAGAAAGAAAATCCCAGATCAAAAATAGAATAACCTTAGTTCAACAAAAATTTGAAAAGGATATATGTTCGGAACACCCAAATGCATTTTGGGATAGGAAGAAACATATAGTTTCTTTACCTTATGAGCCAAGCTTTACAGAAGATAAAATACCAACCAAAGCTAGGCCCATACAAATGAACAAAGAAACTTTAGAGTATTGCAAAAAAAATAAATTCAAGACTTGCTCAATAAAAAGCTAATTAGGGCTAGTAAATCCCCTTGGAGTTGCTCAGCCTTTTATGTTCAAAATCAGGCAAAAATAGAAAGAAGGGCCCCTCGTATGTTCATCAATTACAAACTCCTTAATAAAGTGTTAAGATGGATTAGATATCCTATTCCAAATAGAGGAGATCTAATATCAAGAGTTCAAAACACTTTTTTATTTTCAAAATTTGACATGAAATCTGGATATTACCAAATCCGAATAAATGAAGCTAATAACTATAAAACAACATTTTTTGTTCCCTTTGGTCATTACGAGTGGAATATTATGCCATTCGATCTAAAAAATGCACCTCTGAATTTCAAAATATTATGAATGGTATTTTCAACCCTTACACCCAGTTCACCATAGTTTATATAGATGATGTTTTAGTCTTTTCCAGATCAATAGATCAACATTTTAGGCACCTTGATCAATTTTATGAAATTGTTAAGAAAAAAGGATTAGTAGTCTCTGCTAAGAAAAATATTCTATGATCAAAAGATAGATTTTATCTATAGTGCTATGTATCATAAAGTTTCAAAAAGAATTATTCAATAAAAATTTTCTTTTAAAAATGGATTGCAAAGCTGCTAAAAATATTTTAGAAAAAGATGTTCAAAATTTAGTTTTAAAACATATTTTTGCTCGTTAGCAATCAATACTTTCTTGCTTTGATTTTAAAGTTCAACATATTAAAGGAAAGGACAATGCCTTACCAGATTTTCTCACAAGAGAATTTTTGTAGGGAAAATCGAAAAATGGAAAAGAAAAAATCAAATGAAGTAAGTAAAGATCAATACGAATTCCCACTAGATCTTGCAAAAGGAATTCAATATAGATCCCTACTGGGTCCTTCATCATCTTCAATACAAGCAACACCACTCAACATTCACCCTTCCGGCAGTGGTTCTCGACCACAAAGCCTTACGCCTTCTTCTCTTTCAACAATTTCTCAAAATCGTTTTGCTCCATTAACTTATGATCAAGCTTTAAAAACACCTTCACCTTCAAAATTAATTACACCTGCTCATTTATCAACCTCAAAAATGGTTCAGCTCACTTCAGCTCAAACTTATGTTCAAAATATCTCCAAAAAAGATAAGTATATCAAAAAGGAGTGTTATGCTCCAATAATGGCGGTTGAACCTGAATGGGTTTCTTCGCTAGAAACAACAGCAAGAAAAGTTTCTTAAAAAGCTTTTCAAAAAGGATGGTATTTTCATCCAACAAATCTGCTCAAAACTAGAGTGTTCTATGAGTTCATTCTTGTGGACACTAATTCAATAACTCTTACTCATGAATACGATATGCAAAATCCCTCCAGAATTCTATATTCAAAAATAAAAATCAATCATGTTTTAACTCTGTCTTAATGGAACAAATCTTCCAATACAAAGCAATCCTTTTCAAGGTAGTTCAACCTTCAAATTTATAGTAATTGGGATTACCGAATATCTTGGTTCAACATGTTACTCATTCGACCATTTTCCCACTCTTGGTTCATTTGGTTCAAGAAAGGTCAAAGAGAATTTCCAGCCTGGTTTTTAGAATACTTTTATTTCTTCGGCCTAACTTATGAATTTTTACCTCAATATGCTAAAGAAGCCTATCAACATATCTTAGTTCACTCTAACTTCTCAAAAGGAACATAATTATTACAAATGTTTTCAAACTTCGGAACTCCCTGGATCATGACTTGAGATTTCGATTTCAAAACCAAGTCTAAGTTAATCTATCCAACATATTTGTCAAGAACGTTCAACATAAAATAGTGGTCAACTTATAACCCCAATCTTCTCAACAAATCTATCATTGAAAAATGGCTTGTTGAAAGGGGCTTTGATTGAGGTTAGCTAAGTTGATATTGAAACAATCATCTTCATTTTGTTGAAAAAGGCTTTGAACTTCAGGATTTGATATGACAGACGGAGCCTTTTCTGTGGGGGTTTTATCTGTTAGGACTTGGATTAATTGTTTAAACTCATCTTCTGTTTGAGTTGTGGCAAGTTCTACCATGATTTGAAACTTCGAAGTTAAAAATGGAGATTGTTGTTGAACACTTTGTTGATATTTCTAGAGATGTGGATTTTGAACAAACCATTTTTCAATGACAGATTTATTGATAAGGTTGGGGTTATAAGTTGACCACTATTTTATATTGAACGTTCTTGACAAATATGTTGGATAGATTAACTTGGACTTGGTTTTGAAATCGAAATCCCAAGTTATGATCTAGGGAGTTCCGAAGTTTGAAAATATTTGTAACAATTCTGTTCCTTTTGAGAGGTTAGAGTGAATTAGGATATGTTGATAAGCTTCTTTAGCATATTGAGGTAAAATTTCATAAGTTGGGCCGAAGAAATAAAACCATTCTGAAAACCAGGCTGGAAATTCTCTTTGACCTTTGTTGAACCAAATGAACCAAGAGTGGGAAAATGGTCGAATGAGTAACATGTTGAACCAAGCTATTCAGTAATCCCAATAGCTATAAGTTTGAGGGTTGAACTGCCTTGAAAATGATTGCTCTGTATAGGAAGATTTGTTCCATTAAGACAGAGTTAAAACATGATTGATCTTTATTTTTGAATATAGAATTCTGGAGGGATTTTGTGGATCGTATTCATGAGTAAGAGTTATTGAATTAGTGTCCACAAGAATGAACTCATAGAACACTCTAGTTTTGAGCGGACTTGTTGGATGAAAATACCATCCTTCTTGAAAAGCTTTTTGAGCAACTTCTCTTGCTGTTGTTTCTGGCAAAGAAACCCATTCAGGTTCAACCTCCATTATTGGAGCATCACACTCCTTTTTGATATACTTATCTTTTTTAGAGATATTTTGAACATAAGTTTGAGCTAAAGTGAGCTGAACCATTTTTGAGGTTGATAAATGAGCAGGTGTAATTAATTTTGAATGTGAAGGTGTTTTTAAAGCTTGATCATAAGTTAATAGAGGAAAACGGTTTTGAGAAATTGTTGAAAGAGAAGAAGGCATAAGGCCTTATGGTCAAGAACCGTTGCCAGAAGGGCGAATATTAAGCAGTGTTGCTTGTATTGGAGATGATGAAGGACCTAGTGGGGATCTATATTGAACTCTTTTTGTAGGGCCCAGTGGGGATCCGTATTGATCTTTACTTACTTCATTTGATTTTTTCTTTTCCATTCTTCGATTTTCCCTGTAAAAATTCTCTTATGAGAAAATCTGGTAAGGCATTGTCCTTTCCTTTAATATGTTAAACTTCAAAATCAAAACAAGAAAGTATTGATTGCCAACGAGCAAAAATATGTTTTGAAACTAAATTTTGAGCATCTTTTTCTAAAACATTTTTAGCAGCTTTGCAATCCATTTTTAAAAGAAAAGGTTTATTGAATAATTCTTTTTGAAACTTTGTGATACATAGCGCTATAGATAAAATCTCTCTTTTGATCATAGAATATTTTTCTTAGCAGAGACTACTAATCCATTTTTCTTAACAATTTCATAAAATTGATCAAAGTGCCTAAAATGATCTGGAAAAGACTAAAACATCATCTATATAAACTATGGTGAACTGGGTGTAAGGGTTGAAACTATCATTCATAATATTTTGAAATTTTGAGGGTGCATTTTTGAGACCGAATGACATAATATTCCACTCATAATGACCAAAGGGAACATCAAATGTTGTTTTGTACTTATTAGCTTCATTTATCTGGATTTGGTAATATCCAGATTTCATGTCAAATTTTGAAAATAAACAAGCATTTTGAACTCTTGATACTAGATCTCCTCTATCTGGAATAAGATATCTAATCCATCTTAACACTTTATTAAGGGGTTTGTAATTGATGATCATACAAGGGGCTCCTCTTTCTATTTCTGCCTGATTTTGAACATAAAAGGCTGAGCAACTCCAAGGGGATTTACTACCCTAATTAGCTTTTTATTGAGTAAGTCTTGAATTTCTTTTTTGCAATACTCTAAAGTTTATTTGTTCATTTGTAAGGGTCTAGCTTTGATTGGTATTTTATCTTATGTAAATCTTGGCTCATAAGATAAAGAAACTATATGTTTCTTCCTATCCCAAAATGTGTTTGGGCATTCCGAACATATATCCTTTTCAAATTTTTGTTGAACTAAGGTTATTCTATTTTTGATCTGGGATTTTTGTATCTGTTCTTCTATCTTTTTGAAATGAATTTCTTTATTTAACATATTGATATGAGTTTTCTTCTTAGTTATTAAATTTATTTTTGAAACAACTAAGGATTTGAGTAAGTTGACATCTTTAGTTTTTGAAGGATTTAAAAATTCAAAACAAATTTCCTTTCCCAAAACATTTGTTGAAATACTTGATTCTGACACTTTAAAGGGGTAAATTAAAGTCAGAAAAGGTGTTCCTAAAATCATAGGTTCATTTAAATTCTTAACAAGCACAAAAGTTATGTTGAAGTAAATGCCTTGATTACATATGCCTATTTCTTCTGAATGACTTTCGTCTTTAGGTTTTGAACTATATGATGAACTATTTATTTGATCTAATTGATATATTTCATTTTGATCACTTCCACTTTCTATGTCATATTTTGACTCCGAATTTTGATCTTCTAATAAAATACTCATTAAACTTTGTTTGTACTTATCATTTATTTCTAACAAATTGAACCTAGTGGCCATCATCAAGTAATTTAACCTTATACCTTTCATTCGTTAAAACGCGGAAACCACACTCACATGCAAAAATATGGCACGAGGGAATGTATTATTCAAACTTACAGATGGTTTAACATGGTCTATCAAATAGGGTCTTAAACTTTACTTAAGAATATCTAATTATCCTTCCCTGCGTTCATTCCTTTCGAACAATTATGACCTTTTATATGAATAATAATAATTAGGCACTTTAGCATACCACACGTATTGCCACACATGAGGCAAAATGGAGTCATTCTTTTACACAACCAAGGCTTCTAGTTCCAACATAGAAATATCATCATTTCAATCGTTTCTCATGTATATGCATAACTTTTACTTTCATAAGCACATGAAAAGTATTTCGAATGACTATATCCATATTGACAAGGTTAAGTATATACATAGAATACGACCAAAGTAAGTAAAGATCATCTCACCTGGGTATGGAGTACTTTTGACCTCTGAAAAATGTCCTAGCCAAGTCTTGAACCAACCGATCATCTCTCAACACCTCTGGACCAAACCAATCGAGAAGAAAGGAAATAAAAATCACACTTCAATGCTTGTTAGAAGGTTGGTGCCCCTTCAACTTTTAGCTAGCTACAGAAGGCCTAGTGCTTAGGGCACCATCCTTCT
Organism: Biancaea sappan; assembly: GCA_037074585.1. NCBI lineage: Eukaryota > Viridiplantae > Streptophyta > Magnoliopsida > Fabales > Fabaceae > Biancaea > Biancaea sappan. Next base: position 13,774,273 of record CM073495.1, on the reverse strand, counting down.
AATTCTCGGCCAGTTGTACAAGGCTTGGCGCCTGGGGCACCTTGGGTGCCTGGGGCGCCTTGGGCGCCAAGTAGCGGGAGTTTGAGTATTAGTTCGATTTTGATGCCTAAGCTCCGAAATCAACCAAATTTTTACCATTTTCCATGATTCCTTTTAGGGGTTTTCTTCCTTAATGTTCTAAGATCAATATGGCTCAAAAACCCCAAGCTAATTCCATAGTTCTAAGCTTAAATCATTAATCTTTCAAGATAACCCTTACTTCTACTTATCCTCTTTTTCCATGAATTCTACCTCCAAGCATGATACATTCTCAAATCTCTAATTCTAGACTTATCATAGATCAACTAAGAGTATTTTAGAAGGTTATCCAAACCCCAAAGCTTGCAAACAAAGCATTTATCTTCCAAAAATCCCCAAGATCTAAAAATGAAGTGATGAGTCCTTTATTTTGGTTAATTTAGGTTGCTTCTTTAGGGCTTTTTCCTCTCCTTGATCCCATTTTTGTTATCCTTTTGCTTGCTTTGTCCTTTGTTTTTCGCTTACTGCTTTGTACATAGTTGTTTCTTTGTTTTATCTTGTTTTAATCTCTTTTTGCTTGCCTTTTAATGCTTTCTATTGTATATTCTTGTAGGCGTTCTTTTCTGGTCTGCTGCAAGCTGGTGTACTGATATGATTCAGAGGCAAAGTGCTAATATGATCAAGTCTGGTGGCTGGTGCCCAGGCACCACACATGGCGTCTCAGGTGCCAGAAGCTTAACTCTCGGCCTGAACTTTTAATGGCTGGCACCCAGGCGCCACACAGGGCACCTCGAGGTGCCAGCACTTCAACTTTCTGTCCAAAGCTCTAGAATGTGGTGCCTCTGGGTGCCGCTCAGGGTGCCCAGGCGCCATCCCATGCTTTTTCCTTTGTTTCTACTTGGCGGCCAGGTGCCATGCATGGCGCCTAGGTACCCCGGCTCAGACTTGCGAGTATTCTACTATATTTAGCTCTTTTGTAGAAGTTTTTAGGATCTTTTGCTTGGAGGTGAAGGGAGCTCTGCTAGGGCAAAAATGGAGGAGATGTGAGACCTCTTCTCTACTGAGTTTGAAGCTTTTCTTCCTTTTTCTCCTTCCTCTAGATCATGTTTTGTTGTGTATTTGTTATGTATTTCTTCCCTTTGTTAATGTGTAACTAAACTCTAGGGTTTAGGGGATTGATGTACATTGACTTCCTTTGAAGCTTTGTTGTTGACTGCTTAAATAGAATTGCTATTCTGATTATTGGAGTAGTTGTTATTGGTTTATTTCCTTTTACGTGATTTGCAATCATTTAACTTAGATGTATTTGGGGTTTGTATTATTGCTAGACATAGCTTGATATAAGCCTGCCTTTGTAACTTCTACCGTGAATCAGGTTAGTCTAGACATAGATAATCTTGTTTGCATGGTCTTATGAGTTCTTAAACTTAAACTCCGAACCAAATAATTGGACTAAGACATTAGCTAATTATTTTGGCTAGGAAGATTTACTCACCAAGACATTAGGTTCAAATATTTTCGTGAACTCGACCAACATTAAAAGGAATTAGCAAATGTATCTAAGCATTCTTTAACGATTCAAAGATTAGTTTCTCTATGAATTAATCAGTTTAGGAGTTAAAAAAGTCAATCCCCTACCCGTTGTGTTATGGCGTATTTCTTTGTTTGGTGTTTAGTTAATTCCTTGTCGTTTGTTTAGTTTACTTTCAGTTAAATCTTTACATTTTCCTCCATCCAAATATAGTTTGATCTAGTGAAATTGGTAATTGTTGAAAGTGAATCCCTGAGGACGATAACTCTTTCTTATCACTTTACTACTTGTGCGACCCGATACACTTGTCGGGAAATAACGCATCAAATCTCTAATTTTAGACTTATCATAGATCAACCAAGAGTATTTTAGAAGATTATCCAAACCCCAAAGCTTGCAAACAAACCATTTATCTTCCAAAAATCCCCAAGATCTAAAAATGAAGAAAAGAGGAAAAGAAAGCGATGTTCACCTTGTCCTCCCTACTCTTTCCGGCGTGGTGGTCGGCTAAAAATCCTTCCCTTCGCCAGTGATTGGCTGTTAGAAACTTCTATGAAGGAAGGAGAGGCTCATAACTGATGGGGGATTGAAAGAAAGATCGTGAGGGAGAAGGAAGGAGAGAAGAGTAGGAAAAGAGAGAAGGATTATGAGTTTAAGTGGTGCATGGGGCCCACTAGCTCTCCTTTCAGTTTAGTTGTTCCTTACGAGCAACTAATGAGTATTTCATAAAATTTTGAAATAGCTTAATCATTGGTTCACGCCACTACGATGCCAAATCACCCAGAATTGAATTTGTGGCAATTTGCAGTATAGTGATCCCCAGGTTGTATTCACTCAAGGAGCCTCACTTCTTAATACTAATTAATCGTTCTAAACACCCAAACACTAATGAAGAGTACATAAACATGGGGGGTTTTGTGGCAGTACTAAAAAAAATAAACAAAACAGCAACCAAATAAATACAACAACAGCAACAGCAACAGCAGCAGCAGCAGCAGCAGAATTTGCAAGGTATTGACAGTAAAGAGACTATGTAATCAGCCACTAGGATTCATGGGAGTGTAACTATCATTACCTATCTCATTGATTCAGTTTTGTTCTCATTCCATTGTTTGGTTCTTTATGAAAATGGTTCTAGAATAACATCTAGAATTTAATGCTACTAATTACAGTCAAGAACATCTCTCTACTATAACTAGATGCATTCAGTGGAAAATCTCAACCAAACTAAGTTAAATATATCATCTAACTAGTCATTTCGCCTTCCTCACTTTCCTAATCAGTCAAGCAAGGTTATATCTTATATATATAAGTTAGTTTATGTTACATTCACAAGCTCTAATCAGAATATGACAGCAACATAAACATAACATCAAAACAGAAACGAAATGAGATGAAAATGGAGAATAAAACACTTAGCTTGCATTCTTAGTTCAAGCTACAACATCCCAGTGGTCTAGTGACTAATTACAATGAAGACTTAGCCCTCCATGAGAGCAAAACAGCAAAAACAGAAGAGAAAAACAGAGAGGGAAAGAAAGTTGCGAATTTCCTAAGTTACTTCAAATAAAAGTGTCTTCTCCTTTTTAAAAATGATGCCCTCAATGCCTTGGGATATTCTACCCTAGATGCCTCCTTGGATGCCTCCTTGGTTACCTCCTTGGTGCTTCTTCCATGATTTGGGCAGAAAAACAGCAAACAGCAGCAGAAAAGACAGCATACAGCAGTAGAAAATAGCAAAACAGCAGCAGAAAAACATGGCAGAAAAGCAGCAGAAAAACATGGCAGAAAACATGGAAAAGGGAGGTGCATAATTAATATTTCAACCATACTTTCTGACCTACAAAGAGTAATATTTCTGCCCAAAAATTCTGATTACATGGCATTGAATAAGAGTTCAAATGGGCCCCATATCTAGCACAATCTAGTCAGCATCTGCATCACCTAAAAAGTGCCACATTAGCATCCAAATCAGCATCTTTGTCCATGTCAGCACTTTTCTCTCCAAAATTAAAATTTGTAGGAATTAAATTGAGCATTTTACAATTCAAGTTCTAAAAATATAAAATTAAAACACATTCAATCCATAAATAGTTTATACCCAATAAATTCCAAAATATAATAAAATTAGAGAATTGACAAAATTAAAGAGGCAAAAAGGACTAAAATAGGGACTAAAAAGTATATAAAAATGCCCGATATCAAATCCCCCATACTTGGCCTTTTGCACTCCTGGGCAAAATAATATTCGGAACACCAAAAGACATCAAATGAAAAGCGTGGAAAGCATGCTGGAATGGAATAGTTAAAATTTTGAAAAGATTTAGCACTTGAAGAAAATTATTCTTAAATTTCTAAGATTTCAAGCATCATGGCAATTTAATTTGATACGAATGAATTCAAGTAATTAGTCTCCTCACCAGGAATGTCTTTACTCTCTATTCTCTCAAGTGTCTAGGGTAAATCACTCGAAATTCAACTTATCACAGAATTCACTACCATAAGCTTGTCAAGAATCTAAATCTCCACTACTTGAATCACATACATGCTTGAATTATTAGGACTTTGGAAGGGTGTAAGGTTGGGTGAAGGAATGATTGGGAGGTAGAAAGAAATAAACAAAACAAAGTTTAACAAGAACTTAAAGAAACGAAGAGCATCAATCAATAAGGTTATAAGAGATTGAACTTTGAAATTTGGGCACAACAATGCTACTTTTCTTTTCTCCTTCTTGCTCTTTTGTTTTTTTTTTTCGATCTCTTTTTTTTTTGATCTCCATATGGTATATATATATATATATAATTTTTTTTTGAGTAGCAAAACTGAAATTCAAAACAGCCCACAAATCCTTCTTTTTGCACATGCTCAATTCAATCTAATTTCAAAAGAAAGAGGTTTCTAAAGCTCTTCAAATCTTAAGTTTGGGGAAAAGAAATGATTTGTTTTAAAGTGGGAGAGAGCTAGAAAACACAAGAAAGAAAGGTGGAAGTAAGGTACAAAGTGGCACACAATGGAAACAACACATAGGATGGCTATTTGGCTGGAATGGTTACAAGAAACAAATGCCTAAATCATTTCCAAGCATGTACATGTAATGTAGCCTTAACAAAGATTCAAGACAAATTCTGGAGTAAAAATCATGATAAGGAATACACACAGCAAGAAAGAATAGCATTTTCCACTTAGGCTCAAATCCTCACAGCTAAAAGACTATTACTATAAATTCATTAAAGTCAACATCATTGCCATTTAACTTGAATTCCTTAGAGAAACAAGACTAAATTCTCTTCATGCTAAATCAATCTACATTTTAGCTATCTCATCATGCATATTTCCACACCAAAACTCCATCAAAAATTTAAAAAGAGAGCATCAAATTCGGACAAAACATATCAGCAAAATTCTGCAGTGCAGAATTTCTGGCGATGCAGCTTGAATGACACATAACAACCTCAAAACAAATGTGAATCACTCCGAATAAAATTCTACAACTAGAAGACAAATAAAGGTTTAAAAACATGTAAATAAACTAGCAAAATTCGTAGCCAATCAGTACAGAAAATTCATGCAAGACAGCTCAAAAATTCTGGACAGAAACAGAGAAAACAGAGGAGACAGCAGAAATTTTTTTTTTTTGAAAATCAGCTCCAATTAAATTCTCTCCCCCCCACACTTAAACATTGCATTGTCCTCAATGCAAATTATTACCAAACATCAAATAAAATGAAGAGGACATAAATTAAAAAGGAGGGAAAGAGTACAGCCTTATCATGGAGCCGGAACATTGTAGAGTTGGATTTCCTCTACAGTTTCTTCTTTGAAGCCCTCGTAGAACTTCTTCAACCTTTGCCCATTTACCATGAACTGCTTGTTGGTGGCCTCATTTTGAATTTCTACTGCACCAAAAGGAAAGACATTAGTAATAACAAAAGGGCCAACCCATCTAGAGCGAAGCTTACCGGGCATTAGCTTGAGGCGAGAATTATAGAGAAGGACTTTGTCTCCCACTTGGAATTCTTTTTTCTCAATTTTTCGATCATGTAAAGCTTTTGTCCTCTCTTTATAGATGCGTGCATTCTCATAAGCCGCGAGCCTTAGTTCTTCTAATTCTTGAATATGTAACTTCCTTTCCTTACCGGCTAGGGTCATGTCCATATTGCATTGCTTAACAGCCCAATATGCCTTGTGTGCAATCTCCACCGGTAAGTGACATGCTTTACCAAATACCAAGAGGTATGGAGACATGCCGATGGGAGTCTTGAAAGCGGTTCTATAGGCCCAAAGCACATCGTCAAGCCTCTTACTCCAATCTTTTCTATTGGGTTGCACATTTTTCTCTAATATTTGCTTTATCTCTCGGTTGGAGACTTCTGCTTGCCCATTGGTTTGGGGGTGGTAAGGTGTAGAGGTTTTGTGCACCACCCCATATTTCTTCAATAGCCCTTGCATGTTTCTATTGCAAAAGTGTGATCCTTGATCACTGATTATGGCCTTGGGGACACCGAATCTGCAAAAAATATGTGAACGAAGGAAATCTACAACAACAATAGAATCATCAGTTCAGGTGGCTTTAGCTTCCACCCACTTTGACACATAATCCACAGCAACTAAGATATATATGAAGCCAAAAGAAACAGGAAAAGAACCCATAAAGTTAATACCCCAAACATCAAAAACATCACAAAAAAGAAGAGGTTGTTGAGGCATTTCATTTCTTTTAGACACATTTCCAGTTCTTTGACACCTAGAACAGTTTTTGCAAAAATCAAAGGCATCCCTAAACAAAGTAGGCCAATATAAACCAGAATCTAACACTTTTCTAGCTGTTCTTTGGGGACCAAAGTGTCCACCACATGCAAGAGTATGACAAAAATTTAGCACAGATGCAAATTCATGATTTGGAACACATCTCTTAATAATTTGGTCACTACAAATTTTCCACAAATAAGGGTCATCCCACATATAGTACCTAGCCTCGCTTCTTAATTTATTCAATTGATGTTTATTTTGGTATGCAGGCAATTCATATGCAACAAGATAATTCACTAAATCAGCATACCAAGGCTCACTAATACCATGCAAAAGGAGGAAACACTCATCTAGAAAATTGTCTCTTACAGGGAGATGTTCCAATGGAAGATCAGAAAGCCTACTCAAGTGATCTGCTACTACATTCTCTGCCCCACTCTTATCTTTGATTTCCACATCAAATTCTTGGAGGAGCAGCATCCATCTAAGCAATCTTGGCTTTGCATCCGGTTTCTTCAACAAATATTTCAGTGCTGCATGGTTAGAAAACATAATTACTTTGGAGGCAAGCAAGTATGATCTAAATTTTTCTAAAGCAAAAACAATTGCTAAAAACTCCTTCTCCGTGGTTGTGTAATTTGATTGAGCTGAATCAAGGGTACGGGACGCATAGGCTATGACATGCAACTTCCTCTCTACTCTTTGTGAAAGTACTGCTCCTACAGCAAAATTTGAGGCATCACACATGAGCTCAAAGGGAAGCTCCCACCGTGGAGGTTGGATGATAGGAGGGGAGGTAAGTTGCTTCTTCAACTCCTCAAAAGTTGACCTGCAAGCATCATTAAAAATGAAATTAGTTTCTTTTTGAAGGAGTTTAGATAGGGGTAGAGCGATCTTACTGAAGTCCTTGATGAATCTTCTATAGAATCCTGCATGGCCAAGAAAAGAGTGAACTTCCCGCACAGAAGCGGGGTAAGGCAAAGAAGAGATAACATCAACTTTGGCTTTATCTACTTCTATGCCACTTGATGACACTATGTGGCCTAGGACTATTCCTTGCTCTACCATGAAATGACATTTTTCATAATTCAAGACCAAATTTTTCTCTATGCATATCTCAAGTACTCTCTCCAAATTTTTCAAACATGCATCAAATGAGTCTCCATAAACAGAAAAATCATCCATGAACACTTCCATGCAATCCTCTAACAAATCAGAAAATATGCTTAACATGCATCTTTGAAAAGTGCCAGGTGCATTACATAGACCAAAAGGCATGCGTCTATATGCAAAAGTACCAAAGGGACAGGTGAAGGTAGTCTTCTCCTGATCTTCGGGTGCAATGTGAATTTGAAAATATCCAGAAAAACCATCAAGAAAACAGTAGTGAGACTTTCCAGCAAGTCTCTCAAGCATTTGATCAATAAAAGGAAGAGGAAAATGATCTTTTCTAGTTGCTTGGTTCAACTTCCTATAATCAATGCAAACACACCAACTGTTTTGAACTCTAGTGGGTACTAACTCATTATTTTCATTTGCTATAACAGTTACCCCGGTTTTCTTTGGCACTACTTGTACCGGACTCACCCACTTACTATCAGAGATAGGATAAATAATACCAGCTTGGAGGAGCTTACTTACCTCCTTCTTGACCACATCAAGAATCATGGGGTTGAGTCTTCTTTGGGGCTGCCTGATTGGTTTAGTCTCTTCTTCAAGAAGGATGTGATGCATGCACACAGAAGGACTAATTCCAGGAATGTCTGCTAGAGTCCACCCAATTGCTTCCTTGTTCTTTTTCAGCAAACTTATCAATTTTTGTTCTTGATCAGGCTCTAGATTGTTGGCTACAATCACTGGAAGCTGGTCTCCTACTTCTAAGAAGGTATACTTGAGGTTTTCTGGTAAAGCCTTCAACTCCAATGCAGGTGGTTGGATGGAGGATGGAATCAGTTTTTGTGGAGTCACATCCAAGAAGGCACCTACAAATTCAGATTGCTCAAAGACAGAATCCTTGGCTAAAGAGGAGGAAGGGTTAGCAGCACAAGAGGAAAGAGATGAAGAATGTTCAACATTACAGTCTAAATCACTACACCTACAACTACCTAAAACAGAAACAGAATCTAAATCTAAGCTAGAGAAATTTACAGAATCAGAATGCACATCAGAATCCAAATCACTATGCAAATCAGAATGCAACTCAGAATTGTCAGCATTTAGAGAGTTTTCAATTTCAGTGCAAGCATGACAGAATTCAGAACCAGCACAATTGCATTCAAAGGTATCCACCAAATCAGAAAATTCAGGAAAATCAAAAATTAATTTAGTTTGGAAATCATCACATGCCTCATCAACTAAGTAATCCAAAAAGTTAACCACATGCACATTGGAATGATTTTCCATAGGATGTTTCATGGCATCTAAAATGTTAAAATCAATTTTGTTACCAGCAAACTCCATTGACAAAGTCCCTTCATGCACATTAATAATGGTTTTTGCAGTTTTCAAAAAAGGTCTACCAAGTATTAATGGTGCATGGCCAGGAGTATTATCATTTTCCATATCAAGCACATAAAAATCAGCAGGAAAAATGAAATCTTTGACTCTTACCAGGACATCTTCTAGAACTCCTGCTGGATGTGCTGTGCTCCTATTGGCAAGTTGGACAATCACTCCAGTTGGTGAAAGAACACCAATCTTGAGTCTCGAGTACACTGATTTGGGCATAACATTGATTGAGGCTCCCAAATCCAGCATAGCATTGGAGAACTCCATGTTGCCTATTGTGTATGGTATTGTGAAAGTTCCAGGATCTTTGCACTTGGGTGGCATGGGTGGTTGGATGAGTGCAGACACATTTCTCCCCAAATTGATTCTCTCATTACCCCTTAAACGCCTCTTATGAGTGCACAACTCTTCGAGGAACTTGGCATACTTAGGGATTTGCTTAATTGCTTCCAAAAGTGGGATATTGACCTATATTTTTCTGAAGGTCTCCATGATCTCTTTATCCATGTCAGATTCAGAAGCTTTCCTTGATTGAGTCTGTCAATTGGGGAAAGGAAGAGGAATTTTCTGAACCACTTCTTCATCCTTTTTATTTTGCTCACTGGTTGAGGATGAAGGAACACTTTGCTGGACATTTGATTTTTCTGGTTCAGATTTAGAAGCTGGACTGTCTACTTGTTTGCCACTCCTCAAGATGATGGCACTGACATTGCCTCTTGGGTTGATCACTGGTTGGGATGGCAAACTCCCTGAACCTTGACTTTTCAGCTCATTGACTGTTGTGGCTAACTGACCAATCTTAGTCTCCAAATTCTGCATATTGGTTTCTGTTCTCTGCTGGAACTGAAGAGTATTGGCAGTAAGTTGCTTTATTAAATCCTCAAGACTAGGCTCAGGTTTCTTGGGTGCTGGAGGAGGTGTATGGCTAGGTTCAGGTTGATTGTATCTTGCATGGGGTGGCTGGTAAGGGGGTTGGATGTATTCCCATACTTGAAAGCTGGATGATCACGCCACCCAGGATTGTAGGTGGAGGAATATGGGTCATATCTCTGTTGTTGTGGCTGTATGGGTCTACCAGGGAATATACCAGCACATGACTCAGTTGGGGTCTCTTGCAGCTGAGGGCACTGATCAGTATGGTGGGTATTCAGGGAACAAATACCACAGACTGAAGGAGGAAGGGCTTGTTGTTGTGTTCTCTGATTTAATGCCAATTGCCTCACCATTGAAGCTAACTCTTCCAATTTATTTTCTATCCTTTGTTGCTCCATGGGAGGTGTCTTCACCTCATTGACAGTAACTGTTGGATCACTCAGTCTGGTGCCAAATTGCTGAGCATTTTGGGCCATCTTGGCCAACAATTCATTTGTTGCAGCAGGAGTCTTATCCACCAATGCCCCACCAGCAGCTGCATCAACTATGTATTTGTCCATAGGTAGTAATCCTTCATAGAAATATTGGATGAGAAGTTGCTCTGAAATCTGGTGGTTTGGACAGCATGAGCAAAGCTTCTTAAACCTCTCCCAATATTCATGCAGAGACTCACCATTCAACTGTCTAATCCCACTGATATCCTTCCTAATTGCTGCTGTTCTGGAGGCTGGAAAGAATTTTTCTAAGAACAACTTCTTCAGCTCATCCCATCTTGTTATCAAGGCAGTGGGTAGATAGTAAAGCCAATCCTTGGCTGCCCCATCCGGAGAGAAAGGAAATGCTATTAATTTGATCTGTTCTTCTCCAACTCCATGTAGTCTCATGGTAGAGCAGACAACGTAAAACTCCTTTAAGTTCTTGTGCGGATCTTCTCCTACAAGACCATGAAACTTAGGCAACAAATGGATTAGACCAGATTTTAGTTCAAAATTAGCATCCAACTCAGGATAATTTATGCACAATGGTTGATAATGCACATCAGGTGCAATCAACTCTTTAATTGATTGTTCTTGCCTATTTTGAGGCACTTGTGCATTTTGGTTATCCATCCTAGTTATCCCAGCTGACTCAGAATCTGTAGACTCCAACACAAAATCAGATTCGAAATCTGATTCAACTTCTACACTGTTGATAGCAAACTCAACAATTTCAGCAAGAATTTCAGAAACTATACTAGTCCTAATGCTATTACTTCTCACTAGCCTATGGAAGGTCCTATCTATTTCTGGATCAAAAGGTGGTAAGTCCACGTTATGAGACCTTCTCATACACTAGGAAGGGCAAAAATCACGAGAAAACAACAAAAAGAACAAAAAAGAGCAAAATAAGCACAAAAGGCTCCAACCAAGGAAAATGACCAAAAATGAAGTATCTCAGAAAAATCTGATTTTTCTTGGAAAAATCCTTCACCAATTGGAGGCACAAAATCAAAAAACAGAACTCAAAAATAAGATCTACAAAAATCAAACCAAAAATCACAATTAATTGGAAAAATGGATAAAATCATTGTAAAATGAAAAAAGTGGTCTAAACGTTGGAATTTGGCCGAGATAGGGCGGTGCTCCTCACGACAAAGTCGTAGGAGTTATGCCCGAAACGATCGTGTTTAGTGGACTACCAATTTTTCAAGTCAATCCGATTTAGTTTTTTTAGCTGATGAATAGTGGCTGAAATATAACTAGGAAACTTGAAAATTTGACTTGAAGAATTTGTAATCACTTTCAACAATATCAAGCCACTTAAAATCAAACAAGAACACAATAGAACAACTAATTAACACTTAGAAATGAATTGGCTCCCCGACAACGGTGCCAAAATTCTGGTTCACGCCACTACGATGCCAAATCGCCCAGAATTGAATTTGTGGCAATTTGCAGTATAGTGATCCCCAGGTCGTATTCACTCAAGGAGCCTCACTTCTTAATACTAATTAATCGTTCTAAACACCCAAACACTAATGAAGAGTACATAAACATGGGGGGTTTTGTGGCAGTACTAAAAAAAATAAACAAAACAGCAACCAAATAAATACAACAACAGCAACAGCAACAGCAGCAGCAGCAGCAGCAGAATTTGCAAGGTATTGACAGTAAAGAGACTATGTAATCAGCCACTAGGATTCATGGGAGTGTAACTATCATTACCTATCTCATTGATTCAGTTTTGTTCTCATTCCATTGTTTGGTTCTTTATGAAAATGGTTCTAGAATAACATCTAGAATTTAATGCTACTAATTACAGTCAAGAACATCTCTCTACTATAACTAGATGCATTCAGTGGAAAATCTCAACCAAACTAAGTTAAATATATCATCTAACTAGTCATTTCGCCTTCCTCACTTTCCTAATCAGTCAAGCAAGGTTATATCTTATATATATAAGTTAGTTTATGTTACATTCACAAGCTCTAATCAGAATATGACAGCAACATAAACATAACATCAAAACAGAAACGAAATGAGATGAAAATGGAGAATAAAACACTTAGCTTGCATTCTTAGTTCAAGCTACAACATCCCAGTGGTCTAGTGACTAATTACAATGAAGACTTAGCCCTCCATGAGAGCAAAACAGCAAAAACAGAAGAGAAAAACAGAGAGGGAAAGAAAGCTGTGAATTTCCTAAGTTACTTCAAATAAAAGTGTCTTCTCCTTTTTAAAAATGATGCCCTCAATGCTTTGGGATATTCTACCCTAGATGCCTCCTTGGATGCCTCCTTGGTTGCCTCCTTGGTGCTTCTTCCATGATTTGGGCAGCAAAACAGCAAACAGCAGCAGAAAAGATAGCAGACAGCAGCAGAAAAATAGCAAAACAGCAGCAGAAAAACATGGCAGAAAAGCAGCAGAAAAACATGGCAGAAAACATGGAAAAGGGAGGTGCATAATTAATATTTCAACCATACTTTCTGACCTACAAAGAGTAATATTTCTGCCCAAAAATTCTGATTACATGGCATTGAATAAGAGTTCAAATGGGCCCTATATCCAGCACAATCTAGTCAGCATCTGCATCACCTAAAAAGTGCCACATTAGCATCCAAATCAGCATCTTTGTCCATGTCAGCACTTTACTCTCCAAAATTAAAATTTGTAGGAATTAAATTGAGCATTTTACAATTCAAGTTCTAAAAATATAAAATTGAAACACATTCAATCCATAAATAGTTTATACCCAATAAATTTCAAAACATAATAAAATTAGAGAATTGACAAAATTAAAGAGGCAAAAAGGACTAAAATAGGGACTAAAAAGTATATAAAAATGCCCGATATCAATCATTACTAAGGCACCCTAATACTCTCTATAATTACTCATCATCACACCTCGTTTCATTAAAACATCATAATTTCTCCTCTCTTCGCTTTAGTCCCTCTCTGATTCAATAATTTCCCATGCCTCCTAGCCTGGTGCTCATCCCCACCCCAAGGTTACTTATTGATTAATACGTTTAGCCTCTTGAAATCATTGAATTTTCCTTTGAAATAAAATGAAAATTTTTCCCGCACTCGAAGTACCTCTCAAGAAGTCCCGATAAACTAATTTCTGAAAGTGACAGATATTATAGACCTTTGTTTATAATGATGAAGTTTCAGCCATATCCATTCTCCTACGTTAAAAATATTGTCTCTCCTTTTCAAATCAGCATGCTTCTTCATTCACTTTTGAGCTAACAGTAAATCAGTTTGAAGTTGCAGTTGAATCTCTGTCCTTCTTTGCAGTAAATCATTTACTGCATCAACGCTAACCTCCCTTGGATTATAACCTGAGAATAAGTTGGGCTTAACGCCATAGATTGCCTCATAGGGTGACATCTTAATAGAGCAATGATATGAGGAGTTATACCAAAACTCAGCCCAGGCCATGAATTTATACCAATTACGTGGTTGATATTGTGAGATTAGGCTCTTAAATATTCCTCCAATCTCCTGTTAACGACTTTTGACTACCATATGATTCGGGGTGATAAGAGGAGGAATGTTTTAAATTAAGACCACTGTAATGCATTAATTGAGTCTAAAATTTACTCATAAATAGTGGATCTCGATCAAAAATTATGCTTTGAGGGAAGCCATGTAGCTTGACTACACTTTGGATGAATTTGTCTGCCACTGAACTTGCTATATAGCCTGCCTGATTGTAGTGCTAAGAAATGAGCCTGCTTAGTTAGACAATCTACAGCCGCATATATAGCTACATATCCATGAGAATTAGGCAATCCAGAAATGAAGTCTATGGTGATTTCTTGCCAACATTTCACAGGGATGGGCAATGGTTGTAAAGCATCATGTTTTTTCTTAGTAGAATACTATTTGTTAGCAAATTAGACAACGTTTTAGCTACTCTTTAATGTCCTCCTTCTTGTGAGGCCAATAAAATACCTATGTGGTTGCCCTATAAGTTTTCTCGAGCCCACCATGTCCTACTATTAACACCTCATGATACATTCAAAATATCTCCTTTTTTAACATAGGGATAGTAGGAATGAAAATCTTACCATGATAGCAAATTAAGCTATTCCTGACACTATAGGCCTCCCCAAGTTCTCTTTTTGAGATCTATAAGTGCATGTTTCTTAAACTTTCATCTTCGATGTTTCTTTGTCGAATAGCCTCAATTATCATATTATGCAGAATAGCCATGTTGTGTAACTGAGATTCTTCTTCTCCTTGCCTAGATATGCGTCCATGGCCCTATTCAATTTTCCACTGTGATATATAATTTCATAATCAAATCTCAACAACTTAGTTAAGTAGCAATGTTGCTCCTAAGTTTGAACAGTTTGTGACATTAATTCCCTGAGGCTTTTATGATCCGTCTTTATAATGAATTGCCTACCTAGCAGTTAATGCCTCCATTTCATGATTGATTGAGTGACTGCATATAATTATCGCACATAGGTGGATGCAACTAGTAATCTAAGAGTTAACTTCTTGCTAAAGAAGGCCAAAGAGTGCCCTTCTTGTGATAAAACTGTTCCCACCCTAATGTTCAAAGCATCTATCTCTACCACGAAAGTCTTCCTAAAGTCAAGAAGTTTGAGTATAGGTGTGGTAGTCATCCTCTGTTTTAACTCTTCAAAAGATCTTATAGCATCTTCAGTCTAGATAAACTTATTTTTTCTAAGAAAATCAGTAAGTGGCTGTGTAATCATAGCATAACCTTTCACAAACTTCCGGTTGTATCTGGTTAATCCAAGAAAGCCTCGAAGTTGTTTCAAGTTGATTGGCTTGGGCCAATCCAATATAGCTTGCACCTTTTTTTTTTGGTCAACATGTACCCCCTCTTTGTTAATCACATGGCAGAGATATTCCACTGCCTCTCGAGCAAAAGTGCATTTTGAAATTTTTGCATAAAGGGTATGAGTTTTCCAGTGTACCCAGTACTACCTTCAGATGTTCCATATGATCTTCTAAGCTTTTACTATAAATTAAAATATCATCAAAAAACACCATTATAAACTTGCATAAAAAGTTGAAAAACCTTATTCATTAGAGCTTGGAAAGTAGAGGGTGCATTGGTTAAACCAAAAAGCATTACAAGAAACTCATAGTGCCCTATATGAGTTCTAAATGCAATTTTGGGTAAATCTGATTCCCACATTCTAATTTGGTGGTATCTTGAGCGTAAGTCAAGCTTTGAGAAATATATAGCCCCATGAAACTCATCAAGTATTTCATTTATGGTGGGAATTGGGAATCGATCTTTAACTATGGCATCATTTAATGCCCTGTAGTCAACACAAAATCTCCAAGTATTATCTTTTTTTTTTACCAAAAGAACTGGTGAAGAAAAAAGATTCCTGTTGTCTCTTATAATACTTGCTTTCTATATCTTGGACACAAGCATTTCTATTTCATTTTTCTAAAAATGAGGATACCTATATGGACACACGTTTATTGGTCTAGAATTAGGTTCTAATGGGATTATATAGTCTACCTCTCTCATTGGAGGGAGTTCCTTGGGTTCTTGGAATACCTTATCAAATTGCTGCAATATTAATCTTACCTCATTTGGTACTTCATTACCCTCTTAAGACTTTTCCTCGTCATCCCTTATAATGGTTAACTAATACATTTGACATACTCCTTCAGCTGTAGCTATTTTAGATAATTTCCTCCCCTTAAATAGTGTATTAATCAACAAGTTCTCTCTCTGTAACTGAACCTTATTTCCTCGATACATGAATTCCATAGTTAGATCTTGGTAGTTCATTTGGATGGTCCGAAATTCTATGAGCCTTTGAACGCCCAAAACCATTTTAGACCCCTTCACCTCTAGTACATATAGATCTACATTAAAATCTTGACTTTGAATATTCAACAGTACATTTTCACACTGTTGCAACATGTCAAATATGCCCCACTCCAAGTCCATACTTTAAACTCTTCTACTTATGTCCTTTTTAAATTTAGCTTGTCAACGACATTCGTTCTCACAAAATTATTATTACTCTCATTATCAATAAGGATCTTTACCTGCTTCTTTCCAACCTGACCCATTACTCTTAATGTACTCGAGTGAAAGTGACCTACTAAAGCATTTATACTGATTTCTGGGGTGATTTCCAATGATTGAATATGTGTTTCTACATCAGCTTGTACCTCTCTGTCTTCACCCTGTTCCTCTTGTAAGAGTGTCTCTACCTCATAATGTCCAACCAATAATAAACAAGAGGATTTATATCTATGACTAGCATGATACTTCTCATCACAGTAATAACGCAGTCCTTTCTCCCTCCTTACTCTTAGCTCCGTAGCAATAAACCTTTTAATATTAGAATTGTTACTTCCTATGCTGCTAACACAATCAACTAATACATTCCGTAATTTAACATTCCCATGCAAACTTCCAGAATTCCCTTTAGAATTGTAAAACCCTGTAGGTGTTGATTTGTTGTTCGGTTAAAAATAGGATGAGCTTACTCTTACAGATTTTTGATTACTGGAAGGATTCATATTACCAGTCAAACCCCGTTTCAGGTTATTTTGCATACTCTAAATTTTCTATTCATGTAGCTTCACGAGGGATATTACATGGTAGTAGCTATTAGGTTAAGTTAGAAGAAGATCACACTTAAGTTATTCCTGCAATCCGGCAATGAAAAAGCTAATCAACCATTGTTCGCTCAGACCTGTTACCCTTGTGGATATCTCCTCAAACTTAGTTTGGTATTCTAACATTGTGGAAGTCTGCTTTAACTCCTTAAGCGCTGCCTTCGAATCATCGTAAAGTGAGGTTCCAAAACGGAGTTGCAAGGTTGTGATGAACTCGTACCAACTATGAATTAACCTGTTTTTCACTACCCATTTATACTAAGAATAAGTTGCCCCTTCAAAATGAAACGATGCAATTTTAACCCTCTGTTTTGTTGGCACCCCGTATATGACGAAAAATTCCTTGATTTTAAATATCCAATCCTCTGCATCTTTTCTGTTGAAATGTGGAACGTCCACTTTCATTCCCTTGCCTTGAAACAATCCCGAAAGATTGGTCTCTCTCGCACTCGCTTGTGACATAATTCATGGTGATACTTTGACTGCCTTATCGTGAATCAACCGTCTCATCATGCTTTCCATATTAATCATAGATTCTTCGAGTTTTCCCATTCTAGTGTCCATCAAAATCAGTTTATCATCCATAAGAACCTGAGTTTTCTGAAGATCAATATTTGTTGCTTCCAGCTTCGCAAAATGAGTCCCCTCTGCCATGAGTTTTTTCTCAATGAAAGCACCAGTTGTTACAATTAAAATGAATTAAAAGATAAAATTGGATTAGATTGAAATGGAAATATGAAGGAAGGTGTATCAAATTCCACTAGAAGGAAAGTATACACAAAGGGATCCTTCTCGAGCAAGATGAACTCCAAATACAACATACATCATAATCAATCCCCTATTCCCCATCCTGTATTATTTACTCAGTATCAACACCTAAAACAGAAAGTACTACTAACGACAAAATGGCAATCTCCATGCTAACGGAAATCCTCATGCAATGAGTGGTCCAGACGTAGTCATATCATGTAATCATGTGTCCAAGCGGGTGCCTAATTCCTTTGCTTTATTCCTTTTGTGCATCTCAGAAGTCTCCAAGTCATTGTTTCACTTTTCCATTTTATCATTATCAGCTTCCATAGTTTCCACATCAGCTACCACAGCTTCCACATTATCAGACTTTCTACTCTCTGTATCAAACAATATATATTTGTGAAATTTTAACCTATAAAATTAAAAAAAATTGATGTAGAAATAAAAAAATGTAAATATTTGGTGATAAGTATACCTAAGTTTGTGCGCCCTTGATCTGAGTGGTTCTACTCTAGTTTTCGTATATTATGTTTGAATGGTTTAGTGGGCATATTGATGTTTTTTTTTCTTTGTTTTTCAATTATTAATATTTTAAAAACTTAGTAAACTTTTATTAATCTGATTTATATTAGATTAAATTATAATAGTGTAAAATTTTTTGACTTAAATCCAAAATCTTGTAAAAAAAATGAGTATCAATCACTTAATTCAATTTGCGATGAATTATTGATGTGCTTTTAAAAGATATTAAATCGAAAAAAAAGTTCAAAGCAGTGCACTTAAATTTTAGCAGATAATTAAGTAGACATCTTAATTAAGTTTATATAAGTGATATTTGGTATAGTAAAAATTAAATAAAAATTAAAATAAAAAAATGTGGTTTTCTTTTTCGCTTTCCCTTACTATGTTGCTCTCTTATGATATGGCAAGTTTAAGTGATTCTATGAAAGTGGTTATATTTTATGTTTTTTTATTTAATTTTGTCTTGTCTTAAGTTTCTCTGTTTTCAATATTATATGTACAATTAGTGAGTGTCACGTGACGAGGAACTCTGAATTTGAGGTGACATCGTACTCTCTCTTTCCAAGAATTGCATTTTTTAAAAAGAAAGTTTATAAAAAAAATTAACTTTTGAAAGATTAAGTTTTTTTATCTGTAAATTACTTTAAAAATTATGTATATGATAATAAAAAAGTAATTTATGTAAATCTAAAGTTAATCTAACCATAAAAAACCTAAACTCTTAAAAAGTGGAATTTTTATTAATTTACTCTCTTTTAAATTTGTTCTCGCGTCTTCATGTGCTTCATTTCATTCTATTATATGTTGTTGATATAAATCAGCCATCCATGGATGATCAAAGAAGGGGTGACATGGCAATTAAGGACAGCAAAGCAGCTGATGTGGACAGAGATGTGGCTAATAAGCTTAGAGATTTGTGGAAAGAAAGGAGGTTGAGGAAAGCTCATTTCTGGCACATGATTACTATATTGGCTGAATTGGAAAACAAAGCTATTGCTGAAGGACACGTCAGATAGAGAAGGAAGAAAAGACTGGCTTGGACACGTGATTATGAGAAAGGGGACTAGAATTACTTAGCTGTCAAAATTCCATTATTGCATTTTGTCTTTTCTGATAGGATTTTGAAGACGTGTATTTTGCTGTCATTTGGTTTTTTCTATTTCCTATTATTTTGATAGAATAAATGAGTGGGGCAAATGGAGAATAGGATATTGAAGATAATTGTGAAGCTTTGGCTTTTGGAGTTCTCCCTCTACTGGAAAGAGGTGAACGGCTGTAATCTTTCTTCATCAGGAATATTACAGATTCAATCATTTTCCATTTTCTGATCTTATACATCCTTTTCTTTCTTGATTCTTTTACCTTCTTATCATTAGTGCTTTCAATGAGAGGTTGCAATGACAACATCTAACTCAACATTTCTGGAAACATGTGAGAGAATGATGGATACATGTGAAAGGATGACACAATCCATGAAGCAAATAGAAGCGATGATGCAGGAATATATGAGACAAGAATTTGGTCAAGAATGGGAGGAATTAAAAGCATCTAATTCAGAATATATGATCAAATCAACAACCATTGAGGTGCCAGTTTTGAAGGAGACACTAGTAGCAACGAAAGACGACAGCTCTATTTGCGACGCATCGGTACCAACAGTGACACCTAATGATGTTCTAGAGCAATCGACACCAACTTCAGAAGCGGTTGACAATCAGAGAAAATTTTTTATGGATGTTGTCCCTGAGTTATCGCCAACATTAGATTTACTAGAGAAAACCAAGAATCAGCTAAAGAACATCGCATTGGATACAAAGCAGAAGAATTCTGAAATATTTAACAAACTAGAAATTGCATGTCAAGAACAAAATGATCCAACACTGGATTTGAGACAACTATTTCTTTTAACTCCATGGTGTATGCATAATATGATTGTTCTTCCATTTTCTGATGAATTACAAAATGCATTTACAGTTGCTATAGATGTTATCTCGCATTTGCAAAAAATTTTGAACTAAAGAACTCATCCTTGTTTCAGTGAATGATTATGTATATGGCTCGTTGGAGCTTAATAGAGAACAAGTTGATGGGATGGATTTTTTTGTGATATATGATCCTGGGGGCTTTTTATGTGCTAAGTGCTTTTTCACTAGATATGATACTTATTTTCATACTGCTAGAAAATGCTTTCACATTGGAATGAACACTAAATGTTTATGGAAATGTTGTACTGGGAGGGAGATGGTTTTAAAGGTTACTGATGAAGACTATGTCTTGCCTATGTGCAATATAGAGAAGATAATGTCTGTACAATTGAGTGAAACTGTTAACACTTCTTGTTTTGGAAAAAAAGAGCCTGTAGAGAAACTACATTGGATTTACAATCTTCTTTGTAAAGTTCAATCCATATATGATCTACTTGATAGGTTAGAAAAGTGCATAGAATCAGAGGCCTATGCAGATGCAATCAGATTCTACACTAAAGCGATGCCAATCTTAAACGCGTATAGAGACTCATCATTCAAAGATTGCAAGAAAGCATCTAAAGAAGCAATTGCTATCATAGTAAATAATTTGCAGGGAAAGCTATTTTCATATTCTGAGTCCCTGCAAGCAAGAGCTGAGGCTGCAATGCTCCTTAAGCAAGTGGACTTCCTAGTGGAAAACTTGAAGGCAAAGCTACTTGAAAAGTTGGAACAATCTCTTACAAAAATTCAAATGAACCTTGAAGAAATAAACAATGCTTCAAAGGATTCCTCTCCTGTTGCTCCTGCCCATGAAGTAGTCGTTCAAGAATTTATGAAGGAAGTAGTTATATCTGACCATATTCTTGAGGCTTCCGAGGTTGCTGTGAAGCTGTATGTTAGAAGTTCATTATCTTATCTTGTATGTATTAAAATACCTCTTAAAATTCTTAAAAAAAGAAGGAGTGGAGGATTACACTCTGGAAGTTGCTCTAGATACTAGCACAAAAACAGTTCTCCAGGGCAGCATAGATATCTTGCTAGACTTCTACAATTTTATACATAATAACTCAAGGTTGCTTGTTAGATTAGGAGAGATAATAATTGATACAATTCAAGAAGGGTTTTAAGACTTCTCCAGGCAATTTGAGGATAAGTTCCTTTTGTTGCCAGGAAGGAATATTGCTTTAGCTAGTCAAGATCATTGTGCAAATGAAGGAACCTGAGGCGACAAAGCTTTTGCTGGTCTCATCCTTTTACTGGAACATCTTTCTACTTTAATTGAACAAACTGGTTTACCAAGAATCACTGAGGAAATAGCAGCTTCCTTTTCTGGTGTGGGTGAGGTTAATATTTTTCCTTTTGATCTTGGAGGAATGCATAACAGATTATCCTTTCCCAATATCAACCTTGAGGATAAGGTTGTTTTGAAAGGGTGTGTAATTGATATGAATCAGCCATCCTTGGATGATCAAAGAAGGGGTGACATGGCAATTAAGGACAGTAAAGTAGCTGATGTGGACAGAGTAGCTGATATGGACAGAGATATGGCTAATAAGCTCAGAGATTTGTGGAAAGAAAGGAGGTTGAGGAAAGCTCAATTTTGGCATATGATTACTATATTGGCTGAGTTGGAAAACAAAGCTACTGCTAAAGGACACGTCGGATAGAGAAGGAAGAAAGGCACTGGCTTAGACACGTGATTATGAGAAAGGGGACTGCAATTACTTAGCTGTCAAAATTATGTTATTGCATTTTGTCTTTTCTAATAGGATTTTGGAGACGTGTTTTTTGCTGTCATTTGGTTTTTTCTATTTCCTGTTATTTTGATAGAATAAATGAGTGGGGCAAAGGGAGAATAAGATATTGAAGATAATTGTGAAGCTTTGGCTTTTGGAGGTTTCCCTCTACTGGAAAGAGGTGAACGGCTGTAATCTTTCTTCATCAGGAATATTACAGATTCAATCATTTTCCATTTTCTGATCTTATACATCCTTTTCTTTCTTGATTCTTTTACCTTCTTATCAGTTGTCCTTGGACATTGTAAGTTTATTTTGATTCTATTAGATTTCAATGATCCAGCTAAAATAGTAAAAAGTTCAGATTTTATTACCCTAACTTAATACAAATTTAATGCATAATGCATGTGTAATCGATTATTTTTATGTTTGTGACAAAAATATTTTATTTTTTGTGTACAACACTTTCTAGTTGGTTCATTTTATGAATTCCAAAAACGAAGCATGTTCTCTATTTTGAACATAATTTGAAAGTATATTTTGTTAAGTACAGTTTCGGTAGACAAAAACCAGAAACACTTTCAATTTTTATTTATAATCAAATTAAGTACAACAAACAAATAAACAAGCACATTTCTTACTTTTTTTTTTGGCAAAAGTGAGTGTCTAAGGCCCAAAAAACAGGCTTTTAGAATATGTTTCATATGCAGTAAAAAAAATAAAAATAAGAAATAAAAATAAAAATAAGATGTTTTACTAAAATTTCTTATTTTTTATTAAAAATATATTAATATTGTTTAAGAGGAAAATTTAGACAATTTTTCAATGTCTCTCTTTTGACATTAATCATTTCCTTACTCCTTTTCAAGCTACCTATTGCACTGTTAAATTTCTAAGTATGTGTTTGGGAACATGTTGGGGGTGAGCTGAACCACGTTTCAACAGTCTAAACCATGTTTTCTATGTTTCTAATATGTTTGGCAAAGCGTTAGAAATTTTTTTTTTCCAACTACGTTTAGTCCTTGGACTACATTTGATCCACCATGCCAAATTGTTGCTTTTACGATGGGATAAACATGGTTTGCTTCTGTGATTAGTTATATTCCTCCCTTATCCCTTGCTTCTGTCCAAAAAAAAAATAGTACCTCTATTTTAGAGGTTAAAAATAAAGGAAGGAAGAGAGAAAGAGGGAGAGATGAAGAGAGAGAGTGTGTGTGTAGGAAAGATAGAGATTGATAGAGATGAAAAGAGAAAGAGAGATAATAAAGCCCTTTTTACCATGTTCAGCAAAGCAGAGTAACGTAGAGGGATTAGCCGCATTCCTCTTCATCATGCTAACAGCCTAAACTCTTCCTACCTTTGAATCTTTCCTATGGTGTAGCTATCCCTCTTTGATCCAATCAAAAATTCAGTGAAAAGAGAAAGATCAAGCATGACAAAGATGAAAAAAGATAAAGAGAAAAGAAAAGGAGACGAAGAGACAAAGAGGAAGGAAGATGATGATATTTAGGAACCAAAGTAAATAGATTGAAAAGTTTATATAGGAGTTATTTTAACAAAGAATAAAATATATTTTTAAATTAGGGATTTAGATAAAATAACAGAAGAATTTATATCAATTAAAGGACAAAAGAAAAATTTTAACTACAAACTTAAGTAAATAAATAGAAAAATTTTGAATAAATGGTGAAATTGAAACAAAATTTGTTTTAAATTATTAACTCAATTTGTTTTAAATAATGGATAGTTTATTTTATTTAAATTATTAATTTATTTTATTTAAAAATTAACAATAATGAATACTTAGTTAATTTTAATTATAATGGACACTTAATTCATTTTGTTTAAAAATTAATTATGAATTAAAAATTAGTTAATAATTCATTTTATAATTAACAATTTATTAGCACTTTAATTATAATTATACTTATTATATTAGATTTAAATTAATGATAATAAATAATAATGGTACATAAAATATGAAATATAAAATTTATATCCTTTTTGATAATTATACATTTAAAATTACGTTTGTAAACTAACATCCAAATATCATATTTTACTTCAATTACGTTTGTTTGCTCCAAACTATGTTTATGTTAAATGTCTCTCAAACATAAATTATATTCATTCAAACCTAAATTTTTTTAATCAAATTCAATTTAATCTACTTTGTCCAATTTACGTTTGCCTACTAAACTTTCAATATTACAAAAAAAAAATAGTCATTACCCATGGGTTTTTAGCCACGGTTAACCGTGGCAAACTCCAACCTAATTAGATTATTTTACCACATTATCATTACATGTGGCTAAAATTTGAGATAACTGTGGAAAAAAAATGCGCCAAATATATTTTTCTCCCTCCAATTATTTTTGAGCTATCCCCCTTTTTTTTAAATTTTTTGATTTAGGCTTACGCTTTCTGCCTTTCTCAATCCTTCCCTCTTTCTTCTCCTTTTCTCCTTTTTGCGTAGACCCTGTGTGTTGCCCTCTCCATATCCCATCGAATCTCCATTTGCATCGACGCTTGGCTGAGAGAAGACCAGCGCAAGGCTGTCGATCTTCGTCTGTGCTTTCTGTTTATAGGAGACGTAAGGCCATCCCTATCTTCATCCATTGACATTCTACACGTTAGGTATCTTGTTCATCTTCCTCTATCCTTTCTCCCTTCATATCTGTGTTGTTATTTCTAATAGAAGAGGAATTTTTAATTTCTTAACCCCAATCCCACTTCTGAAACACAGAAACCCGAAATATTGTATCTGTGCCCAATGTTCCAGCAAGACCATCGATAGTGAAGGAGAACACGTGCAATCCACTTTCACTTACCCACTTTGACTGAGAGCTTCATGAGTCAGAAAACAATTTTGGACACATTCATCACCAAATTTCTTCACCATTTCTCTTTTCCATTTCCGTAGAGAAGCCCGAATCCAGTTCTCCCTAAAATTGGTTCTAATTTACTGATGAAAATCATGGAATTTCTTCACGGCAAGATTGATGCAGTTTGAAGAGGATTATATCAGAATTTTTTCTAGTTTTTGGTGCGTCACACTGCAGTCATCTCGGCAAAAGCTCCGACCAGGTTTGAGATAGTGTAATTTGAAGTTATAAATTGAAAATCTTTTGCGCATGGGTATTTTAGGGAAATAATTCTTCTCTTGAATTAGTGTCATAATTTGCATGTGGGAGTCTGACTTCCGATTGGAGCTACTGTTAAATTAGAAAATTTTATTTGCTTCTAGACAAGAAATTGGGTGGTTATTTCGAAGTAGCAAGATTGAGTTCATAATAACATTCTAGTAAAAATTCTATAATCCTTCCCCATCTAATTCATGGGCTGGCTTCCAGATTAATAAGAAAACGGGACTGTTTCGTGTTTCCATTGATTTTAACTAGAAAGGAAAGGTTGTTAGTTGAATAGCATTTATACACTCGTATATGCTTTAACTGATGCCTAATGTATTTTTTGGGATGAAATGAAAAATCCTTTTATGTTGAATTTCTGCATTCTCGAATGAATAGAAGGATATATGAATATAAGTGTGTGTATGTTTGGGGTATGTGTTTACTAATGAATTAACTTCTAATAGTTGGATTTCAACTTCGAGAATTGGGATAATTTGCAACAATATTCTCTTCCAGTAATTTTTACCATTGGGATGGCTCTAGACTTTGAAAGTATATCAATGGGAGGACTTTCCTTGTTCCATCTTCCACCCATTCATCTAGCTACTTTTATTATTGGGAGCTCATTTGACTTAGTTTTTAGTTTATCCTATTAATAGGTACTTCCCTAGTTATGATAGTCATATGCTCCTTTGATAATGATCATAAACATTTTGACGTATGGTGTTGGACTCAAATAGGTCGCACAGGGAAGGCAAGTATTTGCAGGAGTGCTAGCTTATATGGTTTTTATGTATTTTGATTCATTGGAATTTTTGTAAACTTCACCATTTTTTATTGCTTTTCTTTCTTTTTAAATATGATATATAATATTCATAAACCAATTTCATGTTGTTTGTGTAATGTTGCATCTTATATCTTGTGGTAAAAGAAGACCTGAAAGAAAGTTAAATCTTGCATGGTGAATGTAGA
Organism: Biancaea sappan; assembly: GCA_037074585.1. Taxonomy (NCBI): domain Eukaryota; kingdom Viridiplantae; phylum Streptophyta; class Magnoliopsida; order Fabales; family Fabaceae; genus Biancaea; species Biancaea sappan. The sequence continues at coordinate 13,748,398 of CM073495.1, read as the reverse complement.
ACAAAGCAGAAAACTGAGTAGCTGTACAAACAGGCGGATGAAGTGTGGACAGATGCTGAAGCTATTGTAAAGAAGGTATAATCAAAGTTCATCTTCAAGTTTTGTTGTGCTCCAAATAAGTGATTGAGGAATGAAAATCAATTATCTGAAAGAAAAGAGGCTGATACACCTATATTGCTGATATTTTCCCCCTGTATCTACTACAATATATTCCATTCACATTTGATTATTCGGCATTGAATAGCCCTTGTCTATTTTAAACAAGCTAATAAGGTTTCTTAAAATATGAGAAACTTTTGGGATTGGAAAGCAGGATTCTTCAGGATCGATTGGTTCTTCATCTGAACATCATCTAAGGTAGAGAAACACCAGCTACAGTGTCATTGTTTGGCAAATTCAAGTCCTCAAATGTTTCAATGGCCTTCCAAAAAATGAAAGACGCAAAGTTAGTCAACATAGCCAAGAAAGGATATGAAATAGTGAAAGAGGAGATAAGTAGTAGTCCAACAAAGAGAAGGCACGCACCTTTTACATCAAGTGGGGAAACAAGTACAAGAACAGAACTTGTTGTTGTACCCTCACAACAATCTTGGTAGTCTAAGAAGTCTGACCAATTTAAGGAGAAGGTAACTTAATTTGCTGTTCATATGGTCTTACAAATCTCTCCATCAAGATAATTTCTTTACATGGTACTCAGGTGAAAGGCCATCCTGATTCCGAGTGATTTGTTAAATATAGTGATCCTGTGAAGTCAAAGGGCCAGGAGGTGTGTTCTACTGCTGATTTTCTTTATCTACCAAAGTTGTTCAATTTTTTTTCCGTCACCTTGTTCTGTAATTATGTATTCAGTAGCTTAGCTTGCGTCCATAATGTAGTTGTTCATTTTGAGATAATACTAATATAGTATTGTATTAAAATGAATTGCCATATTTGACTTCCAAGTCTCCATCAAGATTAGTGCTAAGCTTGTACAGGAATGCTGGAATTCTATTTCTTTAATGGGCATCTGTGTTGAAGTTCATTTTTTAATAAGATATGAGTCTCTTTTTGTCCAGGTGGATATGTTCATTTCTTTTTTTTTTTCTTTCTTTTCTAGATATTTATGAATGTTCTTGCGCAAGGAGATGTTGAAACTTTGAAAAAGTATTGTAGCCCTGAGCTCATTGAGCGATGCAAAGCAGAGCACAATGCTTACCAAAGTAATGGTATCTTCTTTGATAACAAGGTGAGTTTGCAAATATCTTGAATCTATCTTATTTTTCCTGTACAAATTAACTTCATATTGAATTTGAGTTTGGTAGTACCATATCATATATGGAATATATATATATATATTTTACATTTTACCTTGACTTTATGGAGTAGACTTGATAGGGTTAAATGAAGAGAAGCTCCTATTTGTTTGAACCAAGGTTCATCCTAGTCAATCCGATAGATATTATGTTAAGGTAACATGGTTTCCAAGTGGAGAAAGATAAGAAATAAAAACTAACAACAGTGCTTTTTGTTTTCACGTATTCACATTGTTCTAGTTTATGCTGGCTTATCATGGCTTATTTAATTGTTTAATTCCCACTGTGACTTTTGTTAATTGGGTATACCCAAAATTTTTGCCTACCATTAGCACATATATATCACATTCTTATTTCTTAGTACTTATATTTGGTAGAAAGTGTTGAGTAGTTACTGCTAAATTTTATATCTGTTTAGAATTGTTTTTTGACTAAATATGTTTTGACACTTTGAATAAAACCGTGACTAAGTAGATGTTATCACGTTTGTTATAACCGTGGCTAACAAAAAATTTCCATGCTCTATTTTGTAATGTTTTTTGTAACCGTAGTTACATTGTGTTAGCCATGGTTATAAACTATTTAGTCATGGTTACAATCGTGGCAAATTACTTTTTCTTTTATAGTGAAATCATTAATTCACTCAATAATTACTGCAGAATTTGCTTTCCCAAAAAAAGGACACTCTAATCGTTTTGATAATATACTTATTCTTATATCAATTATTTTTTTATACAATATGAACTTGATAATTACTTCATATTTAACACTTGGATAAATCAAAAGGATAAATCAAAATTACTTCCTATATTTGATATTAAAAAGTTGAAAGGGTGTCAATTGGTTCCGTTTGAAGGAATCACTTTTTGCACAGAAAATTTAAAAAGTGTGTTATACAAGTATAATTTTTGTATTATATATATATATATATGTATATATCAAATGTCAAGAAATATTATTGCATTTTAATCTAATTTCATATTGTTGTGTAGAGATATATTATGCAAATGGTAAAAAGTTAAAAATATTTATGAGGCAGGATGGCATTTTATTGGCCAGTTTAAACAATGAGCCAACTGGGTCTAGCCTGTTTTCAGTAGCACTGGTAAAACGGGCTTTGGCCCGCGGGCCAAGACCGGCCCGTCTGCATATGAGCGGGTTTGGAGATTGGAAAATTGGCCCATTTAAAAACGGGCCTAAACGGGCTGGCCCGTATTTTATAAAAAAAAATTTACAATAAATTCATAGTTTTATATTATACAATTTTGGAATTTATCCTAAAATTTTTTATTTATCCTACAATTTTAGAATTTATCCATCCATTCTTAACTTATTTTTTTTGTTTAAATTGTTTAACTCATCAATTCATTTTGGAATTTATCCTAAATACTTGATTTGGATGAGTTAACATACAATTTTGGAATGGAGAAATTCTAAAATTCTAGAAAACATACAATTTTGGAATATATTAACTTATTTTTTTTGTTTTCTACTTAATATATTTTTTATTTTTACCCAAAAACATTAATTAAATTAATTTTATATTATATTATTAAAAATTAAAAAACAAAAAGCTTAGCCCGTGGGCCGGCCCGTTTGGCCCGCGGGCTAACATGGGCGGGCTTGGATATAATAATCCAAGCCCGTCCAAAAACGGGTCGGCCCGGCCCGACCTGTTTTTTGGCCTAGCCCGTTACGGACCGGGCCGGGCGGCCCTTTTTTCCAGTGCTAGTTTTCAGTAGCCCAACTAAAGTGGGCTTGATTGGCCCGTTTTTCACAGCACTAGTAATTAATTTTCATGCCTTTTAAGTCTTTTTTTTTTTTAACAATTTTAAACCTTTGACTTTGTTAAAGTAAATTGACTGTGTCAGTTATAAAGAAAAAGAAGGACATGAGTTGTATGATACTCACATCAAATTACATAAATAATATTTAGTAACTAGTGAAATGTAATTTCATTTGGCGTTTGATTAATTCTATACAGAAATTGCAAGATTAACGTGTGAGGGTAAAAATTAATTACTTATGTAACTACAACATGATTTTTTTTTTGTTAGGATATAAATGAAAATGTAATGTGTCATTTCCTATCATTATCAAGAAATTACAGAAAATGAGTCTTTTTGTTTAATTTATTTGTTGTTTTTGATGAAGGAAAATCCCATCACGGAATATACACAAGAAAAAAGAGAGAAAAAAAAATTGTCCGATCAGTAACAATGAGATTCTTTAATCCATTTAACTTTGTTTTTAAGAACAATTTCTTCAAGAAAGGAAATGAAAAGGAAGATTGAAAGCATCCCATCTCCAAATTTTTCAGCAATGCTTCAACTTTCAAAAGCTAATGGCCAAGGGGATGATCTTAATTGCGGTCAGAATCTGCAACTTCTTGCTGCTGATAAAAAATAATAATATGAATCAACATATATATATATATATATATATATATATTTATATATTCATCAGGTGGTATTTGTTGGAACTATTAACTCAATTCACTTTCATTTTGTAACTGAACAAGAAAGAAAATGTACTAAAATAAATTCTATTTTTTGTAAATGCATTTTGATCATATGTGCATATAAATACAAAAGCAAAATAAAGATTTCCTCAAACTTTTTTCATTTTAGGTGGCCGAACCTTCTTTGACCAAAGGAAAAAAGAAATATTACTCTTTTTTTCTTTAATGAAATAAAATTGATCTTCAATCCCCACATAATTAAGCCATATAATTAAAATAATCCTGATATAGCGTGCAAGCGCTCCATTCAATACCTAACATACAAATTAATCTTCTAAAACCAAAAATGCAACTTTAACAAAACAACGAAAAAAATGACATCAACAAATTACGGAAAATTTTCTTCTGATTCTCCTCAAAGTTTTCAAGCTTGTCACAATTTTTAAAGAAAATAAATAGCTAAAAGAGAGAAGTGAAAGGAAATAACCCAAAATTTAGAGAAGTAAATTAATGATAAGGAAAACAATAACATTCCCACGAATCGAATAAATTAAATGTCATCATATGTAAATAAATCATACTTTTTTAAGTTCCCATTATGCAATTTGTTCTTAATAATACAACAGATTTTTTCATTGTATAATTTACTTGATTCAATACTAGAATTACTCTTCTTCGAATTTATAAAATAATAATGGTTCTTTCTTTATTCCTTAAGCACACAAACCTGGAAAACATGAATATATTGAAGAAACTAGTCAATTTTGCTTTTCACATATCTTTTCTATGAACGACTGATTGATAGTGGTATTAATGTCTCCTTTCCAGCGCTTTGCTCCATTTTCCACTTCCACTACAGTCAGAATTGGGGCTACAATGACTCTTGATGTGAAATTTTGCAATCTGGGGCATCTAGTAATTTTGAATTCTCCTAAAGATGAAAATATCAATTTATGTTTTGCTAAGCAGAAGCTTTTGAAGCTTGATAAACACGTCAATTCCAAATACTCCAAACTTTTGAATGCTATTTCATCTTTTGTCTCATCTTCTTCTTTCGTCGCAATTTGTTCAAGTGAACTGCACTCTATTATCTTCATTGTTGTTAAATTGACCAGACTTCTTGCTATGGGTGAAGCAATTAAGTGTGTCAATCCATCGCATTTTTCTATCTCTAAATGTGTCAAGTGACCAAATCTTACAGAGGAAGGCACCAAGTGCTTCAAATTGGAACAATGGCCGACAAATATTATTTCAAGAAAGTCAAGGATTGGGTTAATTTGGCCAACTGCTTGAGCCTAGTATGAACATTGTTGTTTCCTTGATTGGAAGCAAGTCTGTCATCTTGGAATACCTGTTTGTGGGAGCTCCACTGAAAACTAGTGTCTCAAGGCACGGTGCGTTTTCTAAAACCCAATCTGGAAATGTTTGCTCATTCTCAAACTTGGATACCCAAAGCAATTTTAGTTTGTTAAAAAGTTCCCCTAAATATTGGCCTTGCAGGATTATGTTGGCAACTTTTACGTTTAGTGTCAATTCCTCCAAGTTAGGAATCACCTATATATCAAATGTACAACATTAGTTAATAATTACAGCTCAAGTTGTTTATGAATCAAAATATTTGTTGTAGGAAAAAAGGCAATTGGTACCTCCTCAACTGTGAAAAGAGGTTGCTCCCCCGATTGCCTCATGGCCATTGAGTTTCCATCACCCGTAACTCCTCTTTCTTGGGAGTTCATGAACTGTGTTGTAAATAACTCTAATTTGTTACAATTGAACACGTTAATGGCTTTCAGAGAGGGACATGCCAGACTGTAATCCCCTGGATAAAACCCTTGCAATTCTTCCAGATTAATGAGTTCCAAAGAGAAGAGATGTTCAAACACAAAAGTGGCAGCTCGTCAGTAGGTCCTTCTGTATTTGCAACAATTTCCTTTATCCCACACGAAGCTACTATGATATTCTCAAGGTATAGAAGATCCATTGCAATGTGGAATGGGAAAAGGTATTCCAAGTCTTCACAATCCTCAACAATCAGAACTTGTAGGTTGTAAAAGCCAACTTTTTTCTGAGGATCTCCACTCTGAGTCTGTTTTAGCATTGGCAAACAAAGATTTGGTTCCTTCACAATATAACATGAAATATATTTTCATAAATAATTTACAATAATTATAGGAAACAAAAGTATCGTCAGGCGATAAACCCTAGGATCAAGTGGTGGCAGCTAAAGGGGGAGAATCAACTGACTTTCAAGAGAAGATTGTTGGAGGAAGGATCTTGGGAGTTACGAGAAGATGCTAACACCATGTGGGAAGAGATAGCCAAGAAGGTTAGAAAAGTAGCTAAAGCATTTTTAGGAGAATCAAAAGGTTTTGGACAAAGAGATAAGGAATCGTGGTGGTGGAATGAGGCTGTTCAAGAAAAGATCAAATTTAAAAGAGAATGCTTTAAAGCTATTCATCTGTGCAATAACTCGAAAAATTGGGAAAGGTATCGGAAGGCTAATAAAGAGACAAAAAAAGTAGTAAGTGAAGCACGATCTAAAGCATTTGAAGAGTTTTACAAGGATTTAGGAACGAAAAAAGGGGAACAAAAGATTTACAAGATTGCGAAGGCTAGAGAGAGGAAATCTAGAGATTTGGATCAAGTAAGATGTGTTAAGGATGAAGAAGGAAAAGTTCTGGTTACAGACAGAGATATTAAAAATAGATGGCAGGGTTATTTTCATAAGCTCTTTAATGACGGAACGGAGTCGACTTGTGATATGAAAGATTTAACAACCTTGGAGAGAGAACAAAATTTGGCATATTATCGTAGGATCAAGGTGGATGAGGTCAAGGAAGCTCTTAGAAAAATAGATAATGGTAAAGCTGTTGGTCCCGATGGTATTCCTATTGAAGTTTGGAAGTGTTTAGGAGAGGAGGGTACTATCTGGCTAACTAAGCTCTTTAATGAGATTTTAAGGACTAAGAAAATGCCTGAAGAATGGAGAAGAAGCACTTTAATACCTATTTACAAAAATAAAGGAGACATTCAGAACTGCGCAAACTATCATGGGATAAAGCTTATGAGTCACACTCTAAAATTATGGGAAAGAGTGATTGAACGTAGATTAAGAATCGAGACGAGTATTTTTGAAAATCAATTTGGATTCATGCCAGGACGGTCTACAATGGAAGCTATATATCTTCTAAGGGGGTTGATGGAAAGGTATCGGAGTGAACAAAGAGACCTTCATATAGCATTTATTGACTTAGAAAAAGCCTATGATCGAGTACCAAGAGAGGTGCTGTAGAAAGCCTTGGAACAGAAAGGTGTACGGGTTGCGTATATTAGAGCCATAAAGGATATGTACGAGGGGGCTACGACTAGTGTGAGAACGTCTGGAGGGGAAACTAGAGACTTTCCTATTAAAATTGGCCTACATCAGGGATCATCCTTAAGCCCTTATTTGTTTGACTTAGTTTTAGATGTTCTGACGAAACACATCCAAGAAGAAATCCCTAAGTGCATGCTTTTTGCAGATGACGTTGTTCTCATAGCAGAGACAAGGGAAGAGATTAATTCTAAACTTGAGTTATGGAGAGCTACTTTGGAATCGAAGGGTTTTCGTCTGAGCAGGAGTAAGACCGAATATATGCATTGTAAGTTTAACAAGCGACAAGCTAGGAACGAGCTGGAGGTTAAGCTTGGTGATCAGGTCGTATCACAAGTGTCAAAGTTTAGGTATTTGGGATCAATTATACAAGATGACGGCGAAGTTATTAGAGATGTGGAACATATGATACAAGCTGGGTGGTTGAAGTGGAGAATGACATCAGAGGTTATTTGTGATCGGAAAGTACCTGATAAACTCAAAGGAAAGTTTTATCGTACTGCTATAAGACCAGCGATTTTATATGGGAGTGAATGTTGGGCAATGAAAGGACAACAAGAACATAAAATTGGAGTGGCGGAGATGAGGATGTTGCGTTAGATGTGTGGTCATACAAGAAAAGATAGGATCCGTAATGATCATTTACGAGATAGAGTTGGGGTGGCACCTATTGAGGAAAAAATGGTTGAAAACCGTTTAAGATGGTTTGGGCATGTGCAAAGAAGATCGTTGGAAGCGCCAGTTAGGAGAGTTGAGCAGATGGTTTGGAGCCCTATAAAAAAAGGTCGAGGAAGACCAAAAAAGACACTTAGAGAAATTATTGAACGAGACCTTTTAGTAAATGAGATATCTAAAGGGTTGGTCATTGATAGAGCTCAATGGCATCGTGCGATCCATGTAGCCGACCCCACTTAGTGGGATAAGGCTGTGTTTGTTGTTGTTGTATAGAATAGAGCATTCTATTTTAAGTTTCTCGATTTAAGCCACTTTACACTTATTATATATGTAAGCTCCCCACTTCCTTAGTTCTTAGCGTTGACCAACTGAACTATTTTAACCCTCCCTTTTTTTTAACTTTTTTTTCTTTTTGATTTACTAGTTGGTCTAAATGAAGTAAATATATTTCAACATTCAACATGGATAATAAACCTCGTGTTACAAGAGAATAAAGGTGTTTTTTTAATCACTATTTATCAATTAAATTAATTTAACTACACGGGTACTTTTTAGCATCAGAAAGATATTTGGTAAAGTATTTAGTCTATGAAAGATCTTAAATATCAACATTTTAGTCCTTTCATACGCATATGCATGGATTAATTACTATTGGTTCTTTAATCTTTTAGGGACTATTTAAATTTCTTTTTGAATTTTTCAGATTTTAAACAATAATGGTTTATGATATTTGTCCATAGAGCCATTAGGTTTTCAAATAGATTGACAAATAGGTAAAGGCTTGGCTTTTTAAAGACTGTTAAAACAACTAATTATTCCCTTTAAAGGAAGTATTCAAGGACAAGGATGAAAATCACAAGCTACATCTTCTCTCTGTTACCTTTCCCCTGATACTCTCCTTCTCTCTGCTTTCCTCTGTTACTTTTCTGTTAAAAGTTGCTTTGTTTCTTTAATTTCATATTCCATTTTGTTGTACTACGAAACTATGAATTTTAACAATTATAAAAATTGACACGAGATATGATTATCATGACCCTCGATCATAGACCATACAAGACCATTTTGAGGGATGTTAATATCAAAATTTACTTCATACCTTTTCAATGAAAGTAGGAGGGTCCTTAGGTTGGATACCAACACTTGAAGCTTCTAACGTCTTCAATCGCTGGTGGTCAACACCAATATACTCCTCCCTTGAATTATCAAAACTAAAAATTTCCTGAGTGTCTTGCTTCCATATGTGCTTTAGATTAGCTAGATTTGCAATAGTTATTTTTTTCAACTGAAGGGTTTCTTTCATAACTACTTCACTTTCATTCATACCACCCAAATCAAACACAGCTTCCAATGAATCGCAATTCCTTACTTCCAGTTCTTCCAAATTAGAAAGTGCTTGTAGTACATTCAAAGGATGAAGAACATTTGATAACCAATCACATTTCCTTATTTCAAGTCGTTTGAGATTTTTAGGACTTTTAATCATGGAAGATGTGGAAGATGAGAATAAGTACTTAAGGCTACCACAGTCCTCTACGATCAAATTAGCCAAATTTGGAAAAGAATAGGCTAAGCAAAGCTGATCGTCATCCCAAATTTTGCTCAAATTGATCGCACTCAACTTCAAAGTCTCCAAATTTGGACATGCAACCTACAAAAAATATATATATATATATATATAATTAATATACACACACAGAGGTATCACAACCCTATGAGGGGCATAACTGCCACGGAATGTGGGATCGCCCACAGCGTAAGTGTGAATCCTAATCATTTTGGTGTGCAAAGGAGATACTAGGAAGAAATGTAAATCTCAACTATTTATAAAGATACCCTGTAGTGTTTATTAGAATAGAGCCCCATTTTAACACATTTGAAATGCTAATCAACAAAGGGGGGAAAAAAGAAGCAAAATTACATATAAAATCTAAAACTCGAACTAGAATTGGTAACAAGGTATATAAAAAAATTATTAAAATGATAAATGCTTAAGTGATCTATTTTAGCCTATTAGATATCTTTTGTAAATATCCGAATTATAGGTGAACACAGAAAAAAAAATCAACTAGTGATATATTATGAGTATGTGCAAATAATTTGAATTTTGAGAAAAATATAAAATATAGTAATAAAATAGAAGGAACGTACCTTGGCATCGAAAAACGGTGTTTGAATATTAGTCCTCAATGTCCCACTATTTATCTCAATTGTAGAAGATATAAAGTTACTAGAGTAGAAATTACAAATTGTTGGTAAATGTTGTAAAGTCAATGAGCGTAGTTGAATAAACTCAATCTTGTCAATTTTTTTGCCACTATCCATACTTTCCATAGAAATAATATTCTTTAGAGAATTGCATTTAGAAACTTCAATGTCAAGAAGTTGGGAAAGCTCCTTAACCATGAAACCGAAAAGAGATATTCTAATTGGTCACAATATTTGACTTTAATGACTCTGAGTGCCAAAGGAATTATCAGTAAGTGAGCCATGACATGTCTTCTCCCAATTTGTGAGATTATGAAGTACAAGCGTCTCCGACTTTGGAAAGAAAACATGAGTTTGATTTATGTCCCTTGATTTGATGATGTGCTTAAGTTTTGTATTATTTTGGATGTGGAGATATTTTAACAGTGGGAATCCTTCTTTATTCAAATGGTAAAGCACATTTGAAATGCCATTTATTTCATCTAAATACAAATCCTCCACTCTTTCTATCAGTGTTTTAATCCTGTGCTCCAAATGAATGTTGGTTTTGAGCTTAAGCTTCAATAATCTTGGGGCCTCATCCTCATCAAACCATTCCCATATATCTCCTATAACTATTTTATATCTTTCTAGCTTCTCAAACATTAATATGTTCCTAGGCAACATCCAAACTTCAAGAATTTGAATTTCAAGAGTAGTCAAGTTTTTCAAATGCTTAAGCTCGGCAAGACTAGCATTTCCATTTTCAATAACTGAATCTTGTAATTCCCACTTAGTGGAGGTATTACCCATGTACAACTTCTCTAGTTTAGCCAAATTGGATATGACATTTAGGGGATAATTTTAAATCTAGTATTGCTCAAGTCTAGCATTCTTAAACGAATTAATTGCTCAATTTCACTAGGTAATTCTATCATTGATGATTTCAAAAGCCTAAGAATTTTTAAATTCTTTAAGGATCCTATTCTAGCCATATCTCCTAAAACACAATGATCCAAACATAAGGTCTGCAGTTTGGTTAAGAAAGCAAGAGATGCAGGCAATAAGGATATGATCATGCCTGTTAAATCCAACACTTTCAGATATCTCATTCCCTCAAAAAAAGAATGTGGAATCATCAAAGAGTGATTATCAATGCTGTCAATATTGAACAACTTTAGATTATGACAATATGACCTTTTAGGAAGTTTCTAAATATAGCATCGGAATAAGATAATTTGGGTACATCTTTCGAGAAAATCCTCTGTTGGCCAATCTTTCAACTAAAAATTCTTGTTTATATTGAAAACATATTGATCCCTGGTTGCAATTGTGGTGGCTACTTCACGAACAATGTCATGCATTTTGACTCTTGTACCATCTTCAAGCAACAAACAAGATGCATTCAAATCACTAATCATCTTGTGAAATTTGTTTCTTGCATCTTCCATGGTACTTACGTGCTTGAATGTACCCAAACCATTTCCATATTTGAACAAGTCACTAGTAAGATAGTATACTCCAAGTGTTCCACAAAGCAACAATAATGACTTCAGTTCATTATTCTGCAATTGTTTATAAGTGAACTCTAAGGCTGAATAAGTTGTTTCATATAATTCTCCATCGCCAAATTTTTCTAGTTGGTTTAAGGCTTCTTTCCAACAATAAATGTCCTTATTTTTTAATGCCCTTGCCACTGTCACTAGAGAATAGGCAAGTCTCCATATTTTGCGGCCACATGGTTGCTATGCTGCACAAATTAACATCTTTAATAGCATCACCAACCATAACTTCAAACAAGCTCCAAGTTTCTTCACCATTTAAAACTTCTAGCCTAAAATCCTTTTAAGTCTCCATATTTTGTAATGTATTTTGATTTTTGGGAATTAGCAGTATTTTGGAACCATCCTAATTATCCTCTAAAGGAATTCCAATTTTCTTCAAATCCAAATTTTCCCAAATATCATCTAGAATGATAAGGATAGTTTTCTCCCTTTTAATCCTCTCACGGAGTCGGCTTGCTCTTACTAGTGAGGTCTTTTCTTCAAATTGCAAGCCTAATTGTTCTGCATTCTCATCTTGAATTCTGTTGAGATCTAGAGTTTGGGTCACACTTGCCATAACCATAGCATCAAACAATTTGTCATCTTTAACTTGCTTAGCAACTTCTTTCACTATAGTAGTCTTCCCCATACCACTTAAACCATAGACCCCTATTTTGCTTACTGTGGGATCTTTCAAAGCCAACACTATGTCCTCCTTCATTCTGTTCCTTGACACAAGCTTTTCAATTCCTCTTGTAGTGGAAGCAACGCTGACTACATCTAAAGGAGGCAGTCCAATTCGGTCAAACTTCCCCTTTCCCTGCACTTCTGTAATATTTCTTGCCATTTTCTTTGCTTTTCTACTAAGTTGATGTCGTGACTTCAAGTTACGAAAAGACCATCTAGAGCACCCCACATTGGCATGACATGGATCTTCACTGAGTTTGTTTTCTACTTCTATAATCTCTTCCACTTTGGTCAGCCAGTTTCGCACATCAGCTTCAATCTCTTTTCCATTTCTTATTTCTGCTTCAATTTCATGATTGATATGCTCCTTTGCTCCCCCTAACTCCTTAACTTGATCCTTTAACTCCTCAAAATTGTTTCTGTAGTAAATCAAATAGCCCACTTTCCTTCCAATGGGGTCGACAGCAGTGGCGTATCCAAGACCCCTCAGTAAGGGGGCCGCAAAATTTTTATTCACTTTTTTAGATCTAATGGTAATTTCCTCAAAAAATATTTCCATTATACAAATTTTTTTCTTCTTCTAAATCCTAATTGCATAATTAATCAACCGATTTGATAAATTTAGACCTATGTACAAAACCTTCAAATTTTAAGCTTTTACAAAGAGGTCCCTAACAATGGAATGATAAATTAACCATCATCAAGAAAAAATTTCATAAAATTCACTTCACAAATATGTTACTCATGATCCTAATTGTATAATCAATCAACCAATTTGATGAAATTAGACCTATGTACAAAAATTTCAAATTTCAAACTTTTACAAAGAGGTCCCTAACAATCAAATGAGAAATTAACCATTATCAAGAAAAAATTTCATAAAATTGACTTCACAAATATGTTACTCATGATTCTAATTACATAATCAATTAACCAATTTGATAGAATTATATTTATGCACAAAAACTCTAAATTTCAAGCTTTTACAAAAAGGTCCCTAACAATCAAATGAGAAATTAATTATTATTAGGAAAAAATTTTATGAAATTGACTTTACAAATATGTTACTCATGATTCTAATTACATAATCAATTAACAAATTTGATAAAATTAGACCTATGTACAAAAAATACCAAATTTCAAACTTTTACAAAGAGGTCCCTAACAATGGAATGAGAAATTAACCATCATAAAAAAAAAATTCATAAAATTGACTTCACAAATGTTATTCATGATCCTAATTACATAATCAATTAACCAATTTAATAGAATTAGACCTATACACAAAAACACCAAATTTCAAGCTTTTACAAAGAAGTTCCTAATAATGGAATGAGAAATTAACCATCATCAAAAAAAATTATGACTCTAGGGAGTGGGGGTCTCATGACTGTAAGCAGTAGAGAGGGACTAAGTCACTGAAAGGATTCAAAAAAAAACCAAGAGGGGGGCAAAATGAAATCTTTTTTTTTTACATATGGTTATGTAAAATCTAGCTGCACCCCCTCAACCATACGTGGCTCCGCCACTGGTCGACAGTATACTCTGCTATTTTTGCAGCAATGGAAATGAGAATATCCATTGGTGCTTCTTGATTTGGTGTGCAGGAAGAATAAAAATCCAAATGAGATTGAGAGGAGAAAAACCAGAAATGATTACAGAACAAAAAACAGCATCACGTACCCTTCTTTGAAATATCACTTTAACTTATTTTATTATCATTTATATACCATGGAACTTTGAATACTTTTTTTAGTTATCAAGATTCAATAAAACAAAACAAAAATTAATTGGTGAAAATTACTAATGTGTAGTGGTTTCATATGCAGTTTAAATCATTAACTAAAATTACTAGTCACTTTTATTAATTTTTTTATCAAAATATTTTATTATTTTTTATTAATTTTAAAGTATACTACAAACCACTGTCGACTTTTGGAGAAATGCTAAGAAAGGCTTGCACAGGAAAATATAAAAAAGAAAGAGGAAAGACAAAAGAAAAGATAGTAAAACAAAAAGAGCTTACCCCAAGTATCAATAAGAGGCAGTGTTACTGTATTCCCCTCCTTTCCTTTGCTTCAAATTTGGGGCCAACAACACGAGTCACCCACTAATTGAACTTCTGGTAATAAATTAATTTATATATTAAAAATAATTTAATTCAATTTTAAACAGACTGAAAACGATATACTGTGTTTATAAATATTGATTAAGAATTGGATAAACAAATCACAAGAGACATCACTTTGAATAATAATTAGACAAGGCACTTTGATTTTTTTTTTTTTCAGTCAAGTGAGGCGAAATGGATGTAAAACGAACAGGTAGGACAAAATTGAAAACTTACAACAAACATAAAGAATGAAAATAAAAAATTTGCCATTCTCTTTTCTACTATTATATTATTTATAAAATATTGATTTCATATTGTAAAAAAGATTACAAGAAAGTAAAATAATATTTTTTAAATTTTTATTAATTGACTGTAGATATATAGTATAATGTATTTTAAATTAATTACAATTATATAGAGAGTGGCCAACTTTGAGAGATAAAACTTCCCTCACATCTTTTAAAATAATATCATAGTTTATTTTCCTAACGTTTATATTGATTTTTGTTTATATCTCTAATTTTTTTTGACTGTTTATGTTTCATATATTTTTTTTATGAAATATATAATTTTTTAATACCGTCAAATAACTTAACAGAAACTGTTGACTAAACTGTCACGTAGCAAAAATACTTTCGACATCATTTGTCATATGTACTCATAATCTAAAATTACAAAAATATTTTTAATAATAATAAAAAATTATTTCTTTCTCTTCATCTTTGTCTACTCTCTCTCTCTCTCTCTCCAATTTTCGGGACCGGGTCCTCTCTTATGCGTAGGAGCTCCTACGCTCACTGAAACAATGCATAAAATCAAATGGGTTTCATGCCAAGTTGCTAGGTACATGTTATTTGTCTCCAAATTCATTGATCACCAATTTGTTTATTAATTTCCTCTGCACTCAGTAAAGTGCTCCAGGGTTGGCACTACATGTCTACACACATATACATAGTTGCTAGATTCTTCAAACCATTATTTTATTCTGCGTACACATGAATCCAATTTATATATATTCTAATGTGTAATGACTTCATACAGCTATAGGGGAAGAATAAAAGCACTCTGTTCTGAAGGAATTAAAATGATTAAATTTCTAATCTTAGATCGGTGTAGATACAAACTACAGCATATTAAATAACAAAACATAAAAGGGATGAACAAAACATGTACCTGGCATTATTGCGCTATCCATCTCGAACAGTAGAACAGAAGAAATTTTTAGGGTTGTGTGAGAGTGGTACTACTCTCTGTCTGATAAGTGTTCTGTCTAGGGTTAGACTGATTAATGGGATGTCAGTCTATTTATTATCAGACGAGAACAGGAACTTCTCAACAGGCTATGTGATTGGCCCAACCCATCACGGGCCACTCACAATATAAAAGTCCAATTATAATATTCATATATTAAATGCTATATATTAGAATAATATAGTTAATATGATAATGATATTTAATAATTGATTAGTGCTAATCCAAAATAGGATATATATATATTATATTAAAATTCAACATGTTCAACTTGGCATGAACCCTAATTAGTTTATGCATCATTTCAGTGAGTGTAGGAGCGTACCCGGTCCTCCAATTCTCTGCTCTCTCGTTTCAGTCCTTCTCTCTATTTTCATCTCTCTCTAAGTTCCCTCTGTGTGCCCTGAGCTGCTAGCCAAGATTAAAACACAGAGAGGGGGAGGGAGAGCAGAAATAGGGAGAGTGAGAGAGGTGTTATTTCTGAACATAGAAGACCATGTTTGCATAGAGAAGAACAAGGAGAAACAGAGAGTTTGGTTTGAGTGTGAAGAACTGAAGATGGTAGGGTGGTCTGTGTCCATCGTGGATGTCAATGGTAGAAACCTCTCCGTATTAAGTGTTAGTTAATGTCTTTCCTCTGATGTGTCTGTGATATTCATCTCTCGCTAGGAGAGAGGGATCAGATGGAGACTGAGATTAAAAAAATATTTTTTTAATTATTATTAGGGATATTTTTGTAATTTGAAGTTGAGTAGACATGACAAATGATGTAGTAGATGATTTTTGTTGCGTAACATCCCAATCAGTATTTTTCGTTAACTTATTTGAAGGTTTTTTTTTAAAAAATATATCTAACAAAAAATGAAGCATGTCAAACATAAACGGTTAAAACCAATGTTAAGGACATAAACAAAAATCAGTATAAATGTTAAGGACATAAAGTATCATTTTGCCTGTCTTTTAATTGTCTTGCATCATGTAATTACATGTAGTTTCTTTTCTTAATTGTAAATTTTTTTTTGAAAAAAAAAGTAAACATTACAATTTTTGGATTTCAAAATTTTAAAAACTAACTTTACAAGCCTATGCTGCCACATCACCGCGTCCCATGTCATTTTACTTGACGCTGGAACATACGTACGAATGTGTCCATTTTTGCATAGATTCAAACAAATGCTTGCATGGGAAAATATAAAAAGAAAAAGAAAGACAAAAGATAGTTTTTAAAAAAAATAAAAAAAGAAAAGGGTTATCCCAATATCGATAATAAGCACCGTCGCTGCCTCCGTACTCTCCAACTGAATTTCTGTAGTTCAAATTATAATTTAATTAAATATTAAAATGACTAAATATGGATTACTGTTTATAAATATATCAATTACGCATGGGATAAATAAATGAGTGGGGAGACATCACTGTACCTCTGTGTATGATTATGATCAACAATGGACACCAAACTAACTGGTGTTCTTTGCTTCTGCAATATATCTATGACCAACCTGAGACACCAAGCTTAGTCACAAACAAATCGCAAATGGTGGCAGCAAATTTTCTCTTTTCTTTTTCTTCTAGATTTTTATGTTTATGGACAGACAACAAATTAGCAGCAAACTTTAAAGCAAAGTAACAATGAAAGTGATCCGTAAAACCAGGGGTGAACACACAATACCAAATATTAGACCCAAAAAAAATTACAACCAATATATGTAGATTGAGAAGGCATATTCAGATTATGTTGTATATAATAGATCTTCGAATGACAGAATCCATAGATTGCGACAAAGTTGAATATGGAAAGAAAAATAGCAGAATTAGAACACAAAAGAAGAAACTATGAAGAAAAGAGGTTGTAAAATTAAACTCAGGAAAAGTTGCAATGGAAAATATCTATAAATGAAGCACAAGTTTTTTTTTTTACTTTTTTTTATTATTTATATAAACAAAGAAGGCAACAAAGTTAAATATATAGAGGAGGGAACTAGTAGAACTGGACACACAAAATAAGAAATTATAAAGAAAAGATGTTGTAAAACTCAAGAAAAGTTGCAGCGGAAGAATATCTAGAAATGAAGCACAGGTGTTTTTGTCACAGATCCAGACACCATGAGGGCTTTTGAGACAGAAAAGAATGGGATGGTGGAGGATAAAGCCATGGGCCATGGGAGATCATCATAGAGGCATGGTGGAGCAAAGTGGCCATAATGGATTGCCCATTACTTTTCATTTTTGTCTCTTTAATTTTTGTGTTCTCCATTTACTCTTTCTTTATAAATATGTATTTTTGTTGTTTTGCTTCATAATTTGCTATAAATACCCAAGTCCTCAACCTTGTAATTTATTTGAACATTAAGATTAAGCATTGCTTTTTTAGAAACTTTGAAGTTTCTATTTCTTCTTTTGCTCTGCCCCTCTTTCCCTATGCCATTTTGGTATCAGAGCAAGGTTCCAGAGAGAGGAAATGCCTAAAAAACTACCTGAGATCCACTGTTCGAAGATGTCCGACGATCTCAAAATCAGCTAGCTTTGAAAGTCCCATCTCTTGTGCTCTTTCAGGAAAACAGACATTGCCATTGTGATCGAAAGGCTTCAAAACCTAGAACTGGAGAAGATCAACGCTACCTGACCATCCATGTGCCCTCATGCGCCACCTGTTGAAAGCTCACGCGCCGACAATCTCTCCCATGCACCTCACGCGCCTACCAAAGGTTGAAGACGACCACATCAGCGCCAAGTCATGTGCCACATCACCACATCAACCACTCAGAGTCAGCCACGTGTCCTTATGAGCCACGTGTTAGCTGAATCATCATCCACGTCATCATACAACCACGTAATCAAGTTCATCCAATCATTGAGTGCCATGTGTCACAAGTGTCCACGTCATCATACACGTCAGCGACACGTCATCCCATCTGCTAATCACCATCCGCCACGTGTCACAAGATGCCACGTCATTCTTACTTTCTAAAATCACATATTCACCCCAAAATTTTTAGAAATTTCATTTTCACCCTAATACTTTCAGAAACTTTCATTTTACTCTGCAAATCTTTCAGAAAATATAGATTAGCCCCAATAGTTTCTAAAATTTCATTTTTGCCACAAAATTTTCTAAATTACAAAATCACCCCAAAAACTTTTTATTTTTACCCTTCATCATTCCAAAATTACAAAATGGCCCAATTCTTTCCAAATTACAATTTGATCCAAAGCTTTTCATAAATTATCTTTTGGCCCCTTAATTTTTTTAAATTACAGATTGGCCCCAACTCTTTCCAAATTGCATATTGGCCCCAATACTTTCCAAAAATTATAGATCAGCCTGACATCTTTTTTTGAAAGTTCATTTTAGCCCCTAAATCTTACAAAATTTTTCTCCAATTCCACAATTTTTTTAATTTTCTCATCCATCCTTAATTTTCTACAACCAAACTTCAAACTTTTTTCCTTCCCTAACCAACAAAAATGCCTCCTAGAAGCAGACATGCATAAGAAATTGAATTGAACAAGTTGAGAAATCAACTTCAACTGTTGCAAGAAACAATGTATACCCAGCAAGCACGGCCTAAGACCTAGAAAGAGCATCAATGGAAAAATTCAAATAGCAGCAGTTCATCAACAACTTACCAACAATGTTAGAGTGAAAATTCCTGAATTCGATGGGAATAAGCAACCTGAAGAATTCAAAGACTGGCTTAAAAAGGTTGAATGGATTTTTGAGTACAAAGAGGTCCCAGAAGATCAAAAGGTGAAGATTGTTGCCACTAAACTCAAGAAGTACGCTTCTATTTGGTGGGAAGATCTTAAAAGAAAGTGCGAACATGAAGGGAAGTGCATGATAGTGATGTCATACCAGATGACGATGTTGTTATATCAACAGAGCCAGTATATAACAGTGATATCATGCCAGAAGAGCCAGTATATGATGGTGATATCATGCCAGAAAAGTCAATGTACGACAGTGAAGTCATTTTTGGTGACAATGATGACATGTCAACAGAGCCAGCGTATGACAGTGAAGCCATACCGGTAGAACTAGTGTACGACAATGATGTCAGATTGGCAGAGCCAGTGTATGATAGTGATGTCACATTAGAAGAACCAATGTATGACAACGAAATCACTCCAGCAGAGCCCGTGTATGATAGTGAAGTCACATCAACAGACTATGATGAGGCACTGGTAATTTGTCGAAACCTGCATACAGCGCCAACTAAAGAAGAGTCCTGGTTAAGTCATAGCATCTTCTATTCTACTAATTATAAAATTTATGATGTCATCAGTGACAACGGAAGCTGTGACAATGATGTGACCAATTACATGGTAGAAAAGTTGGAGCTAGCATCCTTTAATCATCCGTACCCTTACTAGTTTGACAAAGGAAGCGAAGCCAAAATTTTCAAAAGTCGTCTAGTCACATTTTCAACTGGCAAAAGGAATCAAGATGAAATTTGGTGTGACGATGTGCCACTAGATGTTTGTCATCTTTCCTCAAAATGTCCTTGGCAATTTGATCGATACATCCAATACGAAGGACATACGGACACATACTCATTTGTAATGAATGAAGTAAAAATGATGTTAGTGCCATTGCCAATTGATGTGATTCCGGAGGATAATCTACCAGGATTACCACCAATGAGAGATGACGACATCAAACTAGACTCGACGGCGAGTCCTCTCCAACCTGGGGAGAATGTCACAGATCCAGCCACCATGAGGGCTTTTGAGACAGAAAAGAATGGGATGGTGGAAGATAAAGCCATGGGCCATGGGAGATCATCATAGAGGCATGGTGGAGCAAAGTGGCCATAAAGGATTACTTTCCATTTTTGTCTCTTTAATTATTGTGTTCTCCATTTATTCTTTCTTTATAATTATGTATTTTTGTTGTTTTGCTTCATAATTTGTTATAAATACCCAAGTCCTCAACCTTGTAATTTATTCGAGCATTAAGATTAAGCATTGTTTTTAGAAACTTTGAAGTTTCTATTTCTTCTTTTGCTCTGCCCCCTTTCCCTGTGCCAGGTTTTTTTTTTGGTTATGTAATTGAACAAAGAAGGTAAGAAAGGAGAAATTATGAAGAAGAAGCCAAAAACTTAGGAATTGTAGAAGAAGAAGCACGAATGGTGAAGCAAACAATGCCGTCGAATTATGATGTGCAATAGGAATATTAGTAAGTTTTGATTATTAAGGATAAAAATATGGCAATTATTGCTTCACCACATTAATTAATTAAATAACTAAAAATATAAAAGAAAGCCAGGACCTGCTTTTCAGGATACTTTTCTCATAAGGGCCAATCTTTACTACAATTATGTACCATGTGTTAGAATTAAATTCAAACTTTGCAATTTTTGAAGTTAGAATTCAAATCAGACTTTACAACTTTGGAAGTTAGAATTCAAATAAGACTTTATAACACTAGATGTTAGAATTCAATTCAGACTTTACAACCTTAGATAACAGAATTCAAATCAAAGTTTGTTTCAAATTGTAGCCACTTGTTTGTTTATTTTATTATATCTTATTGTGTAATTTTGCCTATAAAAAGCATGTGGGTATGTTGTAATCAATCTTGAGTTGAATCAAAATATTGAGTCCTTCTCTTCCTCTCTTCTCTCTCTTGTATTATGTGTATGTGAGAAATTTGATAATAGAAATCACCATGGAACTTTGAATACTTTTTTTTAGATATCATGATTCATTAAACAAAAAAAATGATTGGAAAAAAAATACTAATGTGTTGTGGTTTTATACGTTTAAGTCATTAACTAAAAATACTAGTCACTTTTATTAATTTCTTTATCAAAATATTTTATTATTTTTTATTAGTTTTAAAGTGTAATTTTTGTAGAAATTCTAATGAACGGTTGCATTGGAAAATATAAAAAAGAAAGAAGAAAGACAAAAGATAGTAAAACAAAAATAACTTACCCCAAATATCAAAAAGAGGCACTGTTACTCTATTCCCCTCCTTCCCTTTGTTTCATATTTGGGGCCAACAACACGAATCACGCACTAATCGAACTTCTGGCAAAAATATAATTTATATATTAAATATAATTTTAATTCAATTTCAAAAAGACTAAAAATAATATACTGCGTTTATATATATATTGATTACAAATTGGATAAAACAAATGACAAGAGACATCACTTTAATGCAAAGTGATAATAAAAGTGACCTGCTTTTGTAGTAAGCAATGAAATGATATCCAAGAACCAAGAATCAGGAACAAGCAATTCCTTTTCCTTTTTTTTTTTCTATGGATTCTTTATACATATATGCCTAACAACAAATATTAGACAAGAAAATAAGGGCTATATATATATATATATATATATATATTTAAAGAAAGTAGAAGTTGGAATCAAGTGAACAGAGATCAAAGAAGCAAGAACAAGCAATTCCTTTTTCTTTTCCCTTATTTTTTATTTGGATTTATATATATATATATATATATATATATATAACAGAAAACAAAGCAACAAACTTTAACGTATAGCTTGATTGGGTTCTGATGAGGATAGGATCTTTAATCCAACTGATGTCAGATATATATTTTCTCTCTCACACTTAACACAAGAGAGAGACGAGAGAGGAGAGAATTTAACTCAATATATATTCAACTCAATTGAATTCAAATAACATACACTGGTGCATGCCTTTTATAGGCTACAAGGAAACCTATTGGTGAAGGAAAAGTGTTGATACATATAATAAAATAAGCAAACCCAAATGCTAAGAAAAATGAGGTATATGGGTGAAATGATGTTTAGGGACGGTGCCCACAATTCAAAAGATAAGTGCTCTAGCTAAAGTAATTTTTGGCACCTACAACAATAAGAATCAGAATATGGCATGTGACTTCAACTTCCAAAGCTTTATGTAATAATATTGACATTGCATCCCATAAATTAAGCTTGCAACTTTGTCAGTGTGAGCAACTTCTTCAATTGTAAAACAACTCAATTTTCAAAGGTTTTGTAAAAATATCTGCAATTTGTTTTTCAGTGGGACAATATTCAATCACCAATTCCTTTTCAGCTACTAACTCTCGAATTTTATGGTATTGAATATCAATATGCTTGGATTGCCCATGAAAGACTGGATTTTTACTTAATGTAATGACAGACTTGTTGTCACAAAATATTTCTATAAGAGCATTCTATTTCTGGTGTATCACTTCTAAAATTCTCCTCAGCCATACCGCTTGTGTAGCACAACTGGCTGCTGCTATATATTCTGCTTCAGCTGTAGAGAGCACGACAACTGGTTGTTTCTTTGATGACCATGATATTGTACCAGTACCCAGATGAAATACATACCTTGACGTGATTTTTCTCATTTCTAAATCCCCGGCCCAATCACTATCTGTATATCCAACAAGCCTTACATCATTATTATTAGCATAAAAAATTCCATCAGTCAGAGTACCTTTAATATAACGAAGAATTCTCTTGGCTCCTTGTAAGTGACAAACACGTGGCTCCTCCATGAATCTACTAAGCAGTCTAACTCCAAAGACAATGTTTGGTCGGGTCGTGGTCAGATATCTCAAATTTCCAATCAAACTTTTGTAATGGGTTGGATTTACCCTCTTGTTATCATTTTCTCTTGTTAGCTTCATCTTTTCTTCGATTAGTGTGGAAATCGGTTTTGAATTTTCCATTTTGAATTTCTTTAAGATATCACTAGCATATTTCTTCTGAGAAATGAAGATTCCATCATTTTGCTGAATAACCTCAATGTCGAGAAAATAGGACATTAAGCCTACATCTGTCATTTCAAAACAATTTATCATAGCCTCCCTGAATTCTACAATCATCTTCAAATTATTTCCGGTGAAGATTAGATCATCAACATAAAGGCACATAATAAGAATAGCTCCAGGCTCAACCAATTTAATATATAAAGTGTGCTCAAATGGACATCTTTCAAAGCCATGTTGCATGAAGTAGGAATCGATCTTATTGTATTATGCTCTTGGTGCCTACTTCAACCCATACAATGCTTTCTTCAATCTGTAAACTTTATCTTCTTTTCCATTTATCATATAACCTGTAGGCTGCTTAACATATACTTCTTCTTCCAGCGTACCATTAAGAAATGCAGACTTAACATCCATTTGATATATTTTCCAGTTATATTGTGCTGAGAGAGAAATAATCATACGAATTGTATCTAATCTTGCAACGGGAGCAAATACTTCAAAGTAATCAATACCTGGTTTTTGTTTGTATCCTTTAGCAACCAACCTCACTTTAAAGCAATCAATCTCACCATTGGGCTTATACTTCATTTTGTACACCGATTTCACTCCAATTGGCCTTTTATCTGCTGGCAAATCTGTCAGCTCCCACTTTTCATTCTTCTCAATTGCTTGAATCTCATCATTCATTGCTTTTCTCCAATTCTCATTGTTTGAAGCTTCTTCAAAATTCACTGGCTCACAATCTGCAAATAAAGCAGAATTGATAATTTCTTCGTCAGAAGTATCATTATTGTTACCCACAATATAGTCCTCTAATCTGGCTGGTAATCTGCGGTTCCTCTGTGGTCTATTTGATGTTTCTGGTTCATTAGTTGTTGGGACTCCTTGTCCATTCTCCTCTTCATAATTGTCTAGAATTATCATCGTATCCCTTTGGGCCTTAGACCAATCCCACATTTTTTCTTCATCAAACGTCACGTCACAACTGATTATCATCTTCTTTGTCTCTGGATTGTAAAGTCTATATGCTTTTGAGTTTGTAGAGTAGCCAATGAAAATACATTTTTCACCTTTGTCATCTAATTTCTTTCTGAGCTGATCTGGTATGTAGGCATATGCAATGCATCCAAAGACTCTGAGGTGTCGAATTGAAGGTCTTCTTCCACTCCAAGCTTCTTCAAGTGTCTTATCACGAACACTCTTTGTAGGACACCTGTTCAAAATATAAATAGTAGTGGCAACAGCTTCTGCCCAAAATTCTTTAGGCAATTGTTTGGCTTTCAGCATACATATCACCATGTCCATGATTGTCTTGTTCTTCCTTTCTGCTACTCCATTCTATTGAGGAGTGTATCTAGTTGTAAGTTGATGTTGGATTCCATACTACTCAAATAAATTTGTACAGGCAAGGTATTCTTAGCCTCTGTCTATTCTAAGTGCTTCGATTTTGCAACCACTTTGTTTTTCTACAAATGCCTTGAATGTATTGAAGACGTCACATGCTTCCGATTTTTTCGTCAGGAAATACACCTAAGTTTTTCTGCTAAAATCATCAATGAAAGTAATAAAATACCTGCTACCTCCTTCTGTTGGTATTTCAACCGAGCACAAATCTAAATGAACTATCTCCAATAGTTTTTCCGCCCTCTAGGATTTTCTAGTTGGAAATGATTCTCTGTGTTTTTTTTCCATTTGGCAGGTCTCACATATTCCATGAGGAATATTCACAATAGGTAATCCAGAAACATATTCTTTTTGTGATAAATAATTTAATCCAGAAAAGTGAAAGTGACCAAATCTCATATGCCATAACCAATCATCATTGGGAATTATAGAACTCAAACAACGAAACTTATCATGTTGGATTTTCAAGGGAAATAGGCGGTTGGGAGTCATTTTTACCTTAGTAATAAATCTCTCACTTTCATTAGTCATCGTGCAGTAGCCATGGTGAATCTGCATGTCATAACCTTTCTTTGACTGTTGTCCCATACTCAATAGATTAAGGTGAAGACCAAGAGCATAGAAAATATCAGAGGTAAAATTTTGTGAACCATCTTTCAATCTTATAGAAATGCGGCCTTTTCCTAAAATTGGAATATTTGAATTATTACCAAATTTCATTGTAGATTTTACCGTTTCATCCATAGAAGAAAATGGCTCCTTTTTCCCACACATATGATTACTACATCCAGTATCTAAATACCAAATATTTTCATCTTCTAAAAATGAATTACTTGTCAGAAATAAACTTTGTGGGTTATCAGTATTCTCACCAGCATCTTGATACTGATTTTCTGCCATGTTTGCTTGATGTTTGAATCTATAATCTGCAGCTTTATGCCCAAATTTCTTACAATAAAAACAATTAAAATTTGTTTTTTGTTGATAATTGTTACCTCTTCCTCTTCCTCGGTTAGTAAACCCAGAATTGTTTCACCTGTTCCTCTGAAATTTCCTCGGCCTCTAGCTCTGTAATTTCCTCTTCCTCTATTGTTGAAATTATTACAACCTCTACTTTCAACATTTTGACTGGATTCGGCAACATTGTTGAGATTCACCTGACTCTTCAAGGCTTCTTCATTCACCTTTTTCGTCTTCTCCAGAATTCTGCTCACGTGGCTTTTAATGCTTCCCTGCAACTCTGTTACTGTCATGGTGTCTGTGTCGTGGGACTTTGTTATTGTAGTCACCACATGGTCAAACTTCATTGGCATGGTGCGAAGAATTTTTTCCACCACCTTGCTATCAGGAATTTCTTCTCCATACACTCTCCTCTTGTTGACGAGATCTGTAACACGTGAAAAATATTGTTCTACTGTTTCTGAACTATTCATTTCATACCTTTCATATTCTCGACGTAGAGACTGCAGTTTAGATTTCTGGGCCTTTTCAACTCCTTTATATGACAACTTCAAAATATCCTATGCTTCTTTGGCTGTTTTGGCATTTGCTATTTTGCCAAAAATTGAGTAATCTACACCTTGATGAATTTGTGAAAGTGCCAGCTAGTCTTTCCTTTGAGCAGCTTCATCAGCTCCTTGTTGTAATCTTGATTCCACCAAGCTCCAAATATTGTGAGCTCTTAAATGTGTAGACATCAAAATTTTCCAATAACTAAAATTTAATTTTCCATCTAATTTTGGACCGGACCACACAATATTGAAATTAATTGCCATATCTCTCTCTCCCAAAATATACTGTAAAAAAAATTTGACACAGTGAGAACTCTCTTGTTTCTCACACACTCAAAATCTTTTTATGCTCACACTACTAGGCTCTGATACCAATTTGATGTCAGATATATATTTTCTCTCTCACACTTAACACAAGAGAGAGATGAGAGAGGAGAGAATTTAACTAAATATATATTTAACTCAATTGAATTCAAATAACACACACTGGTGCATGCCTTTTATAGGCTACAAGGAAACCTATTGGTGAAGGAAAAGTGTTGATACATATAATAAAATAAGCAAACCCAAATGCTAAGAAAAATGAGGTATATGGGTGAAATGATGTTTAGGGACGGTGCCCACAATTCAGATGATAAGTGCTCTAGCTAAAGTAATTTTCAGCGCCTACAACAGTAAGAATCAACATATGGCATGTGACTTCAACTTCCAAAGTTTTATTTCATAATACTGACCAACTACCATCCATAACCTAACCCATGAATCTTAGTTGTGATTCATCATATATAACTGGTTCAATATGGTATGTAAATTGTGTATTCCTATCACAATTAATGAGCCCATATATATCAAGCTTAATTTGTTCATACTCAAGCAAATGTCGAAGCCTTCAGCTGGTTTCTCTTTCTTCCCAATTCAAATTATGTCAAAACCTACATAATTTGATTACCAGTTTGCATTTCTTTCAATATTTCCTCTTACTCTTCTTTTTGAGTATTGATGTTCCAAAATGATTGACATTCAATTTTGACGACTCTTATTATTATTTTTTCTCTAGAAGTTGAAAGCCTGGGAACCTATAATTTGTTTTCCCATGCCTTTTTGACAACCACATAGAATTATGACCTCAAATTCAACATTTTTCCTCCATCTCTAAGGTTTTGAGTTTGAACTATAAATAATAGGGAAGGGCTTCTATTGGACCATTAAAGTAATCTAGCGAGCCCACTCAAGATTACATATACTATGATCTATTTTTCTCCCAAATGGTATAATCATTAGAATTTGTCTATGTATACCACTTTCCTTAAGTAAGTACCTTAATAAGCCTAGACTATTAGCCAAGTCATGTAGAGGATTCGAGCCCCTTAACTTTCTGGAGCTGCTTGATTTGTCCCCAGAATACATCACATGATCAAAATCACAAAAAATAAGCCATGGTAGAGAAGTTGGAACAGAGCTACTTAAATCCTAGAGATGTTTCCTTTTTTGAGTTTTTGATCCATAGACACCAATCAAAAGGGTTTTGAAACTATTTATTGAACTTCAAAGTATGTTTACCCAATTTTGACTACCATAGGTAAACACTCCTTGGATAGTATACTTTATGTATTAACTTCCATAGAATACCTCATAATATTAATAAAAGACATTTTAGCCTCTTGCTTGAAATACACTCTCTCTATATCCAACCCACCGTCCATACCAAACCTCTCAAGAATTCAAGTCATTTGGGAGTCTACCATATGCTTTACAATTTCAATTTGTTTGTCATTCTAATTACAGTTAAGAAAGGAATGGCCAGTCCTACCATATGCCTTACAAAACCTGTAGATTCTCTCATATCTACATTCTATCCAAATCATTCATACACGCTGGGTTTTGAGGATGTAGCGCATTAACAATGGTGACTTTAAGGCATCTCTAATCCTCATGAAGCCAATATTCCTCAAAAAGAATGGCTCCCAATCCTTTTTAACAACTTCTCTTAATTAATAGTTGATATTCTAAACCTGGTCAAGCATGTAACAAGAAAAACATGTCTTCATATCCGAAAAATGTATGACATATAGATTCTTGTCCTTTATTATTACTACCATTCTCGAAGTTCCTTTGAAGTGCCACATTACTGAGGTGGCACACCACATCCTTCTACTAGAAACCATCTTTAGTCAACGAGAATTCCAATGGCGTAATGACCAAAAATTACTTATTGATATCTAGCATTTTTACATTTATTTTAGTCCATACCTTAGTCTTATTGCAATTTAATTATGGGAAAGTCTAGTTATAAAATGTTTTGAATTTTAATGGGTCAAAATTAATTATTGAATAAATATTTCCTAATTTCATATTTTTATACATTGAATATTTAAAGACCCAATTAATCCTTTTGTTTACATTGCAGATTTAATTTATTAGAGAGATTATGTTGACACATACGCTATCATACACGCTGATGCGGCACAAGATACTGACTGTTTTGCTGGGCTGGATGTGTAGGCCCACCAGAATGCAAAAGTAGTCTTACCAGAACTGCATGCATGCAGTTTATGTAGTCCAGAATTTCCTAAAACATGCAAGCTACCTAAGTCAGTTTTGAGACTAGAAAAAGAGTGTTTCTGCACTTCCCAATCGATGAAGATACCTCTGCATAAAGAGCTGCACTACTGCCAAACTAGAATGCTAAAAGTGACATGATGCAGAAGTCAACTTCTCTCATTAGACTTGGATTAAAACATCTCCAGATCCCATTTTCCATTCTGTTGAAGACTTCTATCTTCTCCATTTTTCTCTGTAGTTCATAGGTCTCTTCTTCTGTGTATTTTTTTTTGATAACCATGGTATCCAATGGCATTCCCTTTCAGGGCCCAACTGACTAATCCGCGGGCCCGGAGACATGACTAGGAAAAACCTCCGTACCCCCTTGGCACTGGTGTAGGAATAAGGAATCGAACCTAGAGTTGTGTGCTTTGCAGCACAACCCACTACCACTAGGCCAACCCCTTGGCGGTTTCTTCTTCTGTGCATTTTTCATTTATGTAATTTCGGTTTTAGCCATAATAGAAGGCTAGAACTCTTATGTAATCAGTCATATGTGACTTGGAGATTGTAGGTTGAATTCTTGGAGTAATTAGATAAGTCGTTGTTTATGTTTCATTTCTATCCTGATTTAAGTACTATGCTTTCATGTTTTTGTTTGCATCTGATTAGACTCATATAAATGTGATTTCTATTCTAAATATTTAATCTGAGTTTTCTTGTTATGACTAATTAGTATAGCAAATAGGATAGAAATGACATGTATAAATGCAGTTCCTATACATGATGTTGGTTAGGACTTAATTAGGCTTTATTAGGTTATGAGTTAATAAGATCTTCTTGACTACCTAATTAATGTAATTTCCCCATGAGTAATTACTATAAATAGAGTTTGAACACCTAATTTAGTGACAGAAGCATAAGCTCCATGAGAGAATACAACATGATACTACATAATTGCCACAAAAATCAATTCTAGACAATTCGGCAACCGTAGTGGCGTGAACCACTTCTTTGCCTTTATCTTTTGAGGGTATGAGGTAAAACATAATAACCTACTCTTTTTGTTGGAACTTCTAGCTAGCAATGTTATTTGGGAGAAGAAACAAATTATTTAGAAATTTTGAAGATAAATTCATGAAAATAATGAAACTGAGGTGAAATAATGGGTCTGGAAATTTTTTAGAGATTGTTGTTCGAATTTAAGAATTTTTCATAATCAAACTATACCCAGTTAGAGTTCCATATCAATCAGTAGACTTCAGATTATTTATTTATTTATTTATTTATTTTCTTTCTCCTCTTTTTTCTTTTTCTATACCCGTCAATAGTGGATCACTTTCATTTCTCTCCTGATATTGTTTAGATAACAGGATAACGTTCGAATCTCTACATAAAGGGTGGTTGAGCAAGACATCCGAAGGATGAGCTCAATTTGTGTCATTAGGCCTTATTTTCTTTTTAAACTTCTATTTGACTCTAGTGGTGGCTTTTTAATCCACTACAAAAAGGAAAAAAAAAAGTACATTACCGATAATTAAATTTGCAATAGCCGAACGTCGCTCTATGCAGCGTCGTGACAGTATTAGCAGCAATTTTGAAAACCGCTGGCCTAATCGCCAAAAAAGTAAATTTGGTGGTGGTCAACTGATGCTATTATATTTAATAACACATATATATAAAGGGTGAGTGTCATGAAGAAAAATTAATTACTGGCAAAGAGTGTCCATCTTGAAACACAACTTCAACTATGCACATAGAGCTCTTAACCATTATTCCACTGAAATACTGTTTTTATCATCTTCATTTTATTATATGTGTAATATATGTAAGTCTTGACGATCAACAATATATTAAACTTGATTTTAGTTAATGTAAAAAATTAAATAATTAAATAAAATTTAAAATAAATTTTATTTTTTAATTGATTTAACTTATATTATTTTTTGAAATATTTGATAGTACAAAATGTAAAAATAATTATAGCATATCCCTTATTAATTATTAAGCACCACGTGATTTTTTCTATTTAATTCAATTAAGAATTTAGTATATAAATTTTCATCTCATATCAATAAGGTCATGAAATTTTAATTAATTTATTTTTTACTTTACATCTAATAGACTTCTTTTTATAAAATTTGTTTGCCTTCCGAATTTTCTTATTCTTTCGAATTATATAAAAGATACTCAGATTATAAGAATTTAAAATTGTGCACTTCAAATTACTTGAAGTCCATAATAGAATATTAACATAACATGTTAATAATTAATTAATATAATAATGTAATATTAATAATGAATTAATATAAGTTATTTAGACTTTTTTTTTAAAAAAATTATTGTTTAATAATAAAGTTAAACCAGCGTTTGATAAAATATAGAATAAAGATATACAAACAAAAAGTTAAAAAAAAAAAGAACAAGAAAAAGAAAGAATTGAAAATGGAAGGAAGCTTACCCTAATTTAGCGTAATGTGCTAAACCATGATCTGTACCGATTCTTTTCCACTCCATGGGAATATGATTTTTCTGCTTCTTTATATAACAAAATCCAGATCGAATCGATATGCATTGCCACCCAAAATGAAAGTTCGGGCACTCGGGTCGGGTTCTAAATGTTTGTGGGAAAGGTTGTCTAATCTCACCCTTCGCAGCACGCAAAAGGATACGTGTACGACTCTCAATCCACCGTCGTTGCATCTTCTTCACCAACTCCATCTTTACGTGTTCCTTCTCTCTGTATGGCCATGAATCTCGGCATAAGATTCTTTCTCTGAATTATCGCTTCCTCGATTCCATTTATATATATGTATATATATATATATATATATATATATGTATGTATGTATTTCTCTCTCTATCTCTGTCTTTGGATCAGCAACGTCGATATCGCTCTCCTGAGTCGACAGCAGCAATGACGGACTTGCCGGGAATTCGCCGGAGCTCTTCTTCCAGTTCCACCCGTTCGAGCGATCTTTCCGTCAGAGTCGAGCGTGACGTAAGTGTCGGAAGCGGAAGAACTGGCAAGGAAATAGATCATGCTAGAGATATTGGCAGTGGAGGTCAAGTTGATAATGGTGCTGGTAGCTCTTCAGGTTTGTAAAATTTGGTCTATTAGCTTCTGAGCTGTGTTTTGAGAGATGAAGAGAATCCAAATCCTATCTTCAGATAATTGTTTTCGGGGGGCTGATTTGTGAGAACAGAATGCAAGATTCTTCCATGGAAGTCGAAATTGTTTTCTTTTTCTTTTCTTAAATTTCGTATTATTTGCGTGCTGCTAGGAAATTGCATGAAGGATTAAAACAAATCGTTGAACTTCAAATTAATTTATGAGTTAAGCCCATAATGACTCGGTATGCAATAGATGTCACAAATATTTGACATGGGACGTGGCGTACTTATCTAATGCTGACGTTGTTTGACTAATTGGAATTTAATTGACGGAAGTTGGTGACAAGCAAAATTTCGATATTGAGATTGTACCATATATCTGGTTCCATTCATGTGACGAAAGCAGTATGGTGGGTGGGACTAATTTGGTAGCGACTTACTAGGGAAAGTGTGTGTTAATTTTTATTTATTACAACTTAAAATGAAGCTTTCCCCGGTTGACCGACTTTATAATTTATCTATTTGATCCTCTAAGGTTTTAGATTCTTGTGTGTATCATCTTTTTTGCAATCTGTCAATCCTAACTTACTGTGAATGGAACCTTTATTTAATGCTTCAAGTTTCTCTGCCTCTTTGTCTCTCTCCTTATGCACAAATTACTTGACTGACCCCAAACACTTATTATAAGGATTTTTTGCCCACTCATACTAACTTTATCTGAGCATGTTTCAATATTCAGCAATATATCATCACATTTTGCTTCTTTTTTTTTTTGCTTTCTCATATTTATTTATTTTTTTTAAATTTTGGCATCGATCAATTTTCCTATTTATTTATGTCAGTACACTACTATTATTAGAGGTATCAAAGAGGAATAGAGGACAAAAACAGGAAGTCCGCTTAGAAACAGAAGAGTAGAACAAAAATTGGAAAAAAAAATGTTTCAAGCTAGAACAAGGGAAAAGGAACATGAGGAAAGCAAAATAAGAACTTAAAAAGAACAGCATCCTCAGAATCTGCCCCTTCATCTCTGCATTGGAATTACAACACTTCGAACAATCATTAAAAAACTCCATTCATATGCAAAATTTATATAATGAAGCAGTGAGCAATCTCTGCCTGAACCATCTTATCAAGTTGACACCCGAATAGGTCCAGGGAGAATGGCTATTTGGCTGAAATTAATCAATCCAATAAAGACAGCTTAGCAAAGCAGAAGGATGTTGACAAACTCACTAGTCTGTAAAAGTTCTTAATCTAAAAGTTATTAGGGCGCATAATATACTGTGGACAGATAGTGCCTTATTTGGCATCATGACCTACAAGAAGTTGCAAGATAAATTCCAAATGTGTGTAGAAACTAGTCAAAGAAGGAGAGGAGAGAGGGAGAAATCTGAATGAGACCACTGACTTAGTCTGTCAGGTATCCTATGTGTCTGTATTTATAATTAAAAAATTAGGGACAGGACGTAATTTAAATAATGTCCCTAAAACTACAAGAGGCACAGCATAAATACTGGCCCAGCCCACTATATATTGACTCATGTACTTTTTTTAATCTGGCTATTCACCCTTTCTTAATAATGTTATACACACACAAAGAATAGCATTCAATGCAGAAACTTAGTCAACAAATTTTTTTTTCTTTATATTTTGCACTTCCCTTTGTTGAAAATCCTCTTTACAAATTTAAATGTGATGTAAATGATAATCTACGCCCTGCCAGGCACTTTAAGCAGCCATTGTAATCCACCCAGGAGAGGTTAACCTTTTGTTTGTGTGTGTGAGAGAGTGTGTTGACATTGCTTGATATCCTTAGCTAGGCTATTCATGATAGTTGGCACCAACATGCCTTCTGATATGACCTCATGGCCCTTGGAACCAAGCAACAACTAACTCCTTGTCACATTAAGCTCGAAGAGGATGAAAATCTGTCCATTATCCCTTCTCTTATTGACCAGTATTTATGCTGGAAACTTGACATACAAAGATTGTTTAAAAGGTTCTTTGCTTCTAGAAAAATCTTCTGTCATGTACAGGCAAATATGAAATTTGTTATGCTCGGACATGTTTTATATTCCTTCAGTGATAGGACCATTCCTGTTACTTGTCTCAAAAGAACGACCATTTTGTCAAAGCAAGTAAGCATTTCATCACATTCATATTACTAGAGCTGCATCCAAGAGATCAATCGTACTGACTTTTGCTGCAGAAGTTTAAGTGCTCTGCCTTATTTTATAATGCATGAACAGCTTCATGGCCAATTGCTCTAGGTAGAATGATCTGATTACTTGGGCCTTAGTCTAGATAAATATGTTTGGTAATATCAAAGTACACTAACAATAATATAACTGTATTGAGATGGCATTGCAAATAATGAAATAAATAAATAATATTCCAACTTCTTCAAGGGCAAAAAGAAAATGAGTACCCAGTGTTCTTCATCATTTTTTACCATGTAAAACAAGGAGTTCAACAAACTTTTAGGTCTGCAAAATACTAACTCTGACAAAGAGGAAAATAAGGACACAAGGCTGCACAATTGTTAGCTGTAGAGCAATTAAATTATATCAAAAAGCAAAGAGTGCCCCAAATAAGACCCACTATCTGATATTAATTTCTCTTCTCCTTAGCATATGGCAAATAGATTCAATGATTATGTAAATATTAGATTTATTCCAAAATGTGCTGTCCAATGAGGATCTTGGCATGTCTTCATTCAAAAGCTGATTAGGGTTGCTGCACTTGTTTAACATAATGTGTTCTCCATACTTATCCCATTATATGATCTGCCACTAACCATTGCATTTGATTTAAATATGGTGATGTCGATCTTTTGGTACTCGTATCCCCTAGTTTCATATCAGTGAAAATCCTTCCATATTTTTCTTAAACTATTACTATTTATGTTCTTGATGAGCATATTGCTTTGTTGTAGCGGTCATCTTGATGATGCATCCATTGTCAAGTGTGTTAAGGATCTCTCAACATTTACACTGATGAATATAACATTCTAATTGATATCTTCACTTCTGTCTTGTTTTCTCCTTATTCAGGTGTTTTTGGAAGGAGTTTGTCTAAAGTGAACATGTTGTCAGCAGAAATATCACATGCAGATAAGTCAGATTCATGTTCAGGTCCATTTAAATTGGAAAGGTCAAAAAACAGAGAGGAAGAGACATCTGTGGCCTGAAGACACTGTACAGATTTTTTATAACAAAATTCCTGTCAAGGACAAGGTATTTCATTGAGTTTTGTGATTGTGTTTTTAGTCCTTGCGTTTTCTCCCTCTTAACTATTTTCCTTCTAATTCTTCCCTTTATTCCCTTCTTGTTGCCCTTTAATAGCTAATGCTAGCAGTTTTTGATCGCCTAGGAATGATCGGTTACTTAAAAAATTAAAAAAAAGGAAAAACAAGCAGTCTTTGATTGCTTGTAACTGCAGTAATGGTTATAGAGCTATAGGTGTGTTAGAACACCGAATGTTATATTTTGAAATAAAAGAGGAACAGAGCCCTCATATACAAAGGAAGAAGACTAACACCCAAAACACAGCCAAAGAAATTAAAATATCAGATTAAACAACCTGCCCATGGCCTAAGACTCCTACAGAAATCCCAAGAGGAATTGTCTGCCCAACACTCACAATATCCTTAATGTTACGATATAGAGGCTTAATTATAAGGATTTATTATATTGTCTGTAAATATGCTTAATTATAGGAATTGATTAGTTTGATTAGCATGATTGTATAGCTTGATTGTATGGATATTTTTTTTATGATTTGCTATGTATATATATCCATAGTCTATGAATGAAACATATAGGAAATTCAAATCATCTTCTCTGTGATTACATGGTATCAGAGCAAGGGATATTTGAGTGTGCGTGTACGTTCTTGTTCCTGCCTTTGCTTCCTGTGTGTGCATGAGAAGAGCCCACCCTTCTACAGTGGTTGTTGGTTCTCACCACCCCCCTCAAAGACGTTCAGACTTTACCGGCCGGTGGACCCCGAGAGTCTCGAAGCCATCGGCGGCACGTGTGACCTCCACACACCATTCATTCTTTTTGCCAGCAGATCCACACGTCGACGTGTGAGGGCGCGTTAGACATCGCCTTCATCTCCGTTTTGCCTCGTTGGCATTTTCGTTCGTTTTTCGACGACTTCCAATCCTTTTCGGCGTTTCCCCTGCTGTTTGGACTTCTGCTTTGGTTTGGTTCCTTTTGGTTTATTGCTTTAGGCTTGTGACTGTGAATCCATTTATTTTGGTTTTGTTTGTGTATTGCTATGTGTTTTTTCCACCTATGGCAGACAGTAAATCTACAGTTATAGTTGAGGTAGTCCCTGTGATGATGAAGATTACCTAGCACAAACTCAATGGCTCCAACTATTTAGATTGGAGTAAAACCGTTCGCGTATATTTGCAGAGCATTGAGAAGGATGATCATCTCATCTCTGATCCCCCTAGTGACGACACTGGGAAAGCATGGTTGCATGATGATGCGAGACTATTCTTGCAGATTCGGAACTCTATTGACATAGAGGTACTTGGTTTGATTATCCATTGTGAATTTGTGAAAGAATTAATGGAGTATTTGGATTTGTTGTATTCTGGACGAGGAAACATATCCCGCATCTACGAGGTATGTAAGTCTTTTTCTCGAGGAGAGTAGCAAGACAAGTCTCTTACTACTTATTTCATGGAATTTAAGAAAACCTATGAAGAACTAAATACGCTTCTCCCTTTTAGTTCTAATATTAAGGTTCAGCAAGCTCAAATAAAGAAAATGGCAGTTATGAGTTTCCTGACAGGTTTGCGCCCAGATTTTGAAACAGTCAAATCTCAAATTCTCTCGGCATCTGAAATTTCTCCTTTGCAAGAAGTTTTTGCTAGAGTTCTTCGTACAAAAAACTAACAACCTTCTCAAATCACTACTAATAATAGCAGTGCTCTTGTTAGTTGTGGTGGATCGCGAGGTGGCTCACGGGAAGGATTGCACAATCGTAAAAAGAATATGGAAAATCGTAGTCAGGAATCTGGTGAAGTTGAGTGCTATTACTGTCATGAGCTGGGGCATACAAAACACACTTGCAAAAAACTTCTCAACAAGAATCAGACAGGACAATCTGCCCATGTTGCCTCATCTGCTGATAAGACTATTGTGGTTTTTGCTAATGACTTTGCTAAGTTCACTCAATATCAAGAATTACTTAAGACCTCTACTCCTACTGCTGCCTTTGCTAGTACTGGTAAATCCCCCACATGTCTCATCTTTTCGTCGTCTAGATGGGTTATTGATTCTGGTGCTTCAGACCACATGACAGGTAATCCTAGTCTTTTCTCTACTTTTAATACTCATGCCCATTCGTCTTAAAAATTGCAAAGCCCTTGTGCAAATTGCTGGAGAAGGATATGCCTTTCCACTTTGATGAGGAATGTATGAAGGCTTTTGAGGACTTGAAAAAGAGGTTAATCTCAGCTCCCGTGGTGGTCGCTCCTAATTGGAGCAAATCATTTGAACTTATGTGTGACGCTAGTGACTATGCTTTGGGAGTGGTGTTGGGTCAAAAGCATTGGAGAATTTTTCATCCTATTTACTATGCTAGCTGGACTCCAGCGGATGCACAGTTGAACTACACTACTACTGAAAAGGAGTTATTGGCTGTAGTTTTTGGGTTTGAGAAATTTAGACCATATCTGGTAGGAAATAAAGTGATTGTTTTCACTGATCACTCAGCCATCAAGTATTTAATTGGCAAGAAGGACTCCAAGCCACGTTTAGTCCGATGGATTCTACTAATGCAAGAATTTGACTTGCAAATTGTGGATAGGAAGGGTACTGAAAATCATGTGGTTGACCATCTATCCCGAATAAACATGGAGGTGAGTGACAAAGTGGAGCTGCAAATCAATGAAAGTTTCCTTGATGAAACTTTGTTCTTTGTTAAAGAGACCCAAACACCATGGTATGCTTATATTGTGAATTACTTGGTATGTGGAATTTTTCCACTTGACTTCACTTATCAAAAAAAGAAGAGGTTTCTGCATGATGTCATAGTTTATTGGTGGGATGAACCAATCCTTTTTAGGATGTGTGCTGATCAAATCCTCCGGCGCTGTGTACCAGAGGAAGAAATTAAGAATATCTTGTGGCATTGTCATGGATCAAACTATGGAGGTCATTATAATAGCGTCC
The DNA here is from genome assembly GCA_037074585.1 of Biancaea sappan. Lineage (NCBI taxonomy): Eukaryota > Viridiplantae > Streptophyta > Magnoliopsida > Fabales > Fabaceae > Biancaea > Biancaea sappan. The sequence continues at coordinate 13,710,333 of CM073495.1, read as the reverse complement.
GTACTGCAGCAAAAGTATTGGAAAGTGGATTTTATTGGCCCTCACTATTCAAAGATGCAAGAAAGTTTGTAGAGAGGTGTGACCAGTGCCAGAGGAGTGCGAATGTATCAAGAAAGCACGAAATGCTCTAAATATTGTGCACGAAATGCTCTAAATATTGTGCTGGAAATAGAGGTTTTTGATGTGTGGGGAATTGATTTCATGGGGCCATTTCCTCCGTCATACTCTAACCAATACATTTTGGTGGCCATTGACTATGTATCAAAATGGGTGGAAGCGATTCCTACACCCACCAATGATGCAAAGGTGGTACTGAAGTTCTTGAAAAAGAACATCTTATCTTGCTTTGGAGTCCTAAGAGCATTGATTAGTGATGGAGGATCACATTTCTATAATAAGAGTTTGGAGGCACTCTTGGCCAAATATGGAGTCAAGCACCTGATAGCCACTCCGTACCATCCTCAAACTAGTGGTCAAGTGGAAGTGTCTAAGCGGGAACTGAAAAGAATCTTAGAGAAAACGGTTAGCAACTCACGAAAGGATTGGGCAACTAAGCTTGATTATGTGCTATAGGCTTACCGTATTGCTTTCAAAACCCCAATTGGAACTTCACCATTCTGGATGGTCTATGGCAAGGCATGCCATCTTCCGGTTGAACTTGAACATAAAGCATTTTGGGCTGTGAAGATTCTGAATTTTGATGTGAAAAAGGTTAGGGAAAAGAGACTTTTACAACTGAATGAGCTGGATGACCTTCGTCTCCAAGCTTATGAAAGTTCTCGTCTATATAAGGAGAGAGTTAAAAGATGACATGACCAAAAAATTACCCGCCGATCTTTTGCTACTGGCCAAAAAGTCTTGCTCTATAATTCAAGGTTGAAATTATTCCCTGGAAAGCTGAAATCCCGATGGTCGGGACCTTTTGTAGTCAAAGAGGAATTTGAGAATGGAGCAGTGGAGATAGTTAATTTGGAGGGTATTCAGACCTTCAAAGTAAATGGCCAAAGGCTGAAACATTATCTGGGACACGAGAGTGAAAAGGAGGGGACTTCGATTACCCTCACTACACCAAGTGCATAGGCGTCCTGGTAAAGTCTGGCTGAAGACTATAAACTTAGCGCTCTTGAGAGGCAACCCAAGTATTTACTGCTTTGTAGTTTAATTTGTATCATGATTTTCTTTTTGTTTTTAGTTGTAGTTGATTGATCTTGCTATTGTGCTGAAATTCATTGAGTGCTGAACTGGTGGGTGTGCTAATTTTGATTGATATGCCTTGCTGGTTGTTATTCTAGTTTGGATTGATCAAGTCTTCCCTGATGTTCTAATGTTTAGCTAAATTAATGCTTGATGTTGGGTGTTTGAATGATGTGCTGATGATTGAGGACGTCTGCTTGATTGAGATTGTAGTTTTGAGAATGGGTTATTTCTGGAAATTGGCCATTTTGAACTTCCCATTATGCTTGAATATCTGGTTGCTTGGGAAACTGAGTTTTGAAGTATTCTGGGGTACTGAAGCTTGAAAACATAGTCATAGGTGAGCATGTGTTCTGTCCTGTCACACAGCAGCGGTGGCTTATTACCGCTGCAGCGTAAAAGTCAGTTTGAAGTGGTGTTTTCCTTTGCCTAAGTACGCTACAGCGGTAGGTATTTCTTGCTGCAGCGAAGATATGGGTTTGAAGGGTGTTTTTCTTTGTCTAGGTACTGGTTCACGCCACTACGATGTCAAATCGCCCAGAATTGAATTGTGGCAATTTGCAGTATAGTGATTCCCAGGTCGTATTCACTCAAGGAGCCTCACTTCTTAATACTAATTAATCTTTCTAAACATCCAAACACTAATGAAAAGTACATAAACTTGGGGGGGGGGGTTTGTGGCAGTATTAATAAAACAAACAAAACAGCAACTTAATACTACAACAGCAGCAAAATATGCAGCAACAGCAGTAACAGCAGCAGCAGCAGAAATTGCAAGATATTGACAGTAAAGAGACTATGTAATCAGCCACTAGGATTCATGGGAGTGTAACTATCATTACCTAACTCATTAATTCAATTTTATTCTCATTCCATTGTTTGGTTCTTTATGAAAATGGTTCTAGAATAACATCTAGAATTTAATGCTACTAATTACAGTCAAGAACATCTCTCTACTATAATTAGATGCATTCAGTGGAAAAATCTCAACCAAACCAAGTTAAATATATCATCTAACTAGTCATTTCGCCTTCCTCACTTTCCTAATCAGTCAAGCAAGGTTATGTCTTATATATAAGTCATGTTTATGTTACATTCTCAAGCTCTAATCAGAATTTGACAGCAAAATAAACATGACAGCAAAACAGTGGTCTAGTGACTAATTACAATGAAAACTTAGCCCTCCATGAGAGCAAAACAGCAAACAACAGAAGCAAAAACAGAGAGGAAGAGAGAGCTACGAATTTTTTAAGTCTGGTTTCAAAATAAAAGTGTTCTCTCTCTAAAAACTGATGCCCCTTCCATGCCTTAGAATATTCTACCCTAGATGCTTTCTTGGATGCTTCTTCCATGATGTGGCAGCACTTTGACAGCAAAACAGTAGCATAATTAATGTTTCTGCAGCAGCAGATAGGTATGGCAGCAGCAGAATTAATATTTCTGCAGCAGAAAGTGACAAACAGCAGCAGAACAGCAGCAGAATATCATGGTAAAATTAATATTTCAGCCATGATATTCTGACCTACGAAATTTAATGTTTCTGCCCTCAAATTCTGACTACATTCAATAAGAGTTTAAGTGGGCCCCACATCCAGCATATCCTAGTCAGCATCTGCATCACCCAAAAAGTGCCACATTAGCATCCAAATCATCATCTTTGTCCATGTCAACACTTTTCTCTCCAAAATTAAAATTTGTAGGGATTAAATTGAGCATTTTACAATTCAAGTTCTAAAAATATAAAATTGAAACACATTCAAACCATTAATTGTTTATACCCAATAAATTCCAAAACATAATAAAATTAGAGAATTGGCAACATTGAAATAGGCATAGGACTAAGATAGGGACTAAAAAGTATATAAAAAATGCCCGATATCAAATCCCCCACACTTGGCCTTTTGCACTCCTGGGCAAAATAATATTCAGAACACCAAAAGACACCAAAGGAGAAGTGTGGAAAGCATGCTAGAATAGAATAATTAAAATTTTGAAAAGATTTAGCACTCGAAGAAAATTAATCTTAAATTTCTAAGATTCCAAGCATCATGGCAATTTAATTTGATACGAATGAATTCAAGTAATTAGCTTTCTCACTAGGAATGTGTTTACTCTCTATTCTCTCAAGTGTCTAGGGTAAATCACTCGAAATTCAACTTATCACATAATTCACTACCATAAGCTTGTCAAGAATCTAAATCTCTACTACTTGAATCCAATACATACTTGAATCAAAAGGACTTTACGAGGTTGTAACGTGGGTAAGAAAAATAGTGGGAAACAAAGGGAAAGATTGAACAATGAAACAAAATATGGTAACAACTCAAGAAAATGAAGAGTATTTACAAGTGAAATATAAGAGACTGAGTATAAATAAATTTGGGTCTCAATGTTCTATCTGCTCCTCTTTTTCATTATTTTCTCTCTTTTTTTTTTCAAAATTTTTTTATTCTTTCTTTCTTTCTCTTTTTTTTTCTTTTTTCTTCTTGACTGGCCAGTCTTTTTCTTTTGCTTGAGAGGAAGTAGAAGAAATATAGTTCAAAACACCCCAAAATTCACAAGATTTTTCAGCATATCAATCCCTTAAAAGAATTTAAAATACTCCTCACATCTTAAGTTGGAAGAAAGAGAAAAAAAAATATTGTTGTAGGCAGAAAAAGTGGTGGAAGAAAAAAAACGCAAGAAAGAAAATGGATAAGGCACAAACTGGTATACAATGGAAACAACACATGGAAGGCTATCTGACTAAAAGTGGGTAACAAGAAACAAATACCTAAATCATTTCCAAGCATGAACAAGATATGTAGCCTTAACCAAAGATTCAAGACAAGTTCTAGAGTGAAAATCCATGATAGGGCAGCACACAAAGAAAGAATAGCATTTTTCATTTAGGCTCAAATCCTCACAGCTAAAAGACTATTACTACAAATTCATTAAAATCAACATCATTGCCATTTAACTTGAATTCCCTAGAGAAATAAGGCTAAATTCTCTTAATGCTAAGTCAATCTACACTTTAACTATTTCATCATGCATAATTCCACACCAAAACTCCATCAATTTTTTTTTCAAAAATAAAACATCAAATTCGGGCAAAACAGAGTAGCAAAATTCTGCACTGCAGAAATTCTGGCGACTCAGCTTTACTGACACAAAACTAGACCAAAACAAATGCGAAAGACACCAAATAAAATTCTACAGCTAGAAGACATATAAAGCTTTAAAAACATGTAAAGAAACTAGCAAAATTCGTAGCCAATCAGTACAGAAAATTCATGCAAGACAGCTCAAAAATTCTGGACAGAAACAGAGAAAACAGAGGAGACATCAGGAATTTTTTTTTTTTTTGAAAATCAGCTCCAATTAAATTCTCTCCCCCCATACTTAAACATTGCATTGTCCTCGATGAAAATTTTTACCAAACATCAAATAAAATGAGGAGGACATAAATTAAAAGGAGGGAAAGAGTACGGCCTTATCATGGAGCCGGAACGTTGTAGAGTTTGATTTCCTCTACAGTTTCTTCTTTGAGGCCCTCGTAGAACTTCTTCAACCTTTGCCCATTTACCATGAACTGCTTGTTGGTGGCCTCATTTTGAATTTCTACTGCACCAAAAGGAAAGACATTAGTAATAACAAAAGGGTCAACCCATCTAGAGCGAAGCTTACCGGGCATTAGCTTGAGGCGAGAATTATAGAGAAGGACTTTATCTCCCACTTGGAATTCTTTTTTCTCAATTTTCTGATCATGTAAAGCTTTTGTCCTCTCTTTATAGATGCGCGCATTCTCATAAGCCCCTAGCCTTAGTTCTTCCAGTTCTTGAAGTTGCAACTTTCTTTCTTTACCGGCTAGGGTCATGTCCATATTGCATTGTTTAACGGCCCAATATGCCTTATGTGCAATCTCCACCGGCAAGTGACATGCTTTACCAAATACCAAGCGGTATGGAGACATGCCGATGGGAGTCTTGAAAGCGGTTCTATAGGCCCAAAGCGCATCGTCAAGCCTCTTACTCCAATCTTTTCTGTTGGGTTGCACAGTTTTCTCTAATATTTACTTTATCTCTCGGTTGGAGACTTCTGCTTGCCCATTGGTTTGGGGGTGGTAAGGTGTAGAGGTTTTGTGCACCACCCCATATTTCTTCAATAGCCCTTGCATGTTTCTATTGCAAAAGTGTGATCCTTGATCACTGATTATGGCCTTGGGGACACCGAATCTGCAGAAAATATGTGAACGAAGGAAATCTACAACAACAATAGAATCATCAGTTCGGGTGGCTTTAGCTTCCACCCACTTCGACACATAATCCACAGCAACCAAGATATACATGAAGCCAAAAGAAACAGGAAAAGGACCCATAAAGTCAATACCCCAAACATCAAAAACATCACAAAAAAGAAGAGGTTGTTGAGGCATTTCATTTCTTTTAGACACATTTCCAGTTCTTTGACACCTAGAACAGTTTTTGCAAAAATCAAAGGCATCCCTAAACAAAGTAGGCCAATATAAACCAGAATCTAACACTTTTCTAGCTGTTCTTTGGGGACCAAAGTGTCCACCACATGCAAGAGTATGACAAAAATTCAGCACAGATGCAAATTCATGATTTGGAACACATCTCCTAATAATTTGGTCACTGCAAATTTTCCACAAATAAGGGTCATCCCACACATAGTACCTAGCCTCGCTTCTTAATTTATTCAATTGATGTCTATTTTGGTATGCAGGCAATTCAGATGCAACAAGATAATTCACTAAATCAGCATACCAAGGCTGACTAATACCATGCAAAAGGAGGAAACACTCATCTAGAAAATTGTCTCTTACAGGGAGATGTTCCAATGGAAGATCAGAAAGCCTACTCAAGTGATCTGCTACTACATTCTCTGCCCCACTCTTATCCTTGATTTCCACATCAAATTCTTGGAGGAGCAGCATCCATCTAAGCAATCTTGGCTTTGCATCTGGTTTCTTCAACAAATATTTCAGTGATGCATGGTCAGAAAACACAATTACTTTGGAGGCAAGCAAATATGATCTAAATTTTTCTAAAGCAAAAACAATTGCTAAAAACTCATTCTCCGTGGTTGTGTAATTTGATTGAGCTGAATCAAGGGTACGGGATGCATAGGCTATGACATGCAACTTCCTCTCTACTCTTTGTGAAAGTACTGCTCCTACAGCAAAATTTGAGGCATCACACATGAGCTCAAAGGGAAGCTCCCACTGTGGAGGTTGGATGATATGAGGAGAGGTAAGTTGCTTCTTCAACTCATCAAAAGCTGACCTGTGAGCATCATTAAAAATGAAATCAGTTTCTTTTTGGAGGAGTTTAGATAGGGGTAGAGCGATCTTACTGAAGTCCTTGATGAATCTTCTATAAAATCCTGCATGGCCAAGAAAAGAGCGAACTTCCCGTACAGAAGCGGGGTAAGGCAAAGAAGAGATAACATCAACTTTGGCTTTTTCTACTTCTATGCCACGTGATGACACTATGTGGCCTAGGACTATTCCTTGCTCTACCATGAAATGACATTTTTCATAATTCAAGACCAAATTTTTCTCTATGCATCTCTCAAGTACTCTCTCCAAATTTTTCAAACATGCATCAAATGAGTCTTCATAAACAGAAAAATCATCCATGAACACTTCCATGCAATCCTCTAACAAATCAGAAAATATGCTTAACATGCATCTTTGAAAAGTGCTAGGTGTATTACAGAGACCAAAAGGCATGCGTCTATATGCAAAAGTACCAAAAGGACAGGTGAAGGTAGTCTTCTCCTGATCTTCAGGTGCAATGTGAATTTGAAAATACCCAGAAAAACCATCAAGAAAACAGTAATGAGACTTGCCAGCAAGTCTCTCAAGCATTTGATCAATAAAAGGAAGAGGAAAATGATCTTTTCTAGTTGCTTGGTTCAACTTCCTATAATCAATGCAAACACGCCAACTGTTTTGAACTCTAGTGGGTACTAACTCATTATTTTCATTTGCTATAACAGTTACCCTGGTTTTCTTTGGCACTACTTGCACTGGGCTCACCCACTTACTATCAGAGATAGGATAAATAATACCAGCTTGGAGGAGCTTACTTACCTCCTTCTTGACCACATCAAGAATCATGGGGTTGAGTCTTCTTTGGGGTTGCCTTACTGGTTTCGTCTCTTCTTCAAGGAGAATTCGGTGCATGCACACTGAAGGACTAATTCCAGGAATGTCTGCTAGAGTCCACCCAATCGCCTTCTTATTCTTTTTCAGTAAACTGATCAATTTTTCTTCTTGATTGGGGTTCAAGTTGTTGGCCACAATGATTGGAAGTTTGTCTCCTACTTCCAAGAAGGCATACTTGAGGTTTTCTGGTAAAGCCTTCAACTCCAATGCAGGTGGTTGGATGGAGGATGGAATTAGTTTTTGTGGAATCACATCCAAGGAGGCACCTACAAATTTAGTTTGCTCAAAGACAGAATCCTTGGCTAAAGAGGAGGAAAGGTTAGCAGCACAAGAGGAAAGAGATGAAGAATGTGCAACATTACAATTTAAATCACTACACCTACAACTACCTAAAATAGAAATAGAATCTAAGTGTAAGCTAGAGAAATTTACAGAATCAGAATGTACATCAGAATCCAAATCACTATGCAAATCAGAATGCAACTCAGAATTGTCAGCATTTAGAGAGTTTTCAATTTCAGTGCAAGCATGACAAAATTCATAACTAGTACAGTTGCATTCAAAGACATCTACCAAATCAGAGAATTCAGGAAAATAAGAAATTAATTCAGTTTGGAAATCATCACATGCCTCATCAACTAAGTAATCCAAATAGTTAACTACATGCACATTGGAATGATTTTCTATAGGATGTTTCATGGCATCCAAAATGTTAAAATCAATTTTGTTACCAGCAAACTCCATTGACAAAGTCCCTTCATGCACATTAATGATGGTTTTTGTAGTTTTCAGAAAAGGTCTACCAAGTATTAATGGTGCATGGCCAGGAGTATTATCATTTTCCATATCAAGCACATAAAAATCAGCAGGAAAAATGAGATCTTTAACTCTTACCAGGACATCTTCTAAAACTCCTGCTGGATGTGCTGTGCTCCTATTGGCAAGTTGGACAATCACTCCAGTTGGTGAAAGAACACCGATCTTGAGGCTCGAGTACACTAATTTGGGCATAACATTGATTGAGGCTCCCAAATCCAACATAGCATTGGAAAACTCCATGTTGCCTATTGTGCATGGTATTGTGAAAGTTCCAGGATCTTTGCACTTGGGTGGCATGGGTGGTTGGATGAGTGCAGACACATTTCTCCCCAAATTGACTCTCTCATTACCCCTTAAACGCCTCTTATGAGTGCACAACTCTTTGAGGAACTTGGCATACTTGGAGATTTGCTTAATTGCTTCCAAAAGTGGGATATTGACCTCTATTTTCCTGAAGGTCTCCATGATCTCTTTATCCATGTCAGATCAGAAGCTTTCCTTGATTGAGTCTGCCTATTGGGGAAAGGAAGAGGAATTTTCTGAACCACTTCTTCATCCTTTTTATTTTGCTCACTGGTTGAAGATGAAAGAACACTTTGCTGGACATTTGATTTTTCTGATTCAGATTCAGAAGCTGGACTGTCTACTTGTTTGCCACTCCTTAAGATGATGGCACTGACATTGCCTCTTGGGTTGATCACTGGTTGGGATGGCAAACTCCCTGAACCTTGGCTTTTCAGCTCATTGACTGTTGTGGCTAACTGGCCAATCTTAGTTTCCAAATTCTGCATATTTGTTTCTGTCCTTTGCTGGAACTGAAGAGTATTGGCAGTCAGTTGCTTCATTAGATCCTCAAGACTAGGCTCAAGTTTCTTGGGTGCTGGAGGAGGTGTATGGGTCATATCTCTGTTGTTGTGGCTACATGGGTCTACCAGGGAATATACCAGCACATGACTCAGTTGGGGTCTCTTGCAGCTGAGGGCATTGATCAGTATGGTGGGTATTCAGGGAACAAATACCACAGACTGTAGGAGGAGGGGCTTGTTGTTGTGTTCTCTGATTTAATGCCAATTGCCTCACCATTGAAGCTAATTCTTCCAATTTATTTTCTATCCTTTGCTGTTCCATGGGAGGTGTCCTCACCTCATTGATAGTAACTGTTGGATCACTCAATCTGGTGCCAAATTGCTGAGCATTTTGGGCCATCTTGGCCAACAATTCATTTGCTGCAGTAGGAATCTTATCCACCAATGCCCCACCAGCAGCTGCATCAACTATATATCTGTCCATAGGCAGTAATCCCTCATAGAAATACTGGATGAGAAGTTGCTCTGAAATCTGGTGGTTTGGACAGCATGAGCAAAGCTTCTTAAACCTCTCCCAATATTCATGCAGAGACTCACCATTCAACTGTCTAATCCCACTGATATCCTTCCTGATTGCTGCTGTTCTGGAGGCTGGAAAAAATTTTTCTAAGAACAACTTCTTCAGCTCATCCCATCTTGTTATCAAGGCAGTGGGTAGATAGTAAAGCCAATCCTTGGCTGCCCCATCCAGAGAGAAAGGAAATGCTATTAATTTGATCTGTTCTTCTCCAACTCCATGTGGTCTCATGGTAGAGCAGACAACATGGAACTCCTTTAAGTGCTTGTGCGGATCTTCTCCTGCAAGACCATGAAACTTAGGTAGTAAATGGATTAGACCCGATTTTAGCTCAAAATTAGCATCCAACTCAGGATAATTTATGCACAATGGTTGATAATGCACATCCAGTGCAATCAACTCTTTAATTGATTGTTCTTGCCTATTTTGAGGCATTTGTGCATTTTGATTATCCATCCCAGTTATCCCAGCTGACTCAAAATCTGTAGACTCCAACACAATATCAGATTTAGAATTTGATTCAACTTCTACACTATTGACAGCAAACTCAACAATTTCAGCAAGAATTTCAGAAACTATACTAGTCCTAATGCTATTACTTCTCAATAGCCTATGGAAGGTCCTATCTATTTTTGGATCAAAAGGTGGTAAGTCCACGTGACCAGACCTTCTCATATACTAGAAAGGGCACAAATTCACGAGAAAACAACAGAAAGAACAAAAAAAGCAAAATAAGCACAAAAGGGTCCAACCAAGAAAAATGACCAAAAATGAAGTAGCTCAGAAAAATCTGATTTTTCTTGAAAAAATCCTTCACCAATTGGAGGCACAAAATCAAAAAACAGAACTCAAAAATAAGATCTACAAAAATCAAACCAAAAATCACAATTAATTGGAAAAATGGCTAAAATCATTGTAAAATGGAAAAAGTGGTCTAAACGTTGGAATTTGGCCGAGATAGGGCGGTGCTCCTCACGACAAAGTCGTGAGGAGTTATGCCCGAAAGGGTCGTATTTAGTGGACTACCAAATTTTCAAGTCAATCCGATTTAGTTTTTTAAGCTGATGAATAGTGACTGAAATATAACTAGGAAACTTGAAAAATTGACTTGAAGAATTTGTAATCACTTCCAACAATACCAAGCCACTTAAAATCAAACAAGAACACAATAGAACAACTAATTAACACTTAAAAATGAATTGGCTCCTCGGCAACGGCGCCAAAATTCTGGTTCACGCCACAACGATGTCAAATCGCCCAGAATTGAATTGTGGCAATTTGCAGTATAGTGATTCCCAGGTCGTATTCACTCAAGGAGCCTCACTTCTTAATACTAATTAATCGTTCTAAACATCCAAACACTAATGAAAAGTACATAAACTTGGGGGGGGGGTTTGTGGCAGTATTAATAAAACAAACAAAACAGCAACTTAATACTACAACAGCAGCAAAATATGCAGCAACAGCAGTAACAGCAGCAGCAGCAGAAATTGCAAGATATTGACAGTAAAGAGACTATGTAATCAGCCACTAGGATTCATGGGAGTGTAACTATCATTACCTAACTCATTAATTCAATTTTATTCTCATTCCATTGTTTGGTTCTTTATGAAAATGGTTCTAGAATAACATCTAGAATTTAATGCTACTAATTACAGTCAAGAACATCTCTCTACTATAATTAGATGCATTCAGTGGAAAAATCTCAACCAAACCAAGTTAAATATATCATCTAACTAGTCATTTCGCCTTCCTCACTTTCCTAATCAGTCAAGCAAGGTTATGTCTTATATATAAGTCATGTTTATGTTACATTCTCAAGCTCTAATCAGAATTTGACAGCAAAATAAACATGACAGCAAAACAGAAACGAAATGAGATGAAAATGGAGAATAAAATATTTAGCTTACATTCTTAGTTCAAGCTACAACATCCCAGTGGTCTAATGACTAATTACAATGAAAACTTAGCCCTCCATGAGAGCAAAACAGCAAACAACAGAAGCAAAAAAAGAGAGAAAGAGAGAGCTGCGAATTTTCTAAGTCTGGTTTCAAAATAAAAGTGTTCTCTCTCTAAAAACTGATGCCCCTTCTATGCCTTAGAATATTCTACCCTAGATGCTTTCTTGGATGCTTCTTCCATGATGTGGCAGCACTTTGACAGCAAAACAGCAGCATAATTAATGTTTCTGCAGCAGCAGATAGGTATGGCAGCAGCAGAATTAATATTTCTGCAGCAGAAAGTGACAAACAGCAGCAGAACATTAGCAGAATATCATGGCAAAATTAATATTTCAGCCATGATATTCTGACCTACGAAATTTAATGTTTCTGCCCTCAAATTCTGACTACATGGCATTCAATAAGAGTTTAAGTGGGCCCCACATCCAGCATATCCTAGTCAGCATCTGCATCACCCAAAAAGTGCCACATTAGCATCCAAATCATCATCTTTGTCCATGTCAACACTTTTCTCTCCAAAATTAAAATTTGTAGGGATTAAATTGAGCATTTTACAATTCAAGTTCTAAAAATATAAAATTGAAACACATTCAATCCATTAATTGTTTATACCCAATAAATTCCAAAACATAATAAAATTAGAGAATTGGCAACATTGAAATAGGCATAGGACTAAGATAGGGACTAAAAAGTATATAAAAAATGCCCGATATCAGGTACGTTGCAGCGGTAGGTGTTTCCCGCTGCAGCGGAAGTTAGGGAATCAGAGAGGCAACTCTCTGCCATAGTACACTGCAGCGGTGGGTATATCCCGCTGTAGCGATGAAAAATGGAAAATTAGGGCTTTTGTGATGTCTTAGTACGCTACAGCGGGGTTAACGATCTGCTGCAGCGCAGTGGTCTTCGGTTTAAAAAAAAGAAGGGATATTTTTTGTTGCAGCGGGGAATGGATTCTGCTACAGTGTATCGGCCCTATTTATATATTTTCCCCAATCTTCGACCCTCTTCTGCCCTAATTTCTGAAGACCCCCTTCCCTGCGGCTGTAACTTCCATAGTCGACCACGTTGCCCCTGCCTCCTCAGCCATTTTCTCACCCCAAATCCTCCATTCAGCCTTCTGTTTTCTTGGATTTGCCCTAGTATTTGGTTCAATTTCGGTGGGTAGTGGAGCTTTTATTGTGTGTGCCTCCCTTCATTCTTCGACAATGTTTGGTAGGTTTCCTCCTCCCTTTTGTTTTTAAATTTCATTGTTCAGTTGTAGAATTAGTTAGATATTTAGGATTGTGGGTAGTTTAAATTGTGTTTAGAAGGTTTGATTTTCCATTGGGATTTTGATCCGTAGGCATGTGGCTAACTTTGCTGTGGGTTGTTATTTGGGAATTTGCTTTTATTTAATCTAATTTTTAGTGTTTTAGTTCTGTAGTTAGTATTAGGATAGTGCTTTTGCTTAGACTCTAGATGATAATCTGTTATTCTTTTTTAGTTTAGACTTGTGGGATTGTAGGTTTTCGTTATTTAATTTGTCATTCTTTAGTTAAATTGGTTTTGAGATTGAGGTTTAGTTTTTAAATTGCCCTTAGATTAGGACTTTGCAATTTTTGGGTATCTTTTAGAGTAGGAATTAGGTTTGGGGGAGATTACCTATCAACATTGTAGCATTTTAGGGACTGGATTTATACTAGTTGGGTGCAATGGTTGTTTATGCTGGATGTGTGTTGAATTTGCTTTTGCAGGATTCCTACTAGTACTTGTCACTCTCATGGCCCCTCCTCAACAAAAGAGGAAGAAATTAACTGCAAAAAGAAAATCTAGTGCTGAAGGTTCTTCGAGTTTTGAGACAAGTGATTTTAGATCAGCGGCCCATCAGAGGAGATTTAAAACAAACACCTTCAGTAGGAGAAGGGGATCAGCTTGAAAGAAGATGAATTCCTGAAAATTCAAGAGATTATTGCCCTAAGGAACTGGGAAAAGTTAGTTGCCACTCCAACCCATGGATATCTTAGGTTGGTACAAGAGTTTTATGCCAACAGCTACCGGGTGGCAAATGATGAAGTGAAAGAATATGAGTCAAGGGTGAGAGGTAAAAAAGTATACTTCCATGCTGAAGCCATTACAGACTTAATTGGAGAATATTTCTACAATGAGCAACCCTTTAGCTACCACACATTGAAGAGCGATGGGTCATGGGACCTTGAAGATGTTCTGAGCACCATTTGTGCTCCTGGAACCAAGTGGGAGGTTGACAATAGAGGAGCGCCGCACCATGTAGAAAGAAAATCATTGCTCCAAATTGCTAGAGTATACTCAACTTTCATTGGATACATATTCTTGCCATCTTCTAACATTTTAGACATCTTTGTTCCAAAGGCATTACTGATCTACTGCATCATGAAGGAAATTCAAATAAATGTAGGACTTCTCATTTCAGACAACGTAGAGAAGTTGGCTCAAGCAAACCCTAGTATAATTGGATATCCATTTCTACTGACTCAGCTGCTAAAGAAACAAGAGGTCCTAATGAGAGAAGAAAAAGCTATGAGACCTCTAGAGCCCATTACAGCAGAATACATCAGAGGGCAGATAGCTGAAGGTAATAAAGATGCATCCACTGCAGAGCCATTGCGCAAAGGGAAGGAAAAAGCAAGCTTAGCTGGCATAAATGAAAGAGGAATAAGAATTGAAAAGGGGATCATTGAGATTAAAATCAAAATGGCCGGAATGAGGAGTGAATGGGCTAAAATGCAGCATGCCATGTCTAGACTTCAGATTGAGTCTCATAAGCAAAATGCCCACCTTTATGCTTTAGGAGGCTTACTAGCTGCAAAATTAGACTTGGATGCATCCAAGCTTCCAAATCTTGCTGGGGGACAGAGTTCAGATAGACCTGATGAAGCTGAAGAGGGAAATGATGACATGGAAGGATAATTTGTTTACCATTTGATTAATTCTCTCTATGGTTGTATTTATCCTGATATATCTTTTATTGCTTTTGACTGTTATTTTGGAATGGTGTGGCTATGGATAACTGTTACAATAGTTCCTGAATGTTGTTTGTTGTGATGAACTGTGAATACTGTGGCTGCAATTTCATATTTCAGTGGTGTTAGAATCCTGTTGCATTAATGGTTGATGCATAATACCTGAATGATGTTTGGTCCCTGATTTTGAAAATGTGATGAATGCTTTTCCTCATTTTTACCCATTTCCCCATTGCGGACAATGTGAGATTTAGGTTTGGGGGAGAGAGTGGTGTTGCTGGCTGAGATAATGAGAAAGTTTTGATTGGTACTGTGCTGTACAGATGAATATGTGTAATTAGGAAGAGAAATTTTTGAAAAATTTTGAAAAATTTAAGTTTTAGCTCTTGAATTTGCAAATCTTGAAGTTCTACCTGTATAAGTGTGAGCCCAACCATTTCATGATAACAAAAGTGATAATATCTCCTTGTGAACGGTTTAGAGATCATTTTCAAACTTTCAAAAAAAAAAAGGTGTTCAATAAGGGGCTAGTGAAAAAAGGGTTCAATAAGGGGATAGCTGAAAGTTTCAACAAGGGGTAGGCTCTTATAATCAACTCAAAATGAGTCTTCACAAAAAAAAATTTGCAGTAAGGAATTAAGGTAGCGATACCCTTGAGAACAAAACAGCGATGCCCTTGAGAATTGAAATAAAACGATGCCCTTGAGAACAAAGAATCAAGTCAATCTTGAAAACTTGGAATTTGGCACTCTAAACTGTTCTTAGATGAGAGGATTGGATGTCTTTGAAAATCAATATTATAAGGTTTATTGTGGTTCAGTTAACATTTTTCTTGAGAACCTTTAAGATTGCTGACTCTTGAGTTAAGCGTAGATATAATGTTGAGGAGGCTTAGTTGCTTCAACTCTCATGTTTAATGTCTTTACTCCTCCAAGTTGTACAGGTTCTTAGTTGCACAAATCTTAATCGGAATTTTTCTCATAGGAAATTTTTGCTTGAGGACAAGCAAGTGTTCAGGTTTGGGGGAGTGTTAATTGCTAAATTAACATGATTTATGTGTCTTTTTCTTGGCAAATGAACCTCACTACTATTTGATTTGTACTGAATTATGACCTTCTTGCCTCAAGATATGCTGATGTTATTTTTCCTAAGCTCTTGCAATTATCTATATTTTCATCTTCAATTTCATGCTAGTAATTGACATTTGACCTTGCATTGCAGAGTACAAAAGAATCTACTTTGGGAGTAAGGAAAGATGAAGCAGCAAAACAGCATCAGAAGCAAATCTGACCCTTCTTGCTGCAGCGCCATTTATTTCCCGCTGCAGCGCTATTAGGCGCCCAGTGCCAGCCACCCAGTGTTGGGCGCTGGAGTGAAATTTCAGCTGGGAGTTTCTGTGAATTAGCACCGCTGCTGCGTGAGTACCTTTGCTGCTCTCTGTAGCGATTCACTGCATCATTTTTTTGGCTTCATTTTCTGTCTTCCACTGCTGTAGTAGTGAGGACACACCACTGCAGCGGCAGAGCTTCTGTTTAGCCATTCAGACTTCATATAAATAGCAGAAGGGGAATTTTTCTAGGGGATTCTGATCCGGAGAGGAGGAGGAACGCAGTCTTTGCTAAGCATAGAAGAGGGAACTCAACTTTGAAGGCTTTAGGGGCTCAAATCATCCTTCCAAAATCAGATTCATGACTTTCTTCACTCTTATTTCTGATTATTCTTCTTTATTTTTCATGAGTAGCTAATTTTTCCATCTAAGGTTACTATGAACTCAACCTTAGAATAGATTTTGTTTTCTCTCATGTAATTGCAACTCTCATTCAATCAATATATGTTTTCTTATTCATTTTACTGCTGCATATGGTGGAATTGATAAGTCTATTTATATGCTTGTTGCTCTTATCAATCTCGGGAGAGGGAGGTGAGAGTAGAACACTGAGTAGGGAAGACGAGTGTGCGAACCTTAACCTAAGTGTTTTCACTTGTTAGCTAATAGGGATATTAGCTGATCTCATTTAATCAAAGCTAGGTTGGTTGTGTTAGGCTTAACCCACACAAGGAATTGCGTAGGTGTTAAGCATCTTAATTGAAATTCGGGAGAATTCCTTTAAGTTTGTAATTTCAGAGAATTTCTCTTATATTATTTCATTCATAGGCAACGGATATATATACATGGGAATCATAAAAATAATCCTTACAATCAAGCTATACAATCCCTACAATCAAGCTAATCCCTACAATCAAGCTATACAATCCCTACAATCAAGCTACTATATCTTAACACTCCCCCTCAAGCTGGATCATAGATGTTAATCATGCCCAGCTTGTTACAAATGTAATTAATGCGAGCTCCATTTAAGGCCTTAGTGAAAATATCTCCCAACTGGTCTTCAGTTCTAACATATCCTGGAGTAATGAAATGATCTTCAATCTTTTCACGAATGAAGTGACAATCGATCTCAATATGTTTAGTTCGTTCATGAAACACGGGATTAGAAGCAATGTGAAGAGCAGCTTGGTTGTCACACCATAATGTTGCTGGTAATGGGGTCTCGAAGCCAACTTCTTTCAATAGTTGGTATATCCATACAATTTCACATACTGAGTTTGCCATAGCTCTGTATTCTGATTTTGCAGTTGATCGAGAAACAATATTTTGCTTCTTGCTCTTCCATGAAACTAGATTCCCTCCTACAAAGACACAATAAAAAGTAGTAGATCTCCTATCATCTTTGCACCTTGCATAATCTATATCAGAATAAACTTCAATCTTAGTGTCTCCATGATACCTATAAAATAATCCACGTCCTGGGGCTCCTTTTAAATAGCAAAGAATTTGTTCTAGGAGTGCCCAATGGTTGACAGTCGGGGAGGACATAAAGCGACTGGCCACACTAACTGAATATGCAATATCGGGGCGAGTCACAATTAGATAATTCAATTTTCCCACAAGTCTCCTATACCTTTCAGGATCATGAAATGGCTCACTGTCATACTTTGCAAGTTGTATGTTAGGAGTCATAGGGGTACTTGATGGCTTAGCCCCCATCTTTCCTGTTTCTGTCAATAAGTCAAGAACATACTTTCTTTAGGACAAGAAGACCCCCTTCTTATTTCTCAAAACTTCAACCCCTAAGAAATATTTCAAAGGTCCCAAATCCTTTGTCTGAAACTGTGATTGCAAGAAAGTTTTAAGGCCAGAGATACCAGAACTATCACTCCCAGTTATCACAATATCATCAACGTATACCACAAGAAGAATGATACCATCCTTAGACTGCCTATAAAATACCGTGTGATCAGATTTACTTTTCTTCATTCCATATTCCAAAACAACTTGGCTAAACTTGCCAAACCATGCACGAGGGCTCTGCTTCAGACCATATAGCGATTTCTGAAGTCGACATACTTTCCCATACTCCCCCTAAGCAACAAACCCAGGTGGTTGCTCCATATAGACCTCTTCTTGAAGAGTACCATGAAGAAAAGCATTTTTAATATCCAACTGGTGCAGTTGCCAGTTATGAGTGGCAGCCAAGGAGATCAACAAACGAACTGAGGTAAGTTTGGCAACTGGAGAAAAAGTATCTGAATAATCAGCACCATAAGTCTGACCATATCCTTCCGCAACAAGACGAGCCTTCAATCGAGCCACAGACCCATCAGGGTTGACTTTAATTGTGAACACCCATTTGCACCCAATAGCTTTCTTCCCAGCAGGTAAATCCATTAATGTCCAAGTATTGTTATAGTCCAGTGCATTTATCTCTTCTATCATAGCATCACGCCACCCAGGATGGGCCAAAGCTTCATGGACAGTCTTAGGAATGGACACAGAGTCAAGGTTGGCCAAAAAAGAGCAAGAGGTAGAGGATAAATGATCATAAGAAACAACTGAGGCAATAGGATAAGTATAAAGACGTTTACCTTTGCGAAGGGCAATAGGGAGGTCCGGAGAAGCGAAATCAGGATCTGGCAACGAAACAGAAGGTAGAGGGCATGAATCTGAACCTGCAGGTAATGGACGTCGAGTGTAGACATGAACAATTGGTGGCCGAGTGGGTGCCAAAGAAGGTGTAGGAGTACCTGTGGATGGCTGAGAAAAAGGAACAGTGTAGATGAGCAGATCATCATCTTCCCTCAGAACATGAGAAGAAGAAGAAGTAAAAAAGAACATAATGTCTTCTTGGAAGGTAACATCAACAGAAACAAGATAACGCTGAAGAGTAGGAGAGAAACACCTGTATCCCTTTTGGAGACGAGAATAACCAAGGAAGGCACATTTAAGAGACTTAGGGTCTAACCTTGTGACCTGGGGTCTGGTGTCCCTGACAAAACAAGTGTTGCCAAAGATACGAGGCTCAATAGGAAACACAGCTGTGGATGGGAACAAAACAGAATATGGAATCTCTCCCTCAAGAACAGAAGATGGCATGCGGTTAATCAAAAAACAAGCTGTGGAGACAGCATCAGCCCAAAAAGGTTTAGGAACATGCATTTGAAACAAAAGAGCTCGAGCAACTTCAAGTAAATGTCTATTCTTACGTTCAGCAACTCCATTTTGGGCAGGTGTGTCAACACACGAGGATTGATGCAAGATACCACGTTGAATCATGTAAGACTGGAAAGTCTCAGAGAGATACTTTTTAGCATTGTCACTCCTCAAGGTTTGAACAGAAATATTAAATCATGTTTTAATTTCAGCATAGAAAGCACAAAAATGTGAAAAAACTTCAGAGCGATTTTTCATTAAATATAACCAGGTAACACGAGAGTAATCATCAACAAAGGTAACAAAATACTTAAAACCTGCCTTGGCCACAATAGGACAAGGACCCCAAACATCAGAATGAACTAATTCAAAAAGGGACGTAGCCCATTTATTAACTTGAGACCCTAAGGAAACACGATGGTGTTTGGCAAACTGACAGGACTCACAAGGCAAAGATGATAAATATCGAAATTGGGGATAGAGCTGCTTGAGAACTAGGAGAGACGGATGACCCATCCGACAGTGCAAATCAAAAGGAGAAAACGAACTAGAACATGCCAAAGATCTTGGTGTCTTAGTATCAAGAGTGTAGAGGCCGCCAGACTCATGCCCGCTACCAATAATCTGCTTCGTCGTAAGATCCTGAAAAATACAATGAGTAGGAAAGAATGAGACACTACAATTTAGGGCACGAGTGAGTTTACTAACAGAAATCAGATTAAATGAAAAATTAGGTAAACTCAGCACTGAAGGTAGAGATAAAGATGGGGTCAGGTTAATGGTGCCAGAACCAAGGACACGGGGTGTAGAGCCATCAGCTATAGTCACATGAGATGAATGGACATGAGTATCAAGAGTAGAGAAAAGACTAGGATTACCTGTCATATGGTCTGAAGCACCAGAATCTATAACCCAGCTGGACGATGAAGAGATGAGACATGTGGGGGATTTACCTGTATCAGTGAAGGCAGCAATGGGATGGTTCACGCCACTACGATGTCAAATCGGCCAGAATTGAATTGTGGCAATTTGCAGTATAGTGATTCCCAGGTCGTATTCACTCAAGGAGCCTCACTTCTTGATACTAATTAATCGTTCTAAACACCTAAACACTAATTAAGAGTACATAAACGTGGGGGGGGTTTTGTGGCAGTACTAACAAAATAAACAAAACAGAACAGCAATTAACTACAACAGCAGCAACAGCAGCAACAGCAGAAGCAGCAGAAATTGCAAGATATTGACAGTAAAGAGACTCTGTAATCAGCCACTAGGATTCATGGGAGTATAACTATCATTACCTAACTCATTGATTCAATTTTATTCTCATTCCATTGTTTGGTTCTTTATGCAAATGGTTCTAGAATAACATCTAGAATTTAATGCTACTAATTACAGTCAAGAACATCTCTCTACTATAATTAGATGCATTCAGTGAAAAATCTCAACCAAACCAAGTTAAATATATCATCTAACTAGTCATTTCGCCTTCCTCACTTTCCTAATCAGTCAAGCAAGGTTATGTCTTATATAAGTCAGTTTATGATACATTCTCAAGCTCTAATCAGAATTTGACAGCAAAATAAACATGACAGCAAAACAGAAATGAAATGAGATGAAAATGGAGAATAAAACACTTAGCTTGCATCCTTAGTTCAAGCTACAACATCCCAGTGGTCTAGTGACTAATTACAATGAAAACTTAGCCCTCCATGAGAGCAAAACAGCAAACAACAGAAGCAAAAACAGAGAGGAAGAGAGAGCTGCGAATTTTCTAAGTCTGGTTGCAAAATAAAAGTGTTCTCTTCCTAAAAACTGATGCCCCTTCAATGCCTTAGAATTTTCTACCCTAGATGCTTTCTTGGATGCTTCTTCCATGATGTGGCAGCACTTTGACAGCAAAACAGCAGCAAAATTAATATTTCTGCAGCAGCAGAAAGGCATGGCAGTAGCAGAATGGTATGGCAGCAGCAGAGTTAATATTTCTGCAGCAGAACAGCAGCAGAATATCATGGCAAAATTAATATTTCAGCCATGATATTCTGACCTACGAAATTTAATGTTTCTGCCCTCAAATTCTGACTACATGGCATTCAATAAGAGTTCAAGTGGACCCTACATCCAGCATATCCTAGTCAGCATCTACATCACCCAAAAAGTGCCACATTAGCATCCAAATCATCATCTTTGTCTATGTCAACACTTTTCTCTCCAAAATTGAGATTTGTAGGAATTAGATTGAGCATTTTGCAATTCAAGTTCTGAAAATATAAAATTGAAGCACATTTAATCCATAAATAGTTTATACCCAATAAATTCCAAAACATAATGAAATTAGAGAATTGACAAAATTAAAGAGGCAAAAAGGACTAAAATAGGGACTAAAAAGTATATAAAAATGCCCGATATCAAATCCCCCACACTTGGCCTTTTGCACTCCTGGGCAAAATAATATTCAGAACACCAAAAGACACCAAAGGAAAAATGTGGAAAGCATGCTAGAATAGAATAATTAAAATTTTGAAAAGATTTAGCACTCGAAGGAAATTAATCTTAAATTTCTAAGATTCCAAGCATCATGGGAATTTAATTTGATACGAATGAATTCAAGTAATTAGCCTCCTCACCAGGAATGTGTTTACTCTCTATTCTCTCAAGTGTCTAGGGTAAATCACTCGAAGTTCAACTTATCACAGAATTCACTACCATAAGCTTGTCAAGAATCTAAATATCCACTACTTGAATCCAATACATACTTGAATCAAAAGGACTTTACGAGGTTGTAACGTGGGTAAGAAAAATAGTGGGAAACAAAGGGAAAGATTGAACAATGAAACAAAATATGGTAACAACTCAAGAAAATGAAGAGTATTTTACAAGTGAAATATAAGAGACTGAGTATAAATAAATTTGGGTCTCAATGTTCTATCTGCTCCTCTTTTTCATTATTTTTTCTTTTTTTTTTTTCAAATTTTTTTTATTCTTTCTTTCTTTCTCTTTTTTTTTATTCTTTTTCTTCTTGACTGGCCAGTCTTTTTCTTTTGCTTGAGAGGAAGTAGAAGAAATATAGTTCAAAACACCCCAAAATTCACAAGATCTTTCAGCATATCAATCCCTTAAAAGAATTTAAAATACTCCTCACATCTTAAGTTGGAAGAAAGAAAAAAATATTGTTGTAGGTAGAAAAAGTGGTGGAAGAAAAAAAAACGCAAGAAAGAAAATGGATAAGGCACAAAATGGTATACAATGGAAACAACACATGGAAGGCTATCTGACTAAAAGTGGGTAACAAGAAACAAATGCCTAAATCATTTCCAAGCATGAACAAGATATGTAGCCTTAACCAAAGATTCAAGACAAGTTCTAGAGTGAAAATCCATGATAGGGCAGCACACAAAGAAAGAATAGCATTTTTCATTTAGGCTCAAATCCTCACAGCTAAAAGACTATTACTACAAATTCATTAAAATCAACATCATTGCCATTTAACTTGAATTCCTTAGAGAAATAAGGCTAAATTCTCTTCATGCTAAGTCAATCTACACTTTAACTATTTCATCATGCATAATTCCACACCAAAACTCCATCAATTGTTTTTTCAAAAATAAAACATCAAATTCGGGCAAAACAGAGTAGAAAAATTCTGCACTGCAGAAATTCTGGCGACTCAGTTTTACTGACACAAAACTAGACCAAAACAAATGCGAAAGACACCAAATAAAATTCTACAGCTAGAAGACATATAAAGCTTTAAAAACATGTAAAGAAACGAGCAAAATTCGTAGCCAATTAGTACAGAAAATTCATGCAAGACAGCTCAAAAATTTTGGACAGAAACAGAGAAAACAGAGGAGATAGCAGGAAATTTTTTTTTTTTTTGAAAATCAGTTCCAATTAAATTCTCTCCCCCCACACCTAAACATTGCATTGTCCTCGATGCAAATTATTATCAAACATCAAATAAAATGAGGAGGACATAAATTAAAAGGAGGGAAAGAGTACGGCCTTATCATGGAGCCGGAACGTTGTAGAGTTTGATTTCCTCTACAGTTTCTTCTTTGAAGCCCTCATAGAACTTCTTCAACCTTTGCCCATTTACCATGAACTGCTTGTTGGTGGCCTCATTTTGAATTTCTACTGCACCAAAAGGAAAGACATTAGTAATAACAAAAGGGCCAACCCATCTAGAATGAAGTTTACCGGGCATTAGCTTGAGGCGAGAATTATAGAGAAGGACTTTGTCTCCCACTTGGAATTCTTTTCTCTCAATTTTCTGATCATGTAAAGCTTTTGTCCTCTCTTTATAGATACGCGCATTCTCATAAGCCCCTAGCCTTAGTTCTTCCAGTTCTTGAAGTTGCAACTTTCTTTCTTTACCGGCTAGGGTCATGTCCATATTGCATTGTTTAACGGCCCAATATGCCTTATGTGCAATCTCCACCGGCAAGTGACATGCTTTACCAAATACCAAGCGGTATGGAGACATGCCAATGGGAGTCTTGAAAGCAGTTCTATAGGCCTAAAGCGCATCGTCAAGCCTCTTACTCCAATCTTTTCTGTTGGGTTGCACAGTTTTCTCTAATATTTGCTTTATCTCTCGGTTGGAGACTTCTGCTTGCCCATTGGTTTGGGGGTGGTAAGGTGTAGAGGTTTTGTGCATCACCCCATATTTCTTCAATAGCCCTTGCATGTTTCTATTACAAAAGTGTGATCCTTGATCACTGATTATGGCCTTGGGGACACCGAATCTGCAGAAAATATGTGAACGAAGGAAATCTACAACAACAATAGAATCATCAGTTCGGGTGGCTTTAGCTTCCACCCATTTCGACACATAATCCACAGCAACTAAGATATACATGAAGCCAAAAGAAACAGGAAAAGGACCCATAAAGTCAATACCCCAAACATCAAAAACATCACAAAAAAGAAGAGGTTGTTGAGGCATTTCATTTCTTTTAGACACATTTCCAGTTCTTTGACACCTAGAACAGTTTTTACAAAAATCAAAGGCATCCCTAAACATAGTAGGCCAATACAAACCAGAGTCTAACACTTTTCTAGCTGTTCTTTGGGGACCAAAGTGTCCACCACATGCAAGAGTATGACAAAAATTCAGCACAGATGCAAATTCATGATTTGGAACACATCTCCTAATAATTTGGTCACTACAAATTTTCCATAAATAAGGGTTATCCCATACATAGTACCTAGCCTCGCTCCTTAATTTGTTCAACTGATGTTTATTTTGGTATGCAGGCAATTCAAATGCAACAAGATAATTCACTAAATCAGCATACCAAGGCTCACTAATACCATGCAAAAGGAGGAAACACTCATCTGGAAAATTGTCTCTTACAGGGAGATGTTCCAATGGAAGATTAGAAAGCCTACTCAAGTGATCTTCTACTACATTCTCTGCCCCACTCTTATCCTTGATTTCCACATCAAATTCTTGGAGGAGCAGCATCCATCTAAGTAATCTTGGCTTTGCATCTGGTTTCTTCAACAAATATTTCAATGCTGCATGGTCAGAAAACACAATTACTTTGGAGGCAAGCAAATATGATCTAAATTTTTCTAAAGCAAAAACAATTGCTAAAAACTCCTTCTCCGTGGTTGTGTAATTTGATTGAGCTGAATCAAGGGTACGGGACGCATAGGCTATGACATGCAACTTCCTCTATACTCTTTGTGAAAGTACTGCTCCTACAGCAAAATTTGAGGCAACACACATGAGCTCAAAGGCGAGCTCCCACTGTGGAGGTTGGATGGTAGGAGGGGAGGTAAGTTTCTTCTTCAACTCATCAAAAGCTGACCTGCAAGCATCATTAAAAATGAAATCAGTTTCTTTTTGGAGGAGTTTAGATAGGGGTAGAGCGATCTTACTGAAGTCCTTGATGAATCTCCTATAAAATCCTGCATGGCCAAGAAAAGAGCGAACTTCCCGCACAGAAGCGGGGTAAGGCAAAGAAGAGATAACATCAACTTTGGCTTTATCTACTTTTATGCCACGTGATGACACTATGTGGCCTAGGACTATTCCTTGCTCTACCATGAAATGACATTTTTCATAATTCAAGACCAAATTTTTCTCTATGCATCTCTCAAGTACTCTCTCCAAATTTTTCAAACATGCATCAACTGAGTCTCCATAAACAGAAAAATCATCCATGAACACTTCCATGCAATCCTCTAACAAATCAGAAAATATGCTTAACATGCATCTTTGAAAAGTGCCAGGTGCAATACAGAGACCAAAAGGCATGCGTCTATATGCAAAAGTACCAAAAGGACAGGTGAAGGTAGTCTTCTCCTGATCTTCAGGTGCAATGTGAATTTGAAAATATCCAGAAAAACCATCAAGAAAACAATAATGAGACTTGCCAGCAAGTCTCTCAAGCATTTGATCAATAAAAGGAAGAGGAAAATGATCTTTTCTAGTTGCTTGGTTCAACTTCCTATAATCAATGCAAATACGCCAACTGTTTTGAACTCTAGTGGGCACTAACTCATTATTTTCATTTGCTATAACAGTTACCCCGGTTTTCTTTGGCACTACTTGTACCGGACTCACCCACTTACTATCAGAGATAGGATAAATAATACCAGCTTGGAGGAGCTTACTTACCTCCTTCTTGACCACATCAAGAATCATGGGGTTGAGTCTTCTTTGGGGTTGCCTCACTGGTTTCGTCTCTTCTTCAAGGAGAATTCGGTGCATGCACACTGAAGCACTAATTCCAGGAATGTCTGCTAGAGTCCACCCAATCGCCTTCTTATTTTTTTTCAGTAAACTGATCAATTTTTCTTCTTGATTGGGGTTCAAGTTGTTGGCCACAATGATTGGAAGTTTGTCTCCTACTTCCAAGAAGGCATACTTGAGGTTTTCTGGTAAATCCTTCAACTCTAATGCAGGTGGTTGGATGGAGGATGGAATTAGTTTTTGTGGAATCACATCTAAGGAGGCACCTACAAATTCAGTTTGCTCAAAGACAGAATCCTTGGCTAAAGAGGAGGAAGGGTTAGCAGCACAAGAGGAAAGAGATGAAGAATGTGCAACATTACAATTTAAATCACTACACCTACAACTACCTAAAACAAAAATAGAATCTAAGTGTAAGCTAGAGAAATTTACAGAATCAGAATGCACATCAAAATCCAAATCACTATACAAATCAGAATGCAACTCAGAATTGTCAGCATTTAGAGAGTTTTCAATTTCAGTGCAAGCATGACAAAATTCAGAACCAGCACAGTTGCATTCAAAGACATCTACCAAATCAGAGAATTCAGGAAAATCAGAAATTAATTTAGTTTGGAAATCATCACATACCTCATCAACTAAGTAATCCAAATAGTTAACTACATGCACATTGGAATGATTTTCTATAGGATGTTTCATGGCATCCAAAATGTTAAAATCAATTTTGTTACCAGCAAACTCCATTGACAAAGTCCCTTTATGCACATTAATGATGGTTTTTACAGTTTTCAGAAAAGGTCTACCAAGTATTAATGGTGCATGGCCAGGAGTATTATCATTTTCCATATCAAGCACATAAAAATCAGCAGGAAAAATGAGATCTTTAACTCTTACCAGGACATCTTCTAAAACTCCTGCTGGATGTGCTGTGCTCCTATTGGCAAGTTGGACAATCACTCCAGTTGGTGAAAGAACGCCAATCTTGAGGCTCGAGTACACTGATTTGGGCATAACATTGATTGAGGCTCCCAAATCCAACATAGCATTGGAAAACTCCATGTTGCCTATTGTGCATGGTATTGTGAAAGTTCCAGGATCTTTGCACTTGGGTGGCATGGGTGGTTGGATGAGTGCAGACATATTTCTTCCCAAATTAACTCTCTCATTACCCCTTAAACGCCTCTTATGAGTGCACAACTCTTTAAGGAACTTGGAATACTTGGGGATTTGCTTAATTGCTTCCAAAAGTGGGATATTGACCTCTATTTTCCTGAAGGTCTCCATGATCTCCTTATCCATGTCAGATTTAGAAACTTTCCTTGATTGAGTCTGCCTATTGGGAAAGGAAGAGGAATTTTTTGAACCACTTCTTCATCCTTTTTATTTTGCTCACTAGTTGAAGATGAAGGAACACTTTGCTGGACATTTGATTTTTCTGGTTCAGATTCAGAAGCTGGACTGTCTACTTGTTTGCCACTCCTCAAGATGATGGCACTGACATTACCTCTTGGGTTGATCACTGGTTGGGATGGCAAACTCCCTGAACCTTGGCTTTTCAGCTCATTGACTGTTGTGGCTAACTGGCCAATCTTAGTTTCCAAATTCTGCATATTTGTTTCTGTCCTTTGCTGGAACTGAAGAGTATTGACAGTCAGTTGCTTCATTAGATCCTCAAGAATAGGCTCAGGTTTCTTGGGTGCTGGAGGAGGTGTATGGCTAGCTTCAGGTTGGTTGTATCTTGCATGGGGTGGCTGGTAAGGGGGGTTGGATGTATTCCCATACTTGAAAGCTGGATGATCACGCCACCCAGGATTATAGGTGGAGGAATATGGGTCATATCTCTGTTGTGGCTGCATGGGTCTACCAGGGAATATACCAGCACATGACTCAGTTGGGGTCTCTTGCAGCTGAGGGCATTGATCAGTACGGTGGGTATTCAGGGAACAAATACCACAGGCTGAAGGAGGAGGGGCTTGTTGTTGTGTTCTCTGATTTAATGCCAATTGCCTCACCATTGAAGCTAATTCTTCCAATTTATTTTCTATCCTTTGTTGCTCCATGGGAGGTGTCCTCACCTCATTGACAGTAACTGTTGGATCACTCAATCTGGTGCCAAATTGCTGAGCATTTTGGGCCATCTTAGCTAACAATTCGTTTGCTGCAGAAAGAGTCTTATCCACCAATGCCCCACCAGCAGCTGCATCAACTATATATCTGTCTATAGGCAGTAATCTTTCATAGAAATATTGGATGAGAAGCTGCTCTGAAATCTGGTGGTTTGGACAGCATGAGCAAAGCTTCTTAAACCTCTCCCAATATTCATGCAGAGACTCACCATTCAACTGTCTAATCCCACTGATATCCTTCCTGATTGCTGCTGTTCTGGAGGCTGGAAAGAATTTTTCTAAGAACAACTTCTTCAGCTCATCCCATCTTGTTATCAAGGCAGTGGGTAGATAGTAAAACCAATCCTTGGCTGCCCCATCCAGAGAGAAAGGAAATGCTATTAATTTGATCTGTTCTTCTCCAACTCCATGTGGTCTCATGGTAGAGCAGACAACATGGAATTCCTTTAAGTGCTTGTGCGGATCTTCTCCTGCAAGACCATGAAACTTAGGCAAAAAATGGATTAGACCAGATTTTAGTTCAAAGTTAGCATCCAACTCAGGATAATTTATGCACAATGGTTGATAATGCACATCAGGTGCAATCAACTCTTTAATTGATTGTTCTTGCCTATTTTGAGGCACTTGTGCATTTTGGTTATCCATCCCAGTTATTCCAGCTAACTCAGAATCTGTAGACTCCAACACAATATCAGATTCGGAATCTGATTCAACTTCTACACTGTCAACAGCTAACTCAACAATTTCAGCAAGAATTTCAGAAACTATACTAGTCCTAATGCTATTACTTCTCACTAGCCTATGGAAGGTCCTATCAATTTCTGGATCAAAAGGTGGTAAGTCCACGTGACCAGACCTTCTCATATACTAGAAAGGGCACAAATTCACAAGGAAACAACAAGAAAACAACAAAAACAACTAAATCACTACAAAAGACTCCAACCGATGAAAATCACCAAAAATTTAAGTATCTCAGAAAAATCTGATTTTTCATGGAAAAATTCTTGACAAATTGGAGAGACCAACACAAAAAACAGAATTCAAAAATTCAAACTACCAAAATCACACTAAAAATCACAATTAATTAGAAAAATAAAAAAAAATAGTAAAAAATAGAAAAGAGGGCCTAAACGATGGAATTTTGCAAAATGGCCGCCCGAGATGATCCTTTGGATAATCCAGTGGTTGGAATTTGCTTAAAATGTCAAAAACTAGTGGTATACCAAGTTTGAGGTCAATCGGAGGTAGTTAGTTTTTTGCCTATAAATAGTAACCGATAAAAACTCAAAAACTTGTAAACCGTTTCAACAATACTAGATAACTTAAAATTAAACAAAGAAACACTTAAACAACTAATTAGATAACTTGGAAGTGAATTGGCTCCACGGCAACGGCCCCAAAATTCTGGTTCACGCCACTACGATGTCAAATCGCCCAGAATTGAATTGTCGCAATTTGCAGTATAATGATTCCCAGGTCGTATTCACTCAAGGAACCTCACTTCTTGATACTAATTAATCGTTCTAAACACCTAAACACTAATTAAGAGTACATAAACGTGGGGGGGGGGTTTTGTGGCAGTACTAATAAAATAAACAAAACAGAACAGCAATTAACTACAATAGCAGCAGCAGCAGCAACAGCAGAAGCAGCAGAAATTGCAAGATATTGACAGTAAAGAGACTCTGTAATCAGCCACTAGGATTCATGGGAGTATAAGTATCATTACCTAACTCATTGATTCAATTTTATTCTCATTCCATTGTTTGGTTCTTTATGCAAATGGTTCTAGAATAACATCTAGAATTTAATGCTACTAATTACAGTTAAGAACATCTCTCTACTATAATTAGATGCATTCAGTGGAAAATCTCAACCAAACCAAGTTAAATATATCATCTAACTAGTCATTTCGCCTTCCTCACTTTCCTAATCAGTCAAGCAAGGTTATGTCTTATATAAGTCAGTTTATGATACATTCTCAAGCTCTAATCAGAATTTGACAGCAAAATAAACATGACAGCAAAACAGAAATGAAATGAGATGAAAATGGAGAATAAAACACTTAGCTTGCATCCTTAGTTCAAGCTACAACATCCCAGTGGTCTAGTGACTAATTACAATGAAAACTTAGCCCTCCATGAGAGCAAAACAGCAAACAACAGAAGCAAAAACAGAGAGGAAGAGAGAGCTGCGAATTTTCTAAGTCTGGTTGCAAAATAAAAGTGTTCTCTTCCTAAAAACTGATGCCCCTTCAATGCAGCAGAAAGTGACAAACAGCAGCAGAATATCATGGCAAAATTAATATTTCAGC
This sequence comes from Biancaea sappan, assembly GCA_037074585.1. NCBI lineage: Eukaryota > Viridiplantae > Streptophyta > Magnoliopsida > Fabales > Fabaceae > Biancaea > Biancaea sappan. Next base: position 13,680,185 of record CM073495.1, on the reverse strand, counting down.
CATGATATTCTGACCTCCGAATTTTAATGTTTCTGCCCTCAAATTCTGACTACATGGCATTCAATAAGAGTTCAAGTGGGCCCCACATCCAGCATATCCTAGTCAGCATCTACATCACCCAAAAAGTGCCACATTAGCATCCAAATCATCATCTTTGTCCATGTCAACACTTTTCTCTCGAAAATTGAGATTTGTAGGAATGCGATTGAGCATTTTGCAATTCAAGTTCTGAAAATATAAAATTGAAGCACATTTAATCCATAAATAGTTTATACCCAATAAATTCTAAAACATAATAAAATTAGAGAATTGACAAAATTAAAGAGGCAAAAAGGACTAAAATAGGGACTAAAAAGTATATAAAAAAGCCCGATATCATGGGAGTAGAAGTTTTAAGTGATTCTTGATATTGAGTGAACTTGGCAAAGTCATCAGCAGAAACCATAATAGTCTTATCAGCAGATGAGGCAATATGGGCAGATCATCCTGTCTGATTCTTGTTGAGAAGTTTCTTGCAAGTGCGTTTTGTATGCCCCAGCTCATGACAGTAATAGCACTCAACTTCACCAGACTCCTGACTCCGATGTTCTATATTCTTGTTACGATTGTGCGATCATCCCCGTGATCAACCTCGAGATCCACCACGACTAACAAGAGCACTGCTATTATTAGTAGTGATTTGAGAAGGTTGTGAGTTTTTTGTACGAAGAACTCTAGCAAAAAGTTCTTGCAAAGGAGAAATTTCAGATGCTGAGAGAATTTGAGATTTGACTGCTTCGAAATCTGGGCGCAGACCTGTCAGGAAACTCATAACTGCCATTTTCTCTCTTTGATCTTGCTGAACCTTAATATCAGAACTAAAAGGGACAAGCATATTTAGTTCTTCATAGGTTTTCTTAAATTCCATGAAATAAGTAGTAAGAGACTTGTCTTGTTGCTCTCCTCGATAAAATGACTTACATACCTTGTAGATGCGGGATATGTTTCCTCGTCCAGAATACAAAAAATCCAAATATTCCATTAATTCTTTCACAAATTCACAATGGTTAATCAAACCGAGTACCTCTATGTCAATAGAGTTCCGAATTTGCAAGAATAGTTTCACATCATCACGCAACCACGCTTTTCGAGTGTCGTCACTAGGGGGATCAGAGATGAGATGATCATCCTTCTCAATGCTCCACAAATATACGCGAACGGTTTTACTCCAATCTAAATAGTTGGAGCCATTAAGTTTGTGCTCGGTAATCTTCGTCATCACAGGGACTACCTCAACTATAACTGTAGATTTACTGTATGCCATAGGTGGGAAAAACACATAGCAATACACAAACAAAACCAAAATAAATGGATTCAGCCTAGAACAGTAAACCAAAGAAAACCAAACCAAACCAGAAAGTCAAACAGCAGGGAAAACGTCGGAAAGGACAGGAAGTCACCAGAAAACGAACGAAAATGCCAACGAAACAAAACGGAGAGGAAGACGACGTCGGACGCGCCCTCACGCGTCGGTGCGTGGATCCACTGGCAGAAAGAACGAGTGGCGCGTGGAGGTCACACGGGCCTCCGATGGCTTTCAGACTCTCGGGGTCCGCTGGCCGGGGAAGTCTGAACGTTGTTGGGGGGTGGTGAGAGCCAACAACCACCGTAGAGGGTTGTGCTCTTCTCACGCACACACAAGCTGTACCGAGAACGTGAACCACCTCTGATACCATGTAATTTCAGAGAATTTCTCTTATATTATTTCATTCATAGGCAACGGATATATATACATGGGAATCATAAAAATAATCCCTACAATCAAGCTATACAATCCCTACAATCAAGCTATACAATCCCTACAATCAAGCTACTATATCTTAACAAAGTTATTAGAATAACTTAGGATTAACTTATTTGGTTGATTAAGTTGTAGATGTGTGAGAGGGGTTTTACAATTTCTGTGACGGGGGAGAGGGATTAGTAACCTTAGGTTTTTAATTTCATTAACTTCATCTGTTGAGTCTTTGCTTGCTGTCATTAAAAGAAAATTTATAAAAATTTTCTGTCATATACTTGCTTTTATTGTCAATTCTTCATTAGACCTGTTTTCAATCCAATTGCTTCGTCTAAATAATTCAATTAAATTTTTTGGGTACTTAGTCGCTTAGTCCTTGTGGGAATGATACTTTTACTCTTAAATCGCTATATTACTTGAGCGATTGGTGCACTTGTCAAACAGCCTAACACTGCTCTTCACATTGCTTCTAATCCTGTGTTTCATGAACGAACTAAATATATTGAGATCGACTGTCACTTCATTCGTGAAAAGACTGAAGATTATTTCATTACTCCAGGATATGTTAGAACAGAAGACCAGTTGGGAGATATTTTCACTAAGGCCTTAAATGGAGCTCGCATTAATTACATTTGTAACAAGCTGGGCATGATTAACATCTATGATCCAGCTTGAGGGGGAGTGTTACGATATAGAGGTTTAATTATAGGGATTTATTATATTGTCTGTAAATATGCTTAATTATAGGGATTGATTAGTTTGATTAGTATGATTGTATAGCTTGATGTAGGGATTTTTTTTTATGATTCCCTATGTATATATATCCTTAGTCTATGAATGAAACATATAGGAAATTCAAATCATCTTCTCTGTGATTACACTTAATATTCTGCCCCCCTCACTCTCTCCCTCTCGTCTCTTTTTATAATAAGCTTGTCCCATGGAAACACCCTCTCTACCCCTCTAACAGAATTCCACTAATAATAGACTCACACACTACACCTATTACACCCATTCCACCACTTGATACCTGTTAATAATAGAGATATTGTATAGTTAATTTAGACTTTATTATATAGTTGACTCTTCCATGATTGTAGGCTAATCTAGAGGGATGCTGTCTAGCATAATCATAGGGATTAATTTATTTTTATTTCCTTTCCTGAGTCTACAGGACTTGTATATATACCTATGTTGTCTAATGAAATAATCATCAAAAAGTTTTCCAATCTCTTTCTATTCCTTCTTGTTACATGGTATCAGAGCCATTTTGGATTTCGTTGTCTGATTCTCGGTAGAATTAGTGGGCATTTGTGTGAGGTCACTCTAGCAAGTGATCTTTGGTTCTCACCACCAGTCCAGGGAGGAGCGCCACTGTAAGTTCGGCTCATCCCCGAAGACCGGTGATGGTTTGTGGCGCGCGTGAGGTTCACGCGCCATTTAAAGTCTCGACTGTTCTTCCATGCACCGACGCGTGGAGGTGCGCGCGACGCGGCTTGTGTTCCCGGCGTCGACTCTTAATTTTCGGCCTCTTCCCGGTGTCATTTCGGTTGTACGAGTTCGTTTGAACACCGGGTCTCTTTATTTAGCTTGTGCACATCCTGTGTTCCTTGTTTCTATTTTCCAGATCTGTTCTTTGTTTTTTTTCCTCTAGAAATGGCAGAAACTAAATCCCATGTTGCTGAATTAGTTCCGGCTATGTCAAAAATTACTGAGCACAAATTGAATGGACCCAACTATTTGGAGTGGAGTAAAACTATCAGGGTCTACCTTCGGAGTGTTGAGAAAGATGATCATTTGACCAGATAACCTCCTACAGATGGCACCAAACAAGTGTGGCTTAGAGATGATGCACGTTTGTTCTTGTAGATTACAAACTCCATTGATAGTGAGGTAATCGGTCTAATTAACCATTGTGAGTTCGTTAAAGAGTTGATGGACTATTTGGAATTTCTATATTCTGGCAAAGGGAATGTATCTCGTATATATGAAGTATGTAAATCCTTTTATTGTGCTGACAAAGAGGATAAAACCCTCACTACTTACTTTATGGAATTCAAGAAAACATATGAAGAACTAAATGTACTTTTGCCGTTTAGTACTGACATCAAAGTGCAGCAAACTCAACGAGAACAAATGGCTATCATGAGTTTCTTGGCTGGTCTTCCATCGGAGTTTGAGACTGCCAAATCTCATATTCTTGCCAGTTCAGAAATCACCTCCCTCCAGGAAGTCTTTAGTAGGGTCCTACGTACAGAAAATACCACATCGTTCCAACAGACAAATGTTCTGGTTGCCAAAAGAGGAGGTGATAGCAAGGCCATCAGAGGAGGGACCATGACGAATGGGAAGAGTAGCGAAATTGTGTGCTACTATTGCAAAGAACCAGGACATACAAAGCAGAACTGTAAGAAATTACAGAACCGCAATCAGAGGATGCAAGCTGCTAATGTTGTCATGACTTCTAGTTCATCATCTGAGAAAGGTGTTACTATTTCAGCTGATGAATATGCTAAATATCAAGCCTTCTTGAAGGAGTCTACTTCCGTCACTTCCGAGCAAGGTAAAACTTGTCTTATTTCTTCATCAACCAAATAGGTCATTGATTTTGGAGCCACATATCACATGACAGATAATTTCAATAGCTTCTCTAGTTTCAAGCTATATAAATCCTCCTCTCTTGTCACCATAGCAGATGGATCCACTTATAATATTGATGGCTCAGAGATTGTTAAACCTACTTCTTCTATCACTTTGTGGTCTGTTTTAAGCTTACCTAGCCTTACCTTTAACTTGATCTCGGTGAGTAGACTCACCAAGGATTTAAATTGTTGTATCTCATTCTTTCCTGATCATTGTCTCTTTCAGGATCTTATGATGAAGTAGATTATTGGTAAAAGACATGTATCCGGCGGTCTTTACATACTTGATATGTGGGAGCCTCGACCAGTTGCTTGTCCTAGTGTCATATCTCTGATTGATGCACATTGTCGATTGGGACATCCTTCTCTGCCCGTCTTGAAGAAGTTGTACCCTCAGTTTCATTCTGTGTCCACGGTGGAATGCGAGTCTTATCATTTTGCAAAACATCATCGTAGTTCATTAAGTCCTAGAGTTAATAAAAGAGCTGATTTTGCTTTTGAGTTAGTTCATTCAGATATTTGGGGACTGAGTCCCGTCTTGTCTAAGACTGGTTTTAGATATTTTTTCAGTTTTATGGATGATTTTTCTCGAATGACATGGATTTATTTTATGAAAAATCGCTCTGAGGTGTTTTCTCATTTTTCTGCCTTTCATGCTGAGGTTAAAACCTAGTTTAATGCTTCGGTCCATATTTTACGGAGTGATAATGCTAAAGAATATATGTCATAATCTTTTCATAACTACCTGACACAACAAGGGATTCTTCATCAGACTTCATGTGTCGATACACCCGCCCAAAATGGGGTAACAGAGAGAAAGAATAGACATTTGCTTGAGACGGCTCGTGCAATGATGTTTCAGATGAAGGTTCCTAAGCAATTTTGGGATAGTGCTGTTTCCACAGCAAGTTTCTTAATTAATCGAATGCCTTCTACAATTCTTGATGGGGAACCTCCCTACAGTATCTTGTTTCCTGACAAGTCACTATTTCCAGTGGAACCTCGAGTATTCGGAAGCACGTGTTATGTTCGAGATGTTAGGCCCCATGTTACTAAACTTGATCCCAAAGCATTGAAGTGTGTATTCTTGGGCTACTCTCGTCTTCAGAAAGGTTATCGATGCTACTCTCTAGATCTTAATAGATATTTAGTCTCCACTGATGTGGTCTTCTCAGAGAAACAACCCTTCTTCAATAGACTCCCCAGTCAGGGGAAGGACGAAGAATGGCTAGTCTATGACATCACCTCTCCAAGTATCTCTACTAGCCAGTGTGAAGACCGTCCAAGTGAAAAGCAACAATGTTCTTCCTGCGCCAGTAAGACCATCGGTTCTTCAGGTGTATTCCCGGAGACATGTTACTAGTGATACATGTCTTGTACCAACTTCTTCGTCATCGGATCCTCCACCAAATGACCCTGATATGCCTATCGCTCTTCGCAAAGGTAAACGACATTGTACCTTTCCTAAGTCCAATTATCCTATTGCTAATTTTGTTTTATATGATCATTTATCTCCTTCGTCTAGTGCCTTAGTTACCTCTCTAGACTCTGTTTCTATTCCTAAAAGTGTTAAGGAAGCCTTGGCCCATCTGGGGTGGTATGCGGCTATGCTTGAGGAAATACAGGCACTCAATGACAATCACACTGGGATCTAGTGGACTTACCTGAAGGAAAGAAAGCCGTGGGATGTAAATGGGTCTTTGCAATTCAATACGGATGGCTCTATCGCTCGGCTTAAAGCCAGGCTTGTGGCTAAAGGATATGCTCAGACATATAGAGTTGATTATTTTGATACATTCTCTCCTGTGGCTAAACTTACTTCAATTCGCCTATTCATCTCTCTGGCAGCTTCTCAACATTGGCCACTGTATCAGCTTGATATCAAGAATGCCTTCTTGCATGGAGATCTTCATAAAGAAGTATATATGGAGCAACCTCCTGGTTTTGTTGCTCAGGGGGAGTATGGAAAAGTTTGTCATCTAAAGAAATCTCTTTATGGGTTGAAGCAAAGTCCCTGAGCTTGGTTTGGCAAGTTTAGTGTGGCGGTTCAAGAGTTTGGATTGAGCAAAAGTAAATGTGACCACTCAGTATTCTATAGGCAATCAATGGCTGGTATTATTATCCTTGTTGTGTATGTTGATGACATTGTTATTACAGGAAATGATTCTGCAGGAATTTCGTCTCTCAAATTATTTCTGCATACCAAGTTCCATACAAAAGATTTGGGCCAGCTGAGGTATTTTTTGGGAGTAGAAGTCACAAGAAGCAAGAAAGGAATACTTTTGTCTCAAAGAAAGTATGTCCTCGACATGCTTGCAGAAACTGGAAAGTTAGCTGCCAAACCTTGTAGTTCCCTGATGGTTCCAAACACACATCTTACAAAAGATGATGGGGACCCCTTTGATGATCCAGAAAGATACAGGAGGTTAGTTGGAAAATTGAACTATCTTAATGTAACTCGTCTTGACATTGCTTTCGCTGTAAGTATTGTTAGTCAATTCATGTCATCTCCCACAGTCGAGCATTGGGTAACTCTAGAACATATTCTATGTTATTTGAAGGGAGCTCCTGGTCTTGGTATTTTATACAATGATCATGGGCATACTAGCATTGAGTGCTTTACAGATACTGATTGGACTGGGAGTAAGGTTGACAGGAGATCTACTACAGGATATTGTGTTTTTGTTGAAGGAAACTTGGTATCGTGGAAAAGCAAGAAACAAAATGTTGTGTCTCAATCGAGTGCAGAATCAAAGTATAGGGCTATGGCACAATCCACGTGTTAAATCATGTGGATACATCACTTACTGAATGAGATTGGGTTGAAGCATTCAATGCCAGCAAAATTGTGGTGTGATAATCAAGCTGCTTGTCATATCGCATCAAATCCCGTTTATCATGAACGAACTAAGCACATTGAAGTTGATTGTCACTTTATTCGTGAAAAGATTGAGGAGAACTTGATTGCTACCGAATATGTGAAGAAAGGAGAGCAACTTACTGACATCTTTACAAAGGCCTTGAATGGGACGCGAATTGATTATTTGTGTAACAAGCTGGGCATGATTAACATCTATGTTCCAGCTTGAGGGGGAGTGTTAATAATAGAGATATTGTATAGTTAATTTAGACTTTATTGTATAGTTGACTCTTCCGTGACTGTAGGCTAATCTAGAGGGATGATGTCTAGCATAATCATAAGGATTAATTTATTTTTATTTCCTTTCCTTAGTCTACAGGACTTGTATATATACCTACGTTGTCTAATGGAATAATCATCAGAAAGTTTTCCAATCTCTTTCTGTTCCTTCTTGTTACAATACCTGTCAATACCCTCCTTTTAAAATTAGTCTTGTCCTCAAGACTGAGATAAAAGAAAAAGAAAAAATTTAATTAGCCTATGCCGTTATCCTTTGATTTTGACGCAACAACCCCACCCTGCTTGTTGATGATGTCCGGATCCCTAGCACCAACAAATTTAGCTGGCTATGAGCACTTTGGTGAAGAGGATGAAACCGTTCTCCACAGTGAAAACACAACCCTTTTGATTTGTGTTCCATCAACTCGCTGTAAGTTGGTTGCTGGACTTTCTTGTTCTTCTCAGAAGATACCCGTCGATCCCCCTAAGAGCTTGTTCATCGTTGTTGTCTAGCCTGTTGCCCCTGGGGAAAGGGACGTCGCTGTTGCCATAGATGAAGATGGATGAGATATTGGAGAGCTGAAAGAAGACAAAGAAGTCGAAGATGGAGGACTGGAGCGTATATTTTATAGCACATAAAATATTCTAGCAAGTATACTGGGTCGCAACAAGTAATAAACTTGGGTTGCCTCCCAAGAGCGCTTGGTTTAAAGTCCTTAGCCAGACTTTATTTGGTGTCTACGCTTAGCGTCGCTTCTTCTTTGTTTTCCTTACTCTCTCTTTGATTTTTTTATTTCCTTTCGTCAAGGAAAATGATCAAGTACCTTACACACAACAAAGAGAAATAACATGAGAGTTATATCAAATAAGCGAGGTAACAAGAAGAAATGAGACTAATAAAGACACTTGAAAAGCTAAAAACACTTGAAATTGTAAAAACTAAAACAAGAAAAGACAATGTCTAAAATAACATCACTTTGGCTTAAAAGAAAAATCAATTTGACAACCATCAATCCCCGGCAACGGCGCTAAAAACTTGGAGCGTATATTTTATAGCACATAAAATATTCCAACAAGTATACTGGGTCGCAACAAGTAATAAAGTGATAAGTAGAGTATCGTCCCACAGAGATTGAGGTATCAAATGAAATTCAATTAGGCCAAGTGAAATGCTATTAAGACTTATGAAGGAAATTGTAGAAATTACACAAAAAGGGGGGTGATGATTGAAACAACAAAATATAAATAACTAAAATTTAAATAACTAAACAGAAAACAAAACAGACAAAAGATGTGCAACTGGTCACAAATTCCATGGAATTGTACATCATCATCCTTTCCTTTGAATATTCTTGGCTAATTCTATTATGTAATCTTCAATCTAAAATTCTTAGAAAGTCTTCTAAGACTGAATTATATTAAAATTATAGTTAGGAAGATCTTCACTAATCTATAATTCAAATATAATCCGATCAAGTCCTAATCACATCAATGCCCCGCAATCGCATATGACATGTTATCTCTTGTCCTCCTCATTACAAATACGTAGCAATCGCATGCAGGTATAAATAACAAGCTTCATAGGACAATAAATAAAATAGAACTTTGGCCAAGAAAATACTCATTGGTCCAAATGAATTAAAGTACAATTTCCATTTCATCAAATGACCGACTACACAAGAAAATGAGATTGATTTCGTTGGTCTAATCCGATTAATTCATAGACAAATTAATCTTTGAATCATTGAAGAACAACTCAATTAAATTACAATCCATTCAATGTTGGCCAATTTTCTAAAATATGATTGAATCCAAAAGCTTTGAAATTACAATCTAACTTAACCAAAATAATTGACTAAAATCTTAGATCAACCATTCAATTAAACTATGAAGCTCAAGAAAATTATTCAAGCCACATAAATAAAACTATCTATATCTAGATAATCTAATTTATGGTGGAAATTACAAGGTCAAGCTCAATATCTAGCTAACTCTAGCATAGACATCAAAATCCCAAACTCATTGAAGGTTCATCAAACATTCAAGAGGAAGAATAATCGGTAAAATCCATTCCATTAAACGAAAGTGCATTAAAATCGAAATTGTTCAGCAATAAAACATCATAGAACCAAACTACATCAATCCTTAAACTCAGAAATTACATGGAAGAGAAGAAGAACATGACAAAAACAGAAAATACAGCAGAAATCTAAGAAACTATGAAGGAAAATGCAAGAAAAGGAAGGAAAATGGGAGAAGGAGAGCCATTCCCAAGTGGGAAGGCTTCCTTTCCCTCAAACCAAGCTAGAGAGTTGCCTCTATGTTGCTCCCAACCACTGCTGCCCAAGGGAGGCAGAAAAATGGTGCTAGCACTTCACATCTGAAAAATGACTAAGCCTCCTTAATAAATTTCGATTTTTACAAATATAAAACTGATCTAACACATGCCTAAAGGGATATTCTGCCCTAGATGCCTCCTTGGATGCCTCTTCCATGATATGGCAGCACTTTGACAGCAAAACAGCAGCAAAATTAATATTTCTGCAGCAGCAGAAAAGTATGGCAGCAGCAGAATGGTATGGCAGCAGCAGCAGAATTAATATTTCTGCAGTAGAAAGTGACAAACAGCAGCAGAGCAGCAGCAGAATATCATGGCAAAATTAATATTTCAGCCATGCTTTTCTTGACCTACGAAAATTAATATTTCTGCCCAGAAATTCTGACTACATGGCATTGAATAAGAGTTCAAGTGGGCCCCACATCCAGCATATCCTAGTAAGCATCTACATCACCCAAAAAGTGCCACATTAGCATCCAAATCATCATCTTTGTCCATGTCAACACTTTTCTCTCCAAAATTAAAATTTGTAGGAATTAAATTGAGCATTTTACAATTCAAGTTCTAAAAATATAAAAATTGAGACACATTCAATCCATAAATAGTTTATACCCAATAAATTCCAAAACATAATAAAATTAGAGAATTGACAAAATTAAAGAGGCAAAAAGGACTAAAATAGGGACTAAAATAAATGGAAAAAGTATGTTATCAAATCCCCCACACTAGGCCTTTTGCACTCCTGGGCAAAATCAATTAAATACAACAGAGACAACTAAAGAACACAACAAGCAAAGTGTAGAAAATATACAATAATGAAATAATTAAAATTTGGAAAGATTTAACGCTAGGAAAAATTAATCTTTATTTTCTTAAAAAAATTGCAAGCTTCATGGCAATTATTTTGATAAGAATGAATTTAAGTAACAATCTCCTCACAGGGCAAGGTGTTTATCCTCTACTCTCTCAAGTGTTTAAGATGGAATCACTCAAAATCATCCTATCACAAATTTACTACCATAAGCTTGTCAAGAATCTAAATCTCCACTACTTGAATCCAATACATACTTGAATCAAAAGGACTTTACAAGGTTGTAACGTGGGTAGGAAAAATAGTGGGAAACAAAAGGGAAAGATTGAACAATGAAACAAAATATGGCAAAAACTCAAGAAAATGAAGAGTATTTACAAGTGAAATATAAGAGATTGAGTATAAATAAATTTTGGGTCTCAATGTTCTATCTGCTCCTCTTTTTCATTATTTTCTCTCTCTTTTTTTTTCAAATTTTTTTTTTATATTCTTTCTTTCTTTCTTTTTCTTTTTTTTTCTTCTTGACTGGCTAGTCTTTTTCTTTTGCTTGAGAGGAAGTAGAAGAAATATAGTTCAAAACACCCCAAAATTCACAAGATTTTTCAGCATATCAATCCCTTAAAAGAATTTAAAATACTCCTCACATCTTAAGTTGAAAGAGAAAAATATTGTTGTAGGCAGAAAAAGTGGTGGAAGAACACAAGAAAGAAAATGGATAAGGCACAAAATGGCATACAATGGAAACAATGATAATGGATGGCTATTTGGCTACAAGTGGTTACAAGAAACAAATGCCTAAATCATTTCCAAGCATGTACAAGATATGTACCCTCAATCAAAGATTCAAGACAAGTTCTAGAGTGACAATCCATGATAGAGAACACACAACAAGAAGAATAGCATTTTTCACTTAGGCTCAAATCCTCACAGCTAAAAGACTATTACTACAAATTAATTAAAGTCAACGTCATTGCCATTTAACTTGAATTCCTTAGAGAAATAAGACTAAATTCTCTTCATGCTAAGTCAATCTACACTTTAGCTATTTCATCATGCATAATTCCACACCAAAACTCCAACAAAAATTTAAAAAGTGAGCATCAAATTCGGACAAAACAGAGTAGCAAAATTCTGCAGTGCAGAATTTCTGGCGACACAGCTTTACCGACATAGAACAACCTCAAAATGAATGCGAATCACTCCAAATAAAATTCTACAACTAGAAGACATATAAAGGTTTAAAAACATGTAAAGAAAGTGGCAAAAAACATAGCCAAACAGTACAGAATATTCATGCAAGATGACTCAAAGTTCTGCCAAAACAGAGAAAACAGAAAAAAAAATGGGCAACAGAAAAAGACTAAAAAGATTAAAATTACGAAAGAAATACAACAACAAAATTAAAAAGAGAAAGATTAGAAAAACTTGGGTTGCCTCCCAAGAGCGCTTGGTTTAAAGTCCTTAGCCAGACTTTATTTGGTGTCTACGCTTAGCGTCGCTTCTTCTTTGTTTTCCTTACTCTCTCTTTGATTTTTTTATTTCCTTTCGTCAAGGAAAATGATCAAGTACCTTACACACAACAAAGAGAAATAACATGAGAGTTATATCAAATAAGCGAGGTAACAAGAAGAAATGAGACTAATAAAGACACTTGAAAAGCTAAAAACACTTGAAATTGTAAAAACTAAAACAAGAAAAGACAATGTCTAAAATAACATCACTTTGGCTTAAAAGAAAAATCAATTTGACAACCATCAATCCCCGGCAACGGCGCCAAAAACTTGGAGCGTATATTTTATAGCACATAAAATATTCCAGCAAGTATACTGGGTCGCAACAAGTAATAAAGTGATAAGTAGAGTATCGTCCCACAGAGATTGAGGTATCAAATGAAATTCAATTAGGCCAAGTGAAATGCTATTAAGACTTATGAAGGAAATTGTAGAAATTACACAAAAAGGGGGGTGATGATTGAAACAACAAAATATAAATAACTGAAATTTAAATAACTAAACAGAAAACAAAACAGACAAAAGATGTGCAACTGATCACAAATTCCATGGAATTGTACATCATCATCCTTTCCTTTGAATATTCTTGGCTAATTCTATTATGTAATCTTCAATCTAAAATTCTTAGAAAGTCTTCTAAGACTGAATTATATTAAAATTATAGTTAGGAAGATCTTCACTAATCTATAATTCAAATATAATCCGATCAAGTCCTAATCACATCAATGCCCCGCAATCGCATATGACATGTTATCTCTTGTCCTCCTCATTACAAATACGTAGCAATCGCATGCAGGTATAAATAACAAGCTTCATAGGACAATAAATAAAATAGAACTTTGGCCAAGAAAATACTCATTGGTCCAAATGAATTAAAGTACAATTTCCATTTCATCAAATGACCGACTACACAAGAAAATGAGATTGATTTCGTTGGTCTAATCCGATTAATTCATAGACAAATTAATCTTTGAATCATTGAAGAACAACTCAATTAAATTACAATCCATTCAATGTTGGCCAATTTTCTAAAATATGATTGAATCCAAAAGCTTTGAAATTACAATCTAACTTAACCAAAATAATTGACTAAAATCTTAGATCAACCATTCAATTAAACTATGAAGCTCAAGAAAATTATTCAAGCCACATAAATAAAACTATCTATATCTAGATAATCTAATTTATGGTGGAAATTACAAGGTCAAGCTCAATATCTAGCTAACTCTAGCATAGACATCAAAATCCCAAACTCATTGAAGGTTCATCAAACATTCAAGAGGAAGAATAATCGGTAAAATCCATTCCATTAAACGAAAGTGCATTAAAATCGAAATTGTTCAGCAATAAAACATCATAGAACCAAACTACACCAATCCTTAAACTCAGAAATTACATGGAAGAGAAGAAGAACATGACAGAAAACAGAAAATACAGCAGAAATCTAAGAAACTATGAAGGAAAATGCAAGAAAATGAAGGAAAATGGGAGAAGGAGAGCCATTCCCAAGTGGGAAGGCTTCCTTTCCCTCAAACCAAGCTAGAGAGTTGCCTCTATGTTGCTCCCAACCACTGCTGCCCAAGGAAGGCAGAAAAATGGTGCTAGCACTTCACATCTGAAAAATGACTTAGCCTCCTTAATAAATTTCGATTTTTACAAATATAAAACTGATCTAACACATGCCTAAAGGGATATTCTGCCCTAGATGCCTCCTTGGATGCCTCTTCCATGATATGGCAGCACTTTGACAGCAAAACAGCAACAAAATTAATATTTCTGCAGCAGCAGAAAAGTATGGCAGCAGCAGCAGAATTAATATTTCTGCAGCAGAAAGTGACAAACAGCAGCAGAACAGCAGCAGAATATCATGGCAAAATTAATATTTCAGCCATGCTTTTCTTGACCTACGAAAATTAATATTTCAGCCCAAAAATTCTGACTACATGGCATTGAATAAGAGTTCAAGTGGGCCCCACATCCAGCATATCCTAGTAAGCATCTACATCACCCAAAAAGTGCCACATTAGCATCCAAATTATCATCTTTGTCCATGTCAACACTTTTCTCTCCAAAATTAAAATTTGTAGGAATTAAATTGAGCATTTTACAATTCAAGTTCTAAAAATATAAAAATTGAGACACATTCAATCCATAAATAGTGTATACCCAATAAATTCCAAAACATAATAAAATTAGAGAATTGACAAAATTAAAGAGGCAAAAAGGACTAAAATAGGGACTAAAATAAATGGAAAAAGTATGTTATCAAGGACCTCGGTTAATTTGATTTGAAATGGGGCTCACTGAAGATGGAGGCCCGAGACCCATTGAACTTGGGCTGGAATATAGGTGTGGCCCAATATCTGTACCCGAACCCAAGATTGCAGACCCAAACTTATTAATACACCCGAGTTCCAACTCTACATCTCTTGCAAGCTGCATCATCATCCATCATGATGTTGGATGCAGAGTGTGAATGCGTTGCCTAATGTCTGAACGTAATCCTCCCATGAAGGGACCCACATATTGTGACTCCGTGAGCTTAGGGACCTGCGAAGAAACCAGCTCAAATTGCTTGATGTAGACGTCACAGAACCGGAATGCCGAAGAGCCTTCAACTCCTCAAATGGATTGTCGTACATGCTTTCGGTCAAGCGGAGAAGAAGAACCCGTTTAAAAGACTCCCAAGATAGACGTTCCTCAACTTCTTTAAACCAGATTGAACCAATGAATTGTTGACTCTTCCATACATAGACTCACAAGCTTAATCTTTATCTTATTGGTAATGTTGTGAACTTTGAAGTAAGTCTTAGCCCGAGAAATCCAGCCAACAAGGTCGACGCTAGAGAACCCAGGAAGTTCCACCTTCTTGACAGAGAGGCGAAACTCATCATAACATTCACGCATAGGTTCGTAATGTGTAGTAGGAGTATGACAGTTAGGCTCTCATTCCGAAGGACGAAATAGAGCAGATGACGAACCATCCAGAGTAGTAGGATTAGACTTAGAAATAAAAGATTCACTTGTTAAACGCTGGAGTTCTTTGAGTAATGCATCTTGTTTATGTTGCATAAGCAAGAATGAGTCCCTAAAAGAAAAGCAGCAACAGAGGTCTCAATAGAATCTATTCTAGTACCCATAGCTTCCAAGGTTGCAAAGACATCAGGACGTTTAATAAGTTTTGGAGGCATGGTGATAGCGGCAGGTCGGACCAATTTGTTGGAACACTGAATGTTATATTTTGAATTAAAAGAGGAACAGAGCCCTCAGATGCAAAGCAAGGAGACCAACACCCGAAACACAGCCAAAGAAACTAAAATATCAAGTTAAACAACCTGTCTAGAGCCTAAGACTCCTACAGAAATTCCAAGAGGACTTGTTTGCCCAACACTCACAATATCCTTAATATTCCGCGCCCCTCACTCTCTCCCTCTCACCTCTTTTTTCAATAAGCTTGTCCCATGGAAATACCCTCTCTACCCCTCTAATAGAATTCCACTAATAACAGACTCACATTCACATTACACCTATTCTGACACATAGCACTACACTACACCCATTACACCCATTCCACTACCTGATACCTATCAGGGTACTTATAGAAAAAGAAGTCATATTAGATTTATGTAAAGCATAATTAATTATTTAGTAGAAAAGGAATTATTTTGCCAATGACCTTTTTATTGGATCAAACCTTGTAAAATGTCAAATTTGGTTGGCCTGTTAACCTACCTTTTAGGTGGGTATGGTCTTGCATTTCTTGCCCATTAAAATGCAGCCTGGCCACAAAAAAAGGCAAAAAGAAAAAAAATCTTAATTATTGGCAATTGAGATGATCTTAATTATTCATCAGGAAAGAAAATATAGTGGGAAAAGAAATTTCAAATAAGTTTCCAAAATGAGCCTGGATGTTTGAGTATATTTGCTATGCAGTTTTTATCATACCTCTTGCTTGTACATTAAGACTATCAATTATGGGGTAGAGAGTTGGAGCAAAAAATTCTGTAATCTTTTTAAATGAATTTTCTTTTTTCAAATGTTTTATCAAAATTTTATCCTTTATCAGGTTGTTTTTATCATATGTTTAAAGCACTTCAAACCATTTGATTCAATACATTGAAATCAAGTATCATTTTTTTCTCGTTGATTATTCATGTGGGAGACTTGGTGACCGAAGGTTATGGAGGGTTACTAGACTTGATTGTAAGCACAAAAAATATTTTGTAAGCATAACTTTTTTTTTTAACGAAATTCATGTAAGAGGAAATAATTTTAAGTGGTGACAGTCCCCCAAGTTCTCTCTTTCTTAGTTAGTAGGAAAAGGTAAATGAGCAACGTGATAAAGGTGGAAGCAAGCCTTCACCTTACTTACGTTGCCTTAGCAAATAGGATTATATTCAAGGTTCCTGTATTTCATTCAAACATAGTATTCTTCTCCTACTTTTCCTACTATTCATCTATCCGATGATTATAATCATCTTAATTTTTAAACCTATATGCCTGAAACCTTCATTGGACTTTACTACTCTGCAGCTTAAATTTTTGAACAGAATAGCTACTGTAAAAGATGATGGAACTGTGGAAGTTGAAGTTCCAGGAGATGTAGAACCTGATGCTTTCGGCATTCGATCTAAACATGTACATAATGTTGTTGATGATGATCAACTGGATGCAACAGACCTTCAATACATACCACAATTACAGATAGTGATGCTTATTGTTGGGACACTTGGAGATGGACAACCATTTATTGCAATAGGAAAACGGTTGCAGGTATAGAGACATTAAATGTCTCATTCTCCTGCCCTTATTAAAATGTTATATATTTGTATGAGTGTGTGTATTTATGTATTGCCTTTGCTAAAAAATTCTGTTGTGAAAAAGAAATTTTATTAACTAGAGTAAAAAAGAAAGTGCAATCTCAAGATAATATATTGAACTTCCAAGTCAAAAGAAAAAAATATTTATTTAAAGAACAGAAAGAGAAAACATAAATGCAGTAGCGCCCTCCTATCTCTTTCTATTAGGTAAGGACAGCTCCTGTTAGATCCATTGGCCAAGTCCAAACATCATAAAAAAGTTTTAAAAATGGAGGTAAAATTTTCTCAACAAATGGGCTCCATTTGGGTGTTTGGGATGGATGTCTGGTTGTTGTTTCCTAACTATTATGCTGCACAATTTTTTGACTATTGAATTTACATGCTTTACTATATACAGTCCAAGGATTCAAGTGATATGCAGTTTATGTTTGTCAACATTGTGCTTCATTCAAACTTGAAAGCTTGACGGTGTCACACTATTATAAACAGCGTGTAATTAACTTCTAGCTCATGATTCACTGCTTTGAGACCTAGATAAAAGGAATAAAAGAAGAATTCATATAGTTTGCAATTCATCCTTTACAATATATGTCCATTATGTGATTCCATTGCTCAATGTACTTTGGTTAAGTAATTGTTGTGTTCTATCTTTGATGCTGCATATTGGAGGACAACCAGGTAAATAATTAATATATGTCACTTGAAAACTCATTCAAATGATTTTTTTTTCTTTTCCTTTTCTAGTATTAAGATTTTAGAATTTAGAGCTCAATTTTTATTTCTCTAATAGCTCTGATACATTTTAAAAATTTTCTATAATAATAAATCAACACCTAGGATAAGGCTTTGTTGTTGTTGTAATAAATCAACACCTAGGATTTTTGTACTATTTGGAAGTTGATGGTTTACTGGCATTAAAGTCATCCCACAGTCAGCAGTCACTCTTATTTTATAATAGCTCTGGCACATTTTATTCAAGAAAAAATTGAGGATTTACGTCTGCATTTATGTGCAGGACTATGGCCATCGAGTAAGAATAGCAAATCATTCAAATTGTAAGGAGTTTGTTTTGACTGCTGGATTGGAGTTCTATCCTTTGGGCGGTGATCCAAAAAGTCCTTGCTGTTGTATGTACTATATACTGCATGCCACTTTTCTACATTGTATTATCTGAGTGGTCATTTACACGATTTTTCTTCTGTTCCACAGTTCCCTCGCAATCTTTTTTTATTTCTTTTGTTCCACTTGATTCTTAAACTACTTTGAGATGGTGCTACTATGGCTTATGTGGGTCTAGAAAACCATATGGCGTGTAGAGTCGGTTTTGGTGTATCTCGATAGCATTGCATGCTTATTAAGACTTTTAGTCATCAAGTGTTTGTGTGTGTGGACAACTGTTTTCACCTGTGTGTCTCAGTACTAGTTTGTATTCAATGTAATTGTGGAGTTGTTTGACATCTTCTCTTTTACCTGTTCAATAGAACTTTGATTAGAATTTTTGAACTATAAGACAATTTTGATTCACTTGCATGGACTTATGTTAACTGTTAAGGATACATTATCAGGCTCTGCAAAAGATTTGATTTCTTA
The DNA here is from genome assembly GCA_037074585.1 of Biancaea sappan. Lineage (NCBI taxonomy): Eukaryota > Viridiplantae > Streptophyta > Magnoliopsida > Fabales > Fabaceae > Biancaea > Biancaea sappan. The sequence goes on along the minus strand of CM073495.1, from coordinate 13,661,557 downwards.
CTACTTTCTAGTTCTCAGGAGAATTACTCATCTAGGGATCATCTCTGTTTTTTTCCTTCCCAAATCTACCTTTGTACTTCTTCTTTCTTTATTGAGCCCATTTAGATGTATTGGCAAGAGTAAGTAGCCTTTTTGTAACACTTACAAGATAAGTTTAAGACGAAAAGATAGGTTCCTGCTGAAGCCCATCTTTTGAGGTTATTTGGTCCCCATATATTTCTCTCTCTTTCCCTCTGTTCTGATTTTATGTGCATTATATTTGAGTTGGGTGCATATCCTGAATCATATGTTAATCCGGCTCTCATATATCTCTCTCTTTATGATTTTGTCACTGACTTTTTGTTATGCATAGCTGAAACTAATATTAATATAAACACAAACTTCATATGAGTGCTTAGTACGTATTCTTCCTCCCAATCATTTTCTATTTTACAGGAGGGTTTTCCTGTAAGATTTTTTTTAAGTCAACTCTAAAACATGAAAGAAGCTTGTTCTAGTAAAATAATGGTTTTAAAAAATATTTATATGACATGTTGATGTAATCTCTATCATGAATAAAGCAATTGCCCAAGTTCGATCTTGGAAATTAATAATTGTCATCTTTATAGTTGTTCTACTATTTTGCTTTTGCATTTTTAACTTCTAAGTTCTTTCTGGAGCAGATATGGTAAAGAACAAGGGCTTCCTGCCATTAGGACCTTCTGAGATACATATTCAGAGAAATCAAATTAAAGAAATCATTAACTCTGTGCTTCCAGCTTGTAAAGAACCTGATATTGATTCCAGTATTCCCTTCAAAGCTGATGCAATCATTGCCAATCCCCCAGCATACGGTACAGTTTTTTTTCCCTCCGTTATGTTTTAATATGATTGGTTAAATTTGTGCAATTTAATTTTCCTTTCGAGTTATTTTGATAAGATTCTCAAGTAGGAAATGATACTGGACAGCATTATGATGGCGTGGATGTAAATTTGTATTTCTGTTCTTTAGTTGGAATGATGATTTTAGATAAACATAGTCTACCGAAATTACAATAGCCATCTATGTGCTCTTGTAAATTAAAATGAAACAATAAGCAAACAAGAAAATGACTATGCTTTTTCTATACCAAAAAAAAAAACTATGCTTAATGACCAGGAAGATGACCCTTGAAACTCAGTAAAGTAATTCTTGAATTTGAATAAGTTGGAACTTTGAAGCCAAATTGTGAAGAGTCAACAAAACATCATGGTCATCCCGTATGTTCCTCTCCCTCAAACACTTGCTAATTGCCTTAGGAGCTTAGCAAAAATAATGGGCCACTAGCTTCAGCCATCCTTTAAGTTGCTATCCAAACAGTAATAGACTATCACTATCCTGATGCACGCCCTTGAAGAGATCTTGACTAAAAGAAATTCTTCCTATGAAGATTAGACCATGATGGGATCCCAAAATTAAAAGATATAAGTCAAAAAGGAATCTGGAGGATGATAAGGGAATATTGGGCAGCGGGGACTGTTGAGTTCTCAATTTAGTGTCATTTTGATGTTAAATACCCTCTCTTTTGATCTCTTTCTTGTTGTCTTGTAATTCTTAGCTCATATTTTGAGTAGTTTAGATTAGTTTTAGTTTTCTTTGATCTTTTAATAAATGGAGTGATTTCATGATTCTTTAATGCAATTTTTGGACTTTTAATCACTTTCTTTTTGGGTTACTTTTGTAACTATGTTGGTGATTTTGCTTTTACAGGTATTTCAGCTAGGAAAGTGTTGTTGAAAGATGAGAAATCCATTAGCCAAGAGTTAATTGAGGTGAAGAGGAACCTTGGAGAAGAAAAAGAGGCTCAAAATGAAAACTTTACTGTCACATGCACACTTAAGCGGGATATATTCACGCTTAAGCGTGAAGCTTGCTACATTGGAGGCTCAATTCTGTCCAAAACACGCTTAAGCGTGAATACTGTGTGCTTAAGCGTGTGACACCTTGCTGATGGAGAATCGTTTCTGCCTAAATCGCGCTTAAGCGGGAAAACCATGCGCTTAAGCGCAAAAGCCAATTTACTGTCACGTGCAGCAGGCTTTAAAAGGCAATTTGGACTAAAATTTTAGGGTATTCTGATCTGAGGGAGAAGGGGAAGCGCCGTTTTAGCTGAGAAGAGCAAGGGGAACCTGATTTTCAAGGCTTGGAGAGCTCAATCCATCATCCCAGATCAGATTCATGGCCAACTTTATCTCTTTTTCTGCTTTCTGCTGTTTATTTTCTATAAGTAGCTAGATTTTCTATCTAGGGTTACTATGAACATGACTCTTGAATAGATTTTACATTCTCTCATGTATTTGCAACCTTATTTCAATTAATATAAGTCTTTCTATCCATTTTATTGTTGCGTTATATGGACTTGATCAATCTATATGTATGCTTGTTGCTGTCTTCGAACTCGGGAGAGGGAGGTGAGAGTAGAACACTGAATAGGAAGGACGAGTGCGTGAACCTTACTAAGTGTTTTCGCTTGTTAGTTAATAGGAATGTTAGTTAATCTCGTTTAATCAAAGCTAGGTTGGTTGTATTAGGCTTAGCCCACACAAAGAATTGCGTAGGAGTTGAGTAACTTAATTGAGTTTCGGGAGGATTCTTTTAAGTTATTAGAATAACCTAGGATTAACTTATAGAGTTGAATAAGTTGCGAGTACGTGAGAGGGGTTTTGTAATTTCTAAGATAGAGGAGAAGGATTAGTGACCCTAGGCTTTAATTAGACTATTTCATCAGTTTTTGCATTGTTTACTGTTATTAAAAGAAAACTCATAAATATTTACGGTTATTGATTTTATTTTATCATTCATTGGCTAAAGCTATCTTCAATCCAATTGTTTCGTCCAACTAATTCAATTAAATTTCTTGGGTACTTAGTCGCTTAGTCCTCATGGGAATGATACTTTTACTCTCAAATCACTATATTACTTGTGCGATTGGTGTGCTTGCCAATTCGACTAACAAGTTTTTGGCGTCGTTGCCGGGGACTAAGAATTGTGCTAATATTCAAAGAAATTTAAAGGGTTAGCTTAGACGCTTTACCTTATTTTGTTTGTTCTCTTTTGCTTTTGTTCATTTTCTTATTATAGAATCATTTTTTGTTTTTGCTGTGTTGATTTTTGCTACTGAATTTGCTGTCATTGCCAATTAGTATCGTCTTTTTGTGCATGCCAGGTGCAATTAATCAAGCTGATCTTCTCTTTGAGCCTGAGATCGAAAGACTAGCAAGGAGAACTAAAAGAGAAGCAAGAGAAAGGAGAACTCAAGTGAGCCAAGTTACACAAGAAGAAATGGCTGATGATAACCAGAACCACCGGGGTTTTGAAGTTAATGCTGGTAATAGGGCTGGAAATGAGCCTCAGGAGGATGACAATAGAGCTGTGTGGGATTATGCATCACCCACTGAGGCTGGACATGCGTCCAGCATAGTGAAACCTCCACTTGGTGCAAACAACTTTGAAATAAAGGCAGTCTTGATGAATTTGGTCCAGCAGAACCAGTTTGGAGGGAGCCCGATAGAAGACCCAAACAACCACATCACAAACTTCTTAGATATCTGTGACATGGTTAAGATGAATGGGGTAAGTGATGATGCCATACGTCTTCGTCTGTTTCCTTTTTCATTGAGGGATTTGGCTAAGAGTTGGTTGAACGCTCAACCGAGAGGGAGTATCACAACTTGGGATGAACTGCAAAAGAGGTTTTTAGATAAGTTCTTTCCTTCCTCAAGGTCAATCAAATTGAGGAATGAGATCACAACCTTTTATCAGTATGAAGTCGAAAGTTTATATGAGGCCTGAGAACGGTTCAAGAATTTACTGATGAAGTGTCCAAACCATGGTCTCCAAGAGTGGCAGCAGCTCACTATTTTTCATAGTGGTCTCACATATGAGACTCAAGATAAGTGATAACATGCTTTTTCCATTTATTTTAGTCCCTATTTTAGTCCTTTTTGCCTCTTTAATTTTGTCAATTCTCTAATTTTATTATGTTTTGGAATTTATTGGGTATAAACTATTTATGGATTGAATGTGTCTCAATTTTATATTTTTTTTGAAGTTGAATTGTAAAATGCTTAATTTAATTCCTACAAATTTTAATTTTGGAGAGAAAAGTGTTGACATGGACAAAGATGCTGATTTGGATGCTAATGTGGAACTTTTTGGGTGATGTAGATGCTGACTAGGATATGCTGGATGTGAGGCCCACTTGAACTCTTATTCAATGCCATGTAGTCAGAATTTTTGGGCAGAAATATTAATTTTCGTAGGTCAAAAAAAAGCATGGCTGAAATATTAATTTTGCCATGATATTCTGCTGCTGTTCTGCTGCTGTTTGTCACTTTCTGCTGCAGAAAAATTAATTCTGCTGCTACCATACCATTCTGCTGCTGCAGAAATATTAATTTTGCTGCTGTTTTACTGTCAAAGTGCTGCCATATCATGGAAGAGGCATCCAAGGAGGCATCTAGGGCAGAATATCCCTTTAGGCATGTGTTGGAACAGTTTTATATTTGGAAAATCGAAATTTATTAAGGAGGCTAAGTCATTTTTCTGATGGGAAGTCCTAGCACCATTTTTCTGCCTTCCTAGGGCAGCAGTGGTTGGGAGCAACATAGAGGCAACTCTCTAGCTTGGTTTGAGGGAAAGGATGCCTTCCCACTTGGGAATGGCTCTCCTTCTCCCATTTTCTTTCCTTTTCTTGCATTTTCCTTCATAGTTTCTCAGATTTCTGCTGTATTTTCTGTTTTCTGTCATGTTCTTCTTCTCTTCCATGTAATTTCTGAGTTTAAGGATTGATGTAGTTCGGTTTCATAAAGCTTTATTGTTGAACATATTCAGTTTTAATGCATTTTCGTTTAATGGAATGGATTTTACCGATTATTCTTCCTCTTGAATGCTTGATTAGCCTTCAATGAGTTTGGGATTTTGATGTCTATGCTAGAGTTAGCTAGATATTGAGCTTGACCTTGTAATTTCCACCATAAATTAGATTATCTAGATATAGATAGTTTTGTTTATGTGGTTTGAATAATTTTCTTGAGCTTCATAACTTAATTGAATAGTTGATCTAAGACTTTAGTCAATTATTTTGGTTAAGTTAGATTGTAATTTCAAGGTTTTGGATTCAATCATATTTTAGAAAATTGGCCAACATTGAATGAATTTTAATTTAGTTGAATTGTTCTTCAATGATTCAAAGATTAATTTGTCTACGAATTAATTGGATTAGACCAAACGAAATCAATCTCATTTTCTTGTGTAGTCGGTCATTTGATGAAATGGAAATTGTACTTTAATTCATTTGGACCAATGAGTATTTTCTTGGCCAAAGTTCTATTTTATTTATTGTCCTATGAAGCTTGTTATTTATACCTGCATGCGATTGCTACGTATTTGTAATGAGGAGGACAAGAGATAACATGTCATATGCGATTGCGGGGCATTGATGTGATTAGGACTTGATCGGATTATATTTGAATTATAGATTAGTGAAGATCTTCCTAACTATAATTTTAATATAATTCAGTCTTAGAAGACTTTCTAAGAATTTTAGATTGAAGATTACATAATAGAATTAGCCAAGAATATTCAAAGGAAAGGATGATGATGTACAATTCCATGGAATTTGTGACCAATTACACATCTTTTGTCTGTTTTATTTTCTGTTTAGTTATTTAAATTTCAGTTATTTACATTGCGTTGTTTCAATCATCACCCCCCTTTTTTGTGTAATTTCTGAAATTTCCTTCATAAGTCTTAATAGCATTTCACTTAGCCTAATTGAATTTGATTTGATACCTCAATCTCTGTGGGACGATACTCTACTTATCACTTTATTACTTGTTGCGACCCAGTATACTTGCTGGAATATTTTATGTGCTATAAAATATACGCACCAATAAGTTGGACACTGCAGCTGGTGGTGCTTTGATGGCAAAATCTATAGTGCAAGTAAGAGAGATAATAGAGACCATGGGAGCGAGCCAAAATGCATCTAGCCGATCCAAGAATGCTTCAAGAAGGGGAGTCATGGAATTAGACACCTTAAATGTTTTGTTAGCTCAGAATGAAGCATTAACCAGGAAAGTGGACTTGTTGTGCTCAAGACAGAATGAATCGGCGAAGGTGAATGCGATAATTATGCCAGGTGCAAAATGTGATTTCTGTGGAGGGGCTCATGTCAATGGGTATTGTGAGGAATTTCCTTCAATAGAACAGTTAAACTACATGGGTAATTTGCAGAAGGACTAGAATAACCAGTACTCCAACATATATCATCCGAGTTCGAGGAATCATCCTAATTTTTCATGGAGCAATAATCACTGTTTGAACCCTTCAGCTGCATCCTCTGGTATGCCATCTCACCCTCCTGGCTTTAATAATCAGAGTAATTATCCTCCTCAAAACAGAGCTCCACTACCTCAAGAGGAAAAGAAACCTTCAATGGAGGATATGTTATGAAGTTCATGGAAAGGAGCGAGTCAATGTTCCAATCTCAGAATTTGGCAATCAAAATTTTAGAGACACAAATGGGACAGATGGCACTTGCTTTGAAAAATAGGCCACAAGGTAATCTCTCCAGTGACACTGAAAATAACCCAAGAAGGGAGGGGAAAGAGCATTGTAATGCTATTACTTTAAGGAGTGGCAAGGAGCTTCCAGATACTATTACATCACATGATCCACCTAAAGATGTGATTGTTGAAGAGGGAAAAGATGAGGTTGCTAAACCTCTAACTGAGGAAGCTGATGCTTTAGAGAAAAAAGGTAAATATGGAAGGGTGGTAAAAGATAAAAGGGCTGAAAGTTTTGTTCCACCACTACCGTATCCTCAGGCTCAGAGGCCCAAAAAGCAAAATGAGAAGCAGTTCAGCAGATTTTTGGAGGTATTGAGTAAATTGCAAATAAGTATATCTTTTGCTGAAGCTTTGGAACAAATGCCTATGTATGCAAAATTTATGAAGGAAATGTTGCTGAAAAAGAAGAAGATGGGAAATAATGAAAAAGTCACATTGAATGAAGAGTGCAGCGCAATCATACATAAGAAGTTGCCTCCGAAACTCAAGGATCCAGGGAGTTTCTCCATCCCCTGTACTATTGGGGATGTCACATTCAAGAAGACTTTATGTGATCTTGGGGCTAGCATCAATCTTATGCCACTATCAATTTTCAAGAAACTCGGGATTGGTTAGGTGAAACCAACTATGATGACTCTTCAGCTCGCCGACCGATCCTTGAGACATCCATATGGGGTAGTAGAAGATGTGCTAGTCAAAGTGGGAAAATTCTTCTTTCCTGTGGATTTTGTAGTATTAGACATGGCGGAAGATGAGGAAATCCCTCTCATTCTAGGTAGGCCATTCTTGGCTACTTCAGGAGCGGTAATTAATGTGGCTCATGGGACATTAACTCTGACAGTTCAGAAAGAGATAGAGACTTTCAATGTGTTTGATATTGCAAAATCATCGATGGAAAAGGAAGCCGGCAATAATAGGGAAGAAACAATGTCGATTCAGCTTCAAGACTCTTCAATGGGTTATTGTGATCCAGGATAAAACCGGTAAAGTCTGGCTGAAGACTATAAACTTAGCGCTCTTGGGAGGCAACCCAAGTTTATTGCTTTCGTAATTTTTTTTTCTTTTCTTCTATTTTTTTGTTGTGGTTTGATGTGCTGCTATTGGTAATATTTTAACTGCTATTTATTATTTATTTTGGAGTTGAATTGATAAATGCTGAATATGGTCATGTTTATTATCTTGGTGAGTGGCAGTTAGGATGTTCGTAATAGCATTTTGTTTTGCTTTGTTTTGTTTTGTTTGTTATGTTGTGTCTTCTTTTCCTCTATTGTGCTGATCTGGGATAGTGAGGACACTGTCAAATTTAAGTTTGGGGGAGAGGTTTGTTGATGGGTTTCTTCTTTGAGAAAATTTTGGTTAATTTTGTGTTGTCCATATGTATGTGTAGTAGGAGGAAATTTTTGAAAATTTTGAAATCTGAAAGTTTGAAGTTTTTGGCAAGTCAAATCATGTCAAATGCAATTCTTTTTAAGAGTTACCTCTTGAGTTTGCTAATCTTAAGTTTTGATATTTTGTAAGTGTTAGCTCTATCACTTCAAAATAACAGGAGTTTTATTTTTGTCTCTTTGAATGGTTTTTAGATCATTTTCATATTTATATATATAAAAAAAAGTTCAATAAGAGGCTAGTGAAAAAAAGATTCAATAAAGGGATAGCTGAAAGTTTCAATAAGGGATAGGCTCTTGTAATTAAACTAAAATGAGAAAATTGAAAAAAAAAATTTCCAAAGGAAATAAGGAAAGTTAGGAAGCTATATCCTTGAGAACAAAACAGTGAAGCCCTTGAGAATCGAAATAAAACGATGCCTTTGAGAACAAAGAAGTAATTTAATTTTGGAATTTTTGTGAATTTGGTCTTATAAACTGTTCCAAGAGGTGAAGCTTTGATTTCAAATTTTCTTGTGGTTTGGTTAACATTTCTTATTGAATCCTTAAGATTGCAAACTCTTGAGATAAATCTTTTGAGTAATGGTTTGATGAGGCTTGGTATGCTTTAATTCATATTTTCATATCTTTACCCCTCCTAGTTGCACATATTCTTGGTCGCACATATTTTTCTCAAAATTTTTCTCATTGAAAGCTTTTGCTTGAGGACAAGCAAAGGTTCAAGTTTGGGGGAGTGTTGAGTTCTCAATTTAGTGCCATTTTGATGTTAAATACCCTATCTTTTGATCTCTTTCTTGTTGTCTTGTAATTCTTAGCTCATATTTTGAGTAGTTTAGATTAGTTTTAGTTTTCTTTGATCTTTTAATAAATGGAGTGATTTCATGATTCTTTAATGCAATTTTTGGACTTTTAATCACTTTCTTTTTGGGTTACTTTTGTAACTATGTTGGTGATTTTGCTTTGCAGGTATTTCAGCTAGGAAAGTGTTGTTGAAAGATGAGAAATCCATTAGCCAAGAGTTAATTGAGGTGAAGAGGAACCTTGGAGAAGAAAAAGAGGCTCAAAATGAAAACTTTACTGTCACATGCACGCTTAAGCGGGATATATTCACGCTTAAGCGTGAAGCTTGCTACATTGGAGGCTCAATTCTGTCCAAAACACGCTTAAGCGTGAATACTGTGTGCTTAAGCGTGTGACACCTTGCTGATGGAGAATCGTTTCTGCCTAAATCGCGCTTAAGCGGGAAAACCATGCGCTTAAGCGCAAAAGCCAATTTACTGTCACGTGCAGCAGGCTTTAAAAGGCAATTTGGACTAAAATTTTAGGGTATTCTGATCTGAGGGAGAAGGGGAAGCGCCGTTTTGGCTGAGAAGAGCAAGGGGAACCTGATTTTCAAGGCTTGGGGAGCTCAATCCATCATCCCACATCAGATTCATGGCTAACTTTATCTCTTTTTCTATTTTCTGCTGTTTATTTTCTATGAGTAGCTAGATTTTCTATCTAGGGTTACTATGAACTTGACTCTTGAATAGATTTTATATTCTCTCATGTATTTGCAACCTTATTTCAATTAATATAAGTCTTTCTATCCATTTTATTGTTGCGTTATATGGACTTGATCAATCTATATGTATGCTTGTTGCTGTCTTCGAACTAGGGAGAGGGAGGTGAGAGTAGAACACTGAATAGGAAGGACGAGTGCGTGAACCTTACTAAGTGTTTTCGCTTGTTAGCTAATAGGAATGTTAGTTAATCTCGTTTAATCAAAGCTAGGTAGGTTGTATTAGGCTTAGCCCACACAAGGAATTGCGTAGGAGTTGAGTAACTTAATTGAGATTCGGGAGGATTCTTTTAAGTTATTAGAATAACCTAGGATTAACTTATAGAGTTGAATAAGTTGCGAGTACGTGAGAGGGGTTTTGTAATTTCTAAGATAGAGGAGAAGGATTAGTGACCCTAGGCTTTAATTAGACTATTTCATCAGTTTTTGCATTGTTTACTGTTATTAAAAGAAAACTCATAAATATTTACGGTTATTGATTTTATTTTATCATTCATTGGCTAAAGCTATCTTCAATCCAATTGTTTCGTCCAACTAATTCAATTAAATTTCTTGGGTACTTAGTCGCTTAGTCCTCATGGGAACGATACTTTTACTCTCAAATCACTATATTACTTGTGCGATTGGTGCGCTTGCCAATTCGACTAACAGGGACAGATTGGCATAGATGGTTAACTGTCTTGAGAAAGATCTAAGTAGGTGAGAGACACATGGAAGCTATTCATGGAAAATTATATAGGAAGTTTGTGAGGAAAAAAGGAATAAAAAGTGGTTAAGGGCAGAGGGAGAGGTAGGCAGAAATTTGGGTGATTTCAGGGAGGACCTAGCCCATTGAAGGGCTACACTCTAGAGTTTTTGATAGGTACCTAGTAGTGGAATATAATGTGTGGTGTAGTGCGTGATTCTAATTCTGTGAGTTTGTTAGAGGGGTAGAAACGAGATTTCAGAGGGAAAAATTAGTTATAAATGGAGGGGAGTGGTGCGCTATTTCCCGACAAGTGTATCAGGTCGCACAAGTAGTAAAGTGATGAGAATAAGTTATCGTCCTCAGGGATTGACTTTAACAATTACCAATTTCACTAGATCAAGTTATATTTGGATAGAGGAAAAATGTAAAGATAAACCAAAAATAAGCTAAACTAACAACAAGAAATTAACTAAACACCAAACGAAGAACTACGCCAAAACACAACGGGTAGGGGATTGACTTTCTTAACTCCTAATCCGATTAATTCATAGACAAACCAATCTTTGAATCGTTAAAGGATGCTTAGATACATTCACAGATTCCATTTAGTGTTGGTCGAGTTCACGAAAATATTTGAACCCAATGTCTTGGTGAGCAAATCTTCCTAGCCAAAATAATTAGCTAATGCCTTAGTCCAATTAATTGGTTTGGAGTTTAAGTTCAAGAACTCATAAGACCATGCAAACAAGATTATCTATGTCTAGACTAACCCGATTCACGGTAGAAGTTACAAGGGCATGTTTGTATCAAGCTATGTCTAGCATTAATACAAACCCCAAATACATCTAAGTTAAATGGTTGCAAATCACTTAAAAGGAAATAAACTAATAACAACTACTCCAATAATCAGAAAAGCAATTGTATTTAAGCATCCAACAACAAAACTTCATAGGTAGTTAATATACATCAATCCCCTAACCCTAGAGTTTATCACAAGAGTAAGAAATACATAACAAATACACAACAAAATATGATCAAGAGGAAGGAGAAAAAGAAAGAAAAGTTTCAAACTCAGTAGAGAAGAGGTCTCCCAGCTCCTCCATCCTTGCCCTAGCAGAGTTCCCTTGCCCTCCAACCTCCCGATCAACAAAACATCTACAAAAGAGCAATATATACAAGAAAGCTCGCAGGTGCAGAACCGGGGCGCCTAGGCGCCAAGCAGAAACAAAAGGGAAAATGGAGCTGGCGCCTGGGCGCCAGCCCAAAATAGCTGGAAACAAGGAGTGGCGCCTGGGCGCCACGTTCTGACTCTTTGGCAGAGAGTTGAGGGGCTGGCGCCCTGCGTGGCGCCTGGGTGCCAGCCATCAGATGAGCAGTAGAACTTCAGATTCTCCATGTTCCAGACTAGAATGGAAGGCCTACTAGAATGTACAACAAAAAGCATAAAAAGGCAAGGAAAGAGACTAAAACAAGATAAAGCAAAGCAACAACTATGTACAAAGAGGAAAGCCAAAATAAAGGACAAAGCAAGCAAAAAGGATAACAAAAATGGAATCAAAGAGAAGAAAAAGCCCTAAAGAAGCAAACAAAATTAACCAAAATAGAGGACTCATCAGGGAGGTAGAGAGAGGAGGGAGGTGTGGAGAATGATAGTTTGTTATGTATAGGAGCTTTTGCTTTGGGGGAGCTTTGTGACTCTAGGAGACTTAGTCTCTGGTTTATCCTTTTTTTTGGGTGTATTTCGTTGTTGCGGTAAGAGATTTTCTGCTCTTGTTCTGTTCTGTTTTCTTTAATTTGCAATAAAATCAGTATTGAGTTTCTATCAGGTTTTTTGCATTCTCTCTCTCTCTCTCTCTTTTCTTGCTCTGTTTTTATACTGTAACTTCAAAGAAGAAACCTTGGTTTCCATCAGACTCTAATCTGTCTAAATCAATTCTTTTGAATACTGGATGGTGATTTAACTGGAAAAGTGAGTAGTTTATAAATGACATGGTTCAGCGATTTAAGCATGGTCAAACTGGAATTTAAAACATATAATGTTATATATTATCTACTACTTAGCAATATCTTTAGTTTTTTTTTTAAACTAATATTGTTAATATAGTAATAAAATTTGTAAATATATATTCTAGTTTCAATTAAATCTATCTTCTTGCCCCCTAATTATGTCAATTGATTTTTGTGACTTGTTAAGAGTTCTTATATTGAATCTTGTGAAAAAAGACCGAGGCAGACTAAGAAGGATACTTGGAGAAGTCATTGAATGAGATCTTTTAGTGAATGAAATACCTAAAGAGTTGGTCATTGATAGAGTTCAATGGCGTTGTGCGATTCATGTAGCCGACCCTACCTAGTGGGATAAGGCTTTGTTGTTCTTGTTGTTAAGAGTTCTTATATATTAAGACAAGTTACTCTGTTAAGAGCTTCGTACGAGGGGGCTACGACTAGTGTGAGAACGTTTGGAGGGGAGACTAGAGACTTTCCTATTAAGATTGGCCTACATCAGGGATCATCCTTAAACCCTTATTTGTTTGACCTGGTTTTAGATGTTCTGACGAAACACATCCAAGAAGAAATCCCTAAGTGCATGCTTTTTGCAGATGACATTGTTCTCATAGCAGAGATAAGGGAAGAAATTAATTTTAAACTTGAGTTATGGAGAGCTACTCTGGAATTGAAGGGTTTTCGTCTGAGCAGGAGTAAGACTGAATATATGTATTGTAAGTTTAACAAGCGACAAGCTAGGAACGAGATGGAGGTTAAACTTGGTGATTAGGTCGTATCACAAGTGTCAAAGTTTAGGTATCTGGGATTAGTTATACAAGATGACGGCGAAATTATTAGAGATGTGGAACATAGGATACAAGCTGGGTGGTTGAAGTGGAGAATGGCATCAGGGGTTGTTTGTGATCGGAAAGTACCTGATAAGCTCAAAGGAAAGTTTTATCATACTGCTATAAGACCAGCAATTTTATATGGGAGTAAATGTTGGGCAATGAAAGGACAACAAGAACATAAAATTGGAGTGGCGGAGATGAAAATATTACGTTGGATGTGTGGTCATACAAAAGAGATAGGATCCGTAATAATCATATACGAGGTAGAGTTGGAGTGGTACCTATTGAGAAAAAAATGGTTGAAAACCGTTTAAGGTGGTTTGGGCATGTGCAAAGAAGACCGTTGGAAGCTCCAGTTAGGAGAGTTGAGCAGATAGTTTGGAGCCCTGTAAAAAAAGGTCGAGAAAGACCAAAAAGGACACTTAGAGAAATTATTGAACGGGACCTTCTAGTAAATGAGATATCTAAAGAGTTGGTCATTGATAGAGCTCAATGGCGTCGTGCGATCCATGTAGCCGACCCCACTTAGTGGGATAAGGCTATGTTGTTGTTGTTGTACTCTGTTAAGAGCTTCAAAAATTTTAGGAAGGTTTTAGATGTTGAGAAAATAGTTACTTGTAGTGCCCCCAACATAATAAGTGTCTTTGTAATTGTGAGATTATAGTTACATTATAAATAGAATTTGAGCGGCTAGTGTTATGCAATTTGTCATTGAGTCTTTCAATGATATATTTCGTTTGGTCTCCTTCTTTTCTCCATTACATTTGCATTCCCCAATTTCTCAACACATTACCAAACCATTAATTCTTCAGTGCTTTAGTTCTCCATTCTCACTACCTTTTTCTTGACATGGTATCATAGCATCAGTATCAACCACCTTGAATGTTATCCCTTGCTTTAATATATATATATATATATATATATGTAAAAGTATGCAACAAGAAGTTCTAGTGACTTGAGTTCTGCTTTTGATTGAGTTTCGCCATCCTTTTATGGGATTTCAATTTTTGAAGGTATTTTTTTTTGTGGAGTTGTGGTCTTGTTGATGTTGAATTCTGTTGAGGTCATTTACCACATTACTCGTTTATAAAATATGCCAAGATTTGGAGCTTTTATTTGTTGCAATAAATATAATTATCTTTTGAGTTTGCTTTTAGCTAACGAATAGCATTACTCTTCAAAACTTATAAATTGAAACTAGACTTAATTACACTTTGTCTTTCTTGTTTACACACATCTCAATTTAGACTTCTAGTTTTGATTTGAACAATGTTGTCCCATAGTTTGTTCACCCTGTAATTTGTTCACCACAGAAATTTAGTCCTTCTAATATTAATTAAAGTAATATTATCTATCTAATTAAAAAAATTGAAGCAATTGAAAATAGTAATTATTTATGGGGTTATGGCTAAAACTTACTAAGTCATGTTGAAAAAATAGCTTGGAACAGAAAAAGTTAGAAAGAAAGGGAATGAAACAAACGAAATGTATTATTTAAAGAACTCAATTGCAATGTGTATAACATTGAAACCTCAACATCTAATACTACTTACTTAAGGTGCACTATCTACAACAACTTTCTTAATAAAACTTTCCTAAATATCTCCTAATAGGGTAAGTCTTCTTAACCTTTAAGGCTTTTTGAAATTAACGGTAATGGTAATAATTTGTGGAGCCATTTCATACAAAGATGAAATTGTTCAGACCATGAACCAGCAACTGTTGACTGATCTCTGATTAAATTGGCCAGTTTGCATATGCTTTGACTGGTTCTTTGTGACACTGGTAATTCTATTTGAAACCGGATTACTGGCGGGTGCAACCATCTGGTTTGGATTACGGAAACCATGGTGAACATGAAATGGGGAAGAAATCTCCTGTATCATCCTCTTGAAATTGTGAAAAATTCCTGTCTAAGATAACATTATTGTACGAGTGCTGACTGCTGAGATTAGAAGCAATTTAAACCTTTTTATCAATATGAACTGGAGAAAATTCTAAGAAGCTTTCTTCAATAGAAACTATGAGTTCCAGATATAGAACCATAGTTTTCGCACACTATTCCTTCTTTAAAGCATATTAAAATTGACAATATATTCAACATTGGCTCTTATCTCCAGCCTCATCCCCATTTGATATTCTCCAATAGATTGGATGCTAAGAAGGGCAATTCTACTTGTTTTCAAAATTTGAGAGAAAAATAATGATTCCACTAATAAATTTTGGCTTTCCACCTTTGTACGGATATATTATATTTCCTTCAATTTTCATCTTTTGGCTAATGAATTATCTTTACTTGTCAAGCACATATTGTTTGACCCATCTCTTTATTGTACTCCACTGTTGAACACTGCAATATTTATCTTCAGGGCATACCCATGTGGCAGAGGCACTGAAAATACCAATACTTATTTTTTTCACAATGCCATGGACGTGAGCTTCTAATCTACTAATATTTCTTCATTTTTTGTTTTATTTTTTTGTGCTTGTTTTGTTTTGCTGAGAAATTTAAATCTGCATTATATGAACTTTGTCTTCTTCATTCAGGCCCACTAGTGAATATCCACATCCTTTGTCCCGTGTAAAACAACCAGCTGGTTATAGGGTGAGTTCTCAAAATTTTTGCTGGTTCTTATGGTTCCTTCATTTGCATTTTTCTCTTATTTAACTAAAAACTGGTCATTTATACTCTTTCAGCTTTCATATCAAATTGTTGACTCATTGATTTGGCTGGGAATACGTGACATGATTGAAAGTAATGGTTGGAACCTAAGAGGGGGGGTGAATTGGGTTTTATAAATTTTTCACAAGAATTAATTGGTAGTTAAAATGATTTTCTGTAAAAGTACAATGCTTAGGATAATAAATACAATACAGAAAATCAATGTGTTGTCAAGATAAATAATTATAAAGATCAAGGAATTAAATAATAGATATCAATATGCACAAATTAAAGAGTAAGGGATAGAGAAAGCAAACTCAGAGATTTATACTGGTTCGGCTAATCCAAGCCTACATCCAGTGCTCAAGAGACCACTTGAGTATTTCTACTATAATTGCAAGTTTAATCCGGGTACTTGCAAACCACTACAACCACACAAATTCGATCCGGGTATTTGCGAAACCACAATGGAGAATTTATGAATCTGGGCTCCTCTTCAACCCAAAGCAAGTTCTTCCAACACCGGTACTTGCGAACCTCAACTCAGAATAATATATGTGTTGATCAAAAATCAACAATACAAAGAAACTCTCTTTAAAGAGTAGATGAATACAAATGAAGCTCTAATAACTATAATGATAGAGAATATGCAAGATTTGGCTCAAGAATGCTTTCCTTTCTCTCAAAGATGATAGAACAAGTTAATATCACATTGTAGGACTTTGTTCTAGCTCAAAATCGTGTATCTAAGGTCATATATATAAGATTTTACAAAACTAGCCATTATATAGCCGTTATATAGCCGTTACAGCACTTATAGTGCAGTCCAGATTTTGAGCTTTCTTTAAAAATTCATAACTCCCTCATTTGAACTCCGTTTTAAACAAATAATATACCGTTGGAAAGCTCTTGGAGTCTAGTTTCAAATGAGCTAAGTTTTGTTCAAAAATTATTTTTCTTTTAAAAGATATAATCAAAATACTGACTATAGGTCAGAACAGAATAATTTTTTATTACAGTAAAATCAACTTTCAGTTTTTCAAACTATATTTTAAATAGTCATATATTTCTCATTTGGACTCTGTTTTGAATAAATAATATACCGTTGAAAAAATCTTTGAGTCTACTATCAAATATGATATAAGGAGTGACCAAAGGTCAAAAAATAACTTTTGTAAAACTTCATATCTCACTATCTTTTTGTTCAAAAATGCTTGAGCCAATGTATGCAAATCTAAATCATTGAGTTGCACAAATATACTAGCCTATATAAAATATACCTAATGTAAACACATAGGCTATCTTGATGCATCCAAGCTTCCAAGACTTCAAATCTTCTAATTCTTCATTTCTTGGAGCTTTGTCCTTGTATGTTGCTTTCCTTGAGTGAGGCATGATGTTACTTTTCCTTGTTCTTCAATCCAATGCTCACTCTTCTTGTTTTGAACCAACCTATAAAATATATCTTACTTACAAACCAAATGGTTAGTTCAATTCATGATAAATAGCATGATTAATGTATAAGACATTACACATTAAATAACATAGTCATGCTTAAATACTTGTAGCATGTATATGATAATTAACCTTTATATATATCAATGCTACAATTCAAATACATTTGTCATCATCAAAACTTATGGCATAAAGCCTTAGGGTCAACAATCTCCCCCTTTTTGATGATGACAAATCACCACAGAAAAATATGTATTACAAGATAATGAATGCAATGTTATAAGCACATACACATATTTTTCTATTGTTTCTTCTCCCCCTATTTGACATCAACAAAAAGGTGTAAGTAACACAATATATGGAAGTTAAAGGACATACATTATTTAAGCCAGGATGTCGAAAGATGTCAATATAGCATAGGGTTAGGATACATCAAAACTTACCATTGTTTTCATTGACATGTAAAAACAATTTTTAGAAAAATTTCTCATGTCAAATAAAATGAGCCAAAAGATAAAACTTGAAAGAGTTTTAGGCTCCCCCTTAAACCTTGCATAATTTGAAAAAGAATAATGAATAATGAATATTCAATTTTTTTTAAGATATATTCTTTTTCAAGGTCATCTATATATTTTCAAGAGAGATAAAGCTCGCCCTGAATTTCATAACCCTTTTCCTTTGAAAAAGATTGTCCAAATCATTATAAAGGAAATTCAGTTTTTGATTGCAGAATTTTGAAGTAAGATTTTTTTAAGAAATTTCTGCAATATTTTCATTGAAAATGATTTCTGCTTGTTTATGAAAAGGCATTTTTAGTAAATAGCAGAAAAATTGAACTCTTTGAAATAAAAAAATAAACATCATTTGCTGTCATATGATAGAAATATTTGCAGCACACAGCAGAAGTATGATATATGGATTAGCAAAGCATGATATATTCAAGCATATAGGTCATAATCCATACATCAAACATCAATATCCCTTTGTCATCAACAACAAAAGAGATCTTTAAGACATTTTCTTTTTCAAAAAAAATATTGCTTCATATGATAAAATATATTAACATAACAGAAGAATTTTTAAAGTCCTTTTTCAAAACAAATTTGCTTCATAAAGGATAAGATAGATTTCAGCACAAAGGAAGCAATTTATATACCCATTCAAAATGAATTTATATATGTGTCTTGAGGATGAGTACATGTAAAAATTTTGACAGCCACTCTAATGCTTAAGTTAGTAATGTAACTCAAAGGTTAAAGGCAAAATTAACTGCTTACGGTCGTATGCATCAAGCATTATCATGATGTAAGCAAATTATTGCCTTTCATTTACCCACAAAAGCATTATATGCAAGTATGTGTATCTATGAAGATGTATCAGCCTCTACACATTTCATTTTATTCAAGTCATTTTAAATTTTTGACTTCTCATTTTGTATGAGTGCATGTGGAATCATGAAATATTATTCTTGGCCGTAGCCTTCGTTCATGATGCATGAATAGCATACACAACATATGTTCTTAGATACATATAATCATAGCATGATGTAATCAATCATGTATATTATACTGAAAGCTCTCAAGAACAACATAACAAAGCAGAGAAATACGGTTCTGTTTATCTCCATTTTATTAATCCTTAAAATTTTTAATCAAAACAAATTAAATCAGCCGCAAATCCACCGAAAATTGACTTTCATGGTTTTGCCATTAATGCGACGCATTGTTGGTGTGCATGCGTACCCTAGACTTCTAGCTTCCAGCTTACAGAAATCCATAGGATGAGCGTGTAAGGGTACGGCGAAGAGATATCTTCGTTGGCTCTAAGTTACAATTTTCTCTCTATAAAGACTCCCCCAGAATTCTCAATTACCACACCACAAAGAGTATTCATCTCTGAGCCTACAACTTCCTGACATTCCTCTCTCTTCATACTCCTACAAAAATTTCTAAATATTCCAAACCATGGCAGCAAGAAAGTTCATTGATCTCACAGTAGAGGCCAGGGAGCAAGAGCTCGACTTAAACTTGAGTCTAGGCAAGGACAAAGGCAAAAGACCTTTGGAGGAATCTCAAGAGAACCGAAAGAAGAAGATGAAGATCGAAGAAGCTGAGGAGATTAGTACAGGCCATACGTCAGAAGACAAAATTGCTTGTCTGGAGTAGGAGGTGAAGAAACTCAAGAAAATGATAGAGGACCAGGAGAAGTTAGCTAAACGCAACAATGCGGCACTGACTTCAAGAATAGATAGGTTCTTCTATTGGTCTACCCAATGCTTCTGCAATCAACAACAAAGAAGTGTTGATTGTATGAATGGGATTTACACTACCCTCCGTGACATTGCTTAGTCTCTTGCTCCAAGGAATGGCCGAGGGGTGATGATACAATACAACCCACCTAATCTGAGACCACCTCGCCTGTAGATTGCTCATGCATGAGCAAACCTTCCCTCTTTTTTTTTGCAATGTAATCCTTCGGGCTTTTTTAATGCAAGTGGTTTCTTTCATTGGACGGTACTTAAAAAAAATTATAATAATAAAGATAAAGGAAATCAACCACACAAATTCAGCAGTGTAGAATGATATATATATTTTGAAAAATATATATCCATTTTAAAGATAGAAAGAATTTTCTGACATGGATATATATCATCATTTCAAAGCAAAAGCAAGTTACATACTTACTCAAGATAAAACATATTATAACCTAAGTATGTAGTAGTAAAATTGAGGTTATATGGATTAATAAGATATAATCAGATATAAACTATAATCCATAAACAATCGTTCATAAGCTATATCTTATACAAAGGATATGACATGTATAATGCTCAAACCATGATGAATGGTATAAAGACAATATCTTTATATACAATGATATGATCAAATATTTAAGATATTAGAGAACAATATATCATTGCAATGAAAGTATGTCAGTAAAAAAAATTGCCAACATAGCCAATTATGATTAGGGAGTATCACTCAATTAAATAGTAAAGTGGTAAAGAATAGAGATACTCATCAATTTTGGCAAACTCTTATTGCTTCTTGAAGTTCCTCCTCAAGATTTTGATATTCTTGTTTTGCTCATTGCTCTTCTTTTGATTCTATCTTCTTGAAATTTTAATAGTCTTTATTGATTGATTATTTGCAACATCCTCTTTGCTTAGCGTCTAGCGTTGGCATCTAGCGTCAGGCGTTGGTTTACAGATTGACATATATAAGCCTTGCTGGTCAACCACTGATGAGCTAGCTGGTCGACCAACCAACTGCAAGACACTTTTAGTGGAGTACTTTGATTCTCAAATTAGTGATGTTCAAATAAATCTTCAACCATCAGGAGAAACAATACATTATGTTCAAAGTATGTCATGCTTCCATAAAATGCATTTGTGTAAAGAGTTTTGATTTTATTGAAAAAAAATTTTTTTATAAGATTACAACAAGGATAAACTTACAAGTAAGAGTAATCTTATTGTTGTGGAAGCAAGGGCAATATGCATGTGATGGACAAAAGTTTTCATGATGCGGCAAAAAGGAGAGTTTGAGTAGCATTTAGAAGAAAGATATTGGTTCAAAACAAAATTTGAATCTATAGGTCACACACATAAGAATTGTTTTCAGATATAGCATGCATGAATATCAAGGATAGATGTAAGACATATTAGACAACAGACAAAAGCATTAGAGAGCAGTAAACATATCAGTCAAAATTCTTACAATGCATTCCAGCTTATATGTTTACTTATCCATTGCCTCCTTTTGATGCAAGAGAGTGGAGTTTGAATGATGTAGCCATTGAAAAGTCATTTCCGCTCCTTGCTTCGAGGCAAATCTACAAATTATTCATTTATCTTTGATACCCAAATTTCTTTGGGTTTGCTTGGGTCATGAGTTCCTTTTTGAACCCATTTCATTTTTACTCCATGAACAAGATTTTTCTTATAAAAACAGGAGTAAGATTTGTGTCCTTTCAGTCCACAATAGAAACAAGTGCAAGTTGGACTATTGGACATCTTTGCAGAAACAAAGAAGTTTTTAAACTGCTTTTGGTTTGATTTCTTTTTAGAAACAAGACCAACTTTGTTAATTCTTCTTTGTTTCAAAACTGAGGTATTTAAAATTTCTTTACCTTGAGAGAGTTTTGCAAGTGTGTTTTTAAGATTATCATTTTCCTTTTTCAAAGAATCACACTTGGTACAAAAGCAATTTTTGTTGGTAGAGATATTTGTTTTTAAAATCAAATTCTCTTCTTGCAAAGTTTTGTTTTGATTTTCAAAAACAAAATTCTCTTCCTTGGAAATAGAAAATTCATTTTTCAATGTTTCCAACTCATTTTCAAGAGAAGAGTTTTTCTGTTTTGAAACATTTAGTTTCTTTGCAAGTATAAGAGATTCTTCATGTAAATCATCAAAGGCATCTTGTAATTCTTCAAAAGAGTAGTCAAATGAATTTACTTCATCTTTATCTCTGGCCACAAGACAAGTGTTGGCTTCTTCATTTGTGTTCTGCTTATCAGAATTGCTATTTCCCCAAATGGAAGATAGGTAAGCTTTCTTTGATGATTCACCTTTTGGTTGTGGTTTCTCTTTTTCTCCTATTTCTTCTTCGTCTGCCACATTGGTGATTTGAGATTTTCCTGTAAGTTCAACACCAAGAGCTTGCAATTGATTAAGCACAAGTTGTATCTCATTAATGGTTTTGCAATTGTTCATATGAGCAATTTCAAGTTCATTAATGAAACTTCTATACCTTAATTCCTCAGCAATAAGATCTTCCTCATGTGCAACTTCAAGAATTTCCCACATTTCTTTTGCAGTTGCACAGTTGGAGATTTTGAAAAATTCATCTTGACTCAATGCACAAGAAATAATCAATTTTGCCTTAGCATTGAGTTGCATTAAACTTCTTTCAGTATCATTCCATTCACTCTTAAGTTTTGGAATGCATTTTCCTTGTTCTTCCTTGACAGGCATACAAGAACCATTTTCTATAACATCCCAGAGTTTATGGTCTACTGAAATTAAAAACATTTTCATTTCATACTTCCAATATTGAAAATGATTAGCATCAAAAATTGGAGGTTCTGTGAAAGAACAATTTTTAGAAATAAACCAATCACTATATCCAACCATGCTAACTTTTAGACGGTTAAGTCTTTAAACAAGAGCCCAAGCTCTCATACCAATTGAAAGTAATGGTTGGAACCCAAGAGGGGGGGTGAATTGGGTTTTATAAATTTTTCACAAGAATTAATTGGAAGTTAAAATGATTTTCTGTAAAAGTACAATGCTTAGGATAATAAATACAATACAGAAAATCAATGTGCTGTCAAGATAAATAATTATAAAGATCAAGGAATTAAATAATAGATATCAATATGCACAAATTAAAGAGTAAGGGATAGAGAAAGCAAACTCGGAGATTTATACTGGTTCGGCTAATCCAAGCCTACATCCAGTGCTCAAGAGACCACTTGAGTATTTCCACTATAATTGCAAGTTTAATCCGGGTACTTGCAAACCACTACAACCACACAAATTCGATCCGGGTATTTGCGAAACCACAATGGAGAATTTATGAATCCGGGCTCCTCCTCAACCCAAAGCAAGTTCTTCCAACACCGGTACTTGCGAACCTCAACTCAGAATAATATATGTGTTGATCAAAAATCAACAATATAAAGAAACTCTCTTTAAAGAGTAGATGAATACAAATGAAGCTCTAATAACTATAATGATAGAGAATATGCAAGATTTGGCTCAAGAATGATTTCCTTTCTCTCAAAAATGATAGAAGAAGTTAATATCACATTGTAGGACTTTGTTCTAGCTCAAAATCGTGTATCTAAGGTCATATATATAAGATTTTACAAAACTAGCCGTTATATAGCCGTAACAGCACTTATAGTGCAGTCCAGATTTTGAGCTTTCTTTAAAAATTCATAACTCCCTCATTTGAACTCTGTTTTAAACAAATAATATACCGTTGGAAAGCTCTTGGAGTCTAGTTTCAAATGAGCTAAGTTTTACTCAAAAATTATTTTTCTTTTAAAATATATAATCAAAATACTGACTATAGGTCAGAACAGAATAATTTATTATTACAGTAAAATCAACTTTCAGTTTTTCAAACTATATTTTAAATAGTCATATATTTCTCATTTGGACTCTGTTTTGAATAAATAATATACCGTTGAAAATATCTTTGAGTCTACTATCAAATGAGATTAAGATACTTGAAAAACCGATTTCTCATTTATGAGATATGATATAAGGAGTGACCAAAGGTCAAAAAATAACTTTTGTAAAACTTCATATCTCACTATCTTTTTGCTCAAAAATGCTTGAGCCAATGTATGAAAATCTAAATCATTGAGTTACACAAATATACTAGCCTATATAAAATATACCTAATGTAAACACATAGGCTATCTTGATGCATCCAAGCTTCCAAGACTTCAAATCTTCTAATTCTTCATTTCTTGGAGCTTTGTCCTTGTATGTTGCTTTCCTTGAGTGAGGCATGATGTTAATTTTCCTTGTTCTTCAATCCAATGCTCACTCTTCTTGTTTTGAACCAACCTATAAAATATATCTTACTTACAAACCAAATGGTTAGTTTAATTCATGATAAATAGCATGATTAATGTATAAGACATTACACATTAAATAACATAGTCATGCTTAAATACTTGTAGCATGTATATGATAATTAACCTTTATATATATAAATGCTACAATTCAAATACATTTGTCATCATCAAAACTTATGGAATAAAGCCTTAGGGTCAACAATGATTAATGACCTTGGGAAGAAAAAGTTAAAGCTACAACTAGTCACATATTTAAGTAGTTCACAAGGGTCTGATACTGATGTGCCACATGCATATATATGAAGTCCTGACCTTGTTCCTAAACCAAAAGGTGTTTGTGTTAGATCTCAATCTTAGCATTTTATTTTGTAGCATTGTTGTATGCTTCTCACCAAATGCTGTTACATATCATAGCAAAGAATTATTCATTGTGTCCTTGATTATTTATTTTCTCTGCTTTGTGGTTATATGCTCTTTGTTCCCCCTTTAATGAAACGAGTTCAATATAAATTCATTATTTTTTGTTAGTCTAGGGGACCAAATGAAAAAAAATGCTTAATAGGAAAATGTTAGGGGAATGAATCTGTGCCATTTACTGCTGGGAAAAGGCTCAATTAAAGTTAAGGCATTGTGCTTCCAGATTCTGTTGCTCCCTTCTTTTCTCTTTCTTTTTTCTTTGAATATTTCGTAATGAAAAAACATAGGCTTCTGAGCTTCCTGGACTGGTTACAGTGTCTTTTTCCCCGTCCTATTTTAACTTTTAACTTGAGGTTAAATATATGTCTAACGTTTGTGTTAATGATAGAGATTATATTGAGTGTACAGTTGACTTATCTTGTATTTATCTTAGGCTGATTTGTAGGCTAATTCTTAGTGATTTTCTTGATAGCATAATCCTAGGAATTTTGTCTTTTATTTCCTTTCTTTGACTCATGTAATCTGTATAAATAGCCTAGTTGATATGTGAATAGAGACAAGAAAGTTTTGCATCTTCCTGTTCTATATTTTATTATGTTTGATTACATGGTATCAGAGCCATAGGGTCCGTGTGCGTGTGCATGTCCATTGGTCACTCAGAAAAGTGAACCTTGTTTCTCACCGCCAGTCCAGGGAGGAGCGCCACCGTGAGATTGACCAAACCCCGAAGACCGATAGCGGTTCGAGCACCGGCGTGTGAGGGCGCGTGACGTGGAGCATTCGGCTACGGTTTTCTTCTTCGGCATCGATTCGTTATTTCCAGCCTGTCCTCGGTGTCAGAGTTGTGATTCATGTCTGTTTGGATATCGGGTCTCATTCCTTGGTTTGCGGCTGAGTTATGTTTCCTCTGTGTCTGCCTGAGGATCCCACTTTTGAGTTATTACAGTTTGTGTTTTTTTGGTATTTTTGCATCTGGGTTTTGCTACAGCTACTTTTTGTTGTTCACTTGTGAACTTTTGATAGCTATTTTGCTTTTACCCATGACTTTGTTTAGTTCGAAGTTGTGATGTCACCATCATTTCTTGTGCGTCAACTGCCAAAGTGAGCATTGACTTATATCAGTGTGGTTTGGTTTGCTCATTGTTTGTGGAACTTTAGCACCTCAAGTTTTCTCTCGCTTTGTATTCATACTGAAGATGTCTCAGTCAGCACCTCATTTAGTTTCCGCATTGTCAAAAGTAACTGACCAAGGTAAAATGTGTCTTATCACCTCTTCAAATAAATGGGTCATTGACTTTGGTGCCACAGATCATATGACAGGTAATACCAACATCTTCTCAAGTTTCAAGCCTCATAAATCTCCATCTCCTGTTACCATTGCAGATGGGTCTACTTATAATGTTGAGGGTTTAGGGACCGCTAAACCCACTTCTTCTATTACCTTATCATCTGTTCTAAGTTTACACAGTCTCTCCATCAATTTGATTTCTGTGAGTAAACTCACCAAAGATCTAAAATGTTGTGTCTCTTTTTTCCCTGATCATTGTATTTTTCAGGATCTTGTGACGAAGGAGATTATTGGTAAAGGACATGTATCTAATGGTCTCTACATCCTTGATTCATGGGAGCCTTGGTCAGTTACTTACACTAGTCTCTCCTCTTCATTCAATGCTCATTGTCGGTTGGGACATCCTTCCTTGTCTACCTTGAAGAAGTTATGCCCCCAGTTTCATGATGTAACATCTTTGGAGTATGAATCCTGTCATTTTGCAAAACACCATCGTAGTACATTAAGTCCCAGAATTAATAAACAAGTTGAATCAGCCTTTGAATTAGTCCATTCAGATATTTAGGGACCATGTCCGGTTGACTCTAAAACAGGATCCAGGTATTTTGTTACTTTTGTGGATGATTTTTCTCGAATGACAAGGATTTACTTTATGAAAAATCAGTCTGAAGTGTTTTCCCATTTCTCTACCTTTTGCGTTGAGATTAAGACTCAGTTCAATAGTTCTATACGTGTATTGAGAAGTGATAATGCTAAAGAGTATATGTCAACATCATTCCAGAATTACTTGATCTAACAAGGGATCATTCATCAGACTTTTTATGTGGATACACATTCTCAAAATGGGGTAGCTGAGAGGAAGAACAGACACCTTCTTGAGACTGCTCGGGGGCCTTGATGTTTCATATGAAGGTACCTAAGCAATTCTGGGATAGTGTTGTTTCCACAGCCAATTTTCTGATCAATCGCATGCCGTCTACAGTTCTTAGTGGTGAAATTCCCTACAGTTTTCTTTTTCCCAACAAGCCCTTGTTTCCAGTGGAACCACGAGTATTTGGTAGCACATGCTATGTTCGTGATGTGAGACCTCATGTTACTAAACTTGACTCAAAAGCTTTGAAATGTGTATTTTTTGGATATTCTCGGCTTCAGAAAGGTTACCGCTGCTACTCTCCAGATTTGAATAGATACTTGGTCTCAGTTGATATGGTCTTCTCAGAGGAAACACCATTTTTCTCTGTACCTTTTCCATCCCCAAGTCAGGGGGAGGATGATGAAGAATGGCTAATCTACAAATCCACATATCCTAGTCTCTCTGTCGAGCAACCAGAGGAGGCTCCAGCCAGTGTAAGGCTACCCATTGTTCAGGTTTACTCCACGAGGGAAGTAACCAATGATACATCGGCTTCTTTAAGTCCTCAACCAAGTGACAGCCAAGCAACCAGTGATACATGTCCAGTACCAGCTTCTTCGTCATTCGATCCTCCACCAAGTGATCATGATATACCGATTGCTCTTTGTAAAGGTAAACATCAGTGTACCCTTCCTCAAACTACTTATCCCATTGCTAATTTTGTTTCATATGATCATTTATCTCCTACATCTAGCTCTTTTATTGCTTCTTTAGCCTTTGTTTCTCTTCCTAAATCTGTTAAAGAAGCCTTGGCTCATCCGGGTTGGTATGCCGCTATGCTTGAGGAGATAAAAGCCTTCGATCATAATCATACATGGGACCTAGTAGAATTACCCAAAGGCAAGAAAGCTGTGGGATGCAAGTAGGTCTTTGCAGTCAAGTTTAATACAGATGGCTTTATAGCTCGACTCAAAGCCTGATTAGTGGCTAAAGGGTATGCACAGACGTATGGAGTAGATTATTCTGATACTTTCTCACCTGTCGCCAAACTCACCTCAATCCGACTGTTTATTTCTATAGCAGCCTCTCAGAATTGGCCTTTGTATCAGCTAGACATCAAGAATGCCTTTTTACATGGTGATCTCCTAGAAGAGGTGTATATGGAGCAACCACCTGGTTTTGTTGCTCAGGGGGAGTATGGGAAAGTCTGTCATCTGAAGAAATCTTTATATGGATTGAAGCAAAGTCCTCGTGCTTGGTTTGGAAAATTCAGTATGGTGGTGCAAGAATTTGGATTAAAGAAGAGTAAATATGATCACTCAGTGTTTTACAAACAATCAGTAGCTGGCATTATCCTCCTTGTGGTCTATGTGGATGATATTATCATTACAGGGAATGATCATGCAGGGATCTCATTCCTCAAAGCATTCTTGCATACTAAATTTCACACGAAAGACTTGGGCTAGCTAAAATATTTCTTGGGAGTGGAAATAACAAGAAGTAAGAAGGGAATATTTTTGTCTCAAAGAAAGTATGTCCTTGACCTGCTTACAGAAACTGAAAAGTTAGCTGCCAAACCTTGTAGTTCCCCGATGGTTCCAAACACGCATCTTACAAAAGATGATGGAGATCCCTTTGATGATCTAGAAAGATATAGAAGGTTAGTTGGGAAATTAAACTATCTTACTGTAACTAGTCCTGGCATTGCTTTTGCAGTAAGTGTTGTTAGTCAATTTATATCTGCACCTACAATCTCAGTAACTAGTTTATCTAAAGAAAACATTTAATAAACCATTTCAGTCATAAAAGCAATTCTCAATGAATGTGTCACAGTTCCATCAACATGAAAGAATTAACATAAGCAATCTCACTAGTAAACTCATTTCATGAAATATAAACTGATATCTGGACACATAACTGGGGTCATGTACTTCTTTCTTAGTATAGTGCACTATACTTTGGCTACTTTAGCTACTTTAGTTACTTTGGCTACTTTAGCTACTTTAACTACTTTGGCTACTTTAGCTACTTTAACTACTTTCTCAGGAAAAATACTCAATGTCCCATGAGAAATTCTTAGTTCTGTCATCCCATAAGGAATATTATGTCTTATGAGGAATTCTGTCATGTCATGAGGAATTTCTAGGATTTTGTCTTCCCATAAGGATTTTTATATCCTATGAGGTATTTCTGTCATCTCATGAGGAATTTCTAGTTCTCTCATTCCATAAGGATTTTTACATCCTATGAGGTATTTCTGTCATCTCATGAGAAATTTCTGGTTCTGTCATCCCATAAGGATATAAAATTTACTTTTCAAGAGAAAGTTGATTCCTTACTCTCATAGAAAACTTCAAGATATACATACTTGCTAAATCATATAAAAGTATGATAAATAACTGAAAAACTTGCTTTCTAGCTATCTCATGGAAAGAACTCAATATATCCTATGAGGAATCAAGTTTTACTTCCATGAGAAAGCACATTCTAAAATATTCATGGAAAGATTTAGCATAAACTACAATATATCATACACAAGCATGATAAATAACTAAAAATAAATTGCTTTTATGAATAATTAGCTACCTTAATTCTTTCTATAGTTGAACTTGTGGATTCTCTCTTAGTTTCTCTCTAGCTCCTCTTGTTTCCTCAATTTTCAGGCCTCCTCTTCTTTTATTTTCTTCCTCTTAGTATGAAGCACTAGAATCCATCTAAACTAGGAAAATTAAGTTAGGAAGCTTACCTTTGATGATTTTCTTGTTAGAAACCCAACTAGAAGTCCCTTCTCTCTCTTCTTCTTCTTCTCCACTTTTCTCTCTCTCTCTTCTCTAAAATTTCAGAAAATATCATTTCCAACTTAATAAAGAAAATATAACTTTAATAGAGGGAAATATGGGATGTTACAATTCTCCCCTCCTTTAAAGAATTTTGTCCTCAAAATTTAAGTTAATATAAATATGAACATAGAAATACTTAGTCATAAAATATACTTTTACTCATTTTCTTAAAGAATTATTCTATCTCTCCTATGGGGAAAGTTCTATTATAAGGCAAACCACTTCAAATTATTATAACTACTTCCATGAGTATAAAGGATCAATATAAGAACAGGGCATTGGTGCACTATAAATCTACCTATTTCATGAAAGTTTATGATGTAACATAAGTCTACTTAATGTAAGGGTTATATTACACCATAATTTACCTTACTTATAAATTTATAATGCATAATGAGTTTATTCATCATAAGAGCTCCTAATGCATTATGAGCTTACCAGAGTATGAGTTTATAATGCACCACTTTTATAAAATACTTTCTTTTATAGTCATGGAAGACTTTTTATAGTTCTTCATGAAATTTCTATAACTTCACTCATTTGAGAGGTTTGCACTACATTGTCATAAATCTACCTTTAACTAACTATTACTTTCTTATGAAACAAATTTTTTCCACCCTTTTCTATTTCACCTTCATAATGAAATTCTATTTGTTTCATATGTCTTCTTACATAAAGCTTAATACTTCCTTTAGCTTCTTAGCCTTAATTCTATTCTCAGAAGAACTAAGACTCTTATCTTGAACATATTAACTCTTACTTTATTCATGTTTATAAAAACATTACCTCATAGTAGAAGTATCTAACATATATCCTTTCTTGAAACTACTAGGCAATCTAACTGGAATATTAGCATCGCTCATCATTATACCTACTACTATGGAGGGCCAGTTTCTAAGTTTTGTGGAAACAAGTCTCAAGTCTTCATGAAGAGACCTCAAGTTTTATGTCAAAAGTGTACTCAAACATCATAAAATGCAAGCTAGAGTAAATCATGAAATTCCTTTCATCACTTGACAAGTAGAAAGCAACATACATGATATTCTTATACTGAGAATGAATCTTTCTATGATATCTACTTGTTACAATATACACAACATTTCTTATTTTATTTTGTTATAAGACTCATGGTCTATTCTGTAGAAACTATACATATATAAGCCTTATTCTTTGTGAAATTAGTGTGTATTCTACTTATCTACTTATCTACTTATAGAATAAATATACTCTTACCCTCTCTAGGGTTGCTATTTATTCTATCTAATTTATTACAACATACTCTTATGTTTTTAAAACTTAGTTATAATTGTCTTCTTGTTCTGTATCATAGAAAGAACATGTCTTAACTCATTGTTCCTCTTTATGGAACAAGTATTTCTTCTCTTATTCTTCCTTTGGAATAAGAGTCTATTCTCGTGTTCTCTTCCATGGACAATCTTTCTTCCTTCACTAATATGGTGAAACAAACTATGTTTCCCATCATTTACTATTTCATCAGGAAGAATATATCTTCCTTTAAAATAAAACACTTATCTCATGGAAATTAGTCCATGAAATATAAACTCTTAGTTTAGTGCAATAAGCTAATAGAAATTAGCAAGCTGATATGTAAATAAACCATGGAATCAAAATAGTTGGTGATACACACCCTAACATGGAAAAGAAAGTCTACAAAATCATTTTCCCAAACTGAACATGATAGAAAGGCTATTGTAGTCCTTTAACTCAAGCTAGAAAGATTCTAAGCTAAAACATGGAAATATGATTTCCAACTGACATGGAAATAAAATTTCCAAGTTGACATGGAAGCAGAGCTCCCAAGCTGAACATGGAAGTAAATTTCCAAACTAACATCATGCTAATTTCATCATAGATATCACTTTCTCAGAGATATGGAAGTTTCATGTAATTTACTAATGTATCTATTCTCTTGTGTACTTTGTTACTTCATCTGATCATTACCGGTTGACTATTTATAGGTCTGTAGTCAACTGGTTAGATACTATGAATCAAACTTGAATATATTCACTTTCGTAATAATCATTTCCATCTTCTTAGTTTAATTGGAGAGAACTTCTCTACTCAACTTTTCATGAAATTATAATATACACTTCCTTTTATGAATTTGGATTATAATGGGTTCCTATCTGTAAAATATACTGGCCAGGTATATATTATAAATAAGACTCCAGTACCTCCTCATTCTTCAAAGGTGTCTGGTATGCTTCTATCTAAATTCAATTATGTTTCTCTGAATAATATCAGTAAGTCCTAATTCTAACCTTGAATCCTTAACATGGATAGGACTGCTAATTATCACATATCATATCTTAAACTTACATTCAAGTCCTTACTGTCACATCCCAAATTTGGACATGTGAATAATTCTTTAAACTAGAAGGTATACCCCTATGGTATCCCATAAAATCTCTGATCAATACTAATGCATAACACAATTTTTCAAGAAAGATATTTATACATATAAAAGTTCAACATAGTGAACAGTAAACACAAACCAAATATCTTACAATATGATATTATTTTCCAAGCCTAGGTGACCTATAGAGATTACAAAGCATTCCTAAGCTTTTGGATTCATAAGCCCTCCAGAAAACATGGAAAGTATCCTCATAGAATACTATTCCTCTTGCGGATTCCCTTTGTTCTCATCCACTATATCTAAAAAATGTTCATCAAGAGTGTGAGTTCATCAAAACTCAGTGACTAAATGACTGTGCAATAATAAATATGTCACAAGTACAAATACCAGAATCATAATCACAATAAGAACAGTTATTTTTATATTCAGGGTTTCTATACCTCTGTATTTTATGTTCAAGAATTCAGTCTCCACTTATATTCCCAATCATTACATGTATTGGTATCTTGGGAAATAAAGCCCTCAACCATTCCATGTGTAAAATTCCATGCATTGGTATCTTGGGTCAAGCCCTCAACCATTCCATGTGTATAATTCTATGCATTGGTATCTTGGTTCAAGCCCTCAACCATTCCATGTGTATTATATACTCAATTCATAATTCTCATCAATATAATCTTAAATCAACAATAAATTTCATTATCTAGCAATCATCAATAAATATAGAATCTAATTGCGATATGAGATGGAATTTATATTGTACTTAGAATAAAAGTAAATAAATTCAGTTAACAAGGTCATCCACTCACATAGATTCCGTATCCAAGTCACTTTTCCGAGTTTCTACAAAGAATAGTACGTAGCTGGATTTCAGGTTTCGCTACAGAGATTTTTATAAAGATCAGATATAGAAAGTCAGGGTTGCTTTTGTACCAAAATACTATTCATACGTATAATCACTATTTATTCATACGATACTATTCATATGTATGAATACTATTCACACATATGGTACTATTCAAACGTATGAATACTATTCATATATATAGTTACTATTTATACGTACGATTACTATTTATACATATAGGTACTATTCATACCAAAAATAGAGAATACAATCTGTAAAAGAGTATACCAGATAAGTTCCCAGGAAAGAGTGGAGAGTCCCAATGGACACACTTAAGAACCATGTCTTTCCTTAGCCAGAACTTTCCTAGACATGTATTCTTAACAGTTTACATTCTATTTCGGTAATCAGAGAATCAAAACAACATATAGGTAGCTAAGGACAGTTTTTCTGATGTGGAAGATCAGCCAAAGCCGCAACCACAGAGCATACTTAAGAAAATAACTTTTAAAATCTGAAAGGAATAGAAAATGGGCATAGTATTCTTACCTTGGATCTAGGCTAAGGAAGAAAGACTCAGAATCTCAGAGCCCTAACGTCAGAGCAAGAGAAGTTTTGAGGAAATGAGAGAAGAGAAACTGAAGGTGTGAGTTTAGAAGTGAAATGGAAGGGCCTATTTATAGGAAAAGTCAATGGAACTATTTAATATTATGCGCTAATAAAATATTCAATTTACTATTTATGAAAATGACACTTCTAATAAATCAGTTTACTGTGCGATCACGAGGCTGCGTTCGTCGTTACTATTGGAAACTAAAGAGAAAATTATCCTTTCTCTTAAACCTTTAAGTTTCTTTTCACTTTTGTCCCTTTCAAAATAGTCCTTAAAGGGATTTTCTCATATATAACATTATTTTTCTCCCAGTTTCTTTCAGATCCCACTTATGTTCAAGCCATATTTTATCCAAGGAATAAATTTCATATCATAACATTCATCATATCTCATAATTTATGCACTTTATAAATAAAAATCCGCATTTTCAACAATATGTACCAACAAGCATACAAAAATTAAACAGATGAGAAAATTATTTTCTCTAAAATAAACTTATCGTAATTCTTGAAAATATAGTGGGTACTACACTTAAGTCATAGATGCTCATATAAGTTAATTTCTAGCCTCGTACTATCATGTGACTATCTTTCTGAATTGAAATAACCATTGCACTCCCTCATGCTTCTAATAGTAAATTGACATGCAATCAATTATCTCAATTTCAAATAAAAATTTGTCATAGTACATAAGAAAAATCATACAAGGGAAATCACATGTCATATAAGCAACTTATTGCATATTCTTGCACATTTATAACTTCATCTAGTATATATACATGGAAAATTTATCTTAAGCTCATTTCAATCATAGGAATACTTCTTTTACATTCTATGAACCACCTTTCACAAAATAAGGTTTCTTGCCTCACTAATTTTCTTGATTGTTAGCTCTTTGTAAACTTTCAGTTTACCAAGTTTATTCTCATTATGTACAAGATAACTTTCTTTATCATAACTTACTAGTTATTTGTACATACAGTTAGTCTTTCAAAGTTCTCACTACTATCTATTCCTCAAGGAAGAGTACTATCTTGAAATAGACTACACAACACATAAAGTATAGTTAATACTTGTATCCATATTAGAATACATCATGCATAGTCAAAATTTTTATAATGTGTGTTTGTGTAATTAATATCTTGGAAAAACTACTTCTTGTATATGTCCATAAATTCTATGTTCTTAAACTGAAGCCAAGTAGATTGACATTTACTTTCTTGTTGTGAAAACCAACCTGTTTTCTTATGGATCCAACATTATTAACATATATTTCTTAAATACAAGAAATTTTACCTCCTTACAGCTCAAGCTTCTGTTTGGGTTTCTTATTCCTTCCATTACCTTTCATTTTCATAGGTTTACAAGCATTCTACTTTTTCTTTCTCTTATTTAGCTCATTCATCTCGCGAATATCATTTCTCAAACCCTTTATCTCTTCTAGAATAGAGGTAAGGATATTCAACTTGGTTGCTCGTTGATTTGCTTATCTTTCTAACTGGATTCCTAAGATGTCTACACTCTCTATGAGTTCCTCTAGGACTCCTCTTTGCTGGAAGGTTGTCCTACAAATAAAACCATAGCATCTACCTTACTAATATAAAAAAGATGATTGATAATATTTAGTAGGGATTCTTAGGGTACTTAGGTCATAAAAATGCATATCATTCTAATAATATATACATAGTTCTAAGGATATCAATCCTATTTCCTCTACTTGGTACCTAATCTTTACCCACATAGTGCCTAAGACCATGCTCTGATACCAAAATGTAATGTCTACTAGATTTATACAATTTAAGAAAATTGTAATAAAGATCTTCTGAAAATTATGGTTAAAACCATGAAACTTTTCTGAAAAGCCTGGCAAAATATCTGATTATATAAAAATAGGGCAACTTTGGAACCTTTTGCAATTTACAATTTTAAATTGGCAGAAGATGATCGATCGACTGATTGTCTTTAAGTCTGCACATGTCTAAAACTGAGGGGCATCGATTGACTGATGAAGGAGCATCGGTCGGCTGATCTGTTCTGAACTTCATATCCTTAAGAAACATCAACATAAAACATGGTAAAATCATCTGGTTTCATAATACAGGTAATCTTCAACACTCCTTCAACCTTTCTTGCAATTTTACTTATAGAATGAAACTACAATACATGAAGTTTATACACAACTCGCCTATTTCTATACATATACACACCAAATTTGCATAAATCTCTAAAAGTTTACATAAATAATTTACATAACATCTTCTTCACTAAATAAATACTTAATAAGTCTACTAACTTGTTCTTTATGCTTCCTCTTACATTTCTAACTTCAATTCTTGAAATAGTTAGTCATAATATAAAATCATGAGATATATAATCTCAGTAGCTAGTTTAACTAAAGAAAACATTTAATAAACCATTTCAGCCATAAAAGTAATTCTCAATGAATGTGTCACACTTTCATGAACATGAAAGAATTAACATAAGCAATCTCACTAGTAAACTCATTTCATGAAATATAAACTGATATCTGGACACATAACTGGGGTCATGTACTTCTTTTTTATCATAGTACACTATACTTTGGCTACTTTAGCTACTTTAACTACTTTGGCTACTTTAGCTACTTTAGCTACTTTAACTACTTTCTCAAGAAAAGTACTCAATGTCCCATGAGGAATTCTTAGTTCTGTCATCCCATAAGGAATATTACGTCTTTTGAGGAATTCTGTCATCTCATGAGGAATTTCTGGGGTTCTGTCTTCCTATAAAGATTTTTACATCCTATGAGGTATTTCTGTTATCTCATGAGAAATTTTTGGTTCTGTCATCCCATAAGGATTTTTACATCCTATGACGTATTTCTGTCATCTCACGAGGAATTTCTAGTTCTGTCATCCCATGAGGACATAAAATTTACTTTTCAAGAGAAAGTTGATTCTTTATTCTCATAGAAAACTTCAAGATATACATACTTGTTAAATCATACAAAAGTATGATAAATAACTGAAAAACTTGCTTTCTAACTATTTCATGGAGAGAACTCACTATATCCTATGAGGAATTACTTCATCCCATGAGGAATCAAGTTCTACTTCCATGAGAAATCATATTCTTAAACATTCATGGAAAGATTTAGCATAAACTACAGCATATCATACACAAGCATGATAAATAACTAAAAATAAATTGTTTTTATGAATAACTAGCTACCTTAATTCTTTCTATAGTTGAACTTGTGGATTCTCTCTTAGTTTCTCTCTAGCTCCTCTTGTTTCCTCAATTTTCAGGCTTCCCCTTCTTCTATTTTCTTCCTCTTAGTTTGAAAATTGCTATTCTATGAATTCTCAAACACTAGAATCCATATAAACTAGGGAAATTAAGTTAGGAAGCTTACCTTTGATGATTTTCTTGTTAGAAACCCAACTAGAAGTCCCTTATCTCTCTTCTTCTTCTTCTCCATATTTTTCTCTCTCTCTTCTCTAAAATTTAGAAAATATCATTTCCAACTTAATAAAGAAAATATAACTTTAATAGAGGGAAATATGGGATGTTACACTCATCTCATTCTTTTCTTGGTTTAGAGATAAAAACCGTCTTGTATAACATCCCATAAATCTAAATCAAGAGATTGTATATATAATTTCACCATAATTTTTCAATATATAAAATTAACATTTTCAAGAAAAAGAGGTATAGTAATATCATGGTCTTCCATCAATATAATATTTTCCATGGTTGCCCTAAAAACTCTTGAGATGGTTAAGTCCTTTAAACAAGAGCCCAAACTTTGATACCACTAGTTAGACAAGACAATCATACCCAAGAGAAGGGTGAATTAAGTGTTATAAAAAAATTAAATAATTTTTGAGATTCTTTTTCAAGAATACTTCTAATAGTGGTAAGTTCAAAAAAAGATAGCTCAACCAACAATTAGCTCTATTGAAGTAAATTTAGGAACATAATTCATGCAACAATTAATTAATGACTGAGGTAAAAATCAAACATAAAAATAGAGCATTAATTAATCAACTTCAAATATAAAGAGAGTAGAAATAGAGAAAGCAAACTTAGTGATTTATCTTGCTTCAGCTTCAACCCAAGCTAACATCCAGTCCTCAAGACTTCCCCTTATAATTTTTTCACTATATCCACAAGTTTTAACCAGGCAATTATGAGCAGGGGCTTCCTTTAACTCTTACAGTGTTTTCCCTTAGACACTCTTTCAAGTTATCACTCTCCTTGAGAATACAACTCAGAAAGATGAAAAGAAAACAAGGATAAATTCTCTCTTATAATAGCAATACAAGATGAAGTTCTAACAATTTAAATGATAAAGTATAAGCAAATGTTGGCTTAATGATGCTTGTATTTATCACAAATATGATGAAACAAGTTTGATTTCACATTGTGTCACTTGGTTCTTGTTAAAATTGTGTATTCCAGGTCACATATATAGGCTTCATTGAAATATAGCAATTATATAATCGTTAAACAATATTTTTCAAACTTATGTCCATTTTAAAAATTCATAATGTTCTCATTTGAAGTTTGTTTTAAGCAAATAATATATTTTTGAAAAGGTAATCTAGTCTAGTTTCATATAGTTTAATTGAAAAATTCCTTACCATTTATGAGATATAATCAAAATATTGAGTAAAGGTTAGAAGATATTATATGACTGTTATACAATATTTTTCAAACTTAGATCAACTTTAAAAATTCATAATATTCACATTTGAAACTAGTTTTAAGCAAATAATGTACCATTAGAAAGGTAATTAAGTCTAGTTTTATATACAATAAGATTCATTTAAAAATAAATTTTCCTTTAAGAGATATGACTGAAAAACTGACTAAAGGTCAGAAAGAGTAAATTTACTAGTGCTACTAGTCAACTTGCAGTTTTTATATTTAATTTAAAAACTTATAACTCTCTCATTTGAAGTCTATTTTAAGCAAATAATATACCTTTGAAAATCCCTTTGAGTCTAATTTCAAATAAATAAATTTAGTTTAGATATTCATTGTAATTTATGAGATATGGTAAAAATAGTGACCAAAGGTCAGAATCAAAGTTTTGTAAAAATTTATATCTCATTATCTTTTTTATTTAAACCATATGTGTTTGTTCAATATGTATTGAGCCAATATATGCAAATCTAAATCATTGAATTTCACAAATTTATTAGCCTTTTGAAAATATACCTAATTTAATCTTATAGGCTATCTTGATACTACAAATAGTATTGGGAAAAAAAACCGTGGCCTGTGGGCTAGATCGGGTCCACCCATAAATAGATAATCTTGGGTTGAACAGTTTCGGCCCTTTTAAGCCTGTTACGGGGGGCCCACTGGCTGAAACAGTCCAATCCTTTTTTTAAATTTTTGTTTTGTTTTAAAAATATATTATTTATGATAAGTAATTTCACTTTATTACATTTCTATATTTTATAACCTTATATTCTATTAATATAGTAAATTTGGATATAAAAAATTCTATAATTTTTAAAAAATAAATATAGACTGTTTAAATTTAAATATAATATAGTTAATTTTGAAAGAAAATATGAAAAATTCAAGTTATTGATTAATTAAAAATATTAAAGAAGTAATGTTTTACATGCATAAATTTTATTTTAATAAAAAATTATTGATTTTTTACTAAAAAATTTAAAATTATATTATTTTAATATTAAGAAAATCAAAAAAAAATTTAAAAAGGTGGCCTACGGGCTTAAACGATCTGACCCGTTTAGGCCCGTTTGTACCTTGACTAATGACGGGTCGGGGCAGCCCATTCACTACAAAAAAACTGTTATTTAGTGGCGGATATTTAGTGGCGGTTTTGAAAACCGCCACTAAGTAAACACACAGTGGCGGTTTATTTAACCGCCACTATATAGTGGCGGTTTTGTGTGAACCGCCACTATTTAGTGGCAGTTCACACAAAACCGCCACTAGTTGCTGCAGTAGTTAGAAAATGTTATAATTTTTTCATCTGTGCTCCGTTTTTAGCAAATTTTATATCGTTGGAAAGCTCTTTGAGTCTAGTTTCCAATGATTAAGTTTTATTTGAAAATTC
This sequence comes from Biancaea sappan, assembly GCA_037074585.1. Lineage (NCBI taxonomy): Eukaryota > Viridiplantae > Streptophyta > Magnoliopsida > Fabales > Fabaceae > Biancaea > Biancaea sappan. Next base: position 13,622,465 of record CM073495.1, on the reverse strand, counting down.
TTTACCTATTAAGAGTTATGACTAAAAGAGTAGGTGAAGTTTGTGACTAGTTGTATTAAATTTCTCTATTTTGTAACCCTAACATATTTTTGTATGGTTACTTCACAAGGATAGCTTCTTTGATGCATCTTCCATACCTTTGGGATGCAATGGTAAGCGTGAAATCCAAGTGAGGGATTTAGCTCTCTTTTGTAAGAGTATATACATATCTTGTTAAATTTTTTTTTTGGGATAAAGAAGAAATATCTTAAAACACAAAAGGCATATCTCTCATTATATTTTTATCTATGTATTGAGTTAAATCTTTAACCCCTGGTGTTAATGCCTCTCTCTTTATTTTCATATATATTTTTTTATGGTTGCCTCCACTATTCACTACCAAAGCAGTCTGGAGAACCTGTTTCCAAAAGCTAGCTGTTCAGGTAGGAGAGCCAAGCTACTTATGTACCCCATCAGGCAGCTCATACTACTATATGGGACTTTGGTATCTCATACTCTATCATGATTATAGTGACAGTCTTAACTAAACTATTATTAAACTTGTTAAATCCCTCAACCCTAAAATCTATACGTATATATACTTCCTCCGTCATTGATCGTACGTATTTCTCTATTGTCACTGCTACTATTCATCTTAAGTTGTGCTACAATAATCCAGATTACAAATAATTGAAGTCAGACAAGATTAATTGTGGATTACATAGTAGATAGTACTTTGTTAATAAGCTTTCCGATTATCGATACGAGAAATAACTAATATAATATATTTTTGTTGAAGATATGGAAAAAATTAATTATGAATTATATAATCAATTTATGTTAAAGTTATAAAAAAATTAATTGAAAATTAAATTGATGTAATTTAAAATTATTATATAGTGGTTGTTCACCCCTCTATCAAGATTATAGATGTTTAGTATTTGATAATTTAATGATAGAAAATTAAAATAACATCTAAGTTATATTAAGTGGCATCTAATGAATTATTTATCTATTTCCACTAGGTTTTATATATATTATATATAATATGTGCCATTAACCCAAAAAGCCAAAACGTGATTGTGATTCCTTTAGCATTATATATATTATAACAACATAGAGGCAATACAATGGAAAAGGGACAACAATTCATGACTCCTGCGTCGGTTTCCAACATCAAAAGGAATTTTAAAAAATATATAATTAAAATAAAGCCATATTTGACATTCATCAGGACATGTGTAGGAAGTTCATGTTTTTTGCCCAGAAAATTCATGCCTTTTCCTAGAAAAAGAAAACATGATTTAGCAGTATTTTTTTAAATTCCTTAACAAAATATAATACTGATGAATCAGAATCCAAACTGATATATGTGTTGATAAAAATATGTGGTGTTCATCCAGGAATCCAAACTAAAAGAAATCAACAATCACACATACTTAAGATTAAATTCAGAGAGAGGAATCATGTACAGACTTAATCTATCGTTAATCAAATTAGATTAAATATCTTAAATTAATAAAAAATTAATTATAAAAAAATTAGGATCAAACTAATTTTTATTAATTTTCTTTTGTAATATCTTGATATTCAAAGAACTAATAGATAAAATATTTTTTAATTATTTATTTAATTACCTTTCATTAAATTTTTATTTTTAAACAAAATAAATTATAATTTTTCTCTAAAAATAAATTATACTTCTTGCAATTTTTATTCTTTTCATTAAATTTTATTATTTTCAGTATTCCTTCTTCTATTTTTTCACCTTTCCTTCCCAAATTTCAAACCTCAACTTTTTTTTTTTTTAAGTATTCCCTCCTCTAATTTTTCTAATACCCCCAATTCTAATCTCATTTCCCCCCAAATTAATTCTTGGTGGCAGCCTCGAGACGACACACATGACTTCACCCTCTTTTTTTCTCTTCTTAGCCCTAAGCCATTTTCTATTCAACACACACGTCTTCTATATTCTTTCTCTCTTTCCCTACCCTGTCACCCCATCAATCACGAGGCTCCCTGATTTCCGGCGACGTCACCACCACCCACGACCGTCGTCTCGCTGGAAGAGTGTCTCCGTTTGAGGTAAGCTGAAACCCACTCTGTTCTGCATTTGTTGTGGTATTCTTTTCTTCCTTGCAAAATCCCTAATTGTTGGGAACCAAAATGGTTAGTTAAAAATTTGGTTTCGATTTCCTAACACTTCTCCATGATTTCTAAAGCTTTGGGATCAATTTTTACCATAGAACTGAGGGGAAAACAAATTTTGGGTCTGGTGGACTGTCTAGCGTCAGATGGAGATGACAGTATGATTTTTCTGGTCAAATGCTTAATTAATCCGTGTTGTGATATTTTGGGATTAGTCTTAACTTAAAATTGTGAGTTTTGGAAGTTAAATCATGGAAAAAGGGGCTGAGAGGGGCACCTTTGTTGGCTTGGCCGAGAGCTGTGATACTTCTGCTGCTATTGTGTTTTTTCTTTGCTATTGTAATTCATTTTTCTGCTGGTCTGCACAAGAATTTTGATTGGATGTCTTCATTTTATCTTTTTTACTTCTGTACATATCAGTCCTTTTGGAACTAAAGCTTTTAGAATTTTGTTTGGGATCTTTTTTTTTTCTTTTTAGATAGGATGGTGAATGACATGCTATAATATTTAACTTCTAAGCATGAATTAATTTTACACAGCCTCTATTTCATTCCAGATCCTGTTGTACAAACTTGACACATGATGAAGAGATATAAACCCAGTGAACCAGACTTAAGCTACTGCATAATTTTCTTTTTCCTACAAACCGAGAACAGAGTGACATTTGCAGAAGTGTTGTTGTGGAATGTTTTGAATTAATTTTGGCTGAGATAGAATGAAAATTTAGTGTTATAATAATAGAATGACAATTTAGTGTTATAATAACACTCTAATATAAGTTAAGTCTTACATGTGGAATAGGACTTTAAAGAAGGGTAGTTGATAGAATCTTAGGAAAGTAACAAATTCTATCTTATGGAATGTATTTGGTATTATAAAAATACAATGTTATTATGTTTTATAAAGTATGTTAAACATCTTGATTGATGAAGTAATAGAAATAAATGATAATTAATAATACTAATATTTTAGCTATATTTGTCAGTTATGTTATTGCCTGTTGATGTGATAGAAAATGATACATAAAGGTGCATACACATTCCCCATCTTTGCAATGGGAAATAGGAGTGCTTTGCCACTTAAACATGATGAGATTTATTTGAGGCTGTATGGTTGAACTAATGTTGGTATTGTAAGAGTTACTTTTATGATTATAGAAAGATTAACATCCTGATATTGATATGATTGATTTGTAGAAACAAACAAGCATGTGAATGGTATACATCTATGTGTGTATCACATAAACTTGTATGTATGCGGTTTAATTAGAATGATTGTGACATGTGGGTATGAATGATTAAAGTGGATAGTTATGTGAGATTGTATTGTTTTTTGGGTTCCATTTGAAACTAATTTACTGCTGAAAATTTTGCACTAAGGGGGCCATAAGAGGAAAATATGACAACTTTTGATGTTACTGGTTTTATGTGTCTTTGAATGACCAAATCCACTCCTAAAATCATGAAACTTTGTGGAAAGGTTCTTTGTATTGTAATAAATTGATATGGAAAGTTTTAAGCTAGATAATGCTGGTTTTCTTGTCAAATAGGCATGAGAACATCACTTTCCCAGTATAGAGGAAAATCTAAACAGTTTAGGAATTTGGTTTGGTTATGGTAGTTAAAGGTCTCTTTTTGACCTAAAATTTTTATGGCATTTAGCCAAGACATAATTCTAATGATCTCCAAAGTTTCATTGCATTTTTATATGTCTAAGATGGTTTGTTGCACATAAGAACAGAACTAATGGCAGAATTGGGAAATTCTGATATAGGAGTACTAAAGTGATAATTTGAAGAGTCAATCTTGGATTTTTGGGCTGATATTTTTATCCTAGTATGCCAATACATAAATAAGGACGTATACAAAATTTCATGAATTATGGAGCTCTAAATCAATACCAGAATTTTTGTTAAGTCATAGCTAAAATCAACCTTAAAACAGAATTTAGGTGCATGCTTATTTCCTTGAGTTTGGGCACTTAATTTTCTATTTTAGGTGTGCAAGATGAGTTAAAAAGGGAACTTAATATAGTATTTTGGCCCTAAAAAGGATATGTAAAAGATGGTAATATCTGATAGCAAAACCTAAGAATTAAGGGTTACTGTTAGCCGGGCAATTTATGTTATCAAGCTTAAACCATAATGTGACCCCAAGGTTATTGTTTTCAGCTATAATTCCCTAGTTTGTTCACAAGGTTATTGCACTTTTTCTATACTATTTCAGTTCACAAATCACCACCACCAATGTTTCTTAAAAATTGAATATTAGATGCTACAATAAATTTATTTAAATGTTTAAAATATCTACATTGTTGCATTAATGAGGTTAGCTGTCCTTGTTGTTTTACCATATTATTACAAGTTTAAATTCATAAAGTGGAAAAAAATCAATTAGTATATTTTAGCATGTTACTTCTCTTGTGGCTTTAATAGTCATCTAATAACATGTTTTTTAGCAACCATTTTAATTTGTTAGTTTTTATGCAACATTTAGAGTTATATACTAGAAAAGTGATTATAAATACTAGAAATTACAATTTGATAGTGGAGAATATATAGATAAAATTAGTAGCAGGTAAATCTAGAATTTTCTAAAATTTATTTATATATTTTTTAAAAAAATTTTACACTTAGTGGCAGTTGAAATTGCCGCTATTTTTTTAAAAGAATCTAAAATAATAGCGGCGGTTTTATAACCGCCACTAAATTGATTTAGTGGCGGTTGGAGATAAAACCGCCACTAAATTCATTTAGTGGCGGTTTTGTTGAACCGCCACTAAATACATTTAGTGGCGGTTTTGGACTCAAAACCGCCACTAAATCAGTGGTGGTTTTACACTCAAAACCGTCATTGAATTTAGTGGCGGTTGGAGCCAAAACCGCCACTAAATGTATTTAGTGGCGGTTATTCCCGCGGTTAGTTGTAACCGCCACTAAAAAGCTTGTGACGCATGATTTAGTGGCGGTTTTCAAAACCGCCACTAAATATGCTTATGGCGGTTAAAACCGCCACTAAATGTGGATAAAAACCGCCACTAAATTCAATTTTTCTTGTAGTGATTTAACAGTACTAGCTACCAAGCTTCCACAACTTGACATCTTAATTTTTTATTTCTTGGAGCATTATTCTTGCTTGTTGTTTCTTTGAGTGAATCATGATTTTATTTTTCTTTTTCTTCAATCCAATGCTCTCTCTTCTTGTTTTGAACCAACTTTCATCATAGAATATCTTATTTGCAAACCAAATAGTTAGTTCAATATATAATAAAGAGCATGATTCAAGTCTATGCTTAAATTGTAGCACAAGAAAGACATATATGAAATATGCTTCTCACATATTAAAACTACAATTATTAGACAATGTAATTACATACATATTGTAAAGAGCATGATTCAAATATAAGGCATTACACATTAAATAACATAATTATGTTTAAATACTTGTAGCATGTATGATAATTAATCCTTATATATATTTGCTATTATCATGTAATACTCTCCAATTTTGGGATCACGTAATTGGTGGTATTATGATTATGGTAATAAAAATTTCCATTTATTTTAATGGAATTATTTGGTTATTTTTAATTTTCATATTAAGTTTATTCTTTTTGGAACATTAATTATAGAAATGGAGAAAAATAATTGGACTGGTATTTTATTACAGATGGTATTTGTAAGAGTTGAGGAAAATTGTGAGGAAGAGGAAATTTCGTGGAGATAGAGTTAAGAGACAAGAAACAAAGAGAAAGCAATCATGAGGTATAGAGAGAGCTAAGTACCTATGAGGTTCAAAGAGAAAATAAAGTGAAATGAGGAACTAGGTGGCACTTAGAATGTAGAAAATATCTAAATTGGAGAAATTATGAATTTGCTACTATTAAGGTTAACCAAGAGTTACCTAGGGGCAAAGTAATAATTTCACTATAGATAGATATATATAGGTGATCCCACCTCTTTTTCCTCATTCCTTACTTTTCTCTCCCTCTCTCACTCTCTTCTCTCTCTCTCTTTCTCTCTCTCTCTCTCTCCTCACTTTCTCTTTCTCTTTCTCTCTTCCTTCTCTCTATCTCACCCTCTCTACTGTAAATCCTCCAACAGCTTCAGAGAACCTTTCTCCAATGGTGGAGCTAGTCATCGGTGGCCTAGCAACATAGGGTAAGTAAAGAATCGAGGTAGGAATTCTGATTTCTTAAAACTTTTCCCTATTTTATAGTTTTAAGGGTAGTTGGAGTAAAACTAAGATTTTAGCTTCATTTCTCAATTAAAATTGGAGATTTTAGTGTCTAATTACTCCTTAGACATCAATGATGAGATTCCATGGGAGAAATCATTGAAAACGGTGAAGATTCGGCCAGATCTAACCTAAAATCGAGCCTAAAATGCAAGATCTGAGTCATAGCGCCTCATGCGCCACCCTTGAGTGGAAAAAAGAGGTCTTGGCGCCCCAGGCACCATGTGTGGAACCTTAGGCACTAAGCACAAAAATTTGGGTAGAAAGTTGATCGTTTGGAGCTTGAGGCACCACGGTTGACACCTTAGGCACAGGCCATCCGGACAGCCTACTTGGTCTATTTTCAAATGGCCATAACTCCTTCGCCCGGACTCTATTTTTAGCAAACTTTATATCGTTGGAAAGCTCTTTGAGTTAAGATTTTTTTAAAAACTCCTACTGATTAAGAATTATAACCAAAAGAATGACCAAACAAGTGCAAATTCCATAGTTAGTGGTAATAACTAGATCAAGGGATTTCATTGAATGATAGTGGAAATTATTTTGTGGAATTGGGAGTTGTATGCTTAATTTTTTTTTTTAAAGTGGTGAATTAATGTGGTATGTGCTGTGAGATGTTTGCATGGAAAATGCATTGCATATCATCAATTACATATTCATACTATAAGAAGTGGAAACATGTGGAAAGCAGAGGGTTAATCTTCTACATAATGTGAAATGTATACTCATTATGTAAGTCGGTTAAGTAGTTTCAATGGATATACATGGAAAAGAGTGAGACATGCATCATACATAATGTGCGGGAAGTATACTCATTGTGTAAGTTGGTTATGTAGTTTCAATGGGTATAAATGGAAGAGAGTGGGAAATGCATCATACATAATGCATTTTAAAGTGGATGTTTACTTACACTTTTTATATATTTGAAAATTGTTTTATTGATTAGTTTGTGAGATTTTAGACTTACATTGAACCGCGGGTATTGGTTGTATGGTAAGGTACATTATATATATTATAGTTCGTACTGATATGTGCTAGTAGTGTTTATTTTAATTATGGTAGTGAGGCTGGTATTTGCACTTGTGCTATATTTTACTACACAGTCATCTACTCATTGAGTTTTTGATAAACTCACACTCTCTTTTGTTGTTTTCAAACTTAGTAGCTGAACAGGATAGGGAAAAAGTTGGATGTTAGTGGCTTAGAGACATACTCCATTTTAGTTAAAGGGTTCTAAATGAACCAATAGAAATGCTCTATAATCCTATAGGCCACATAGGTCCTGTGGTATTTTAGGAATTTTGTTTGTTTGGCTATAATTTGCTTTGTAAATTATAAAATTTACAATTTGTATAGTTGTGGATAATAAGATAGTTTAGGGAAATTATGGGCTACCACTGAGGTATACCCTATATATATATATATATATGCCCAATTTCTGAGGCGTTACAGAGTAGTATCAAAAGGGAGGTTTGAGTTTAGGTCTTCTATAGATTACAGAGTAAAGTGTTCTTTGTGGGTCCTTTTCCATTGTCGTGAATTGTGTAGCATGACCATGGGTTTAGGTTCCATAAAAGGCACTAAAGGATGTTGAGTTTTCTTTTGTGACTTACTTCTCGATGGGGTGAGTCGAAAATAATTTTATTAACCTAAGAAGTGTTTGTTCTTATGTGCAAATTGTTGGCTCTGGATGGAGGAGAAATCCTCATAGTACAGAGAGCTCATAAGCTCAGTTCAAATATAGCTTTGCTACGTTACCACCGAGGTGGTTGTAAATATTTTTGATAAGGATGTGGGAGTATGTGTGGTTATGTATTATGGAAATACGTAATTTTCATGTGATGTGTAGTTATCTGTTATAATTCATTTTTGATTTGGTATGTTGTGGTATGTAAACTTAATTGTTTACTGGAAAGGTATATATATGTTTTCATATATGCATCTATATTGTTAATTGGGAATGTGGTTGTAAATGGTAAGTGGGAACTAAGATATCGGTCACTAATTTGAGAGGGTATGATAAGACTTGTCTTGTCAATGCATAGTGGTTTTATGAATACATGTATATATTTGCAAGCTAAAGAAAATTTTGCTGGGATTTCTCGTGGTGTTCATTAATATATTTAATGAATTGTGAAAACTAGGTTGTTTAGATAAAAAGTGTAAAGAATAGATTTTTGAGAAATTTCTCCCTGAAATCCATAAAGAACATGAGAAGGGTAGAAAATTTAGGTTTTGGCACCTTAGGCACCACAGCTAGCACCCAAGGTGCCAGACCATGTGCTAAAGGCTTAAGCCTAGTGCCCCAGGTGCCAGGCATGGTACCTCAGGTGCTTAGAAGGAGCTTATGGCTGAGAGTTTGGGCTGTGGTGCCTGACACCCCAAGCGCCCTTTAGGTTAGAAGTGAGACTTAAGTGTGTTCTAAGGGAAAATTGAGGGATCTAAGATGCATAGTTGTTGGGGCTTCTTTTAAGTGCTTTTGTGGGATTACTTGGGATCTTGTGAATCAACACCTATGTGAATGGGTGTATAATTCATCCTCCTGAGTATTGAAGACGTTCTAGATGAGCTATGTGTAAGTAGGTACTTCAACCAAGTTATTTTGCGTTGAATTTGGATGGTAATGGTTGAAGAATTTAGGAGTTGTTAGGAAGAAAGAGAGCACAACAGGGGAGAATGCTCATGTGAAATGGGCTGGGGGTTAGGATGCAAGTTAAAACATAGGAGTTAGACACTAAAGTAGTTATATTAGTTAAGGTGGGGATGTGTACATGAGCATGCATCCTAGAGAAAAACTAGCGATGTAGGATTTGGTTTAGGGAACTAATTTAAACTGTGTAGTTCTCCCGAGGAAAACACCTTAGTAAGGTGGAAGGTGACATAAGGGTAATTAGAGTGAGTTGTATGTCTTTAGGGGAAACTTGATTAAGTTGCACTAGTATGGTTGGAGGTTTGTAGTTGACGATAATGTGCGGTGAGTATGTTTAAGTAGGTGGGATTAATCTGAGAGAGAAGAAAAGACTCACGAGACAAGTTCTTAGTAGTCATTGAGTGGGATTCAGTAGACGTGGGTAGAGTGAGCATTGAGGATAGTTTATGCTAAAGGTAAGGAAATAGTGCCATGGATTGGACTTGGGACAAGTTTGGGCTAAACCTAGACTCATTGACATTATAATGACTGCCTAGGTGGTTTAAGTGTTAGTTTGATGAGGAGTACGTACGGATGGGTGTTGAAGTGTAATTACTTGCAAGTGAATATGCATGGAATATATGTACACACGTAATTACATAAAGACCCCAAATGTAAATTTTTTTGAAGGAGGATGATCTCCTTAGGGCTTTTAGTTCTGAGGGAGGGAATCCTATTGGAATTAGTGGTTAAGGCCTTTTCCTATAGGTTATTATGTTGTGGTTGCAGGCATGTTCCTGTTGATCTGTTGTTGGTCACAAACATAGCCCAATGAACCAAGAGTTGGGATAAGCTTAGTGTACACTAGAGTCTGATGAGAATCATAATGGGGGTTTACGCTAAAAAAAGTTAGTAGAGCGATTCGTCTCATAACCTGGTTTTCCCAAATAGGGCTTTTAGTGACATTAGTTGCTTGACATTGTGGTAAGTCAAGTACTAACATCCAGGAAGGGATGAAATTTAGGATTAGTCTTTTGAAGGATTTGTGTAGGTTAAATGATTAATGGTTAATGTTGGGGGAGTTATTTAGGTGCACTCCTAAGGTCAAAATTGGCAACTACTGATATGAGGGGTACAGGGGCTGGGACTAAGGGGGATGCACCTAAGAACTAGTGAGGATTAAGGAACAAAAATGTGAGGATATATATCTTCATAGGGAAGTCCCTATAGGGATATTCAGTCTGTGAGAACACAAACTCACGTGACAGGACTCTTAAATAGATATTCCATGGAATCATAGATCTATGGGGAAGACTGTTTGTGTAATATGTGTATATGGCTTTGTGTGTATGATAGCATAGGTTTTAGTTCGAGTAATTTACTTTTATTGTTGTGACTATGGATAACGGATATGGTGGCATTAAGGAAGCCCAGGTTAAGCTTGACTCACAAAGGGCAACATACCAATCATGGAGTGACACCTACGAGCGGAGCATCGCCTATGGGAGGGATATCACCTATGAGTGGGATAATGCCTTCGGGCAGGGTGTATATATATTTTATATTATTGTAAAGCATGTGTGTGGATTATGTTTATGGTATGCATAGCTTAAAGTGTGGGATTGATAAGGTTAATAAATGAGAGGTAATATACAATGGTATCAAAATACGCTCTGTAGGGATAGCGAGCAAGATGCCATGTTGAGTATATGCTTCCGAGGCGATCAGATATCATGTGGGATAATTGTCTCAAGGGCATTTTTATAGTTATACATTTGTATGAGGATGCTTTAGGGTTGAGTGGTAGAGGAACTTATATGTGGCAGGTACTTAAGCCATCCTAAGTTCCTTAAGTTTTCTTTTGGTAATAATTATTAGAATAGCACAAATGTGATGCCTTTTGAGGCTTCATATAAGAAGCCCTATGCTTTGGGTTTTAATCATTGGAGCAATTTATGCTCACCCTAAGTGAGGAAAGTTATAGAGCTCCACAATATATTGGAGCTGTATAATAACTGGGGATTTTAGTTTTCATTTTGGTCTTGGAGAACATGGGGCTTTATGAGTGGCAATATATATACTTTGGTTTTCGATGAATGCCAGGGAATGTCACTTCTCATTGATTATCGTGGCATCTTTCGAGGCTTATGGTGAATTTTTGAATTTGGGGGACCGAATTCTCTTAAGAGGGTGGAATGTAATACCCACCAATTTTGGGATCACATAATTGGCAGTATTACGATTGTCATAATGAAAATTTCCATTTATTTTGATGGAATTATTTGGTTATTTTTAATTTCTATATTTAATTTATTCTTTTTGGAACATTAATTATGGAAATAGATAAAAATAATTAGACTGGGTATTTTTAACAGTTGAGGAAAGATGTGAAGAAGAGGAAATTTTGTGAAGATAGAGTTGAAAGACAAGGAACAGAGAGAAAGCAATCATGAGGTATAAAGGGAGCTGAGTATCTATGAGATCCAAAGAGGGACTAAAGTAAAATAAGAAACTAGGTGGCACTTAGAATATAGAAAATACTTAAATTGGAGAAACTATGAATTTGCCACTATCAAGGTTAACCGAGAGTTACCTAGGGACAAAGTAATAATTTCACCATAAGCAGATATATATAAACGGTTCCACCTCTTTTTCCTCGTTCCTTAATTCTCTCTCTCTCTCTCTCTCTCTCACACACACGCACACGCACACGCACACGCGCACACACACACACACACACACACACACTTTCTCTTTCTCTTTCTCTCTTCCTTCTTTCTACCTCACCCTCTCTACTCCAAATCCTCCAACGGCTTCGGAGAACCTTTCTCCAGTGGTGGGGCTAGTCATCGGTGGCTTAGTAATGTAAGGAAAGTAGGGAATCGAGGTAGGGATTCTGATTTCTTAAACTTTTCACTATTTTATAGTTTTAAAGGTAGTTGAGATAAAACTAAGATTCTGGCTTAATTTCTCAGTTAAAATTGGGGATTTTGGTGTCTAATTACTCCTTAGACATCAAGGATGAGATTCCATGGAAGAAATCATAGAAAATGGTGAAGATCCGGCCAATTCTGACCCAAAACTGAGCCTAAAACACAAGTTCTGAGTTGTGGCGCCTCAAGCACCACGTGTGGAACCCCAGGCACCACCCTTGAGTGGAAAAGAGAGGTCTTGGCACCCCAGGTGCCAAGCATAAAAATTTGGGCAAAAAGTTAGACGTATGGTGCCTCAAGTGGCCATCCGAACAGCTTCCTTAGTCTATTTTCAAATGGCCATAACTCATTTCATCTAGACTCCGGTTTTAGCAAACTTTATATTGTTGCCAAGCTCTTTGAGTTAAGATTTTTTTTAAAAACTCCTTATTGGTTAAGAGTTATGACCAAAAGAATGACCAAAGGTCGGGGTTAGTGGTAAGGATTTTCCTTGTTTTATTTAGTTATTGATTTGGGTTGATTCCAGGTGACTTAGGAACTACTTTGGCTTTGTCTCCTGGGTCTTTTTGTGTGGTAAACCTTATCAGCATTGAGGTAAGTAGATGACCTTGCTATTTAAGTTTTATTAAATTATTTGGCCAAGTCAATATAAATCTCATTAACACCATAGTTAGAAATTCACCAATGAAATTTCTTACTTAGTGGTAATAACTTTACCAAGGAATTTCATTGAATAATTGTGAAAATTATTTTGTGGGATTGGGGTTGTATGCTTAATTGTTTTTCTAAAGTGGTGAATTGATGTGGTATGTGCTGTGAGACGTTTATGTGGAAAATGCATTCCATATCATCAATTACATATTCATACTATGAGAAGTGGAAACATGTGGAAAGCAGAGGGTTAGTCATCTGCACGATGTGAAAAGTATACTCATTATGTAAGTTGGTTTTGTAGTTTCAATGGGTATACATGGACAAGAGTGGGACATGCATCGTACATAATGTGTGGGAAGTATACTCATTGTGTAAGTTGGTTATGTAGATTTAATGGGTATACATGGAAGAGAGTGGGAAATGCATCATACATAATACATTGCATAATGCATTTTGAAGTAGATGTTTACTTATGCTTTTTATGTATTTGAGAATTGCTTTATGGATTGGTTTGTGATATTGTAGACTCGCATTAAAACACGAGTATTGGTTGCGTGGTAAGGTAGGTCATATATATTATATTTCATACTAATATGTACTAGTGGTGTTTATTTTAATTATGGTGTGAGGCTGGTATTTACACTTGTGCTATGTTTTACTATGGAGTCACCTGTTCACTGAGTTTTTGATAAACTCACACTCTCTTTTGCTATTTTCAGACTTAGTAGCTGAAGAGGATGGGGAAACCACTGGGGGTTAGTAGCTTGGAGACATAATCCATTTAGTCGAAAGGTTCTAAATGAACCAATAGAAATAATCTGTAATCCTATAGGCTACCTAGGTCCTGCGGTGTTTTAGAGATTTTATTTATTTGGTTGTAATTTGCTTTGTAAATTATAAAATTTATAATTTGCATAGTTATGGATAATAAGATAGTTCAAGAAAATTATGAGCTACCACTGAAGTACACCCTAATATATATATATATATATGCCCATTTTCCAAGGCATTACATATCAATGCTACAATTCTTACACATTTGTCATTATCAAAACCTATAGCATAATTCCTTAGGGCTAACACAAGCTTTTGTCTAAAAAACTCAAATATGTTGACTGGTAAAGGTTTGGTGAGTACATCATCTAATTGTTCTTCAATTTTGCAATAAACAATAGTTACATCACCATTTTTTTTTTGTATTTCCCTTAGGAGGAAGAGCTTGATATTGAGGTGCTTAGTTTTCCCATCAAATACAAGATTGTGAGAGATAGCTATTGCAGCTTGGTTGCCCACAAACACTTCAATGCCTGGTGTTTCCTCTATATGTAGATCAAACAAAATTTTCTTCAGCCATAATACTTATTGTATTGTTGTTATAGCTGCTATAAACTCTGCTTCTACAACAAATTAAGCCACAATATCTTGTTTTTTGAAAACCATGAGAAAATTCCTAAACTAAGACTAAAATAGTACCTAGAAGTACTTTTCATATCATCCAAGAAATGGCCCCAATCACTGTCAAAGTACCTAAACAGCTTCATATTTTGATTCTTTTGAAAGTTCACTCTATAGTTGATGGTTCCTTTGATGTACTTGACAACTCTCTTTGCTACCTTTAGATGCACTTCACTAGGACAATGCATGAACCTTGATAGTACATTTGCAACATACAGTATATCAGGTCTTGTTGTTGTGAGATACATTAAGCACTCAATAATTCTTCTAAAATATGTTTCTTCTATTTTTTTAGCTCCATCATCTTTATTTAGTTTCTCTTTTTTGTTCATGAGAGTATCCATCTCTTTTCAATCCTCCATTTTGAATTTTTTCAGAATCTCATTTGTATACTTCTTCTGACAAATGAAAACCTCATCTTTTCCTTTTATAATCCCTATTCCAAGAAAATATGTCATATGACCAAGATTATTCATTTCAAAAGCCTGTATCATATCTAGCTAGAACTCATCAATAGTCTTTGCATTGCTCTCCTGTAATTAAAAGGTCATCCATATAAAGAGAAACAACGAGAAGCTCATCATTGTTATGTTTAACATATAGTGTGGATTTTGAGAGACTCCTTTTAAAGCCTAAACCAAGCAAATAATCATCTATTCGACTATACCAAGTTCTTGGGACCTGATTTAGGCCATAACGAGCTTTGCTAGTCTATAGAATTCGTCTTCTATGCCTTCCACAACAAAGCCTTTAGGTTGCTTGACATAAATTTCTTCTTCAAGAATTCCATTAAGGAATGCTAATTTTGCATCCATCTGATGCACTTTCTAGCCAAGTTGTGCAAAAATAGCAAGAAGTAACCTGATTGTATCAAGCCTAGCAACAGGTGCAAATGTGTCAAAATAACCATCACTAAAAATTTGTGCATACCCTTTAACAACAAGCTTTGCTTTATTCTTGTTAATTGAACCACCAACAATTAGCTTGGTTCTAAACACCCATTTTACCTAATTACCTTTCTACCTTGAGGTTTATCAGTGAGCTCCCAAGTTTTGTTCTTCTAGATCATAAACAACTCCTCCTTCATTGTATTCTTCCATTTGGGGTCTTTGAGAGTTTCTTCATAGTTAGCAGGTTCATATATTGTAACATTGCATCTCTGATATATATTAGAGATCAATCAAGTCCCTCTAAGTGGTGGATCATGCTCCATTCTATCTAACCATGAACATGTTCTAAGCATGGAAATCTTTGAATCTTCCCAATCCACTCTTCATTTTCCATGAGGTGAATGTTTCTACTGATGATTATAGTCTCAGTTTTTCATTGGAAGACTTTACATGTCTTTGAAACCATATTATATCCAACGAAAATGCTTGGGGCAGCCTTTTGGTCTAGTTTATCTCATTTAACTTATGGGACATAGGTAAAACAAAGACAACCAAACACTTTAAGAAAATTAATTTGAGGTTTATACCATACCATGCTTCAAATGGAGTTTTATTCTTCACTGCCTTTATGGGAAGCCTATTTTATAGAAACACTTACGTGTTTGTTGCTTCAACCCTAAATTTCTTTGGAAAATTCTTTTTGTACAGCATGTATCTAGCCATCTCCATAATAAATATATTTTTCTTTCACTAACTCTATTTTGTTCTGGAGTATAAGGAGCTGTAAGTTATCAATCCCTTCTTCTTCACAAAATAGATTGAACTGTTCATATGTATATTCTTTGCTATTATCATATCTTAAAATTTGAATTTGATAGCCACTTTTATTTTTTACTTTTGCTTTAAACTTTTAGAAAGTACTCCTAACCTCCTATTTGAACTTTAGAAAATAAATCTAGCACATATGGGTTAAGTCATCTACTAAGATAATTTAGTAATGAGTACCTTTAAGTGAAGAAGGCCTCTAGGGCCCTCCAACATCAGAGTAAGTCAACTGTAACTTCTTTTTAGCTCTCCATAGGGTGGATGGAAATGAAATTTTGCTTTGCTTCCCATATTGATAAGCACGACAATCTGTGGAAGTCACTTCAAAGTTAGGTAAGTCCCTTGCCATCTCATTTTTTTTTTCATTTTGAGAATTCCTTGGTAATGATAGTCCCAAATCTCTTATGCCATAACTTAGCAACATTTTCTTTTGCTAAAAAAACTACTTGCTCCTCCTGAATTAGATCTAATGAGAAACTTTTGCCTCTCATTTTTACTTTAAACATATCTTGACCTATAGCATCATTGATCAAGAAGTAATTATCTTGGAAAAACACCTTAAAGCATTTTTCAAGAAGTTGACCAGCACTTAATAGATTTTGATCAAGGTTAGGAACATATAACACATCAGAAACAATTTTAGTACCTGAATGTGTTGCAATGGCAATGGTTCTTATTCCAAGTACTGGAATATAAACATTGTGACCTATCTCAGCCTTCGAAATTTTAGAGGGTTTCAGTTCCTTGAAGAGTTCCTTGTCACCCATCATGTGATTGGTGCATTTTTTATTAATCAACCAAGACTCATCTGAAATATTGCTGGACAAACAGGTTGCAACAAAGAGTTGTTCTTCTTCCTATTCATTTGCTATCTGTGCTTCTTCTTCTTGCTGCTGGTGTTGATTCTTGCAAATGAACACTTCATGCTTGAGTTGATTGCACTTGGTACACTTAGCATCAGGCCTTTTCCAGCACTTGAACGGTGGATGGCCTAACTTGTTGCAATGCTTACGAGGCAAGTACTTTCCCTTGGAGTATCCTACTTTGCTCTTATCATTGTTAGATATAGAACCTTTGTTTGCTTGTTGGTTCCTTTTATCTTTGTCTTTTCCACCATCTTTATGTTTGGCTAGCAAAGCTTCCTTAACAAAGCCTTATTCTCTCATAGTCCTTCATTGTTCTTGTGCCTATAGAGAATTCAACAACTCTACCAAGGTGATCTTAGACAGATCCTTAGTGTTTTCCAAAGTGGTTATGTGATGTGAATTTTCTAGTAAGTGTACTGGGTCTCACACAAGTAGTAAAGTAGTGAGAAAAGTATCGTATCCACAGGGATTGACTATTGTCAATTACAAATTTCCCTAATAATAATTCTAATTGATCAAAATATAGATTGGGTTGAAGGAAACTCTAAATAAGTTTTAAATAGAAATTTGGAAAACAAAGAACCAAAACAAGGGTTGAAATTCAACAATGGATGGGAGGGAACAAGGGATTGATTTTATTTGTTTATTAGTCTGGTTAATTCATAAACAAATTAACCTTTGAATTACCGAAATATGATTCCTCTTAATTTCAAATTCTTTTATTGTTAGCTAATTTTTCAAAGTTGATTAAATCCAATTCCTTGGAATTCAATCCGACCTAAGTCAAATAATTGTCAAATTCCTTAATACAGTTATTTGATTAGGTGATTAAGCTCAAGAAATTCACAAAATTCACATAAACAAAGTTATCTATCTCTAAGTTAACCCGGTTTATGGTAATAATTACAAGAGCGACTTTATATTGAATTATCCTTAGTATTAATATAAATCCAAAATTTCATAAAATGGCGATCAATCATTCAAGAGGCAATTTAAACAGTAAAAACTACTCCAACAATCAAATTTGTATTAAAAAAATTCATACAATAAGTAAAACCTCATTTGAAACAAGCTACATCAATCCCTAGCTCTAAGAGTTTAGAGATTCATGATTCTAAAGGAGAAAATAGCAAAAATCGAGATCATAGTGAAAGGTCAGAAGAAAAACTAAGAGAATCAGAGGTCTTGATCGTTCCCAATCGAGTTTTTCTAACTCTCCTGTCTCCCAGCCGTCCTTGCCTCCATATTTGAGATTTTTCTCCGAGTCCTTAAGTCAGCAACAAAATAGGGCTTTTAAAGGCTTCCAAAACATGCAGTAGCACTAACATTATCGCTGAGTATTGCAAGACCATCGCTCAACTATGAACTCACTGGTAGGAATACAAAAATCGGAGGACGTCATCACTGAGCGATGCGTCATTTATGAAAAACCTGCTTCTGCCACAGCATCGCTGAGCATTGTAAGGCCAGTGCTCAGCAATGTGTCTCCAAAACTTCAACTCCGAGCCTCCATTTCTCCTAACTGCTTTATCCTACAGAAACCGTCAAAAAAAGATCAGAAAATCATGCAAAACCAGCTCAACACAAGGACAAACTACACAATTAACAAAACTCTGAAAAAGCTAGAAACATGATCAAATAAACAACAAATCAAGTAGATTTAACTCAAGAACTAGCTAAAAATAAAAACTTTAGAACCATAATAATTGTATGAAATAGAATTATCATTATGGTAGCCTCAAATCTTTCAGGTACAATAACCAGAATTTTTTCAACAATACGAGAATCATTAAACTTAGAACCAAGCAATATTACTCTGTTTGCTATGTTCAAAAGCCTTTTAGAGTACTCCTTGATGGTTTATGACTTTCATCCTTTGCAATTCGAAGTCCCTAATAAGATTCAGCACTTGCATGCCTTTGATCCGATCATCTATTTGAAATAATCCCATTTGGCTTTGGCTGACTTTAAGAGACATAATTCGAATGAAGACTATTGATGAAACTGCTGTAAATAGACTTGCCTTTGCCTTAGATTTTTTTTTTTTTGTCCTTGTGGTTCTTGATTTGAGTCACTGTTAGATTATTAGGTAGAGGAGGAACTTCATAGTCTTCTTCAACTGCCTCCAGTAGATCTAAAGCTTCTAGGTAAGGTAAGCTTCCATCCATACAGCCCAAATATTGTAATTTTCACCGTCAAAAATTGGTGGGTCCATTGCTAAGAAATTTGAGTCTCCTTTTGTGCTTCTCATTTTGGTGTTGAAGCGACGGTGTTTGGTAGCTCACAACTCACTCAAGAAATACTCAGATTTTCACTCACGGATCGCTCAAGAATAGGGCTCTGATAATATTTGTAATTTTTGAAATAATAGAAAATAGCACAGACAGAGATGTGGCAGTAGAACTCTTGTGTGTTTTGTTGACTGGATGAGCACTATATTTGTAGTAGTGGAAGTAACAGTAAAAGCAATAAGGACAATGCATATCGTGATCTTAGAAAATCTCAAATTTGACTAATTAAAACCTAAGAAATAGGGATAGCTGACTCTAGCTAGGAAAATAAAATAAAAAACAAAAACCAGTAAAAACGTGTGCTGTCTGAAAAATCGATTCAAGAGCAATTATTGGGGTAAATATAAACATAATCACCAAATCTCAAATTAAATTAAGAAACCATTTAATGGTATTTTGGCACAATCATTTGATGAGCCATGGGAGTGCAAATCCTTCAAATCACCCAAATGTAAATCGCTATTCCATCAAGCTTTTTATTTTTTTTGAATGATGGGGGAGAAACAGAAGAAAGAGTTAGTACATATACCAACCTACGCTCTGAACATGCTTAATAAGAGGAACATTTTCAAACACGAGGGTTTTATCTATGTAGATATATGAGACGATGGTTGTCCTTGTGAGGATTCTAATGTCCTCTATGATGCACTACAGCCCTTTACTTCGTTGCTCTTTCCTCTGAGCATGCTGAGAAAGGACTTGTTGGGGATTCCTATGAGGACCTTATCTCCTATGAAGTCAACCAGAAACTCCAATGCTACTCTTAAACAAAGGAGGAAGGCTCTCCTGGTTCCTTCTCTGGTCATTGAAATATAGACAACAATAGAATATTAATGGAATTGATGTATACTCCCACAATCTATGATCCTTTAGCGTTACCCCGTTTTCAGGCCAAGTGAATATGAGTAGCTAGACCTTGAATCTAAGTTGTTCTTTCTCTTGGTCTTGTTGTGTTGCAACTACACCCAAGGTCCACATTTGAGCTAGCTTTCTATATCTCATTAAGAACCATGAAGACATTTGAGCTAGTGGAGTCAAAGAGGTCTCTCTTTTTGTGATTATAAATAGCCCTACTAGTGATTAGACCATCACTAGGGAGTTGAGAAGAGCCCTGAGGTGGATCAAATGGAACTTTGCAAGAAGTAGCCAGATCTATCAGATTATAAATCCATGCAGTTATTGACTGAGGGTAATAGCTTCTGTTCTAATAGCGTACTTAGAAGCAAACCAAACTGCCTTAATGAAGGGGCAGGTGAGAAAAAGGTGGTTGTCCTCCTCAAAATTCCTATTACAAAGAGAGTAGAGGCCTTGAGTGTTGATGTCTTTTCTTTTGAGGACATCTCCAATGGGAAGGGAATTTTGTATAAACTTCCAAGCAAAAACTCGTATTCTCCTTGGAATTTTTAACTTCCAGAGATAACTCCAATTGAGATGGGGAATTTGCATAGGATCATCTGATATTGAGACTGTAGCCATCTTTTACTGAATAATACCTATAATGCCTACTTTTTCAAGTCAATTTATCCTTACCTCCATGCCTTGAAAGTGGCTAGTTGGCAATTATTCTAATTTGATGATTTCATTTATTTTGTCCTTAAACTGATTTTTAAATAAAATTTTGATCTTAGCAACATTAGTTACGTTTGAGAACAAAACTGAAATCAATTAAAAAAATATAAAATACTATTTACAAAAAAAATTATAAGATAAAATTAAAACTTTAATCGAAGTTTAAAAGCGAAAATAATAATTTTGCTTTACATGAAAATCTTGAAGCAGAGGAGGAAGGCTTGCCCATTTTATTCTTGGGCCAAAACTTGTACCTCTAATTGGCTCTCAATTGCCGTCTTTTCATTTATTTATAGTTTATTCATTTTGGAGATAAGCCAATTAAAGTGATAGTCAAATTAAGAAAAAAGTCCATAACTCACGTATTGGCGGACCAAATTTGAGTAGATTTCCAAACTTCTAAATTACAAAATCCTGGGTTTCCTGGTTCTACCAAAGCCACTCAACTAGATCTCTTCAAACTTTTCCCTTCCATTTTTTTTAATAGCAATGGATTGTTGAATTCTATCTTATGATTTCAATCTTTAAAGTTGAAACAGAAACTAATTAGGTGAACAGAGCAGTATCTTCCAATAAGTATGCCCGTAGTCTTGTCAGAATGAAGGACCCATTCACATGATTTGAAAATTCAGGTAGTTGAGTATAAAGATACTTTGCCTGCGTTTTAATTGTATGTTTTTATTAGATATATCAAAATCAAATTAAACCAAGTTGAATTAAACTAAATTAAACCGATTAAAAACAAATAAACAAAAATAAAAGAGGCTTAAATTAATTTTTAAAATATAAATTTAATTAATTTAATTTAATTAAAATCGGACGGAATTAAATTAAATTTATATAAAAAAATATTATATATATAATTATATATAATATTATATTTACCAAATCTCTCTTAAATAATTTTTGCTAATTATTTTATTATTTTATAAATTTTGTCTTTAAAATTTAAATCTGTCTTAGTTATATTTTTGTGGACAGTAAAAAAAATTTGTAATATCAAAAATAAGATTTCACCAATTTTTATTTTAACATTTAATATATTAATTTTAAAAGCAAGTGTGTATTTACTTACAATATTATGATATTGTCTAAAAAAAAAGTAAACAAAACTATTTAAAATCAAACCAAAGCATCAAATAAAAATCAAACCAAATCGATCAAAAATTAAAATCAAATAGACCTCCAATTTTGTAAAATCAATAAACTCAATTTAATTTAGTTTAAACTCAAAACTGAACCGAACTAAGATTTATCAACACCCATAGTTTCTACGGATACAATATTGTATTAAGGTCCCTTCTCAGTTCTCAAAGTAAGGATTCAGATAAAATTGGATGTTCCAAGTACAACTGCAAACACACAAGTTCGCTACTCATTGACTTGATAGGGGTTTTTAGTGGGGGTTGTTGCCACTGATTTGTGTCGGTTGGGATCCATAATTCTGTATTGTCGCTTGTACCAGCCTCTGGAAGGGATCTAGAGTATGCAGTTATCTCCCACTCGCAATCTGTCACTCAGGAAAAAGAAAGAATTTAGACTGTTCCAGTCACCAAAAATTCAGCACATAGGTCACATACAGAAAAGATCAAAGCACTAAACCACTTACATATATCATCCATATGAACTGAAAAGACACCGGATGGTGGTAGAATTTATAAGGGGGCGTTTGCTTCACATACCTTCCAGGAAAGCGGAAAGGAATTCCATGCGACAATATTTCTTCCGGCGTTTGCTTCATCTTCTGACCTGGTGACTTTCCTTTCCCGGTTGTACTGTTTTCCGTCATCAATAGTATGAATTTTTCTTCCTTATCACCAATGGAATACCGCCTCTTCCGGATGGAAAACACGCTACATTTACATCACTATCCTTGAGAATAGAGAGAAATTCCAGCCGTATCCCCGTCTTGACCATCCGCCTCCGCCAAATCAACTTGTTCCTTCTCCTATACTCGAGCCACAAAAGCACCACATGAACCAAAAACTGCACTGCATAGTTGCTGATCCAAAGCCAAATCAGCGTGTTGGGCTTCTTATCGAGCGTACAAATTAGCATCGCCGTCAAGCGCCACCACCAGCTTCGAGTAGCCCCAATAGGCCCAACGCTCCTCCAGTTCGTGAGCCGCTGTCTCCTGAGCCAGCGTGAAAGGCACACGAAATTCCCAAAAGAAGCACAAGTGTTGGGGTCAGGAGGCATCAAAGGTTCCCTGTCGAGAACGAAGGAATGGTGCACAGGACTCCACCACGTCCCTAGGTGAATTTTCCGATGACATGGTTAGAGGGGGAAAAAGCTATGCATAATTGAAATTGAAAAAAATCGAAGAAGAATAAGTTGCAGTAATAGCAGTGTTATAGAGGCAGTAGCAAAAATGAATTATTCAGAAATAAATTTAATAAATGAGGGGTAATTTAATAAAATTATCGCTCAAAAGTATTTTATTTTTATTTAAAAAATATATAACAAATAATAATATTTTTTTTTTTTTAACTCAAACTAAATAATTTTTTTTTTATTTTCCTTATCTCTTCTCCATTTCTCTTTTTCTTTTCATTCTTTTTTTTTTTTCATTCTTAGGTAAACAAAACAGGCCGTAAGTGTGCACAAGAGAGAGAGAGAGGGTTGGGGGGAGGGGGCGAGGGGGGAGAAAGATCGTGATAGATTGGCAGTTCAATAGTCAAAAGGAAAAAGTATGGATTGCATGACTGAACTCGCATTTACCATGGGGAAGATTCTTAGTAAGAGATTCTGAGACTAAAAGCTTCATCAGTAAAGATCTTGGAGAGAGCTCCAGGTCAGCCTCTTCCACCTTTGAGCCATAAGATTGGTTCAATGCAAGCTTAAATACAAATTTCTCCAGTGGAACATTGTCAGCTCTTAAGAATATAACTGCTACTCTTTCTACCATTCCCTAGTAAAACATAAGTACGAGGAAGTGTCAGACATGAGTGCTTCTATATGAAAAAGTGGACCTTGAACCTCCTTTTGAGTTAATACTCATCTACAGTCTGCAAATATATTAGCCTACATCACAAGTGTCCATGAAAAGGGTTGTATATCTTTTAAGTAGTCTTACAGAATATGAAATACAAATAACTCTATTATCGCCAAAAAATTTTAGTTAGTATAATGTTCATTGGGCAGGTAAGATTCTGATGACCGATGACATAAAGAAATATGAGAAATCCAGAATACCACAAGCTCATTGCCTACATAAAATACAAGTGGGATGCAAAGTTTCCAACGAATTAAATTAGGTGAGTGAAACCTAGTAAATAGCTACGTTCAAACATACAGTTCTACATTACGTTGTGATAACTTCGGTGGCAAAAACAAAGGAAATGCCTTGATTGAATACACTCTTCGCATTTCGCAAGTTCAACATCCATGTATAACAACTTTCAGGTTGCTTTATAATAAGTTTAATATTCTATCTATTTTAATCTAGTTAACAAGAATGCAATCAAGTCAAACCAAGAAAGAACAAATCTACCAATGGAGTTTTCATTATAAAGAAACAGCATAAAATATCATTAAACACTACTTTATGACCAAGTAACAGGTACAAAAAATGCTCTTCAGCAATTTCAATTCTACCTGAAATTTAAGCAACCTCTATTTAATTACACACTAGCAATTGCTAAAAATTTATATGCGTTGCACTGCTTACACTCGATTGCAAAAACATTACCAAGTAAGACCAACCTGTTGTAAAAAGATAAGAAGTTCTGAAACAGCTGTGAGTATATAATATTTGAGCTCAGGATGGCGAGCCCTTTGAACCACCACATTCATATACCGTGTCCTCTCAAAAGCACCTTTTTCCACACCCAAAACCAGCAAGGAAAATGTTAAACAATTAACAGGAAATGTGTCACCGAAATCCATGCTTCTTTTTTTTTTTTTTTTCCTCTCAACCAAATTTAAAAATTAAAAAAAAAATAGCTAAAAGCAATTAGTGGATATGCAAGAGCTAACAGGAATGGTAAACCCCCTTGAGAAAAACAACAGCAGTAATTGCCACTCCCAAAAATTCAATCAAAACTAGAGCTGTTTGGCCTGCAACTTTTGAGAGAATAGTTAGAACTGTGAAAAAGTAAATTTTAATTTTTTTTAAAAAAAAGTTATGGGTTAATTTCAAACCTTGAGGAGACTGATTCTCTTTGTGATCCACCATCTACACTCAAATTCTAGGATTTCAATTCATTTCTCCATTTCTCTATTGGGTCTCATATCTAAGGTAGGAATGGCAATGGCATTTGACGGAATGGAATTTTGTGGTTCAAAATACTATTTAATAAACCATGAAAATGAATGAGAAAATTACTTCATTCTATTATTCGGTTGAAATATCAAATAATTCAGGGTAGATATGAAAAGAAATTATGAGCAAATGATCACAATACCCATATATAGATGGGAAAAAAAAATCAAATAATAATTTTTCTCCTAATAAAATAATTAAAAAATGCTTTGTGTCTAGATACAAAGGAGATAACATACAAAAAAATAAATAAATAATATTCCTAGGTATAAGGGGCATAACATAAATTTTGCTATTTCAACATAGACATGATTATGACAAAAATTTCATAATATTACACAATTGACATATCGTTGTAACTTTCTAAATTTCAAATAATGATAAAAGAACTTTTCATTCCCAGAAGGCCAGAATGAGAAGATATTCCATTAGATGATCTAAGGAATCCGCATTCCGTCATAATGAGGGAACGGGCATTTTAAGGTCCCATTTTGCTTCGTGTTTGAAAATAAAAGAAATACAGGGATGGAATGACTTTTGATGAAATAGAATCTTGTCATCTAAAATCCTGTTTCGCAAGGCATGGAAAGAAATGGGAAAGAAAACTACTACATTCTATTTTTGGTTGGAATAATCCATATAGTCATGGAAATGAATTCTAGGCAAGTGACAAACATTACTCATGGATAAAAAATAATTAAATATAATTTTCTCCCAATAACATGAATAAAAAAATAGCCGATTCCTAAAGAAAAGGTCAATTTAATCTCAAATTCACACAACAATTTTCCAAAAGTAAAGCTGCATAATGATCTCTACTTTTGGAAACAATGCTTAAACCCAAGTTTAGGTCTTAAAATTCAGGAAGCGGAAGAGGGGAACGCCTCTCGGCCTCGTTTGTTACCCAAACTTTCAAGTCAAAATGCATTATCCAACATCTCAAGGAAATGGAGTATACTTAAAATTTTCCACAGAATCATAGCTTAACAAACTTAAATCCTAATATTCACACAGAACTGATTGAGAACAGAGCATCTTCAAAAGGAAGAGAACTCCAAATCATATATTACGCAAGGCACCGGCATCAACCAATTTTAAGATAAAATTTTGGCCAAAGCATCGAGGGAGGAACCATCTGAATTGTAAGCAAAAGCAAATTCTTTAATCAGACAAAAATAGGAGCAAAGGTATTAGATTCCAAATTTTAGAAACAAGTACTAGATTCCCAATTTTAGAAACAAGTATTTTAATTGCAATTCAATCAGGCCTAAACAGAGCATTTTCATGAACTCAAACCTATTTCAGCAATAAAATTCATGGCATTGATAATTAAGAATGTAGAAAAGATCAAGCTATTTACCTATTCCTTTCTCTCTCTGGAATTCTCACCAGATGCATCTCCAAAACCGCGCTGCTCAAGACCTCTTCGTTCTCTTTCAGCTTTCTGCTCCCTACGGAATCATCCCAAAATGGTGCGCCTCCAGTCCTCTCGTATCCTTTTTTGGCACACACGGAGAAGAAAACCTTCCCTCGCGCGTCTTCCTCGTCAAAATTTTCTGCTTTCTGTTTTCTTGAAGTTCTGCTCAGCTCTCCCAATCGTCTCACTTTCTCTTTTCCTCACTGGCTTTAACGCCTCTGCTCTCTCTAAAACAAACCTCTTCCGGTGACGTTCTCTTCTGTTTTTCGATTCTTTTCTTTCACCACCTGCCGTAGAAGACCTGCTGCTTCTCTCCAAGATGTTCTGCTTCTTCCCCGTCGGAGACGTGACGCTTCTCTCTGAATGGCCGTTCGGAAAGCTTCTCCAACACTCTTCCCCTGCAGTGCTCTGCTGCTGTCTACAGTTCGGTGCTGTAGTGCATGCGTTTTTGCGTCTTTATCCCCTAAACGCAGAGTTGTTCTGCGTTCCACATGGCTCATAATTTTTGAATTTTGAACAAGAATTACCTAAGAACTCTTAATTTATCATTATTGTTTCTCATCTTTCTAAAAACTAAAACTAAATTAATAACCAATTATCTTTATTATCATATTAATTATTTTTTTATTTTTTAATTACTCATTTATCTTTTTATAATTTTTCTATTTTTAAATTTAACATTTTAAACCACAAAATGCTCAAAAAATACGATGTTCACATCAAATTATATATACTTGAATTAATTAATGGTATTTCAGTAAAAACAATTGTGAAATTAAGTTACCAAAAATTGAAAATTGGATTATGACAAATCTCTTCAAACAGAAAATATAAATTGGATTAAAGTATAATAATTTCATTTTTTTTTCATTACAAGACTCATACTACCCCTAATTTACAAACTCAAGTCTCATACCACTTGAGCTACAAGCTCGGTAATAATAAAGTTTATAGTTATAGAAGAGGGAACTCTATTTTCCAAGTAAAGAGCAAAATATTAACATTGATTGGTTTAAATGACTTGATATTTATATTTTCTAAAAAAATATCATGTTTCAGTCTTATAAATGAAAAAAAATTAACACTGAAAGAATTTTATACTTCTATAATTCGACCCAATTAAAACAATATTAGTTGAAATGTAATAAAATTTTCAACATTATTGGTTCAAACCATAATTTTCATAACTCGACCGGATCAAACGGTTCGACCGATTGGACTGGAAACCAGTCTTATGTTCGGTCTGATTGATTCTTAAAAATCGGACAGTCTTTGAATCGGTCAAAAATTGATTGAACTGGCTTTGAACAGGTCGAACTAGTCAAATCGGCTGGTTCAATAGTCTGACCGGTTCTTGATTTTTTTTTTGTCACTTTGGTCACTTTGCTTTTTTTATTTTATAATTAGGTGTTGAAGAAATTGAAGATCAACCAATTATAGAGTCAATTGATGAAGTAATGACTGATAAGTGATAATTTTTTTGTTAGTTGGTTTATTTTTGTTGTTACTTATAAACATTTATTTTAATATGTTATCTTATCAAAACACCTTTCGTGTAATTGAATATTAAATATTGTTTTTAATTAATTCTGTGTTTTCATATATATAAATTGTGATATGTTGATATGTAATTATATAGTTATTTCATTATTTTTATGTATATTTTTTATTTTTTTAATTACTACCAGTTCGACCGTGGTCCGATCATTGACCCTTGAACCAGTACTCTCTCCAGTTCAATGACCAGTTTGGTTATCTAAATCTTGATTCAAACTATGTGTATTTGAAAATTAGATCTTCTAACATTGAATTTTTTTAACATTCGTAACATTACATTTTGACTGTTGAATCATGCATGATAGATAGCATCCCGCGTGTCTATGTCACCCTACAAAATATAATGCATAATATGTCATCTATCCTTCGTGATCTAACAACCAATATATAACGTCACCAATATTAAAGAAATTTAATGTTAGACGGTCTAATTCTGCATGGTTGTGTGTAATGTGGGTAATGGATGAGAAGACGAGATAATGATGATGAAGAAAGTGTGAAAACAACCCATTAGTCCAGTGGTGTTATGGTGAAAGAACACGAGGGCTTCTGTTGAAGGGTATTTTCTCTAAATTTGATTTTAAATCTCAAAATTTTCTAAGAATTCTAAAATACTCTATTTTTTAAATTTGATTTTTAATTGTTGAACCCGAAATGTTTTTTATATTTTTAAAATAGTTGTTTCCTTCAAATTTGATTTAAATTTCAAATATTTTGAGATTTTCAAAATATTATTTTTTATTTGATTTAAAACCGCAAAACTAGGATTTCTAAAATAGTCTTTTCTTTTAGGATTTTTCAAACATCAAAATTTTTTAGAGTCAACATAACTTGTTAACAGGTTTGATTTTTGGATTTCAACGAGCCCAAAATTTTAGAAGTTGCAAAATCCCTTTTCACAGTTTATTTTTTAATTTTAACTTCAAACTTCCAACATTTTGAAAACTTCAAAGAGGTCCTTTTCCCAAAATGTTTTTTAAATTTAACCATTTATGGCTTCTGAAACATTTCAAAAATAATCTTTTTTTTTCTAAATTATCCGTCAATGTTAGTCCCGAAAGTTTTAAAAATGTCCAAAAACGACCCTTGTATCATTGCTTCTGTTCAACCCTGAACCCAACTTTTTTAAATTTTCTAACAGTATCTACAAATTTTATAGATGGACATTTTCTTTCACGAACAAATTTCTTAAAAAAATATTATTCTATGGAAATAAACCATAACATTACAAATAGAGGAATGAAAGTATCAATTCCATTAGTGAAACAACATAAACATAAACCATGGAAGAAGTGAAAAAATTAGATATACAATACCTAGATTGGGCTCTTTGAAATCAAAAGATCCTCATAAATAGATCATGTTATTAACAATAAGAAGTCATACCAAAGAATAACTTGATGGGCATTATTTATGTCTTAGAAGCTACAACCTATTTAATTGCTTACACCTCAGAAATGAATGAAAGAAAGGGCAAAGTGCTCATGAAACCACTAAATTGTTAAGAGACATGTTGAGAAACTAACCTGGATTTTCTACAATTGGTATTAAAATAGGACTCTTCGGTTGCAAAATCATGACCGTTAATTTTACATTGGACAACTACAATTGAAAGAAGAGAAAAAAAGAAAAGGAAAACACATCTTTCTTCAATTGTGGCCATCCAATCTAAAATTAATGACAATAATTTTATGACAAAAGGCCCAAACATAATAAAAACCAAAAACATGTCCCATCTCGCCTCTTGCCTACGGTGTCTAGGATCATCATTCACCAACTGCAAACAATTAAGACTCAGAAAAGAGTATAGGTTATCTATGATTGGTACAAGTACACGGCCCACAAAGCGGTTGAAAATTTTGCGAGCTAGCTAAAAACATCACAATTATAATCATGACTAAATATATTTTTTATCAACGTTAAAAGCGCACAAGAAGACAATTCAAATCTTTGGTACTTAAACAAGTCTCTTCGAGAAATGGTGTTCATCTCTTTTAGATATGATGGCTTAAAAAAAGAAAAAGAAGGCAAACATACTTTCCTTTAATTGTGATTGTTGGATTCAAAAAGGAATGCCTCAGTTTCATTAATAAAAGTCTTTTGGCACTAACTACAAATAATCCAGACTCGAGAAATAAACTGTTTTCAAAGAGGCTTATGCATGGGGAGATGAAGAAAGTGATTGGTTGGAAGAAATGTTTTTGTTGGAAAATGGAATCTCTCATACTTATCTTTTCTGTTCCCAAGCCCATACAGTCATAACCTCTCCCTCTGTCTCATGCACTATATTTAATGATGCTACTCAGTCACAAACCCTTCACAATATTCAATTCTTTCACACTTAGCTTCTAAAACCTCCCCTCTTCTCCTTTAAATTCCCTCATTTCTTCGATATTCCTCGCTCACGTTCTGTCGTTCTCCATTTCACTTATCATTTTCTGGGCATCAGAGTACAGAAATGGAAGACGAGGAAAAAGCAGCCAAGGTTGAAGAAAGCCAAGGAGAAGATAGAGTTTTCCCATGTTTGATCTGTTCAAGAAACTTTCACAGTTCACAAGCCTTAGGAGGACACCAAAATGCCCACAAGAAAGAGAGAAGAGCAACAAGAAAGGCAAAAAGGGCCTCAGCTTCAGAATACCCACATGCCACTTTTGCTTCTATGGTGTATGATCCAATTCATCTAGTGGGTTTTTGAATCCCTCCATGTTCATCACCCCACATGCTTCAAGATTTGGCCATTTCAAAGCTCATCAAGTTTCAGAACAGTTAGGATCAAATAAGGGGAATTGTTCAAACAGAAGATTTTGTGAAGACAGTGGGAGAAGTTTTGTGAAGCGGAAAAGTAGCATAAAGAGCGATCAGAATCTGGGAAATAGGAATCACTGTAAAGAGAATGATCAAAAGCTTGATTTGTTTCTCCATTTGTAAAATTGTTGTAAATGAAAAGATGCACTTTGGGATGAGCGACGGAGCTGCATGGTTTAGAGGCACAATAAAATTCTACTGTTTTTGTGACTTTCTAGTAAGCTTGCTAAGCGTTTTTTTGTTTGTTTTAATTTTCTTTTATTTGAGGAAGTCAGTTGGACGCAGTATAATAAATATCTTCTTAAATATCTTGTTTAGCATTTTTTGATCAATAATTACACATTTTAATTCTTTTTTTCCCCCCTCAAACTTCTACATCAAGTACCATATTAAGAATAATTTTGAAACGGCAGTTTTTATTGGGTCTCATGTTATGTCATTTTTTGGAGACGAATCGAACGTAGGAATTGATGTAAATGTAATAACCGTGACTTTTTCCACAAGTTGCAAGATAGTTGCCAAGAAATTCATAAATTGTGAATTTGTGATCGTCCTTTTAGAGAGATCAAGAGTCATTTTAAATTTCAAAGAAAAAATACAGTTTAAATTGTGTAGTGCTGTATTATGAACATTGAACACACAATAATGTCATTAAGCGGGTGTATAGGTCACTACAAGAAATCAATTGATTAGCGACGGATTTTCCGTCGCTAAAGTAATGAAATTCCGTAGCAAACGGGTTTGCGACAGATTTTGTGACGGAAAAACATCCGTCGCTAAAATGTCCATCGCAAATTATTTGTGACGGATTTGTGTCCGTCGCAGAATTAACGACGGAATTTTTCCGTCGCAAATTTGGAAATCCGTCGCAAATAAATTTTAAGAATTTGCGACAGAAAATTTTCCGTCACAAATTTGTGACGAATATTTTCGTTGCAAATTTAGGAATTCCGTCGAAAATTTGTGACGGATTTTTCCGTCGCTAAATCCGTCCCAAATTTGTGACGGATTTTTCCATCACAAAATCCGTCGCTAATTTGTGACGGATTGTTCCATCACTAAATCCGTCGCAGATTAGTGACGGATTTTTCCGTCGCAAATGCGTTGCTAAATTTTGTGTTTTTTGCCACGAAAAAATCGGTCGCTAATTCCTTCGCAAATTTTTAGATAGATTTTTTTTTATATATTTAACAGTAACAATAATTACAAACATGAATTGAAACCTGTGAATATACATTAATATAGCAAAGAAGCTTCAGCCAGCATTTACAACAAAAAAACTTTACATATTATATACATAATTCTTCATGATCCATCATCATCATGAGATACAAAATTATAACAAAATATAATCATCATTCATCATCATTTGCAATAAAATACAAGTTACTATAAATAAACTAGTCAATGGGGTGATCCGGGGGCTGTGTCTCATCATCCTCAGTAGGAGTATTCATCTGCCTGCCAACTGAATTGATGAAGCGGTCCATCATTGCACGCATCTCACTAATGACAGTTGCCTGACTTTACAACATGTGTGTCTGGGCATCAATCTTTTCCTTCTGACTGTTGATTTCATCCTTATGAGCCC
This sequence comes from Biancaea sappan, assembly GCA_037074585.1. Taxonomy (NCBI): domain Eukaryota; kingdom Viridiplantae; phylum Streptophyta; class Magnoliopsida; order Fabales; family Fabaceae; genus Biancaea; species Biancaea sappan. The sequence goes on along the minus strand of CM073495.1, from coordinate 13,590,357 downwards.
TAAGCTCATCCATCATAGGCTCCATCCGACGTTGTAATTCTTCCTCAAAGTCAAGATGAAGACCTGATAACGGGGCAAAATAGAAACTAGAGCAACCTATCTCACGTGCCTCTGACCCTATGCATATACGCCCCTTTTTGTTCTTTCCTCCTACTGCTTGAAGTCATAGCTCTGCATCGGCAACATCATCATCATGTTGTTCGCTACCCCCACCTATTATGTGATGGCCCAACTTGGTTGTGGGCCCAATTGAAATAAATTTTCAACACCCAAATTTGATTATAATGACAATACTAGAAATAACCATGCAACTAAGAACAAAACAATAATTAAATTCGAAAATCAAGGGCTTTTCTAATAAAAAGTAATTGATTAAAGGCTAAAATAATTTCACTAAAAGACAAGGAATGTCATTTGCCTTTGATTGCCTCAATTTGTTGCATTTGAGCGAAATTTCCTCAATCACTCTAATACTCACTTTATTGTAACTTTTTGAAAATGATAATGAGAGAGATTATGTGAGATGAAGAGAATGGATATGAAGAATAGAGATTGGAGAAAGATAAGAGTTTGACAGAGAAGAGAAATTAGAAAATAAGAGAAAGAAGACAAGGATAAATATTTTGAAAAGAGAAATAAGATATGAGAAAGAAAGAGAAAAAGACTATAGAGAAATTCGGGAAGAAGAAAAAGAAGAAGAAGAGAAAGGATTTAGAAAAATAAGATGGGTATTTTTATTCATTCATTGATATCATTTTTTGAATACACATCATTCCCTTTTATACTGTCTTTTTCTCCTAAAACTTCTCCTCTGTAGTAAAGATGATGGAGTAGTTTTCTCTCAATTGAAATAATGTTGATTGTAACGGTTTAGACAATGATGACTATTTTATTGGAATTTATTATAATTTTCTTAATGCTTTGTTGAAATTAATTAATCCTAATAAATGATAATAATTTATTTGAGGTATGTGATGGCACATCACACTCCCTTCCCCTTAAGAAGTCCTTGTCTCAAGGACTGAATGAAGGATAGCTTCACGACAAGTTTTCCCTCCTTAATGACCAGATTCTGCATTTACATCTTCCTCATTAGTGTTAATTTCTTGGTCTAGATAATTTCCTTCAATCTGATGTAAAGTGCGAGTCTTGCACTGATGTCCCTGTTCCCATTTCTCACTGCATTTGAAACACTCTCCCTTCTTGAAATCTCTGTTAGGTCTGCTCATGTTCTGATCAAGGGCTAGGTTGGAAGGAGTATTTGCCTTCTCAGATGGATTGGATTGTTGAGTTAAATGATTAGGGTCTGTACTGTAGGATGCCTTTCTCCCTTGAGCCTCCATCTTTTTCTGTTCATTTTTTGCTAATTCATAAACAACATCCAATGTTTGTGGCTTAAACATTGATACTCCATGTTTAACCTCCTCCTGTAAACCACTGATAAAACTATGCAAAAAGTGTGATTTAATTAACATAGGATTAAATTCCAACATGCTAGCCCTCAAATCTTCAAAACTCTCTATATAAGTCTCCAAGCTTGCAGTCTGTTTTGATTAATTAAATTCACCAACCACTTGTCCGTAATCTAACTTATCATATTTAGATAAGATAGCCCTAGATAACTCAGCCCATGTAATTTGAGGTCTACCAACTAAATAATTATAAAACCACCTTTCCACTTTCTTTTCAAAATATAGGGCTGCAACTGGTATTTTGTCTCTTTCTGTAGTACTGTAATATTCAAAATACCTGTTACATTGCCGAATCCAATACCTAGCATCTGACCCATTGAACATAATCAGATCAATTTTAGGTTTAGGTCGGAAATGATGAGGCTTGCTTGTTTCAATTTCTACCTGATTACCATAGCCGGTTGGTCCAGTGTACACTGGTGGGCGTACTGGTCTGCCTTGTGATGGATTATCTGCCTGAGGTGTGTGCAGAATGCCTCTCTCGGATACTGAGGGTGATCCTACTCCTTTTGGTACATTAATCTCCGTTTGTTTGGCGATCAGTTGCTGGAAGTGGGAAAGCACCTGATCCAATTTGCTACCTTGTGCATGACATGTCTCTGCCACCTGATGCTATAGACTCTTCATTTGTTCTAACTCTTCTGACAATTTTTGTATTTTTGCCTCCATCCTCTGTTCAAGGTCAGCTGGCTCCTTGCCCTTGTCAGATGCTCTAGCTCTTTCTGCCATTTGTGATGATCTTGTTCGTGCCAGTGTGTTGTCCCAAGAACTCCTCTGATACCACTTGTGATGGCCCAACTTGGTTGTGGGCCCAATTGAAATAAATTTTCAACACCCAAATTTGATTATAATGACAATACTAGAAATAACCATGCAACTAAGAACAAAACAATAATTAAATTCGAAAATCAAGGGCTTTTCTAATAAAAAGTAATTGATTAAAGGCTAAAATAATTTCACTAAAAGACAAGGAATGTCATTTGCCTTTGATTGCCTCAATTTGTTGCATTTGAGCGAAATTTCCTCAATCACTCTAATACTCACTTTATTGTAACTTTTTGAAAATGATAATGAGAGAGATTATGTGAGATGAAGAGAATGGATATGAAGAATAGAGATTGGAGAAAGATAAGAGTTTGACAGAGAAGAGAAATTTACAAAATAAGAGAAAGAAGACAAGGATAAATATTTTGAAAAGAGAAATAAGATATGAGAAAGAAAGTGAAAAAAACTATAGAGAGATTCGGGAAGAAGAAAAAGAAGAAGAAGAGAAAGGATTTAGAAAAATAAGATGAGTATTTTTATTCATTCATTGATATCATTTTCTGAATACACATCATTCTCTTTTATACTGCCTTTTTCTCCTAAAACTTCTCCTCTGTAGTAAAGATGATGGAGTAGTTTTCTCTCAATTGAAATAATGTTGATTGTAACGGTTTAGACAATGATGACTATTTTATTAGAATTTATTATAATTTTCTTAATGCTTTGCTGAAATTAATTAATCCTAATAAATGATAATAATTTATTTGAGGTATGTGATGGCACATCACATATTACTGACGATTGAGATGATTTCAATCTAGTATATTGCGATGATTGAGAAACATAAACGAGGAAAAAGAGAAGAAAAAAATTAGACAAAAAGTGCACCTGGTTTGGCATCTCATGCTTATAAAATCTAATGAAAGAAGAAGAAAATTCCTGTTGGCAAGGATCAACAGCCAACCTAATCACAATCTCAACATGACATTTACTAGACAAAAAAAAAAATTTGCTTTTCAGGCACTATTGAACCTTGATACGTATAATAAATGCCAGAAAAGAGACTATCAGACTTATCCGTAATAATCCCCTTGACATTATGAATCAATGAACAAGTTCCCTAGGGAAGCAAATACAAATATATGCCAAGTTCACTCACTTCACTTACATTTCTATTTTATCCCGTGCGATGTAGAGATATTTTTATATGAATGTGTTATTTGAGGTATATTTATTATCAAATTTATTCTCTAAGAATGTTTTGTAAATACTTTTGATCTATCTATTAGATTTTAGTACTTTTCCTATTATAAAAAATATTATTATAAAAAAGGCATTAAGCACTCACACACAATGACTTCTTAGGAATTAATGTTAATTATAAGAATATATTAAAACATGTTATAGATAATTTTTTATAAATATATATTCGATATATTTTTTATAATGAATTTAATTACTTTTTTAATAAATTGACTTTATACAAATTTTTTCTTAATCATAAATAATTTATGTACCTTTATAGGTTGAGTAATTGTTGTTGTTGTTGTCATTATTTATTATCTTCCATTATTTTGGAGTATATTTTCAATCTTGACTAATGTATAGTTTCTCAATTGATTATCAGTGAGTTACAAATATGTTTCAATTGATCCATTTAATTGGAATTTGATATATTAATTTTAAATTAGTAGGGAATTAATGTTGTGACATGTGCATCACAACTCTAAAGAATTTTGTAATTTATAAAAATAATAATAATTGATTGACATCAAATATATAACAATTAACATAAGAGAAAAATATTTTAGAATATCAATATCATGAAAAAAAATTAAATTATCTAAACAATGAAAATATTACTAGGAAAGAAAATAAAAAAAAATTAACAAATGACATAAAATAACTTTAAATCAATATAATAATATTATAGAAAAGCATATGTATAGCAGAAGTATACAATATTAATTTTTTTAACCAAGATTTATGAGGGAAAAAAAAAGAAATAGATAATTTTAATAGAAAAGCATACTTGACAAAAGTAGACACTATGAGGGAGACACTAAGTGAAATGCTTTGGTTGACAATTAAATAATAAATTGAAAAATAGGAACTGCACCACTTAAATAGGGAAAAAAATCAAAATTGAATGGGCGCAAAGAAGAGGGAAAGACGTCGAGAAAATGATGCACAACCTTCAATCAATATTAATAGTAAGAATCATAAACATCATAAAAAATAAAAAAAACAATCATTCTTATTACACTGATCCACCGAAATACATTTGATGTGTATAATACAATTAAAGAGTATATTACGATTGATAGGTTAAAATTTAATTTTTGGTTTGCTGACTTAAATGATAAATAGCGATTATATTTTTTTTATAGAAATGTTTGAGTAATCTTGTCAAATCAACTTTGGTGAATATAGGAGAGAATTAAGGAAATATTTACTATGCTTTATAGTTTTGAGAAAAATTTAATATTATTTTTATTTTGATAGGTAAATAATTTGATCTAACATTTAAGATATAAATTCAAATACAATTAAAAATTAAACTAAGAAAATTTTTATAAAAAATGGTAAAAAAATCTATATAATAAAATATAAACAAAAATCATTCTAAATGTTAGCTCACAAATAGTGATTAAAGTTTTTTTATGAAAACCTTTGAGTAAACTTGTACTATCAACTTCAATGAATATAGGATAGAATTAGGGAAATATCTACTATGCTTTATAGTTTTAAGAAAAATTTAATATTATTTCTATTTTGATAGGTAAATAATTTGATCTAACATTTAAGATATAAATTCAAGTACAATTAAAAATTAAACTAAGTAAAATTTTATAAAAAATGTAATAAATCTATATAATAAAATATAAACAAAAATCATTCTATATGTTAGCTAAAAAATCATAATAAATATACTCTTTAATTATGTATTTAGTATATTTTTTCTATAATTATGTATCAATTCAATATATCTGAAATATTATATATGAAATTCAATATATTTGAAAACAATAATAATTAATATTTTAATGATTATGTTAATAAATAGATAAAAATTTTAATTTAAGTATATTTTTCATTTCAAATTTTAAAGTATAATACAATGTATTATAATTTGATAAAATATAATTATACCATCTATTTAAATTATTTAATATTTAATTAGATATATTATTACAATATTATACTTTATATTGTAAAAAATATATTATAAAAAAATTATATAGTAATGATTTATAACAATTTATATCATTTATATTAATAAAATTTATATTATGTGCTAAATAGTCAACTGTATATATTAATATATATATAGACAATATTAGACATATTAGTAAATGTATCCAAATATGCATTAAAAGAGACAAAGTCAAAGTACCGTAATTTAAGAAAAAAACAATGGGAATACAACATTAAAGAGTATTGTATTAGTTGATATAAGACTCAACAAATCAATAAATAATATTTCAGATTATATTAATATATTATGAGCATTGTCACACATATTTATATTTTAAATGACTCCAAATTGAATTTAAATTTAATTTGCTTGAAATATCTTGTAGATAAATGATATTTCAGATTATATAAGACTCAAGATATTGTTTCTGTTAACTCTTATTTGGTTTGGGCATTGTCAGCATTAATTAGACGCATATTTATGTTTTAAATGACTCCAAATTTAATTTAAATTTAATTTCCTTGAAATATCTTGTAGATAGGAAAACTTTGATATATATGTTTATTTGATCCAATAGTAAGAAGCTTCCTATTTTTCTCTAGTGAAAACTTCCCATCGTTTTACATAACATGGAGAAATGTCAATGGAGTCACTGAGCACATCATAAAAGCAAAATTAGAGAGAGAGAGAGAGATGGGGAAGTTGAACAGAGATGGAAAAAAAGAGAGAGCGTAGGTAGAAGACGAGAGGAAGAAAACGAGTCACTCCTTTGGTGTAAGAACCAACGGTAGACGGCGGATGGCGGATGGCAAATGAAGGAGCAATGCCAAACAATACGACGAAGGAGCAACGCTAGACAATACAACGAAGGAGAGGATATGGCACGAGACAGGGCTGGAGCTTGGGAAAGAAGAGAAAGACGTGGGGCCATTGGGTGACATATGTCAATGCATGATTGGCAAAAATTTTTTTAATATAAAAAGTGATATGAGCTCTTGAATCAACGCGATCCAATGGCTAGAATCTTTGGGCAACACACGATCTCCTCCGTCTTTTTAACTCATCTAACAACTTACAATGGGAAGAGCATAGGCTCCCAGAGGGGATAAGTAGCCTTTGCATGTTTTGGAGCTTCTACATACAAGGCGTTTAATGCTGTTTTTTCCTTATCACTCCTCCATAAATGTGGTTTCAAGAATGTTGAAGGTAGAGAGAAGAGATCACTAGAAAGAAGGCAGCAAAATGGGCTTCGTGGATGCGCACATCAACCCAAATTCTGATAGCCTCCTTTTTACCTTTTGTCTTTTTGAGGAGAATATTAAGACCTTTTGATAAACTTGTCTCCTTTTTCTTTTAGACATGGCAACTTTTCTTTTTCCAAAAGGACAACCATTTTTTGTGAGAAGAACAACAATATATAAAAAAAAAACAATAAGCTTAGTGTGTACATATAGATTGAGACAAATTAATACATTGGGGCAAAGAGAAAACTAATTTCGTGAAATAATGAATTGGGCCCAATTGCAAATACAAATGGATGTTATTATAAAAAACATATTTGAGCTTATAAGATATTACCTCAACAACTTATTTAACGATATTTTATATTTTATAATTATATATTTAAACGTTTTAAAGTCAAAGTACAAGTTGGTCCTTTATTAAAAAAAATAATAAGTTATTAAATTCACTTATAAATGACATTGTAAATTTATGGAATCACCTCAGCATCCTAAACTTTTATAATATAGGAGATCTTTTTTATCTACTTTTATATAACTAAGTTAATTTCTTTGTCTTCCCAAACTCTTCTCGTTATTATATTGGAAAATATAGTTAACAAACGTTTATTTTGATATGTGTGACATGTATATAGATTTATTCCAATGAGTTGGTAGCCACGATTTTTAAAAACACTACAGTTATAACCATGCTTAAATTCACTTTTACCCATAGTTTTTATAGTTACAATTAAAACCGTGATCACCAAAAGCGTAGGACTCTCCTGCTCATTGAAGTAGATTTGGACTCGTGTGGCATACCCCAAGGCAGTAGACAACTGATAATAAAGAGTTACCACTTAGTTTTTATGGAAACTAAGACAATTGATAATAAGGAGTTAATGCCACTTGGTTTTGAACAAGGTGTCAGGCACCCCAAAATCTCTGACAAGAGATCGTTACCCTAAAACATGCAAATTATGTGGTCTGTCAAACATACGCATTCTATTTGTTTCTTTTGAGTTTTTTTATTTCCTGCTTTTCCCGTGCCTATGTGAATCTTTTTTAATTTTTATTTTCCATTTCTTAAACATATCAAAGTGATAACTACAAACCATAAACACTACCAAAATAAGAAATCTAAAAAACCATGATAAGCTAAGGAACAGAACAATAGGAAAATTGACAGCAAAACAATAGAACTTTTACATTAAAACTACTATGTTTTAATAGACCAAACATCAGAGAATTAGCCGCAAAGTAGCAGAGAATTTTATATCAAAACAACAATGTTTTAATGACCTAAACAGCAGAGAATTTAGCAGCAGAACAACAGACAATTTATGGCTAAGACAGCGGGAATTTAATGAACTAGACAACAACAAATTAAAACTGGCAGAAGATACAAAACAACAAAAACATGCTACATACAACAGGAAAAAAGACTTGATAGCCAAATGACAGCAACAAATGGAAGTAACAACAGAGAGGAATGAAAATTGACAGCAACCAAACATTTGAACAGCAGAGCAATCACGCGAACAACACATACAATAGAATAAAGTCAGATTACAACAACAACAATAACAAAGCCTTATCCCACTAGATGAGGTCGATTACATGAATCATACGATACCATTGAGCTCTATCAATGACCCACTCTTGAGGTAGCTCATTTATCAAAAAGTCTCGTTCAATAACTTCTCTAAGTGTCCTTCTTGGTCTTCTTCGACTTTTTTTTATAGGATTCCATATCATCTGCTCAACCCTCTTTATCAGAGCCTCCAACTGCCTTCTTTGAATATGACCATACCACCTTAAATGATTTTCTACCATTTTCTCCTCAATAGGTGCCACTTTGACTCTACTCCGTATAGAATCATTACAGATCATATCTCGTCTTATATGACCATACATCCATCTTAATATCCTCATCTCTGTCACTCCACTTTTGTGTTCTTTCATTGCCCAACATTCACTCCTATATAATATTGCCGGTCTTATGGCCGTACGATAAAACTTTCCTTTGAGCTTATTAGGTACTTTCCGGTCACAAATAACTCCTGATGCTTTTCTCCATTTTACCCACCCAGCTTATATCCTATGTGTAACATCCCCATTAATTTCACTGTCATCTTGCATAACTAATCCCAGATACCTGAACTTTGACATTTGTGGTATAATCTAGTCTCTAATTTTAACCTCTAACTCATTTCTAGCTTGCCACTTCTTAAACTTGCAATGCATATATTCTGTTTTACTCCTGCTCAGACGGAAACCCTTTAATTCCAGAGTACATTTCCATAACTCGAGTTTAGATTTAATCTCTTTTCTTGACTCCACCATCAGGATTATATCATCTGCAAAAAGCATGGATTTGGGGATTTATTCTTGAATGTATTTGTTAGAACGTCTAAAACAAGAGCAAACAAATAAGGGCTCAAAGATGATCCCTAATGCAGGCAAATTTTAATAGAAAAGTCTCTAGTCTCCTCTCCAGACGTTCTCACACTAGTTGTTGCCCCCTCATACATATCTTTTATAGCTCTAATATAAGCAATATGTACTCATTTCTTTGTCATGACTTTCAACAAAACTTCTCTTGGTATTCGATCATAAGCTTTTTTTCAGATCAATAAAAGCTATATACAAGTCTTTTTATTTACTTTGATACTTTTCCACCCCCTTAGTAGATAAATAGCTTTCATAGTAGATTGTCTTGGCATAGAACCAAATTGATTTTCAAAGATATCTGTCTCAATTTTTAGCCTACGTTCAATTATTATTTCCCATAATTTCATAGTGTGACTCATAAGCTTAATCCCTTGGTAGTTTGTGCAATTCTGATATCCCATTTATTTTTATAGATAGGCACTAAAGTGTTTCTTCTCCATTCCTCAGGCATTTTTTTGGACCCTAAAATCTTATTAAATAGCTTAGTTAGCCAAATAGTACCCTCCTTCCCTAAACACTTCTAAACTTTGATAGGGATATTATCAAGACCAACTGTTTTACCATTATCCATTCTCTTAAGAGCTTCTTTAACCTCACCAACCCTAATCCTGCGATAATAAGCTAAATTTTGCTCGCGCTCTTAGGTTATTAAATCATCCATATCACTAGTTGACCCTACTTTGTCATTAAAAAGCTTGTGAAAGTAACCTTCTCATCTGTTTTTAATATCTCCATCTGTAACCAAACTTTTCCTTCTTCATCCTTAGCACATCTTACTTGATCCAAATCTTTAGATTTCCTTTCTCTATTCTTCGCAATTCTGTAGATCTTTTGTTCCCTATTTTTCATTCCTAAATCCTTGTAAAATACTTCAAACGCTTTAGTTCGAGTTTCACTTACTGCTTTTTTAGCCTCTTTATTAGCCTTCCGATACCATTTTCAATTTTTCATGTCATTTCATAAATGCATAGTTTTGAAGCATTCTCTTTTATATTTGACCTTCTATTGAACGCTCTCATTCCACCACCAAGATTCCTTATCTCTTTATCCAAAACCTATTGATTCTCCTAAAAGTGCTTTAGCAACCTTCCTAACCCTCTTGGCCATATCATCCCACATGATATTAGCACTTTCTTTCAACTCCCAGGCTCTTTCCTCCAACAGTTTCCTCTTGAAAGTCTGTTGTTTCTCCCCCTTTAGCTGCCACCACTTGATCCTAAGGTTCATCACCTGTTGATACTTTTGTTTTCTACGTTTAATAAGCACGTCAAGGACTAGAACCCTATGTTGAGTTGCCACGGGTTCCCCAAGGATCACTTTACAATTTTTATGAATTTTTCTATCTAGATTCCTTACAAAAAAGAAGTCAATCTGTGACCTTGAGGCGCTACTTTTATATGTAATTAAATGCTCCTCTCGCTTCCTAAAGCAAGTGTTGACAATCTTGAAATTATGAGCCATTGAAAAATCAAGTATAGATTGTCCTTCCTCATTAACCTCTCCAAAATCAAAACCACCATGAGTCCTCGCATATTGTCTTACTTCTTTCCCTACGTGGTCATTAAGGCCCCCCTCCCCCCGATAAAAATCTTCTTCTCTAGTGGAATGCCTCTAACCAAATCCTTCCAATCTTCCCAAAACTTTTCCTTAAGATGTGCTTCCATCCCTACTTGGGGTACATAAGTACTTATGATATTGATAGTATCCTTTAAAACAATAATTAAGGATAGGATCCTGTCCTCAATCCTTTTTACTTCCACCACATTTGACATCCATTCCTTGTCAACCATAATACTAGCCCCTTCTCAGTTCTTACTTTCCCTGTGTATTGTTGACGATTTGGCAAGTGTACCAATCGTACAAGTAATACAGAGTGAGTAGAGTATCGTTCCCACGAGGATTGAGGTACCAAGTACCCGCGAAGCTAAAGTTAAATGCTATCTAGACGAATCATTAAACAGAGAAGTAAATCTAACGCTACAAATTAAACTAAAACTATTATCTAGAATCTAAAACTAAGCTACTTCTAATGACAATAACCTAGGATTGATGAGATTGACTTCATTTAATTCTTAATCCGACTAATTCATAGACAAATGAGTCTTTGAGTTGTTAAAGAATGATTCAATCAAATTACAAATCCTTTTGGTGTTGGTTAAGCTCTCAAAATTGTTTGAACCCAATCCCTTGGAGAAACAAACCTACCTAACCCAAATGATTGTTTAATTCCTTAATCCAATCATTCGAGTAGGTGATTAAGTTTGGGAACTCATAAAAACCACATAAATAAGATTATCTATTCCTAGATTAATCCGATTTATGGTGGAAGTTACAATGGGCTAGTTAATATCTACCTATCCCTAGCATAGATAAAAACTCCAAACTCATAAAAGTGGTGATCAAGCATTTTTAGAGCAATTCAATTCAGTAAAATCCACTCCAACAAAATACGAAATGTAATTCAAAAGAATCACTTAATAACAAAACCTCATAAGAAATTAAATTACATCAACCATCAAGCCCTTCATTTTTCATAGGTTCCATTATCATCCTCTTACTCTTGCTCTCATCAATTGTACATGCTAGTCTAGGGCACAAATATTCCTAGAAGGATTTTCCCAAACCTCAACTAAGATAAAACCTAATTCTCCATAATTCCTTATGTGAAAATCAAGTTCATTAAATGAGCAAACCCTAATTTGACTATATGAGGCTAATATCTATATTCCTATGACATTAGCAAATCAATCACCTCTCCTTTAAGGTTCAAGAACTCATACAACTCATTCCTTAAGTCTAGTTTTTACCTCCCTTTCCCAAGTTTGGTAAAAACACCAAATCATTCCAATAAATGGCCAATTTAAAGGAAAACATTATGATTGAAATAAATAAACATGTATTAACCAAGCAATAATTGCAAGAGTTCAAGAAATTACACAAAACCTAATCTAAAATCGAGCTCATAACAACCCTTGAGTTACATACTACCTATTACTACAAATTACAAGAAAATGCAACATGAAAAGAGAAGAAAATGAAGAGAAAAGAGAGAAGAGATGGGGGAAGGAAGACCAATCCCATGAAGGAAGGCCTTCTCCCCCCCTAACCAGCTCAAGTTGTTGCTCCTTGCTGCCTCCAAGCTCCCCAAAATCTCCCAAGTCCAAAGTTAGGGTAAAATGCCCCAAAAGAAGCATTTAAGCTGTAGATTCGTGACTTGGCGCCTGGGCGCCAAGGTTGCCAGCTTCAGTTTCAAGTTTAGGGGTTGGGCGCCTGGGCGCCAACTGGACAGAAGGCTCTTTGTAGTTCAAATGCCTGGTGCCTGGACGCCACTTCTGGCGCCTAGGCGCTAGGTCACTGTAGTCTCAATTTTCTCTTGTTTTCTCCCCAAAATTGCACCTGTAAAAGACAACAACTAAAATATATTAAAGAGGCAATAAAAAGGGGAAATAAAACAAGAAAATAAGAAAACTATAAAGCACTAGAGAACTAAACGAAAACAAAGATAAAAAGCGCAAAAGGAAAGCAACAAGGCTAAAAGAGGACCGAAAATCCCATATATAATGGCATTATTTAGTGACTTTCTAGGACTTATCAAACTCCCCCAAACCTAGATCTTTGCTTGTCCTCAAGCAAACAACTACCTAACACAACTAAACACACTATACAAACATAACAAAAGGATCTTTCATGATAAAAAGGAATTGTTGAACAACTTTGAAAGATTATGGCAAAACAAGCTAAATTCATGCATTCATCTAAATAAAGCAAAGCTAGGTAATGAATTTCTTGAATTCGTAGTCAAACTGAAAAATTTCATTAATCCTTAAAATTAAACTCATAGATGCCCTTAATTTTCTCTAATTACTCCCTCAAAAGTTTAAAAGAATTTATCTTATTGTGAGGATTTTTCTTAGCTCTATTAAAATGCATTTCAGCAAAGGGAATTCCAATTTATTTATGATCGAAGTGAAGACCGTGCGCCTAACCACACATCTTCCCCTCAATCTAGACAATATCTGCTAATAGGCTAGGGAAACAAAGAATTATCAGTGCGCCTAATCCACACAATAATGCCTTGTCCGTTGCCTTTATTTATTAAGATATGATTCATTGGTTGGAGAAAGTATTGTGCGCCTAATCCACACTACACTTCCTCAACTTAAATCACACTTATTCTATATTTTATTTATTTATTTATTTATTGATTTTTTTTTGTTTTTAAAATTCCCTTATTGAGCAAATCTGCATCACAAATAAGAATAAAAATTTTTAAAAATTTGAGGAGCATTTAAAGAAAATTAAAAACACCTACAACCTTTATTTAAGAATTTTTGAAAATTTCCAATTTTAATCAGTAAATTCTAAAAATCCATAACTTAGCTCGATTTTAAATAAGATGATGACATAAATTCAACCAACGTTGACATAACATAAAACCTGTTCAACAGTTTCCAAAATATCAAGAAAAATCCTAAAACGTGATGGTTCAACAAAAGAAAATGCATTCTTATTTAACAACCACTCTACTCCCCCAAACCTAAACCAGACATTGTCCTCAATGTCAAACCAAACACACAAATAAGGTTTGAGCATCCAAAAGGGGACAATCAACAAAAAGGGGACGGAATCACAATGAATGCTTATAAAACAAAACCATCAACAACAACAATACAGAATTAAAATACAAAAAATTACGAAAGAGAATAAACAATAACGAGAATCTTAACCATTCCATCATAATAATCAAAACATCAATAAAATCCAATAAAAACTCCACTAAATACATAAAAACAACATAACATAAAGTTCTCAAATGATAAGTACAATACATGAATCAATAACAAAAGAAATAAAAACAACAAAACAACGAATCACAACGCCTCAATCCGTGTCATCAGCGTCGTCTTCTTCGCCCATCTCTTCATCTCTGCCAGCTACTCCACTGTTGACTGCAGGATCGAAATTGATGTCGTCTGTTGGATCGTAAGAAGGATCCTGCAAAGTCCAACCCTCCGTGCTCACTCCCCAATGCCTAGCCATGGCATACAGAGCCTGAGCTACGCCCCTATTATGTTCATTATGTGTTCCTACAAATGCATTATGGGAGGCAACAAAAGCATTGTGGGACGTTATCAAATCATTCAGGGAGTTTTCAATATCAATAATCCGCTGCGACATATGAGGTCCCTGAGGTGCAGGTGCAGCACGTGGTCTGGATGGTGCTTGAGGGATCAGAATGGGTGCCTGATGGTGATCCGCGGGAGCTCTATCACGTGGTGCCATAGAATCTATCACTTGTGCAGTGATAGGGCCCTTGGGATCATGAAAAATATCATTAAGCATAGGCACCTCATCCTTTTGACAGAGGTTAGTAATAAGGCAAGGATATCCCAATCTTTTTCCTTATTTTTGAATTAATTTATCTAGATTTTGGGATAACAGAGATCCAACATTAAAGACACTTCCTGTAATAATCATATAGATGACCACCGCTCTTTCTATTGTTACTTCAGAACAGTTCAAAGTGGGGAGGAGATTGGATTGGACGAAAGTGTACCACACTTTGGGGATTTGTTTCATATCAGATTTTTTAAAATTTATTTCTTTCCCCTGAGCGTCTAACTCCCATCTCACTCCCTCTTTACAGAGAGTATCAATAAGTGTATTTGATCTCATATGCCTAAACCTCATCCATTCAGCATATTCATTATCAGCATCAGGACCATATCTCAGACCAAACAGATTATTGATATTGTTTGATGTAAAATAAATTGTTTTCTCCCTAACAAAAGAAGTATTTCTGTCCGGAACACTATCATTACTCCCCCTAAATGCATTTGTGTAGAACTCTTTTACAACCTCGGGGCAATATTTCGTAGCTGGCCTACAAAGTGTTTCCCACCCCCACTCTCTTATTCTATCCTGAATTTCAGGGTACTGATTAGCCCTCAGATAAAACCCTCTCTCTTTAATAAACTCTCTAGGTTCAAGTTCATCAAATTTCATTTTACAATCAAAATTCCTAAACCTAGAGGCATCAAAGTCTTTACTAGAGGAGGATTCGGCTTCCTTTTTCTTCCTTGAACGTTTATGAGACATTATGTATGCAATAGACAATCCTAAACATTCAAAAAGCAAAAAATTAATTTTAAAAACTCTAAAATTGGATTATTTAGTAAAAGAAAAATTCTGAAAATTAAGAAAAACTAAATTTAAAAATTCCTAAAATTTCAGAAAATAAAATAAACCTTCTAAGAACCTAAAATTCCAATTTTAAAAGTTTCAGAAATTTCAAAAAAAAAATTAAAACAGTACCCTAAATCCAAAATTCCCAAATCTGACATTTTTTTTAAACAGAAAATAAAAAACAAGGGGCAATATCAGCAGAAAATAAGGATTAACAATATCCTAAAATCAAAATTTAAAGAAAACTGAAATTTAAATTTCAAAACCCCTTTTTTTTTTCGAAATTCAAAGAAAATGGAGTGGGGAAGAGGGAACTTACCACAATCTGCAGAAAAGTGGGGAGGAGGACCACCAACTTTGAAAACCCAGCCCAAATCACGAAGAAGATGAAGAAAGGAAGAAAATGTGGGAAGAAAGTGATGGAAATGGAAGAAAAGTGGAGGAATGTGTGCTAAAATGGAAGGGATGGTGAAGGAGGGGCTTCCAATCGGTGAAAATGGAGGTTTTGGGAGGAAGAGGCGCTGGAGAAGGGGAGGAGAAGTGAGGATGGCGGCTGCTAGGGTTTAAGAGAAAATGGCAGAAAAATTCCTGCAGTGGCATAAATTCGACGTTGGCGCCTGGGCGCCAAGTCTCGAAACCTAACTGCTTTGACAACAGGCGCCTAGGCCCCAATTATGGCGCCTAGGCGCCAACTGGACAGAGGCTAATTTACTCTCAGCATCATGGCACCTGGGCGCCAGGTGTGGCTCCTAGGCGCCATCTTGACAGAACCGAATTCCTCCTTTGGCAGCAGCAGCTTCAGCACCAGAACTTGATGACCCACGAAATTAAGGTTTGTGATCCACAAAAACACACCCAAAACAACACATACACATAGTAAAAACACTCAAATTCAACATTAAACAAAATCAAACAACAAAATCAACTAAAACAACAATCAATCACAAAACTAATCAACCAAAATCATACTAAACACCAACAATCACAGAATTAAAATTACAGAACAAAACCAAGAACAAATTAATATGATGGAAAGGTCAAGAAACTTAGGGTGCCTCCGAAGAGCGCTACGTTTATAGTCCTTAGCCAGACTTTACCGGTGTCCTTTGCTAGAGAATGTCTCCTTCCTTGGTCATCAATGTTCCTTTCTCATCCTCAATGTTTTCCTGCAAGGAAGATAAACCACATTTCATGCACAAAACAAAGAAGAACACCGTAAGAACAAGACCACAAAAATAAAACAAACAACAGAAGAAATGGAAATTGCAAATACACAAGAGAATGTACAACAAAATTGTCTAAATTAGCACCACTTCGGCTTCATTGAATATTGGCACAACCATCAATCCCCGGCAACGGCGCCAAAAACTTGTTGACGATTTGGCAATTACCAATCGTACAAGTAATACAGAGTGAGTAGAGTATCGTTCCCAAGAGGATTGAGGTAGCAAGTACCTGCGAAGCTAAAGTTAAATGATATCTAGACGAATCATTAAACAGAGAAGTAAAACTAACGCTACAAATTAAACTAAAACTATTATCTAGAATCTAAAACTAAGCTAATTCTAATGACAATAACCTAGGATTGATGGGATTGACTTCATTTAATTCTTAATCCGACTAATTCATAGACAAATGAGTCTTTGAGTTGTTAAAGAATGATTCAATCAAATTACAAATCCTTTTGGTGTTGGTTAAGCTCTCAAAATTGTTTGAACCCAATCCCTTGGAGAAACAAACCTACCTAACCCAAATGATTGTTTAATTCCTTAATCCAATCATTCGAGTAGGTGATTAAGTTTAGGAACTCATAAAAACCACATAAATAAGATTATATATTCCTAGATTAATCTGATTTATGGTGGAAGTTACAATGGGCTAGTTAATATCTAGCTATCCCTAGCATAGATAAAAACCCCAAACTCATAAAAGTAGTGATCAAGCATTTTTAGAGCAATTCAATTCCGTAAAATCCACTCCAACAAAATACGAAATATAATTCAAAAGAATCACTCAACAACAAAACCTCATAAGAAATTAAATTACATCAACCACCAAGCCCTTCATTTTTCATAGGTTCCATTATCATCCTCTTACTCTTGCTCTCATCAATTGTACATGCTAGTCTAGGGCACAAATATTCCTAGAAGGATTTTCCCAAACCTCAACTAAGATAAAACCTAATTCTCTATAATTCCTTATGTGAAAATCAAGTTCATTAAATGAGCAAACCCTAATTTGACTATATAAGGGTAATATCTATATTCCTATGACATTAGCAAATCAATCCCCTCTCCTTTAAGGTTCAAGAACTCATACAACTCATTCCTTAAGTCTAGTTTTTACCTCCCTTTCCCAAGTTTGGTAAAAACACCAAATCATTCCAATAAATGGCCAATTTAAAGGAAAGCATTAAGATTGGAATAAATAAACATGTATTAACCAAGCAATAATTGCAAGAGTTCAAGAAATTACACAAAACCTAATCTAAAATCGGGCTCATAATAACCCTTGAGTTACATACTACCTATTACTACAAATTACAAGAAAATGCAACATGAAAAGAGAAGAAAATGAAGAGAAAAGAGAGAAGAGATGGGGGAAGGAAGACCAATCCCATGAAGGAAGGCCTTCTCCCCCCCTAACCAGCTCAAGTTGTTGCTCCATTGCTGCCTCCAAGCTCCCCAAAATCTCTCAAGTCCAAAGTTAGGGTAAAATGCCCCAAAAGAACCATTTAAGCTGCAGATTCGTGACTTGGCGCCTGGGCGCCGGTACTGGCGCCTGGGCGCCAAGGTTGGCAGCTTCAGTTTCAAGTTCAGGGGTTGGGCGCCTGGGCGCCAACTGGGCAGAGGACTCTTTGTAGTTCAAATGCCTGGCGCCTGGGCACCACGTCTGGCGCCTAAGTGCCAGGTCACTGGAGTCTCAATTTCCTCTTGTTTTCTCCCCAAAATTGCACCTGCAAAAGACAACAAATAAAATAAATTAAAGAGGCAATAAAAAGGGGAAATAAAACAAGAAAATAAGAAAACTATAAAGCACTAGAGAACTAAACGAAAACAAAGATAAAAAACGCAAAAGGAAAGCAACAAGGCTAAAAGAGGACCGAAAATCCCACATATGATGACATTATTTAGTGACTTTCTAGGACTTATCATGTACCAAAACTTAAATCCTGAATAGTCAAATGTCTTAGCCTTTTATCCAAATGTCATGGTCCCAATATTCCACGTACCAATTCTGATATTGCTTTCTTGGATGAGCTTCTTTAACCACATTCATCCAGAAACATGCGGGAACCCTTGCTCATTTAACACTATATCCAAGCGTTGATACAACGGCTCTTGCTCACTTGTCTTTGTGCTTGAGCCGTACAGTGCGTTACTTATGGGCAACGTCCTAGCATTAGCACAATATCATCGTTCATTCATGTTTATGAGAATTTCAACAAAGTTTTACGTTGACTATTAAAAGCCTAACACAACCTTTTTTTTTGCCCGGGCTTGGGACCGGCTATAAAAAATAGGTGGAGTTAATAAAGTGAGATTAGTGTGAGAAAAAACGTACATGTATTCCCTCTAGATTCTTACAACACACCATAACCACATAGCATGCTAAAGATATAAACATAACAATTCTAATCAGGTACACCGACAAAAACCAGCCTTAATGTAAAGTCAACCTCCCATCTCACTTCCAATTATACATTTTTATGATTATTTTCCTTTACATAGCTTTTAATGAATTATGAACTGAAACCAAAATAAGTTTTAAATTAAGAGACTTTACTTTAGATGATAATCTAAGGATACTCCTGCAGAGGAAATCAAAGTCAACGTAGTTCGAAAGGATCGAAAAGAATGAGTTGACATTGAATTGTATTGAAAGTGATTTTGAATTTTTGATTTTTGAAAGACTAACTCTAAAGCCAATGATTTTGACAAGGGAGCTTTAAAAGATGAAATCAGATTTTTTTAATTATAAAATATTATCCTAAAGCTAAGGATTCTATGACAAGCCTAAGAAAAAAGAGTTTTATTTTATTGGTTTTTTAAAAGAAAAATGAATCTTTTATTTAGAAACGTAAAAAAATAGAGGAGAGACTTGGATAGTTCCTCTAAGTTCATAAAAAGAGTTATTCTTTGCTTACTGGATAACAACAAACCTGAACCCAATATATATTTACTCATTTCCTTTTATTTTTCAAATTTCTACAAGAGTCTATTATTATCCGAAAATGACAGAATTTAGTTTTCAACAGATCAAAAACATAGATGCAAGAACAGAACAAACAGGGGAAAAGCAATCATAAGTGTGGTAATTGTGAGGTGGGACCCAAGGTTAAATTGCAATTAATAAAAGTTGCAACCAAAAGAAGTAATTTTTTCCAAAGAAAAATGAGTGGATCCCACGTTTTGAATTTCCAATTTTGAAGCCAAATTGCATTTGCTTTACTGCAGCTCGTTGAGGTCATTGCATGCGTAATTGAAGAAGGAAATGCTCTATAAATAGAGCTCTTCTCCTCTCCTTCAATCCATCTCAAAATCCATTCTCATTCCTTCCTATAGCTTCTACTTATAATTTCTAGAGAGAAATAGTGAGTTATTTTATTCCTATTAATAGAGAGAGTAATAATTGTTCTCTCCTATTAATATTGAGAATAGTTGTAATTACTATATTCTTTCTAGTGTGATCCCTCTTTCACTTGCCCATGGACGTAGCCTATATTGGGTGAACCACGTAAATTCTTGGTGTTCATTTTATCTTTATTTTTCTCATTTTAATTGCATTACAAGTCAACAATTTCGATTCGCAATTTTCTAACAGTGGTATCAGAGCCTATTTTAGTGGGATAATATTCTTAGTATGCTCTTGTGGTTGCAGCTTGTCTGATCTTCCACAATCAGAAAAGAATAGTTTCTAGTTGACTTGTCTAGCTGCGGTACTGTTCATAGTTACTATTCATAGGTATTATTCACGGTTGTTACTATTCACACGAAATGGTTCTATACTTTTACAGTAATTGTAAACGTATATTGGATTTTGTTCTAGTATACGTAATACGTACATTACTGTTCACCTATACGATACTATTAACAATGAAATAGTAAAAGTAGGTTCAGTTGAAATTACATGGTGTAAAATTATGGCGGCCAAATTTGATGTTGAGAAGTTCAACGGGAGTAATTTCTCCCTATGGAAGCTGAAGATAAACGCAGTCTTGAGGAAAGACAATTGCTTAACAGTAATTGAAGGCAGACCTACAGGGATAACTGACGAAAAGTGGAAGGAGATGGATGACAATGCTGTTGGTAACTTGCATCTAACAATGACAGATTCAATGTTGTCAAGTATTGTAGAAAAGAAGATGGCAAAGGAGATTTTGGATACTCTCACATAATTGTACGAGGTTAAATCTCTTTACAATAGGATATTCTTAAAGAGGAGACTTTATACTCTTTGTATGAGTGAATCCACAATAGTGACAGAGCACATCAATACTCTAAATACGCTATTTTCTCAACTTGCAGCATCAAATTACATTATGGAAGAGAATGAGCGTGCAGAGCTCCTACTTCAAAGTCTACCTGACTCATATGATCAACTTATCATCAATATTACAAATTATAATATTGTCGATCGTCTTAGTTTTGATGATGTTGCTGCTGCGATTCTTGAAAAAGAATCCAGGACGAAGAACAAGGAAGACACACTACAAAAAAACAGTTATTTAGTGGCGGTTTTTAAAACCGCCACTAAATGAACATACAATGGCGGTTTTTGATAACTAGTGGCGGTTTTTGATAACTAGTGGCGGTTTTTGGTAACCGCCACTAAATAGTGGCGGTTTTTAGTAACCGCCACTATATAGTGGCGCTGGATCTTTTTTCAAATAATCATATTTCTTTAATTCGGATTTTGTTTTTAGCAAACTTTATATTGTCGAAAAGCTCTTTGAGTCTATTTTCTAATAGTATAAGTTTCACTTGAAAATTTTTTACCAATTAAGAGTTATGACCAAAGGAGTAAGTGAAGGTCGAGATTAGTGGTAGAAAATTTCTCTATTTTGTAACCCTGACATGTTTTTGCATGATTACTTCATAGGGATGGCTTCTTTAATGTATCTTTCATACCTTTGGGATGCAATGTTGAGCATGAAATCTAGGTGAGGGATCTAGCTCTCATTTGTAAGAGTATATACATATATGTATGTATATTTAGTGGCGAAAAAAACCATCACTAAACTTGTTAAATTTTTTTCTTTTGGGATAAAGAAGAAATATCTTAAAACACAATTGGTGTATCTCTTCCTATATTTTCATTATTTTCATCCATATTTTTTATTGTTGCCTCCGCTAGTCACCACTAAAGTAGCCTGGAGAACCTACCCCTAAAAGCCAACTATTGAAGTGGGAGAGCCAAATTACTTAAATAACCCATCAAACAGCTCATACTACTATGTGGGACTTGGGCATTCCATATTCTATCACGATTATAGTGACGGTTTTAACTAAACTATTATTAAAACTTGTTAAATCTCTTAACCCTAAAACTTATACGTATATGTTCCCTTCGTCATTGATCGTATGTGTTTCTCTATTGTCACTGCCACTGTTCATCTTTAATTGAAGTTGTGCTACAATAATCTAGATTACAAATAATTAAAGCAATACAAGATTAATTGTGGACTACATAGTGAATAATACTTTGTTAATAAGCTTTGCATTTATTGATATGAGAAATAATTAATTTACTTATTTTTTTATATGTCTTATTTAATTTATTTAATTTTTTAAAAAATTATTTAGCATAAGAATATAGTTTGAAGAATATGAGTTTCGATATTGGTATACTATTTCATTTAATTAAGTATATGCTTCAATTTCCTTTAATTACATCTTCATAATTTAACTTAATTTTAATTAGATTAGTTTGAAATTTGATAAATTTATTATGGGTGTTTATAGATTTAATTTTAGCTCAAATCTCAATTGAACCAAAGTCAACCAGTGTAAGAAAAATAGGAACCTATTTAATTTTTTTATTCGAGCAATTTGATTCTATTTTGAGTTATTTGATTTGATTTTTGTTTGATAATTTAATTCATATTTGAGCAATTTTATTTAAAAAATTACCACAAAATTAGTAAATTTTAGAGATTAAAATCTCTAATATATCATTTTTTAGTCTTATTAGAACTTACTATATTAATTTAAATACTCAATTTTCTAATATTATATATATATATATAATTTTGTTGGGTTTGATTTAGTTAAATTCAAGCTAAATCATTTAAAGTCGACAACTAAACTAGATCTTTTGGTTGTCATATTTGAAAATCCAATTCAGGTCCTTTTTTTTAATTAGTTTTTTTTATCAGTTTGATTGAGTTTGGTTAATTTAATTTGTTTAATTTGATTTTAAACATTCTTAGATTTAATGATATTAATGGTAGAAACCAAAAAAAAAAATCTTACAACTAATCCATTTTATTTTCGTATTCCAACGTTTTTTTTCCTCCCTTTTTTTTGTTGAAATTGTGTGAACTTTTTTGTTAGCTATATTACATTTATTTCCATATCAATCCCTATGATGTGGCTTACTTGATTGTCCTCATCGATTATTACAAAAATATTAATGGGGACTTTTTCGGAGAAATTATTGATGAACCTGCTTGCCTTTGTCAAATATCATCTAACATTCTGATATCTTTTATATATTGCAAAAGTATTTTTAAATTTATTTTATATAATATGAAACTCTAATTATTTTTACAAGTGACTTGGTATCTATTTTTTTCCTGACCAGAAAAAAGTATACTTTTTAATTTATTGATAAATATTTTTGTAAAATATACGTAAATTATAATAACTTTTATTATTTTAAAAATAATAAAAATAAATAGTAAAGAGTTATTTATCTTTATGTTATTTCTCACTCTCTTGAGTATATTTTAACTTTTATATTTTGTTTTATAAATTTATTAATATATAATATTAGAAAATATTAATAAAAAATTTAAAGTTATATTTAGTCATATAGATCATAATATAACAGTAAAAGCAACTAATTTGATTTTAAGTTTAATAATATATATATATATATATATAGCATTAAATTTAATTGATAAATTTTAATTACACACTGAAAATTTTTCACTTTTCCGCTGCTCCATGGCGCCTAATATTTGTAATACCCTGAAAGAATAGTTTTCAAATAGGTTTTGTAATACCCTAAAACTACAAACAAGATCCCACATGCCCACTCTTACCTTCTCTTCTCCCGTCTGGTGTGCGCTAGGATGAGAAAGGGAGAGCTGGGAGAGAGAGAAAGAATGAGAGAGCGCGAGAAAGGCCGCGCGTGGTGCCCACCGCCGGCCACCACTGACCGTATCTTCCCATCCCCCACCTTGATTCCCTCCCTTCGATTTTCCCCTACTACCCGAGGTGAAATCAGAGCTGGTTGAGAAAGTGAAAGAGAGCAGCAAGCGAGAGAGAGGACGGAAGGATTTGTGCGATGGCTACCGTCGCCGTGCTCCATCGTGGGTATCTCCTTTCTTTGATCCTCTCCTTTCTTCTTCTTCTTCTTTTTTTTTTTTTCAGTTGCCAAGAACCCTAGATAGAAAGGTAAGGAAGGGGGTGGTTCCAACGTTTACTGCTAAAATTGGGCTCTTTTTGGGCCACCCTTACATCGAAACCTTTCATACATAGCGGAGGATTGAGAGCTTCTACTTCCTGGTATGGATTATGTTATTATTCCTTTTCTTTTCTTTTTTTAAATTTTTCTTCATCTGAAACTCCCTTATCTGTTCCTTGTTACGATCATCAAGTACCATTTGATGTATTAAGCACCATCTCTTTAATTATTTCATCTTGTGCTGATTTTCAAGATATTTCATATAATCATTGATTCAATTAGAGATGAGAAGATTTTCCTATTCACAAGAATTCTTGGGAATTGCTATGTATGAGAAATTGAAACTGTAGATACATAGAGACTATGATGATCTCTTTATTATCCCTTGTTTTACTGCGTTGCCATTTCTACACTCATTGCTAATAATCAATCATCATTCTTTTCATTGGTCAGGATTTTTTTTATCTTTTGTTTCTTTTAACAATATAGTTTCTAGATTTCTGTTTAACTTTTGCTTACCATTAGTCTAACCTCAACTTTTAGGTTCTTTTGTTTCTTTTAACAATACATTAAATGTGAGTGTTTTTCCTTCTTCTTCAATTGGAAGTGGTATGTTGTTTAATTTATTTTAAAGTATATGTTGATGATGATGAAAGAGACTTATGAAAAATTTGTGTTGATGATGATGTTAGTTGGAGATAAATATGATTGGTGTTTGTATTAATTAGATTGTGTTGAAAATATGTGTGCATGTTCTAGATGGAAATGTGGTATGATGATGAATATTGCTTGAACCCCATGGGAGGAAATAAAGGAATCATAAGGGCGGAAAACCTTCTTTGCCTTGAAAATTTTCTTTCTTTTGCTTACTTGTGATCCCTTGTCCGTATTCTTCTATAACACTTCCTTCATCTTTTGGGTGAATTTTAAGATAAATTGGCTATGCCAAGATGATTAATCATTAGTTTGTAACTATGTTTATTAGTGGCATGTTACTTTGAACTAACCAGCTTAATCTCTATTTTGGAGAAAATATATCAAATGCCATATTATGAAACAAAGTATTGTGATCCTCATATGTGAGTTGAGCATCCTATTTTACCATAGTTTCCTTTACTTTGTAGGCCATAATTGCTCGTGGGGACCTTGGAGCTGAACTTCCAAGAGAAGAGGTTCCATTATTGCAGGTAATATGATGCTTAAAGGAACATCATGCCTATATATATTTTTCAAAAACATAAATAGTTTGTGATGGAGTTTGTTGTATGACTTAGGCTGTTTAGTTTCTAAGAGATGAACCAATTAGATTGAAAATTGTAAGATAATTTTTTAAATTAAGCTTATTTATACTTATAAAAAAATTATAACAACAATAAAATGTATGCATTTATATAAATAAATTATGTTGATATGTGATAATGATGTTTGTTACAAATATATGGATTCATTTGTGTTCATGATAGAAAAGGTTAAGAAATGTATATAGTTATCAAAGTAGAAAATTTCTAGCTTGAACAAATTGACGTTAGTACATCGTTTTGAATGCTTGAATTTTAATTTACATCAATATGGATGAGGGTGACACATCTATGTCAATCTGAACTTGGGTACAAATTAAATTTCATTGTATTATATATTAACCGTCTTTCTCAATATGAACTTGGGTACAAATTAAAAAAAAACACGTGAGAAGAAGAAAAATAATAAACTTACTATTTGACACATCTATGTGTAGAATAAAACTTTAATTTGAGTTCTGCTGGGGCATATTTCGCGCAGGTATGCTCCTTGCTCATGTTGTATTAATTTTAGTCATTTAATTTTTCTAATCTTCTGAGGTACTGATTACTGATTCTGCATGTGTCAGCCTGCCAACAATACATCTATAATTGTATCAACTAAAAATTCTCTTACTAAAAATTCAAATGTATTTATTGTTCTATATTTGCAATGAATTCTATGTCCTGATTGCATGTCTATGATTTAATGTTATTCTTGTTACTCCAAATATTTGTGTGTTGCTTAGTTATATATATCTATAGCATTAAATTTAATTTAGGGTGGATATAAGTATAATTTACCACCCATGATACAAACACCTGCGTTAAGAAAAATAACTTTAAATTGGATGATAGGAGGCTTTTCTATTGAATGCAAATAAATAAAAGGGTCAATTGTAAAAAAGAAAAAATTATGTTGCTTATGAATTTATATATTTGTATAATTGCTCAAAAGGAGAAACATGATTGGCTTTCTCCAATCTTTATTTATTTATTTTTTTTATTTTTGGTTGTTTTTGGCTTTCTCTTCACATATTTTCACTTAGAAGTTTATACAATCTTATTTAATAATTAGCAGTTAATTTTGTTTTGTGCAGCTAAATAATTTTGGCCAAACATGTGCAGATGTTACTTTACTTTTCACTTGGGCTGTAAGTCACACTCTTGTTGGTTTTTACTATTATATCCAATTACTTTTGAGTGTATTATTCATGTTTTTATATCCAATTACTTTTGAGTGTATTATTCATGTTTTGGCCTTATCCAATTACTATTAGATCCAATTACTTTTGGCCTTATCCATCATGAATCCTAAAACTGCTCTTGTCTGGAAATGAAATTGTTTTCATGTTGTTTTGGTATAAATTATATTGGCTAAGCACTTTGAAAAATACTAGAATGGTTCTTACAGTTATAATCTACAATCTACTCAAACTTTATTATTATTGAGTTACATTGTTTTTGAGGCATTTGTACTGCTTTTGTGAATCTTTGCTAATATGTATTCAGTTAAGCTTATTTTCCAGAATTGTAAGAGTTGACAAAATGGTGATAAGATATTTTCACATTTTTTATATGTTAAATTTGTCTTTTTAATCCCTTGAACATGATGCTTGCTTAAATAATGAAAATAATATATATATATATATATATATAATTTTTTGAAATATATAATTTTTTTAAAAATTCTTTCACATTTAGCAGCGGTTCAAACTACCGCTATATTTTTTTAAAAGCATTAAACAATTTAGTGGCGGTTTAAAAACTGCCACTAAATGCTGCAGCTTTAGTGGCGGTTTAGGTACAAAGCCACCACTAAAGCTGTAGCATTTAGTGGTGGTTTTGTGCCATAACCGCCACTGAAATTAGTGACGGTTTAGGAGAAACCGCCACTAATTTAGTGGCGGTTTGGGTACAAAACCGCCACCAAATTTTTTTTGTGACGGTTATTCCCGCGATTGTCCAAAATCGCTACTAAATTGCTTGTGGCGCTTAATTTAGTGGTGGTTTTTGAAACCGCCACTAAAACTATTAGTGGCGGTTGAAACCGCCTAAATCAAAAAAATAACCGCCACTAAAACTTAATTTTTTTTGTAGTGACAGAACTGAAAGTTCAAAACAAGCAGATGCATTGTTGGTGACAAGGGGTAGATCAACAGAGCGTGGCTCTCGTGGGAGCCAAAATCAGAGTAGATCAAAGTCAAGGAGAAGGAAGAACCTTAAGTGCTATCACTGCGGCAAGAAAGGACATTTAAAGAAAGATTGTTGGCACAACAAGAAAAATGGAGATAAAGCTCAAAAAGCAACAACCTCTCAAGGATGTGTTGCTAGTACCTCTGATGAAGGAGAAATCCTATATAGTGAAGCAGCAATCCATTCTAAAGGCTGAAAACAACTCACTGATATTTGGATAATGGATTCAGGAGCAACATGGCATATGACTCCACACCGAAATTGGTTTTGTACTTATGAGCCTATCTCGGAAGGATCTATGTTCATGGGTAATGATCATGCCTTAGAAATTACTGGTGTTGGTACTGTCAAGTTAAAAATGTATGATGGCACCATTCGTACAATTCAAAGGGTACGACACGTAAAAAGTTTGAAGAAGAATCTATTGTCTATTGGACAATTAGATGACCTCGGATGCAAGACCCATATTGAAGGTGGAATCTTAAAAGTTGTGAGAGGTGCTCTTGTAGTGATGAAAGCAGAAAAGATCGGAGCAAATCTATTTATGCTTTTAGGAGATATGATGCAAGCGGCAGATGCATCTGTTGTAGCAACTAGCCAAGAAGAAATGATGATGCCATGGCATCGCAGATTAGGCCATATGTCAAAACAAGGCTTGAGAGTTCTTGCAGAAAACAATCTTCTACCCGGGCTCACAATGGTAAACTTACCTTTTTGTGAGCACTGTGTTATAAGTAAGCAAAATAGATTGAAGTTTGGAAGATCAACTGCTAGAAGCAAGTACATACTAGACTTAATTCATTCTAATGTGTAGGAGTCCCCGGTGATGTCCATAGGAGGAGGAAAATATTTTGTGTCATTTATTGATGACTACTCCAGGAGACTATGGGTGTACCCAATCAAGAAGAAGTCAAATGTGTTCTCAATCTTCAAAGATTTCAAAGCAAGAGTAGAACTTGAATCTGGAAAAAGGATCAAGTGCTTGAGGACAGATAATAGAGGAGAATATATAGATGGTGATTTCTTAAAATTTTGCAAGCAAGAGGGTACCCAACGACAATTCACAATTGCACATACACCCCAGCAAAATGGTATAGCAGAGCGGATGAACAGAACTCTTCTAGACAGAACAAGAACTATGTTGCAAACTGCAGGTTTAGCCAAGTCATTTTGGGTAGAAGCAGTCAAAATTGCCTGTTATGTGATAAATCATTCACCGTCCACTGCAATTGATTTAAAGACTCCAATGGAGATGTGGACAGGTAAGCTAGCATATTATTCTTCTCTACATGTGTTCGGATGTCCTATGTACGTGATGTACAACTCCCAAGAAAGAACAAAGCTGGATCCAAAATCTAGGAAATGTATATTCTTGGGTTATGCTGACGGTGTTAAGGGGTATCGTTTGTGGGATCCCACTGCCCACAAAATTATAGTCAGCAGAGATGTAATATTTGTAGAAAATAAACTACAAAGTGGGCAAGAAAATGACAACACTTCTAGAGAGACTACTACAATACAGGTGGAGAGAAATTTTGGAAAAAAAGATTCTTCTAAAGCAAAACAACAACACGAAGAACAAAACCCAGATGAGGCCAATGATGGAGATGTTCGAAGATCAACACACTAGAGAAGAAAACCATCATGGCACTCAGATTATGTTATGGCAAACCATGATGCATTCTATCTTCTATCTGAAGATGGAGAACCATTAACCTTTCAAGAGGCTTTGAATAGTTCAGATGCTTCTCAATTGATGATAGCAATGCATGAAGTATGTCTCCTAGCAATGAAGCAAAGAGGATGGAAATGTCTCGAGTACTTGTTAATTACCAAATTAACATGATTTGTGTACCTTTTTCTTGGAAAATGAACCTTACTACTGCTTGATTTGTACTGAATTATGACCTTCTGGCCTCAAGATATGTTGATATTGATTTTTCCTAAGCTCTTGCAATTATCTATATTTTCATCTTCAATTACATGCTAGTAATTGACATTTGACCTTGCATTGCAGAGCGCAAAAGAATACACTTTGGGAGTAAGGAAAGATGAAGCAGCAAAACAACATGGAAAGCAACTCTGACCCTTCCCGCTGCAGCGCCAATTGATTCCCGCTGCAGCGTGAGTGCCTCCGCTGCTCTCTGTAGCGGTCCGCTGCATCAATTTATTGGCTTCATTTTCTGTCTTCCACCGCTGCAACAGTGAGGACGCACCGCTACAGCGGTGGAGCCTCTGTTAGCCACTCAGACTTCATATAAATAGCAGATAGGGAATTTTTCAAAAAAGGGGTTTTTGATCCGGAGAGGAGGAGGAACGCCATCTTGCTAAGCATAGAAGAGGGAACTCAACTTTGAAGGCTGAGGGGGCTCAAATCATCCTTCTGAAATCAGATTCATGACTTTCTTCACTCTTATTTCTGATTGTTCTTCTTTATTTTTCATGAGTAGCTAATTTTTTCATCTAGGGTTACTATGAACTCAACCTTAGAGTAGATTTTGTTTCCTCTCATGTAATTGCAACTCTAATTCAATCAATATATGTTTTCTTATTCATTTTATTGCTGCATATGGTGGAATTGATCAGTCTATTTATATGCTTGTTGCTCTTATCAATTTCGGGAGAGGGAGGTGAGAGTAGAACACTGAGTAGGGAAGACGAGTGTGCGAACCTTAACCTAAGTATTTTCACTTGTTAGCTAATAGGAATATTAGTTGATCTCGTTTAATCAAGCTAGGTTAGTTGTGTTAGGCTTAATCCACACAAGGAATTGCGTAGGTGTTTAGCATCTTAATTGAAATTTGGGAGAATTCAATTAAGTTATTAGAATAACTTAGGATTAACTTATTTGGTTGATTAAGTTGCAAATGCGTGAGAGTGGATTTATGATTTCTATGACGGGGGAGAGGGATTAGTAACCCTAGGCTTTCATTTTAGATCAATTTCATCAGCCTTTGCATTGTTTACTGTCATTAAAAGAAAATTTATAAAAATTTACTGTCATAGCTTGCTTTAATTGTTAGTTCTTCATTAGAGCTGTCTTCAATCCAATTGCTTCGTCTAAATAATTCAATTAAATTTCTTGAGTACTTAGTCACTTAGTCCTCGTGGGAATGATACTTTTACTCTTAATTCACTATATTACTTGAGCGATTGGTACACTTGCCAAATCGACTAACAGTACCGTATGCATCAGCGGTGGGAAGCCTAATGTTTGCCATGATATGTAGAAGACCAGATATTGCACAAGCAGTGGGAGCGGTTAGTCGATACATGGGAAATCCTAGTAGAGAGCATTGGAATGCTGTAAAAATGATCCTGAGATACATCAAAGGAACTTTGTTAAGTGCTAGATTTAGTACCATTTGGTGCTAAATCTTTGATCCATTTTATCACCTACTTGTGGTTGCTTGTATGTCTTTTCCGTTGTTTTTGATTGATTTAGTTTAGTTTAGGAATTTTTAGAGTTTAGTCTTCTTCATGCAATTCTTTGACTAAGAATGTCGCTAATCATCATTTTATTCTCTCTGACGTAGGGCGAGCTGGACGAAGCTGAAGCAAATGACCGAACTGATTCAAGCTGTTGTGAGGGAATTTCTGCATACCACCGCTATAGCGGTGGACTCTCACCGCTATAGCACCTGTCCCTGGAGCTGAAGAAGCAGAAGGCCCACTCTCTATCTACCACAGCTATAGCGATGGATACTCACTGCTATAGCAGTAAGCCCTGCACCAAATATTGCTGGAGAATTCTTTACTGTCTTGTACCGCTATAGTGGTGGAGAGTTACTGCTATAGTGGTAAGTCGCGATACTGGGCTGGTTTAAAAGGCTTCAGATGAATTTTTTAGGGTATTCCTGAGTTGGAGACTGAAGAAAGGCGCCGACTATTGCTAGAGGAGAAGGAGGAATCCATCCTTAGAGCCATTCAAGCCTGAATTCCGTCCACCCAACCCCTGATTCATGAAGTTTATTCATTCTTCTACTGTTTTCTGTATTGTTAGAGCCATGAGTGGCTAAATTTTCTGTTCTAGGGTTCCTATGAACCTACTTTCAGACTAGGAATTGTGTTTTCTTCAAACTTGTGATTATTTTCAATTTATGCATACCTATCATTCATATTTCCTGAATTTGTCATAACCTTGGCCAGTTTATGATCTGTATGTTGCCTCCATTGAACTTGGGAGAGGGAGATGATGGTAGAACACTGAATGATTAGGGCGAGTGATAGAACCTAGGGGTTTTACTTGTTAATTAATAGGAATATTAATTAACCTCGTTTAATCATATTAGGTTAACATTAATTTGACTCAATTTACATAAGGGATTGTGTAGAGTTGGGTAGCTTAATCTAGATTCGGAAGAACTACTTTAAACCATTAGAAAACCTGAGATTATTGTGCATAATTAACTTGAATCACAAGTGTTAGGGAGAATTAGCAATTCCTAGGACGTAAGAGGGGGATTAGTAACCCTAGGCTTTCATTTTTTATTAATTTCATCAGTCTTTGCATTGTTTACTGTCATTAAAAGAAAATTTATAAAAATTTACTGTCATAGTTCACTTTAATTGTCAGTTCTTCATTAGAGTTATCCTCAATCCAATTGCTTCGTCTAAATAATTCGGTTAAATTTCTTGGGTACTTAGTCACTTAGTCCTCGTGGGAATGATACTTTTACTTTTAATTCACTATATTACTTGTGCGATTGGTACACTTGCTAAATCGACCAACAAACTTCACATGCTGCATTATGTTACGAAGGATCAAATTTTACTGTCAAAGGTTATGTTGATTCAGATTTTACAGGAGATCTCGACAAAAGAAAATCTACTACAGGCTATGTGTTTACCCTTGCAGGTGGAGGTGTAAGCTGGATATCAAAACTAGAAACTGTTGTAGCTTTATCTACTACAAAAGCAGAATATATGGCAGCTACACAAGCTTGCAAAGAAGCTATATGGATACAACAGTTACGGGAGAAACTCGGGGATATTACTTTGTTTTGTGACAGTTAGAGTGCCTTGCATATTGCAAGGAATCCAGCTTTTCACTCCAAGACAAAGCACATAGGCCTTCAATATCACTTCATTCGAGAAGTAAT
Organism: Biancaea sappan; assembly: GCA_037074585.1. NCBI lineage: Eukaryota > Viridiplantae > Streptophyta > Magnoliopsida > Fabales > Fabaceae > Biancaea > Biancaea sappan. Next base: position 13,557,852 of record CM073495.1, on the reverse strand, counting down.
AGAGGAAGGAAGTGCGGATATGCAAAAGATTCACACAGAGGAGAACCTAGCAGATGTGTTGATGAAGCCAGTAAATGCTGACAAGTTTATATGGTGTCGATCCTCACATGGCCTATCAAAAATGTAAACAATGCAGGAATGACAAGTGTAAGAATGGATAGCATGTGAAGACATTATTAAAATCAAAGTCTTCAAGTGGGAGATTTGTGGGGTAGGACCCGGGGTTAAATTGCAATTAATACAAGTTGCAACCAAAAGAAGTAATTTTTACCAAAAGAAAAAGGAGTGGGTCCCACGTTTTGAATTTACAATTTTGAAGCCAAATTGCATTTGTTTTACTGTAGCTAGCTGAGGTCATCGCATGCGTAATCGAAGAAGGGAAATGCTCTATAAATAGAGCTCTTCTCCTCTCCTTCAATCCATCCCAAAATCCATTCTCATTCCTTCCTATAGCTTCTATTTATAATTTCTAAAGAAAAATAGTGAGTTATTTTATTCCTATTAATAGAGAGAGTAATAACTGTTCTCTCCTATTAATATTGAGAATAGTTGTAATTACTATATTCTTTCTAGTGTGATCTCTCTTTCACTTGCCCGTGGACGTAGCTTATATTAGGTGAACCATGTAAATTCTTGGTGTTCATTTTATCTTCATTTTTCTCATTTTAATTGTGTTACAAGTCAACAATTTCGATCCGTAATTTTCTAACAATAATGTGTGCGTGTGTGCATATATATTAGGCTCCACTAATTTCCATTTCGAAATACATGGTACATTGCTGACATCAAAACTGAGAATGAAACAATACTGTGAATGAAATAAGTCAGCTAAAATAAAGATAGGAAGGAGACTAACACCAAAAAAAAAAGTTGGATGTCAACTTGCATTCTATAATTCCTCAAAAGTAAACAAGAATTTCCCTTTCTTTTAGATATTAACGTGCAAAAAGAAAATGGCACCGAAATGATGTGGCTCTTTAATTTTCCTGAGTCTAAGATTTGATTCAGCAAAATTTATGCAATGTTTGTTGCCTTCAATCAAAGACAAAAATGTATTTTAACCTACTGGATTGCATAATGGTTCTTGTTGCTTTAGCAAATCTATCCTTCAAGAAGATCATGCTGTTACTTTTATACTAAAAGAGCCAAGAACGTTGATCTTAAGGTGCAGAAGACATTGCAATAGCATTAGTTAAGACAGCTACTTAACTCAGATTCAGCAAAAGAATTGATTGAGAAAACAAAAATGAAGACAAGTACTTAACTCACATTCAGCAAAATCTAAATACTTAATTATTAATTTTTAGAAATTAAAAAATTATTTACAAATAATTTAAAGTTTATTTTCTTAATTGCGAGTTGAACATCTTAACATTTAACGTATTTGATCTATTAACAATACGATATTAGAAATGGTTAGCGATAAATATATATATATATATTTATATATATGAAGTTGAGTGTCATTTGCATGCTAAGACTTGTTGGCTGGGTTGTCAAACTTGTGAATTGACTTATAAATTCATCCAAATCAACATTTTTATGGAGAAAATCCTAATCCAAGTACATTTAGACTCGGATTCAATATAAACTCGGCTAGATTCGCCCAACTCGAGCAAATTTTGCTGGTGTTAAAATATTTATATTTCGCTTCTTCTAACTGGTTTGCTATAGCCCTCCAAATTGATCTTCTTACAATTGATGACTTCTATTTTATAATTTATTGGTTATTCTAAAGCAACATAAGGTGCTGCATTTATCTTTCAAAAGAAATGGTAAAGAAAAATTGTTGATTCACCTTCTACAATTTAAATTGCGCAAACTCTGATCACAATAAGAAAATATTTTGGAGAGTAAAATATAATCTACCCAACAACAACAACAACAACAACTTAGCCTTATCCCACTAAGTGGGGTTGGCTACATGGATCGCACGACGCCATTGAGCTATATCAATGACCAACTCTTTAGATATCTCATTTACTAAAAGGTCCCATTCAATAATTTCTCTAAGTGTCTTTTTTGGTCTTTCTCAACCTTTTTTCATAGGGCTCCAAACCATCTGCTCAACTCTCCTAACTGGCGCTTCCAACGGTATTCTTTGCACATGCCCAAACCATCTTAAACGGTTTTCAACCATTTTTTCCTCAATAGGTGCCACCCCAACTCTACCTCGTATATGATCATTACGGATCCTATCTCTTCTTGTATGACCACACATCCAACACAACATCCTCATCTCCGCCACTCCAATTTTATGTTATTGTTGTCCTTTCATTGCCCAACATTCACTCTCATATAAAATCACTGGTCTTATAGCAGTACGATAAAACTTTCCTTTGAGTTTATTAGGTACTTTCCAATCACAAACAACCCCTGATGCCATTCTCCACTTCAACCACCCAGTTTGTATCCTATGTTCCACATCTCTAATAACTTCGCCTTCATCTTGTATAATTGATCCCAAATACCTAAACTTTGACACTTGTGATACGACCTGATCACCAAGTTTAACCTCCAGCTCGTTCCTAGCTTGTCGCTTATTAAACTTACAATGCATATATTCGGTCTTACTCCTGCTCAGACGAAAACCCTTCGATTCCAAAATAGCTCTCCATAACTCAAGTTTAGAATTAATCTCTTCCCTTGTCTCTGCTATGAGAACAACGTCATCTGCAAAAAGCATGCACTTAGGGATTTCTTCTTAGATGTGTTTCGTCAGAACATCTAAAACCAAGTCAAACAAATAAGGGCTTAAGGATGATCCCTGATGTAGGCCAATTTTAATAGGAAAGTCTCTAATCTCCCCTCCAGATGTTCTCACACTAGTCGTAGCCCCCTCGTACATATCTTTTATGGCTCTAATATACGCAACTCGTACACCTTTCTGTTCCAAGGCTTTCCACAGCACCTCTCTTGGTACTCGATCATAGGCTTTTTCCAAGTCAATAAATGCTATATGAAGGTCTCTTTGTTTACTCCGATACCTTTCCATCAACCCCCTTAGAAGATATATAGCTTCCATTGTAGACCGTCCTGGCATGAATCCAAATTGATTTTCAGAAATACTCGTCTCGATTCTTAACCTACGTTCAATCACTCTTTCCCATAATTTTAGAGTGTGACTCATAAGCTTAATCCCACGATAGTTTGCGCAATTCTGAATGTCTCCTTTGTTTTTGTAAATAGGCACTAAAGTGCTTCTTCTCCATTCCTCAGACATTTTCTTAGACCTTAAAATTTCATTAAAGAGCTTAGTTAGCCAGATAGTACCCTCCTCTCCTAAATATAATCTACCCAACAAAAATTATAATTTATAAGCCACAATTAATAACCAAAATTAAATTCAGTAAATTGATAGATTTTTTTCGACTAATTTGCTCTATATTTTATTTTATTAAAAATATAATTATTTCAAATTATTGAGTAAAGACATTCTTAATTATTTATATAATTAGATGATAAATTTAACCAATTCATTAAAATGTAGCCCAAGCTATGACAATAATGTATTTAACTTGTATTTTTTTATTCTCTTTTAAAATATCATTATTAATTATTTTTTGGATTTAATTTATCATAACATTACATAGGAATCTTTTATATCAATTGCTTGTTAAATCATGTTTTACAAAAACAAATTTTTGAAACGCATTTTTGTATTTTATGAAGTTTTAAATTTGTTTTTAATACAAATTATCCAAATATATTATTTTTTTATTAATTTTTTAAAAGTAGTTTCTAAAATAATTTTAGAAAACTTGTTTTTGAAATAAAAAAAAATATAAAAAGGGGGCCGTTTGATATATGGTTTGAGTGTACTATGTGTTTACCTATATATATATATAGAATAATAATAATAATAATAATAATAATAATCGTATCATCTTATACACTGTAATGTTCAATTGCATTCGTAACCCCTTTCAGAAGAAATTAATAGGTAGGAATTAATCTTTATTGGTTCTTTAGGGAAATAGATTATGTCTATTGCATTAATTGCCTAACTTTTTCTTGTGCTGCTTGAAGAGAAATATACCACATACTTAAGCCAAACAATCATAAACCATAAATTTCACAAATGTAGAATTTATAATCACTTAGAACAGAGATGATCAAATCATAGTTTAGATGTTTGTCAGATTTTGATAGGCAGATAAAACACTTAGAATCATTATTAAAAAAAGAGTGTATCTTGTTTCATATAGTCTTGTCTCAATTTAGATAAGCTCTTATAGAAAGATATGAGAGATCTCTTTTATTATTTTTGATCTGATAGATAGAATGACATACACACATGCATTCGTCAAAAACAAATTCACTTATATAACTTAAGAAACTACTACCAATTCATCATATTCATAAGTCGAACTATGGGTTGACCTAATGTCCCACCGTCATTATTATTATTGAGAGCCGGGTATATACACATAAATATTTTCACTAATGCCCTAGACTAAATTTTAAATATGTCAAACAAGTCCTTTAAACATAAATTTTATAAAGATTTTAATTTGGACCTAATTAACATATATATATATATATATATATATACTTATTTTTATGAATTTATATTAAATGCTAATAATTATTTGGGTAAACTTACATATTGATTGTCATATATGTGTACATATGTTAGAACATATATATATATATATATATATATAAAAGATAAATCTTGCTGTGAATAGGATGCAAAATGAATACCGCCACCTCTTTTTTATATTTGTCGAGTTTCCATTTGTATTTCTATGATTATGAAGTTCATTTTAATTTTTATATTAGTTACTTTTAATTTTGGAATATAAATACTTTTTCTGGTGTATGAAATGCTATGATTTGAATTTCAATTAAATTTGTTTTTGGATTTCTGTTCAAGTATTATTGATGTTATTAATATATATTTTAGGTCAAAATACATAAAATTTCTTTAAATTTTGGAGTCTAGGCATTTTACCCGCTAAACGTTGAAACTTAGCAAAATACTCGTGAAATTTCTGCTTGTTTAAAAAGGCTCCTACAAAAGTACATGCGATCTCACACATTACTTATCTTAGTTGACGTCCTAATTGTGCAACACCAAAGCGAGTAGGGGAGAGAGGGCTGCAGGAAATCGCACCGGCAAGCAATATGGATGAGGAATAGGAGGAAGAGAAAGAAAGGAAGGCAATCAAATCATTTATTGAATCGAACTCAGCAAACCAATATGGTTGAGGAACAAGAGGAAGAGCCATAAAGGAAGGCAATAACATAATCGCACATTTAGAAATTCATTATGCCAATTACAAAGAAAGAGAAGAACATGAATTATATGATACATCAAATTACATAAATAATGAATCTGAATTCTCTCTTATTACTGGAGGGCCCTGTTAGTATATTTCAACATATATGTTTACATAAAAAATAAATAAATTTTATACAGTTTAAATCTAAATCATCCAATCAATTTTCCTTATTCTAACACGTGTGTTGAAGGGAGGGGCTCCTCTGCTTGACAAGTAGAGACTATTGGATTTGATGTGGGTCCCACATGCCAGGTGGGGCTCACTCCATCCAATGGTTCATGTTTAATAAGTATGGTGCTTGTCAAGCAGACAACCCAAACACTGTGTTGAAATATTATAACAAGATCTTTTTGTTGCAAGTTCTAATGAAATGTCAATTCATTTAAGATTAATTTATTATTCCATACATACAAAAACTACAATTGCTAAATTCCTAGAAAGAAATGCGATGTGAGTAAAAATTAATTAATTATGTCAAGGTAGCATTATGGCTTTTTTTGGGTACATATATGCGACATGATGGCTTTTAACATAGGAAGTAAATCAAATGAATTGTGTCATTTCCCATCATTACCTAGAAACTAAACAGATGCCACAAGCTAAAAAACATATGTTATCATGCAAAGAGTTGATACAACTTAAAAACATCTAAATTGAAGAATCCATCAATCAAGTACTCTTCAAGGAACAAATGGAAAAATACAACAGGCTAAGATTTTTTTGTTTTTGCTTTGTTTTTTGGTGAAAGAAAATCTCATCATTAAAAATACACAGGAAAAAAGAGTGAAAATAAATTGTCCAATCAATAATAATAAGATTCTCAAATCCAATTAACCATATTCTTGAGAACAGTTTTTTCATGAAATTAAATTAAATGAAAATATAGAAGGAAGATTGGAAGCGTCCCATCTCCAGATTTTGCAGTAACGGTTTAACTTTCAAATGCTAATGGCCAAGGTGATAATGATTTTAACTCTTGTCAGTATCTGCAACTTCTTGCTGCTGATAAAAGAAATTAATATGAATCAGCATTTATATTTATTCATGAGGTACTAATTGTTAGGAAATATAAACTAATCTCACTTTCATTTTGTAACTGAACAGGAAAGTGAATATACTGAAACTAAATTCTATTTTCAGTAAATCTTACATGAACATATAGAAAGAGCATAAACCTATATAATCTTCACGGTGGCTCCACAAGAAACTAATCAATTTACTTTCCACATACCTTTTCCATGAACAGCTGATTGAAAGTGGTATTAAGGTCCGCTTTCCAGCGCTTTGTTCTATTTTCAAATTTTACTACTGTCAGCATTGGGGCTATAATAACTCCTGATGAGAAATCTTGCATTTTGGGACATCTTGTAATTGTTAAATTTTCCAACGATGGAAATACCAAAGAATGTTTTCCTGAACAAAAGCTTTTGAAGCTTGATAAACATGTCAGTTCCAAATCCTCCAAGCTTTCAAATGTGATTTTTTCTTTTAAATTGATAACTGCAGTTTCATCTCCTAGCTCATCCCCTACTTCTACCACAACTTGTTCAAGTGAACTGCACTTTCTTATCTTCATTGTTATTAAGTGGATCAGACTTCTTGCTGTTGATGAGGTAAATAAGTCAATCAATCCATTGCATTCCTCTACATACAATTGTCTTGGGCGACTAAAAGTAAGAGAGGAAGGCACCAAGTGCTTCAAATTGGAACATTCTTGGACTTGTAGTAGTTCAATAGCCTCAAGAACAGGGCTAATTTTGGATCCTTCTAGACATATTGTTTGAAGTTCGTCTAAGTTATACAAAATCAAATATTTGATTCGTGTGCTAATCTCAGCTTCTTTGTCAAGAAATATCACCTCGAAGGAACTCCTTGCAACAGATAGATCTTCAAGATTGGGTATATTATGCAGAAACCAATATGGAAATGTGCTTTCGTGATCTTTATAGTCATATAGTGCCAGACGTTTTAGTTTATTGAAGAGGTTTTGTGACTGAGTATTGGGTTCGCATAATCATGTTGCCGTACTTTTTGTCCAGTGTCAATTCCTCCAAGTTGGGAATCACCTATCACATTTTAAAAACATTAATTAGTTATATAAAACTTGACTTTACGTATATCAGCGTTTGAATGCTTTAAATAATTAACTTTCTACATATAATATCCATAATCCATATATATAAATTGAAGACCATTTCTTCTTACTTACTTTGTCTGTTATATTTTTCATTTGGAATTATCAATTTTTTTTAGTTCCTTCATCTATTACATGTATCTTAGCTTTCTTTTTTATTCTATATTACTATACTTCTATGGTATGATTTTATACAAATTAAAAAGAAACATAATGTTGCATTGAACAAGCAATACCCAGTGAAACAAATTGTCTTTTCCAAATTTGACCTATATGCTACATGCTAATATACCAAGCAAACTTCACTAAAAATGTAGAACAACTTTTAGTGGTCAACACACACATGTTCGTTGTCTTTTAGATTGTTGAGCCAGAAAAATAAAAATTGTTCTATGACAGGATAAAATGCAATTCGTACCTCCTCAACTATGAAGAGTGTTGGGAAAAACGACGGTGTGCGCAATAATTGTAGAATCAAAATAATGTCACAGACCCAGGATAATTCCCAAAACACAATAGACAAAAATAACACCAAAAAATTTTAGCGTGGAAAACCCAAATAGGTAAAAACCACGGGACCCGTAGTCCGCTTAAATCTTCCACTATAGCAATAATGGGAATACAATCTTCACCCTTAGGTGGACCTCTCACTCACAAAAAAATACTACAACAGTATTTCTTCAATTTGTGGACAATAATCCTCACAAATTGGACTCACTATTTTTCCTCTCAGAAACTTTCTGAGGCACTCTCTCTATTTTTCTTCTCACTCTTTCTTTCAAAGGTGAGGCTTCTTTTGGTTTTTTTAATATTATAAGACATGGGCCCCACTTATGGAGGGACCCACCTTTCAATTCTCCCCCTCCCGACCTAAGTGGGGGGTTCCACCAATCCTGCAGCTGATCGACAATATTCAAACTTGCTTCTTGGAAGAGTCTTAGTCAACATATCAGATCCATTTTCATATGTATGGATCTTTTCAAGCTGTAGTTCTTCTCCAATGCAGCTCTTATCCAGTGATATCTCATATCAATGTGCTTCGTTCTCGAGTGAAAGGAGGCATTCTTTCCAAGGTGAATTGCACTTTGATTGTCACAAAATAGCTCATACTTTTCTTGGTGGAAAGTAAGTTCATTTAAGAACCTTTTTATCCATAGCAACTCCTTACTAGCTTCAGTTGCTGCGATGAATTCTGCTTCAGTAGTGGATAGTGCAACATACTTCTGTAACTTTGACTGCCATGCCACAGCTCCCCCTGTAAAAGTGATCAGATAGCCTGAAGTAGATTTTCTTGAATCTACGTCGCCGGCCATATCTACATCTGTAACACAGGTTTGGTATCTCCAAAACATAAGCATATTTTGGAAGTACCCCAAAGATACCTGAATATCCACTTTACTGCAACCAATGTTCCTTTCCAGGTTTTGAAAGGAATCTACTCACTACTCCAACTGCATGAGCAATATCCGGCCGTGTGCACACCATGGCATACATTAAACTTTCAACTGTTGAAGCATATGGAACCTTGTCCATCTCTTCCTTTTCTTCATCTGTGGAAGGGCACTGCTTAGAACTTAGCTTAAAGTGATTAGCAAGAGGACAACTAACCACTTTAGCTTTGTCCATGTTGAACCTTTGAAGTACTTTCTCAATATACTTCTCTTGTGACAACCATAATTTCTTGGCGCTTCTGTCTCTAGTTATCTTCATGCCAAGAATGTATTTTGCTGGCCCTAAGTCTTTCATAGCAAAAGACTTGCTCATCTGCTTCTTCAAGTCATCAATTCTAGAAATATTTTGGCCAACAATCAACATGTCATCCACATAGAGCAATAAAATAATGAAATCATCATCAGAGAATTTCTGCATAAACACAGTGATCTGAAGTAGTCTTCTTGTAACCATGCTCCCCCATAACAGACTCAAACTTCTTATACCACTGTCTTGGTGCTTGCTTCAAGCCGTACAGGCTTTTCTTCAGCTTGCAAACATAATCCTCTTTTTCTTTTTGCTTGAAACCCTCTGGCTACTCCATGTATATTTCTTCCTCCAAATCACCATGAAGGAATGCAGTTTTGACATCCATTTACTCAACCTCAAGGTCAAGACTTGCTGCTAACCCTAGCACTGTTCGAATAGATGTCATTTTCACCACTAGTGAAAATATCTCATCAAAGTCAATCCCTTTTCTTTGGCTGAATCCCTTAACAACCAATCTGGCTTTGAATCTTGGATGAGAACTGTTCTCTTTATGCTTAATTCTGAACACCCATTTGTTCTTCAAAGCCTTCTTTTCTTTTGGCAGCTTCACCAGTTCAAAAGTTTTATTCTCATGCAATGATTTCATCTCATCTTGCATGGCCTCTATCCACTTCTTCTTGTGTTCATCATCCATTGCTTCTTCGAAGCTTTCTGGTTCTCCCCCGTCAGTTAATAACACATACTGATTTGCAGGGTATCTAGTAGAGGATTGTCGAATTCTAGTAGATCTTCTCAATTCTGGAGAACCCATTGGAACTGGTGGTTGATCATGAACACTATTATCATCATCAGAATCTTCTGGTGGAATCTCAACAGGAGCATCTGGATCACCTATCTCAGGCTGATCATTCTGTATTTCATCTCCAACTTGTCTTGGCACCGGTGTTGGAGGAATAACTTCCGAATCAGTTGAATCACCATTGGCTTTAGAAATATTTTCAATGGTCTGATCTTCAATGAACATAGCATCACGACTCCTGACTGGTTTCTTCTCTACTGGATCATAAAATCTGTAGCCAAACTTATCTTGACCATATCCAATGAACACGCATTGTCGTGTCTTACTCTCAAGTCTGGACCTTTCATCCTTTGGAATATGTACAAAGGCTTTGCATCCAAACACTCGTAGATGGTTGTAGGAAACATCTTTTCCCGACCATACTTTTTCTGGAACATCTAGCTTTAAAGGGACACAAGGTGAGCGATTCATCACATGTACTGTTGTTAGTAAAGCCTCACCCCAAAATTTCTTTGGTAACTTTGCATGAGAGAGTAAACATCTGACTCTCTCTATCAAAGTTCTGTTCATCCTCTCAGCCAGGCCATTCAGCTGCGGTGTTTTTGGAGGCGTTGTCTGATGCCGAATACCATGCTCTTTACAGTAGGCATCAAAAGGCCCAATGTATTCTCCACCGTTGTCTGTCCGGATGCATTTTAGCTTCTTCCCAGTTTCTCTTTCAACTAAGGTATGAAACTCTTTAAAGACACTCAGTACTTGATCCTTTGTCTTTAAAGTGTATGCTCATATCTTCCTTGAATGGTCATCAATGAAAGTCACAAAGTACTGAGCACCACCAAGTGACTTTAACATTGGTCCACATAAATCTGAGTGTACCAAATCCAGTACATTCGCCATTCTAGAAGGAGGATGACTTTTGAACGTAGCTCTATTTTGCTTTCCTGCCAGACAATCATCACACTTCTTTAAGTGAACTTGATCCAAACCAGGTAGAGCATTTTTCCTAGTTAAATGGATCATGCTCTTCTCGCTCATGTGACTGAGACGTTTGTGCCATAGCTCAACTGTACTATCACTCTCCGTTGTGTTCACAACATCCTTGGAGAGCTTTGCTTGCATAATGTACAGTTTAGAGTCTTTGTTCCCTCTGGCCACTACCAACGATCCTTTGGTGAGCTTCCATTGGCCATTAAAGAAGGTATTGCAGAAACCTTCATCATCTAGCTTGCTTGTTGAGATTAGATTCAGGCGCATATCTAGAATATGCCTCACATCTTTCAGGACTAATCGCGTACCATTCTCTGTCTTTAAACAAACATCTCCCTTACCTGCAATTATTGAAAGATTATTATTTCCCATTCTTACAACACCAAAATTGCCCAGTGTGTAAGATGAGAAAAATTCCTTCTGAGATGTAGCATGAATGATGGCACCACTGTCAATCACCCAGCTTGTCTCATGGGTTGTATGATTGACTACATCATCATCATAGACAATGTTGAACTCCTCAGCAACATCTGCTTGCTCATCATCACTACTGTCGTTTTTCTTCTGTCCTCTGCCTTTGTTCTTTTCCTGATCCTTCTTGAACTTACGGCAGTGTATTTTGATATGACCCCTCTTTTTACAGTAATGGCATTCAACATTGGCATATCTGTTGGATTTGCCTCTGCTTCTTCCTCTAGGTTTTTTATCCCTAGACTGGTTCCTCCCCCTGAAGTCTGAAACCAGAACATCTGGTTGTGATGAAGAAGATGAGCTTTGAGATCTTCTTCTCATTTCTTCATTTAAAATACTACTTTTCACAGACTCCATATTAACTACACCATCAGGTGCAGTGTTGGTGATGGAATCTTCAGAGTCTCCCATGACTCTGGTAAAGAGCCCAATACCAGCAGAGCAAATATTTCATCGTCCAGATTTATGCCCATTCTGGACAGTTGATCCACGACCCCTTGCATCTCATTTAGATGATCTGCTATGGAAGTCCCTTCTTTGTATTTCAACTGCGTCAATTTGGTCAAATAAAATAATTTTTTGTTACCAGTTTTTGACGCATAAAACTGTTCAAGCTTATTCCATAGCGTTCGGGCATGAGTCTCATTGCAGATGTGGTTGTATACGTTGTCTTCGACATATTGTCGGATGAAACCGCATACCTGCTCATGCTCAAACCCCCATTCCTCCTCTGTCTTGCCTTCAAGTTTATTTGATATAAACACTGGTAGATGCATTTTCATCACAAATAGGAGATCCTTCATCTTGCTTCTCCACATGTGATAATTTGTGCCATTTAGGCTGATCATTTTGATGTTTCTTGTCTCCATTGAGATCAGTAGTCAACAGATTTAGCTGATCCCAAAACTTTTCTGGCATGAACAGTACTTTGTACGTATGAACAGTACTTCCGTATATATGAACAGTACTTCCTTACATATGAACAGTGCTAGTATGTATGAATAGTGCCAATATGTATAAAAATGCTAGTATCTATGAAAATACTTGTATACGTGAATAGTACTCGTACGTCTTCGTACAATATTTGTGAATAATACTTGTACGGTATTCTTCAACGGTACTCCAACCAAAAGCTCTGATACCACTTGTTGGGAAAAACGATTGTGTGCGCAGTAATTGTAGAATCAAAATAATGTCACAGACCCAGGATAATTCCCAAAACACAATAGACAAAAATAACACCAAAAAATTTTAGCATGAAAAACCCAAATTAGGTAAAAACCACGGGACCCGTAGGCCGCTTAAATCTTCCACTATAGCAATAATGGGAATACAATCTTCACCTTTAGGTGGACCTCTCACTCACAAAAAAATACTACAACAGTATTTCTTCAATTTGTAGACAATAATCCTCACAAATTGGACTCACTATTTTTCCTCTCAGAAACTTTCTGATGCACTCTCTCTATTTTTCTTCTCACTCTTTCTCTCAAAGGTGAGGCTTCTTTTGGTTTTTTTAATATTATAAGATATGGACCCTACTTATGGAAGAACCCACCTTTCAGAGAGGTTGTGGTACTGATTGATTCACGTCTATGAATTTTTGATCACCCATAACTCTTCGTTCTTGAGAGCTCATAGACTGTGTCTTGAATAACTCTAAATTTTTGCAATAGGCCACATCCAATATTTTCAAAGATGGATATGTCAAACTGTAATTTCCTGGACAAAATCTGTCAAGTTGATGCAAATATTTCAGCGCCAAAGAGGACAGATGATTCAACACAAAAGTGGCAGATTTGTCCATGTCTCCTTCCTTTGCAACAATTTCCTTTGTCCCACAGCTTTTCACTTCAATTTTGTCAAGGAACTGGAGACCCATGAATGTGGAGAATGGAAAAAGGTATTCTAAGTCTTTACAATCTTCAACTGTCACATCTTGTAGATTGTGAAAGCCAAGAATTTTCGGAGGATCTCTATTCCAAGTTTTCAACTTTGGCAAATTAAGTATTGTTAGTCCCTTCGCAATATAACATGCAATATTTGCATGAATACTTCACAATAATTGTGAATATTATTTGAACAAAGACATGCTAAATTTGCAGAATGAAAACACTAAGTAATAATTATTCTATTTCTACGCCTTTTGTTTGAATCGATCTTGTGCTTGACAAAAGCAAATCCAAAGAAAATGCTTTGATGCAATTGTCTTTTCATTTAGACAAGTGGCTAAACTTGGTAACGTGTATATCAATTTTTTAATTTATTGTTACTTTAATTTTGAAAATTTAATTATTTTGATTAAAAATAATAAATCAATTTTAATTACTCACATCCAGCAGAAGATAATTTTTTTAAAATTTTTTAAAAGCAATAAAAGAATTAGGAGAGAAGTTACATTCTTCTAAAAGTTAAATGACCAATACTATTGAATCCATACATATAATTCTGCAAAATCAATGTTGAAAACAGAGTGAATGTTGGTTTTGCATGTGGTAATTGTAGATTTTACATAAATATATTTCTTTTTGTGCATTATATTAATTAACCATACTTGCTGGAAGTTTTTAAATTCCATTGAATTTTATTTCAATGCTTGCAAAAAATACTATTTGCTGTTTTTTGTCACAATATATTGTTACTAATTAAGTCAGTCAGCATACTTATTCTCTTAAAATATTTTTTTTTTTGGGGTACAAGTTCCCTTGTACCTATCCATGAAACAGTTTATATATAGTACCTTTGACAGGAACGAAATTCTGACCATAGCCAAGCATGTATTCTTTCAACAAAAAAAAAAAAGAAAAAGAAAAGGTAATCTTTTAAACTAAGATGATAAATTCTTGAATTTTGTGGACAAAAACATTTATTGGGCCCCAACTGAAATAAATATCCGGGCTGTGACATTTTCGATTTGATGGAAGTTTTATAAACTATTTTTAAGCACAATCCCTTAATAAGTGGCCTCATTTTGAAATTTAGTACTTATCTCAACAGGAAAAATCAGAACTCAAAACCACGACAATATTAGACATATTACGGGTCAGAAGAATTACATTTTTCATGATCTTAGATCTTTTAAGAGAATTGATACAACATATGATTGGCAGAGATTTTGGAGTTACTTGTAATTGATGAACAACTGAACTCTTTTACCTTTTTTTTTCTTTTTATTTACTAGTTGGTCTAAATGAAATAAATATATTTCAACACTCAACATGGATAATAAACATCATGTTACAAGAGAATAAAGTTTTTTCTTTTCAAATCACTATTTATCAATTAAATTAATTAACTACAAGTGCGGAAAGGGTACTTAGTATCAGGAAGATAATTGGTAAAGTATTTAGTCTATGAAAGATCTTAAATATCAACATTTTAGTCCTTTCGCTAAGAATCTTTGTTATCATGTTTGACGTGGCACATTATTTATATACTGGATGTTAACTATGTTTCAAATTATATGAGGAAAAAAATGAGAGATTTAAATGAAGTGCAACGTAGTTTCTAAAAGTTTAAAAAATAATGTTATTCAGTTGTCGAAAAATTTTAAATGAAATTCAAAGTAGTACTAAAAGTTTAAAAACTAATACTATTGAATCCGTACATAAAATACCCTAAAATCAATTATGGAATCTATATATTGTAAAGTACTGTTAGGCAAGAAGACAGAGTAGGTGTTGATTTTGCAAATGTAGTAAGGTCTTATTGCCACGTCAGATATTAAACAATAATGGTTTGTGATATGCGTCCATAGAGCCATTAGGTTTTCGAATAGATTGACAAATAGGTAAACGCTTGGCTTTTTAAAGACTGTTAAAATAACTTTTGATGAAATTAGATGTAATAACAATTTTACAAGCTTCATCTTCTCTCTGTTACCTCTCCTGTGACTGTACTTTCTTTTTTTTTTTTTTCTATACTGTGACTGTAAGTAACAATACAACGGAGGGCTAAATTGAATGAATAACTCTAATGCTGACTACAAGCATTAAGTATTCTTGATAGTATCAATGATTTCTAGGACTCAAATAAAACTCAAAGATACTACAAAATAGATTATATTACATAATTTTAACAATTATAAGAATTGACATGAGATATGATTATCATGGCTCTCGATTATAGGCCACACAGGACCATTTTGGGGGACATGTTAATGTCAAAATTTATTTCTTCTTAGAATATTTTACTTGTCATAAGAAAATTAATGATGTTGGATTATGTATAGTAAAAACCATTCTAAGAATCAATTGCAATTCTCTACATAAATCTACATTTTCTTGAAACTTTTTAAACCATGTAAACACTCAAAATTTGCTAAAATTGTAACACACACTACAAAAAAAATAGCTTTCAGTGGTAATTTTTTGGTGACAACTAAACAAGTTGCCACCAAAAGTCGACCTTTGGTGGCGACTAAAAGAGTCACCACTAAAAGTCTGACTTTTGGTGGCAACTAAAGAGTCACCACTAAAAGTCCAACTTTTGATGACAACTTTTGAAAGTTGTCACTGAAAGAGGGACTAAAAGTCATAACCAAAAGCCTAATTTTTCAAAATAAAATTTAAAAAATTTTAGACTTTCGGTGGCGACTATGATAGTCGCCACCAATGGTAACTTTTGTTGTCACCAAAAGTGACCAAAAATCGATTTTGAGTATTTTTTTTAAAATTACTTTCGGTGGCAACTATAGTTGCCACTGAAGGTGACTTTGGTGGCAACTCTAAGAGTCACCACCAAAAGTCTTAATTTTTTTATTTTTATTTAAAAATAAATTAATTTTTGGAAGCAACTCTCAAAAGTCGCCACCAAAATACCTTTGGTGGCGACCAAAAGTTGCCACCAAAAGCTTATTAGTGGCAACTTTTGTTGCTACCAAAAGTGACCAAAAATCGATTTTGGGTATTTTTTTAAAATTACTTTCGGTGGCAACTATAGTTGCCACTGAATGTGACTTTGGTGGCAACTGGCAACTCTGAGAGTCGTCACCAAAAGTCTAAATTTTTTATTTTTATTTAAAAATAAATTAACTTTTAATGGTAACTCTTAAAAGTCACCACTAAAATATTATTGGTGGCGACCAAAAGTCGCCACCAGAACACCATTAGTGGCGACAAAAGTCGTCACCAAAGGTAATCAAAAATCATTTTTAACATTTTTTTAAACAACTATGAGAGTCACCACCAAAAGTCTAAATTTTTTATTTTTATTTAAAAATAAATTAACTTTTGGTCGCAACTTTTGAGAGCCGCCACTGAAAACGGGACTTTTAGTGGTGACTCTCATAGTCGCCACCAAAAGTCAATTTTTTTTAATTTATATATAATTATTTTTTATCTATTAATCTATTAATAATAATATATATATTTTTTTATTAAGTTAAATGTTGTTTCATTTTAGTGTTATGATGGTTTTTGGCTTAAAATAATTTTAACAGATTATATATATATATATATATAATATTTTGCCCTTACATAACACAAATAAAGTAGTGGCGTAATGGCAATACACACATGGTTGCAAGCAAGGAACCCAGGTTCGAATATTAGGTATGCATATATTTGGTTTAATTTCAAATAAACTCTAATATTGCACACAAAAAAATCGAGTCACCCTGAGATAGCTAGTTAGTAGACCGGCTAAGACCTGCACAGGTCAAATGGGTGACTTTTTGTCTTTTAGTAGTGACTTTTAAAGTCGCCACTAAAGGTAATCAAAAATTATTTTTTGACAGAAAGTTTTTTTTTTTTTGCGAAAAATGACTTTTAGTGGCGACTTAGAGTAACTTTTGGTGGCAACTCCTTTAGTCACCACAAAAAACCTTTCAGTCGCGAACTTTCAGCAACAACTTAGTTGCCACTAAAAGTCACCACCAAAGACCTTAGTTGCCACCAAAAGTTTTTTTTTTTTGTAGTGACATACCTTTTTAACCAAAGTAGGATTGTCCTTAGGTTGGATACCGACACTTGAAGCTTCTAACGTCTTCAACTGCTGGTGGTCGTCATCATCAAAACTAATAATTTCTTGGGTGTCTTGCTTCCATATGTGCTTCAGATTAGCTAGATTTGCAACAATTATTATATTTTATTAATTTTAAAGTATGCTACAAACTTGTGTGTATTTTTGCAGAAATGCTAACAAAGGCTTGCATGAGAAAGTATAAAAAGAAAGAACAAAGAGAAAACATAGTCAAACAAAAAGAGCTTATCCCAAATATTAAAAAAGGCTATGATACTGTAGTAATTGAAATTCTGGCAATAAAATAATTTATATATTAAATATAATTTAATTCAATTTCAAAAAGACTAAAAACAATATACTTCGTTTTGTTTATATATATTTATTACAAATTGGATAAACAAATCACAAGAGACATCAATTTACCTCAACTAATATATATATATATATATATACATACACGACCACAAATTGTCTCGACCACTTCAAGAGATGAGTTAATTTAGGAACAACTTGCAAATGGTTGCAGCAATTTTTATGTATATGACAGACAAAAAAAGCACAATCTTCAACTGTAGAGTACTAATGAAAGCCATGTCAGACAACCTGGACCGACCCGACCAGGTCGATCTCGGGAACCAGTGACCCATGATCTGACCCCGTTTGGGTTGGTGTTTTGAACTGTCCTGCACACGACCTGACTGAACCTATCGGGTCTTTATCGAATCGGTGACTCAAATTTTCTCTTTTTTTTTAGCAGTTTACCTTTATCAAATCGAGAGCCAAGCACTTCATTCTTCCACATTCAAGATTTAGTAGTCAGCACGCCCAAGCCCCTCCTTCACTGTCGCACTCACACATCACCACATCTGACTTCTAGCAATAGAGTCAGAGACAAGTCTGACGGCCACCAGGGAAACAGGTTCGTCTCTCTCTCTCTCTCTCTCTCTCTCTCTCTCTCTCTCTCTCTCTCTCTCTCTCTCTCTCGTGATCGCGATCTCTCTGTCACAATCTCTTTCAATATGGCTCATGATTTGGTTTTTTAGTTCCATGGCTAGCTTGTTACTGGAGCTCCTTCCACGGCAAGAGGAACATTGCTTCTTCCACGGCCAGACTTATCTACAGTAAAGAGACAGAACACAGAGCTACAACGGGTAAGTAACTTGGACTGTGATTGAGAGGAGAAATGGACTGGGCGGGCGTGATGATGATGAATACAAATTGCTAATTTGCTGATGAATAAAAATTACTGATTTGGTCTGAATAAAATTTGCTAATTTGGTCTGAATAAAAGTTGCTGATGAATAAAATTTCATGATTTGGTTTGAATAAAATTTGCTGATGATTTGGTCTAAATAAAATTTGCTGATGATTTGGTCTAAATAAAATTTGCTGATGATTTGATCTAAATAAAATTTGTTGATGAATAAAATTTTTGGGTGTTCATTGACAGGTTGCTTATTTGATCTTATCAAGTGATTGGTTTAAGTAGTTTATTGTTTGTTTTCTTTAAACAAATAGAAGAAGTGGTGAATGGTTTATTGTTTGGTTTAAGTAGTTTATTATTGAGAAGACTGATAATACCTTATAATTATTTTCTAAATGGTTGATAAATTTTCAAATGTTGGATAATCTTTTTTTGAATAGCTTAGGATGAATGTTGAATGATTTGGTCTGAATGCTAAATTATTTCTTGTTAATCTTAGATTGTGATAAATGTCATCTAGTAATCCTACACAAGAGTCAGTTGAGTCTGTGCAAAAAGGTACATCAAAAGGAAAAACAAACTTAGCATGGGGTTATTGTAGAATTGCTGAAGACATTAGTTCTAGGTGTCATTTAATATGTTTATATTGTAACAAGACTTTCAAGGGGCTGAAATTAATCAATTTAAGTTACATCTAGCTAGAATAAAGGGAGATGTAGAGCCATGTAAAAAGGTTCCAGTAGATGTTCATTTTCAAATACAAAGTAGTGTTAAAGAATTTACTCAAAACAAAAGAAAGCTTGTAGAAAAATATGAAGAAAGTAATCAATATCCTAATGAGAGCTTATATAATGATGATATTGTAAAAGTAAATAGTTTTCTTGTTAAGCCTTCTGAGGGTAGAGGAAAAGAAAAAGAGAAGGGAAAGAAGCCTATAAGCTCTTATTTTATGTCTAGAACAACTCCTGGAGCCCAACCCACCATTAAAAGTGTGTTGCAAAACAAAGAGGCGAGAGAAAAGTGTGATATAGCTATTGCTAGATGGATGTTTGATGCTAATTTGTTATTTATGCTACTAACTCGTTGTATTACCAATCAATGATTGATGCTATTGCTAGTATGATGTTATTTCTTTTGGTTTAATCCATCTTATCAATATGATGTTGAAGCAATAGGAAGACACAAGAACACTATCTCAGAAGTTATTGATGTTATTGAAAAATATATTTATAATGATAGAGAGCTGGAAACCAAGTTATCAAGTGAGATGAAAATCTTTAGGAATGCAGAAGGGGATTTTGGAAGAAGACTTGCAGTAAACAGTCATTATACAATGATGCCAGGTAATTTTGATTTTTATTAACAAAGAACCCTCATTTGTCTTAGTATTATTTCATTAATTTATTTTGTGTAATATCATTAGATGAGTGGTGGCAATGCTATGGATCAAGTGCTCCAAATTTACAGAAGCTTGCAATTCCAGTTTTAAGCCAAACATGCAGTTCTTCGGGTTGTGACAGAAATTGGAGTGTATTTAAATATATTTATTCAAAAAAGAGAAATAGATTAGAACATCAAAGGCTTAATGATCTTGTTTATGTTCATTACAACTTAAAGCTACAAAAGAGGTATATTTCTCTTCATAACAATGTTTTCAATTTTTAAACATATAAAGAAACATTTATATTTTTATATGTTTAAATAAAAATATACAAGAAAGAATTAAAGAAGAGTTATGACCCGATCATTTTCAAATCATTTGAAGAAAATAGTAATTGGATATTGGAAGAAGAACCATCAAACTTGACTACTGAGGAATTAGAAGTTCTTAATCTTGAATTTGTAGCTTGTACCACTAAGAAGGATGATGCTGATTGTGGTTTGTGTTTGATAATTTTGATAGAGTATTTTGTGAAGTCATTTCAAGATTTTTATTTATCTAAGTTATTTTCTACAGAATTGAATTTGGATGAGATTATTGATGATGATGATGATGATGATGGTGTGGCGGTGGTGGTGGTGGTGGGGGGTGGTGGTGGTGGTGAAGATATTGAGGGAGCTGCTAACGTAGAATTTAATAGATGATTAGTTGACTCATGGGACATGCTTCTTACTGGAGAAATAGACAACGCAGATGCTTGGAATTTATAAATTGATCGTGAATCTTATGAATATTAGCATTTTAATAACTTTATAAATTATTATGGATGTTTAAGACTTTTAATGTATGAATTATTATGTTTGAATGATTTTATTTATGACTTTATGTTTGAATTATTATAGATATTTATAAATTATTATGGATGCTTATGACTTTGAATTGTGAAAATTACATATAAATGATTTATTTACTTATTTTTAAATTTATTTGTAAAGATATATAAGTATATATATAATTTTAATTTTTTTAATGTATTTATCTGGGTTAACAATTGACTCAGTGACCTACCGGTTAAACCAGTGACCCGGTGATCCGAAGCTTATCTGGGTCAATAACCAAGTCGGTTCTGACAACATTAAAGGAAAGTGATCTGTGAATCCAGGGGTGACTAGATAATACCAAATATTGTCCCAAAAAAATAAAAAGAAAACGGACAATACCAGTCTTTTTTAAAATTTTCTTTTTAATGTGAACAATAACGAAACCAGTTAGCAGATGACTATGGAGATTTTTAGAAGGTAAAAGTGGGAGTAAAATCAGAGTTTGGCTGATTTATATCCTAGAACTAAGAATGAAGAACAAGCAATTTTTTTTTTCTTTTTCTTTTCCTTCTTTGGATTTTTATATATATGACGGATAACAATCTTCAATGCAGAGTGCTAATGAAAATGACCCGTAAAATAAAGGGTGAAAACAGACACTACCAAATATTGGACAAGAAAATAAAGGCAATTTCAATTTATTTTTTTAAATGAACAGGTTGAAGGAACCAGAGGAATTAATGAGAACAATTAATTAAAGCTAACATGGTATCCAAGAACCAGGAATGCAGAACAAGTGAAGCTGAAGAAGAAATGAGGAATAGGCAGAGAAATTAAGAGAAAAGATGGATGGAAGTATTAGATGGCTCTGTAAGGTTTTAATTGCAATGAAGAAGATGACTTCGCAGAAAAACACGTGTAGAAGAGAAGCAGTCTTGTTTCAAACAAAATTAGTCTAATAATTCCTAGAGAGTATGAGATTACTCGTGAAAAATAGAGCAAAAAAAAGAGTAGGTGATTCATTTCTTTATTGTTTAGTCCGGTAATTTAAATATTGAATAGGTTAATTTATATATATATATATATTATAAACTTTGTAATAATAATTTTTTTTGTAAGAATAAATTATATATTTATTCATTTTTCAATGACTAATTTAGTACAATGTATAACAAGCTCAAGACATTCATAAACTAAATTGTATAGAATGAAATTTTTAAGGATTCAACAATTGATTCATATATCTTTTAAAAACTAAATTATTAATGTCGTAAGAAAAAGTCTAAAAAAATTTTTTTATGAATTATAATTTAGTAATATTTTTGTATCTTTTAATAGTAAAATTCTCAAACATTTTGATAAACTAAATTGTTAATATAGTTAAATTTTTAAAATTTTGCCCTTATCTTATTGCAATATTATTATGTAAGCACGTGTACACACACAAAAAGTAGACCTTGACACAATATGCAAAATCAAAATGAAGTATTAATATAAAAAAAGTATTAATAACCAAAAAAGTAAAATCATAAAAAACTACAAAAATATCACACATCATACAACATAAGATGTTGCAAGTATTTTATCGATTCTTAAATAACACCTAATATGTACTTAGATTAATAAAATGTGACATTTAATTATTAAATATAAGAAAAATAAACTATAATGAACTTCTGAATGAAAAATATATAATTGAAGTAAAGTATAGTACCTTTTATATTTATAGATTGGAGTATATATATATATATATATATAGAAGCAAGCAAGTTTGGTCAAAATCGATTTTGTTGCGAACCTAAATTTCATGAACGCGGGATGGGATAGTTTCAATGACATTAATGTAGTTTACCGACCTTATATGCATCGCATTATTTCTTTGCTATCCTACGTTTCTGAAATTCCATTTTGTTGCATCTTCGAAATTCTCTCATTTCTTTTGCATGTCACATTATTCCTTTGCTACTCTCCCTTCACTCATACAAAGGTGACACAAAGAAAGTGAGAGAGGGTGTGTGTGTGTGAGAGAGAGAGAGAGAGAGAGAGAGAGAGAGAGAGAGAGAGAGAGAGAGAGAGAGAGAGAGAGAGAGAGAGAGAGAGAGCTAGAACTCAAAAACAGCGCTTGATTTTGAGTTTTGAAATAGCCCCCAAAATTCAACAAGAAGCCCGAAAAAGAAAATGGATGAGGAGGATAAGCTTACTACCCTGTTGTAAATAAGGTAAAATCGCCTGTGTCATTTTGACAAAAATTCTGGCCCATGGTTTCATTTTTCACTTTCCAGTTTAGTTGTTTTTAAGTTTTAATTTAGTCTCTCTTATCTAAATTGAACTAATAGAAGAAATTAATAAAAATAATGATGAACACTAATTGTACAAAATTACATGATAAAAAATTGTGTTCTATTCTAATCATTAAACATTACTGGTGCCACAAAATGAAAAAAGAATGCGTCTCTTTTGTAGAAAAAATTCATTTTAATTTTATTACAAAATTCATAATTGTGTATTTTTAATCAAATTTTAATATTAATAGTTAAAAAATTATCATTAAAATATGAATATAATTTATTTTATTATATTTTGATACGAAAAAAATTAAACAATAATAATTAAAATAATATAATATAAAATTTATACTTTTTTAATAATTACACATTTATAAATATTTTTATTAACTAATATTTAAATTTATAATCGCAGTTTCTAAACATAAATTACATTCATGTAATCTCTAGAAATAAGGTAAAATCAATACCCTAAATATCCAACTATTTTCTAAACATCTCCTGAGCATAACCTTGAAATTTTCATAGTATTGCTTTGCCCACAGTCAAATGAAATACCAAGAAGCTCTTAATTTCCAAAATGCAGCTCTCTGTTTTCATCCTCTACCAAGATTATTATATTAGTTATTAAATATTAATTAATAAAAGAGGATTTACCCAATTTTGCCCTTATAGTTATATATACATTCTGCAATTTCGTCGGTTTTGTGCTTCACCCACATAATTTAGCAATGCTGCGGACTCACATAAATTAAGGCAAGATCATAAATTCACCGTGATTCTGTCATTTCTAAACTTAGTTCTTTGCTTCTGCAATATACCTATCTATGACCAACTAGAGACACCAAGCTTAGTCACAAACAAATGGCAAACGGTGGCAGCAAATTTTCTCCTTCGTTTTTCTTTAGATTTGAAAAAAATATATTTAATGTTTCTAACATTTACATCAAAATTTATTTATATTTTTAATATTTTTTAATCAAATATATCTCACATATTTTTTTTAAATATTTTTTTAATGCCATAAAAAATATTGACAAAAAAAAACTGATTAAATGGTCTCTGTAACAAATATTATCCCTATATTCTAAAATTATAAAAATAACCTTAATAATAATTAACAAATTCCAGTCCTTCACTCTCTCTCTTTCTCTCTCTCTCTCTCTTTTGATCTCTCTTATCTGTTCTCACTCTCAGTATTCTCTCTCTCATTGTCACTTTGCCCCCCTCTCTCTCGTCAATCTCTGGTTCTCCCTCTCGCCGGCGTTATGGTCCCTGTTTCACGTCGGGAAAAACAAGGGATGTGAACCTCCCCATTTCGGCTTCTTCTCCATGTGCTCTCTCTCCTTCTTGGTCTCTGTTTATGCTTGGATCTCTCTTTGTTAAGCTCTCGCTTACCTTGTTCTTCGGCCGAGCTAATCCCTGGCTTTTGTTACCAAAACAGAGATGTTAGCAATGCGTGAAAAAACAGATATGTGCACTGCATGAAAAGTAGGTGAAGAAGAAATGAGGAATAGGCCGAGGAATAAAGATCAGAGATAGATGTATTAGACAAATTTGTAAGTATTCACTAGCAGTGAAGAAGATGATAGAGTCTATTTGTATGTAAATTAGGAAAATTCTTATCTGAGATGGCAAGATTTGCATCAAATAAAGGGAGGTTGTGGGTGAAGAACAGTTTCACCTGTTGTTCTTTTCTTCAAAGGTGACCCTTAGTCTTGGATTGAGGAATGGAATCTTATGCTTGATGACCATCAGGACGAGAGACCAGCAAAATGGTACAACATCCTGATGTGTACTTTATTAACAAACTTTACATTTTAATATTAACTGTGTACTTTAACTTTAGCATGCCATTCTATTATTTTGCTAGTGACACCCAAATTCCTCAATTACATTGTATAATTAATTGCAATGACTTTGATGGACGCAATCCATTATTACTTTGCAGAAATTTGATAAAATGCCAATAAACAAGCATTTTCTAGTTACTAGAGAGTTCAAGCATTAATTTTTTTCTCTTAAAAAAACATATTTTGAAATTAGTTATTTAAGAAACATGGAAATTATTTTTTTCACAAATATCCTCCACTTAATGCAATCGTACTTGAGACATTGCTAGATACTAGATACTAAATGTGAGCTTATCTCCAAATAAGGAATTTTATCTTTAGTTTGTCAAGTTGTGAGAAAGTAACCTCTTCCTTTAAATTCAACCTCTATTGATAAAAACATGAGAATATTTTAGCTCCATAGCAAATAATAAGATGGCAAAGAATCATTTACAAGCGAACAATATTTATCCTTCTAATTTTAAATATTATATTTGACTCTTTTTTAATTTATTTGTTATTATTCAAATATTAAAATTAATTTTTTTAAGCAAAATGTGTTCCTTCCAATAATAAAATTATTTAACGATTTTTTTACCATCATATTAAAAATAAAACCATTTTTTCATATTAGATATTAATATTAGTTTAACTTTTTATTATTATATTAAAAATAAAATTACAACCTCATGTTATATAGAAAAATTAATTAATTTGACAAAAATAAATTAAAGAAAAATTTTCTGTAACATTTATCAAAATGACAAAGAAAGTCAAATATAATATTTAAAATTGAAATCCTGTTAAGAATAACATAGCTAACTTTTAAAATCATTTGGTTCTTAACTACAAAATACGCCAGTATATATAATGTTTCCAATATACAGTTTCGTATAGCATCGTCCTCAATGGACCTCATGAAAAATAGGTTCCTAAAGAGAAAAAGAGAGGATAAAGGAAAGAAGAGAGATGATTAATCAAAGTATAAAGCATTTCAAAAGATGAGGGCAAAAAGGTAATATCCTCATATACTCTTGCTTCAACTTCTCTTTGGATTTATTTATATCATTGATAAACAAAATATTCTCACATAATACTTACAAGAGAGAGGTTGTTCAAGAAAATCAATCACTCAAATATAACATTGACTTATTACGTTCAATAAATGAAAGAAAATTAACGTTGGAGTACATTACTGATTTATTCTTTAAAAAATTTATAATTATTTTAATTTAATTTTTAAAAGATTAAATATTTTAATTTAATCAATAAAAAATTATATTTTTATGAATTGAATTATTTTAGTTGCTAAATCATAAAATTTACTGTTATAATTAAATTTCAAATTTTCGTTATATAAATGAAGAGATCAAATTAAAATAAATTTAATTTTTTAAAAATTATCCTAAACAAAAATATTTAATCTTTTAATAATTAAAATGAAATAACTATATTTTTTTAGCAATTAAATCAATAATTTATTCTTAACCAGGAATGACGTTGAGTGCTCATTTCTTAAGTTCAGTACGGCCTTTCTTTCATCTGGCTGGCTATGATGCTTAGCAGAAGCAAGTTATCATTATCAATGCAAGATCAAGATTTGGCTCTTCTTAATTAGATGATAGATGATAAATAGACTTATTTCATGTAACTTAATTACCTCAATTAATGTGTCATGACTAATGTAATTAGTTCCAGTGAATTAATGACATTTCTAATCACACAAGATTACATATAAAATTGTTAAAATGGACTTAGTTGGACGAACTAAGCCCACGTAACTCATCAAAATAAATGGGTTGAATTGATGAAATGACAAACTACTTATAGTTATACCAATTTGGCCCAATTTGTTCAACCCATTGACTATACGGGTTTGGCCTGCATACTATTTAATTCACTTTCTTTGATCTTTTAATATTAATTTTTATATTATTAATCCCAATTATTCATAATTTCACAAAATCCCACCACTTATAAATCACAATTCTTCTTTTTCGAAACAATGTTTTTATTCTACATCTCCCTTTCTTTTTCTCTTGTATTTTTTGTAAAGATATTATAGTGGGTTATCAAGTTTAACCAACAACCTATTTTGAGTAGTTTGAGTAATTAGTTCATTTTTAACACACTTTAAAAGTGGGTCAACTTAGCTTATTTCACCTAACCCGGGTCAAGTTGACCTATTTTACTAGCTCCAATTACATATGCATGCAATACCACATCAAATAAATAATAATAAAAAAAAAACTCAATAGACATGGATGAAAACATCTCCAACAGTAAGATTCGATAAGTTATGTAGAATTCTGTGGACAAACATGGATAAAAAAAATCTAGGCCCTTTGCCGAGGTTAGTGGGGATGTAGACATGGGTGTACGTAAGTTGGATTGGATATAAGAAATTTTAGAAACTAAATCAATAGAAAAAAAGTAGATTATAGATTGGTTCGGGTTGAGATATTTTCATTCATTCAACCTGTAAACCCAACCGGTTTCCATATGAATTGGTTTGATTTAAGTTAGCTAGTTGAGTTTTTCTTTTCTGAGAATGGTACACTTGATTAAAAAAAGAATAATAAAATTAGCTAGACTTTACATTGTTATATGTTTTTTAAAAGAAAATCTCATTTATAATTTGATATTGGGTTTTTTTTGGATATTTATTAGAACGAGGATGAAAGTTGAAATAACAGACTTTTAAATGAAGAAGCTAGTGTTTGATGAATAATTAAGATGGTAGATATTATATGTAATATTATACATTATTATTGAGAGAAGGAAATGTTGCAAAGGAAATTAAATAACATACTAATTAAATACTAAATACTTTATATACAACATAAGTGCATAGCATAGGAGTACTACAATAGAAAAAATTTGGGCAGTTACATGGGTTAGTATGGTTCAAGTTGAAAATTTATAACCCTGTCAACTGAACCAATAGTTAGTAGGTTGAAAAAAAATAAAATCGAGCCAACAAATCTTGTGGATTGTTTTGAATTGAGCGGGTTAGTGATATTGACCTAACACAATGCACATCCCTAGATATAGTGTGCTAAAAGTTCAACTATATTCTTGGCAAGCTAATAAAATAAATAGATAAGTAATGTCCTCCTCCATAAATGACAACTAGGAAAATATATGGCGACTTTCTTCATTAACATCCTTTCTCTTATGAATACCTAATTTTTGACAGAAAAATTTATAGACTTTCAGTTTTTGAAATCAAGATATGCCAGATTATTAACAAAAAGAACTTCTTATTCATACTTATATAATGTTTTCCCAAGTTTCTTCTAAAAGCACACACTATAATCAAAATAATTGACAACAGACAAACCTTAGCATGGTTCCAAATTTTATCATAGTGCCGAAAAGAAACTATATAAGGCCAAAAGAAGAACAAATTCCATCGAAGTGAATACTGAATGTGCCTTAACCCTTTAAACCTTAAAAAGTCCGCCTGAGTTCTGACTACACACAGCATTAATTAAGCATGATTTATCCCATTCCTTAAAAATAAATCCCTGGTAGTATTAACTAGTTTGGAAGATATCAAATATATAATCAGATCCATGTTTCTGCCGAATGAGGCTGTAGAGTATAAATTATGTTGGTATGTTGCAATGCTATCTAAGTACAGGAATACAAAAATGTATCTTCATAATAAATAAGCAAATAAAGTATTAGCCATTGGAGTAAACTCTTGTCAGAAACCCATAAAAATACTTGACTTGCTCATAAACATTTGATTGGCTAAGGATTTCCAATTCAACATTTGATTGCACTGAATCAATCTATCTTTTGACTTGCTTGAATTGCCATTTTGAAAAGTTTCACTTAGTTTTACTTTCTTATCAATTTAGTCAAATTTATTCTTAGAACATCAAGAAGATTTCGATAAGTGTAAGTGTTTATAATTGTTACTTTTTGAGTTTGGGACACACATGCAGCATGCAATGAATTGCAACAGTACTCATTACGTGGGATACTCATTACAATGGATCATGTTTTAAGACTCGGACTAATCTGACTGGTTAGATTGGTCACTTGAAAGTTAGATTAACTTGGTTCGGTTTTTAATTTGTGACCTCCGTTGATCCAATTGGATTTTGGTCAACCCAATGGCCCAAATTAATCGGTTCTTTTTAATTCTTTTAATTTTTTTAAATTTTTAAATTTTTTATATAAATAATAATGTAAATGTCGAAAGAAATTATTACAAAATTGGGACAATGAAAATAAAATTGTTAATTTGAATGACAATGTAGACTTGGTTAAAAATTTTGGTATATCTATATATAATTAAGTTACTTGTTCATATTTGAATAAATTGTTTATATTTTTTTTGTTAATAGTAGATCTATTTTGAGCTTTAATATAGTTTTGGTTCCACTAATAATTTTGGTTGATTTTTATTTCGAGTTTGTTTGGTTTTAACTTCTTCAATCTTTACAAGATAATTTTTTTAATTTATAATTTGTCGTATTCCTCTTTGTTTTCTTTGATGATTTGCATTATAGTATATGAGGAATTTTTTTTTTGTAAGAGCTCTAGCATGCTTTGTTACCCATAATTTTGCATAATCCTAGGAAAAAATTTTGTGCTGACTTTGACACCTATTTGTTTTTTTAAACTTAGTACAAAATAAGACTTAAGTTTGTGTGTATATATATATATATATATATATAACTAAAAATAGCAATCAAATAATAAAAAATAAATTACTTATAATTTCATTTTTACAATTTATTAATTTAGTTAAAAAGAAATATTTATTTATTTATTATTCACGTTCAGCAATTAATTGCAGCAATTAGAAACTTTTATGAGATAAATTAATGTTTAATTATTTTTTTATAGAAACCAATTTGGATGGACTTTTAGGTAATTTGAAGTGTAGAATTTAAAGTACTTAGAATTTGAGTATGTTTCGTATAATTTTTGAAAGAAGAAGAAAAAAAAAAGAATTGAGAATGGAAGGGGAGCGTAAGGGGCAAAACCATGATTGATGATCCGTATTGTACTGATTCTTTTCCCATGTCGTTTTTCCGCTGCTTTATTAAACAAATTCCAAAATGAATCGAATATGCATTGCCCACCCATAATGAGAATCCGGGTCATCGGCGGGTTGTAAATGTTTGTGGGAAAGGCTCTCTAATCTCACCCAGCGTAGCACACAGAAGGATACGTGTCCAGCTCTTAATCCACTATCATCGCATCTTCATGTTTATAAAATTTGGTCTATTAGCTGTTGTGCTTGTGTTTTGTGAATTAGGAAGTCCTCTTAGAAACAGAAGAGTGGAACAATATTTGGAAAAAAAGAAAAAAAGCAGCAAAAACTTAAAGTAAAGATGGATGGATGTATTAGACGACTTTGAAAGGTTTTATTAGTAATGAAGAAGATGACTTCATAACATTAAGAAGGACTGGAACTGAATGATTAAAAAGCGCTCATATTGGCTGCTTAGCGGCCATGTACATGTTGGGAAAAAATACCTTTTTCCCTTGAAAAATATCTTGGCACAAATAAACCAGAGAAATAACAGGAAATAATACTTACAATCACAACACAAGAAAATAACGTGAAAACTCCAAAATCGGAGAAAAAACTACGACCGTTGTCAAAGACAACCAGAGAAAATACTATGTGTAAATTTTTACAACACACAGAAACTTCTCTTAAATACTCGGTATCCAATACTAGATACCAACTAATACCCAAATACACCCACACACTCTCAAGCATGTATTTAACTTACATCTCTCATCACTCTAGAACAAGAGTATAAAGAAAGAAAGAATTAAATACAAGCTAATGTGTCTTGTATTGGTACAAGAAATACAAGGAAGTAAAGCTTCTATATATAGCAAGAAACCAAGCTTCACACCTTAAACCCAGCCGATGTGGGACTTTAAATAGCTTCATTCACATTTGCAAATTTTCTTCTTGTGGGTCCCACCACTTTCAATCAATTTTTTCAACAAATCTCCACATTGATTGAAAGTAACCGCATCTGCTGATTCATTGTCTATATCGACAATCATAGTTCCAAGAACTACCATACTCCACCATAAAAGAGTATATCCACCCAAAATTAACCAATTCTAAGAATTTCACCTCGGCACATGTTGAAAAATTCCTGCTGAAAAATTTATGGTGCAACTTCCAATGTTGGCTCTCCTTGGAAGTTCTTTAGCCATCGACATCTTCCCACTACACATCTTGCATCAATGCCAACCAATGCCCATGTGCAATTGTGGACCCGCTAGCAGTAACTCATCCTCTTCCATGGCAACGAGGACATGCCATGAGGATACAAACTTCTCACTTTTCAGAGAAATTCCTCCCCCGCAATGAGAGAGACAGAGTTTGCATCTTCCTCGGAGCCTTTTGCCGAACCTGCTCCACCTGGACAATTTCTCTTTACATGTCCTGACTTTCCACATTTCCATCAAGTCACATTCTTACCCATATTCTTCTTCCCCTTACTCCCACTTCTAGCTACCGCCATTGAGTCTAACGAAGGTATAGAGCGACCCTCACATTTTAACCTTCTCTCCTCATAAATAAATTTACTGGCAACTTCTTTGAAGTTTAGAGTCTCCTTCCCATACATCAAAATGTGTTTCATGTTCTCATAGGAAGACGGAAGAGACCATATGAGCCTTAACGCCTTATCTTCATCATCAACTTTGACTCCGACAGCCTCTAGTTCAGATACGATACCATTGAGAGCACTGAGATGATCTGATATTTTTGTACCTTCTTCCATACGAAGTGTATGAAATTATTCCTTCAGTAACAATCGATTTGAGATACCCTTCGCCTGATACAACCCTTCGAGCTTCTCCCAGAGTTCTTTGGCTGTTGATATTCCTTGCACATTTGCAAGAACATTCTTGGCCAGGCACAGACGAATTGCACTTACCGCTCTCAAATCTAGTTCCTCCCAATCTTCATCGCTCATACTAAATCCGCTCTTTTCAGAATCCTTACTGGAAACATTCCCCTTCAATACCTTGTATAAACCAGATTGTATCAGCATGTCTTTGACTTGTACTTGCCACAAGCCAAAATTGATCCTCCCATCAAATTTCTCTATGTCAAATCTCATCGCGCTGGAAAAAGTTGACATTGCAACTGTATACCAGAATAGTGAACACAACTGTAAATAGTACACCAGGTAAGTTCCCAGGAAAGAGAGGTTGGTCACAAAGGACACCCTTAAGTACCTAGTCTTTCCTTAGCCAGAACTTTCCTAGACATGCACTTTCACAATACCACACTTCGTTCCAGTAACCCAGCAACCAAGAACAATCTTCAAGCAACCGAGAACAATTCTTTTCTGATTGTGGAAGATCAGACAAAGCTGCAACCACAAGAGCATACTAAGAATTTAACATCCCACCGAACCATAGGCTCTGATACCACTTTTTGGGAAAAAATACCTTTCCCCCTTGAAAAATACCTTGGCACAAATAAACTAGAGAAATAACAGGAAATAATACTCACAATCACAACACAAGAAAATAACGTTGAAACTCCAAAATCGGAAAAAAAACCACGACCGTTGTCAAAGACAACCAGAGAAAACACTATGTGTAAATTTTTACAATACACATAAACTTCTCTTAAATACCCGGTACCCAATACTAGATACCAACTAATACCCAAATACACCCGCACACTCTCAAGCATGTATTTAACTTACATCTCTCATCACTCTAGAACAAGAGTATAAAGAAAGAAAGAATTAAATACAAGCTAATGTGTCTTGTATTGGTACAAGAAATACAAGGAAGTAAAGCTTCTATATATAGAAAGAAACCAAGCTTCACACCTTAAACCCAGCCGATGTGGGACTTCAAATAGCTTTATTCACATTTGCAAATTTTCTTCTTGTGGGTCCCACCACTTTCA
This sequence comes from Biancaea sappan, assembly GCA_037074585.1. NCBI lineage: Eukaryota > Viridiplantae > Streptophyta > Magnoliopsida > Fabales > Fabaceae > Biancaea > Biancaea sappan. The sequence continues at coordinate 13,525,058 of CM073495.1, read as the reverse complement.
ATCAATTTTTTCAACAGTACAAGCATGCTACCGAGCGCATTTGTGACCGTCCGATTAGAATGGAAATAAATCGTAACCATTGAATCTCACATATCCAACAGCCAGGGTGTGTTTCACTAACCTTTTTTCTTTTATTTTGCCTACTACCCCGAGCAACCGAGTCTCGCCACATGTCCCGCCTGCCTGCCCACCCGCTCTCTCGACCCACCTGGCTATCCTCTTCTTCCTCTTTCTTCTCACAGTGTTTCTTGCCATTTTCATCCTCAACAGCTTCGCATCTCTGGTGGATTGCGTCTTCATTGTTCGGCTTCAGTTTCACCCCTTCGTTGCCTGTAGTGGTCGCATTCTCCCCTCCATCGCCTGTGCTGGTCGCATTCGCTTCTTCGTTGTCGTGGGTTTGGTGCCCTTTTTTTCTGTTTGAAATCTTTTTTTTTCTGGTTTTTGGTGGTTTGATGCTGCATTTCTTCTGGTTTTTGGCTGTCTTTGGTGGTTTCCTGGTTTCCTGTTGTATCTGGTGGTTGGCTGCTGTAACAGGAATCAGAAATTTCATTGTAGCTTTTTTGGTTGATTAGTGGTTTTGTAAATGTAACTGGAATGAGTTTTATCCTTTAAATGTAACTTTTTGGTTATGTATAAAGAAAAGTTCAATATAACAGGAATAAGAAAATTCCTTTAAAAAATTCCTTTAAAAATTCAATATAATCTCATAATGTTAATGAACAAGAATGTAACAGGAATCCTTTTTGAACCCCTTTGTGAACATGCAATTACTCTTGAATTTGTAAAGGAATGTAACAGGAATCCTTTTTGAAATACTCTTGAATTCTTGAACATGCAATTACCCTTTTTGAACAGGAACGTAACAAGAATCCATTTAGAAATTTCAATGCAAGAGGAATGTGTAATCATGGGAACCCTTTTTGAACATGCAATTACTAAAGTTGTTATATAACTTATCTATGAAATACAATAAAGGATTCCATGCTGCTATCAGAAAATGAGTTTGCCTTTGGTCAATCACACATTGCTGCTATCATAATTGTCTATGTCTATGTTGCATGTGGTTTCAACGAAAGTAGTTTATTTTTAACCTATGAAGTAATTGTCTATATTGTCTATGTTGCATGTTTAACCTATGTAGTAAGCGTCTATGTAGATGATAATTGTCTGTGTTGCATGTGGTTTTTCATTTTTTTCTTACCATGTGTGTCTTCGGGGTTGTAGAATCAATTATGGGGTTTTGGTATTCTTAGAATTGATTGTTCTTTGTTTTATTTATTTATGTTTGTATTTTTGCCTTTCTTAGCATTGTTATAAGGATATCAATGGAGGCAAATTGCAAGCCCCACATTAGAATAGAATTTGATAGCGTGGATGATGCTTGGAGTTTTTGGAGGGCATATGGCAAAAAAACTGGATTTAAAGTGAGGAAGGTTCAAAACAATAAGAGCAAAAAAAACAACAAAATCACGACGTTAGTCAGATATGTTTGATCTAAAGAGGGTATTCGGGGCCAAAAAAAAAAGGGTGAAAATATTAAGAAGCCCTACACAGAGACCAAAACTGGATGCAGGGCCAGATTGGCGTTGACACTTGAGGGCGATAAGTATAAGGTGCACCAGTTTATCTAGCCACATGCTTCCTTCCCAAAGAAAAATCTCCAAAGAACAAGCATACGAGATTGAGTTGGCCAAGGACTCTGGCCTTAGATAGAAGGCATGTTTTGATTTAATGAGTATGCATGCGGGTGGTAAAGCCAGTCTTGGGTATACAAGCGTAGATGCAAAAAATTATCTCTAATCTAGAAGGCAACGAAATATGGCGTATAGAGATGCTAGTGTGCTCCTCCAATATTTTCAGAGGCAATAGTCTGAGCATCCATCCTTCTACCATGCGTATAAGATGGATTCTGATGAAGAAATTTCTAATGTGTTCTAGGTTGATGTGCACATGCTCTTCAACTATGGGTTATTTGGAGACGTGATCACACTTGATACCACATTTGGCACAAACAAGAAGGGTAGGCCTTTTATCGTATTCTGTGGATTTAACCACTATGGAGGAATGATAATCTTCGGGGTGGTGTTGTGGTTTGATGAAACCACCAATTCCTTTAAATGACTCTTTCAAATTTTTTTAAGAGGCTCATCAGCATTACCCTCTCACAGTTGACCAAGATGCTGCAATGGCAAGAGCCACTACAAGAAAATTGACTTTTAGTGGCGACTTTAAAAGTCTTTTTTTAAAAAAAAAATAAAAAGTCTTTTTTAAAAAAAAATAAAAAAAACGTCAGATTTTTTAAAATAAAATTAAAAAAAAACGTCAGATTTTTTTTATAGTCGCCACCAAAAGTCTTTTTAAAAAAAAAAATAAAAAAAACGTCAGATTTTTTAAAATAAAATAAAAAATAAAAGAAATTTAATTTTTTTAATTTTTTAAATTTTTTAATTTTTTTAAAAAATTAGATTATCAGTGACGACTGAAGTCTATTTTTTTAAGTGAAATCGTTTTTTTTATGAAATTAGTTGAAGTTGGACTTTTGCGGTGACTCCAATAGTAATAATATATTTGCTTTTTGTTAAGTTTAATATTATTTTATTTTTGTTTTATAATATTTTTGACCTAAAATATTTTTAACAGATTATATATATATATATATATATATATATAATATTTTGCACTTACATAACACAAATGAAGCAGTGGCAGAATGGCAAGACACACATGGCTGCAAGTAAGGGACCCAGGTTCGAATATCAGGTATGCACATGTTTGGTTTAATTTCAAATAAACTTGAATATTGCACACAAAAAAATCGGGTCAGCTTGGGATAGCGAGTTATTGGATCGGCCAAGACCCGCATGAGTCGAATGGATCTCGGGTCGACCTTCCGGGCCAATCCGGATCTGAAAAGATGACGAGTGACTTTTGGTGGCGACAAAGGTAGTTTTTGCTGACACCAAAAATCATTTTTTTCACGAATTTTTTTTTTTTGCAATAAAAATGACTTTTGGTGGCGACTAAAGTCGCCACTAAAGGTAACTTTTGGTGGCAACTTTGAAAGTCGCCACCAAAAGAATCAGCCACGGACTTACGCCAACAACTTTAGTCGTCACTAAAAGTCGCCACCAAAGACTTTTAGTGGACTTTTAGACTTTTGGAGTCGCCACCAAAAGTCTTTTTTTTTTGTAGTGAGCTTCGAAAGAGGTGATGTAAATTTATTCCTATCTCTTGTTTTTACTTATTCATTTATTTTTTTTATTTACTTATATATATTAAGTTTCTTCAGACATGAAATGGCTCTTATGACTTTTCATTTTATTCATTTATTCTTATTTACTTATTCATTTATTTATATTCTATTATATCATTACCTATTCATTTATTTTTTAATTAGTTTTTTATTTAAGCTTCTTTCCAAATATTTTTTTATAATTTAATTATGATATTACAAGTGATGCTAGACACTGTGCATGGATTATGCACGTGGCACTTGATGTAGAATGCCACTAAACATTTGGCTTGTTTGGCTCAAGGAGAATCACATAGACTGACAAAATTGTCATGGTGCATATACGAAGCCATCAATGAAGATGAGTTTGAAGAAGCATGGAAGAAAATGTTGGTGGATCATGATGTTCAAGATAATTTGTGGTTATCATCAACATATGAGATTAGAGAAAAGTGGGGAGCTTGCTTCATGAAGAAGTCTTTGACCCTGGGTATGAGGAGTACACATTTATTAGAAGGTTTAAACTTGGACTTGAAAGAGTTGTTGAGTCCTCAGCTAGATCTTGTTCTTTTTTTTTCAATCACTTTGAGAAAATTGTGGAGGACAAACGATACAATGAAATAAAGGATGAGTATGAAGCTAGAGAAAAAATCCACGTGTTAGAAACTTGGACTCACCTGTGCTTTTACAACTTTCAGGATTTATACTTCCCCAATTTTTGATTTATTTCATCAAGAATAAGACAAGGTTGCTCGGACATATGTAAAGATAAGGGATGAAAGACAGCTTGTGTGACAATATGTCATTTTTGATAAGAGGCGAGAATACATAGTATCATTTGACCCTTTTGATAATATGATCACCTGTAGCTATCTGAAGTTTGAAAGTTTTGGTATTTTGTGCTGCTATTTTTTGAAGGTATATGACATTAATGATATCAAGATGCTCCCTAAAAAGTATATACATGTCGGTGGACGAAGGAAGCAAAGGCTAATGTGATATCCGATGCAAGGGGGAAGAAGATAATAGAGGACCCTAAGCTTGACATTACACATCGATTTAGAGATCTAGGTGGAGAAGCAATAAGTATTACGGTCGAAGCTGCTCGTTTAAAGGAAGCATTATTGTTGATGGATCACTGGATGGCTGAGGTGAGGAAGCAAGTTAATAGTGTTCCATTCGATCGGAGAGAAAGAGACTAATCTCAATGCGACCGATGTCTCTACACCTCAATGCATATCACATCAAGACAAGGGATTCAAGCAAAAAGAGGGTGCCAAAAATAAGAAACGTTATATAAGTTACGTTGAGGTTTAGGGAAAGAAAAAGAAAACAATACCAATAACTAAATCGACTAAAGTTTTTATAATGTGTGTCTTTTCTTTTTGGTTTTCCTTTTATTTATTTGATTTGATCTTTGTTATATATATTTCATGTAGGTGAATGAAGCACAATGTGGGATATCATGCTCAATACCTCTCGCACCTCAGTCGCATGTTTCAGAGATGAGCTTTACTGAGATACTAATTGTTAGAATTTCCTGATCTACTAATATAATTTTTCGTAGTTTTTTTTTATACTTTTACTGATCTGTGTTGTTATTTAATATAGGTGCCTATTGATCAATTAATGTCATCACTTGAAGCATTATAGTTGAATCCAGATTTACAACATACTGACTCTTGAGGTCAGTTAAGTTTTCATGGAAGTGTTGTATTGGAACTACATATTCATTTATTAAAGTGTATGTCAATGAGGAATTTTTGCATAATAATTTTTGGTGAGTTCTAGAACTTTGCAGTACCAATTAGAATTTGTTATGGTTGTATATGGCTGAAACTTTAGCAGAGAAAAATGGCATTTACCTATTATTCGAAGGGATAAGATCTTGAGAATACTGATTAATTTCCCATCTCTTTTCAAATGCAACAACAAAAGACTTTACCTATCCATTTTGTTTGATACAATGTGCGTGCTTTAAGGTATATAGTATATATTGTGAGCTGTGTTACTACATTACTTGTTTAATTCATACTGTGTTACTTATTTTGGTTTTTAGAATGACTCGGAAACACCTGCCACTTTACTTGTTTGATATTGTGTTATTGCATTATTTTTATTTTCTAAATATTGAGCTATACTCTAGTAGAATAAGGTAAAAATGGCTTATTTGTGTAGGGTTTTTTATTTCATCTTTGTTCTTCACATGATCTATTCAACTTTGAGTTTTGGGTTTGCTACTTGAACTTTAAAGCTAATGTTTATTTATTGATTCATTCAAGACAGATTTTAAACTATACTGGCTTTATTTTGTAGGTGACTGAAGACTATCAATATCAAGTTGTGAATGTCTCTGTGATGACTATCTTAAATTATTTAGAAAACATAATTTAGTGTTAATCCAAAGAACTAATTGGGATCCAGCCCTGTGATGCCTTGATCATTGTCTCATGTGGAGTGGCAGAGGGCTTAATTTCCAAATGGAACCAAGGAGATTCTGTTTGCTACTGTGGTCCGTGCTGCTTGTTCTTAGTTTCCATCTTTTTTATTAATTATGGTTGTGCTAACATTGACATAGATCCCTTAATTGAGGAACATCATTTTGGGATTTGTTTTTGTACAACCAAAGCACAATGAATGCCCTGACCTTAATAATAGCATTTATATATTTTGTATGGTAGGATTATTTGTATTGTGTTAGTCTAATCACCTCCTTCTTTTTTTGGGAACCATTACCTAATGATGTTTCTATGGGCATGGGACAAAGGATGAACAACACATTTAGCTATGAGGAAACATTTTCACATGCATTAATCTATTATGCCAGCAACTTCCTTCAAATCATTTGTCTGAAATTTGTTAGTCATTTTAGTTGACTTGAATTCAGTGGATTTTTTTGGCCCTCCTTGGATTTAGAGATGGAAATCATTTTTCTTACCCATGTTGGCCATAGAAGGCATACATAATGTTTGTCTAGAGAAGCACGATGGTAATTGAAGCTAGTTTCGTGTTTTTGTGTTTGAGAAGCAAGGGAGGAAGAAGACCATCGAAGCATCCAAATTGTGCTCTGCTGTCGTATTTTGCAAAGGGAAGAACGATGGTGAAGAAGAGGGAAAAGGAAGAAGAGGATAGCCAGGCAGGTTGGACGGGTTGAAGCGGGTCGAGAGAGCTGGTGGGCGAGCGGGACACATGGCGAGAATCAGTTGGTTGAGGTAGTAGGCAAAATTTTAAAAAAAAGGTTAGTGAACACACTGTTTCACGAACCTAAATTCTGGTGTCGGATCTGTGAGATCCGACAGCCACGATATGCTTCCATGCTATGAATGTGGACTATCCAATCAGAAGATCAAGCAGTCACAAACACGCTAGGCAGTGTGCCTGTACATGGCCGCTAGGCAGCCAATCTAAACGCAGTTAAAAAAGGGTAATTAAATAAAGAATATATGTATGTATCTTTACTTAATTAATTATACTTCTACCAAACAAGAAAATAAGTATGCGCAAAGCGAAGGTAAGCTTTGATTCATTTAAGTTATGGAAGATTTGAGATTAATCACAAACCTCTCTCATGGACACTTTCACCCTTAAGAATCACTAAATACGAACCTTTTTGAAAATAAATTGATAATTAGGTAATTGGCACAACAGTGATGAAATGGAAAAAATGAATTTCCTCTTTAATTGTTTATTATACTGCTTATGCAATTAAGTTTTGTACTCTAAGATAAGTCTTAATCATTCTTTTTAAAAAATAATGCTCAAAATTTTTATTTATTTTATTGAAAATGTTTTAAATTAAAAAAAACAATAATCAGTAACCTACCTCTCATTTTGTTTAACTTTTACTTGGTCTCTCTCTTCTCTTATTTTTCTCTTATCATTTCATTGTTCTTATAAGTTTTTAGAATTTTTTTTTCTTTCATTGCATGGTTAATTCTTCAATTAAAGAAGATGCTTTAAGAAATTGAATTTCATTGTAATCCGCAATTGAGATATTTTTGCAACATTAGAGTTTGAAAATATAAAAGTTGGGGTGAAAATTGTAAAAAAACATTTGTCAAAGAGAAACAAATCTCAATATTTCAAACACAATTAATTTAAGATTAAAATATAACTTAGATTTCTATAATTTCACTCATTGGATGATTTGGTCCTTATAGTTTAAAAATGGAGGATTTGGTCTTTATAATTTTCAAAAGCCTAAAAAATGGTCTCTGGTGTTAGTCAACCATTAATCAAAGGTCAGTCTAATACACGTTGCGCTGATTAGAATGTCTACATCAGCATTGAGCACCACGTCAGCGCCACATGTGACACATTTTAATACTGACATGGAGTGTCCATTGATGCGATGTCTCCTGACAAGTGTATCAGGTTGCACAAGTAGTAAAGTGAGAAATAGAGTTATCGTCCTCAGAGATTAACTTTTAACAATTACCAATTTCATTAGCTTAAGTTATATTTGGACAATTGAAATGGTTGAGCACATTGGGACAAAATTTAACTAAAGTAAACTAAATAAGACAAGGAATAAACTAGCACAATGAAAGATTACACGATAATGAAGCGGGTATAGGGGATTGATTTGTTTGGCTCCTAATCCAGTTGAGTCATAGACAAACCCACCTTTAAGTCATAAAAGAATACTTCAACACAATTATAAATTCCTCTTAATGTTGATTAAGTTCACAAAGATATTTGAACCCAATGTCTTGGTGAAACAAATCTTTCTTACTCAATTAATTAGCTAATGTCTTAGTCAAATTAATTACTTCGGAGTTTAAGCTTAATAACTCATAAAAATCACGCAATTAAGGTTATCTATGTCTAGACTAACCCGAATTAAGATAGAAATTACAAAGGCAAGTCTATGCCAAGCTATGTCTAGCATTAATATAAACCCTAGGTTCATTGAAGATGGTAGCTAAGCATCCAAAAGTAATTAATAGCAGTAAAGTCTACTCCAAAAATTGAAATTACATTCATATTAAAGTATTCAATTACAAAGCTTCATAGAAAGTCAAAATACATCAATCCCCTAAACCCTAGAGTTTAGTTACACATGGTGGGACAGAATAAAAACAACACAAATCTATAAATAAACATGATACAAGAGGAAGGAAAGAAAGAAATAAGCATCAAACTCAATGAAGAAGCGGTCTCCCTTCTCCTCAAATTATGCCCTAGCAGAGCTCTTCCTCCTCCAGCCAAAAGATCCTTAAATAATCTTCAGGAATTCAATTTATAGGCTCAGACTCATGTATGCAGGATCCAGGCACCTAGGCGCCATGCAGAAAATAGGAAGAAAAGATAGGGATTGGCACCTAGGCGCCTTGCGTGGCACTTGAGGCGCCACATTCATAGTTTGAGGTAGAGAATTGAGGTGCTGGTGCCTCCAAGTGCTAGCCGTAATTTGTCAGGCCGAGAGTTTAGTGTGTGGCTCCTGAGGTGCCCTGTGTGGCGCCTAGGCGCCAGCCTTCAAATTTGCATCAGATCAGCACTTAGCTTCATAATTCTTTAGCTCTCCAACTTGTATCATACTAATATATACTCCTACAAGAAAATATAACAAAGATTACTCCAAAATATAGGGAAAAAAAGGGGTAAAAAGGGAAAGGACAAGGAGAACTACAAAATATAAATAACAATACAAAACTAAGATAAAGGGTGTCAAAAGGAAAGCAAAAAGAGGAATAAGGGAAAGAAAAAACCCAATAAAACCATAGCAAAATAACCAAAATTAGGGACTTATCAACTTCCCTAAACCAAGACTTTTGCGGTGTGGCGTTTACTCGGGTTACATGCTCAGTGACTCCCGGTTCCTCCTTTTTGTTACAAATATCCTCCTCGGCTGGAGGTTGTTCACAGTCAAAGACTTTAAAAATTTCTTGCTCCTTTTGAACAGTCAAATTCAATGTCCCTTGAACAACATATATGATTGCCCCTGAAGTGGCCAAGAATGGCCTTCCCAGAATGAAAGGCATTTCATTATCTTCAGCCATATCTAGAACAACAAAGTCTACAGGGAAGAAGAACTTCCCTACTTTTATCAGCACATCTTCCACCACTCCATAAGTAATCTTTAATGACCGGTCAGCAAGTTATAGAGTCATCATAGTCGACTTGACTTCACCAATCCCTAACTTCTCAAAAATGGATAAGGGCATCAAATTTATATTGGCCCCTAACTCACACAGGGTTTTCTTGAATGTCATACCCCCTATTGTACAAGGAATAGAGAAACTTCCTGGATCCTTAAGCTTTAGAGGTAATTTTCTTCGTATGATGGCACTACATTCTTCATTCAGGGCAATCTTCTCATCATCCACAATTCTTCTTTTCTTTGCCAATAATTGTTTCATAAACTTGGCATATGTAGGCATTTGCTCGAAAGCCTTCGCAAAGGGTATGTTAATGTGGAGCTTCTTGAAGACCTCCAAGAATTTACTAAATTGCTTGTCATCATTTTTTTTATGGAGGCATTGGGGAAATGACACCTTGAGTGGTGGTATGGGAGGCTTTGTGCCACTTGTCTTGTGTTCGTCTCCCATGCTCCTTGAATGAGTGTTTTGACTCCTTGAGCTTTTATCTGCAGCTAGCTCTTCAGTCTCTTCAACTCTTTTCTAATGGTTTTTTCCTAGCACTCTTTCACTCTAAGTGGTTATGGCATTCACGTGCTCCCTCGGATTTACGATTGTGTCGCTAAGTAAAGAACCTTGAGGTTTCTTAGAAAGTTGTCTTGCAATTTGGCCTACTTAAGTCTCCAAGTTGAGAATTGAAGCTTCTTGGTTTCTAAAGCCACTGCTTGTTTCCTCCATAAATGTGGAAGTTTGTTGTATGAAGGAGGTAGTCTGTAAGGTCAGCTTTTCTAAGGCAATCTCCAATGAAGAAATCTTTTCATTTGATTGGGGTGGAGAAGAAAGGCTCTGATATTGTTGTTGTGTCTTGTGAGAGGTATTTTGGTTGTTTTGATTTTGATTCCTCCATGAAAAATTCGGATGATTCCTCTATCCTGGATTATAAGTTTGAGAGTAGGGGTTGTTTTGCCATTTGTACTGATTTCCCTTGTAGTTGACTTGCTCTGAAGAAGAACTAAACATATTGCCAGAGTAATCTTCATTAACATGGCTACCAGAGTAAAAATCACAGATAATGGTCAGATGGTTAATGGCACTTACTTTTGCTGCATTGAATTTCTTGTTTAGTTCAGCCATCTGTTGGGTGATTAACTTGTTTTGGGCTAAGAGAGCATCCAGAGTGCTCACTTCTAACATTCCAGCGATCTTCTTCATCAATGTCCTCTCTCCATGGGTTTGATAATCATTGCAAGTCATAGTAGCATATAAATCCATTGCTTGTTCGGGGGTCTTACGATTTAGAGCTCCCCCAGCTACTGCATCCACTACTATTCTTATTTGAGGGAGAAGTCCATCATAGAAACTCTGAGATTGAATCCAAAGCTCAAATGAGTGGTGAGGGCATTTCCTCAAAATTGCACTGTACCTCTCCCAGGCTTTACTTAAAGACTCGTTCTCTTGTTGCCTGAAAGTGGTGATCTCTTCTCTTATCTTTGAAGATCTAGATGGAAGAAAATACCTAGTGAGAAATTTCTGTACCAAATCAACCCAAGTTATAACACTGCCCTTTGGCAAGGACCCCAACCAAATAATTGCTTTATCCTTCAATGAAAATGGAAAGCACCGGAGTTTAATCACCTCTTCAAGAACCCCATTCAACTTTATGGTATCACAAATTTCAGGAAGCGTGAGATATGTAAGTTGGGGTCTTCAAAGGGATGCCCACTATACTAATTGCTTTGAATCAATTGAAGAAGGGTTGGGTTTAGCTGAAAGTTAGTAGCTTGCACTGGTGGTTGCGTGATACTAGCACCACATCTCTCCACAGTTGGGATGTTATAGTCCATGAGGATTCTTGTGGGAGGGGGAGCTGGTGGATTTTGCTGAGGATTAGGATTGTTTTTAGCAATTGTTACGGGTTGAGCTTGTTGAGCCTGTCTAGCTTCCCTGGTTCGCCTTCGACATATGCAAGTCGACCTTTCAATTTATGGGTCAAATTCTAATGAACTTCGGTCGGTGGTACCTCGCATAAACCAAAAGTTTGTGTAAGATAAAGAATATAAACAAAAACAAAAGTATGAACAATTATAAAAGTAAGAATTTGAAGTATAACTATGAACAGAAAAAGTAAGGTCCAAACTACAACCCTACTAGCTACTCTTAATATTGTTAACACCGTCAATCCCCGGCAACGGTACCAAAAACTTGATGTGAAGTTTCCCGACAAGCGTATCAGGTCGCACAAGTAGTAAAGTGAGAAATAGAGTTATCGTCCTCAGGGATTAACTTTTAACAATTACCAATTTTACTAATTTAAGTTATATTTGGACAATTGAAATGGTTGAGCGGATTGGGACTAAATTTAACTAAAGTAAACAAAATAAGACAAGGAATAAACTAGCATAATGAAAGATTACACGATAACGAAGCAGGTATAGGGGATTGATTTGTTTGACTCCTAATCCGGTTGATTCATAGACAAACCCACCTTTGAGTCCTAAAAGAATACTTCAACACAATTACAAATTCCTCTTAATGTTGATTAAGTTTACAAAGATATTTGAACTCAATGTCTTGGCGAAACAAATCTTCCTTATTCAATTAATTAGCTAATGTCTTAGTCAAATTAATTAATTCAGAGTTTAAGCTTAAGAACTTATAAAAATCAAGCAATTAAAGTTATCTATGTCTAGACTAACCCTAATTACGGTAGAAATTACAAAGACAAGTCTATACTAAGCTATGTCTAGCATTAATATAAACCCTAGGTTCAGTGAAGATGGTAGCTAAGCATCCAAGAGTAATTAATAGCAGTAAAGTCTACTCCAAAAATCAGAATTGCATTCATATTAAAGTATTCAATTACAAAGCTTAATAGAAAGTCAAAATACATCAATCCCCTAAATCCTAGAGGTTTAGTTACACATGGGGGGGAGAGAAGAAAAACAACACAAATCTATAAATAAACACGATACAAGAGGAAGGTGTCAGGCCGAGAGTTTAATGCATGGCGCCTAGGCGCCAGCCTTCAAATTTGCATCAGATAAACACTTTGCTTTAGAATTCTTCAGCTCCCTAACTTGTATCATACCAAAATATTCTCTTACAAGAAAATACAACAAAGATTACTCCAAAATGTAGGGAAAAAAGGGGGTAAAAAGGGAAAGAACAAGGAGAACTACAAAATATAAATAACAACGCAAAAACTAAGATAAATGGTGCAAAAAGGAAAGCAAAAAATAGGAATAAGGGAAAGAAAAAGCCCAATAAAACCATAGGAAAATAACCAAAATAAGAGACTTATCATCCATGTGTGCGTCCCTTCTGACCAATGGCAGTGCAACATGTGGCAAATGCTTTTGGAAGAAAAACAATCCCCTTCACTTTAAGCCAGAGTCAAACCCGTGTCTAAGAGGTAAAAGTTAAAACACTTTACTAGCAGACCAATAATGGTTATTTGTCAATCTATAAAGTCAAAAGTAATATATAACATTTATCTGTAATTATATACAAAATTCAAAATAATATGTACAAATTATTATATATCATAAAATAATAACAAATCTTACGATAGAAGAGTATGATATTATTTTACATAACTCATTTTAAATTATATAAAAGTTTAAATTTTTTAATAATAAATCTTATAATATAAATTTAATTATTATTAAAAATATACTATGTATATTAATATTATTTTTTATAATATTTTAATTCAACCAGTTCAATTACGGTCCAATTACTAATATTTTAATATCGTAGTAGTTTGAGGGCACGATATGTGGAGAAAAACTTCATTAAAATATACTAATTTTAATAAAAGATTAAATTATTATTTTACTTAACTAACTTTAATAGTCAAACTGATTGAATTAAAATACTATAAAAATAATTTAATAATAATTATAAAATTAAATTTATATTATAAGATTTATTAGTAAAAATTGTAAATTTTTATATAATTTAAAATGAATTATATAAAATAGTAGCATATTATTCTATCGTAAGATTTGTTATTATTTTATCATATATAATAATTTATGCATATTGTTTTGAATTTTGTATATAATTACTTATGAATATTATATATTATTTTTTGACTACATATTCTAACAAGTAACCGTTGGTTTGATGGTAAGAGTGTTTTAATTTCTATCTCTTGAACATGGGTTCAACTCTTGTTCAATGCAAAAAGGATTATTTATTTTTCCAAAAGCATTTGCCACATGTTGTGTTGCCATTGGTCAGGGATGCACACATGAACACGCCATGTCAATATTAAAATGTGCCTGATGATGATATGGTACTTAATGTTGATGCTATGTGTCCCATACTAACATTTGACTGACAATTCACTAACACCTACGATCATTTTTTAGGTTTCTGGAAATTATAAGAGCCAAATCTTTTACTTTTAAAATGTAAGAACTAAATCCTCCATTAAGTGAAACTATAGAGACTTGAGTTATATTTTAACCTCAATTTAATAATTCTCAAACAGGATAAGCTTATTTGGAAAAAACAAGAAAAATGACTAAATATATAAATTAGCTCTTGAAAGATACATTTCTTTATTATTTTAGTCTCATAATTTAAATGATTAATTATATATTTATTTATTTTTAGAAGGTTAATTTAATAATAACATATAACAAGTTCGTAACATCTAAATTAAATTAATGAGTTTGTAATAAGATTTCATTGACAATAAAAGAAAACATAAAAATGACTTTTTCTGACTCTATGGGATCCTCACTAAGCATTTTACTTCCCCAGAACTTGCAAGTTATAATAAAGACGTACATAGAACTTCATAGTAGTGGATCATCTGCAATACAAAAATCAGTAGGAATCAGTTACTAAATTTTCATTATAGCAGAGATAAAGATATGACAATTTTTGCTACACCACATTACTTAAATTAATTACGACTCCTCAAATAATTAAAAAAAAAGAAAAAGAAAAATGAAATCCAAGACTTGCTTTTCAAAAAGGGGCTCTCTTTTCTTAATTCTAATCCACTACACCTACACAAAATAAAGAATAAAAGAGATCGAAGAAAATGGAGGAAAGAACAAGAGAGAATGGAAAAGCATATGGAAACGCCACAACCTTAGCAATGTTGAGACCAACGTTTCAGGGTTGGTCCCTTTCTCTCTTATTTTTTATGCTATAATTGGACACAGAAATTAAAATTATCCTTTTCACAATTCACACAAAACAACAACCTAATTAATCTAAAAATTGCATTGGACACTCATTCAAGTATTAGCTTCAAATGAATTATATAATATGCTTTTAAAGGAAAAACCTTTGATCTTTTTCCAAAGGTTGTAGAGAAAGCCATTTGACCGTCCGTAAATGGATTTTCTTGAGTTGAAAAGTTTAGGTTCGCGGGCAGACTAGCGGTTTGGTCCTTTTTAATTTTTTTTTAGAAAAAATATATTATTTAGTATAAATAATTTTACTTTATCACTTTCTATATTGTATAACCTTATATTTAATAAATATAATAAATTTGAATATAAAAACTTATGTAATTTTTTAAAAATAAATATAGAATTTTTAAATTTAAATGTAATATAGTTAATTTTGAAAGAAAATATGAAATATTAAAGTTAATAGTTATTTAAAAATATTAAAGAAGTAATGTTTTACATGTATAAATTATATTTTTAATAAAAATTGGAATTTTTTATCAAAAAATTAAAATTATATTATTTTAATATTAAAAAAATGGCCCGTGAGCCAGCTTATTTAGGCCAGCGTGGCAAGGCGGATAGGCCCGATCCATTAAGTGTTGGCCCATGACGGGCCGGTCCAACTCTTTTAACAATACTATATCAAAAGTGAAAAAATATTATTTCATTTTAATCTAATTTCATAATTTTTTTTTGTCTAGAGATATATTGTGCAAATGGTAAAAAGTTAAAAATATTTCTGAGCTAGGATGGCATTTTCTTGACTATTTAAACAATGGACCAACTGGGTCTAGCCGGTATTTCAGTAGCTCAACTCACGTGGGCTTGATTGGCCCATTTTCACAGCACGTCAATTATTGCCAAAGTTAAATGCTGCAATGGTTGTTGCTTGCAAGGAAAAAAAACAAAAAAAAAAAAACGAAGTGGATGGTTTCACTGATAGAATGTAGAGAACTATATTTCCAGTATCATGAAAATTAGAAGGGCCTTCAATAATTAATATATGGAATTCTTTAAGACTCTATAGATAACATCCTTTTTTTCAAAAAATCATTTTCATGCCTTTTAAGTCATTTTTTTTTTAACAATTTCAAACCTTTGACTTTGTTAACATAAATTGACTGTGTCAGTTATAAAGGAAAAGAAGGACATGAGTTGTATGATACGCACATCAAATTACATAAATAACATCTAGTAACTAGTGAAATTACAAAAACATCACAAGCTAAACATATGTCCTCATACAAAGCAATGAGGAACTGCTCAAGCGCCTGGAGCATCTAGCATGCATTTAACTATGGTTATGACTATATCTAAAAGTAAATTTTATCACAGTTAAAATCGTGATTAAAGGCATGTTGGAACCAATCCGGTTCCCATAAAAAGAAACACATCTTAAAGCATCTAAAATTGAAGAATTTATCAATCCAAGTACTCTTCTAGGAAAATGAGTTTTCTTTTTTTTTTTTGGGTTTACTTTATTTGTTGTTTTTGATGAAGGAAAATCCCATATGGAAAATACACAGGAAAAAAGAGTGAGAAAAAAAATTGTTCGACCACTAACAATAAGATTCTTTAATCCATTTAACCTTGTTTTTAAGAACAATTTCTTCAAGAAAGGAAATGAAAAGGAAGATTGAAAGTGTCCCATCTCCAGATTTGCAGCAATGCTTTAACTTACAAATGCTTATGGCCAAGGTGATAATGATCTTAACTCCTGTCAGAATCTGCAACTTCTTGCTGCTGATAAAAAAATATTGATATGAATCAGCATATATACTTATTCATCAAGTACTAATTATTGGAACTATTAACTCAATTCACTTTCATTTTGTAACTGAGCAAGAAAGAAAATGTACTGAAATAAATTCTATTCATTGTAAATTCATTTTAATCATATGTGCATATAAATGCAGAAGCAAATTAAAGATTTGCTCAAACTTTTTTTCATTCTAAGTGGCCCAACCTTCTATGACCATTGGAAAAAAAAAACATGTAACTCCTTTCTTTAATGAAATAAAATTGATCTTCAATCCCCACATAATTAAGCCATATAATTAAAACAATTTTGAGAAAGATAAAGCATGCAAGCCTGTAATGTATATAATAAGTAAAGTAAGTAGGGTCCACCGATTGAATGATTAAAATGCGCAAAGAGGACAAAGTTTACTCAGTAATGGAAAGATGAAGTGTATTATTACTGTAGAAATGAAAATAACATATCCAGGAAGAGTCCAAGAGTAAAAAGCATAAACAAAAAGGTAATTGAGAAATTGGGCACCGAAGAGTACAGAGGTGATATCAGAAGAGAGATATTGAATTCATCTACACACTCTCCTCTCTATGCCCTGCTTGATTTTTATTCCTCTGATGCCTGCACCTTCCACGTGCTTCTCCTCACCCTCATGCTTTTACGTGGTCCTTCATCATTTCTTTCCTTGGGTTGCGTTGGTACTGCCACCTGTCCACTAGAGATAACCGAATGGCCATGTGGTGAGGATATAACATGTCCCTCCCCATTAAAAGAGACCTTGTCCCCAAGGTCAAAAGCAGGGTAAGACTGTCGGAAAGTATGCACATCTTCCCAAGTGTAATTGCTTAAACCATCCCAGTGAATTAAGATCTGTGGAACCCACTTGTCATTACGCAGTATAGTTCTTGAGTCGACGACTTGTAAAGGTTGAATAATAGGACTTCCATCTGAAGAAAACAATGGCAGAGGAATATATTGAGCAGAGGGAGCACCAACACACTTTTTAAGCAGTGAGATATGAAAGACAGGATGAATTCTTACTTCAGGAGGCAACAAGAGTTTATAAGCGACTTGCCCAATGCGTTCCATGACAGGAAAAGGCCCAAAATAACGCATTCCCGGCTTTTGGTTCTTCCGTAATTGTACTGAATGTTGTCTATAAGGTTGCAATTTGACAAACACCATATCTCCAACTTGAAATTGCACATCAGTTCGAGTTTTATCTGCGTAATGCTTCATTCGAGTCTGAGCTTTCAGTAAATTACGTTGAAGCTGATCTAACACACTGTTTCGATCTAACAACTGTTGCTGCACTTCAAAGGGATCAGTGGATGACGGGTTGTAGCGAAAAAGCATAGGAGGGTCTCTACCATAGACTGCTCTAAAGGGTGTCATACCTGTGGTTGTGTGATAGGCTGTATTATACCAGTATTCAGCCCAGGCTAAGTATTTATACCATGATTTTGGATGGTCAAAAACAAAACAACGCAAATACATCTCAATGCATTTATTTAGTGCCTCTGACTGCCCATCTGATTGTGGATGATAAGAGGAACTCATATGAAGCGAAGTCCCTTGTAGTTTAAACAAGTTTTGCCAAAATGCACTAGTAAAAACTCTATCATGATCAGAAACGATGGAAGAAGGCATACCATGGTGTTTGACTACAACATCGAAGAACTTCTCTGCCACTTGTGAACTTGTATAATTAGTCTTCAAATCAGCTAAGTGTGCATATTTGGACAATCGATCAATGACCACCAAAATAACCGTGTAACCCTGTGAAGGTGGGAGACCAGTAATGAAATCCATGGCCACATCTTCCCAAATTTGCTGAGGAATTGGAAGTGGCTGCAAGAGGCCTGATGGATGTAGTTGGCTATGTTTGGCCTGTTGACAAGTAAGACACTGCTGTACATAGGCTTTAACATCATGCCTTAAACCCTTCCAGTAAAATTGAGGAGTGATTCGGGCTAATGTCCTTGTATAACCAGCATGCCCACCCAAAGGGGAAGAGTGAAATTCATATAGTATTGCTTTCTTTATGGTGTCACAATCAATAGGTATAACAAGTCTACGCTTCCAAAATAATAAATCATCTTTTGTAGAGTAAAAAGGCAGTCTGTTTTGTCCATGACGACATTGTAATATGATATTTTGCAGTTCAGGGTCCAGCTGTAATGCTTTTTTAATATCCTCTATTAGAGAAGAATGAGGCATTGATTGGGCCATGGCAAATTCCCTGGATAAGGCATCTGCTGCACGATTAGTGGTCCCTTGCTTATATTCAATGGAATATTGAAAACCCATTAATTTAGGAAGAAATTCTTCTTGCTCGGGTGTCTGAATAACTTGCTCGGAAAGATGATTTAAACTTTTTTGATCTGTTCTAATAATAAAATAATGGCCAAATAAATAATGGAGGAATTTAGCAACAGCTTCAGTGATAGCATACATCTCGCGGGCATATGCAGATCTCTTTTGCATTCTAGAGCACAGTTTCTTCGAAAAAAATGCTATGGGGTGGCCCTCTTGGCTCAGTATAGCTCCTATTCCGGTTCCCGATGCATCTGTTTCAATAATGAATGGCTTTGTAAAATCTGGAAGGGCCAGCACTGGGGCCTCAGTAATGATTTTTTTTAATGAATTAAAAGCCTCTGTAGCAGTGTCAGACAAATGAAAATCATCCTTTTGTAGCAATTGAGTCAATGGTGCAGCCAGTAGTGCATAGTGTTTGATGAACCTACGGTAATAACCCGTAAGACCCAAAAAACCCCTAAGTTGTTTAATAGTCACAGGTTGAGGCCATTGTAGAACAGCACTAATTTTTGCAGGGTCCATTTCAACACCGCGGGCAGATACAATATGTCCAAGATAATCAATCTTGGTTTGACCAAAAGAGCACTTTGACAACTTAGCAAACAATTTGTTCTGTAACAATAATTGAAGAACAGTGGTTAAATGTTCAAGATGTAAGGTCCATGACTTGCTATAAACAAGTATATCATCAAAAAACACAAGGACAAAACGCCGTAGAAATGGCCGAAAGATGTCATTCATTAAAGCTTGAAAGGTAGCCGGAGCATTAGTAAGCCCGAAAGGCATGACTAGCCATTCATAATGTCCATTGTGAGTGCGGAAAGCTGTCTTATGACGATCTTCAGGTTTGAGTAAAATTTGATGATAACCGGAGTGTAAATCAAGCTTGGACAAATACAAAGCGCCCCATAGTTCATCAAGTAATTCATCCACAGTAGGAATTGGAAAACTATCCTTGATAGTTACTACATTAAGGGCTCGGTAATCAGTGCAGAATCTCCATGTGCCATCCTTCTTTTTTACCAAAATAATAGGGGCTGAGAAGGGACTAGAGCTAGGTTGAATAATTCCATCGTCAAGCATTTGTTGGACCATTTTTTCAATTTCATCTTTTTTGGAATATGGGTACCGATAAGGCTTCACCTTAACTGGAGGTGTACCCTTTTCCAAATGAATGGGATGGTCAAAAGCTCTTGGAGGTGGAAGTCCTCGAGGAACAGCAAAAACATCCTGGAACTTATGTAAAATTGCAGCCAAATCTGAAGGGACAGTAAGTGGTAGGTCCAACGACTCTGTAATAGAATCTAAAGAATAATACTGTAGAGCAAACAATTCAGAAATGGCATCAGTAGATTGGAAACGTTTAAGATGATGATATTGAGCCATTGTAGGGTGTGAAGGACGCTCTCCTTGTAAAATAATGAACTGTCCATTAAGGTAACATTTAATAGATGCAGTGCTATAATCAGCAACATGAGGACCAATAGTGGCTAGCCATGTAGCACCTAATACAACGTCAGAGCCAGTGATAGGTAGTACAAAAGCAGGAAAAGACAATTGATGATTTTGTATAACCAGATCAATATTCTTGATTTGTCCTTTGCCATGCAGAATGTTACCATTGCCCACTAATACCTTGAAATTAGGTGCAGGTTCAATCGGAAGCTTAAGAAAGTGAGCAAGTCTCGGTTGAATGAAATTATCAGAGCTACCACCATCGAGTAATACTTGAACTTCCACACCTTTGATAAAGCCACGGAATCGGATAGTTCCTACTGCAGTAGTGCCCCTCAAAGCATTGAAAGATAGATGATGAGATGGTGGGTGATCTGTTGCTTCAACTTGTTCTGCTGTATTCAAAGGTAGAGTTTCGATCTCTTCTTCCTCTAACTGCAGAACAAAGTATTGTTTATTTGGGCACTTGTGGTTCCATGTAAATTTATCATCGCAAGTGTAACAGAGACCTTTCTTCCTGCGTAATTGCATCTCTGCTGCTGTCATCTTCTTAATGGGGGGTAATGGCTTAGTATTGGGGGTAGGCAGTAATAGGGGCGTAGTGGATTTTGATGAAGAAATTGGAATGGGTGAATTAAAACTTGTACCACTTTTAGGAAAGGAGGACAGAGAAGGAGAATACATTGGTCTGGTCCTAGGTATAGAGGTAGCCAACATGCATTTATCATCAAATAATCTGGCTAATGAAACTGCTCGTAGTAAAGAATTCGGAGATTGGGCTATGACCTCTCGTTTCAAATCTGGCTTCAAACCGCTTATAAAGCAATCAAGTAGTGCTTCTTCATTTACGCCCTCAACCCGATTGGCTAATTCCATAAATTCTTTGTAATAATCAGTTACAGAAGTTGATTGAATCAATTTAAACAACTTAGCACACGGGCACTCAAACTGTGATGGGCCAAACTGAAGTTCGATAGCTCGAGAAAGAGCAGTCCAATTCGGTATAAGCTTAGCCTTTTGCATCATCTGATACCAAGGAACCACAGATCCATCCATGTGTACTGCCGCTATGGTTAATCGTTGCTCATCCGGAGTGGAATAGTAAGAGAAGAATTGTTCAGCTTTAAAAATCCAATTCAATGGTTCCAAACCATCAAATCGAGGAAAATCAAGCTTGATATTGCGTACCTGGAATGGCTGATAGGAGGTGTTTGCTACTGTTGAGGTCGGTTCACTGATGGCGGACGATTGAGAAACACGTTCCAGATTCTGAGTGAAGACGTCCATTGCTCGCGTAATCGCATCGATTGAGGATTCAATGCGGTCAAAGCGAGAATTATGGGCTCCGTCACGCTGCTCAATCATCTCTGCAATTCTTTTGATTTCAGCCTCTAAATCCTTAAGCCTAGTGTTGTCGGCCATCAGGTAATGAAAGCACCAAATTGTAATGTATATAATAAGTAAAGCAAGCAGGGTCCACCGATTGAATGATTAAAATGCGCAAAGAGGACAAAGTTTACTCAGTAATGGAAAGATGAAGTGTATTATTACTGTAGAAATGAAAATAACATATCCAGGAAGAGTCCAAGAGTAAAAAGCATAACCAAAAAGGTAATTGAGAAATTGGGCACCGAAGAGTACAGAGGTGATATCAGAAGAGAGATATTGAATTCATCTACACACTCTCCTCTCTATGCCCTGCTTGATTTTTATTCCTCTGATGCCTGCACCTTCCACGTGCTTCTCCTCACCCTCATGCTTTTACGTGGTCCTTCATCATTTCTTTCCTTGGGTTGCGTTGGTACTGCCACCTGTCCACTAGAGATAACCGAATGGCCATGTGGTGAGGATATAACAAAGCCCTTCCTTCAATACTCATCATACAGATTAATCATCTAAAACCCAAAATGCAACTGTAACAAAGCTGTTGGAGCAACACTTAAAAAATATGAATAAACACAAAATAGAGGAATTTAAAAGTTAGAGTGAAAATATAAATTGCGTGGTATTGGGCTGAGGTTTGAGTAATTTGTCTTTTTTTAAGGTAATTTTCATGTCTCCTACGAATTAATTTTGCTATATTGCTTGGTGCAGGGATACACAGACGTGTTACTTCCAGGATACAACAGCTTAGGACTCGCCTGTTTGTTTATTATCTATGCACATAGAAAGTAAACCGGACTCGATTTCTTCCGCATCTTCTCTACGTTACACAATTGTGTATATAATATATATATATATATATATATATATATATATATATAAAATATTCTATCATCCCATTCGTATAAATATATATATATATACATAGCATCGAAAGGAAAAGAGGTCCGTTGTCATCATTCCAAGAGACTTAAAGGCTATTGATGCAACTTAATAGAATGTAACCAAGTTCAATAAAATATCATCAAAATTGTAACGCCCATATGATGATGTCAACGTCCATGCAAGAGAAAAAATTGATGAATATATCAGCATTAAAAGAGAAGGTTTCCCACAGTAAGAAGATTTAAGCCACTTTTTAATGTATATAATATTTTATAATAATAAACTCCAACAATCCCCCACTTATTATTATAAAATAGCACACAATATAATATATACTCTTTGGGTAGAGGTGGATTATTATGCATAATATAGGTAGCTAAATTTGCCTTGAACCTATACTTAGCAAAAATATATTTCTTGATCCAGAGTCATAGTGGTATTCGTCTTGAACTATAGACTGCTTAAGGAAAACAAGACCTACATCTTGCACATAACAACCCAAGTGCAAATTATGAGCCATAACTGGCACGGTTATGCGGCCTTGTACCGTATCCTGTTTCTTGAACATGTTTTGAGAATATGCCCTGTATATTCTCATGTAGGAGCGGCCCCACTCCGTCACATTCAAATAGGTGAATTCTGTCAAGGGTGTTTTTGCAGTTTAGACACCCTACTCTTATAAAGCTACAGATTTCATTAAGAGTTTTTTAAAAACTCAACCTCAAATATTCACTGTAGGAAAATGCATTGACACTATATGGATGAATTTAAGAATTTGAGCTCTTACAAAATGTGTATTCAAACAAGCAACCCTATGATTTTTTTTTTTCTTTGAACCAAGTTCTTAGGATCTCTAGTCACAAGGTAAGGCATCCTCATAGGCTACTTTTAATCCGATAAGCTAGATATTCATCCCCCTCTATGTCTCTAGATTCTTTGACAATAGCTATAGTTTTAGAAAATCTCATAATTCAAAGAATCCAGGTAAGGCGGTATTTATCACAATAAGTGATCTTATAATTATTATAGTATAGGTGGATATACAATCACATAAAATATATTCAAATATTTATTCTTCCACTATATAATAATTTTATCCATAAGCACATAATCATTTAAGAAACTTTCCCAAATTCAATTTTGTGACCAAAATTCTCAACACTATTGTACCTTATACAATAGGAATGTTCTCATATAACAGCATATAAATATACTTCCTCAAAAATTATATAACAGTGAATTTTCTCAAAATTCACAATTTTCCTTTTGTTTGCAAATATGTCATCAAATATTTCATCACTAGATATGAGCATTTTCCACAAATTAAAATACTTTCCACAAAGTATAATTTTTCATATGGCTTTATAGTCCACAATAGTAGAATTAAAACAAAATTCTACTAACACATTTTGTTTTTAATTCTCTTAACCACTGGCCAAAAATTGAAATGTAGAATTAAAAACAAATTCTCATAGTGAAAAATCATATTTTACATAGCTTTAGAAAGCTCTCAATAATATGACCATAAAAATTTAATGTAGAATTTAAAAATTCTACAAACACAATTTTCAACATTAAAATGTTGATTATTTATTTACATATAAGCTTTAAGAAAGCCTTCTCATATTATTAATAGTTTTGTCAATAGAAATTTATGAGATTTACTCAATACTCAAATATTAAACCCATAAAAATTCTATTAAGCCACAACAATATTAACTATTGACCATAAAACATTTTTACTAACATTTGTATATTTTTATAACAACACTTTTACATCCCCCACTTGTTGTTGTAAAAATAATACCCAAAAAATTTTTCTTCTCGCCCCCCACTATGTATAAAAATTCTCAAAATAGAGAAAGAATAAAATAGTGACACATACCTCATGATATAGGGAGAAGAAATCACCACTGCATAAATTTGCTTCATGGGCTGATCACTCAAAATTGGAACTTTCTTATTTTCCATTTGCTGCTTTGTGGGATTCAACATGAAAAATTACCTTAAAATTGTTGGAGCAGCACCTGAAAAATAAGAATAAATACAAAATAGAGGAATTTAAAGGTTAGACCGAAAATATAAATTGCGTGGTACTGGGCTCAGGTCCAAGTAATTCGTCTTTCTTTAAGGTAATTTTCACGTCTTCTACGGGTTAATTTTGCTATATTACCTAGTGCAGGGATATACAGACGTGTTACCTCTAGGATACAATAGCTCAGGACTCACATGTTTGTTTACTACCTCTGCACGTAAAAAGTAAATCGGACTCAATTTCTCCCGCACCTTCTCTATTCAGAATATCACACAAGTGTGTGTGTATATATATATATATATAGCATAGAAAGGAAAAGAGGTCCGTTGGCATCATTCCAAGAGACTTAAAGGCTACTGATGCAACTTAATGGAGTATAACCAATTTCAATAAAATATCATCAAAATTGTAACGCCCATATGATGATGCCATCGTCCATGCAAGAGAAAAAATTGATGAATATATCAGCATTAAAAGAGAAGGTTCCTAACGGTAAGAAGATTTAAGCCACTTTTTAATGTATATAATATTTTAAAATAATAAACTCCAACAAAACAACGAAAAAACTGACATCAACACATTACACAAATCCGACTTTTGATTCTCCTAGAAGATTTCGAGCTTGTCATAATTTTTATAGAAAATAAATGGCCAAAAGAGAGAAGTGAAAGGGAAAAATCCTAAATCTAGAGAAATAAATTAATGATAAGGAAAATAATAATGTCCCAGAAATAAAAATTTGTGCATTTCAATGTTAGGTATTGAAGGCGGATTTGTAGTTAAAATATAGAAAAGTTTTGTAGTGAGAGAGAGAGAGAGAGAGAGAGAGAGAGATAGAGAGAGAGAGAGAGAGAGAGAGAGAGAGAGAGAGAGAAAGGGGGGGAGAGTAATATAGAAAAGATGAAATAAAAAAATGTGAACCAAGAAGGCGGATTAGTAGTTAAAAAATTTAATTTGAAATTAATTGATTCCCTCGAAACAAATAAATTAAGTGTCGTCATAATTAAGAAGCCATGTTTGTATTATTTTAAGAAGAAAAAAAGAAAGTGAGAGTGTGGGAATATGCCTATCCTACAATATTACAATTCACAAATTAGAATCGCTCAAGCTAATAGGCAAACCATTATGCATTTTGATCTTAATAATATAACAATTTTTTCATTATCTGATTTATTTTATTCAATACGAGAATTACTCTTCTTCGAATTTATAAATTATTAAAGGTTCTTCCTTTATCCTTAAGCGCACTCACCTGGAAAATATAAATATATTGAAAAAACTAATCAGTTTACTTTTCACATACCTTTTCTATGAACAGCTTATTGATAATGCTATTCAAGTCCTCTTTGCAATGCTTTGTTCCATTTTCAAATTCTACTACTGTCAGCATTGGGGCTATAATGACTCCTGATGAGAAATTTTGCATTTTGGAACATCCTGTAATTTTTAATTTTACTAAAGATAAAAATATCAATTTATGCCTTCCTGAGCAGAAGCTTTTGAAGCTTGATAAACACGTCAGTTCCAAATACTACAAGCTTTCAAATGCTATTTCATCTCTTGTCTCATCTCCCTCTTCTGTCACAATTTGTTCAAGTGAATTATACTCTATTATCTTCATTGTTGTTAAATTGACCAGACTTCTTACTGTAGATGAAGCAATTAAGTGTGTCAATCTATCACAATTTTCTATCATTAAATATGTCAAGTGATCAAATTTGGCAGAGGAAGGCACCAAGTGCTTCAAATTGGAACAATGAATGACAAATAATATTTCAAGAAAGTCAAGGATTGGGTCACTTTGGCTTCCTTCTTTACACATACACTAAAGTTCGGGTAACTTAACTAGTTCCAACCGCTTGAGCTTAGTATGAACATTGTTGTTTCCATGATTGGAACCAAGTCTGTCATCTTGGAATACCTGCTTGAAGGAACTGCAGTAAACAACTAGTGCCTCAAGACAACATGCGTTTTCTAGAAACCAATCGGGAAATGTTATTTCCTCATCCTCAAACATGGTTACCCGAAGCAATTTCAGTTTGGGAAAAAGTTTTCCTGAATATTGGCCTTGCAATATCATGTTGGCAACTTTAGTGTCAATTCCTCCAAGTTGGGAATCACCTATATATCACATGTACAACATTAGTTAATAGTGACAGCTCAAGTTGTATATGAATCAAAATATTTGTTATAGGAAAAAGGGCAGTACCTCCTCAACTGTGAAAAGAGGTTGCTCCCTTGATTGCCTTGTGGCCATGGAGTTTCCATCACCAATAACTCCTCTTTCTTGGGAGTTCATGAACTGTATCGTGAATAACTCTAATTTGTTACAACTTAACACGTCAATGACTTTCAAAGAGGGACATAGCAAACTGTAATTTCCTGCATAAAACCTTTGCAGTTCTTCCAATTTAATGAGTTCCAAAGAGAAGAGATGCTTAAAACACAAAAGTGGCAGCTCCGTCAGTAGGTCCATCTTTATTTGCAACAATTTCCTTTATCCCACACAAATCTACTCTGATTTTCTCAAGGTATAGAAGATCCATTGCAATGCGGAATGGGAAAAGGCATTCCAAATTTTTACAATGCTGAACAATTAGAACTTGTAGGTTGTAAAAGCCAACTTTTTTCTGGGGAACTCCGCTCCGAGTCTGTAATTAGCATTGGCAAACAAAGATTTGGTTCCTTCGTAATATAAGATGAAATATATGTTCATAAATAATTCACAATAATTGTGGGATAGAGCATTCTATTTTAAGTTCCTCGATTTCAATCCACTGCTTACTTATTATATATGTAAGCTCCCCACTTCGTTAGTGCTTAGGGTTGAACCTGAACTCTTTTACCCTTTTTTTTAATACTTTTTTTTCTTTTTTGATTTCCTAGTTTGTCTAAATGACATAAATATATTTCAATACTCAACACGGATAATAAACCTCACGTTATTGGAGAATGAAGTTTTTTCCCCCCTCAAATCACTATTTATGCATTATATTAATTAAACAAACTTACGGAAGGTTTTTAACTTCCATTGAATTTTATTTCAATGCTTGCAAAATGTACTATACAGAAATAAATAAGCAAGTTTACTAGCTCATTTTTGTCAAAATATATCATTACTAATTAAGTCAGTCAGCATACTAATTCCTTTAAATTGTACGTATCCATGTAACAATTTATATATAGCAACTTGACAGGAATGATATTCTGACCAGAGCCAAACATGTATTATTTCACAAAAAAAGAAAAAAAAAAGTAATCTCTTAAACTAAGATGATAAATTCTTGAATTTTGTGAACAAAACCATTTATTGGCCCCCAAGTGAAATAAATATCCGTCCTATGACTTTTTCCGATTTGATGGAAGTTTTATAAATTATTTTAAAACACAATCCATAAACGAGTGGCCTCATTTTGAAATTTGGTAATTATCTCAACAGGAAAAATTATAGTGCATACCTTTTCAACCAAGGTGAGAGGTTGCCCTTGTTGACTATGAACAACTGGAGCCTCTTCCATCTTCAACTGCTGGCGGTCACCACCAACATGCTCCTCCCTTGAATTATCCAAACTACCAATCTCCTAGGTTTCTTGTTTAATTTCCATATGTGCTTCAGATTAGCTAGATTTGCTATAGTTATTTTGTTCAACTGAATGGTTTCTTTCACAACACTCATATCACCAAATCAAACACTGCTTCCATTGAAACACAATTCCTTACTTCAAGCTCTTCCAAATTAGAAAGTGCTTGTAGTATATTTAAAGGAAGAAGAACATTTGATAACCAATCGCATTCTTGCACCACCAATGATTTCAAATAAGAAAATGGTTTGTGCCCAATTGGCTTGTACCATAATTCTTTAAACTCTGGATATCCGAAAGCTCCAAATGCTTGAAGCTGTGGAATGCAATCTATATAAAAAAAGAATTTATGGGATCCATCAAAATAAAAGCACATTGAAACACATTAATAAACTTTAAACACTTAGCTTGCATTAGTTATCTTGAAAATTGTCAAAATATGGCAAAATAAAATTGAAAGCATATTTTTAAAAGGAAAATAAAGTTCACA
This sequence comes from Biancaea sappan, assembly GCA_037074585.1. Classification (NCBI taxonomy): domain Eukaryota; kingdom Viridiplantae; phylum Streptophyta; class Magnoliopsida; order Fabales; family Fabaceae; genus Biancaea; species Biancaea sappan. The sequence continues at coordinate 13,496,647 of CM073495.1, read as the reverse complement.
TTAGCCCATCCACTTGCCAAAAGAAAATAATTAGTTGAGTAAATGATAACACACCTTATCTATAAACATCTTATTTATTGTTCTACTCAAGTCTCCTTCCCAACAACATTGTTCATCTTTTCCCTCCATTAGCACCTTCCTAAGCATTGGTGAGCTTGCTCCTTTAATGGAAAACTTCAAGAAGCACTTACTACTTGAAAAACTATTGAGACTTGGCAAACATTCTAGGTCTAAAATTTTCAAACTGCTAAATGCAATTTCACTTTTTGTGTCATCTTCTTGTTTTATCACAATTTTTTCAAGTGAATTGCACTTTTTTAATTTCATCGTTTCCAACTTCACCAAACTTCTAGCTGTAAAAAAAGTGATTAAATTATTGAAACCGTTGCAGTCTTTTATCTCCAAATATGTCAAGTGGCAAAATGTGACAAAGGAAGGAACCAAATTTCTTAGATTGGAACATTGTTCCACTGTCAAGATTTCAAGAACCTGAAGAATTGGATGTATTTGGGATCCTTCTTTACAAATATGCTGGAGTTTAGGTAAAAAAACATAGATACATTTGTTTAAGCCGTGTGCTAGATTGATTTCCTCCTCCCTCACCTCTTACTACTTCATCGTAAAATATCTCCTTGAAAGAACTCCATTGAACAACTAGAACCTCAAGATTGGGTACATTTTGAATAAACAAATGAGGAAAAGCAGCTTCATCATCTTCAAATTGGGATATTATAAGAATTTTGAGTTTGCAGAATAGGTCCCATGGAACTTGGCGTTGCAATATCATATGAGTATCAGCATAATTAAGTGTCAACTCCTCCAAGTTGCCAATCACCTACAACATAATAAATTTAATTATTAAAAGTAAAAGTATAGTAATTGAAATGGAGTCATAAAAGTTTCACATTTATATACATACACACCACTAATTTAAATCTTTTTCCAGCAAATAATGTTGAGAGCAATGGAGAATGAATGAATCTAAATATTGTGAATATACTAAATATACATACTATTAAAAGTGACCACCTATCATTAAAATGCTGAATATTACTTTTATATTAGAGATACTCAAGAGAAGAAAATGCTATACATTATATTTACAATTTTCATCCTAAAGAAATAAATTTTTATATCGTCCATACCTCTTCAATGGTAAACAAAGGTTGTAACATTGAGAAATAAAGTTGGTCAATGAGTATTATTTCTTGACTTCTATTTGACTCTACATCGAATAACATCAATAGCTTACAATTGAATACATATATTGTCTTCAAGGATTGACATTTTAAGACATGGGCCCCTGCGTAGAATCCCCTGAGTTGAAGGAAATTTCGTAGCTCCAAGGAGGCAAAATGATTAACCTCAAATAAAACAGTTTCCTCAATGGCTCAATCCTTCTTTGAAACAATTTCCTACATCCCATGACATGAACTTACTTGAAGATTTTCTAGTTGTAAAAGGTCCTTTGCTATGGAGAATGGGAAGAGATATTCCAGACTGTGACAATATTTAATCTGCATAGTTTGTAGATTGTAAAAGCAAAGAGTTCCCTGGGAATCCTTACTCCATATTTGTTTCAACTTTGGAAATCCATCCTGCAAAAAGTATTATTATTAGCTATGGGCGTTCTATTCCTAGTTCCTTTTTTTTTTCTTAATTATTTTGGGGGTAAATTTAAGTTTATCATATTATATCTTATATGTCCATGACTCCGTGCATGTACGTAATTTATTTTCAAGGTTGAGCAGGAACATAAGGATGAGAACTTACCTCTTTCTTTTTTTAAAAAAATTAATAAATAACTTTTTCTCCTTTCCTCAATAAACCACTTCACATAAAATAAAATCAAATATTTTAACGTTCGCCACAAGAATTAGTTAGGAATCCTCGCATTACAAGAAAAAAGTTTTTCTTTTTGAAATCACTTTCATTTTTGAACCGTAATTGTTCATAATATCAGCATGCATGAATAAGGAATTTAATATCAATTCACCATGATATCACTATGCTTACAAAAATAACATTCTTACATAATAAGCAAGTTTGATAATAAGTTAACTCCATTCACCTGACTTAACTCCGAAAGGACACCATATTTATACTATAAGAACTATTATTTCACAGGCAAAGCTTTTGTCAAGAAAAGGCTCTTTTTTCCTTTTGCAGAAATTTAAGAAGACCCCACGTGTAGGATGAGTAACATTTTGTGTTATTTTCATAACCTTTTTTTTATTGAAAAAGAAATATTATTATGGAGGAGAGAAAGATACAAAGAGAAAAAAAGAAAATAGAAAAACACAGAAAAAGAGGATAAGATATCCTCCTAAAAACAAGAGAAAATCACAAGACCAACTTAAAAATCCCAAAAATATCATGTACGCATTAACTGATCAAAAATTACATTGCATTTCCTTCGTTTGTTTTTTTTTTTCTAATTTAGATTAAACAGAAACTGTTCTTATCAACTTGCTTTTTGTATCCAATTGTATTATATCTAAATCTAGATTAAAGATATATGACTTCTTAATCAATTGGTACTGTCGCATTAGGTCAAGTCCTATCACATCTAAATTTTAAATTATGTATAATCTCTAAATTACCTTTCTTATTGTTTAAAACATTGGGTCCTCTTAAAATTTTCCAGTCAATCTATCCTTGACCTTCAAACATTTCAACTCCAAATCCTTTTACACATTTTTTTTGGAAGAAATATCCGATAGACTTCTGTTTAATCCGACGCTTTGCATTATAATAAAAGTTTTTTAATCAATAGTATTAGCGAATCTATTCTTTACATTAGAATCAATTAATCCTATATATAAGCATAAATTTGACAATCTAATTCACACTTCACAGCATAAGAAATTAACTAGCCAAATAGTAAAAATGAAAAGGAGGTAGCTAGCATATATAACAATTTAATTCAGCTAGGTGCAACCTAAAATGGGTGAAAAGTTACGTAACCTTAGAATTGAGCACCAATCATTCGAAAACTTTTTTCTTTTTTTCTTTTTTTCTGTTGTGTAATCCAATATCTGTGTATGTATATAAGTTTTCACCCAAGAAAAAGCATGACTTCTATTAACAAGAAAGGACAGGATATAACTTTGTAGAATATTTTATTTTTTTTATTATAGCATTACTGTAGTTTAGCCGTTGCATTAGCTGTTTATGGCTGTTGTTTTTAATTATTGCTTCCTCCTTTTCTTTCTTGTAATATCTATATATAGCTGTAAGCGTTCATTGAATGATCAAAGGAATAAAAATCTCTCCAAATCCTACATCCAGGACAGAGGAGAGAACTTCTGCTGCAAACATCCGTCCTCTCTCCAGCAGACTTCCGAGGCCTCTATTCCGACTGTTACACCTCACCGCCTACTTGAGGAGGTTCATCTCCTCAACATTGGCCAAACCAAGAAGACCAGCATCAGAAATCGCGTGAGCCTCCCGCTCCAACACATCATCTTTCGCAAACTCACGCGCTGGCACATGAAAGCACGTGGCTCGGTGGTTCTGGCACGTCTTCGTCTTCCTGGTGTCGTCTTCTCAAATCCAGCCTATTCCCGGTATCATCTTGGTGATTCATCATCCTCTCTAGCTCTCTCTCTCTCAGAACCTCCTCTGCAGAACGCTGTCTCATCCACCCAGTATTCTTCAACCAATTACAGGCACGTCTTTATCTTCCTGAGCTCATCTTGGTGATTCAGCCTCATGGTAAAATTCGGAATGGCAACTTATAAGATCAGTTCTTCATCCACCACATCCGACTCCGCCACTTCTTCAATCTCCCATCCCGGCGGAATGATGGATAGCAACCAAACCTTCATTACGGGACACAAACTCAATGGGAGCAATGTTGAATTTTAATATAATATATATATATATATCCTATTTTGGATTAGCATTAATCAATTATTAAATATCATTATCATATTAACTATATTATTCTAATATATAGCCTTTAATATATGAATATTATAATTGGGCTTTTATATTGTGAGTGGCCCGTGATAGGTTGGGCCAATCACATAGCCTGTTGAGAAGTCCCTGCTCTCATATGATAATAAATAGACTGGCATCCCATTAATCAGTCTAACCCTAGACAGAATACTTATCAGACAGAGAGTAGTACCACTCTCACATAACTCAAAATTCCCTCTGTTCTATTGATCGAGATGGATATCGCGATGATGCCAGGTACACCTTCTGTTCATCTCTTTTATATTCTGTTATTTAATATGCTGTAGTTTGTATCTACACCGATCTAGGATTAGAAATTAATCCTTTTAATTCCTTCAATGGTATCAGAGGCTGGTTGTAGTACATACTATGACTATTAATTAACTAATTTTTCTGATTTTCGAAATTTCCTAAACCCTAATTTTAAAACAAATTTCGTTTGCCCTAATTTGTTAGGTTAATCTTGAAATTGTTTTAGGGCTTTGATTCAAAACATTTATGCAAATCATATAAGTGAAAATCAGACTGTATGAACAACGTTTTAGGGAGTTTAAACAATTTTTTCGGTTTTCGTTTTCCCTAAGTTTATTTCGTTTTTGATTTCTCCCAAAACAACCAATGTTTTTCGAAATTGATTTGGGGTTTCTAATATATGTTATTATTCGAACAACATACTCTGAAACGAGGGGTTTTCATCGAGGCCTTTGGGAGATCTAAGCTTTTTTTAAAACCGGTTTTTCTCCTAAATTTTCGAAAATGGCTTCTCCAAAACCATCCTCTATTTTTCAAAATTGATTGAGGGCTTCACTTATCCATAAGATTTCAAACAAAAGCCCTAAAGAAACATTGGTTTTCATGGCCGTTTGAGGGAGATCAAACCGGGTCGCAATCCGGGTCGCGCGATCCGGTTACAGGGGTGCCGGGTGAAGAAGAAGACCGCGCCTGGCGAATAATAGTATTTTTTTATGAAAAATTAAATAATTAAATAATAGTATTTTTGGTAATTTTTTGAAAATTTTTTGGGACCCCTAAGTATTTTATTTCATTTAATCCGAGACTATTTTGTTGTTTTAACTATCGTACTCTCGGATTTTTGGACTGAAATTTTTTGTGGTAGTTCCTCACTCTATTAAAAACATCCAGGTATGTTGTACTCTCCCCAGTAAGATATCCTAGTGATGGAATTAATTTCAGTCCATATGTAAATTTATTCCCTTTTATTATTTTTTGATTTTTCTGTTCTTTATTTATTTACCTTTTTTTTCCCTCATTAATAATTATTTATTCTGTAGAATATAATTGCCTTTTGTTTTGTATGATTGTGAACTCACCTATCGTGGGCACAGTTATGCAAAATCTTCAATTTAAATGATTAAAATTTTATTTATTTTATTTTTTAATCATTATTATTAGTTTAATTTATTGCATTAATAATAATTATATCCTATCGATATATTATTATCAATGTAATTTCTTATACAATGCCATGTTAATCAATACCTTTATCAATTATTTTTGAATACCCTATCGGCATTCAAAATTTGTTTGATGATATGAGGTCTAAAGCATTGTATTATTATATTTCTTGTTTATTTTGGTTCAGGACCCTTAGGCGAGACCAGGTTGATAAGAAATTCTCTCTAACAGGCTTGGTTGGCTGTGCACATAGAAACATTTAATTCTCTTATAGCATAATGATATTATGCATATTAAATGTTTTCTTTTGTTATTTTAATGCCAGCCTCCCTGCCTATGCAATTAACTTCTGTCAAAACACTAAATGGGACCAATTTTGAGGACTAGAAAGAATCTCTGAATTTGTATTTGGCCATCACTAATATGGACTTGGCCTTGAGAGAGGAAGAGCCCCAGCTCTTACTGCTGAGTCCACTGTTGCTGAAAGGGCTTCTCGTGAAAAATGGGAGCACTACAACAGGGTGTGTCTCATGGTGATGAAATACACCATGGAGAAGTCTATTAGATAGAGTATTCCAGAGAGCAAGAATGCTAAGGATTTTCTGAAGTCCGTTGGTGAGAAATTCACCACTTTTGATAAAGCTCAGAACGGCCAGTATCTCTCTCTGATTGAGAAGACTAAATATGATGGTGTTAGTGGAGTTTGTGAGCACATCATGAAGTTAGTCCACTATTTTAATAAATTGTAGTCTCTCAAGGTTGATCTTGGTGAGAGCTATCTAATCTGGCAAGTACTGGAGTCACTCCCTTCTCAGTTTGACATTCTGAAAACCTCCTATAATACTCAGAAAACTGAATGGACGATTGATGAAATGATTGCCATTGTCTCTCAAGAAGAGGATTCCATAAAGAAAGGGAAAGCACACAGTGTTCAGTTTACTACTGCTTCTTCTTCTGGTGCTAAGTCTGAGAAAAGGAAAGGTCACAAAGGAAAGTTTCAACGTGACAAGAAGAAAGGGGGAAAAGTTTCTCAACACTTAGAGCCAAAGAAGAATTTTTTCAAAGGAAACTGCAAGTATTGCAAAAAGTATGGCCACAAGGTGGATGACTGTTATACTCTCAAGAGGAAACTTGAGAAGCAAGGTACACTCCTAGCTTTGGCTTGTTATGAATCAAATATGATTGATGTTGCTCCCAATACTTGGTGGTTTGACTCATGTGCAACCATTCATGTTGTGAATTCTTTACAGGGGTTCACAAGTATGAGGAAGCCAAGTGATGCTGAGTCCAATATTATTGTGGGAGATGGAGCTAGAGTATCGGTGGAAGAAATAGGAGTTGTTACATTGCTTTTACCTTCTGGACATACTTTATTGTTAAAAGACGCTGTTTATGTACTTTCTATGAGAAGGAATTTGATTTCAATTTCAGCTTTGGATAAATATGGCTACACTTTTGAATTCAGTAATCGAAAAGTTTTTATTCGTTTTAATTCTGTTACTGTCGGTTCAGGAGTATTATGTGATTGGCTTTACATGTTGAATTTGAATGATATGTCTGTTAATTCTGTTGTTGGAAATAAGCGTAATAGGACTGATGAAAGTTCTTCTATGCTGTTGCATAGACGCTTGGGGCACATTTCTAGGCCCCGGATTGAAAGACTGATTAAGGAAGGTATTCTTCATGATCTCAATTTCTCTGATTTTGACACTTGCATCGATTGCATTAAAGGCAAGCTCACTGTCAAGACTAGGAAGAAAGGAGCAAATAGGTGTGATGATGCGTTGCAGTTGATTCACACGGACATATGTGGACCTATTACACCCACTGTTATGGGTGGATATAGGTATTTCATTACCTTCATAGATGACTTCTCGAGATTTGGTTGGATAGATCTCCTCCAAGAAAAATCCAGTTCCTTGGATGCCTTCAGATCCTTCAAGGCTGCTATTGAATTAAAGACTGGAAAGAAGATTAAATGCGTGAGGTCCGACAGAGGAGGTGAGTATTATGGCAGATACCGTGAGACTGGGAGAAATCCAGGACCATTCGCCAAATTTCTCGATGAATGTGGAATTGAAGCTCAATACACTATGCCTGGTACTCCTGAGCAGAATGGAGTTGCAGAGAGACGTAATCGGACACTCATGGATATGATAAGATGCATGATGAGTCATACATCGTTACCAGTTTTTCTTTGGGGAGATGCCTTAAAGACAGCTGTGTACATTCTTAATCAGGTACCTAGCAAATCTGTGCCGAAAACTCCCTACGAACTGATGAGTGGAAGGAAGCCGAGTTTGAAACACTTTCATGTGTGGGGTTGTAAAGCAGAGGTTAGACCCTATAATCCTCAATTGAAGAAGCTTGATCTTAAAATTGTTAGTGGTTTCTTCATCGGCTACTGCGTGGGCTCTAGAGGTTGCAGATTCTATTGCCCTTCTCATTCTACGCGAGTTATTGAGTCTGACAGAGCGATATTCTTTGAGGATGATTTGGATAGTGGGAGTCATACACCACGACCAATCACTCTCAAAGAAGATCGGACCACAGCTCCTACGTTGCCTGTTTTACTTCCCATGAATATTGTGGTTCCAGTCGCTCATGATGATGATCAGACACTTCAAGGAGGACATGATGTAGTGGTACCACCTGTTATTGAGCAGGAAATTGATGATACTGCTGAAACAGGTGTAATGGCACCATAAGATGTAGTGGCACCGCCAAATGACATTACTGAAGCACCTTTATTGAGAAGATCTCAAAGAGTACGCAAGCCTTCTATACCAGTTGATTATGTGGTGTATCTTCAGGAGCATGAGTTTGATCTCCATAATGACGACGATCCTATCACTTTCCAGGAGGCTATCTCTAGCTCTCATGCTTCTGATTGGCTGAATGCCATGCATGATGAATTAGCTTCTATGCTAATAATGGTGTTTGGGATCTTGTAGAATTGCCAGATAGTTGCAAACCGATTGGGTGCAAATAGGTCTTTAAGACCAAGCGTAGTCCAGATGGAAAAGTTGAGAGGTATAAAGCTAGACTAGTAGCGAAAGGCTATAGTCAAAAGGAAGGCATCGATTATAAGGAGACATTCTCACCAGTTTCTACGAAAGATGCATTTCGGGTTGTTATGGCTTTAGTAGCTCACTTTGATCTAGAACTTCACCAGATGGACGTAAAGACAGCCTTTCTGAATGAAGATCTAGCCGAGGATGTCTACATGGTTCAGGCTGATGGTTTCATTGAACCAGGTAAAGAGCATTTTGTTTACAAACTTAAAAAGTCCATTTATGGACTAAAGCAGGCATCCAGGCAATGGTACTTGAAATTTGATCGTGTTGTCACTTCTTTTGGCTTCAAGGAAAATGCTTCAGATCAGTGCATTTATTTGAAGACTAGTGGGACAATTTTATAATTCTTGTTTTATATGTCGACGATATTCTGCTTGCAAGCAGTTGTGTTAACCTTTTGACTGAGACAAAATTTATGTTAAATATCCACTTTGATATGAAGGACCTTGGTGATGCTTCAGTTGTTCTAGGCATCCAGATTTACCGTGATAGGTCACGTGGCATTCTTGGATTGTCTCAGAGAGGATATATTGAAAAGATCCTCAAGCAGTTTAACATGCATTATTGCTCCCTATGTGCTGCACCTGTTCAGAAAGGTGACAAACTATCTAAATCTCTATGTCTTCAAAACGATTTAGAGATATCTGAAATGAGAAAGGTCCCATATGCTTCCGCTGTTGGCAGTTTAATGTATGCTCAAGTTTGTACTCGTCCCGATATCGCTTTTGCTGTTAATGCTTTAGGGAGATACTTGAGCAACCCAGGTTTGGGTCATTAGAAAGCCGTGAAGAAGGTCATGAGATATTTGCAGGGAACCAAGGATTACATGTTGACCTACAAGAAGTCTGATCAACTTCAGGTCATTGGTTATTCTGATTTTGATTTTACAGGTTGCCTTGACGACCGTAAGTCTACTTCCGGCTCTATTTTTATGATGGCAGAAGGAGCTATCTCTTGGAAGAGTGTTAAACAGACTCTTACAGCTACTTCTACCATGGAGGCAGAGTATGTCGCTTGCTATGAGGTTACTTCTCAAGCCATGTGGCTGAAAAACTTAATCTCTGGTTTTCACATTGTTGAAAGCATTTCTAGGCCACTTGTGATATACTGCGACAACACTGCTGCTGTTCATTTCTCTCAAAACAACAGAAGCTCTTCTCGATCAAAGCACTTTGATATCAAATATCTGTTTGTTAGAGAGAAAATTCTGGAGTTTCAGACTCGTATTGAACATCTTGCTACAGAGAACATGTTGGCGGATCCACTAACTAAAGGCTTAACTGTTAAAGCTTTTCAGAATCATGTAACTCATATGAGATTAGTTAAGTCTTTTGATGTTTTGGGTTAGTGGGAGTATGAAATTTTACATTTACTTGATTGTTATTCTTATGAGATATGTATGAGATGACGTCACTTTTGTTATCATATCTCTTGTAGCATTTTCAGATGCTTGGACTATTCTTGGATTGCATATTTCTTTTAATTAATTATGTTTATCCATATTCATTATTCTTTATATGAAATATAGGCTTTTACTTTGTATGATCTACTTCCTTATCGGATACTATTTCTGCATCGTTAAAGCTTATGTTTCTTGACATGTGCTATAAATATAGTTGGTATTTTAGCCTTAATGATTGTTGCATTTTAATAATTGACTATTGCTATCCAAGTGGGAGAATTGTTGAATTTTAATATAATATATATATATATCCTATTTTGGATTAGCATTAATCAATTATTAAATATCATTATCATATTAACTATATTATTCTAATATATAGCCTTTAATATATGAATATTATAATTGGGCTTTTATATTGTGAGTGGCCCGTGATGGGTTGGGCCAATCACATAGCCTGTTGAGAAGTCCCTGCTCTCATCTGATAATAAATAGACTGGCATCCCATTAATCAGTCTAACCCTAGACAGAATACTTATCAGACAGAGAGTAGTACCACTCTCACATAACTCAAAATTTCCTCTGTTTTATTGATCGAGATGGATACCGCGATGATGCCAGGTACACCTTCTGTTCATCTCTTTTATATTCTGTTATTTAATATGCTGTAGTTTTTATCTACACCGATCTAGGATTAGAAATTAATCCTTTTAATTCCTTCAAGCAATTATCTCCCATGGTCCCAATCAGTGATGAAGTTTATTTGTGGTAAAGGTAAGGATAACTAACTATCGAGAAATGCAGCCCCTCCAAAGGCAGACGATTCCAAATACAGAATTTGGAAGATAGAAACCAGCAGGATAATGTCATGGTTGATCAATTCCATGACCACTGAAATAGGAGAAAATTTTCTCCTAATTTGCAATGGCAAAAGAAATTTGGGAGGCTATACGAGACACATATTCAAATCAGGAAAATACCTCTGAGTTATTCAAGATTAAAGGCATCCTACACGACCTACGACAAGGAGACTCAATGATGACTCAATACTTCAATACTCTCACTCTATTAGGAGCAGGTGGATATGTGTGAAGAACATTCTTTGAGCTGCCCTAAAGATAAAGTCAAGTATAGACAAATTGTTGAGAAGAAAAGAATATAAAAATTTCTATTCGGACTCAACAATGATCTTGATGAAGTACGAGGGAGAATTCAGGGAATTCCGAAAAGCCTTCTCTGAGGTTTGAAGAGATGAAAGCCGAAAGAAGGTAATGCTAGGAACTCCAGCCATCACACCTCAAGTGGAGAATTTTGCCATGGCTGCTCATAGATATCACAACCAAGGCAATGATAATAAACAAAAGAGGGAGCGCCCATATTGTGAACATTGCCGCAAGGTAGGCCACACCAAAGAAATGTGCTGGAAGATTCATGGCAAGCTTAACAATTGGAAAATGACACGCCCACAAAACCGTGGCAACACTACTGTTAAAGAAGAAAATCCGACATATGTTGAATAAAATTTCTTCAGCATAGAATAACTAGAAATTTTGAAGCATTTGTTCAAACAAACCCAAGTTGAGGAGCCTGCTCAAGCAAGTATAGCAACTGTAACACAAAAAAGTAATCCTATAAATGCCTTGAGTGTTAAAAAAGGTAAAAACAAATTTATAGAGTGTAGATTCTAGAGCCTCGAATCATATGACTGGAGATAGGGAGATTCTAACGAATTTCAGACCGTACAATGAAAACATAATTGTCAGTATTACAGATGGATCTCTTTCCAAAGATATTGGGACTGGTTTAGTAAAAGTCTCAAACAATCTTACACTCAATTCTATCCTCTTTGTGCCTCATTTGAATTGCAATTTACTCTTAGTTAGTAGGCTCACTCGGGAGCAAAATTGCATCACTAAATTTTCCCAAAATTATTGTGATTTTTAGGTCCTGGATTCGAGAAAGATTTTTGGGAATGCTAAGGAATACTCGAGTCTCTATCTCCTTGAAGCAAATTACTCCCCTAACCAAAAAGGCCACAATACTAGCTTTGTCGTAAGTCAAAATTTTGTTCTTCAAGAGGAAAATGTTATCATGTTGTGGCATTATAGGTTAGGACATCCAAATTTCATGTACTTGAAGAAACTCTTTCCAAATTTGTTCAACATTAAAAATCCAAACGAATTTCAGTGTGAAATTTGTCAATTGCTAGACACGTTCGTAATCCTTGTCCTAGCATATTCTACAATGAGTCACAACCTTTTTCTCTAACCCACATTGATGTGTGGGGAGATCATCCAGAATCAAAAACATCAGCGGATTCCATTGGTTCATAACCTTTATAGATGATCACATGGGGCTAACATGGGTTTTCCTAATGAAAGAAAAATCTAAAGTTGGGCAAATGTTTCAAAATTTCAATACCATGATTCAAACTTAGTTCCAAACCAAAATACAGGTTTTAAAAACTGACAATGCAAGAGAATATTATGTATCCACTCTTAGTGATTATCTCATAAGTCAAGGATTGTCCATATAAGTTCCTGCATTGACATACCTCAACAAAATGGTGTAGCAAAAAGGTAAAACATACATCTTCTAAAATCTAAAGGTTGCCCGGTCCCTTACGTTCTCTAGACATGTGCCAAAACAATAATAGGGGGAAGCCATCCTCACCGCAACCTACCTCATAAATAGAATGCCTTCTAGGGTCCTAAAGTTCCAAGCCCCTTGGCATGTTCTACTCCAAATATACCCAACCACTCATCTCATATCCAATATTTCCCTCAAATTATTTGGCTGCACCGCCTTTGTTCATATCCATGCCCAACATTGGGGAAAGTTAGACCCTAGGTGTGTTAAATGTATCTTCTTGGGTATTCTACTCATCAAAAAGGGTACAAACCCATCACCAGGAAATTTTACTACTCCATGGATGTCAAGTTTTTCAAACATCAGTCTTATTACCCCAAATCTGACATCCAGGGGTTACACAGATGAATATCAGCTTTGGGATATTAACACTGAAATAAGTCACATAATTGCCCAAAATGAGCACGTGGTCTATCCTCCCAAACCAGAAATACCTTCACCTTCACAAGACACTACTCAACCCAAGGATACTTATGACAAAGATCTCATAAATTCTAGAAGGAAAACGAACCAAAAGGAGATAGAACACCAAGTAGCCCTTGAGCACATCCCAGAGTTGGAATCAGACCCAAGATCAGAAGATCATCAAGGTAGTTCTAATCCTGAGCTTCCTATGTTTACTGATCTCCATCTTCCAATAGCGGAAAGAAAGGGTGTTAGAGATGTAGAACACATGGAGATAGTCTATAGGATCTTGAGGTACTTAGAACTTACACCTAGAAAAGGACTGTATTTTGGGAAGATTGCAAAAAAGAACATCAAGATATACAACAACGCTGATTGGGCTGGTTCTGTGGTTAATCAAAGATCAACATTTGGGTATTGCACATTTCTTTGGGGAGACCTTGTTACTTGGAGAAGTAAAAATCAATTTGTTGAATCAAGAAGTAGTGTAGAGGCTGAATTTAGAGCTTTGGCATACAGTCAATAGGGGATGTGGCTACAAAGACTTTTGAAAGAGTTAAAGATCAATTTTGAAGAATCGACAAAGGTATATTGTGATAAACAATCAGCTATCAGTATAGCAAAGAATCTGGTTCATCATGATAGAGCGGAACACGTGGAAATTGACCGCCACTTCATAAAGGAAAAAGTTGAAGAGGGTACAATTAAACTTCTGTATTTACCAACTCACCTTTAGATAACAGATATTTTCACTCAGGCTCTCTCAAGAAATTTTTTTGAAAAACTAAGTTTCAAGCTTGACTTAATCAACATCTACAGCCCAGCTTGAGAGGGAGTGTAGAACATTTTACTTTTTTACTGTAGCATTGTTGTAGTTTAGCCATTGCATTAGTTGTTTATAGTTGTTCGAATTTTTAATTATTGCTTCCATCTTTTCTTTCTTGTAATATCTATATATACCCGTAAGTGTTCATTGAATAATCAGAGGAATAAAAATCTCTCCAAATCCTATAAAATTTTACTAGGGTTTCAATCTACGGGCCTAATTTTAAATAAATTTAATACAATCTACACACTTATGAAGAAAAGACGTAGATGTTTTTACAAGACTATTAGATATTGTATTTTCAGAGTTGACAAACAGTTGGAATAATTTGGCAATAATAACTTTGGATGAAAATTATAGGTAATAACAATTTACAAGCTACATCTTCTCTCTGTTACCTCTTCACTGATACTCCTTCCTTCTTTCTACTTTCCTCTGTTACTTTTCTGATAAAGTTCCTTTGTTTCTTTAATTTCATATTCCATTTTGTTGTACTGTGAAACTGTGCTCAACAATGATTTATATGAGAATAATACCTATGACAGTAAGCTTTCTTTTTTTTTTGTACTGTGACTGCAAGTAATATTAGAATGAAGGGCTAAATTGAATGAATAAATCTTATGCCAGCTATAAGCATCAAGTATTTTTAAAAGTGTCAATGCTTTATCAGACTCAGATAAAACAAAAAGACACTACAAAGTAGATTATATTTTATGAATTTTAACAATTAGACAAATTGACATGAGATATGAATATCATGACCCTCATAGACCACACAAGACCATTTGGAGGACATTTTAATGTCAAAATCTATTTTTTCTTAGGATATCTTACTTGCCATAAGAAAATTAATTAATTATGTTGGATTATGTATACTAAACGACATTCTAAGAATCAGTTCCAATTCTCTACATAAATCTACATTTTCGTGAAACTTTTTGAACCATGTAAACACTTAAAATTTGCTATAATTGTAGCACATACCTTTTCAACCAAAGTAGGAGGGTCCATAAGTTGGATATCAACACTCAAAGCTTCTAACATCTTCAACCGCCGGTGGTCATCACCAACATGTTCATCCCTTGAATTATCAAAACTAACAATTTCTTGGGTGTCTTGCTTCCATATGTGCTTCAGATTAGCTAGCTTTGCAAAAGTTATTTTTTTCAACTAAATGGTTTCTTTCACTACTACTTTACTTTCACTCATACCACCCAAATCAAACACAGCTTCCAAAGAATCACAATTCCTTATTTCAAGCTCTTCCAAATTACACTACAAGAAAATTGACTTTCAGTGGCGACTTTGAAAGTCGCCACCAAAAGTTGACTTTTGGTGGCGACTAAATAAGTCACCACTAAAAGTTGAGTTTTGATGGCGACTCTTATAGTCGCCACTAAAAGTCATACTTTTGGTGGCGATATTTTAGAGTCGCCACCAAAAGTCTAATTTTTTTTTTAAAAAAAATTAGACTTTTGGTGGTGACTCTCATAATTGCCACCAAAAGTCTAATTTAAAAAAAAATAAAGAAATTCAAATTTTTTTAAAAAATAAAATGAAAAATCAGAACTTTGGTGGCAACTATAGTCGCCACTAAAAGTTAATTTAAGAAAATAAAAAATTTTAAAAAAATTTGAATTTTTTTTAAAATAAAATTTAAAACAATCGGACTTTTAGTCGCCACCAAAGTCAATTTTTTATTTTAAAAAATGTCTGATTTTTTAAATAAAATATAAAAAATTGACTCCACCAAAAGTCTTTTTTAAAAAAATAAAATAGTCAGATTTTTAGAATAAAATAAAAAATTAAATTTTTGGTGGCGACTTCTTTTTAAAAAAAAAAGTCAGATTTTTTAGAATAAAATAAAAAATTAGACTTTTGCCACTATAGTCGCTACCAAAAGTTTTTTTAAAAAAATAAAAAAAAAGTCAGATTTTTTAGAATAAAATGAAAAATTAAAAAAGTCATTTTTTTACTTAAAAAATTCAAATTGTTTTTATTTTTCTTAATTTTATTTAAAAGAAATTCAATTTTTTATTTTTTTTATTTTTTAAATTTTTTTAAAAAATTAGATTATCGGTGACGACTGAAGTCTATTTTTTTAACTGAAATCATTTTTTTTATGAAATTAGCTGAAGTCGGACTTTTGTGGTGACTCCAATAGTAATAATATATTTACTTTTTGTTAACTTTAATATTATTTTATTTCTTTTTTATAATATTTTTGACCTAAAATATTTTTAACAAATTATATATATAGATATATATAATATTTTGCACTTACATAACACAAATGAACCAGTGGCAAAATGAAAAGACATACATGGCTACAAGCAAGGGACCCAGGTTCGAATATTAGGTATGCACATGTTTGGTTTAATTTCAAGTAAACTTGAATATTGCACACAAAAAAATCGAGTCAGCTCGAGACAGCGAGTTATTGGATCGGCCAAGACCCGCACGAGTTCAA
This sequence comes from Biancaea sappan, assembly GCA_037074585.1. NCBI lineage: Eukaryota > Viridiplantae > Streptophyta > Magnoliopsida > Fabales > Fabaceae > Biancaea > Biancaea sappan. The sequence goes on along the minus strand of CM073495.1, from coordinate 13,480,439 downwards.
TGGATCTCTTTAAGCCGTGTACTAGATTGATTTCGTCCTCCCTGATCACCTCTTACTATTTCATCGTTAAATATCTCCTTGAAAGAACTCCATTCAATAACTATAATCTCAAGATTGGGTACATTTTCAAGAAACAAATGAGGAAAAGCAGCTTCATCATCTTCAAATTGGGATATTCTAAGAAGTTTGAGTTTGCAGAACAAGTCCCATGGAAGTTGGTGCTGCAATATTATATTAGCATCTGCATAATTTAGCGTCAACATCTCCAAGTTGCCAATCACCTACAACATAATGAATTTAATTATTAGAAGTAAAAGAATCACTATATTGAAAAACAATTTAAAGGTCTAAGTTGTATGAAGGGAATTTCCTCATTTTTAAGACATGATGGACAAATGATAGTCCCACTAATAAATTAAAATGTTTACGATAGTAATTGGAATGGAGTAAAAGGAGCTTATATATATAAATATATACACACACTAATTTAAATATTTTTTTCTACAAATTTTGTTAATATACTATTTATACATACTACTAAAAAGCAACCACCTATCATCAATATGCTGAATATGACTTATGTAATAGAGATACTCGAGAGAAGAAAACGCAACACATTATATTTACAACTTTCATGGTAAAGGATAAAATTTTATATCATACCTCCTCGACGATAAACAAAGGTCGTAACATTGGGAAATGTAGTTGGTCAATGAGCGACATATTTTGACTTCTATTTGACTCTACATCAAATAACTTGAACACAGCTTACAATTGAATACATATATTGTCTTCAAGGATTGACATTTTAAGTTATGTGCCGTTGTGTAGAATCCCTTGAGTTTATGCAAATTTCGTGGGTCCAAGGAAGCAAGATGATTAAGCTCAAATAAAACAGTTTACTTCGTGGCTCCACCCTTCTTTGAAACAATTTCCTTTATCCCACATGAGTTTACTTCAAGATCTTCTAGTTGTGAAAGATCCTTAGCTATGGAGATTGGAAAGATATATTCCATATTCTCACAATCTTCAATCTTCAATCCGTACGGTTTGTAGATTGTAAAAGCAAACAGTTACTTGAGGATCCTTGCTCCATATTTGTTTCATCTTTGGTAGTTTAACTAGAATTAGAGTCATCAGTACTGTTGTATCCTCTTCCCTATGCTGACATTTTAAGGTACTTGCATTTATGTTGAATATCTCTTCCACTAAAGCACAATCACTGACATTTAATCTCTCAATACTTCCAAAAGCTTTGTGTGTGTAAGAAGGAGGAAAAATATTCTCAAGCTTATCACATTTGTTGACTTCCAATGTCTTCAATCCTTGAAATTGGTAGTGCCACATTGTCTTCAAGTTTTTCATGTCATTTATTATGATCTTCTCCAATTTAAAAAATCGAACCTATATAACACAAATATATCAAATTATAAATATTCTATAATAATTGCAGTATATATATGCTGCACATTTATCTGAATATATTATTTGATTCATTTGGGATCTCATTCTTTGATATCTTAAGTACTATACAGTGTGCAAAACATTTGGTATAACTAATACCAAAAGAAGTATATAATTGGTGTTTGGTAATAAAGGATTGTCAGTCTAAACTAGTGATGCGCTTCCACAATGCCAAGAGAAGATATTGCAGTTTCTCAAACAACTTAAAAGCAAAATCTCAGTACCTTTTCGAATGGATCATCATCGTTTCCTTCCTTTGTAGCAATTATCTCCTCCATAATATCGCATTTATTTATTTCAGGCCGTTTGAGATTTTTATGACTTCCAATCATGGATGGTGAGAATAGGTACTTGAGGCTACCGCAGTCCTCTACAATCAAATAAACCAAATTTTAAAAAGAATAGGCTAAGCAAAGTTGATCATCATCCCAAATTACTCATCTTCAGAGTCTCCAAATTTGGACATGCAACCTGCAAAAATAATATATTAGTCTTGTGAAAGAACTACAATATGTTCACAAAATCACCATCTTTATGAAGTGTTCTATTTTGAGGTATTAAAATATGACTTATTCACCAAATTGTATTTATTTATTTTTACTAAGTAAAAGAGTAGAGATTGAATTCTTGACATGGAATATGTATCAATCTTGAAATCATGCTATTGGAACTAGTAATAAATTGGTCGATGACATTTTTGTAATTGCCCAACAAGCATTTTCCTGAAATTAAAATAGCATCATTTAAACAAATTTTCTCTTAAAATGACGTCATTTTGATTTAGAAACCATTTTGATTTAGACAATGTTTTTAGGAAACCAAAGTAGAACGATTTTATCTTTTGAAGATCTTATTGAATAAATATTCTAAATCATTAATCCACTCAATAATTAATGCGTTCCCAGAAAAAAAAAAGACACTTAAAACGTTTTGATAATATACTTATTGTTATATTAATTTTTTTTTTGAATTTTTTATACAATATGAACTTGATAATTACTTCATATTTAACACTTGGATAAATCAAAATTACATCCTATATTTGATATTAAAAAATGAAAGTGTGTCAATTTTCACATAATATGGACTTGAAAACGTTGCAACTCAATTACTGAACACAATTTTAACGCCATTTCAAGAAGGGATTATGAAAGGCTTAGGTTTTATAAAAAAATTTAAAATTTTTTCCTCTTTTTATTTATTTTTATTTCAATTTTTAGTAATTAGAAAAATAAAATTACGTGGAAATCAAAATACATTTTTTGCTTTCGTCTAGAAAAGCCAAAACCCTAAAAACTTGTCAACACCAGCTAAACTGAAAAGAAATATGAAAAGAAATTGAAATGGCCATAAATGCAAACTCAATTGTCGCTTCTCAATTGATTAAATGTAACAAACATTTAAATAGAATATTTTTAATTAAATATTTCATCTAAACATAATAAAAAACCAATCTTTTTGGCAAAAATAATAACAAAAAAGAAAAGAAGAACAAGCAGGCTATTAGATTTTCTTTTTTTTTTGGTGACAGTGAGGGACCAAAAAGTAGACTCTTGTTTTTTTTTTTTGGGGGGGGTCTTAATTGTTTTAATTTTAATTTAATTTTTTTTTTTGCAAAAATGATTTTGAATAGTTGCAATTACAACTTCGGTTTACAACTTTTAACCCAAGTTAAACGCATAACAATGAAATGTTGTTTGAATCAAAATTTTGTCAAATATTTCAATGAAATAATTTTCATATAATTTAAGAGTTGTCTAAGAATTTGATACTTCAAATTTATTAAAACAAGAAGGAATTTTAGATAATATTGAGAACAAGTATCACATATTTTTGTAACGAATTATCAGTAGATATATTCATATTCTAAATTTAAACAAGTATACTTTCTTTTTCTCTTGATCAATTTAAACAAATATAATAAAAAGTTAAATTTTATAATTTTAAATTTGCGAATAAAAATTGCAAGTGTATAATCAATGTTGTAAAGCTACGTGCAATACATTTCAGTTCAAGTATTTATTAATTTCAAAATATAGTAGGAAGAAATGAAAATCTCAACTAATTATAAAAATACATTTGAATTGCTAATGAACAAAAAAGAGGGTTTTGGGGGGGGGGGGGAGAAGCAACTACATAAATCTATATTACAATGATAAATGCTAAGTGATCTATTATAGCATATTAGACATCTCATGTAAATAACCAAATTATAGGTGAACAGAAAACAAAAATTAACAAGCAGTATGTTGTGAGTATCAGCACGTCATTTGAATTTCAAAAAGAAAAGTGAAATAGAATAAAATAGAGGGATTGTACCTTGGAATTGAAAAAAGATGTTTGAATATTAGTCCTCAATGACTCACTCTTTACCTTGATTGTAGAAGATATAAAGTCACTAGAGTAGAAATTATCAATCATTGGTAAATGTTGTAAAGTCAATGCACGTTGTCGAATAAACTCAATCTTGTCGGTTGTTTTGCCACTATCAATGCTTTCCATAGAAACAATATTCTTCATAGAATTGCATTCAAAAACTTCAACCTCAAGAAGTTGGGAAAGCTCCTTAACCATTGAAACTGAAAAGAGACATTCTAATTAGCCGCAATGGTTGATGACTGTGAGTTTGCCAAAGGAATTATCAATAAGTGAGGCATGACATATCTTCTCCAAATTTATGAGATTACGAAGCACAAGCGTTTCCAACTTTGGAAAGAAAACATGAGTTTGATTTCTCTCCCTTGAGTTAATGATGTGCTGAAGTTCTATATTATTTTGATGTGGAGGCGCCTTAACAATGGGAATCCTTCTTTGTTCAAATGGTAAAGCACATTTGAAATACCATTTATTTCATCTAAGTACAAATCCTCTACTCTTTTTATCAATGTTTTAATCCCATGCTCTAAATGAATGTTGGTCTTGAGCTTGACCCTCAATAATCTCGGGGCCTCATTCTCATTAGACCATTTCCATATATCTCTTATAACTATTTTATATCTTTCTAGCTTCTCAAACATTATGCTCCTTGGCAACATCCAAGCCTCAAGAATTTGAATTTCTAAAGTAGTCAAGTTCTTCAAATGCTTAAGCTCGGCAAGGCTAGCATTTCCATTTTCCATAATTGAATTTTGTAACTGCCACTTAATGGAGGTGTTGCCCATATACAACTCCTCCAATTCAGCCAAGTTAAGTATGACATTTGCGGGGATGATTTCAAATCCAGTATTGCTCAAGTCTAGCATTCTTAAATGAATTAATTGCCCAATTTCATTAGGCAATTGTATCATTGATGATTCCAAAAGACTAAGAATTTTTAAATTATTTAAGGATCCAATTTCAGCCATATCTCCTAAAACACATTGATCCAAACACAAGGTTTGAAGTTTAGTTAAAAAAGCAAGAGATGTAGGCAATGAAGATACGATCATGCCTGTTGAATCCAACACTTCAAGATTTCTCATTCTCTCAAAAAAAGAATGTGGAATCTTCAAAGAGATATTAGCACTACCATCAATATGGAAAAACTTCAGATTAGGACAATCTAACCTTTCAAGAAATTTCTGAATATAGCAATAGACCAAGATAATTTGGGTACATCTTTTGAGAAAATCCTCCGTCGGCCAATTTTTCAATTGAGCATTCATTTTCAATGTGAAAATATATTGATCCCTGGATGCAATTATAGTGGCTACTTCACAAACAATGTCATGCATTCTAACACTTTTACTTGTGTCAGTTTCAAGCAACAAACAAGAAGCCTTCAAATCACTAATCATACTGTGAAATTTGTTTTTTGCATCTTCCATGGTATCTACATGCTTGAATATACCCAAACCAATTCTATATTTCAACAAGACACTAATAGAATAGTATGCTCCAAGTGCTCCACAAAGAAGGAATAATGTCCTCAGTTCATTACACTCCAGTTGTTTATAACTGATCTCCAAGGCCGAATAAACTATTTCATTTAATCTTCCATCACCAACTGTTTCTAGTTGGTTTAGGGCATCTTTCCAACAATAAATGTCCTTATTTTTTAATGCCCTTGCCACTGTCACTACGAGAATAAGTAAGCCTCCACATTTTGTAGCCACTTGGTTTGCTATGTTATGCAAATTAGCATCTTTAATAGCATCACCAACCATGACTTCAAATAAGCTCCAAGTTTCTTCTCCATTTAAAACTTCTAGCCTAAAATCCTTTTGAGTCTCCATATTTTGTAAAGTATCTTGCTTTCTAGAAATTAGCAGCATTTTGCTACCCTCATGATTATCCTCCAAAGGGATTCCAATTTTCTTCAAATCAAAAATTTCCTAAATATCATTCAGAATGATAAGGATAGTTTGCTCCTTTTTTATCCTCTCACTCAGTCGGCTTGCTCTTACCAGTGAGGTCTTTTCTTCAAACTGCAAGCCCAGTTGTTCTGCAATCTCATCTTGAATTTTGTTGAGATCTAGAGTTTGGGTCACATCTGCCATAACCACTGCGTCAAACAACTTATCATCCTTAACTTGCTTAGCAACTTATTTCACTATAGTAGTCTTCCCCACCCCACTTAAACCATAGACGCCTATTTTGCGTACTTTGGGATCTTTCAAAGCCAACACACTGTCCTTTTTCATTCTATTCCTTGATAAAAGCTTTTCACTTCCTCTTGTAGTGTAAGCAATGTTGACTACATCTAAAGGAGGGAGGTACCCAATATGCTCAAACTTTCCCTTTGCCTGCACTAGAGCAACATTTCTTGCCATTTTCTTGGCATGGCGTTGATCTTCACTAAGTTTGTTTTATGCTATTATAAACTCATCCACTTTCTTCAGCCAGTTTCGCACATTAGCTTCGATATCTTTTCCATTTCTTATTTCTGCTTCAATTTCATGAATGACACACTCCTTCACTCCTTGTGACTGCTCAACCAAATCCTTTACCTCCTCAAAATTGTTTTTGTAGTAAATCAAATAGCCCACTTGCCTTCCAATGGGTGCCACAGTATACTATGCTATTTTTACAGCAACTGAAGTGAGAACATCCATCGGTGCTTCCTGATTTGGCTGTGCAAGAAGAATATAAGAGCAAGTCAAATTGAGATGAGAAAATGAGAGACAAAAGTAAAAAAACCAGAAATGATTGTAGAACCAAAACAACATATTAGTTAGGCTTGCTTTTGCGTGAGATTAGGTGGAAAAAGAAGCACTAGAAGGTTAGCATGAAGATATATGAAAACAAGAGGCAAATAATTTTCGACCACTTTATTTTTCCTATATTTTATCCTTTTTTTTCAAGGAGATCTAGTGGAAGGATAATAAAGAAAGATATCTGTGGGATGACATTTAAAGTGGCAATATTGACAATAGTTAATGAGAAGTAGATGAACCACAGAACAAAGTGATGCAATAGAATTAATTCTACCCAAAAGGAAAAACAATTTTGGACTAATCTTTTTGGAGAGGAAACATAAACTAGAATAAAATAAATAAAATTTTAAGGCAAGGGTAATGCATCCCTTGCAAGATAAAATAAAAGTGAGGAAGTTCTAGACTGTTTTCTTTTGAAGAGAAGTGTGCTCTATTTTATAGAAAGAAACAACTCAAGGTTGAATTAAAATTTGGAAAAACATGACCGATTAAACTCGTGAAATTAGCGAAGAAATATCAAATGACTGCTTCAGGACATTGGATTGGACTTGAACCTAGATAAATCTTAGAGTTTGCTTTCTATTTTTCATATTTCAAGTTGTTTAATCAGTGCTTTATTATTAGTTTGATATTTTAATCTCAAGTAAACTAATCGTCCAAGAGTCTGTAAACGTGCTCTAACTTACTTAAAATATGTCTAGCACATTGATCTATAAAAATATAATTTTGTCCATTTTGTTCAATTTTGACAAAAACATACAAAGAAGAAGAAGAACAAGAAGAACAAGAAAAAGAACAAGATAACATACTATACTGAAAAAAGGACCTTACCTCTACTATGCTCCACGAGTATGTTGTTTTGCTTTCTCAATTAAGGATTTGGAAGCAGCCAGAAGCTCCAAGTTCTATTGCTCATAATCAGACAAAGAGATATTAGATAATTAAGAAGCAACACATTAATACCAAGTGATTTTAAACTAAAGCAACGGAATTTACCAGCAACACAACCTTTAATGATTAAATTAAGCTATCTTTTTTTTTTCAATTTTTTTAGATTTTTATATATGATCGACAACAAAGCAACAAAGTTTAATGCAAAATAATAGCAACAAAAAGCAAACGTTTGTTAGAATGAGAGAGAGTGATACCCAAAAAGTCTGTCTCCGATGACCATTCCCAAGACTCTTGTCCATCCCTTCCCTCACTGGAGTCCATAGAAACTACTCCAATTCATCATCATAACCAAAAATCCTTTCCAAGTGACTATCCCCATATCATCAAAAATACCCAAAACGCTAATCTACCCCACTGTCCCCCGAAATCCATCAAAAATACAAAAAAATAACTAGCCCATCCGAGAAAAAAACCCAAAATTCCCTCTTTCCAGTGACCTAATTTCCTCAGCGCCCCTTCTGACTCACCCCTCTCTTGACTCGACCATTACCCAAAAACCCTTGTTCTTGCATAGCTCTACTTTTCCAAAACCTTCAGATAATCCACCGACATCTCCCCCCTCCCCAAATTGGAAACCCAGACCGCAGTGACCGAGGAATGGTATCAAAATCTCCTCAGCAACGAAGGAAAAGCTACAAGGACATCCTCATCCCTTCATCCAAGTCGTTGATCTTTCCACCAGAAAAACTGAAACCTATTTCAATCGCTTCTGCAAATCCAAGAGAACCTGGTGATGCTTCTCGCCAACTGTCAAATCCTTTGAACCTTCACCAACCTTTGCTCACCATTGTTGAAGATCTACACAAAAGTCTCTCAATCAAGTGGGAGAGAGCCTTAAATATAAAGACGTACAACTTCGGAAACACCCAGCCTCTTAAGCGACGACTACAACACATTTGGAAAATCGGAGAACACTTTCAAATAAAAGAAATTGGAAAAGGATTTCGAATCATTCACAATCTATCAGAACATGAGCAGACAAGCATCATCGCTGGACGGCCTTGGAGACTAGGAAACAATCCAATCACCATAAGATCGTGGACTCCAAACTTCTCAATTCTGGAAGAATCAAAGAAGATCATCTCTGCTATCTGGGTGATAATTCGATACCTTCCCATTGAATATCACACACCAAAAATCTTGATCTCCTTAGGAAACAAATTAGGGAAAATAGTAGCACTTAATGCTAGGAGCTCAACCATTGCCAGCTAGGAGCTCAACCATTGCCAGCTAGGTTCAAATATATGTTGAAATCAACCTCTCTGAGGAACTCTCATCAACTATTGAGGTAAACTCGTGCCAGTATGAGGTAGTTTTTGAAAATTCTCATATTTTCTTTCCAATTTTAAATTTAACACATGCTAAGTCAAAATTTCAAAAAATTTTCACTGATAATCAATCGGAAAACCACTTTACTATTTTACCCCATATCCCCTCCGGTTTTATTTCAAATTTAAATTCCTTTATTGTGTTGGCTGATACTGATATCAATTCACAATCTGCTATTAATTTGTTTTCAATCCCATCACTTGTCAATGAAACATTAATTGATAGGCTTAACTCTCAGCCACCCTTAAGGAATAGCTCAAATAGTAAAAACATAGGCAATTCTATAGCCTCCTTAAATAAAAATAAGAAAAAAAAACATGTGTTAAAAACCAAATCTGGTAACAAATCTTCTCTGACTTGTGCCAATTTAAGAGACACAATGTTTACCTCTACTACCCCTTCACTTCTAGACATTCAAAGTAGTGTTTCATCCTCTGAATCTATATTTTTAGACCCCAAAAAATCTTTTCCGCCAAACACTTCGTCCACCTCAAACTAGAACACTATTTATTGAAGATGATAAACTGGTAAAACTCACTCCTTTCTCCACTTTTCAAGTTTATCTTAATCTCCCATGACCACCACATCTCTTCTACCTCTGCTAATAATGGAAAACTTTTACCAACCAAACCACCATTCCCAGATGACCTATCCACCTCAAGAATCCCCCTTTGGCCCACCACCATCACCAACATCCCCCCTTCCCCCTCTATCTGTTCAAAATTAAATGACCTCAATCATGCTCCTAACTATCCTTGTAAGATTCCCTCCACCACTCCTGATGGACACAGACAGCAACCCCTCTCCCATGGACCTATGCTCTCACCACCTTCTGAACCTTTACCAATCATACCAAGACAATCCATCTCATGACACAGGGATCACACTGGTGTGGTTGAACCTGATGAGAGGTCTCCTTAATAACTCATCGTGGCTCCCTGCTTGGAGCCATCTAATGAGCTTAGCCTTAACAACCATCCAGACAACCGAGAGATCAAGGATCACAATGACCCACATGAGGAGCCAAGCAATCTTAGTTCTTCCCCCTCTAAGAATAGTCAACCAATCACCCTCTTACAACTGGTTTCCCCTGATACCAGTATCTGACCTCTCAGTAAACTTAAGAAAGATCCACCAACAGCCAAGCTCAACACTAATAGAAATAGACAGCCAAGGGGTAATAGTAAAGAAGAGAGGAAATCCAATCCCAGTAGCCTTGCTAACTCCAAACCCTTTACTCGGTCACATGGACGTAAAAATAAGAGCTGATATCAACCTTAATATTGGGAATCTTGACTACCAAGAAACCTTTATGCCAACTTCCTTCTTCCAGCCTTCTCCCCCCGTGGATGCTAATCCCATTCTCTTCTTTATTCCAATGAATATTCTGAGCTGGAATGTTAGAGGTACCGGAGGCACAGACTTCAAAAGAGTCTTCAGAAACACTTGCAATACTTATAATCCTGATATGGTTATTCTAACTGAGACAAGGCTTAGTGGTGATAGAGCTATTGATGTTAACAGCACTCTAGGCTTTGAAAACTTCTACAAAGTTGATGCTATTGGATTCTCAGGAGGGATTTGGATTCTTTAGAACTCTCAAAACATCACTGTTTCACCTTTTTCAGCCTCCTTTTTTGAAGTTCATCTTCAAGTAAACTGCACTGTATGCTAGTTCTAAATTTGATATTAGAAAACTGATTTGGGATAATTTAACTCTTTTTGCTCAAACTATAAATCTTCCATGGTTAGTCATAGGCGATTTCAATGAAATCTCCCACCTTAGTGAAAAATTTGGTGGTAGACCAGGTAATAGATATAAAATGAGCTATTTAAATGACTTCCTCAATAAATCTAATCTCCTTGAGCTTGGCTTTTCTTGTCCTAAATATACATGGTCTAATTGTAGGGATCTCACTTCCCTTATTAGGACTAGAATTGATAGAACTCATGTAAACCTTGAATGGTTAAATTTATACTCTGATTCTAAAGTTACCCATCTACCTAGACTAACTTTTGACCATTGTCCAATCCTTTTAAAAACAAAACTTCACATGACAAATAATAACAAACCTTTTAGGTTTGAACCTTTTTGGATAAGACACCACGATTTCAAATCCCAAACTGAAAACTGCTGGTTACATGTTGAAAATGATATTGTTAACACCATAAAAAATTACCAAATTGCTCTTTCCAAATTGAACTTAAAAACCTTTGGCAATATTATGACTAAAATTAGTAGATTAACTGCCAGAATTTTAGGAATCCAAAAAGTTACTGATTTCAAACTTAATTCTCAACTCCTAATCCTTGAGAAAGACCTTCAACTTCATCTAAAACAATTATTGGAAACTAAGAGAACATCTAGATGATGAAATTCAGAATTGACTGGATTAAACTTGGGTGACAAAAATAATTCCTTCTTTCATGCTTCTGCTTTTAATAAAAGAAGAAAAAAAATAGAATAACCCAACTCTTAAACTTTGACCAAGTATGGATTACTGATATTAATCAAATTGAAGATACTCTTGTCTCTCATTTCAAAAACATTTTCTCAAACACTTTTAATAATATAACAAAAATGCATAACTCCTTCGTCCCAAATTTTTCCTCCTTGGAAAATGACAACCTGAATTGCCTCACCTCTTTGCCTTCTGAAAATGAAATAAAAGAAGCTCTTTTTAGTCTTGGTGCTTTAAAAACTCCTGGAGAAGATGGCCTTCATGCCATCTTCTATCAAACTAATTGGGAGATAATAAAATATAAACTAATACCTGAAATTAGACAATTTTTTTCTATTTTTTCCATCCCTCCTTCATGGGGAACTACACTTTCCTAAGGTTAATAATGTAAACCAAGTCACTCACTTCAAACCAATTGGACTATTTAATACATTTTACAAAGTCCTCACAAAAATTATGGTTAATAGATTAAGGCCTTTTCTCCCAAATCTTACATCTCCTTTTCAAGGTGCTTTTACCCCAAAAGGACACTCCTCTGACCTCTTTTTAATAGCTGTTGGGTGTTCTGGCAAGTGCACCAGTCGCACAAGTAGTAAAGTGATGAAATATGAGTATCGTCTCCACAGGGATCAACGTGCTAAATACTCCAGAAGTTTAAACGTATTATTTAGGCAAATCAATTTTTGATTTAAGATTTCTCTAATTAAAAGTAAAATCAAATTGTAGTGAAATCGAATGGAAATAAGTCAAATAAAAGGCCTAGAGTTACTAATCCCCCTCTTTCGCCCTGAGAATTGCTAATTCTCCCTAACACTTGTAATTCAGATCAATTATACACAATAATCTTAGGTTTTCTAATGGCTTAAAGTGATTATCCTGAACCTAAATTAAGATACCCAACTCTACACAATCCCTTATGCGAATTTGAGTCGAATTAATGTTAACCTAATTTGATTAAAAGAGGTTAATTAATATCCCTATAATTAACAAGTAAAACCCCTAGGTTCTATCACTCGCCTTAATCATTTAGTGTTCTACCAACATCTCCCTCTCCCAAGTTCAATGAAGGCAACATACAAATCATAAAATGGCCAATTTTATAACAAGTTCAAGAAATATGAATGATAGGTATGTATTAAATTGAAAGGAATCACAAGTTTCAAGAGAACATAAATCCTAATATGAAATTGGATTCATAGTAACCCTAGAACAGAAAATTTAGCCACTCATGGCTCTAAAACTACAGAAAGCAGTAGAAGAATGATCAAACTCCATGAATCTGGGGTTGAGTTTATGGAATTCAGGCTTGATTGGCTTCAGGGATGGATTCCTCCTTCTCCTCTAGCAAAATTCAGCACCTCCCTTCTATCTCCAACTTAGATTACCCTAGAAAATATGTTCTGATGCATTTAAATTAGTGCAGGATCGCGAACCACCGCTACAGTGGTGAATTCTCATCGCTATAGCGGTGGGAGGCAGAGAAAAAAGCTTAAAAATGTGTTTTTCTAGGTTCCACCCCTATAGCGGTGGCTGGCAGAGAAGAAGGCTCCAAAATCCTTTTTGTAGCAATCTATCGCTATAGTGGTAGATTCTACCGCTATAGCTGTGGGAGACAGCAATCACATCAGCATTTTCAGAATTTCTGCTCTAGCATTCCATCTTCTAACACGAACTTTTACCAACTCAACCTACACCAAAAATAACAAATAAACACATTAAATCGCATAAAAGAATCATAAAATCACTCCATTTATTAAAAGATCAAAGAAAACTACAACTAATCTAAACTACTCAAAACATGAGTTAAGAATTACAAGACAACAAGAAAGAGATCAAAAGAGATGGTATTTAGCATCAAAATGGCACTAAATTGAGAACTCAACACTCCCCCAAACTTGAACCTTTGCTTTTCCTCAAGCAAAAACTTTCAATGAGAAAAATATTGAGAAAAATATGTGCGACCATGAATATGTGCAACTAGGAGGAGTAAAGATCTGAAAATGTGAATTAAAACAAACCAAGCCTCATCAAACCATTACTCAAAAGATTTAACTCAAGAGTTTGCAATCTTAAGGATTCAACAAGAAGTGTTAACCAAACCACAAGAAAATTTGAATCAAAGCTTCACCTCTTGGAACAGTTTATAAAACCAAATTCACAAAAATTCCAAAACAAAATACTTCTTTGTTCTCAAAGGCATCGTTTTATTTCGATTCTCAAGGGCTTCACTGTTTTGTTCCCAAGGATATAGCTTCCTAACTTTCCTTATTTCCTTTGGAAATTTTTTTGACAATTTTCTCATTTTATTTTAATTCAAGAGCATATCCCTTATTGAAACTTTCAGCTATCCCCTTATTGAATCATTTTTTCACTAGCCTCTTGTTGAACTTTTTTTTAAATATATAAATATGAAAATGATCTAAAAACCATTCAAAGAGAAGGTTTAACACTCAAAGGAAGACAACAAGAAGCGAAGAAAGTATGCAATTATGAAATAGTTCAAGCTTGGAAAGGTTTAACGCTCAAAGAAAACTAATCTTAAATTTCTAAGAAGTTCAAGTGTCATGGCAATTTCGTTGAAAAGAATGAATCCAAGTAATAATCCACTCACAAGGGAAAGTGTATGTGCTCTATTCTCTCAAGTGTTTAAGGTAGTGCACTCACCTTTCAACCTATAACAAACTCACTACCATAAGCTTGTCAAGAATCTAAATCTCCACTACTTAAATCACATACATGCTTGAATTATTAAGACTTTACTATGGATGTAAGGTGGGAAAAAGAATGATTGGAAGATAGGGAAAATGCAAGAAACAAGGTTTACAAAGACTTAAAGAATTGAAGAGCATCAATCAAGTCATAAGAAATTGAAACATGAAACTTGGGCACAAAAATGCTACTTCTTTTTCCTTCTTCTTTCTTTCTTACTCTTTTTTATGCTTCTTTTGTTTTTACTTTTCAAAGTATCTTTTTTTATCTTCATACAGTGTATTTTTCATGAATAATTGTCAAAATTTTCTTTTCTTTTGAGTAGCAAAACTAAGTTTCAAAACAGCCCACAAATTCTTCTTTTTGCACATGCTCAATCTCTTTTTTTTTTTAAAGAATTTTCTAAAGCTCTTCAAATCCCAAGTTTAGGGAAAAGAAAGAATTTGTTTTAAGGTTGAAAAGGGGTTGGAAACATAAGAAAGAAAGGTGGAAGTAAGGCACAAAGTGGTACACAACGGAAACAATGATAATGGATGGCTATTTGGTTGAAAGTGGGTAACAAGAAACAAATGCCTAATTCATTTCCAAGCATGCACATATAATGTTGCCTCAACAAAGATTCAAGACAAATTCTAGAGTGAAAATCATGATAGGAAATATTCACAACAAGAAAGAATATTCTTTTGCAATAAAGGCTCAAATTCTCACGGTTTAAAGACTACTACTAAAAATTCATTAAAAACAACGTCATTGCCATTTTACTTGAGTTCCTTAGAAAAATAAGATCAATTTCTTTTCATGCTAAATCAATTCACACACTTAAGCTATTTCATCATGCATGCTCTCACACCAAAAATCCATCAAATTATTCAAAAAGAGAGCATTAAATTTCGGACAAGACAGTGCAGCAAAATTCTGCACTGCAGAATTTCTGGCGGCTCTGCTTTACCGATACAAAAGTGCATCAAAAGGAATCCAGAAGACACCAAATAAAATTTTACAGCTAGAAGACATATAAAGCTTTAAAAACATGTAAAGAAAGTGGCAAAATTCGTAGCCAAACAGTACAGAAAATTAGTGCAAGACAGCTCAAAAAAAATTGGACAGAACAGGGAAAAACAGAGAAAACAGCAGAAAAAATTTTAAATCAGCAACCAATGTTTTCTCTAATTAAATTCTCTCCCCCCCCCCCCACACTTAAATATTGCATTGTCCTCAATGCAAATCAGTACTAAACATCACATAAAATACAGAGGACATGAATTAAAAAGGAGGAAAAGAAAACGGCCTTATCATGGAGCCGGTACACTGTAGAGTTGGATTTCCTCTACAGTTTCTTCTTGGAAGCCCTCATAGAACTTCTTCAATCTTTGCTCATTAACCATGAATTGTTTGTTGGTGGCCTCATTTTGAATTTCTACTGCACCAAAAGGAAAGACATTAGTAACAACAAAAGGGTCAATCCATCTAGAGCGAAGCTTACCGGGCATGAGCTTGAGGTGAGAATTGTAGAAAAGGACTTTGTCTCCCACTTGGAATTCTTTCTTCTCAATTTTCTTATCATGTAGAGCTTTGGTCCTCTCCTTGTAGATGTGGGCATTCTCATAAGCCGCTAGCCTTAGTTCTTCTAATTCTTGAAGTTGTAACTTCCTTTCTTTACCGGTTAGGGACATGTCCATATTGCATTGCTTGATCGCCCAATATGCCTTGTGTGCAATCTCCACCGGCAAGTGACATGCTTTACCAAATACCAAGCGGTATGGAGACATGTCGATGGGAGTCTTGAAAGCGGTTCTATAGGCCCAAAGTGCATCATCAAGCCTCTTACTCCAATCTTTTCTATTAGGCTGCACGGTTTTCTCTAATATGTGCTTTATTTTTCGGTTGGAGACTTTCGCTTGCCCATTGGTTTAGGGATGGTAAGGTGTAGAAGTTTTGTGCACCACCCCATATTTCTTCAACAACCCTTGCATGTTTTTGTTGCAAAAGTGTGATCCTTGATCACTGATTATGGCTTTGGGGACACCAAATCTGCAGAAGACATGTGAACAAAGAAAATCTACAACAATAGAATAATCATCAGTTCGGGTGGCTTTAGCTTCCACCCACTTCAACACATAATCCACAGCAACTAGTATATACATGAAGCCAAATGAAACTAGAAAAGGACCCATAAAGTCTATACCCCAAACATCAAAAATATCACAAAAGAGAAAAGGTTGTTGAGGCATTTCATTTCTTCTAGACACATTTCCAGTTCTTTGACACCTAGAACAATTTTTACAGAAATCGTAGGCATCCCTAAACAAAGTAGGCCAATATAAACCAGAATCTAACACTTTCATAGCTGTTCTTTGGGGACCAAAGTGTCCACCACATGTAAGAGTATGACAGAAATTTAGCACAGATGCAAGTTCATGATTGGGAACACATCTCCTAATAATTTGATCACTATAAATCTTACACAAATAAGGGTCATCCCATATATAATACCTAGCTTCACTTTTTAATTTATTCAGTTGATGTTTGTTTTGATATGCAGGTAATTCAAAAGCGACAAGATAATTTACTAAATCAACATACCAAGGCTCACTAGTACCATGCAAAAGGGAAAAACACTCATCTAGGAAGTTGTCTCTAATAGGGAAATGCTCCAAAGGAAGCTCTGAAAGCCTACTCAAATGATAGGCTACTACATTTTCTGCTCCACTCTTGTCTTTGATCTCCACATCAAATTATTGGAGAAGTAGCATCCATCTAATCAATCTCGACTTTGCATCTGGCTTCTTCAGCAAATATCTCAATGCTACATGGTCAGAAAACACAATCACTTTAGAGCCAAGCAAATATGATCTAAATTTATCCAAAGCAAAGACAATTGCTAAAAACTCTTTTTCTGTGGTTGTGTAATTTGATTGAGCTTAATCAAGGGTGCGAGAAGCATAAGCTATGACATGCAACTTCCTCTCTACTCTTTGCGAAAGTACCGCTCCCACAGCATAATTCGAGGCATCACACATGAGCTCAAAGGGGAGTTCCCACCGTGGAGGTTAGATGATAGGAGGGGAAGTGAGTTGCTTCTTCAACTCATCAAATGCTAACCTGCAAGCATCATCAAAAATAAAATCAGTCTCTTTTTGGAGGAGTTTGGAAAGAGGTAGAGCGATCTTACTGAAATCCTTGATGAATCTCCTATAGAATCCTGCATGGCCAAGAAAAGAACTAACTTCCCGCACAGAAGCAGGGTAAGGTCAAGAGGAGATAACATCAACTTTAGCTTTATCTACTTCTATGCCATGGGATGACACTATGTGGCTTAGAACTATCCCTTGCTCTACCATAAAATGGCATTTCTCATAATTCAAAACTAAATTATTTTCTATGCATCTCTCAAGTACTCGCTCTAAATTTTTCCAGCATGCATCAAATGAATCTCCATAAACAAAAAATCATCTATGAACACTTCCATGCAATCTTCTAACAATTCAGAAAATATACTTATCATGCATCTTTAAAAAGTGCCAGGTGCATTGCAGAGACCAAAAGGCATGCGTCTATATGCAAAAGTGCCAAAGGGACATGTGAAGGTGGTCTTCTCCTAATCTTCAGGGGCAATATCAATTTGGAAATATCCAGAAAAACCATCAAGAAAACAATAGTGAAACTTTCCAGCAAGTCTCTCAAGCATTTGATCAATAAAAGGAAGAGGAAAATGGTCTTTTCTAGTAGCTTGGTTCAACTTCCTATAATCAATGCAAACACGCCAACTGTTTTGAACTCTAGTGGGTGCTAACTTATTATTTTCATTTGCTATAACAGTTACCCCAGTTTTCTTTGGCACTACTTGTACCGGACTCACCCACTTACTATCAGAAATAGGGTAAATAATGCCAGCTTGAAGAAGCTTACTTACCTCCTTCTTGACCACATCAAGAATCAAGGGCTTAATTCTTCTTTGGGGTTGTCAAACTGGCTTTGACTCTTCTGCCAGAAGAATGCGATACATGCACACCAATTGTCTGCTAGAGTCCACCCAATTGCCTTCTTGTTCTTCTTCAACAAATTTATCAATTTTTCTTCTTGATCAGGCTTCAGATTGTTGGCTACAATCACTAGAAGTTGGTCTCCTACTTCCAAGAAAGCATACTTGAGGTTTTTTGGTAGAGCCTTCAACTCCAATGCAGGTGGTTGGATGGAGGATAGAATCAGTTTTTGTAGAATCACATCCAAGGAGGCACCTACAAATTCAGTTTGCTCAAAGATAGAATCATTGGCTAAAGAGGAGGAAGGGTCAACAGCATAAAAAGAAAGAGGTAAAGAATGTACAACATTACAGTTTAAATCACTGCTACTACAACTACAACTACCTAAAACAGAAACAGAATCAAAGTCTAAGCTAAAGGAAATTACAGAATCAGATTGCAACTCAGAATTGTCAAGACTTAGAGAATTCTCAATTTCAGCACAAGCATGACAAAACTCAGAACCAGCAGCACAATTGCACTCAAAGGCATGAACTAAATCAGAGAACTCAGGAAAATCAGAAATTAAATTAGCTTGGAATTCATCACATGCCTCATCAACTAAATTATCCAGAAAATTAACCACATGCACATTTGAATGATTTTCCATAGGATGTTTCATGGCATCTAAAATATTAAAGTCAATCTTGTTGCCAGTAAACTCCATGGATAAAGTCCCTTCATGCACATTGATAATGGTCTTTGCAGTTTTCAGAAAAGGCCTACCAAGTATCAATGGTGCATGACCAGAAGTGTTATCATTTTCCATATCTAGCACATAAAAATCAGCAGGAAAGATTAAATCTTTAACTCTTACCAAGACATCTTCCAGAACTCCTGCTGGGTGTATTGTGCTTTTGTTGGCAAGTTGGACAATCACTCCAGTTGGTGAAAGGACACGAATCTTGTGGCTTGAGTACACTGATTTGGGCATGACATTGATTGAGGCTCCCAAATCCAGCATAGCATTGGAGAACACCATATTTCCTATTGTGCAAGGGATGGTGAAAGTTCCAGGATCTTTACACTTAGGTAGCATGGGTGGTTGGATGAGTGTAGAAACATTCCTCCCTAAATTCACTCTCTCATTACCCCTTAAACGCCTCTTGTGAGTACACAACTCTTTAAGGAACTTGGCATACTTGGGGATTTGCTTAATTACTTCCAAAAGTGGAATGTTGACCTCTCTTTTTCTGAAGGTCTCCATGATCTCTTTATCCATGTCAGATTCAGAAGCTTTCCTTGACTGAGTTTGTCTATTGGGGAAAGGAAGAGGTATTCTCTGAACCACTTCTTTATCCTTTTTATTTTGCTCATTGGGTGAGGATGAAGGAGCACTTTGCTGCACATCTGACTTTACTGGTTCATATTCTAGAGGTGGACCATCTACTTGCTTGCCACTCCTCAAAATGATAGCACTAACATTGCCTCTTGGATTGATCACTGGTTGAGATGGCAAACTCCCTGAACCTTGACTTTTCATCTCATTAATTGTTGTAGCTAATTGACCAATCTTAGTTTCCAAATTCTGTATATTGGTTTCTGTTCTCTGCTGAAACTGAAGGGTGTTGGCAGTCAGCTCTTTAATTAAATCTTCCAGACTAGTCTCAGGCTTCTTGGGTGCTGGAAGGGGTACATGGCTAGGTCCAGGTTGGGTGTATCTTACATGGAGTGGCTGGTAAGGAAGGGGGTTTAGAGTTGAGGTATTTCCATACTTGAAGACTGGATGGTCATGCCACCCAAGATTATAGGTGGAGAAATATGGGTCATATCTTTGTTGTTATGGCTGCATGGGTCTACTAGGGAATATGCCAGCACATGACTCAGTTGAGGTCTTTTGCAGCTGAGGGCATTGATCAGTATGGTGGGTATTTAGGGCACAAATTCCACAGACTGAAGGAGGAGAAAGGGTTGGTTGTGGTGTTCTCTGGTTTAATACCAATTGCCTCACCATTGAAGCTAACTCTTCCAATTTATTTTCTATCCTTTGTTGCTCCATGGAAGGTGTCCTCACTTCATTGACAGTAACTACCACTGGTTCATTCAGTCTAGTGCCAAACTATTGTGCATTTTGGGCCATCTTGGCCAATAATTCGTTGGCTGTAGCAGGGGTCTTGTCCACCAATGCCCCACCAGCAGCTGCATCAACTATGTATCTGTCCATAGGCAATAATCCCTCATAGAAATACTGGATGAGAAGCTGCTCTGAAATTTGATGGTTTGGACAACTTGAACACAGCTTCTTGAATCTCTCCCAATACTCATGCAAAGATTCACCACCTGTTTGTCTAATCCCACTGATATCTTTCCTGATTGCTGCTGTTCTGGAGGCTGGGGAGAATTTCTCTAGGAACAATTTCTTTAATTCATCCCATCTTGTGATCAAGGCGGTTGGCAGGTAGTAGAGCCAATCTTTGGCTACCCTATGCAAAAAGAAGGGAAAGGCTATCAATTTGATCTGTTCTTCTCCAACTCCATGTGGTCTCATGGTAGAGCAGACAACATGGAATTCCTTCAAGTGTTTGTGCGGATCTTCTCTTGGAAGGCCATGAAACTTAGGCAGTAAGTGGATTAGACCAGATTTCAGTACAAAATTAGTATCCAACTCAGGATAATTTATGCACAATGGTTGATAATGCATATCAGGTGCAATCAACTCCTTAATGGATTGTTCACGCCTATTTTGAGGCACTTGTGCATTTTGATTATCCATTCCAGTTATCCCAGCTGACTTAAGATCAATTGATTCTAAAACAATATCAGACTCAAACTCTGACTCTACTTCTACAATATTGACTGCAAGATCAACAATTTCAGCAAGAATTTCAGAAACTATACTAGTCCTAATGCTATTGCTTCTTACTAGTCTATGGAAGGTCCTATCAATTTCAGGATCAAAAGGTGGTAAGTCCACATTATGAGACCTTCTCATACACTAGGAAGGCAAAAATCACCAGAAAACACAATAAACACAGAAACCAGCAAAATCAACACACAAGGCTCCAACCAAGGAAAATCACCAAAAATGAAGTATATCAGAAAAATCTGATTTTTCTTGGAAAATTCCTTCACCAATTGGAGGCACAAAATGAACAAACAGAACTCAAAAATAAGGTCTATAAAAATAAAACCAAAAATCACAATTAATTGAAAAAATAGGTAAAAAGATTGTAAAATGGAAAAAGTGGTCTAAACGTTGGAATTTGGCCGAGATAGAGCGGTGCTCCTCACAACAAAGTCATGAGGAGCTATGCCAGAAACGGTCGAATTTAGTGGACTACCAATTTTCAAGTCAATCCGATTTAGTTTTTTTGTTGATGAATAGTGGCTAAATTATAACTAAGAAACTTGAAAAATTGACTTGAAGAATTTGTAATCACTTCCAATGATACCAAGCCATTTAAAATCAAATAAGAACACAATAGAACAACTAATTAACACCTCAGAAATGAATTGGCTCCCCGGCAATGGCGCCAAAATTCTGATTCACGCCACTAGGATGCTAAATCACCCAGAATTGAAATCATGGCAATTTTGCAGCATAATGGTCCCCAGGTCATTTTCACTTTTGGAGCCTCACTTCTAACTACTA
Organism: Biancaea sappan; assembly: GCA_037074585.1. Classification (NCBI taxonomy): domain Eukaryota; kingdom Viridiplantae; phylum Streptophyta; class Magnoliopsida; order Fabales; family Fabaceae; genus Biancaea; species Biancaea sappan. The sequence continues at coordinate 13,458,772 of CM073495.1, read as the reverse complement.
ACTAATTGTTCTAAACACATCAACACTAATTAAAAGCTAATTAACACACGGGGGGGTTGGTTGTGGCAGAACAAGAAAAATTGCAGTTAAGGAAAGTAACAGCAGCAACAAACAAAACAGCAAACAACAGATGTGGAACAACAATAGAATAATGCAACCAGCCTTGGTTTTTCCTGGAGATGTAACCTTCCTAGTTCTTGTTCAGATGCTAAGTTTCATTCATTTATTATTTGATTCTTAACGAAAAAGTCCAGAAAATCTTCTAATATGGATTACATTAAAACATACTCAAAGAAAATCTTCTCTGACTACATATTGTTGTAACCACAATAAACATAATCAAATCATGTAAGAAGATCTTCATTACATGCCATTTTCATCCTTTCTACCATTCCAATCAATCATGATAGATAAATCCTCATATGAAGTAATAAAAACTAGCTGTTAAGGCTATGAAACTCTAATCAGAAACATTCATAAACATAACAGAACATAGGCTAAAGAAATAGATGAATGCTGGAATAAAGTGAATAAAACTTATCTTATAAAGCATGGGAACTCAGATTACAACATCTAGTCTGAACCAAGGCTGATTACAATAGATTTCAACCCTCCATGAGAGTAAAAACCAGAAAAACAGAAGGGAGAAAGGAGGAGGGAAAGTGGTCTACGAAATCTGTCCAAGTTACAGAAAACAAAAACTGAAAAACTAAAGTCTGAAATTAGACTAAACTAAAGCCCAAAAAGCTGCTGATGGAAACTGACTGCTGCCTTTCTTTCTACTGATTTCTAGTATGGAAGACATGCTGCTGTAGAGGAATGGTTGCCCTTTTCAGAATATGGCATGGCTGCTGCTTCTTTTAGCAAGGTCATAGGCATAGGAGTAGAGAGTTGGTCTAAAGTGTTGTAGCCTTGGGTCCCACATGTCCATGTCATCAGACAAATGGAATAAGCTGCCAAGTCATCCAAGAATGTGCCACATCAGCGTCCAGCTCATCAGGAATGCCATGTCAGCGCCACATCATCAAGAAATATCCAAAATTAATTTTGAAAGTTACACAAGAAGGATTAAGTTGAGTCTTTAATAATTTAAGTCCTAAAAGATGAAAATAGTTCATTTTCCATCTAAAATTACTTGAACCCAATGAAACAAAAAGTGTAATAAAGTTGGAGAAATTCTAAAGATGAAAGTGTAATTGGACCAAGATAGTGGTTAATATGTGTATTAAAATGCTAGATATCACTGAACTATTTCTCATTGTGCTTTTTGGCCTCTGAGCCTGAGGATACGGTAATAGTGGAACAAAACTTTCAGCCCTTCTATCTTTTACCACCCTTCCATATTTACCTTTTTTCTCTGAAACATCAGCTTCCTCAGTTAGAAGTTTAGCAACCTCATCTTTTCCTTCTTCAACAATCACATCTTTAGGTGGATCATGTGATGTAATAATATCTAGAAGCTCCTTGCCACTCCTTAAGATAATAGCATTACAATGCTCTTTCCCCTCCCTTTTTGGATTATTCTCAGTATTACTAGGGAGGTTACCTTGTGGCCTGTTGTTCAGAGCAAGAGCTAGCTGTCCCATCTGAGTCTCTAAATTCTTGATGGCCATATTCTGAGTTTGAAACATTGACTCACTTCTCTCCATAAATTTCATGAACATATCCTCCATTAAAGGTCTCTTTTCCACATGAGGAGGTGGAACTCTATTTTGAGGAAGATAATTACTCTGATTATTAAAGCCAAGAAGGTGAGATGGCTTACCAGAGGATGCAGCTGAGGGATTCAAGTAATGATTATTGCTCTATGAGAAATTAGGATGATTCCTCGAACTCGGATGATATGTGTTGGAGTACTGGCTATTCTCATCCTTCTATAAATTACCCATGTAGTTTAACTGTTCTACTGAAGGAAATTCCTCACAACACCCATTGACATGAGCCCCTCCACAGAAATCACATTTTGCACTCGGCATAATTATCGCATTCACCTTCGCCGATTCATTCTGTCTTGAGCATAGCAAGTCCACTTTCTTGGTTAATGCTTTATTCTGAGCTAACAAAGCATTTAAGGTGTCTAATTCCATGACTCCCCTTCTTGAAGCATTCTTGGATAGGCTAGATGTATTTTGGCTCGCCCCCATAGTCTCTATTATCTCTCTTACTTGCATTATAGATCTTGCCATCAAAGCACCACCAGCTGCAGTGTCCAACTTATCTTGAGTCTCATATGTGAGACCACTGTGAAAATAGTGAGCTACTGCCATTCTTAGAGACCATGGTTTGGACACTTTTTTAGTAAATTCTTGAACCGTTCCCAGGCCTCATATAAACTTTTGCCTTCATGCTGATAAAAGGTTGTGATTTCATTCCTCAATTTGATTGACCTTGAGGGATGAAAGAACTTATCTAAAAACTTGTTTTGGAGTTCATCCCAAGTTGTGATACTCCCTCTCGGTTGTCAACTAACTTTTAGCCATATCCCTCAAGGAAAAAGGAAACAGATGAAGACGTATAGCATCATGACTTACCCCATTCATCTTAACCATGTCACAGATATCTAAGAAGTTTGTGATGTGGTTGTTTGGGTCTTCTATTAGGCTCCCCCCAAACTGGTTCTGCTGGACCAAATTCATCAAGACTGCCTTTATTTCAAAGTTGTTTGCACTAAGCGGAGGTTTCACTATGTTGGACGCATGTCCAGCCTCAGTGGGTGATGTATAATCCCACACAGCTATATTGTCATCCTCCTGAGGCTCATTGCCAGCCTCATTACCAGCATTAACTTCAAAACCCTGGTGGTTCTGGTTATCCTCAGCCATTTCTTCTTGTGTAAATTGGCTCACTTGAGTTCTCCTAGCTCTTACTTCCCTTCTAGTTCTCCTTCCTAGTCTTTCAATCTCAGGCTTAAAAAGAAGATCAGAAGTATCAGTGGTGCCTCGCATACACAATAGAAAACTCTGGTCAAAATTAACAAAAAGGATATTAGAAAAATAATGTTAAAAGCAAAAATGACTAACTACAAAAAAACAAATAAAATAAAAACAAAAACAAAATAAAACAAAACAAAAAAATGCCTAAGCTAGCACCTTTAAATTTCTTAGATTATCAGCTACAAACCATTAGTCCCCGGCAACGGCTCCAAAAACTTGTTGGGGCGTTTTGGCAAGTGCACCAATCGCACAAGTAATAAAGTGATGAAATATAAGGATCGTCTCTACAGGGACTAATGTGCTAAATACTCCAGAAGTTTAAACGTATTATTTAGGCAAATCAATTTTTGATTTAAGATCTCTCTAATTAAAAGTAAAATCAAATTGCAGTGAAATCGAATGGAAATAAGTCAAATACAAGGCCTAGAGTTACTAATCCCCCTCTTTCGCCCTAGGAATTACTAATTCTCCCTAACACTTGTAATTCAGATCAATTATACACAATAATCTTAGGTTTTCTAATGGCTTAAAGTGATTCTCCTGAACCTAAATTAAGCTACCCAACTCTGTACAATCCCTTATGCGAATTTGAGTCGAATTAATGTTAACCTAATTTGATTAAATGAGGATAATTAATATCCCTATTAATTAACAAGTAAAACCCCTAGGTTCTATCACTCGCCCCAGTTATTCAGTGTTCTACCAACATCTCCCTCTCCCAAGTTCAATGAAGGCAACATACAAATCATAAAATGGCTAATTTTATAACAAGTTCAAGAAATATGAATGATAGGTATGTATTAAATTGAAAGGAATCACAAGTTTCAAGAGAACACAAATCCTAATATGAAACTGGGTTCATAGTGACCCTAGTACAGAAAATTTAGCCACTCATGGCTCTAAAACTACAGAAAGCAGTAGAAGAATGATCAAACTCCATGAATCCAGGGTTGAGTTTACGGAATTCAAGCTTGATTGGCTTCAGGGATGGATTCCTCATTCTCCTCTAGCAAAAGTTGGTGCCTCCCTTCTGTCTCCAACTTAGATTACCCTAGAAAATATGTTCTGATGCATTTAAATCAGTGCAGGATCGCGAACCACCGCTATAGCGATGAATTCCCACCGCTATAGCGGGGGAGGTAGAGAAGAAAGCTTAAAAATGTGTTTTTCTAGGTTCCACCGCTATAGCGGTGGCTGGCAGAGAAGAAGGCTCCAAAATCCTTTTTTCAGCAATCTACCGCTATAGCTGTGGGAGACAGCAATCACATCAGCATTTTCAGAATTTCAGCTCTAGCATTCCATCTTCTAACACAAACTTTTTACCAACTCAACCTATACCAAAAATAACAAATAAACACATTAAATCGCATAAAAGAATCATGAAATCACTCCATTTATTAAAAGATCGAAGAAAACTAAAACTAATCTAAACTACCGCTATAGCTGTGAGAGACAGCAATCACATCAGCATTTTCAGAATTTCAGCTCTAGCATTCCATCTTCTAACACGAACTTTTTACCAACTCAACCTATACCAAAAATAACAAATAAACCCATTAAATCACATAAAAGAATCATGAAATCACTCCATTTGTTAAAAGATTGAAGAAAACTAAAACTAATCTAAACTACTCAAAACATGAGTTAAGAATTACAAGACAACAAGAAAGAGATCAAAAGAGAGGGTATTTAGCATCAAAATGGCACTAAATTGAGAACTCAACAATAGCCCAAGAAACTATTCACTCTATGAACTCCTCAAAAACAAAAGATGGATGGATGGTCCTCAAAATTGACATAGCCAAAGCCTTTGACACTATCTCTTGGGAGTTTATAGAAAATATTCTTCATCTTTGCATTCTACCTCAAAATTTCATTACTCTCATCCTTTCCTGTTTAAAAAATGTTTAATATATCCCTTTAGTTAATGGAAAAAAGACTAATGCCTTTAAACCAGAAAGAGGCATAAAACAAGGAGATCCTATCTCCCCATACATTTTCATCCTTTGTATGGAATTTCTAACCAAAATAATAGAAGATCATATCAAAAAAAAAACTAGAAACCTTTTACTTTTAAAAACAAAAATGTTCACGTCTCCCATCTTTTATTTGCTGATGACATTTTATTTTTCTGCAAAGCCAACAAAAGAAACATTCTAGCTATTAATGAAACTCTTAGCATTTTTTGTGAAGCTAGTGGTCTTACAATAAACAATCAGAAATCCAAAGCCTGGTTTTCAAAGCTTGTAGCCTCTAGTATTATCTCCCTCTTCCACAGAACTTTCAATGTCAACCATAGTCATGACCTTAGCTCTTATTTAGGTTATCCTCTAAAACCAAATTACAAAAAAAAAATGACTATAACTTTGTTCTAGACAAACTAAATAAATAACTTCAAGGTTTGGAAATGCAATCTTCTTTCTAAGGCTAGAAGAACTGAATTTATTAGATCCACTCTCTCCAACATCTCTAACCATTCTATGAATGCTTTCTTGTTTCCAAAAACAATTACCGACAAAATTGACTATCTCTCTAGAAATTTCTTTTGGGGCCATAATAGCTCTCAGAAAATACTTCATACTATAAACTGACAAAAACAATTTGTAGACCAAAGACTCTAGGAGGTCTAGGCATTAGATCTGCTTTTCTCCAAAATAAGACCACCTTCTCAAAAAGGCTATGGACCCTGACTACTAATCCCAACTGCCTTTGGACTAAAGTCATAAAAAGCAAATATAGACATAACATACTGAACAGGAAAACTCTGAAATCCCATTCATTTATAAATATGCAACATCTTCTTCCTTTCTTTAATACCTATACTAGGAAAATTATTGGAAATGGAAAAGAAACCAACCTTTGGAATGATCAATGGCTTCACTCTTCAAATCTAAGATCCAAACTGATTGGTCCTCTACCCCAACATGATATTAACAAAAAGGTCGAGGACATATTAACAATCTCCCAAAATGAACACTTATGGAACCTCAATCATCTCCCCTTCACTCTCCCTACCCATCTCATATGGGAAATTAATTCTCTTCCTATAGCCCAATTCACTCCTCTCCTAAATGATAAAGTAATTTGGAACCTAACTAATGATGGAAACTTCTCTTCAAAATCAGCTTACCTTTTTAATCTAAACTATCAAAACGTTAACAATATAATACCACAACCTCCACAAGAAAACCAAAGTTGGTTTTGGAATTTAAAAATTCCTCCCCGTGAAACTTTCTTCTTATGGCAAAGTCTTCAAAAAGGACTTCCAACCAATTCTAAACTCTCAAAAATCAATACAAACATTTCTCCAAATTGTCCCCTCTGTAAGTCCTCCCTTGAAGCCCATCTTCACATCCTTCGTGATTGTCCCATTGTTAAAAAAACTTGGACGAGTCTCTGTCCTCCCTCCTCTTTCTTCCAACATTCTTTTTTAATTGGATTCATATTAACTCCAAACTTATTTCTTCTCACCTTTTAGGCATTCCTTGGAATAATATTTTTATTTTTGCAATTAGAAGAATTTGGCTTGCCCAAAATAAAAATATCTTCTGTAATGACCAGTTTTTAAAAAATGTTATCACAAAACTGATCATTACTCATTCTGCTGAATTTTGGAGTTCTAGTGACTCAAAAAGCTTTTATACTAATACTTACACTATACCTCATACTCTGCACTGGGTAAGACCCCTTAGTCAATGGTTCAAACTCAATGTTGATGGTGCCACAAAAAATAAAATGATAGCTGTTAAAGGAGTCATCAAGAATGAAAAAGTTGAAAGGTTTTAGGCTTTGCAAAATACATAGGACTTGGTACTCCACTTTTGGCTAAAATTTAGGCTCTTTTCCATGGCTTACAAATGGCTCATGATCTCAAATTACAAAAATTGGAGATTGAAACTAATTGTCAATCCCTACACTCCATAATGTCTCAAGAATGCACTGACTTACACCCTCTACTTCTTATTATTCAAAATTGCAGGCTTCTATGTCGAAGTTTAAAGACACTTACCTAATCAAGATCAACTGCAAGCAAAATTTGTGCGCTGACAAGCTGCTAAAATTTGCCAAAAAATCAAAGAAATTCCTACTAAAACTTTTGTTTGTCCTCCTCCTTTTGTAGAAAAAATATATATGGAGGACCTATGTAATAGTTAGTTTCTTTCCAGCTTTGTCTTTCCGTACTTTATTTGTTTCAAACTCTGTATTTGTCTTGCTTAATTAATATTCCTTTTCACCAAAAAAAAAGGCACCGATTTTTTTTTGGGGGTTCTATGAACAAGAAAGCCACAAAGTTGGAAAGGAAAATAACATAATTAGAACACAGAAGATGAAATTATGAATAAAAGAGGTTGTAAAACTTGAGAAAAGTTGCAATGAAAAATTTCTCTACAAATGAAGCACAAGTTTTTTTTCCTTTTTTTTTAATTATATATATGAACAAAGAAGGCAACAACGTTAAATACAGGATGGAACTAGCATAGTAGAACCAGACACACAAAAGAAGACATTATAAAGGAAAGAGGTAAAACTTAAAAAAAGTTGCAGCGAAAAATATCTAGAAATGAAGCACAAAAACTTATGAAGGAAACAAAGAAGAAATTATGAATAAGAGAGTTGTGAAAGCCAAAAACTTAGGAATTGAAAGCAATGGAAATGGGATTGAAGAAGTGTAATACCCAAGAAAAATAAAATATAAATATTTGTTTACAAACTACTGTTACTATTTCAGTATACGGTACTATTCATCGGTATAATACTATTTACGTATATGGTACTGTTCATTTATACAATCAAAATGTCAAGTACTAGATGTGGTTTGGTCATAAGAGACAACTAGAAAGAAGTTCGTAGGAAAAAATGACGTTTTATGTGTAAAAATACTCTCAGGGACTAAAATGAAAGGACTGATTTGAAAAGAAACTTAAAGGTTTAAGGTGAAATGATATTTTTCCCTTAAGTTTTTCAATAGTAAGCCGCCTGCGACTTTTTCGAAATTTGCACAGTAACCGTAAATGATTAACGTGAATTATTTTATTATAAATGTCATTTTTATAAATAGTAAATTGAATATTTTATTAACGCATAGTGTCAAATAGTACCTTTGACTTTTCCTATAAATAGGCTCTTCCATTTCACTTCTAAACTCACACCTTCAACTTCTCTTCTTCTCTCCTTAAGTTTCTCTTGCTCTAATGCTGGACCTCTGAGATTTTGGGCCTTTCCTTTTCAGCTTAGGTAAGGATACTATGCCATTTCTATGTCTTTCAATTTTAGAAGTTATTTTCTTAAGTATGCTCTGTGGTTGCGGCTTTGGCTGATCTTTCACATCAGAAAAACTGTCCTTAGCTGTTTATATGTTATTTTGATTATCTGATTACCGAAATAGAATGTAAACTGTGAAGAATACATGTCTAGGAAAGTTCTGGCTAAGGAAAGACCTGGTTTTTAAGTGTGTCCAGTGTGACCCTCCACTCTTTCCTGAGAACTTACCTGGTGTACTCTTTTACAGATTGTATTCTCTATTTCTGGTATAAACAGTGACCGTACGTATGAATAGTGACCGTACATATAAATAGTGATCGTACGTATGAATAGTGACCGTATGTATGAATAGTAACTGTATGTATGAACAGTATCTGTATGAAAACAATCCTAACGTATTTTCTCTAATCTTTCAAGAAAATCTCTGTAGCGGAATACTGAAATTCACCTGAGTACTCTTGTCTGTAACGACTTAGAGAAGTGATACTCGTACGAAATCCAGGGGAGTGAAACGACCCCGTTTTAATAGAGTTTTAGCATTACTGGTGATAAAAAGTATGTCGTAGGACACTACCAAGATTCATAGGGGGAAATTGGATTCAGAATGGCGAATATAATGAGATAATTAATCCAGAAGTATAGATAAGAAAAAGCAAGTATCTCATGATGATGTGAAGATTGAATCTCTTGAATTGTGGTTTATAAAGCTATAATATAGTTATCTACTATACCTGTTATATGGATGAATATTATATTGAGCTTCTGATTATGATATGAAATGCTATTGATTGTGATTGAGCGGGACAGTACCCCCTCTCACGGCAAGGTGAAAAACCCGGTTGACAGGGTGTCTTGACCAATGAGTGTGGAGACAACGATTCCCTTAGTATGGATATAGCCCGGATTGGTGATAAATCCGTGAGGCGCCCTAGCTAAGAGGATGAGGTTGTGCGTCATGGCGGAAATATACATAATTGGTGAGCCGGCCTGTGTGCGCTCTCCGGGATATATTGCCATTGACGAGTACTAGTAACGTTTGTTGAATTGGATGAATTTTTATCTTCTTGTATGTAAAAGGATGATGTTGTGCGTCATGGCAGAAATATACATAATTGGTGAGCCGGCCTGTGTGCGCTCTCTGGGATATATTGCCATTGACGAGTACTAGTAACGTTTGTTGAATTGGATGAGTTTTTATCTTCTGTCTATTGGTTGAGTATGAGCCTTTGGATATGCTTGCATGACTGGTAATGTATTTAAATTTTATTAACGCGAGGCCGATTCGCTCATTGAGTTTAAAAGCTCACACTGTTTGTACAACTTTTTTGTTCAGATCAGGTTGCCATCGAAGAATATCTGCTAGAAGAGTAGATCACTTGGGACCCTCCCGCTATCGGGTAGGCACCTCTATTGTTGTAGATTATGTTGCTCTGTAATCGTCTAGGACATCTAGGTCAGGGGTTTGGCATTTGGTTTGTATGTCGGCATAATAATGTATTTTATATTGAGAATCTATTATTATGTGCAAATCATCTCTATGAATTTCAAATAAGAAAATTTGATATATTTTCTTCAGGAATGGTTATTTTGATAATGACTAAACTCATGGGTAGAATTTATCGAAAGGCTTACAGTGATGGGATATTCATCATTGTGCCGGTCATGTGCCCAGAAAACGGGTCGTGACAAAGTTGGTATCAGAGCAATGGTTGTTAGGTCTCCTAGTGATTACAGAGCAATGTAACCTTAGTAGGACCTCCTCTATCATTGTGAACCCGGGCACAACTATAGAGAGACGGCTCTACTGAAGGTCCTGTAGGATGTTTTCATTTCCTTTCCCTCCGAGACTTATCTCTTCTTAGGAATTATGTTCTCAGTTTTAGTTTTAGACAGATATGGCTACACTTTTGAACTTAGTCAAGGAAAAGTTGCTATTTGTTTTGATTCCGTTGCTGTCGGATCAAAATTTTATATGGTGGATTTTATAAGCTGAATTCATGATTGATTTTGTGTAGCTATATTATTTTAGGGTACCAGCCAATAAAAGAAACCACTTGCATTAAAAAAAACACTGAAGGATTACATTGCAAAAAAAAAAAAGGAAAGAGAAGTTTACTCATGCATGAGTAATCTAAAAGCGAGGTGGTCTTGGATTAGGAGGGTTGTATTGTATCATCACCCCTCGACCATTCCTTGGAGCAAGAGACATAGCAATGTCGCGGAGGGTAGTGTAAATTCCATTCATGCAATCAACACTTCTTTGCTGTTGATTACAGAAGCACTGGGTGGACCAATAGAAGAACCTATCTATTCTCGAAGTCATTACCGCGTTATTGCGTTTGGTTAACTTCTCCAGATCTTCTATCATCTTCTTGAGGTTTTTCACCTCCTGCTCTAAACAGGCGATTTTGTCCTCCGAGCTATGGCCTGTGCTAATCTCCTCAGCTTCCTCATTCTTCTTCATCTTCTTCTCCTTTTGATTCTCTTGAGGTCCCTCGAGAGGTCTTTTGCCCTTGTCCCTGCATAAACTTAAGTTTAAGTCAAGTTCTTCTTCCTTAGCCTCTACTGTGAGATCAATGTACTTCCTTGAGGCCATGATTTGGAAAAATTTAGAAATTTTTGTAAGAGTATGAGGCGAGAGGAATATTAGGGGATTGTAGGCTCAAAGATTATTACTCTTTGTGGTGTGGTAACTGAGAACGCTGAGAAGGTTTTTATAGAGAAAAATTTGGACTAAGAGACAAAGAAGATATCTCTTCACCGCACCCCTACACGATCAACCTATGGATTTCTGCAAGTGGAAGCCAGAAGTCTAGGGTAGGCGTGCACACCGATAGCGCGTTGCATTAATGCCAAAACCATGAAAGTCAATATTCGGTGGATCTGCGGCCGATTTTACTTGGTTTTCCCATTTCTCCCGTTGGCATTTTCCGAAATTCAAAGAAGTTGACGATATAACCATTAAAGATTGCCTTGGATGCTTTTATGATAAACTGAAATGCATTTCTCTGTTTTATTGTATTGTTCTTGAGAGCCTTCAGTTGAGTATGATATACATAACTGATTGAATCATGTTGTAATTACATGTATGTATGTTATTCATGCATAATGAGTGAAGGCTACGATCAAGGAGAATATGTGATGATCCTACATATACTCATAGAGAATGTGAAATCAAAATGACTTGGATAGAATGAAATGTGTAGAGGATGATATATCTTCATGGTTACACATACTTACATATAATGCTCTCGTGGGCAAATGAAAGGCAGTGATTTCCTTACATCATGATAATGCTTAAGGCATGCGACCGTAAGCAGTTAACTTTGTTTTAAAATATATATATTTACATATATATTATATGTAAGTCTAGAGTAAAGACACCGATTAGAATCTAAGATACGGCCAATATGAGGCTACCTAATCATAGAGGGACATCGTGATATGGGATTACAGGATAAAACAAGTTTAGAGGGAGAAAATCTCAGACTGAAGAGCATAGTTAGTCAAAATTTTGAGAAAGGTCAAGATTAGCCGAAAATTTTTTTCAAAAAATCTTTGACTTATGTTAATTGCATTTACTATTTACTTGCATGTCCGACATTAATTGCTGGCATTGCGACGTATGTGATCTGTAAACCTTATAGCGAGTGGCGTGTAGGTTGTGGTGGCTTTAGCTCCAGGGGCTTCGGGTTGTCTATAAATCTTGTATGCCCGTTACCCTACTTATCGCACCAAGCAAACCTACTTCTTTCATTACATACCTATTTCTCAATCTCCATTCCTTTCTCATTCGAAGTTATTTCTGAGATCCCTAAAGCAATGGCCGATAATAAGTCTTTCAACTTGAATTTTGAGACTGGCAATGTAGAGCTTGATTTAAATCTAAGTCTCGGAAACAACAAAGGGAAGAGACCTGTAGACAGGCCACCAGAAATTAAGAAGAGAAAGAGGGATGTAATAGAGTTGGAAGAGGACAGTACTGCAACATCCTCAGAAAATAAGCTTGCGTTCCTGGAGCGTAAGATCGAAAATCTGGAGCGTAAGATAGAGAGCCTGGAATACAAGATAGAGGACCAGAAGCGACTAATAAGTCGTCTCTTTGAAAACCAAGAGAAACTGATAAATCGTCGTTTCGGGGAACTGGCTAATCGAGTTGATAAACATTCAATGTTTGCAACTCAAAATTTTCGTGACCAACAAGCAAGGTGTATTGACTGTATGAACGGAGTGACTTCTGCTCTTCGCCAAATTTCCCAGACGCTTCCTCCAGAAACCCTTTCTAGGCTACAACGATTAGCTTCCTCCTTAAGGTCTGAAGTACCTTCCTCTTCTAGACCTGGAGCACCTTCTACATTTCAAAAGCCTTCTCGTCCTTAATTTATTCTTTCTTTTGTTTGTACCTAAAGTTATATTTGGTCTAAGCTTCATGTATTAAAATTATCTATGTACTAGAAGTAAAATTTAAGTTAGTATTTAGATCTTCTTTGTTGAAGTGATTCCTTTTATTGAAAGAACTTGAGGAATGAGAAGATGTTGGACTTATATTTCGTACTTGATTATGAAAATTCTAAAGCAGAGTATGGTAATATCCTTTTGACTGAGAAGAGTTACTAAAATGATATTTCATTACACTTCTGAAATATGGAGGAATGCTAAATAAGTATTTTATGAACCTATAGAACTATGGGTTTGCCTCAATCATTGAAGGGATACGACTCTATATGAGTCATTGAGGTGAGAGGAATTTCCATATATATAATTATGCATGAGGAGTATGTTATTTACTTAACACATTTTCTGGGATTGTTCTTCCTAGAGATTTATGTAATAATTTTACGTGATTTTTCCTTTTATATGACGCATTCAGCTGAGAGTATCGCCTTAAGGTAGAATGATCGCCTTCGGGCAAGAATATTGCCTATGGCCAAAATGATGCCTTCGGGTAGGATACTTGTATTCGTAAAAGTTATAAGCTATGTGTATGGTAGCTTGTGTTCTGATATTCAGTATAAACTGGAAAGACCACGTGCCACTGTTGAGAAGACACCTATTTGAGGTTTTACATAGAGACAGATTTCGTCCCTGATTAGGTGGTTTGAGTTTGGTAAAGGTTATGAAGATGAGACACTTTATGGTACAAAAGGTTGTGGAAAAGATCAAACTGATGAGGAAGAGATTAATTGCTGTTTAGAAAAGGCAAAAATTCCTTTGAAAATTATTGATAATGCGGTCTAGAGTTCACAGTCGATGCTATAGTGTTCTTGTAAATCTTACCAGGGATGTGATGAGGTTTTGGAAAGAAAGAGATACAAAGGATGAGATATAGACGAAGTAATCACATTTATTTCAGTCTTGAGATGAGTTTTGAATTCGGGGGACCGAATTCTCTTAAGGGGGTGATAATGTAATACCCAAGAAAAATAAAATATAAATATTTATTTACAAAATACTGTTACTATTTCAGTATACGGTACTATTCACCCATATAATACTATTTACGTATATGGTACTGTTCATTTATACAATCAAAATGTCAAGTACTAGATGTGGTTTGGTCATAAGAGACAACTAGAAAGAAGTTCGTAGGAAAAAATGACGTTTTATGTGTAAAAATACCCTCAGGGACTAAAATGAAAGGACTGATTTGAAAAGAAACTTAAAGGTTTAAGGTGAAATGATAGTTTTCCCCTTAAGTTTTTCAATAGTAAGCCTCCTGCGACTTTTCCGAAATTTGTACAGTAACCGTAAATGATTAACGTGAATTATTTTATTATAAATGTCATTTTCATAAATAGTAAATTGAATATTTTATTAACGCATAGTGTCAAATAGTACCTTTGACTTTTCCTATAAATAGGTTCTTCCATTTCACTTCTAAACTCACACCTTCAACTTCTCTTCTTCTCTCTTTAAGTTTCTCTTGCTCTAATGCTGGGCCTCTGAGATTTTGGGCCTTTCCTTTTCAGCTTAGGTAAGGATACTATGCCCTTTCTATGTCTTTCAATTTTAGAAGTTATTTTCTTAAGTATGCTCTGTGGTTGCGGCTTTGGCTGATCTTCCACATCAGAAAAACTGTCCTTAGCTGTTTATATGTTATTTTGATTATCTGATTACCGAAATAGAATGTAAACTGTGAAGAATACATGTCTAGGAAAGTTCTGGCTAAGGAAAGACCTGATTTTTAAGTGTGTCCAGTGTGACCCTCCACTCTTTCATGGGAACTTACCTGGTGTACTCTTTTACAGATTGTATTCTCTATTTCTGGTATAAACAGTCTCCGTATGTATGAATAGTAACTGTACGTATAAATAGTGACCGTACGTATGAATAGTAACCTTACATATGAATAGTGACCGTATGTATGAATAGTGATTGTATATACGAATAGTAATCGTATGTATGAACAGTGTCTGTATGAAAACAATCCTAACGTATTTTCTCTAATCTTTCATGAAAATCTCTATAGCGGAACACTGAAATTTACCTGAGTACTCTTGTCTGTAACGACTTAGAGAAGTGATACTCGTACGAAATCCAGGTGAGTGAAACGACCCCGTTTTAATAGAGTTTTAGCATTACTGGTGATAAAAAGTATGTCGTAGGACACTCCCAAGATTCATAGGGGGAAATTGAATTCAGAATGGCGAATATAATGAGATAATTAATCCAGAAGTATGGATAAGAAAAAGCAAGTATCTCATGATGATGTGAAGATTGAATCTCTTGAATTGTGGTTTATAAAGCTATAATATAGTTATCTACTATACCTGTTATATGGATAAATATTGTATTGAGCTTCTGATTATGATATGAAATGCTATTGATTGTGATTGAGCGGGACAGTACCCCCTCTCACGGCAAGGCTGAAAACCCGGTTGACAGGGTGTCTTGACCAATGAGTGTGGAGACAACGATTCCCTTAGTATGGATATAGCCCGGATTGGTGATAAATCCGTGAGGCGCCCTAGCTAAGAGGATGAGGTTGTGCGTCATGGCGGAAATATACATAATTGGTGAGCCGGCCTGTGTGCGCTCTCCGGGATATATTGCCATTGACGAGTACTAGTAACGTTTGTTGAATTGGATGAATTTTTATCTTCTTGTATGTAAAAGGATGATGTTGTGCGTCATGGCGGAAATATACATAATTGGTGAGCCGGCCTGTGTGCGCTCTCTGGGATATATTGCCATTGACGAGTACTAGTAACGTTTGTTGAATTGGATGAGTTTTTATCTTCTGTCTATTGGTTGAGTATGAGCCTTTGGATATGCTTGCATGACTGGTAATGTATTTGAATTTTATTAACGCGAGGCCGATTCGCTCATTGAGTTTAAAAGCTCACACTGTTTGTACAACTTTTTTGTTCAGATCAGGTTGCCATCGAAGAATATCTGCTAGAAGAGTAGATCACTTTGGACCCTCCCGCTATCGGGTAGGCACCTCTATTGTTGTAGATTATGTTGCTCTGTAATCGTCTAGGACATCTAGGTCAGGGGTTTGGCATTTGGTTTGTATGTCGGCATAATAATGTATTTTATATTGAGAATCTATTATTATGTGCAAATCATCTCTATGAATTTCAAATAAGAAAATTTGATATATTTTCTTCAGGAATGGTTATTTTGATAATGACTAAACTCATGGGTAGAATTTATCGAAAGGCTTACAGTGATGGGATATTCATCATTATGCCGGTCATGTGCCCAGAAAACGGGTCGTGACAAAGAAGAAGAAGCAAGAACGCTGGAGCATACAAGGATAGAGATATGGCAATGATAGCTACACCACATTAATTAATTAAATAATTAAAAAAAAAAAACCAAGACCTGCTTTTGAAAAAGGAACTATCTTTTTAAAAAGAAAAAGAAAACCAAGACCTTCTTTAAAAAAAAAAAAAAAAGGGGCTCTCTTTCCGATCCACTACCAACTTTAGTATATCAATTATTGAGTTCTTCTTATGAGACACCTCAAATTTAGGGGCAACGCTTTATTGGGCTAAAATGTAAATAATATTTTTAACAAAGGAGATATAATTTACCCTATGATCAACTTTAAAATTTTTAAATAAACCCTCCTTAAAACTTTAATTTTGTGCAAAATAACCCTCAAACTGTTGAACTTTTCGTCCAAAATGGTAATACTATTTGTTCATACAAATAAAAAAAAGGTCAAAGTGAAAAGGAAAATTCACCCAATTTGTCATTTTTAGTGACCACAAATGGTTTTTTTCGGGGGTAGTTTTCTTTGACATTTTTGCAACAAATATTTCTTTAAGAATGATAAATTAGATGTATTTTTTTGTTAATTTAGATTTTTTAATATTCATAAACAGGTAATTTAAACATTTTTTATGAGAAAGTCAACGAAAGGTTTATACATTTATGT
This sequence comes from Biancaea sappan, assembly GCA_037074585.1. Taxonomy (NCBI): domain Eukaryota; kingdom Viridiplantae; phylum Streptophyta; class Magnoliopsida; order Fabales; family Fabaceae; genus Biancaea; species Biancaea sappan. The sequence continues at coordinate 13,442,188 of CM073495.1, read as the reverse complement.
TACATAAAATTAAAAGTTTAAACTTCTATAAATTGCATAGTTTCTCAAATTGAGAAAAGCAATTTGCATTACAAATTATTATCATTCTCCCAGAACAAAACAAAAAAACGTTGGCCTTGCTTGGTTCTTATTTTTTTAAAAAAAATTGTTTATAGAAAAAAAATTTAAAACTTGTTTGGTACATTATATTACTGCGAAGGAAGGTATTTTAAAAATAATTTTGAAAATTTATTTTTAAAATAGAAAAAACAAAACAAGTTTTATAGGTTTTTGAAAACGTGGTAGTATTTTGTTAATTATATAAGTTTATTAATGGCATTTATTTAAATATGAGTTAGTGGTAGAAAACCACATAGTTTCAACCAACAACAACAACAACAAAGCCTTATCTCACTAAGTGGGGTCGGCTACATGGATCGCACGACGCCATTGAGCTCTATCAATGACCAACCGTGCTAAAATAAATAAAAACTATTAGCACAGTTAAAACTAACGCTAATTATATTTTTCTTTTCTAATTTTTATAAGGTTATCACTTTTGGTAGTTATTATTTTAAATTTTTATATATTTTTTTTGGCTAATTTGAACCAATATATTCATTTTATCTAATTAAAAGTGTAATTATTTTAATTCTGTGTGTAAAAACATTCTTAATAATTTATGTAATTAGATATATGATATATTTAACAAATTTATTAAAATGTAACTCCTGCTATAACGACTATTATATAATGACTTGTATTTATTTTTAATTTTTTTAAAATATCATTATTAATTATTTTATTGTACTGAATTTATTCAACATTAAATAGAAATTATAAAGAAGAGAGTGATGAAAGTCTAAAACTCAGGAATTGAAAGCAACGGAAATAGGATGGAAGAAGAGATGAAGAAGCAAGATCGCTGGAGCAAACAGGGCTCTTTTTTAATTAGCAAGTTTTCATTAGCAACTTTTAATTAATTATATATAAAAAGAGGAAAACCTGCTCTCTTGTTCTCAATTCTCATCCATTACCCAGATTATTATTACTATTACTATTGTTATTATAATAATAAACATAGAAAATTCTAAAAAATAAAATAAGAGATCTCAACATCTAGTGGAGGAGTAGAAAAATGAAAGTGTCACCTGATGAGCCCCCTTACCTCCACATTTCAAGCATTCAGAACTAAAACACAAGGATGGCCCTATTCATAGTTCTTATCATAAAACAAGTTTAGTAAGACACTTGAGATAAGACCACCTTAAGAAAATTCTTTGCAACTTGTAAGACAGTAATGAATGAACTGGTTTTGTGTGTGTTTAATCATGAAAAACAGAGTATATAAATACACAAGAGAGAGGTAACTGAATTAACAGACTACAACTTTTAATGCTAAATGACAGTAGACTGAATGATAAACGACAATATAGTTCTAATATCCTCCCTAAAACAGAAATGCGTCTTTTATTTATTATCCTCCCTCAAACTCAACTCATCAACGCCGATGACTTCGAGTTTGCTTCGAAAGTACTGAAACTTTGGACCTGAGAGGGGTTTGGTCAAACCATCTGCTATCTGAAGGTGAGCCCCAACATGTTGAACCGGATTTCTTTGCGCTGTACCTTCTCTCCAACAAAGAACAGATCAAGTTCGTGATGTTTGGTCATGGCGTGAAGAATGGGATTTGCAGTGAGAAGCACGATGCTGAGGTTATCACAATAAATTTGTGGCTTCTATGGACACAGGTTCTGTAACTCACAAAGCAGGGATTGTAACCAGGTAACTTCTGCCACTGTGTTAGCTAAAGCCCGATACTCTGCTTCGGTGGTGGACCTTGATACTGTGGTTTGCTTCTTTGAACCCCAGGATACTAAATTTGGCCCGAGAAAAATGCAATGTCCTGAAATAGACCTCCTTTCCTCTAGATCAGAGCCCTAATCAGCATTACAAAAACCATGAATAGAGAGTGTGGAGACAGAAGCTGGTTGCAAAAGCAAGCCATGTGTAACAGTAGAGTGGAGATATCTTAAAATTCTCTTGACACACTTCCAATGTTCCTCAAGAGGGCTGCGCATAAATTGACACACCTTGTGAACTAAAAAGGGAAGTTCTAGACGAGTGATCGTGACATACTGAAAGGCTCCAACTACAGATCTGTATGCATGGGGATCAGCAAAAACACTGCTACCATAGCTAACCAATTTCTGTCCAAGATTCATTGGAGAGCTCACACCCTTTGCAGAATGCATTTGGGCCTTGGTTAGGAGATCTTTTATGTATTTGGACTGAGGTAAGTGTAATCCTCCATCTGTTGTTTTTCTCACCTCAACACCAAGGAAATAACTCACTTGGCCTAGATCCCTGAGAGAGAACTCCTGATTTAAAGATTTGATTAAATCAGAAATAACTTGAATGGAACTTCCTGTAACCAAAATGTGATCAACGTATGCAAGAACAAATGTTCTATGGCTTTTTGAATTGCAAATGAATAATGAGCTGTCACATTTGCTAGGAATGAACCCAAATTTCTTTAGTGTGAAGGCTAGCTTTTGGAACCAAGCTCGGGGAGCTTGCTTAAGACCAGACAATGCTTTGTCCAGTTTGCACACGATAGATTTGTCAATTTGTTCAAACCCAGGACGCTGCTCCACAAAAACTTCTTCAAGTGTGCCATTCAAAAAAGCATTATGGACATCCAACTGGTTAATTTTTCAGCCATAAGTCAGCGCAAGGGTGAGGACAACTCTGATTGAAGTAGGCTTAACCACAGGGCTAAATGTTTCACTGTAATCAAATCCTTCTTTTTGATTAAATCCTTTCGAGACTAGCCGGGCTTTGTATCATTGAATAGATCCATCTGGATTTTCTTTAATCCAAAAAACCCACTTGCATCCAATTGCTTTTCTGTTAGAAGGCAACTGCACCAAAATCCAAGTTTTGTTTGTTTGAAGAGCTTGAAGTTCGTCAAGCATGGCCTTTCTCCAATTTTCATTCTTCAAGGCTTCTGCTACTGATGCTGGCTCAGTGTGAGCCAAATAAATTTGTGTTCAAGCTCAGTGTGAGCCAAATAAATTTTTGGTTTGAACACACCAGACTTGGCCTGGTAACCATAGGATGCTGACTAGTTGTCACGGGTTGAGTAGGAGAAGTGGTATGATGCCTCTCGGTCAGTGAAGGATGAACACCAGAGAAATTTGGACACTCTGAAGAATCGATTGCAACAGCTGTGGGAAGATTATCCATAACAGTAATTATATTGTTTATGGGAACATCATGAATGGAATCTTGCATATGGGTATTATGATTAATTGCTATTGTAGTGTGACAGCTGCCATTTGGACTATTGCCACGGACAGACATAGCGTGTGACAGAAGGGGTGGTTTTGCAGATAAAGGGGCATATGACTTTGTCATAAAAGAAAGTGAAGTGGGGTCCTTCAAACCTGAGAAGGCAAAACATCCTTCATTAAAGAGAACATGGCGTGAAATGTACAATTTGTGAGTGGTGGGGTCAAGACACTTAACCCTTGTGGCTAAGACTATAGCCTAAGAAAATACATTCAATTGACTTGTAGGAGAATTTGTGTGGATTGTAGGGCCTAAGCAATGGAAAGCATGCACAACCAAATACTTTTAATGAACTGTAATCAGGAAGAATTCCAAATAGTTTTTGAATAGGAGAAATTCCTCCCAAGACTACTATAGGCAACCGGTTTATGAGAAAAACAGCTGTTTCAAAAGAGGCATCCCAATATTTTAAAGGCAGGTGAGAGTTAGCCAAGAGAGTAAGCCCCATTTCAGTTATGTTCCTATGTTTCCTTTCTATTATTCCATTATGTTCATGGGTGTGAGGACAAATGACCCTATGAGTAATCCCATGATGTTGCAGTAAGGACGAAAAGGCTCTATACTCTCCTCTCCAATCAGATTGTATAGCTTTTATTTTTGTTTCAAGTTGAAGTTCAGCCATGGCTTTGAATTTAATAAAAACAGACAAAGCCTCAGATTTCCTTCTTAACATATATATCCAAGTGAATCTAGAAAAGGCATCAATAAAAGTGATGTAATAGATATAGCCATTTGTGGAATGAGTGGGTGCAGGCCCCCATAGGTCAATGTGCACTAGTTCTAATGGTTTAGAGTATATGGTTGATGAATTAGGAAAGGGTAATTTATGACATTTACCATAACAACATGCATTACAAAAAGAAAATTTCTTATTCAATGCTGAAATATTACTAGACTGTAACACTCGAGAAACAATTTTTTCACTGGGATGGCCCAGTCTTTGATACCATGTATCCAAAGTACATTTAGAATGAGGAGAAGGGACAGATTTAGCAGATACAGTGGAAAAGGCAAAAATAGTTTTATTCGAAAAAGAACAAGGATCAAGATGTGAAAGATTTAGGCTGTCAAAAGTGTACAATCCATCTTTAAGTTTCCCCTCCAAAAGAATTTGCTTGGCAACATGTGATTTCACACAACATGAGTTAGAATGAAATTCAAAGAAAACTGAATTATCATTGCAAAATTTTGAAACACTCAGAAGGTTCTTAGTTATTTTTGGAACATGTAACAAGTTATGAAGGACAAGGGGTTTTGATTTTGCAGGTGTGTGTATAAATGAATGACCTATGGAGTTTATAGTCAAACCTGCCCCATTGCCAACTTGGACAACATCTTGTTCGCTGTAATCATTCTTGGACAAGAGATTTTGAGCATCTGGTGTAATGTGATTGGAAGCTCCTGAGTCTACATACCAATTAGGAGTAAAAGCATTTTCAAAGGAGGAGGCTACCATTGCTGAAATTTATGGCTTTGAATTATTGTTGGATAATTGATTGTTGTTGGTATACTGAGTAGGGGTGAAATTGTAGTCAAAACGATAATAACAATTCCAGACTAAATGTCCATGCTTGCCACATAGCTAACAAATGGTTTGTTGCTTGGTTGACCCTGCAAGATTCTGAAAATTTTGATTATACTGATAACCTTGGAAGTTTTGGAAATTCCTACCTCCTCTTCGTCCACCTCTTCCATTGAAGCTTCGTTGAGCTCTACCTCTGTCATTGTCGAAGGATCTTCCTCCACCATTCTCGGTTTGCACCATATTAGCTTGTGTATTGCTGTCAATTTCGGATTTATTTGTATCAAGAACTTGTAGTTGCAGCTTTTTCTCAAGTCTGCTTTCTTGAGCCAGTAAGAGGGCTTCTATCTCATCCACTGTGTATGCCTTAGCTCTAGAAATAACAGTAGTGACCACGCCATCATATTCGTCAGGCAACCCATCAAAAATGGCCTCGATGTAATCATTCACAGGGATTGGATTCCCTACTGCAGCTAACGAATTAACCACACCTTTCACTTTTAGAAGATATTCATTCATCTTCAATGAACCTTTTCTCAAAGAACGCAGTTGTGTCTTCAATTGCTTAACCTTGGCCAATGTTTGTGAAGCAAAGTGAACACTGACTTTCTCCCAAATGTCAAATGTAGATTCACAGCCCACCACTCTAGTAAGCATTCCCTCTGAGGCAAGAATCCAAGACATCAAGAGATGATCTTGCCTCCTCCAATCTGTATACTCAGAATTGATTATTCCTGTTGATTCATCCTGAGGATTCTTGAACAAAGGTGGACTCATATTACCTGTCAAGTGCTTTTCAAGACCATACCCGTACATTGCTGTAAGAACTTGCTGTTTCTAAAGCAAGAAGTTATTTTCATCAAGGCGAATCAAAATATTGTGGGAAAAGGACACAATATTGTTGACTCTATTCGTGATACCCAGAAGAGCGCCTGCATTCTGAGTGCCAGCAATATTGTCAGACGAAGATGAAGAATTGTTGCTCTCCATCGTTCTTGAAACTTTTCTTTGAGGTAAGGGGTGCAGGCCCTGATACCATGTAAGACAGTAATGAATGAACTGATTTTGTGTGTTTAATCATGAGAAACAGAGTATATATATATACACAAGAGAGAGGTAACTGAATTAACAGACTACAACTGTTAATGCTAAACAACAGTAGGCTGAATGATAAACGACAATATGGTTCTAATACAACTGACATAGATTTCAGAGTAGAACATCTATAACACGAGTCACGACTATTTATTTGTGGCGAAAGCTAGAATAAATGGTTACACGGTGAGGGATTAACCTATATATATATATGTGATGGTATGTAGTCTTTTATCTTATCAATCATTTTAAGTTAAAGATATCCCATTCAATCATATAAATTCGAGCATATATAAACACTTGTAATACCTAGAAACATACTTGACAAATCCCACAAGAGTTTGCTGTTATAGGTTTTAAATAGAACAAGAATTCCTTAAGAATCATAAGTCAGCAACAACCACATTACAGTAGAATTTCAAGTAAGCCAAATAGGAGATAAATGACTAACTTCCACATTGAAATAACATCAGGAAACTAAATTAGAAAGGAAAAAGGAGCAGTTCAGTTAATTTAATTTCAATTCAAGTTGGCAACCATAAATTAGTTACTCACCTGGTTGTCTAGCTACATAACATACTCTATTTTTCCTGGTTGACACCGAGCTAGGAGGGAAAGACCACATCCAAGCTTGCTTATCCTTCTCTAACATGATAAGAGGAAGAAGAAACACATCCAAATTAGTTCTACAGGAAGCTCCATCCAGATCAGTACCTTCTCTGGTTAGCCCCGCTGCAGCGGTGAGCTCGGGCTCACTTCTGCATTCGCCCGCTGCTGTGTTTTACACAGACTAGAATTTCTTCATCCCGAGCCCACAATCCCACTCCTTCAGTTCATAAATTAACACGACTTTAGCTTAAGAAATCCACAGTCAGTGGAGGAGCCAAATTCACTTAGGTACGGCTGCACCGCTGATTTTTATGTAAAAATTTTTTTTTATGTATTTTGCTCCCTCCTTATTTTTTTTTTAGCCCCTTTAATATTTTGAACCCATTGACTCATTTTTTTTGCCTGCTCACAGTCACAAAATCTTCACTCCCCAAAATTATAATTTTTTTCTCATTCGTTAAGAACTTCTTTGTAAAAGTCTGAAATTTAAAATTTTTGTACATAGATCTAATTCTATTAAATTAATTAATTAATTATAGAATTAGAATTTAGAAGAAGAATAATTTTTTTATAATAAAAATATTTAAAAAAAATTATCATCAAATAAAAAATAAATTAAAATTAATTTAAAAAAAAGCTCCTTGATACACCACTGTCCACATTTGTACTTCAAACATAAAAATTAAGGTTGCATGCAGATTATAAGTTCAGATTTCTGATTCAACTACTGAAAACACTCGAGTGTCGATACCCCCCTTAGCTTAACTCTCCCTTTCGAATTCTTTTTTACACTGCAGCTAAACCTTAACCAGAAATTCAGTTCTTAATCCCACATTGAACCCACACAGCCCTTTCTCAGACTTTACGGAAAAGTGCTTAAGAAAACCCACGAAATTCTCAGCACTTTCGGGTAGAAGGGAAAAAGAACAGAGAAGAAGAGAAATCGGTCCCTTACCTCGTGCTAACGCCCAATGAGATCACCTCTTCGAAATATTCCTTCCAAATCCTAAATGAATCTCTTTCAGCCAGAAAATTCTGACTGAAATCAAGGAATTTCATGCCTTTGATCAGATTCACACATGCACGAAGAAATAAGGAGAACTGAAGTAAAGCGAGTCTGTTCCGTCCTACCTACTATGCAACGCCTCACTGCCACCGTGAATCACCGCTGACCGCTGCTTCGAAGAAAGGAGGTCTCACATTAGGGACAATAACACCGAGAAGCCGGAAAGAGAAGTGTTCCCGTTGAATAAAGAGAAGAGTCCTTGTTTTTTTTTAATTTCTTCTTGGAGCTTCTGGAGAGTGGAGTCGTATGCAACACGTTCTATATTAAGTAAGTGATTAAGTAAGTTCATCGTCACTTACTTAATATAAATTATTTCTTAGCTTAAATTATATAAATACTCTCTTCTCTATGTAATGTCTCACTTGGGTCCTTATAAGTTTTCTTACAAATTTTAGATCTCGCCGAAAAATAAATTTTATTACTCTTTTGCCTCTACTAACGTTATATTCGAAAGGCTTCACATATTTTTCAATATTTCAAATTTTTAACCTTAAAATTTCTTCTTACTCAAAGCAGTCCCCCATAAATACATTGAAAGGTTCAGAGGGGTCCCTAGGGTGTAATATTAAAAATATCATCAAATTCTTAAAATTTTCAAATGTTATTTTATAGATCCAAAATATTGACCTTGATATGATTCTCTAATTCCATTCCAGAATCAGAAATTTCAGGTGAAGCTAAAAATTTTCAATTTAATCTCAGCCATCTCCTATAAAATAGTTTGGGGTGTAACAATCCCTCGAGAATTAATGGCTGTTCATCTTTACACTACCCTTCCCAACAATGAAAAAAAGTCATATCTTAAGTAAAATATATATTGTACTTCTTAATTTTGATTATTTCATCAAACACTACCTGCATCATAATACTTTTGAACAATATAATAGATATCCAACATTAACAACAAAGATATTGATTTCATTTTCGAATCATAATTTCTCTTTTGGTTCAAAAATCTTGTAAATGAAGAAGGATTATTTTTTTTTAAAGTGTTTTTTTTCCAATTTAAAATTTAATGAAGAGTGACTTTTTTTATAATTTTTTTTTGGGGTAATTTATAGTTTGAATGAAGAGGAATTTTTTTTTTGTAATTATTACATTCATTATATAATAATCAAGTGGCAAAATAATATTTTATCTCCCCAAGGTTTACACCATATTTCACATATACTCCTAACGTTCTTTTTCAATTTTTGTCATATATATCATTTTTTTATAATTCTATTAGTCAACTTAACAGAAATACTGATTGGACTATTACGTGACAAAAAGAATTTGTCATGTGGCAATCACGTGGATTCCCTAAAAAAATCTAAAAAAATTTTTAACTTTTTAAAATTTTTAAAATTTATTTAAAAAAGTTATAGTTTATTCACTTAGGTCCTTGGTAAAAAATTTTCTTTTGTCTAATTTTTTATATAAATTCGTCTTCTACTTCATCTAAATTTTTATATTAATAATTTATTTTTTCTTTGTCTAAATCATCCCATACAAACTTTTTAGTTTGTTCACTTTAGTCAATGTTCTTCACTTTCATGCTTTTTTCTCACGTTTTGATCCTCTAAATTAATTCATAATTTCATTTTTAGTCATAATATGATTCAATCTATCATTTGTAACAAAAAAAATACAAGAAATGAATTAAAATTCAAAGTTTCAAATGTTACATATCTCTCCTTTTCATAAAAGGTAAGCTTTGAAAGTTGAATTTTAATTCATTTCTTTGTGTTGTTTTCGGATAGAAATGATAGATTAAATCATATTATGACTGAAAATAAATTATGGGCTGATTTGGAGGACCAAAACGTGAGAAAAAAGCATAAAAGTCAAGAACATGGACTAAAGTAAACAAACTGAAAAGTTTGTAGGGGATATTTCGACAAAGAAAAAATAGATTTTTAAACAAGGGACCTAAATGAAGTAAAAGACTAGTTTTACATAAAAAATTAAATAAAAAGAAAATTTTTACCAAGGACCTGAGTAAACAAACTAACAAATTTGTCGAACAACGGACCTTTGTCAAATTTCTGAGCTAGATCATTTACATTGACGCTTAAGTAATCGGCACTATTTTGTTGTACCACTGAGAATGATTACTTGTCAGCCAAGTAGCTCATTTATTTTATTTTAAAATAATCATCCAACAACCGGCCTACGTGCCCTCCCAAGGTAAATGGTCATTGACGAGTATTAATTATGTTGGTTTAAATTAGATGAAATTTGTTGTTTTGCTGTATGTGTTCTTAACTATGTTCTAACTGGTATTTTAGCCCATATGTTTGCTTTATAATTTGGTTTGTATTTTGTTCTAATTATTGAGTATTCGTACCCTCACTAACGAAAATGGTAGAGATAACAGGAAGACTTATAGTAATGAGGGTATCGTTATTATGCCGGTTACAAGCCTAAATTTGGGTCATGACACAATTATCCATCGCACCTAACTTGATGTCGAATGCAATTTATGACACCGGCTCACTTGATGCCTTTAATCCTATCTCCATTATTAGATTTCAATTCTCTACCTAATGTTTCCGATGTAGGAGTAGAAGATAATGATGTTAGTGAAGAAGAAGACTATGGGACTAGTAGCCATTTCTTTTAGATTGTATCTCACATCGATTATATATCAAAACATTGTTCAGTTTAATTTAGATTATATCATTCAGACATTTTTTTATTAACAAATCGATCATAAATTTATTTATTTATTTATGCTAAATTAAATATTTACTAATAGATTATTACATACAAAATTTCAACTAACTATTAGAATTGATATAGTTGTATAAAATTAATAATTATGAATATATAATTAGCATTTTATATTTGTTATAAAATTATTTAAAAATTTTAATTATTAGAATTGATATTACTCATTTATTTCTTATATATTAACTATAAATAAAATAATTATTTGTTATTATGTAATGTTAACTAACTCTAATTATATTATCTATTTGTTTATTAAATATATTAATTCATTGATTACTTATAATTATATAATTATTTTTTTCCTAATTATATGACATTAACTAATTTTGGTGAAAAGTAATAATTAATTTTTTAAATAGTTTATTTTAATTATTATAAATAACCAAAAACTAAAAAATTATTATATATTAAATTTTTTTAAAGAATTATTATACATAATTAATTAAAGTATTTTATTAATTATTATATATTAAAAGAATTAAATATATAATTAATTAATAATGAATTAAAAATATATAATAATTAAAAATTAAAATTAATATAAAAAAATTGTTAACAATGCCTTATGTCTTACAACAATTTTATCATTCTCTTCCCATGCGTGTGTCAAAGTGTGAACAATGCTTCTTTACTCTCCATTGGCAAGCATCATCCATCATCACTCACAAACCACACAACTACCCAGTACATAATCAGCCACCCCCGTGCCGTACATGAAACTCGGCGTCAATGACGCTGAATTTTGTCAAAATATTTTAAAAAAATGATGTAACTTGACGCCTGTGACCGCGAGTTCCGTCAGAATATTAAAAAAATAACATCCCAATGAAACTCGAAGTTCAAATAGCCGAGTTTCATGAGTTTTTTAAGATAAAAAATAAAATTTCAGTTGATGTGACATAATCTATAATATATGACTAAATATTTTTCAAAAAGATAGTATTTGACTAATTTTTTTCTTAAACAATAACATATCTCCAAATGACTCGTTGTTTTCCCTACCTTTCCTTTGCCTCAAATTTGGGGCCAACATCAGGAATCACCCACTAATTGAACTTCTGGCAATAAAATAATTTATATGTTAAGTATAATTTAATTTAATTCAATTTCAAGCAGACTAAAAAAACAATATACTGCGTTTATAAATATTGATCACAAATTGGATAAAAAAATGACAAGAGACATCACCTTAATGCAGAATGCTAATGAAAGTGTACTGCGTTTATTGTTAGCAATGAAATGATATCCAAAAACCAAGAATCAAGAACAAGCAATTCCTTTTCCCTTTTTTTTTTCTTTTTTGGATTCTTTATACATTTATGGGCAACAAATATTAGACAAGAAAATAAGGGCAATGCTACTTATTTTTATTTTTTTAAAAATAAACAATGAGGAAACAAGTGAATAGAGATCAAAGAAGAATATTAGAAAGTGAAAGTTGAAATTGCTAACAAAACCCAGAGTTGGACAGATTGAAGGAAAATTAATTTTGAAGGTATTAACAATTATAATGAAAGTAATTTGATGAATTCATTACATTTGTTATGATTTATGTACAAACTTTTATACTTTTTTTAATGTTACTAGCTAGTATTATTTAGACATGGCACTTTGAATTTTACTTTGGATATCATGATTTACTAAGACACAAAATTACGTTAGTAAACAATAATGTGTTGAGCTTTATAAGTATTGTCTAAATCAGTGATGATCATTTTTATGAGAGCAAAAGTATATTTTTCACCCCTAACATTTAAATAAGATTTCAATTTAGTCCCAAAAGCCTTTTTTGGCATAATTTTTTCCCTTATGTATCTGCCATCTTTGTTTCAAGTTTGTCTTTTTGGCCAATAACATTTGTTTCATAGACCAAAAAAGTTGACTAGATCGTTCATATGTTACATGCCATATCCATGTGGCTTTTCTTACTAATTCATGTCAGCATTAGACGTGAAATTTATTAGGTTAAGACTTTTATTTTATTATATCACTAATTATCTAATAAAATTTGAACTTCCTCTTACACTCTTTTGGTGAGTGTGGAAACTCACCTAAAATCTAAACATGGATACATTATATATATATGTGTGTGTGTGTAATCTAAAGTTTAAATGATATATTTTCAGATTCAAAACTTAGGTGATTTGTTAATTAGTTACCTTTCTAGAATGCATAATCATGTTCACTTAATTGTTTGAATTCAAAAAATTTGTTATACAAATCTTGGATAATCTTAAACAAATATAATATGATTAAATCACACTTCCTAAGATATTCTTTAGATTTAATAATATAAATCAACATCCTTTACTTCGAATATTAAAGGGAATTTTATTAGTTAGATGTATTTACTTAGAATATTAAAGGGAATTTTATTAGTTAGATGTATAACCAATCACATTATATAATTTTTGCATTATCCATTCATTTAATACTATTATTTATTTAATTATATAACTTATTTAATTTCCATTGAACAGTATGTGTCACTGTTCAAGCCACTGTTCATATATATATATATATATATTTTTATTTCAATAATCCATTTAATAAATTACTTAAACTCCTTATTTTTTAAAAAAATTATATATATATATATATATATATATATATATATATATATATATATGTTGAAATTTAGAAACTATCTTTTACTCCCTATTTCACATTAAGGTTCCCTATAATTTTCTCCTTCTTTTCCTACCCTTTTATGAACTTTTCGCTATGTCCCAACAAAATCTTAAAACTTTCATTTTAGTCCCTATAATTTCCACTTTGGTCCCTGTACGGCATCGCACCACACAATGCTAGTCTATAGTCCGAAATCACATACTAAGGCATCAACACTTCATATAATACTATTACAAACACACATTGCACCCCAATTTTCAAATCATTATTTATGAAATAAAATTTAACAAAAAAAAAAGAAAAAATTATTTGGCGAGTATTACAGTATTACCCCCTTTAAGAAATTCGGTCCTCTAAATTTAACTTACCTCTAGTTGTGAACAAATGTGGGTTTCTAGCTTTTACCCAAGGGCACTCGTTTATACACGAGAAATTTTTCACATGCCCGAGCTCATGCTCATTTGTGACGTCGTACTACCTGGGGTATTACATTACTTCCCACTTAAAGAAATTTGGTCCCAAATTTAAAAAAAAAAAAACTAAGGAGGAGTGTGACACGAAGGAAAGACATTGACGACTCTATAGGGCCTTTGTTAGATCCTTGACCTATAGCTATGCCGCGGTTTACAACCATAGGGGAGGGCCCACTGAGGACATCCCTCTCTGTAGTCACTAGGAGACCTACAAGCAAACTCTGATACCAACTTTGTCACTACCCAAATTTCGGGCACGTGACTGGTACAGTGACACGAATCCTGTGTCACCGTAAGCCTAATTAACATCTCAATTTCTACCCTTTTTTGTTTATTATGAATATTGGTAACATATATCATTCCTTTTTATTTGTTAAACGACATAGAATATTAATATAAATAAGGATTAACTAAAATAATTATTAATTTATAATTGAATATTAGTTGAAATAAATATAATTAAATATCAAATATTTGTTAAAATAATTATTAATTTATAATGTAAATTATTATAACTGTATACTGAATTCACACGAGGGGAGATAAAAACTTATCTGGATTCCTTGCAATCCCCAAATTATAATTTTAATATTTAATATAAAATAATCGAACTTCATTTATTCACAAAATCACATCAACTTAGATAAATTCATAATTGAAATCTCATCTTCTACCATAATCCATATCATAAATTTTCAAAATAAATCTTTGAATTTAAATCAAATTAAATACAGCAAATAAAGTAGTTTATTAGCCCAAGACCCCCTAAATGTCCTAGTTGACCACATAGCTGGTTCACGCCACTACAATGCCGAATTGCCCAGAATTAAATTCGTGGCAATTTGCAGTATAGTGATCCCCAAGTCGTATTCACTCAAGAAGTCTCACTTCTGAACACTAATTAATCGTTTTAAACACCCAAACACTAATGAAAAGTACATGAACAGGGGGGGAGTTTGTTGGCAGTACTAATAATAACAGAACAGAATAGCAACCAAATAACTACAACAGCAGCAGCAGCGAAATTTGCAAGGTGTTGACAGTAAAGAGACTATGTAATCAGCCACTAGGATTCATGGGAGTGCAACTATCATTATCTAACTCATTGATTTAGTTTTGTTCTCATTCCATCGTTTGGTTCTTTATGAAAAATGGTTCTAGAATAACATCTAGAATTTTAATGCTACTAATTACAGTCAAGAACATCTCTCTACTATAACCAGATGCATTCAGTGGAAAATCTCAACCAAACCAAGTTAAATATATCATCTACTCGTCATTTCATCTCCCTCACTTTCCTAATCAGTCAAGCAAGGTTATATCTTATATATATAAGTCAGTTTATGTTACTTCTCAAGCTCTAATCAGAATTTGACAGCAACATAAACATAACAGCAAAACAGAAACGAAATGAGATGAAAATGGAGAATAAAACACTTAACTTGCATTCTTAGTTCAAGCTACAACATCCCAGTGGTCCAGTGACTGATTACAATGAAGACTTAACCCTCCATGAGAGAAAAACAGCAAATGACAGAAGAGAAAACAGAGAGGGAAAGGAAGCTACGAAATTCCTTAGTTACTGAAAATAAAAGTGTCCTCTGATTTTTAAAACTGATGCCCTCAATGCCTTGGAATATTCTACCCTAGATGCCTCTTTGGATGCCTCCTTGGTGCTTCTTCCATGATGAAAAGTGGCAAAAGCAGCAGACAAGTTACTCCATTCCTTTGCTATTTCTGTCTACCATTAATTGCTGCAGAAGGCCCATGCTGTCAAAGCAGAAATTACATTCCCCTTTGCTGTAAAGTGGAGAACAATGGGGACCAGAAATCCAGTCAGCCCTAGTCAACCATTCAATGCCCAGTTAGCATGTCCAGGTGGCCTCCAAGTAAGCAAAACGTCCATGCCAGCAATTTTTCTCTCAAATAATTAGATCTGAAATTAAGCACATGAATTAATTGGGATAAAATTATGAATTTGAATCATATTAATTCTATAATTAATTTACACCCAATAAATTCAAAATATAATAAAATAGGAGAGTTGGCAATATTGAAATAGCAATACGACTAAGATAGAGACTAAAAAGTATATAAAAAATGCTTGATATCAATAGCTTCCTAAACTTAACAAAATAAAACACTAACAACATGGGACCCATCCAACAATGGGATAGTCCAACGGCAATTACTCTTCTAGCAGAAGATCCTCGTCCATTACTTGATCTGAAAAGGAAAAGTCAACAAGTGTGAGATAATAATCTCAGTGAGCAAGCCAATCCCTGCCCTAATAAAATCCGCTATGCAAAAATAATAAAATAAAAGCTTAGGCAAAAGTCACAAATCACAAGGAAAAATATATACCAAGGAATTTGCAATTCAATCAAACAAATCAGACCAACGGAACTAATACTCGTCAATGGCAAAATCACCCGGGAGCGCCTGTAGGCCCGCTCAACCAATCTCATCAAAACCCACCATGATGCACAACCTCATCAGCAACAGTCAGGGCACCTCATTGATTAAATTCGGGCTCATCTCCTTATCGAAAGAATCGTTGTCTCTATTCTCAGAGGTCAAGTTATCCTATCATCCGAATTTTTCAATTGACATGAGAGAGAGTACCATCCTACCCAAACACAAACAATATTCATCAAATACAATAAAATACAACATCATAAATCATCAAGTATAAATGTCTAGATAACCTCAATTATCTCAAACTTCAACCATTTCACAAATCACATATTCATCCTTTTTCCTAACCCAAAAAAAAGAAAAAAAGAATAATAATAATTATTATCATCAATCATATTTCCACAAGATAATTTTAATTATCTCAATCTCAATATTCACGCCTATCACATATCCATCCTTTTGCCCTAACGTATTTCATTAGTAATTTCATCAATAATTTAATCACACAAAACTCTCAAACCTGAATCCTTTAACCAGATTCTTTCATTTTCACCATGGTCATTATCTATCTTTATACCCTATTAGTTTAACACTTAAGATAATATTAAAGAAGGGTTAGTTCACTCACCTGGATTCTAACAAATCTCCCCGATCAAACTTGATCAAAACTCTTGATGTGAAAAAAGAATTTGATGCACTTTGTTTCTTTTGTTTCCCCTTGACGTCAATTTCCTTGAGGTTTCCAGTAATTGTAGAATGTAGAGGCTTTGTGTTTAAAGAAGAAAAAGTGTTGGCCGAATTGTGTGTGTAGGGGATATAAAATTGTCTTAGGGTTTACGGTTTTAATAGAGCAAAAAAGGATCTTAAATAAATATATAACCTATCTGATAATGATTAATCCATATTACTATTATCACTTTAATAATATATTATCATTTATATTATGTCATTGTTTAAGGTAAGCTTCGGATGTCTCCTATAATTTATTAGGTTAAGACTTTTATTTTATTATATCACTAATTATCTAATAAGATTTGAACTTCCTCTTACACTTTTTTGGTGAGATTGGAAACTCATTACTATTATCACTTTAATAATATATTATTATTTATATTATGTCATTGTTTAAAGCAAGGTTTCGGATGTCTCCTATAATTTATTAGGTTAAGACTTTTATTTTATTATATCACTAATTATCTAATAAAATTTGAACTTCCTCTTACACTCTTTTGGTGAGCTTGGAAACTCACCTAAAATCTAAACATGGATTCATTATATATATATATATATATATAAAATGAATCCATATATAACAAATCTTTTGAATTCAAACAATTAGGCGAACAAGATTATGCAATCTCGAAAGGTAACTTTAGATTACATACATACATATATATCATTTAAATGTGAAAATATATCATTTAAACTTTAGATTACATACATACATACATATATATATATATATATATTAATTAGTTACCTTTCGAGATTGCATAATCTTGTTCGCCTAATTGTTTGAATTCAAAAGATTTGTTATACATGGATTCATTATATATATATGTGTGTGTGTGTGTGTGTGTGTGTGTGTGTGTGTGTGTGTGTGTGTGTGTGTGTGTGTGTGTGTGTGTGTGTGTGTGTGTGTGTGTGTGTGTGTGTGTGTGTGTGTGTGTGTGTGTGTGTGTGTGTGTAATCTAAAGTTTAAATGATATATTTTCAGATTCAAAACTTAGGTGATTTGTTAATTAGTTACCTTTCTAGAATGCATAATCTTGTTCACCTAATTGTTTGAATTCAAAAGATTTATTATACAAATCTTGGATAATCTTAAACAAATATAATATGATTAAATCACACTTCCTAAGATATTCTTTAGATTTAATAATATAAATCAACATCCTTTACTTTGAATATTAAAGGGGATTTTATTAGTTAGATGAATAACCAATCACATTATATAATTTTTGCATTATCCAATCATTTAATACTATTATTTATTTAATTGTATAACTTATTTAATTTCCATTGAATAATATGGTGTCACTGTTTATCACACTGTTCATGACACTGTTCATATATATTTTTTTTATTTCAATAAGCCATTTAATAAATTACTTAAACTCCTTATTTCAAATATATATATATATATATATATATATATGTTGAGATTTAGAAACTATCTTCTACTCCCTATTTCACATTAAGGTTCCCTATTGCCTGATATGTAAGTGACAGTTTCTTTATATAACGCATCTGCCCAACTTGGTCATCGATCAACATGTTTAGCGGATAGCTTCGCACCACCAACACTTTTGACAACTTTGTTACACTGTTAATTCGTATATTTGATAGTTTTGAAGCACAATTATTTGATGATGCCAGGATGAGGCTGGCATCTTTCTCCATTAGACATAACACTTAATATCCGTCGATCTCACCTGTCCAAATTGTAGTTGTCTATTCACAACTATCAAAATGCATACTTCTGTGGACAGTTGAAAATTATCATCCAACACAAGCTCAATTAGATTGATGGTAAATATTGAAGCGGTCAAAAAATCCACCAATGAAATTGTTAGAAAAAAAAAGGACAAAGTTAAGTGTTCAAAGTTTTTTTTTTTGTTGATTGTATAATTGTATGATTGTGGATTATCAATTTGCAAACGCTGGATATTACAAATTCCAAGTATATAACGACTCTGGAAGTATGATAGTTATGGTCTCTCAAGTTCTTTATTCTCTATAATAAAAGCATTGACAGGTTAGAAGAAGTAATTCAATTACAAGAAAATAAAGCATGGAGATGCTTCAAGATGTTAGTTCTATAATTCATGCTTCAAGATGATGGTTTTATAATTTATTATCATAGTCTTGATGCAATTACTTGATGTGTTATAGACATTCTCATCTTTCACTTCTCATATATATTATGACAATTTCATTTTCAATGAAAATTGATACTTCAGGTTTGAGACAACCGTTATTATCTCACTACGAAGATTAATTCACAATGACCAAGAGCTCTGAAACTTACAAAATTATAAGTCTAATAAATTCTTATAAAAGATAGAGTGAATTAACGATTTACTCAAATATTATTTATTTTTATTTGATCATTATATATCTAAATTGGATAGTCTAAAAATAAAATCTCTCAATTCAGTCCCTCAGTCTTTTCTTTTCAATTAATATTGGCCTTTGAAATCAGGCAAAATCATCGTTATTTAATAAACTGATAACATTATATAAACGGAAGTCCACGTGGCCGTTAAATGATGATTTGGGCAAAGCCCACATTTTATTTTCTCTCAAAAATGTCTTGGCTAATTCCTATCATCTTGTTGGATGAGGCAGGTATCAAGACATTAGGCAAATATATATGTTATATATATAACAAATAACTACTCTGCAAGTCCACATCATTAGTTATTTATCACATAAACTTTCGTTTATGTCAAGTCATCAGTGAGTCTATTTAGTAACCTTAAATTCTCTCATATTTTGGTATAAAGATGAGAAATTATGTTTCTCAATTAGATGATTCATTTTAAATTAGACAATTTAGATCAATATAAAATTAACAGAGATGAAAAAAAAAGACCTTAAAAGAGTTTTTCTTTTTATCTAAATCATCTAATATTCATCATTGCATTCTTTGACCACTTCAATAGTTACCATCAATCGAATTGAGCTCGAAAGCTAAAGTTTATGAGTTGTTGATTGTTATAACGATGATCATATTAAAGCTAAGAAAAATATTTAGTCTTTATAATTTGTCGAAATTTTTAATTCAACTCTAATAATTTGTCTAAATTTATAATTGTGACATCATGTACTAGATATTTAAAATTATAATTTGGTGTTTTTTTATTATTACTAAATGAACGATATGGAAGCAAAATTTCTTGCATTAGTGAAGATAATTTGCGTAGTGAAGAAAATGACAGAATAGGAAAGATATCATTTACATGTGTTGGGGTCAGGGCTATAGCATTAATGCTAAGAAGTTTCTTTGTAGTGTATATCACAATAAGTGGTGCTCTTTATCTCCACCCCCAACTCCTTGTTCAAGTCAAAAGCCTTACACAGTATAAGGATGGTTTCGTGGAAAGCATAAAAAAAATTGCTCAGAAATATTGAAATATTTTGACATGATGAGCCTAGTCCTGAGAATTCATAATAAAAGATTTAGACTTACCAATGTGCTGAACACAATTTACACAATTACTGTTGTATTTATTTCATTGTACGCAGCCATCATTATTCTATATATAGGGACATCCCAGTGAGTGATGTTGAAACAGGTAGAACAGAAACCGCTGAAGCAAAGATATTTCCTCTATTCCTCCCGGTCAACGCCTCCCAATTATTTTGCCTTTACCCCTGCGAAATTTTACATTACAGTCAATCTTAATTTAATGCAACATGATTTTCATATTTTACAACTAAGAGCTTCGATCGAGAAAGCTAATCCTGTAGTAATCAAAGTTAATAATAAAGTTTTGCTTTTTAAACAATTAGCTATGGAATTATTATGATTGCCTCGCCATCAAAAGAAAGGACATTAAAGATTGCAAGTCGACAATCAATACCTGACAGGGAAGCTGCTACCTTCACGGCTTTTGATTTCTTTTTCTTGTTCTGAAATTTTACCTTTAATAGCTACAGTCTGCCGCACACAAAAAACCAAAAAAAAGAAAAAAAAGGCTGTTAGATCAATTATTTATCACCTGTGACCAACTCAAGTGCAAGTCTATGAGAAAGGAAGGATTCAGGGTTTTGAAAGAAAGCATTCAAGTCAAGGAATAGTATGACAGATATCATTGCTGAGTATGTAATAATAGAGTAACTATAGGTGCCCTGTACAACTTGTGCATGAACAGAAATAAATATTCGCATGATTTTTTGAAAAAAACTTGTATGCTAGCTTGTCCGTTTGTTTTAGAGGGCTGCAATATAATTAATACCCAAAGTACTTGTAAGTTCAACTAGGAAGGTATTATCTTCATTCTCTTTCACTCTGAATGTAAAATTTATATGGAAATATACAATTTAATCTGAATGTAATTGAAAAATCATAAACTTCAGAAAAATTTTCATTCTCCTTCACTCTTCAAGACATTAGATGTACCTTTTTGGAAGAGAGGGACATTGGAAGGTTTGGTTGCTCTATTGATGACTTCCCAGGGTAGTCAACCTGAAAGTGAAGT
The DNA here is from genome assembly GCA_037074585.1 of Biancaea sappan. Taxonomy (NCBI): domain Eukaryota; kingdom Viridiplantae; phylum Streptophyta; class Magnoliopsida; order Fabales; family Fabaceae; genus Biancaea; species Biancaea sappan. The sequence goes on along the minus strand of CM073495.1, from coordinate 13,421,119 downwards.
TAATAAGCAATAAGTTATATATGTTGTGAATGCAAGCATCTGAATTATGAAGTTAATGATTGTTTTATATATGTATATAGCTGTATCCCAGTGAATGATGGTCGTTGCACCTGATACTTGCGAGTAGAAACTACTGAAGCATCACACACTTTCCTCAATCTACGCACTAGGTCTATAGGGTCAACATCTCCTCTTACCCTTGTTTCCTCGCCATTCTTCTCCACAGATACCGCCTCAGCCCCTGCGAAAATTTAAATTACGTTATCACTCGAAACTAAATCTTCGATGCAACATGATTTATTTTCATTTCCTTCGACTAAAACACACTTCCAGCTAAGCTAAAAAATTAAATTGAATAATGCACTTTTGCCTTTTTTAAACAATTAGCTATGGCATTATTATGATTGCCTCGATCGGAATATAATATCCAAAGAAAGAACATTAAACATTAAAAGTTGACGAACAATACCTGAAAAAATAGTTAATATCTCCAAGACTCTTGATTTCATTTTCTTGTTCTGAAGATTTACCTTCAACACAGTTACTCTCTGGAAGAAGAGCTGTTAGAATTATTTATCACTTCTGACCAACATTCAAGTCTATGAGGAAGCAAGGATTCAGAGTTTTGAATAAATGCAATCAAGTCAAGGAATATAGTCTGATATTATCATTGCTGAGTGTGTACAATTATTTATGCATGAGTACATGCATGAGTGAGTATTAACTAATCCTTAACAAAATGAAATATTGATGCCTTGTACAACTGTCAAGCCAAGTAACTTCTGTTAATACAGTTTCCCTTATTGCGAATACAGGTAAATTGTTGAAAAGGTTACTTTCTTGAATAAATATAAAGACTTTTCTTCAATACTGACATAATAAATAAATATTTTCTCTTCCTTGACGTTAAGTAAGAATCAACCCTTTTTTAATGGCCACATATAAATTTTTTTTAAAAAAATATATGTCTAGTGAGAGGCTTTTTTTTATTTTTTTATTTTTTTATTTTTATTTTTTATTTTAGTCTTTGACATGTATCTTCCAAAATAGACAATTTAAATTGAGGTATTGTTCAGTATTAAATGTGAACACCTCTTCCAGTAGACCCCACCCCCCATCAGTAGTAAGAGAAATGGTTTAATATGAAAGATGAAAAAAAAAAAATTTACTATTCCAATTTGATGCAAAATTCACTAACACAAATCAATTTTTTTTTTGTTCGTATAAATAAAATATGTATCAACTGAACCATTAATTTATGATTCAAAGCTAATTACTTTTCCCTTGCATCTTTTACTAGATATGTTCCATATATATATATATATATATATATATCATTTTTGTTATTTTGCAGAAGTACCTTTTTGGCAGGCAGCTCTTTAAATTTTTCCACCGAGTAATAAACTTTATTGTGGGATTCTAATTTTATTCTGTTATTATGATGATTTATTTATTTTCTTTCTAATTCTTATTAATTATTATGATTGATTAGGATTAATTTGTATTTACTAGGGTCGACTATTTTCCTTTTTTATTACCCTAGCTAAGTGTATATAATCCCTAGTCTACTCTCTTGTAATTATTAGATTGAGTAAAAATAAAACTCTTCAATTCTTCATGGTATCAAAGGCAAGTTTCTGATCCTCTCTCTCTCTCTCTCTCTCTCTCTCTCTCTCTCATTGTGCCTCTAGAAAGCATGTTTAGCCTTTCCTCACCATGCACAATCTCAGTCTTGCCAAAACCACCCTAGGGTTCGCTTTAGGAGGTCATTGTCTGTCCATCCCTGTCAATCGGGACCTCGTCGGACGTCGCACGCACCACCACACGTGGCCTCTATTTTCTGCAATAGTATCTCATGCCCTAGCACGTGAAGGCCTGTGGATCCGCCATTCCCATCGCTGCTTGGATAGAGTTAGTCGCCGACCACCGTCGGACGTCTGCCAGTCGTTGTTCAACTCATTCAAGCTCATATCCGTGCTTTCCTTCATCAATCCCGGTATTTTAGAACCGATTTTTGTCTCTCTTTTTTCTAACCATGGCTACTTATAGATTAGTCACCTCAATGCCTGAAAAAACCCTACACATGCAAAAAGGTATTTTCATAAACGCTTTTCAAGGTAAAACTATAAACCCGACAACGTGGATTGTTAATTCTAGGGCTTCAGATCATATGACTGATAATGCCTCCCTACTCCTAGATGTCAAACCTTGTAATACAAATACCAAGGTCAAAATTGCTGATGGATTCCTCTTCCCTATAACTGGTGTTGGAAAAGTGAAAATTTCAGACTCTTTCACCCTTGATTATGTCATCTTAGTTCCAAACTTATCTTGCAGTTTACTTTCAATTAGTAAGCTGACAAGGGATATGAATTGTATTGCTATTTTCTCCCCATCTAGTTGTTTATTACAGGATTTGGATTTGGGGAGGATGATTGGCACTGTTAAGGAAGTTGATGGTTTATATCAAATTCAAGTCAGGAATCAAGTACCTTTGACATGCCATGTTGCAGATAGTCCTAACAGCCCTGATAATGATAAGGTTATGTTGTGGCATCATCGTCTTGGTCATCCGAATTTTATATATTTATCAAAAATGTTTACCTCTCTTTTCATCAATAAACATCCAAAATATTTTTGAATGTGCAGTGTGTCAACTCTCTAAGCATTGTTGAAATACATATCCTCTTCATACATATAAACCATCCCATCCCTTTTCCATCATTCACAGTGATATTTAGGGTCCATCCACCATCCAAAAATATCTGAGGCACATTGGTTCATATCTTTTATTGATGATCACACTCATCTTACTTGGGTTTTTCTTATGAAAGATAAGTCAGAAGCCTCACAGATTTTCAAAAATTTCTATACCATGATTCAAACCTAGTTTCAAACCTAAATTCAAATTTTTCAGTCTGACAATGCTAAGGACTATTTCAGTTCGGTCCTTAAGAATTTTTTCCTTGAGCGAGGAATTATACATCAGAGTTCTTGCACTTACACGCCTCAACAGAATGGGATTGCAAAATGTAAAAACAGACATCTCCTTTAAGTGGCTAGATCCTTAATGCTTACCCATATTGTTCCCCATCAATTTTGGGGTGAAGCTATGTTGACCACTACCTATTAATTAATAGAATGTCATCTCGTTCCTTGAAATTCAATACATCGTGTCAGATCCTCTCATAGCATTTTCCTGACAATAGACTTGTTATCAATTTCTTTTTAAGGTCTTTGGCTATTGTACTTTTGTACATGTTCCATCTCAAAATAAAGGGAAGTTAGACCCTAAATCCAAGAAATGCATCTTTGTTGGGTATGCCCCCAACCAGAAAATTTACAAATATTATTCTACAACATCACGGAAGTTTTATATCTCCATGGATGTTTCTTTCCTAGAACACACTTCTTTCTACCCCAAAACTCAAATTAAGGGGAGAACTCGACATCAGGAGAATATTAATTTTGGATTACCTTACCTAGAATTGTTGCACCTAACTCTGAAAGGTTACCTACCTGCCCACCAGAATCAGAAGCTTCCAATGCTCATAAACAAGAAGGCAATGTAGAGTTGAAGGTATACTAAAGGTGCCCAAAGCAGAATCAGAAAGAGCAACAGTAAATAATTCATGAAGATTGCCAATTTGACCCAAATCCAACTCCTAGAGGGAACAATCAAGACACTTGAGTTATACCTGAATCCAAACTCTCTACTGATGTTATATCTGATCTCTACCTTCCTATTGCTTGGAGAAAGGGAGTTAGGTCATGCACCAAACATCCCATTGCTATTCATGTTTCATATAAGAAATTATCCAATACCTTTAGGGCTTTTACAACAAATTTGGATAGCACAAAGCTTCCAACTTGCATAGAAGAAACTCCACAACACCCAAAGTGAAGGGAGGCTATAAACGAGGAGTTGAATGCCCTGGGAAAAAAAATGGCACATGAATTTTTATTGAAAAACCTTCAGGAAAGCAACCTGTGGGACGTAAGTGGGTGTTCACAGTCAAGTACAAAGCTGATGGGAGCATTGTTAGATACAAGACGAGATTAGTGGTAAAAGGATTCACTCAAACTTTGGGTATAGATTACCAGGAGACATTTTCTCCTGTAGCAAAGCTAAACACTATTTGTATTCTCCTGTCTATTCCTGCAAACCTTGACTGGAAGCTTCACCAATTTGACATCAAGAATGCATTTCTTAATGATGATCTTGAAGAAGAGGTCTACATGGAGATACCTCCTGGTCTGAAAAATCTGAATAACTCTCATATGGTGTGTAAATTTTGAGAAATCTCTTTATGGCCTTAAACAGTCTCCAAGTACCTGGTTTGAAAAGTTCTCTAGAGTAGTCAAAAGGCTGGGATATGTTCAAGGATGACAGATCATACTTTGTTTATCAAACATTCTCCTTGGGGGAAAAATCACTATCCTCATTGTATATGTGGACGACATAGTAGTCACTAGAAATAATGAAGAAGAGGTGACACACTTAAAGAAGTTCCTAAATAAGGAATTTGAAATCAAGGATCTTGGTCCTTCAAAATATTTCCTTGGGATGGAAATAGCCCGGTCTAGTAGAGGAATCTCTATTTCACAGAAAAAGTAACATCTTAGATCTTTTGAAAGAAACAGGAATGCTAGAGTGTAAACCTGCTGATACCCCCATGGATCCATTCAACAAAATAGGCTCAAAGGAGTTCTCTAGTCCTATTGATAAAGGGATGTATCAACGTCTTGTGGGAAAACTCATATATCTCTCTTGTACTTGACCTGACATCACTTCTGCCGTAAGTGTAGCAAGTCAGTACATGAATTATCCTACTGAAGAACATCTTAATGCTCTTAATCGGATACTCAGATACTTGAAGATGACACCCGAAAAGGGTCTATTTTTTAAAAAGATGTCCAAAAGAAATGAAGTTTTCTTGGATGCTGATTGGGCTGGTTCCCTAACAAATAAGAGGTTTACTTCAGGGTATTGTACCTATGTCTGGGGGTAACCTAGTTACCTAGAGAAGTAAAAAGCAGTTTGTGGTATCTAGAAATAGTGTTGAAGCAAAATTTCGTGCTATGGCACATGGGATATGTGAAGTAATATGGTTGAGAATAGTATTTGCAGAGCTTTAGCTTCCAATCACCATCTCCATGAGACTCCATTGTGACAATCAAGCAACAATCTAGATTGCAAAGAATCCAGTTCATCATGATAGAACCAAGCATGTGGAGATCGATTGTCATTTGATTAGCGAAAAGTTGGAGCAAGGGGTTATTGAGATAATTTATACTTCTACACATCAACAGTCGACTGGTATCCTTCCTAAGGATATTCAAAGCCCTGTAGTCAATATACATCCTCCAGGAGTTGTCCTTCTTTTTCACCAAAATCACTGGACTTAAAAGGAACTAGTGCTATTCCTTATAATTCCTTGCTCCAACATCCCATTGACTTGTCTTTTTATCTCATCCTTTTGATGTTGTGGGTACTGATAAGGTTGTACACTGACCGGTCCAACATCCAAGTACAAAACAATTGCATAGGTCATCTCTCTCAAAGGAGGCAATCCATCAAGTTCCTTAAAAACCTTAGGGTAACTATTCAACAATTCCTCTAATTCCCTTTTCTCATCTTCTGAAAAGAAGGATTTGGTACTGCAATTCTAATTCCCTTCCAGGGCCCACAATAGCCCATCCACCAATTGTAGCTTTTCCCTAAAGACGCTATGTAGAGAATCAGTCTCCACTCCAGAGTCTCCATTCTTTTGACCCAAAGCTGCACTACTCAACTTAGTTTCCTTACCATTTCTGATGAAGGATATCGACATCTCCCTCCATTCCATTGTCACTTTACCCAAAGTTTCTAACCATAGCACTCCTAAAATTATGTCAATATCACCCAACTCCATTATGTAAGTCTCCACATTAATTTCCACCTCGCCCACTTGCATCTTAATATCAGGACAACTACCTTGCGTTAATATCTGGTGCCCATCTCCAAGCTTGACCCCCATTAATTTATTGCTATATACTTTCAATCCCAAAACTAAGACTACTGCTGGCAAAATAAAATTGTGGCTGGCCCCAGTATCAATCAACACAACTAAAGGGATTCCTGCGATGACTCCAGTCAATTTCATCTTCCTCGGGCCAATTTGACTTGCCACCTCCTCTACTAATCCACATAACCTAACCAGCTTACACTCCATGAGTGACTTGATCTAACCCTCTTCCACATCTAGGGCAACCACTTCACCATCCATATTTATGGTCTCATCATCACCCAAAACTAAGAGCCTCAGTTGCGATTCAGCACTACGGTGTAGAGGAGAATATCTTTCTCCACATTTCAAACAAAGCCCCTTCGCCCTTCTGTCAACTAGCTCAGCGTAAGGGATGTGCCTGAGTCCTCGATCCTTCTTGCCGGTCATTCTCCAATCCATCCCCAGCCTTCTCACTGTCGTCTGTGTCGAAGACAAAGGATTCCAGGCTATTGTGTTCGACATAGGCCCATTTATGGACCCCAGTGTTTGATTTCAACCCGATAGGAAAAGTTCCATTCAGCTTTGATGATGGAGTACGTTGACCCGACCCGAAACTTGCCCCTAAGCCCGTAGTCCACTTCCCTCTTGAGTTGGGTTTGAGCTATCTTGACATAAAGCCCATAAACTCCCTTTTTGCCTCTGACCTCATCATCATCTTCTTCCTTTGGCATCAACATAGCTTCAATATCTCTGGCCAACTGCATTGCTTATATCTTTTTTTTGGCTTTAAGGTACGCACACGATTCCTGATTTCGCACTTTAGGCAACCCACAAAAAAACCCAAAAATTGTCACTCCAGCAAAAGCCCACATTGAGAAGAGAAGACTTCAAATTCCTCGATATAATTGTCTGCTGAACCTCTATGCTTAATTTCTTTCAACTCCTCAAAAGGATTATCTAACCTTCCGGTCCCAAATCGTGTTAACAAGGCTTCCTTGAAACTGTTGTAAGTAACCCCATCAGCAGACTCCTTCCAAAGGCTAAACCAATGAATAGTATGTCCTTGCCCCGAAATAAGTTTCCGCCCTAGTCATGCACGCCATAGGATCGAACCCATCGAACACAGGTAACTCAACCTTCTTTGCGGACAAACGAAACTCCTCCAACTTATCATTCATGGCTCTAGTCATGTTCACTGTTGGATGATTATCTTGAGATTCATTTTTTCTTTGATCGAAAAAGAAATATTATTAAGGAAGAGAGAAGGATACAATGAACAAAGAAAACAAAACAACAAAAGGAGCACTAGGTATCCTAAAAACAACAAAAGACAAGCACAAAATCAAACCAAAAGCCAAAGAGCAACGCCAATACAACAAAGCCCTCCAATCCCTAAGAGCATCAACAAGGAATAACCCCTTAAAACACCCATTGGCCGAAACCCAAAGAGTAACAATGAAACAAATTCTATCCCACAACAAATAAGGAGAAAGGACTTGTTGTTTAAAGATTCTGACATTTCTTTTCATCCAAAAACACCACACGATAGTAAACAAAGCTGCCTTCCACAAAGCCTTATTCTTTTTTTTTTTGGAACCATAAGCCATAAAAATAGAGGCAAAGAAAACACTGAGGTCATTCGAGCAAACCCAACTCTCCTCGAAGAGATTAAATAATCTATTCCAAATATCTCAAGCCACCTGACAACATAAGAATAAGTGACTATTCGTTTCTAAGTTTCTCAAACACATAAAGCAAATGTCAAGATGATAAAGCCATAAAAAGTCGCCTAATCTGACGCAAATAATTAGTATTAATTCTACTGAGTACTGTAGTCCAAACAAAGGCCTTCACCTTAGAAGGCACCTTCACTTTCCAAAGGAAATTTTTAAAAGGCACCGAAACAAAAGGACTACGAATCAAGAAATTATAAAAAGAAGCCAAGAATAGGAGCCCAAGGAATCCAAATTCCACAGCCTCCTATGTTGAGATTCATTACTAGCAAAAGATTGCCATCTGTCTCCCTTTTTCTCCAATAAATTCTTCACCTCTGCGATAATGGCCCTTTTCATTTCCTCCATTCCCCTTTTCACTTGTTCTATACCTTCTTCCAACCTTCCAACCTCTCGCCCACTATTTCGTTCCTGTTAGACATCTTCTATGGCATAGAACAACATTACACTGGCTCTCCTCAATTATCCGGATGGTCGGACCACTCATAAAACTCAAGAATTTATATTCAAAAAGAGAAAAACCAGCACAATAACCGGTATAGTAGCAGCAAACTATACCAATACTCATTAGTAACTCAAAGCTAGGCTCCTACATAAGTCCCCAGACTCACGCCCAAAAGCATTACAGTAAAATTAAGCATAAAAACAAATGACTCCCTCGCTTAACTTCTATTATTCCCCACCCCCCCCCCCAGAAACCCACACTCCAGCTCACCCACGTCCCTTAACAAACTCATAACAAACTAAGATACTATTCCCCAAAATACCCTCTAACAATAACCTCAGAATAACTCCACTCCAAATAGGACATTCACCTTTATCTATTGACAACAGCAATTTCGCACCCCCTTGACCATTTGGGTACCTATCAACACCTCTTCCCATAGACCCCACCCCCCATTAGTAGTAAGAGAAATGGTCTAATATGAAAGAAGGGAAAAAAAATGACTATTGCAATTTGATGCATAATTCACCAACACCAATCAATAATTTTTCTTTTCTTGTTCACATAAATAAACTATGTATCAACTAAACCATTAATTTATGATTCAAAGCTAATTACTTTTCCCTTGCATCTTTTACTAGATATGTTCCATATATATATATATATATGTATTATTTCTATATGTATTATTTATGTTATTTTGCAGAAGTACCTTTTCCGCAGGCAACTCTTCCAATTTTTCCTCAAAATGCTCAACATGTAATGCAGTTAACTGAGTAATAAACTCTATCAATCAACAATTTTTGGAACTGTTTTGGGAAACTAGAAACATGATTCCTTAGGATATCAAATTAAAATGTTCCAAAAAGATGATAATACACTGAGTAAATATGATTTCTTGAGCTGTCAAACCAAATTAACCCAACCTTAATCCAATTAAACCCTAACATTATTAGGTTCAAATTAGAACAACCCTTTTTAAATATAGCTTGAAATTTTCTAATCCATCCAACTCTATAAAAGCCTAAGGCCAGCCCTTAGGGCTAAGGTCTTTTTTTTTTTTTCAATGAACTCCTTAATGGCCAAATAGTTTATTTGCGACTAAATAATAAATATATATATATATATATATATCAAAAAAGTAAATAACTAATATATCAAATATTTAAAATGACAAATAGAAATAAAATTGTGTCTTTATTTCAAAAGCCAACATATTAAATGTTTAAACTAACAAATCTTTAAGGATTAAAACAACTAAGAGCATAATTTAAATCTAGCATATGAGAATAAAAATGAAGGGAATAAAGTTTTATAAAGTGAATAACGTTTCATTCAAAAACTATCATAAAATTTAAAATCTAGCATAAGACTTGGTACTATATATTGGCAACATCTTAAAAAATTAACGATTTATTCTCATAATTCGACTAATAACATTTAGGCAACAACAACAACAAAGCTAAATCTCACTAGGTGGGGTCGGCTACATGGATCGCACGATGCCATTGAACTCTATCAATGACTAACTCTTTAGAGATCTCATTTACCAGAAGATCCCACTCAATAACTTCTTTAAGTGTCCTTCTTGGTCTTCCTCGACCTTTTTTCACAGGGCTCCAAACCATCTGCTCAACTCTCCTTACTGGCGCTTCTAATGGTCTTCTTTGAACATGTCCAAACCAAATAACATTTAGGCAACACTCAAGTAAAATTCATTTTTTACACAATTGTTCTATATGCTTATGGTAGGACCCCTCCCAGCAATTACCAATTTACACATTGATAGAAAGATACAACCATACAGAAAGTAATAACTCCACAGCTTTATTCAAAGAAAACAGAAAAGTAATACCAATCATTCACAAGTATCTCCAAGTCTAACACTCTCAATGGTAAGTCCCCAGACCTTACCACAGCCCAAATACAAAAATAACGCTCTCCCCCTAACTGACAACCCTGACCCCCCTTATATACTTAACCCAAAAACACTTTAATAGGAATCAATTACTAAAGCACCCCTTTCCTAGTCTTTCTCGAATACACCTTCCAAACCGGGGGATTTGCCTTAGACTTATGATGTAACAACACATCTCCCTCATCTCGAATAACTAGATTCCCATCATCACCTCCTCCCATAGGAAAAGCCTTGTCCTCAAGGCTAAAGGAGGGGAAACGGCTTTGCAACAGAAGCTCATCTTCCCATGTAGAATTCTCTGGAGACATACCCTGCCACTGGATCAACCATTCCTTGTAACGGTGACTACCCTCTGGTTTAATCCTCCAAGCTAAAGCTTTATCTGGATACACACTAGAGTCAGCATCACTATCTGCATCAATGGGTAAATCCAAACCAGTATGATAGTCTCCCACTGCCTTCTTGAGTTGTGACACATGGAAAACTGAATGAATCTTTGATGTAGGGGGTAAGTTGAGTCTATAAGACACTGCTCCAACTTGTTTCACAATTTGATAGAGACCAAAAAATCGAGGTGCCAGTTTTTGATTAATTCGCTGCACCACTGAAATCTGCCTGAGGTCTCAGACACAGAAACACCTAATCATCCACATTAAATTGTATTTCCACTCTCTTTTTATCTGCTTGTGTCTTCATCCTTGCTTGGGCACGCTCTAAGTTATACTTCAACTGCCTAATGGTTTCATCACGATCCTTTAATTCTCTAGCCACTGCCTCCACTCGTGTTTCTCTTTTTGTAAAGTGCAGTAGTGTTGGAGGGAGCCTCCCATAGACTACTTCAAAAGGAGTCACTCCTGTTGACCCATGATAAGTGGTGTTATACCACAACTCTGCCCATGACAGCCATTGGGACCAAGTTTTAGGTTGCTCTGAAGCAAAACACCTTAAGTATGTTTCCAAACATCGGCTAACCACCTCGGTTTGTCCATCCGTCTGTGGATGATATGAAGAACTCATATTCAACTTAGTCCCTTGAAGTCTAAACAATTCCTTCCAAAAAATACTCACAAATAGAGGGTCTCGATCACTGACGATTGAGTCGGGAATCCCATGTAATCTCACCACTTCTTTGGCAAAAATTTCAGCAATTCCCTTTGCAGTATAAGGGTGTTTTAAGGGAATGAAACGACAGTACTTTGATAGTCTATCAACCACCACAAGAATAGCATCAAATGGCTTCTTGGTAAGCTCACAATAAAATCCATGGAAATATCATTCCAGATCTGTTCTGGAATAGTTAGGGGCTGTAACAACCCATAAAGGCTCATAGCCAAATACTTCTGTCTTTGGCATGTATCACAAGCTTTAACAAACTCTTGGATTTGTGATTTCATACCCCGCCAGTACAGATTTGTTGCCAATCTGCGATATGTCCTCAGAAATCCTAAATGACCCCCACTAGGAGACGCGTGAAATTCTTCCAAGAGCTTTGGGATGATATGAGAGCAAGCTGGAATTACTAGCCTTTTTTTGTAAAGTAGCCTGTCTTTATCAAAAGAGTAACTCGGCCATTTTGTAGTATCCTCCTTCAACTCATCCTTAATTTGTCTGAGCAAGGGATCATCCGAGATTTCCTTTTCTACTGCTGACCATTCTCTCCACAACGGATAGGAAATGAGAGAATTACACTTTGACCCCTCTTGCTGTCTTGAAAGAGCATCTACAGCTTTATTTTCCTTCCCAGCTTTATAAATTACTTCAAACTGAAATCCCATAAGTTTTGCAATCCATATGTGCTAGTTCTCTGTTGTTAGTCTCTGTTCCAACAGATACTTTGGCTTTTCTGATCTGTATAGATGATAAAATTTCTCCCCAGTGTTGCACTGCTAAGACTAGAGCCATTAGTTCCTTCTCATATACTGACTTCATTAGGTTAGATCCCAAAAATGCCTGACTAAAAAAAGCAATAGGTTTCCTTTGCTGATGTAAGACTGCTCCAATGCCTTTGCCACTAGCATCACATTCAATTTCAAAGGGTTCATTGAAATTGGGCAATTCCAGTACTGGTGCTGATGTTACAGCCTCTTTCAACCTCTCAAAAGCCTCCTGAGTACTAGAATTCCAGTAGAAACCCTTTTTTTTTGTTAGCTCAGTTAGTGGTTTTGCAATATGGCCATAATCGAGGACAAAACGTCTATAATACCCTGTTAACCCCAAAAAACCTCTCACTCCTTTTACATTCTTTGGAACTGGCCAGTTAATCACACTTTGAACCTTACCCGGATCCATAGCCACTCCCATGTCTGTGATTATACGACCCAAGTATTCAATCTGTGTTCTCCCAAAACTGCACTTCTTCTCATTCACTACAAAAGCATTCTCCTGCAGTATCTTGAAAACAACCTCTAGATGTTGCAGGTGTTGCTACTAAAAACTAAAATGTCATCAAAGAATACCAGGACAAATTTTCTGAGAAAGGCCTTAAAAATCTGATTCATTACTGCTTGAAAAGTGGCTGGAACATTTGTTAAACCAAAGGGCATTACAAGGAATTCGTAATGCCCTTCATGTGTTCTGAAAGCCGTCTTGTAGATATCCTCTTCTTTCATTCTAATCTGGTGATAACCCGATTTTAAATCTAATTTTGAGAAAAATTTGGCTCCATATAATTCATCAATCAGTCCCTCTACTACTGGAATAGGATACTTATCAGGGACAGTAGCTTTGTTTAGGGCTCAATAGTCTATGCACAATCTCCATGATGCATCCTTTTTTCTTACTAATATTACAGGGCTGGAGAAAGAGCTGGTACTATTCCTGATTATGCCCTGCTCCAACATCCCATTAATCTACCTCTCAATCTCATCTTTCTGATATTGAGGATAGCGGTAAGGTCTGACACTGACAGCTTCTGTGTTGGGTTGCAAATTGATAGCGTGAGTCCTACCCCTTAAGGGGGGTAATCCTGTAGGTTCACAAAAAATTGCAGGATAATGGTTAATTAATTTCTCTAATTCCACTGTTGGTTCTCTGTCAAGTTTATCTTGGTTCCCTGCTTTTCTTCTTGATTCAGAACCCATAGTAATCCTTCCTTATGCTGAGACTCTTCTTTCATCACGTACTGCAGTGAGCCCAAGTTACTTCCAGTTATCCTCTCTCTTAGGTATCCCTTCATACTGTTTAATTTGATTTCTTCTCCTCCCATATTAAAAGACATAGTCATATTTTTCCAATCCATAACCACCTTACCCAGCGTTTTTAGCCAAATTACTCCCAGTATCAGATCGATATTCCCCAATTCAATAATATGAGCCTCCAAGTTACATTCCAACTTGTCCAACTTGAGTTTTACATCCTGGCATTTTCCTTGTGTTAGAATTTTGTGTCCATCACCTAACTTTACCCTTATGCGTTGACTTCCATCACAGGTGAGATCCAAAATTGATACTACGGTCGGTGATATGAAATTATGAGTCGCCCCGGAATCAATCAAAACTACCAAAGGAATGCCGTTCACTGTCCCAGTCAATTTCATCGTTCTCACTCCATCACCAACGTCAGTCCTCCCACAAAGTCCTATTGTCTGACATTCCAGAGAATGTTCTTCGTTACCCCTTTCCTCGATCTTCTCCTTCTTCATTAACTGTCTCATCATCACCCATGATTAATACCCTTAATTGTGGGTCTGTACATCTGTGTATGGGCTATACGTTTCACCACATCTAAAACATAGCCCTTTGGCTTTTCTCTCCAGTAACTCAACATATGGTAGGAGTTTCAAACCCCTCTCTCTATCGTATTGGTGAATCTTCGTTCAATGCCTGTCTTTCGCGTTACAGACTGCAAAGAAGAAGAGTTTGGGTTTTGCCCACTAAAAATATGGTTTGACCCGATTAAAGACCCACCCGTGAGCCTTGACCCGCCATGAGAAATATTACCCATGCCTCTACTTCTTGACTGATAATTAGATGCCATGTTATGTGCTAGTAACGACGCCAAGACCCTTTGAGCCGAGTTGGATCCTCTGCCCTGACTCGAGTAGAAGCAGCTACCAGTTTGGTACAAGTGCTGTCGATAACCTAGATTCAATCCACTCATCTTATTTCTTATTAGGTTGTCGTCTTCTTCGTCAGGGTAAAGTTCTCCTTCTATATCGCGCGCCATTTGCATCGCTTGGTAGCGATTCTTTGGTTTCAGTATGCGAATCTTTCTTCTGATCTCACTGCGCAGTCCTCCAATGAAGTATCCCAAAAATTGTTCTTCTGGAAGATGCCCACACTGCGACGAGTAAAGTTTGAATTCGAGGATGTACTCCTCGATTGTCCCTTTCTGGCTCACACTCTTTAATTCTTCGAATGGGTTGTCCAGTCTTCCTGCCCCGAATCTCGCTACCAGTGCTTCTTTGAAATTTACCCATATTGTCTCTTCTGTAGAGTCTTTCCACAAATTGAACCAGTGAATAGTGGCTCCGTTCATACTCAGCCTTGCTAATTTTACTTTGATTTCCTCTGAAGTCTTCTATACCTTGAAGTACGTCTCAGCCCTGTCAATCCATGCTATCGGGTCCCAACCATCGAAGGTTGGTAATTCAACTTTCTTGGCTGATAATCTAAATTTGTCCCATTTGTCTTGGCCTTCATGGTTTTGAATTTCTGGTTTAAGTCGATCTTGGGCCCCATTACTATTTACAGATTGACTGTCATCGTCTCTTTTCTCCAATAGTCCTTTTAACAACCCTTTCATCTCTTCGAATTTTTCTTTCATGCTGGCTTCTAATCTTTCCAATCTTTCTTCCACCATGTCGATTCTGCTCGCCATCTTGCGTGTCATAGACTCTTTCTCCAAGAACACCAATCCAGCAGATCGGACCAATTTGGTAGGACCCCTCCCAGCAATTACCAATTTACACAGTGATAGAAAGATACAACCATACAGAAAGTAATACCTCCACAGCTTTATTCTAAGAAAACAGAAAAGTAATACTAATCATTCACAAGTATCTCCAAGTCTAACACTCTCAATGGTAAGTCCCCAGACCTTACCACAGCCCAAATACAAAAATAACGCTCTCCCCCCAACTGACAACCCTGACCCCCCTTATATACTTAACCCAAAAACACTTTAATAGGAATCAATTACTAAAGTACCCCTTTCCTAGCCTTTCTCGAATACACCTTCCAAACCGGGGGATTTGCCTTAGACTTAGGATGTAACAACACATCTCCCTCATCCTGAATAACTAGATTCCCATCAGCTTAAGCCTACTTATGTGAAGTTCAATGTTACATATCACAACAAATAAAGAAAAAAAAAACAAATTATCAGATATGCCTAAATTAAATTTTTTTTTTAAAAAAAAGCAAATATCAATTGTACTTCCTTGATTCTTGATGTTTGAATTATTATAAAGTGTAAAGCACTAGTTGTGGCTGTGTAAGTGTAATACTAGTCATAATTACTAAAATTTAAAAAAAAAAAAAGGAAAGGCATTATAACTATAATTAGAAAACAAAAATACAAAAGGCTGGCTCGTGTCTAACCCATCTTATTTGCCCAACCCTATCAACTCATTTGGTGTTCAAATCTGTGCTAGAGTGGAATGCTTCCACTCCATTACCGTGCATATGTCCCGGATTTGGGCAGATTGCTACAGTAACGCAATGGAAGGTGGAAATCTCCCTTCGATTTTTTTCATACAGATTCTTTCCATTGGGTTGGTGATGGAAAAGCATTGAAGGAAAGGCAGGAGGCTTCATTCATACCGGATTGGCCTTCTCTATTCACAGACAATTCCATTTTCTGAGAAGTTCAAACAGATTCTGTCAACCTTCCTCGGCAGCTAATACTATTTCTCCTCCTCTGTTGACCTCTCCAGCTAATCTGAGAAGTTTGAACAGATTCTGTCAACATCCTTGCATCAGTGTTCTATGTTTCTTCTTTTGCCGCCCTTTTATGACACCAACGACAAAGATGAGGGTGATGGTGGATGAAGGCGATGGTACAAATGGGAGGGAGGGGGAGAGATAGAGACCGAGAATGAAGGAGACGAGATGAAGATGAGATATTTCCATTTATTATTATAAAAAACAAATTTAAATCAAGAGTAATTTAGGAAAATTACTCCACATAGTCTCTTTCCTTTCTATTAAAAAATACATACCAAACAAAATAATAACTCTTTTCCTTTATTCTATTCCATCCTATACCAAATATATTTTTTTTCAGTTTCCATTTCCCTTTTCCTTTCCTTTTTCCTTTCCTTTATACCAAAGGGGCTCTATTTCTTTTTCAAGATCACCTGGGCCGACCCATAGGATCTGATGCGATTTCATAGCTCTAGTTTCTTCTTCTAGGAAAGGGTTAATTACATTAAATTTTATTGAGTATCTCTTTTGTTTCAAATATTACAATCAGCCTTTGAACATTTTGATACATTTTGCAAAAGTTTCTTCTCTAGTCTACTTTTTGTTAACAAAGTTAACTTTTTTAACAATATGAGACTAATAATTTTTTATTATGATAGTAAAGCCAATTAAACTAATATTAAGATCTAATATGAAATTGTAATTTTATTTTTTAATGACAATAAAAGAAACATATATTGTGTAAAAAAATTAACTTCAATGATAAAAAAGTAAATTAAATTAAAGCAATGCGAAGTGCAATATTTACATCAAAAAAGATACCAAATATAATTTAACCAAACTTTAGAGAATGTCAGTGTAACTTATAATGTTTGGTATGAAGACGTTAGTATGGCAGCATATACTTAACAAAAAGTAAATATTCAAAATGGAATATACAGCACACTTCGAGTGAGACTTATTTGCAGAAAAATTTTCATTTTATTTCATTTTTCGTAAGTACCTTTTTATGAGGTAAGGACTCTGAAAATTGTTGCTGCTCTTTATGAAGATTCACAACCTAAGTATGAGTTAAACGGTAGAAATTCATGTCAATCAAGCATTTCAATTGACAACTATATAGCATTATGCAGAAGATCTAGGAAAACAATATGTAAAGTTGTAAACATTCAAGGCATCATATATAAATATATTTTAATCTATTTGTGGTTAGATTATAATATGTAGTACATAGTATCTCAATTTCTTTCATTTTAGAAAAAGGATCCTTCCTTTGAGGCAAGGACTCTGAATATTATTATTGCTGTTCTGATGATATCTAGAGATTCTCAACATGCATGTCACATTGATTGACAACTAAAAGTATAATGTTACCAATCAACCATTTCTTTTTTAACAAATATATGTTATAATGTAGAACATAAAAAATAAATGCATAAATATAATGAAATAGTTCCCAAAAAAAATACTGTATTATACTATACATTACAATCTAAATTTAATTGAAATTTTTAAAAAATTTTTACTCTCTTTGACTTTTCAAAAGGTACCTTTTCTTGATGCGGGTACTCCGCATGAGGCACCTCTTTTGATGTTTCCTTAGAGTCATCTACCTGAAAATAAAGTAACAAACAATGTTGTCAATCAAGCATCTCAATTTTGACAACTATATTACATTATGTAGAACCTGCAAATGACAAATTAATTTAAACATTAAATGACTGTATATATAAAATAACAAAAATTAGCACCATACCATCCAACTATCGCAAGCACTTTGGCTTTTGTTCTAATGCAGAGATTGAAATTTTACAGTATTAATTGCTGATTAAATAATGGACTCGGTTTTGCTTTATTGTGAATACAACTGATTTGTTAAAAAGGCTACTTTCTTGAACAAACATTAGGACTTAACTTCAATACTGACATAATAAATAAATAGGCATACAATACTATCACTATCTTTTTTTATTTTTCCTCCCTCAAAGTTCAGTCAACTCTTGTTGATTGCATCATCAAACATCCTTCATATTAATCGGCAGTATTGATATTGCAGAATCAATAAAAGATATTGAAGTTTAACTTAATATTTCAGCATGAACATATGCTTGAATAAATGTTTGTCTCCGTGAAACATAAACTTAGTGACCTTGAATTCAAATGGTTAATAACTATGAACTAAAGAGAATACAATATTTTAAAGATAGTTGCAATTAATAAATCATTAATTATTTTCTTAATCCATACTGAGATCTTATCTTGTGCCAATAACCTAACTAAATATTTCTAAAAAAAAGTCAGTTATTACTTAGAAGCAATAATAGTATCAAAATGCATACATAACAAATGGAGTTACTGGACAATTGAGGCAGGAAAAATGAAAGGACATTATAGTTGACTAATTCTTTCAACTGTTCCTCATGGAAGTACAATATCATGGAAACAATTTCAATAAGGGAGTGAAGGGTTGACAGTGATAACAAAATCATCAAAACCATCAATAAAAACTGAGAAACATATATTGCCCTATAGATAATTTCATAGAAAGATTTATGAAAAGTAAAATCTTGAAATTGGCTTACCACAATTTCATCATTCTTGGATCTAGAAGATTCACAGTCGTCTCTAACAAATTGATCCATGATATCAACCTCCTCACTAACAGGGAAAAATATTTGATTCAGGTAATCAAGCCGACCTCCATTTCCCCACTCAGCTTCGTCCCATTTTAGTGCATCCCACCACTCCTTTTCTGCTTTGATCACCTTTAAATTTTGGCTGCACAATTCCATAGTAGAAAGTCTCTGGAGTTTTGGACAATCATAAAACCCTATTCCTTCTAAACTTGGTGCTATGCGCAGTCCACTAGAAACACTAACTAATTCAGGAAGATAGAGAAGTGATACTTTTCTCAAACCAGGAAGGAAAATCCTTTCTGTGGGATCAAATGATTCAAGACTTATTAATGTGCTTACTTTGGGACAGTCTTCAACTATTAGCTCCTCCAACTCTGAAAGATTGTCAAGAATATTCATAGTCAAGATGGTTGTCAACTTGGGGCAAGTATGCAATGCTATGGTCTTCAGCCTGCAAAAACAGGAACGAGAAAGTACCTCCCTCTGGCATATGCTTCTTAGATTATTCATGTAGAATAAACACAAGAATTCCAAATATGGAAGTGTATCATCGTATGAGAATACTCCATCAATTAGTGTCTGCATCTCATTACATTCTCCTACTATGCACATGCGTAGCTGCTCTAAATTCTTCAATTCAAATTCAGAGAGATGCTTGATGTTCATATGTCGATCCAAGAAAAGAGCATTGGTGTGTCCAAGAACCTTACTAATATCATTCGGTATGTCCATACCATTTACAAATTTTAAGCTACAACCACTTTGTTTGAATTTTGATTCAATACCAGGTGGGGTAAGTGATATGATACGTTGCATATGACGACCAACAATGAATCTAAAATCCAAATATCTGCATTCTGGGACATGCTTCAGAAGTTCAACCTGTGGGATGTATAGAATAAGAGTAATCAAACCCTGTAATTCAGAAATTTCCTGTAAAATGGCTTGTACATTATCATCCCAAAGCTCGTCATGAAAGGGAATGACATCAATGCTTAAGTAACTCAGCTGAGTCAGTTTTGATATCACCCTAGGTGAAAAGACCATTGAATATTGTATACCTTTCGTGTGAAGACCAATATTTTGATGATAAATTAAGAAGGTTAGGGTCAATTTCTGCAACTTGGTCAAGTGTTGGATCTCTTTGGGAAGATATACAATGGGAGTACCCTCAAGATCAAGAACCTCAAGATTCTGTAGTCGTCCAATCTCTGGCGGCATTTTCGTGAAACACTTGCAACCTACTAAATGCAATTGTTTAATCGCTTTTAAATCAAAAAAGGAACTTGGCAAACTCCTTATGCTTGTGTAGGATAGGTCCAGGAAAAGGAGCTGAGGCATGGAGCAGAAAAATGAGGGAGGAATTTCTGTCAAATCAGCGTTGCCTTGCAATAACAGGACTTCAAGTTCAGGACAGTTGGGGGATGATGGAAGCTCTAATAGCTTATCATCTGTTAGTGCGATTTGTTTGGCACCATGCCATCCCTCAGCGTTTGGGGGCTCAATAATTCTTGAACCACATTGCCTTATTTCATCTGATGAGTCCGACTTGAGCAATGACTTCAAGGCATCATAGGTTTCTTCTGGTAATCGGATAAACCTCCCTTCTAATTGTAGTAAGATAGAACGATCTGCAAGGTCTCTTAAGATATGCTCTGCTTCTTCTCTTGAGTATATTAGTTTATTATAAAGCCAGCTGGACATTAAGCAATGATCTGCCACACGGTTCTTGATTCCAGGAACATATATACAGTGTGTAAGGCAATGCTTTAGTTTCTCATTTATACTATCCCAGATGAAGTTTATGAATGCAAAAGCCATGACTCTGCTCACACCATGAAACCTTCTAATGTGATAGGAAATATTAGGGTAGCGCAATTTGTCTAGAGCAAGTTTCCAGTGTTCAACATTTTCCACATTCTTCAACAACTTTGCTACCACGAGAATGGCAATAAGATGACCACGACACTCCTCTACTATTTGCACAGCAATTTCGCCAATGGCACTTGATGAACGTACAAGCTCACTACCAACATTCCTGCAGAAGAGTTCCCAGGGCAGCACATGATCCTCCGTCCTGATTTCCAAATCCATTGCCATTGTTAATTCATCATTCATTTGCACAGATGATTCAGTGGTTATCAACACCACAACACCTGCCAATGTGTTCCTAGGAAAACCCATCTTCTGGGGATCAAGATTTTGGTTGACATCTGAAACCACCACAAGTACTAAATGCTTCATCCTTGTCATCTCTTCTTCAATGCGTCTTGTGAGCAAAATTTCATATTCATCGTCTATCATGTCCTCTCTAGTCATCACAATGTTGAGTCGTTGGGCAATCTGATGACGAATCCCAACTTCTGAATTGCTCCAATACTTTGATACGACAATCCATAGGACTCTTGAATATTTGTAACTAATTTTCTTAAAAGTTTTCTTATCATTCAAGGCAGATTCTAATTTTCTCATCACGGAAAATGTTTCAATGTCATTTCTTGTTGAGAACCTGATATGGTGAACATTGCTCATAAGTAAAGTTTGAATCATTTGATTAACAGCATGATCTACAGCTATATTGAGAATAGTCTTTGCGATCAAATCATTGGCATCAGTCAATTCAAGCACTTGTTTCCCTTTGCTTTTGCTGGAAGGAGCAACAAGCTCTTCTAACAAAGTTGCTCCATTTTCATTGAAGATTGACCTCTCACCATCTTCTATCTTACTTGCTATGTCCTTTGTTATGAACCCTTCTACATACATAAGTGGCTTTTCAGAAAGCAGACGCATCCAAGGTGAAGATTGTTCTTCTTTAATGGATTGCTCTTTCTCTTTTGAGTATTTGGAAATGAGTGCTTGAGCATCATCTATCCATTTCCTCAACAAGTGCTGGTCTGATAATATCATGGGATATGATAAAATAAGGCTTAAAAAATCCCTTATCCTCATCAACCTCAAGAATTTGCTTTTCAATGTCTCACTACTCCCCTGCCACTGTTCATGCTTTGTCTCTATGTTTTCTGACGGAAATTCATCTTCATTTCTTGCTTCTGGACTAATTTTTTTGCTTATTCTATCCTCCTCAGAGGGAATCAGGAGAGGGAACTTGGAATGCATGCTCTTATATAAAGAGAAGCTAGAAAAGAAAACATAAGTTGTTAGTATACAGTAGATTTTAAATACCAATCAAATTAATTGTTTGGGTTAATTAAGAATGAGCTAAAACAAATATTTATAGTCTATCATAACATTGGACTATAACCAAATAAGGAAAAAATACATACATGTGTGGGATAACGCAAATCTCTACACCTTTACATGGAAGTTAACATCTTTATTTGTGCAAAGGAACCATTATAGTCTTCCAACCAAAAAAAAAAAAAAAAAAGATCCTCAGGTTCCGTTTGGTTGTTAAAATCATTTTGAGGGAATGCGAATAGATTTCTCATTTCCATTCCCACATTTGGTTAGGCATGGAAATCTGTGTAGGAATAGAAAGGAATAAAGAATAAATGACTTTAATGCCCATAAATGCAAAAAATTATACAAACATTTTAGATTTAATATTACCCAAGGATGCAATATTAAATATCAATATTCAATATACAATAAATTTTGTGAGTCCTAATAATATGATGGATATATAATTTTTTTTCATATATTACACAATAACAAATTAAATATTGTTTTTCAAATTTAATATTTAATGATTGAGATATATAAAATATTATGAATTAACAAGATAGGAATGTAATTTTTCTTATTTTTATAAGGGCATCATAGTAAAATGGCTTCTCATGAGCAAGGGAATGTCCATTCCCTTACATGAGCAAGAGAATGCCCATTCCCTCATTTGAAAGGAGATTCCAGCAATCAAACATGGAAATGCTGGTCATTCCCATTCCTATTCCTAATCCCTGACTCAATTCCAGAAACTAAACATAACATTAGAGTTTCAAAATTCAAACCCGCACAAATTTTTAACAATTAGACAATAGAATCGTATATCAAAATGCCACAAATTTAACAAGGGCCGCTCCCCTTGCTGTTTTCACTTATTAGTGAAATGAATTGGCTAATTACCATTTGTAGAAAAGTTAAACATGTTAAGCACCAAAATTGATACCACAAAGAGTTATTTATTATGAGGTCAAAATTTGAATGGCTTGATGTATATTTTATCCTAAATCAATTTGAAACACGGGAATGTAAAATTTCGGAGGAATTGTTTCCGCATTCTCAAATTAGGAATTGGATTGGCAAGGGTCTTCACTGCATAAAAAATTAGGGATTTCATGGGAGAATTGGGAATTTATGGAAAATTTTGGGAAAATTTAGGGATTCTGTTTAGGAGTAAATTTTGGCAAAGATATTGTTTAAGAATAGCACATAGTGGCAATGTGCTGACAAAGCAAAAATATACAACACTTGATTGCAAACTATTAAGCCAAAGGATAGTGAATTGTAAATGGGCCAAACCATATAGTGATAAACTGTACTTTGCCCTGAATGTTTGTAATCATAGTGACTAACTCCGGGGTAAAAAGTGCCTGCAGAGTCTTAAAATGATCAGGGAAGGATAGTATAACAAAGCAACATACTGTTCCTGGGAAGCTTTTGATTTATGCACAATAATTTTCTAATTTGGAGAGTAATACTTGGAAGTTTTAACTTGGCAGTTTCCACTGATTTATGAAATGGCACTCGTTTCTCCTAACAAAAAAGATGCCGCGGCAATATTAGAAGTGCAGAACCTATGGCAGAGCTCTAATTAATAATACCTACATATTTTCATGGTGTTTCCTCTGCATTTGAAACTTGACAGACTCAAAACAATTTTTTTAAGAAAAATAAAAAAGGTTAAAGATCAATAACTAACTGGAGGAGAAGAAAAATCAGCAAAAGAGAAACGCTAACATTCGATATAGAATTATAGATTAAATCAAATCGATATTTGATCAACATTGTATATCAAATTATAGATAATCCAAGAGACTTTACCTATGGAGCGGAAATGCAGAACTGATGAGATTCAACTGTAATGGAGATACAGAATCTCGTTCACGGATCCGTTTCCGCTTGAATAGAAGACAATGAACTCCAGCACCATCCACGCGAACAACAACTACAAAGAGATCCAGAATCTGTTTAATCATCTAAACGGATTCAAACAGCAAAGTTTGAGCATTTCTTCGACAATAACAACCGTAAGTTTGTGAGGCAAAAACTTGACGAGGGAGAAATGAAAAAAGACAGAATTATAATAATCTCGAACCTCAAGCGAATTCAACATAATTTGTACAAATAAAAAATGCTAGGAGAGCCAAGAAAACAGAAACAGAAGGCAGCGAAAGATTTCTGGACAGAATTAGGAGAGCCTAGAAATTAAGGAAAGATTTCTGGACATACCTGGGCTAAAGAAGGCAGCGAAACTTGTAATTGAACTTCAAAAAGAGCCAACTTACCGTTCTCCCAACAAAATAAAAAGCAAAATTTTTTAGGCTGAAAGGATAGATATTAATGTTTGGAACCCTCGCCAGCAGGCGTACCGTGTGATGATCAAATTTATTTTTATTTTATTTTATTTTTTTAAGGATGGGCCAGTGGGCCACAGGGAAACATGTGAGAGAGACGGCTCACTATCATTTCCCTTGAGATAGGTTTGATACAGATTACGACAGAAAGAATGAAAAAAAGACTCAGAACGACGATGAGCATAAGAAACAAATCTTATATTTCGTATGACAGAAGAAAAAATAAAATATATTGTATTTATTTGATTAGGTATGAGATTTAAAATAAAAAAAATAAAAAAATTTAGTAAGAATTTATTAAATTATTTTTTATTAAAAAATTAAATATAAAAAACATTTAAAAAAATTGGTGACTTTCCCTTTTTCTCTCTCTCTCTCTCCAATCGTAGCTTCCTCAATTTCTTTCACTCTCTCTCTTGTTCTTCATCTTCCCTCTTCATCTCTCTCTTCCCCCTCACGGTTATCCTCATCCTCTTCTTCTTCTTCTTTCTTTTCTTCCTCCACTCATTGTCATGCCATTTTCCTCCGTCATGCTACAACCTTCACCGTCACTTGGCTGTCCTTGTCACTACCGACTTGGTTGATTCTGGAAATGGTAGAAGAACAAGAGAGATAAAAGCAAGAAACCAAAAAGGAAAGAAGGATAGAATCGTAGTTTAACTTTTGATCCCCAAAATATAATTGGATTACAATGAGTTTGTGATGTAATCGCCTGTTTAATGATTTGATGTAATTCTAATCCCTTTCCATTAACAAAACTGTGTGCCAAACATCTAAAGTGAAGGAATCCTTTTCTCTTTCTAATTTATTAGTGAATACTAAACACAATTTTAATATTTTAAAAATTGGTGGTCTTTGAATATTTTTTTTTGGTAAGATAGAAAAAAAAAACGCTAACGGAGGTGCTCCACACCCAACTTATCTCTAAGCAGAAACAAACCCATTAAAGAAGGAGGGTCTTTCCAAAGCTTCCAACTAGATATCTGAGAAGAACCATACTTGGCAAGGAAATCTGTACAAGTATTAGCCTCTCTATAAACATGGGAAATCTTGACCATCCACTGCCTTTGTAGGAGGACCATAATATCATGAAGGACTGAACCATATCTATGCAAGCTGTGACAGTCACCATCCTGAAGGAGAGAAACCGCCTCCAAAGAGTCAGACTCACATTGAATCCTTCTAACACCTTCGTCCCAAGCAAAATTCAGGCCATTTTTCATAGCTAAAAGTTCAGCATGAAGCACATCACCAGGACCTTCATAACTAGAAAAACCAGTCATCCACTCCCTTTTGGATGTCCTTAGAAGGCCCCCAGTACCCATAATAGTTGAAGTTACTAGAAAACTGCCATCAACATTAAGTTTGACATCACCCATATGTGGGGGCATCCACCGCAGAATCCGAACACCATAACCGTCAGCAATGGATCTCTTATCGATGTAAATAATAAGCTCTTCAGCAGAGTAAAGGGCTTTTTTAAGAACCAACTCCACATTCCATTTATCCTCTCCAAAGATAGATTGGAGCCTCCAACGCCATATCCACCAAAGGCTAGCTAGAAAAAGGCATTCCAAAGAACTGGAAATATTCGCTTTGATCCATGACACAACATCAGTATGTGAAAAGAAAGCAGGGTTTAAACAGCAATTATTTCTTAGCCAAATCTCCCTTGAGTGCGGACAGTCCCGCAAACAGTGTAACAAAGTTTCCACATTTCCCGAGCAACGTTGGCAAAGAGGAGAGATTGCCATGCCCTGTCTATGTCTCATCTCATTAGTGGGCAAGGCATGATGAGAGATCAACCAAATCAAAAACTGAACCTTAGCAGGGGCACTACATTTCCAAATCCACTTCCAATCATGGGCGTTGTCCCAATTACGAATCCGTTTTAAGAGCCAACGGTATCCAGAAGAAGCTGTGTAAATACCTTCATTATTGCCCTTCCAAATCCAGCAATCAAGACTATCAGGCGAGCTAGCAAGAGGCACACGAAAATTAGACAACAGATGACTAAATTGCTCAAAGATGGGAGTGGTTAACCTGTTCATCCTCCAACTACCGTTCTCCCAAATGTCTTTAAGACAAATATCAACATCCGAAATATGCACATAATCCACCATATTACATAAAGGCCCCTTTCCCGTCCAATCTTTGTACCAGAGAGAAGTATTTCCAGACCCAAGTCTCATATCAAATCCATCCCTCAAAGTTGAGACCGCTATCACAATGCTTCTCCAAGTGTATGAAGCAGTACCTTGAAGCCTAACATTCCAAATAGAATTATGCCCAAGATATTTATGAGAAAGAACTTGAACCCAAAGCTTATCTCTATCATGCAGAATACTCCAGACAAGCTTACCCAGTAAAGCAATATTTGTAAGTCTAGAATCTCGAACTCCAAGCCCACCAAAATTTTTTGGATTCGTAACCGTCTCCCAGTTCACCAAATTCCAGTTACGTTGCTTGTTATCCCGGCCCCAAATAAATCTTCTCGTAAGGGAGTCAATCTGATTACAAACTTTTTTTGGAAATAAATTAGTTTGCATAATATAAATAGACATAGAAGATGTGACAGATTTAGCAAGGCACACTTTTCCTGCCTTATTTAAAAGACATCCCTTCCAAGAGGCCATCCTACTCTGAATCTTCTCAATCACACTGTTGTTCAGATTCTTATTAGTCCTGCCTTTCGTAAGAGGGAAACCTAAATAAGTCCCAAGATCTTCAACAAAGCGAATAGAAGACAATCTAGACAGATCACCCTGACGTTGCTTATGTACTTTAGACGAGCACATAGCTTTAGATTTATCTAAATTCACCTGCAGCCCACTAGCATCGCAAAACTCCCTCAACGTGTCCAGAACAAGCTTAACTTGAGACGCATTAGCTCGACAAAACAATAAAACATCATCAACAAAGAATAAATGCGAAATACCTGGCCCTCCACGCGAAATATGAACAGGCTTCCAATCACCAAGGGAAACTTTATGTTGAATGCTGAGGGCCAATTTTTCCATACAAAGCACAAAGAGATAAGGTGAAAGAGGGTCACCCTGACGAAGACCACATGAAGGCTTGAAAGACTCCATCTTTTCCCCATTCCACATAATAGAAAGAGTAGCAGATCACACACACCACATAATCAAAGCAATCGTGCTAACCGGGAACCCAAAATCTCTTAGAGTCAACTCCAGAAAGTCCCAGCAGACCTTATCATATGCCTTTTCTAAGTCAATTTTGAGAGCAATTATCCCATTCCTGGCTTTGGAATGATTCATAAAGTGAACAATCTCTTGAGCTAAGATAGCATTATCTTTAGTACCTCTACCAGGGATAAAACTGCTTTGCAAGGGACTGACAAGCTCATCAAGAAAAGGGCGTAGCCTTTGGACAAGAACTTTAGTAATCACCTTATACACCACATTACATAAGCTAATAGGCCGAAATTCCTTCAAACGCACAGGATGATCTACTTTTGGAATAAGCACCATAAGGATCTCCGATTATCAGAGTAACCTCTTTCAAACGCCTTCATCACAAGATGCCAAACGTCCATACTAACAATATCCCAAAAATGTTTGAAGAACAATGGTTGGAAACCATCAGGACCTGGGGCTTTATAAGAATTCATACTAAAAATTGCGCGTCGCACTTCCTCTTTGTTAACCGACGCCACTTTGGGAAAGCACGGGTTGACAAAGGACTTTTAAGTACTGAGCACCCATATTCGGAGTAGGAGAGAAGAGCTCCTTAAAGAAAGACAGATCTTCACTTTTAAGACATAAAGGATCTGAACACCACTCCTCATTAGCAAGAAATAATCCATGTATTTTGTTTCTTTTCCTGCGAATGATAGTTTGGGTATGGAAAAACCTGGTGTTACGATCACCAAATCTCACCCATTTTTCCCTGGATTTTTGGTACCAAAGTAATTCTTCCTGTTTCAGCACCTCAGAGTATTCTTTCTGCAGATTTGCTTCAAGAAAACAAAGCTCAATAGAATCAGTAGATGTAAGAGCACGTTGAATACCTTCAAGCCGGGCCTCCAAAATTTGTTTTCTTTTGAAGATGTTACCAAACACCTTTGCGTTAAATTCCAATGCATCTTCTCTAACACAGTCCAGGCTGCACGGGACCATATGATTACCTTTACACCAAGCCTTTTGGATCACTGTCGGAAAATCTTTATGGGTAAGCCAAGCAGCTTGAAAATGAAAAGGGCGAGTTTTATTATTAGGCACACTACTATTACACCTTAAAAGAAGGGGGCAATGGTCAGAATGATGACGGAAGAGGTGTTCAACGAACGCTTCAGGGAACTTTAAACGCCACTCACAATCAGATAAGGCACGGTCCAATCTCTTAGAGATAGCTTTCACACCATCTGCTCTCCTAAACCAAGTAAAAAAATTCCCCTTAGCTCCAAGATCAAGTAACCCACAATCATCGAGGACTTTTGCAAACTGAGTGGCCCGGTTAGAAGAGAAAATACCTCCTCTTACCTCAGAAGGGAAGAGGACCTCATTGAAATCCCCAATTAAAAACCAAGGGTCCGTTACTGAATTTTTGATCTGACTTTGAATATGTTCAAATATAAATCTGTCTCTTATTAAAAAGTAATATCATAATTAAATATTATAAATATCAAATTATAAATTTAATGAATTTATTATTATTATTATATATTTAAAATTTTAAAATATAGATTTTAAATTTAAAAGATAATTGTTTTCAAAATTAAAATTTATTAACGTAGACCTGCAGTACTTTTTTTCACTGAAACACACAATATTTGGAAGGATACCTGCTACTCTTTTCTTTTTTTAAAGTGCCATTTTTTTTATTGACACAAGCAATGTAACTGACACCTGCCACTATTTTCTTTTCCATTTTTTTCTTTTTTTGGGTTAAAACTCTTTTCTTTTCTTTAATTCCCATATGATAGGTTACCTAGAAAAAAGGAAAAGAAAATACCTGATGAAAGAAGTTGAAAATTGAAGAGAAGAATGAAATCAATATTTTTGAAATCTTAAGGTCTGTTTGGTTTGTGAAAACATTTCCTGTTTTCATTTTCAATCTTCATTTCCTGAAACACTGAAAACATCTTTTTTGTGTTTTCAGATTTAGGCTTATTTTAAGAAATGTTTTCAAGAAAACGTTTTCAGTTAACTCAACCAAACGCATTTTCAAGTTTATTTTCTGTTTTCAGTGAAAATAAAAACAGAAAATGCCCAAACCAAACAGGCCCTTATTAATTTAGATTGGCGTCTTAGTTATAGAATCATTAGTTTAATTGTCGGGATTATTAAGTCAATTGATAAATAAAATAAATAAATTAATATATATATACATATTTATATTTGTTGACAAATAAATTTAAAATTAAATTAAATAAATAATTTATATGTAAATTTTACACTTTAAAATTTTAAAATCATATTTATTAATAATAAATAATTAAAATATAATTATCCATAAATATTTTTTTGTCATAAAATTACAAATAATTTTTTAAAAATATTGGATTATTATTTTTTAAATTAGATGATTATATAAAAATTTTTATTTATGCTCTTTAATTTTTCTTAATTTAATTTTTTTAATAAATAATTATATAAATATAATTATTTTTAAATACAATTATTTTTTTCTCATCTTCTAATTAATTAGTAGTTATATACTTATTTTTTTGTTAAATTAAATTTCTTTTTTATTTTAATTTTTGTCATCTTGCCACATGCACATTTTAGTTTTTAGGCTTGAATAATTTTAGCGCCTTATATATATATATATATATATTATTTCATCCATATAAATTAAGAAAAAATTAATAAAAAGATGGTATAAAACACAGAATTTATAAGTAGGAATGTAGATTTTGATTTTTTGTAAGTACACAATTTTTTAAATTTTTATACAAATTTAAATATTAAAAAAAATTCAAGTCAATTGGGTTGACTCAATTGGATAAGTCTTGATCCAACTTGATCAACCAAGTCATCACCGAGTGGCTTGTGTCCCAATCCAAAAATTTTAAATTAAATTGAAAAAAGTTATAAATATAATTTTTTAAAAATTAAATTAGTAATTAGAAGAAGAAGAAGAAGAAGAAGAAGAAGAAGAAGAAGAAGAAGAAGAAGAAGAAGAAAGTAGTATGGTCTCTCCTGTTGGCTTGACCCACGGCTTTAGTGAATATAATTGGCCTCAGCTAACCCCACCCCCCCCCCCCCCCCCAAAACTAGTCAAGCTATGACGCATACAGCTGGAAGCCAATACAATTATGGGATAGAAGAAAGTAAGACACTTAAGCATCTTCTCTTTCATTTGTTTACAATTCAATGCTTAAATTAAAGCATTATCGAGGCAACTTGTTGTTTCTTGGGTTCACTTCTAAGAGATGACCTTGGAACTGCGATAGGTTTTGCATATTAGGAAACAGATTAGACAGAGCAAACCCTTCATGAGAATGAAAGCGTGAGATCCACCAGAACCAGAACAGCTAGGTATGTCCATTAAATCTTATCTTCCTTTGTTTCTGTTTCGATCTGCTTCATCATCCTCCTGTTTCTTGGTGATTATATGCTATTATTTTCCTAAATCTGCAAGGGCTTTACTGTATGTTTATGAAGCTTGGATTTATTTCACAGGTAAAATTTGAAACTTGTTTGACTGATCTTTATTTTACGAAAGCATGACAGTCTACTGTATATTTTTTTTTTGGGTATTATTGATCCGATGATTTTCAGACTAGTTTTTGTCTGACCAAAAAATTTAACTTGAAACTGATAAAGTTATAATGAACACAAGAATGTTCATTGTATAACTTCAAGAGTAATTTACTGATTCACAGTTTTCTCAAATTGAATCTTAAAAAGATTAAGTATAATGAATGAAACTGAGATAAATACAATAGTTTAAGTACTAAATTAAAATGTTTGATCTTTTTAGAGATTTATATGGATAAATGAAATTTTTTATGACTAAATCAATAATATGCTCTAATTTCAAACAACAATACTACCGAATATGAATTATTTATTTAATTATTGACTGTATTCAAGCTTCTTAAGTGTAAGATGAATAACCCTTTTCTATTTGTGTATAAATGAAATGCTGCTGTTAAAAACGGTGAACTCACTCACTTAGGTTTATCCAATAAGTTTACAAACACCCTATTAAAATAAGAGTATAACTTTCTTCTGTTTCACAAATTTACAGTGTAAACATTTGTTTCTAGCTGAAAAGAAGTTCTCTGTGAAAAATGTTAAAGTTGATTCTTTAAAAGCTTTGATTATGAAATTATGTTAGACACAATATATTTGATAAAGATTTAAAGAGAATAGAAAGAACATCATACAATAAATTTATAAAGGTTGAAACCTTTAAAAGATTCTCTTGCGTCATGTTTTAAGCAATTTACTTTTACCATCTAAGAACCTGGTAAGTTTTATTTTTATAGGGAAGAAATCACTAATATTACAAAGATAATGTCAATCGGAATATCAACAACATACTTTTATTAAGTAAATGTTAAGTTCAGAATACTCAGGTTAACGAAAATAATAAAATGGAAAGATAGAAATGGATAAATGGATGTAAGGTGTCAATTTCTAAAAAGATAGAAATTACACTCGACGGTGCCCTATTTCGAGTAAGGGAAAACTCCTAGCACAAAATGCTATCAAACTTTTCATGGAAAAAGAAATAACAGTATTGCCTATTTTATTCTCCTGAGAGCACAAGGTAAAACACACACACTGACATAACCGAAAATATCCCATGGTCCCCCAACCATGTGGCAGCTAATACGCACTGCTAACTAACCCCTCACATAATCTTTCACCCAGCCTGGTGCACGCCTAATTCTCCTTGTATCTCTTGCGCCTTCAGCATTTGCAGTTGACCCTCCAGTTGACACATCAGCCCCATGATTTCCTACGTCAACTTCCATGTAGGCCCCCGAATCCCTTTCTGCTATGACATTCTTTGCGGCTACGATATTGGGTTTTTCCCTGCTCTCATCATGATTCATAACAATACCTTCCCGTTGAAAAACAACCTTGTCCTCAAGGTTGAGAAATGGAAAAGCGATTGTCAGATCAGTCCATTTTTCCCAAGAAGCATCCTCTCTGTGCAATCATTCCCACTCAACTAACACTTCAGTTATCAGTTGACCATCCGAGAAAGATTCACGTTGATCAACTATAGCTTTAGGAATCACTTTGGTCACCGTTGCTGTGTCTGGTATGGCAGGTATCTCCTCTGGTTTTTTTCCATGGAATTCCTTAAGTAAGGATATGTGAAACACAGGATGAATTTTGGTTTCAGGAGATAATTGCAATTTATAAACTATTCCTCCAACTCTTGCTATGATTTGATAAGGACCATAGTATCTTCTGACTATTTTGAAGTTTAACCTTTTGGCTACTGATCGTTGCCTGTACTGATGCAACTTCAGCCAAACCCACTCCCCAACTTGAAAAACCTTATCCCTTCTTTTTTGGTCAGCATATTTTTTCATGGTTGTTTGTGATTTTTGCAGATTAAATTTTAACCTCTGTATAATTTCTTCTCGCTTTTTGAGTAGTTCATCAACGCTTTCAACCTCAACAGACCCTGGTGTATAAGCAGGAATCATAGAAGGATTAACCCCATATAGAGCTTGGTAAGGGGCCATTTTGATCGCACTATGGTATGATGTATTGTACCACAATTCGGCCCAAACTAAGTAACTCATCCATTGTTGTGGAAACTGATGAGTAAAGATCCTTAAATATTGCTCCAGTCCACAATTCACAATCTCTATTTGTCCATCACCTTCAGGATGATATGCTGTTGTGTGGATCAATTTTGTACCATTGCTGCGCATCAGTTGCTCCCAGAACTTGCTCATGAACACAGGATCTCGATCTATGAGAATACTACTAGGAAACCCATTAAGTTTTCTATAATAGCCAGTGAGTCCCAAGAAGCCTCTCAATTGCTTGACATTTATAGGAACTGGCCATTTCTCCATGGCTTCAATTTTTTTGCTGTCTACTTCAACTTTATTTTTGCTGACAATATGACCCAAATATTCAATGGTATCTAGTGCAAATTTACATTTAGACAATTTTGCATAAAAAAAGTGAGATTCCAGTGTTTGCAGAGCAATGTCTAGGTGTTTAAGATGTGCTTCCCTAGACTGACTATAAATTAATGTGTCGTCAAAGAAAACTATTACAAACTTCCGTAGATAAGGTTGAAATACTTTGTTCATGGTCGCTTGAAAAGTTGATGGTGCATTTGTTAACCCGAACGGCATCACAACAAATTCATAATGCCCCAAATGCATTCTAAAGGCTGTCTTGTGTATATCCGGCTCCCACATACATATTTGGTGATACCTCGATCTTAAATCCAGTTTAGAAAAATACTTAGCCCCTTGCAACTCATCCAAGATTTCATCTATGGTGGGAATAGGAAATTTATCTTTGATGGTTATATTATTCAACCCCCTATAGTCCACACAAAACCTCCAGCTGCCATCCCTTTTTTTACCAACAACACAGGAGAAGAAAGGACTCCTACTGTCACGGATGATCCCTGCCCTTAACATTTCAGACACCAGTCTCTCGATTTCTGCCTTCTGGAACTGTGGATAACGGTAAGGTCTAACATTAACTGGTTTAGCAGTAGAAGGGTATTCGATGATCAACAACTCGGTGGAAGCGTAGATGGTTCCTCAAACACTGCAGAATAATGTTGTAACACTTTTTTGACATCCTCTTCCAAATTCTCCAACTGTCCCTCATCCTCTACTTTAATGACTTGTAATTAATAAAATTCCGAATCAGTGTATGTCTGCATCATCTTATTTAATTTTCTCCCTTTAAGTGGTATTGTAGACAACATATTCTCTCCTTGTAACGTCACTATCTTCCCTTTATATTCAGAATGCATTGTCAGATTCTTGTAATTGGTCAAAATGTCTCCAAGGCCCATTAACCACTGCACCCCCAAAAACATGTCAGAACCTTTTATTTCTAACACAAATAAATCTATTAGAAATTCTTGCCCTTGGATAGTGAGAGAAACTTGCTCGCATTTACTGTCACATTGTAAGTAAACCCCACTTCTTGTCTTTGAACCCCTTAATTGGCACTGGTTTTAGCTTCAATCTTTCCACAAGTTTAGGGGTGACAAAATTGTTGTTGCTTCCACTATCAATTAATATCCTCACCTCCTTATTACTACAACGTCCCACCACCTGTAATGTATTTGGGTGAAACTGTCCAGTCAAAGCATTTAAGCTAATCTCTGAATTAACCTCCATTAGATTCAATTGCTCTTCCTGCCCAGTATCAGTTTCAATACTGTCTACCACAGCTTCGTTTATATTCCTTTGTAATAATATTTTGCCAATCTCTTCCTCCCCTACTAATAAGAAACAGGTAGACTTACATTTGTGTTGTGGGCTATATTTTTCATCGCAATAGTAACACAAACCTTTCTCTCTTCGCGCTCTCAACTCAGTTGCTGTAAATCTTTTATATGTTGGATTACTGTCTGCATTGTTACTACCAGTTACTGACATTGATCCATTCGACTTCGCTGTTGTTGCCCCTAACTGAAACTTTGACACTCCCATTGACAGATTGGGCCCCTTATTCTGATTTTTCAAGATAGCTAAACCAAAACTCGTGGCACCTGTGGTTTTGTTAGTGCCATACGTCGGCGTAGCTCTGTTAATGGGATACTTAATTGTTTGTTGCAGTGACTTAACCTTCTGCTCATGTAGTTTTGCTAGGGACACTGCTTGGTAATACGTAGTAGGTTGAGCCAACATTACTTCGCATTTCAGATGTTCTTGCAATCCAACTACAAAGAAGCTAATGAGCCACTGTTCGTTTAGTCCCGTAACCTGGTTGAAATTTCTTCAAACTTATTTTGATAATTAGCCATCGTGGTAGATTGTTTAAGCTCTTTTAGTGCTGCTTTTAGGTCATCATATAGCGACGTTCCAAATCGGAGAAGTAAGGCATTAAGGAACTCCGACCAAGTTGTTACCAGAGAATTCTTCATCACCCATTTGTACCAGGCATACGCAGGTCCGTCCATATGGAACGATGCGATCTTAATCCTCTGTTCTGTGGTTACTCCATAAACATCAAAAAATTCCTTAATCTTGAAGATCCAATGCTCTGCATCAGAGCTGTTGAACCTTGGCACATCCACCTTCAATCCTTTTCCTGCAAAAATTCCAGTGGATTCAACACCTACTTGTACCACAGAAGCATTCGATGTTTCTGTTTCCTTTCCCATTTGCGTCTGAAGCACTCTTCTCATTATTTCTTCAATGTTAGTTATGGCTTCTCTGTAACTATTCATGCCCTCTTCCATAGCTCCCATCCGATGCTCTACCTCCTTCAACCTGTCACCAACTACACTCTGATTCTTCTACAATTAAGTTGTAATGGCTTCTAACTTTGAAAAACGAGTTCCTTCTGCCATTGTAGCCTCTCAATGAAAGCACCAAATTGTTAAGTTCAGAATACTCAGGTTAACGAAAATAATAAAATGGAAAGATAGAAATGGATAAATGGATGTAAGGTGTCAATTTCTGAAAAGATAGGAATTACACTCGACGGTGCCCTGTTTCGAGTAAGGGAAAACTCCTAGCACAAAATGCTATCAAACTTTTCATGGAAAAAGAAATAACAGTATTGCCTATTTTATTCTCCTGAGCACAAGGTAAAATATACACACTACATAACTGAAAATATCCTGTGGTCCCCTAACCATATGGCAGCTAATACGCACTACTAACTAACCCATTACATAATCTTTCACCCAGCCTGGTGCACGCCTAATTCTCCTTGTATCTCTTGCGCCTTCAGCATTTGCAGTTGACCCTCTAGTTGACACATCATCCCCATGATTTCCTACGTTAACTTTGACGTAGGCCCTCGAATCCCTTTTTGCTGTGACATTCTTTGCGGCTACGATATTGGGTTCTTCCCTGCTCTCATCGTGATCCATAACAGTAAACCTATTAAGTTTTTACTAATAACCTAGATAAACTCACCCAAAAAAAAAAGAAAAAACTTTCAAAATCTTTTCAATCTTACCCACAAGGGTTTGCTTCAAGTCAAGAGCTCTTACAATATTCCCTCAGTTTTAATTTCTCTTCTTAGAAACTCAACAAATCAAACTCCCAGATTCAATAAAAGTTAGTCTTAAGATTAATTTGATAATATTATATAACTAATTCATAATATTTAGATTTCACCAAAAAAAAAAGAATTCATAATATTTAGACACTAAATTATGTAAAATTAAACTTCGCTGTTTAACTTGGCTTACCTAGTATCCTTTTCCTTCTCCTTTTCGACGCTTATTTCTGCAGGCTCTAAAGGTTTCCAGTGTCTGGTGCTGAGCTACTCACAGCCTGTTATTGGACCCGTGGAAAACTTTGGGCTTGGAGAGCCATACAAGAAACTAAATGACACATATGAATCTTCCAACAATCTAGAACATGTTCATGATTTGTTAAACTGCGACTTTCAGAGGCTACATGCAATCAGATAGAAAGACAAAGGATACCACCATGATTTACTGCTTATGGAAGAGAAGGGTGTCAGACACTACTGCAGAAGTGGATGAGCTCAGAGCCAAGTATGAAAGAAAAAAGGCTTCCTAAATGGTGTTTTATAGGCGTTCAAGTCTGAGCGAGAAGATGGCACAAAGGCACATGTTTGTTAAAGATCTTATTGAAGAGGGGAAATTCAATCAAAATCTTCGTTGATAAGCCTCTGGAGCGTGTCTTAAAGGTGTTAGATGCTCTGAAGATTATGGGATATCCAACACTTCAAAGTGTTCTGGAAAAGATTCTTGGTTGTCTCAAAAACAAAAGAATGAAGGCTCTTGGAGTTTATGGAATGAATGGAGTGGGTAAAACTACAATAATGCAAAACCTTAATAATAGCGAATAATTTTTGGAAGCTCTTCTAAAATTCTTTTTATAAAAACCAAATGGTGAAATGAGAACAAGATTGAATCAATGAGTTAAGTAGTGATAACTATGCACCCATAAATCCTAGTGGCTGGTTACATATTCTGTTTGCTGTCAATTTTCTATGTTACTGATTTGTTGCTGTTTACTGTATTTTTATGCTACTGTCACAACCAAACCCCCCCGGTTTATGTGTTATGTTATTAGTGTTTGAGTGTTAAGAGTAATTAGTTAGTGGTTAGAAGTGAGATTCCTTGAGTGAATATGACCGGAGGATCACTATATTATAAAATTGTCACGAATTCAATTTTGAGCAATTCAGCATCGTAGTGGCGTGAACCAATTAACTAGGCTTTTTGCAGCGTAGCTTTGCGTGGCCTATTCGCACGTGCAGATTATTACATATGCCTTCACAAACATTATAAAAAAATAATTAATTAGAATGATTAATTTAAATGATAAGGAGAGAAAAAAAAAACTGTATGCATCCACATAATCAATTTAGATAAGAGCTTATGTCATAAGTGCTTAATTCAATAAGCTATTTGTATTTGGATGCATACTTTGAAAAGCGTTTATACAATATTTTAAGGTATTTGGATGCATTACTACATAAGCACTTATAATTGCTGAAATTAATGAAAAGCCTATCATAAACACTGATAAAATTAAAGTGTTTAGATAAATAAGCACTTGATATAATTTTTTTTAAAAATTAAAAACAAAAAATAAAAAATAAAAAACTAATTAATTTAAATCATGAATTCTATCATTAGAATTTTAAAATTTTAATATCAATTATAACGTTTACCACTAACGAAAGAGTTGAAAAAGAAATTAAAGAAGATGTTAACCAAATTGAATTTAAAAATAAAGTATAAAACATTCAACAAAATAGTTAATTGACAATAAATATGTGATTGTATGACATTTTAATGTTGTGTAAAGGCATTTGAAAAAATTATATTGAAATCAAAATATAATTGTTTTATAAAAATAAGAGATAATTATAATAAAAAAAACTATATTAATTTAGATGTAGTGAATATAAACACAAAGGGGTAGATGGAAATAAAATGGTTTGATTGACGCTAAAGTTGTAGTTGTCTTGTCTTTACATTTCAATCTCCAATAGTTGTGCAGGGAAAATTTGCATGAAGTGGAACTTGATGTACCATGAACTTTACCAAAAAGCTAATAATTGCATAATTTTTAAAGTACTATAAAAACATTAAATTAGAGCTAGATAGTTGTAGGCATCTAGTTTTTAATGTTGTCTCTTTCTCACTCTATTTGCCTAATACTTTCTTGATTTGGTTTCTCTCATGTGACATTTTTAGGTATATTTTCATTTACCTTAGCAGTATCGTAGTCTAATTCAACATTATTATTAAATAACCAGAATTCTTCATCATTTGTATCATTCCTTATGAAATTGTGCAATGCCATACAAGCAACAATAATGTGAGTTGTAGTCTTCAATGGGAAAGGAGGCATATTGCCTAATATCTTCCATCTACCTTTGCAACACCCAAATGATCGTTCAATGGAGCTTTAAAGACTAGAGTGTAAGTAATTGAACACTTCGTTTCTTCCCCTAGCTTTAGGCCCTAATCTAAAATGAAGGAGTTGACACCTAACAGTTTTGTAAGGGCCCAAGTATCCTGTAAAGTTAGGATATCCAACATTAACAAGGTAATATTTACTTGCAAAAAAAGTATATAAGAATTTGAACTATGTTACTAATCTGAAACATATACATATGTGTGTGTTGATAATTTTATTATACAAATATATAAATATGTTACTAACCTGTAGGAGGATGAGCACTACTAGAAAAATAAGATTTTGTGACGGACAATTCTATCACTAATATTGAAAATCGTCACAAAATCATGATATAGTGACGGAATGTCCGTCACAAAATCTGAGGTAAAACATGCGTCACAAAGCATGTTTGTGACGGACCACTTGATCCGTCACTAAATCAGTGACCATAATCGTCCGTCACAGATTTAGTGACGGACAACGTCTGTACTGATTTAGTGACGGATAGGCTGTCACTAAATCAGTGACGGCCTTTTCGTCAATAAATTAGTGATGAAAAATTCGTCACTGATTTAGTAATGGAACAGTCCGTCACTAAATTAGTGACAAACAGTCTGTTACTAAATATCAAAGTTTTGTCACTAAATCAAACACTAATTATATATTTTTTGTGATGATCAGTTCGTCACAAATTTGTTATTGAGGACCATTCTGTCACTAAACTATCACAAAATTTTTTTGATTACTATTTTTATTTTCATATTTTTTTATCCTTCTCTGTTACAATTTTCACTAGCTTCATTTATAATTCTATACAAAACACAAAT
This sequence comes from Biancaea sappan, assembly GCA_037074585.1. NCBI lineage: Eukaryota > Viridiplantae > Streptophyta > Magnoliopsida > Fabales > Fabaceae > Biancaea > Biancaea sappan. The sequence goes on along the minus strand of CM073495.1, from coordinate 13,381,627 downwards.
ATATATACATACAACAAAAATAATAAATGAACTCAAAATTACAAGAAATTTACTAAAATCATTGAATAATATTGTCAAGTGTCTTATGCAATAAAAATTGTCATATAAACCAAAAACTATATCAAAAAAAAAATTCAAACGATATGTCATATGCAATAATAAAATTGTTATATACACCCAAAGCTATTTTAAAAAACTCCTGCAATGTGTCATGCAATAATTAAAACCAATCAAGTGTCTGTATTTTGAATAGTATTTGAGCTCGTAGATGGATCCGTAGGTGAATTTGTTGGCAGAGAAAGCAATCCAGAATTAGCCAATAATTGTTGCATCATTGTCTGAAGGTTGTGTACTACACTTTCCAAACCCTCCCTTACTTTTTTCTCTTTCATAGCTTCTTGACGCATCTCCTCCCGTTCTTGTCTCTCCTTTAGAACCTCTTGATGCATCATCTTTAATTGTTTCAAGCTATCTTGATTCATTGTGGATGCTTGAGTTAAAGGTTGTGATCCAGAAAGATGAGTGACAATAGAAGATGCCTCTAATCCAAGACCATAAATTCTTCCTTTGGTTGGACCACCAACAACTTTGGTCCAAATAGATAACTCTTGCCCCTTGATATTATTATCATTCCTTGAAATTTCATCACCATCTTGCACATTTGATGTGTCACATTGGGACTCTCTCATTTCACTTTCAAACTTTTCCTATAAATAAAAAAATGATATATATATATATATATAAGGTTAAGAAATTCTCATAGTAATTAATATCAATTTACTACATTATTTAGAAAAAGTAATATTATTTAGAATGATATGAAAAACACCATAATAATTATATACCATTAATTACAATCTATTTATTAGCATACAACAATTTCTCCCAGTTCATACAATAATAATTTATATAAATCACTTGGACATGAGAAGATAACATTCAGATAAATAGAAAAAAAAATAAGATTATAGTAACAATTTATCACAAATGGTTATGCCTTAACCAAAGGCAAATAGAAAGAAAGCAACAACAAGACTGTAAAAGAACAACATAAAAAGAAAAGAGATATTCCAGTAAAACAACATATTCCAATGGGAATTAAAAGATCAAGATGGTAGCAAATCACCAGTAAAAACAATAACAGAAATATGAGTGGTTGTGGTTGTCTTTGCTTACCTATATGAGTTTTGATTTCCTATCAATAAAATCTCCCGTCTCCTTACTCTTGTGGGTCATCAAAAACATTTGGGATAGAGTCATTTCTATTCCTGTCATCTCCTCCTACAAGAGATTATAATGTGAGAGACATAATTAAAAATGAAATTTTCACATATAAAAGCAAATACACACAAAAACACTTAGAAAGAATTATATAGGTAATTAATACATATTTTCGTTTATGCTCTGAATATGGTATTGATCCTCCTCCATGGCATGACGGACCAAGTCCATCCTTATCACTCAATCTATTTCTTGCATTGGTCTCAGATATCTTTTGGTAATTGGAGTCAGTCCAGATTCGTTAGAGCTCATCCCAAGTTTCCTTGCTCATCCAAATAGGCTTGATGCCTTTCTTCTTGAAAATCTTCCTTGCAGTATAGAGGACCCCTCTTAATCGTCGTTTTCCAACAATAGAATCATACAACCTTCGTATCTCGCACTCAAATCTATCTTCCCAAGTGTACAATTTCTATAATACAATTTAAACTAATATAAGTCAACATCACAAAAGAAAATTTAAATAGACAAAGAAACCTATTGCATGTAAGACATGTAAAAAACATGGTACCATTTTCTTCTAACATGTTATATCTAATAAATGATCTAACAATAAAAATAGATTAACCAAAACTATATATAATTTTAATAATATTTTAAAGTATATCTATTATAGATTATATGTAGCTTCCAAGTGAAAATAAGTATGCTTTGTACATTTAGCTCACAGAACCAGTGTTCTTTTGCCTCAAGTGGTGTCTTTGACCACTTAAACCACGGTCCACCAAAAAACTTCTTGATTATCCTTGACAAGTCACGAACAGCTTGGTGTGGGTGATACCTAAGAAATAAATTACTAGTTGTCAATCTTAAATCAAGCAATTAAAAAAGTAGATAGCACATTTTTGTTAAGACGTACGTAGCCTTATAGGGCTCCAAGTATAAGTGTCCATCTGGGGCCTTCCTAGGATGAGACCTTTGTTGCCATCTAGGCATGTTAGTGTATGGAGTCTCAGTCATAATGGGTTCATCACCAAGTACTGATGCAAGAGGATCACTAGGTGGTACTTGAACTGTGGGCTCACTGGTTAGTACCTCTTCACATGCTTCATCACTAGCATATGTCAATTGACGTGACTCGGAGAAAGTGCTACCACTTCTCCCTTCACCATTGCCTCCACTTCTTGATACCCCATGTGTTCTAGCTTTTCCTTTACCTCACGGCATACCTGTGATGACAAAGTTAGATAAATCAATTTTCAAAGTGAAATATAAGGTATAAATATACTCCAATAGAAAGATGTAATATAAATTAATTATAAAAGAAATATAAGATAAATGCATACAAACTGTAACTATTCTTATACTTAAGTGGTTACAATTCATCATTGTCAATATCATCATCTTCATCATCACTTTCACTATCATTGTGACTTTTAGAAAGCAGGTTTTCACTAATTTGATTATCCTTATCAGTTTCATAGTTAGTGTTAAACTCATAATCCTCAAAATCCTCTTCTACTTCAATGCCATTTTGGTCTTCATTGTCATTGTAGTCTTGCATTTCAACCTCTTCACCCACCCTACTACAGAGATTGTGGATTTCATCTAGGCCTGCTTCATATTGCATGACCACCTCATCTTCTTGGAAGGCTATATCTGGGGCATCTATCATACTCCTTTCTTTTATTTTCAAAACGGCCCGCCAATCAACCTTGTCTCTCTTTTTACTAGCATATTCAACAAAGTAAACTTGCTCTGCTTATTGTACGAGTACAAATGGTTCATACTTAGAAAATCGTTTTCTATTGTTAATCTCGATCAAACTATATCAATTATGAACCTTCCATCCTCTATTTAAGTGGGGGTCAAACCAATCACATTTGAATAAAACAACTCTTGTTTTCTTTGATGTTGGGTTGGAGTATTGTAACTCTATCACTTCCTCTAACATACCATAGTAATCACATTCAAACTCATCATAAGTGGTGCCCTTAATGCATACTCCGCTGTTCATGGTAGATTTTGATGAATTGTAAGCATGTATGTGAAACCTATACCCATTTACATAGTACTGAGGCCATGTGTGTACTTCTCTAGATGCCCAAATGCTAAATCTTTTATTCGAAAATCATCTACATTGTTCGTTTGGTCAAAAACCTAATGATAAAAAAAATTTGTTAATAAATTAAACATGCATGTCACTTAATCTAAAATGGTACATAGTTTGTGATCATACATATTTTTTCAGCCACTTTGGAAATTCATTAGTTATTTTGGCCTCTATCTCTTCATCTATTGCATGAGGTATTCTTTGCTTAAGTTGTTCTTTAAAGATTCTATGTCACATCAGTAATCAAGATCAATGCATAAATTGTAGTTATTCAAATAGACAACTAAACATTTTAGAATAGAATAATTACCGAAGAAATGGTTGGATTTCATCGCAGTTCAATAGAACATATATGATTGCTGCATTGAATTCAACCTCATTCAAATACAGTGTGCTTTCTCTTCTACTTGGACGACCTGGGTGAGTAAATATGGATAGGCATCCATCTAGGCAATCAACCTCACCACCATCATCATTCCGATCCAATTTGGTTAGCCTTGTTTGAACTTCAGGTTCAAAGTAGCATGAGCAAAATGTAGATGTCTCCTCCATAAGATATGATTCGCAAATTGATCCCTCCACACGAGCTTTATTTTTTACCTTCTTCAAATGATGTAGAAACCTAATCATTGAGATATATCAATGGAATGAAAAAAAAATTGAACTTAAAATATATGATGTAAAAAGTATTTTGAACTTAACCTTTCAAATGGATACATCCATCGATATTGAATAGGTCCACCAACTTTTGCTTCATAAGGCAAGTGAATAGGTAGGTGTTCCATGGAGTCAAAGAAACTAGAAGGAAAAACTCTCTCCAACTTACATAGAGTTACATCAATGTTTTCTTCAAGTCTTTGCATTTGTTCTACAGAAATTATTGTCGAACAAATGTCTCTAAAGAATATACTCACCTCTACTAAAGCATTCCAAATGGCTTCAGGCAACAAATCTCTAAAGGAAATTGGCAGTATTCTTTCTAAAAACACATGACAATCATGGCTCTTCATTCTAGACAACTTCAAGTTATGCATATCAACACATCTTGACAAGTTCGAAGCACACCCGTCGGGAAGCTTTAAATTCTTAACCCATTCACATACCAACTTCTTTTGATCCTTTGTTAAAGTGTATGCTGCTTTTGGCATTACTATCTTTCCATTACCTCGGTCAATTAATTCTAATTCTCATCGATTACAAATTACAGCTAAGTCTCTTCTAGACTTCATATTGTCCTTGGTCTTACCATTCACATCCATAACAGTATTGAATATATTGTCAAATACATTCTTTTCTACATATATAACATCAAGATTATGTTGAATCAAGTTTGTATTCCAATAAGGCAAGTCCCAAAAAATGGAATGTTTAGTCCAATTATGGTCACAACTAAACCCAAGCAACTTCTCCTTATTAGTCTTTTCCATTATTCGTGGCAAGTTACAAACCCTTTCCCACAAGTCATCACCAGACAACCTTTGAGGGCCACGAGATTTTTCATCATGCCCTTTATGAAATAATCTTTTGTCATGATGAAATTGATGATTAGGGGGCAAAAAGTGATGATGACAATCGAAGAATGATGTCTTTTGCCCTTTTTTTAAGCGAAATGCTTTACTATGCTCCATGCAAATCAGACATGACAAAACACTATGTGTACTCCATCCAGACAACATGCCATAGGCAGGGAAGTCATTGATAGCCCAAAGCAAAGCAATTCGCATTTGAAAGTTCTGTTTCATGGATAAGTCATATGTCAAGGCACCATCTTCCCATAATTGTTTCAATTCATCAATTAAGAGTTGTAAATACACATCAATCTTTTGACCAGGGCTCCTTAGGCCAGGAATGACAAGTGTGAGAAACATATATGGGGCTTTCATGCACATCCCAGGTGGGAGATTGTATGGTGTCACAATTACAGGCCAACAAGAATATGGATGTACAGACTGCCCATATGGAGTAAACCCGTCTGATGATAGGCCTAACCTAACATTTCGAGGCTTTGAGGCAAAAAAGGGATTACATTGGTCAAAATGCTTCCATGCCTCTCTATCACAAGGGTGGCACATGACTCCTGCTTCTCGCCCAGTTTTATGGTGCCATGTCATGTGTTTAACTGTCTTCGTAGACATATAAAGTCTTTGTAATGTTGGTGTCAATGGGAAATAACGCAAGACCTTATATGATATCTTTTTTTTTCTTGTATCATCTCCACTTCTAGGTTTATAACGAACATGGCCACACACTAGGCAATTCCTCCTTTCCTTGTTCTCCTTATAGTAAAGCATACATCCATTCTCACATGCATCTATTTTCTCATACAGTAAACCAAGTTTTGCTACCATTTGTTTGGTCTTGTAGTAATCAGTAGGCAATTTTACATCATCTGGCAATAACTCATTTAGAAGTTACAATAAACGATTGTAACAGCTCTCACTTAAGTTAAACTCAGACTTTATATTTAACAATCTTGAAATTGCTGATAAAGGAGTATCATAATTACATCCTACATATAGTGGCTCCTCAGCAGCTTTCAATAGGTCATAAAAGTGTTGGGCATCTTGATTTGGATGTTCCTCCATCTATATCGATGTTAGGATTGAAACTAGGTCCAGGAGCATCTATAATCATTGTACGATAGGGATTTTTCAATTCAACCTTAACCCTTTCTTGACTATCACATTCGACTACATTTTCATGATCGTAAGCATCCTCACATTCAACATTATCATGGTATAAGGTTCCCCGTGATAAGTCCATTAGTCATAGTTAGGGACAAACCCATGTCTGTAAAGGTGAACCTTAACATCTTCTATATCAGCATATTTCCTATTGTCACACTTTGGGCAAGGACACCTTATTTGACCATTTGAGACTAATTGTGGTTGAGATTCTACAAAGGCTATGAAATCATTCACTCCTTGAAGGAACTTAAGATTCAATCCTTTTCTACTTGGGTCATGTTGATTATACATCTATTCCCGATCAGTCCTCATTGTCTTCTACATGACAATAATAATTTAAAAGTATGTTATGACCTATAACTGGGTAGATTTAAGGAATTCGGCTAACTAATGGACCAAGCAAGTGAGTTTGTCTTTGAAACTTTTCTACTGAGTGGGTAGCACATAAAACATTTAGTCTTGGAGAGATTCACTTGCTTACAACATGTTTTCATACCTCAATTGGCAATAAAATAATGAAGTTACTAGGTAAATAATGCATTAATAAACACTTACTCTTGATATACTAACATGTTGTAATCAAAATAAAATATTAAATAGGAGTTGATACGTAGATCCAAAAACACTTACTAAATACTTACTAAAATTTCAAATTGGCAATATATATAGGCATATATGAGAATTAATCTATGAGAGAAATTGATAGATGGTACAAAGGAAAAAAATGCTTCAATCACTGTGTTAGTTTTAACAAGGTTCAAAGATAGCCTAAACATCATTTGATATTTTAAAATAGTTAATTTTGGCCTACGATGAGCACAAAGAATATTTGGCTACAATATTTGGCCTACGATGAGGACAAAGAATCATATAAAGTAGTTGATTTTGCTTCTTCCAGTTTGCTTCTTTTTGGAAATGCTTCTAATTGGAAGTTTTGCTTTTTAGTCAATTGGAAGTTTTGCTTTTTAGGTAATTGTAATTTGAGAGATAACCATGGGTTGGTTTTGATTGCAGAGCTACTTAGAGATGAGTTAGAGGGGTCTAATTTATAGCTTTGTTGCTAAGGGGACTGTTGTGTTAGCAGAGCACACGTCATATGCAGGAAATTTGACTACAATTTCTGTTCAGTGCTTGCAGAATCCACCTTCCAATAGTAGCAAGTACACAAGATATTGGGAGACTATAGTTTACTGAATTAGAATTTAGAATAGTAGAAGATTTAAAGATTTTTGTAAACGCCTTTTCGGACACTATATTTCCAAAAGTGAACTTGTTCTTATTCTAGCTAATTAGCCTTAATTATGTATATCATATATATATATATATATATATTAACCAGGCCACACCAGAAAAAGAGGATTTAACCACCCATCAATTCTTTTTCAATAATTTAAAAGCCCACTAATTGGTCTTATTCTAATTTAAAAGCCCATCAATTCCTAATTCATGATTTAAAAAGAAATTACTAAACTAACTTAACCAAAAAATATCTTGTATACTTTCAGGGACAAACTCACTTTCATGCATGATATTAATATATATATATATATATATACCATACGGGTTAACAGACTGATTAATATGCTAAATTGACGCACTTTTTTGAACTTATGTTCTTCATATATACATATATATCATTTCATATATATACTAATCATTCTCATAGGCTTTGACCTTTACACGGCTTCACACGCCTTTACTGGTCCTTTGCCTTTTAGACCTCTTTCAGTACAATATATTGATGATATATATATATATATATATAATAGACAAGTGCTTCAAATTAACATAATAATCAGTAGCTTCACTCATAGGATCAACATATTAGAAAATATTTCCCCTTGAACCCTTTAGAGATTTAGCAAGCTATTACCTTAATCTTCAGCTTCAGAATTCTTGTTAATTGAAAAATATATATGCACACTTCAGATACTTTGGAACTTCAAATATTATTGATATGAAGTGAATTTACAGATATTGGGAGTGAGTAGGAGGGATTACAGGGAGTTCAGAAAGCTCAGGTTTTCAAGCTTCTGAGTAGGTGTGGTAGTTACTTCTGCCTTTAATGCTAATGGAAGTAGGATATTTATACTAAACTATCTGAGTTATTTTTAACTTAGGTTTACAAACTATAGTTACTTTTGTAGTCTCTTGGTTAATTCCCGTGATTCCTTTTAGTCACTTTTGTCATGTCCATCTTCTTTTGTCATGTCCATCTTCTTTTGTCATGTCTTTCGGTTGTCTTCTCCTTCTACTATTATGGGATTCCTTCTTCTTTCTTCTTTGTGCTCTTGTGCCGACGATACTGTTTGCTGATTCTTCTTGTCTTGTATTGTCGTTTTGTGCCGACGGGTTACTGCTACTGATATTTTCTCTTTCTTACTTTTTCTCTTTTTTTATTCAATTACAGATAGGTCTATACTGGGCTCCTTATAGTCTTGGGCCTTTTGTTCTGAATCTTTACAATATTTACATTTGTGCCCTGAGTAATCTAATAATAATTTATATATTCTTTTCTTTGTGGGCTCAGATAAGTTCATATCATTTTTCTTAATTTTTTCAGCCCAAAGATTAAAATCTCTGGCTAATCTACTTGTCTTTCCTACTGAATATATACAAGTTGTTGGGCTGGTGAAGTAGGTCCACTGCTGTTCATCGGCATTTAGAGTTCTTGTAATTTCTTGCATTATTATGGCCATCTCTTGTGCTTGGATATTATGCAGTTTGAATTCGAGATCTTCTTTATCTTCAATAATTTCTTTAACTTCTTGGTCACATTTATAGGGCTTCTTTGTAGTTCCCATTTTTATTAAATTTATTGGAGGATAATATTTGTCAGGTGTTATTTCACATATAGTGGAATAGAAATGAATGTACATTTGGTATTGGGTAATAATTTTTTAATAATGTTTGGCAGACTCAATAATATGCTAGGGTAATTCAAATAATTCTTTGAGGTCCTTAGAGGGATAAATGGTTTGAATGAAACCATAATTGAATAAGGTTTTTACTAATTTTGGATTGGCTCCTGGCATTACAATTGTTTTGTTTAATGCATAATGGGAGGCATATCTAATGGTCTTGGTAGGTAGTGATAAAGTACTGGTCTTTTTAATCAAGATTTGGAAATATTCATACTATTCTTTTTTCTGAAAATTTACAGGGTTTGGATCAGGTTTATTGGGCTTTTTAGAAGACTGTGTTTGGTCTTTGATAATTTGAGAGAAAGAGATTACTTGTGGTGGCACCATCATAGTTGGCGTCAATAATTTTGGTTCCTCTAGTCTGGGTTTACTTGTTCCTGGTTTGGATTGGAGATCAGATACTATTTTTTCAATATTCTCAATTCTTTTTGTCAAGCCATCTGGGCCAGATACTTTTTCAGATAATATTGTAATTTGGTCAAAAAGACCTTTAATACTATTTGAAAGATTATTGAGTTTTGTGGTCATTAATCCTTGAAGCATGGAAATACTTACTTCCAAGATATTTGTCTTTAATTTTATTTGCTCAACAAGAGACAACTCTTGGTTAATATTCTCCTCTACTGGAATCTCTGGCTAATTACTTTCCATAGTTGCACCTGCTAAGATAATCAGCAATTAAATTATTTTGTCCTTTAATATATTCGATATTGTAATCATAATAGGCTAAGTCCATTTGCCATTTGATTAGCATTTTATTACTTAATTTACAAGTATTTATTCCTTTGTCAAGCCAATGTTTAACTTGAGTATTATCTGTCTTAATACTATGGCTAAAAATTCTTTCCAATTACTATGATATTTACTTTGACTTTCATTAAATTTTCCACTTGAATATCTAGTAATGTAATCTTTTCCTTTATATTCATAATATAAAGCTGCTCCCCAATAATTGTCTGATGCATCGGTGTAAATAATCCACCTAATATTCGTCTTTTTTGGAATATTTAATTTTGGTAGATTTTTACACAAATCTTTTATTTGATTTACTACTCTTTCTGTATTAGTATCCTAAATCCATTTACTTTTTTCTCCTGCTAACTTTGATATTTGTGCTATTAATTTTGACAAATTTGGAATATAATGTCTAGCTTGGTTAATGATAACATGCTTTTTCCATTTATTTTAGTCCCTATTTTAGTCCTTTTTGCCTCTTTAATTTTGTCAATTCTCTAATTTTATTATGTTTTGGAATTTATTGAGTATAAACTATTTATGGATTGAATGTGTCTCAATTATATATTTTTAGAACTTGAATTGTAAAATGCTCAATTTAATTCCTACAAATTTTAATTTTGGAGAGAAAAGTGTTGACATGGACAAAGATGCTGATTTGGATGCTAATGTGGCACTTTTTGAGTGATGCAGATGCTGACTAGGATATGCTGGATGTGGGACCCACTTGAACTCTTATTCAATGCCATGTAGTCAGAATTTTTGGGCAGAAATATTAATTTTCATAGGTCAAAAAAAAGCATGGCTGAAATATTAATTTTGCCATGATATTCTGCTACTGTTCTGCTGCTGTTTGTCACTTTCTGCTGCAGAAATATTAATTCTGCTGCTGCCATACCATTCTGCTGCTGCTATACCTTTCTGCTGCTGCAGAAATACTAATTTTGCTGCTATTTTACTGTCAAAGTGCTGCCATATCATGGAAGAGGCATCCAAGGAGGCATCTAGGGCAGAATATCCCTTTAGGCATGTGTTAGAACAGTTTTATATTTGGAAAATCGAAATTTATTAAGGAGGTTAAGTCATTTTTCTGATGGGAAGTCCTAGCACCATTTTTCTGCCTTCCTAGAGCAGCAGTAGTTGGGAGCAACATAGAGGCAACTCTCTAGCTTGGTTTGAGGGAAAGGAAGCCTTCCCACTTGGGAATGGCTCTCCTTTCCCATTTTCTTTCCTTTTCTTCCATTTTCCTTCATAGTTTGTTAGTTTTCTGTTGTATTTTGCATATTTTTGTCATGTTCTTATTCTCTTCCATGTAATTTTCTGATGTTTAAAGATTGATGTAGTTTGGTTCTATGATGTTTTATTGCTGAACAATTTTGATTTTAATGCACTTTCGTTTAATGGAATGGATTTTATCCTTGTAATTTCCACCATAAATTAGATTATCTAGATATAGATAGTTTTATTTATGTGGCTTGAATAATTTTCTTGAGCTTCATAACTTAATTGAATGGTTGATCTAAGATTTTAGTCAATTATTTTGGTTAAGTTAGATTGTAATTTCAAAGTTTTTGTATTCAATCATATTTTAGAAAATTGGCCAACATTGAATGGATTGTAATTTAATTGAATTGTTCTTCAATGATTCAAAGATTAATTTGTCTATGAATTAATCGGATTAGACCAACGAAATCAATCTCATTTTCTTGTGTAGTCGGTCATTTGATGAAATGGAAATTGTACTTTAATTCATTTGGACCAATGAGTATTTTCTTGGCCAAAGTTCTATTTTATTTATTGTTCTATGAAGCTTGTTATTTATACATGCATGCGATTGCTATGTATTTGTAACGAGTAGGACAAGAGATAACGTGTCATATGCGATTGCGGGGCATTGATGTGATTAGGACTTGATCGGATTATATTTGAGTTATAGATTAGTGAAGATCTTCCTAACTATAATTTTAATATAATTCAGTCTTAGAAGACTTTCTAAGAATTTTAGATTGAAGATTACATAATAGAATTAGCCAAGAATATTCAAAGGAAAGGATGATGATGTACAATTCCATGGAATTTGTGACTAGTCCACATCTTTTCTCTGTTTTGTTTTCTATTTAGTTATTTAAATTTCAGTTATTTATATTGTGTTGTTTCAATCACCACCCCCCCTTTTTTTGTGTAATTTCTGAAATTTCGTTCATAAGTCTTAATAGCATTTCACTTAGCCTAATTGAATTTTATTTGATACCTCAATCTCTGTGGGACGATACTCTACTTATCACTTTATTACTTGTTGCGACCCAGTATACTTGCTGGAATATTTTATGTGCTATAAAATATACGCACCAGTTAACTAGTCCTAAAAATGATTGTAATTCTTTTTTATTAGTAATCTTTTGAAATTCTATTACCTTTTTACTAATATGGTCTTGTAGTTGGATTCCTTCAGGGGTTATTATCTGTCCTAAAAAGGATATAGTAGTTTTTCTTAATTCTGTTTTTTGAGGTGATATATTTAATCCTTTTGTTTCCATAATCTCTACAAATCTATTTAAGTGTTCTTCATGTAATTTTTCATTTTCAGAAAAAATTAAAATATCATCTATGTATACTATAGCAAAATCTCTTATTGGAGCTAATAATTTAGTAACATATTCTTGAAATATACTCGGACTATTATTAAATCCCATAGGCAATACATTCCATTCAAATAATCCTTCTGAGGTACTAAATCCTGTGTACTTTTTACTTTCTTCAGTTAATTTTATCTGATAAAATCCTGATTTACAATCAAACTTGCTAAATATGTTCTTTCCTTTTACTAAGTTAAATAACAAATCCATTTTTGGAATAGGATATCTATTTTTAATAACTATTTGATTTAATCTTCTATAATCAATTACCATTCATGATTTTCCTCTTTTTTGTTCACTATGTTTTATTACTATCATTGCTGGTGATGAGTAGTTAGATTTACTTTCTCTAATTAAATCATATTTTTAAAGCTCAGATATATGCATAATAAATTCCTTTTTCTCATTATCAGTCCATGGGTATGGTTTGCAATTTATTTGTTTGCTATAATCTTTTAGTTCTATGGTTGCTAGGGGTTTAGATTTTTTCCAATGTACTAAAGGATTTTCACTATAATTTTCTTTTATCCTTTGCTCAATTGTTTTAGTTATCATTATTGATATTTTAGGTAAGTTTTCATGAATTTCTATAGCTTTATTATTTGGTATAAACTGAATTTCATTATCATTATATTTCTTTTGAAAAGTTTCATCTTTTCGTCTATAGGGTCTAGTTATTCTTATTCCCCATGCTTGGTGCTTACAGGGTGTTGTGAGAATTAATACTTTTTGATGAAAAGTTATTGGGTAATATTGTTCTAGGAAATCTAATCCTAATAATAGGTCACAGCTAATTTCATTGTATTGATAAATTTTGGAGATTTTTAATTCATATTTCCTATTTGTACATATACATCTTTTGCAGCTAATTCTAACATGTGAATTTCATTTCCAGCATTAGTCATTCTTAATGGTGTATTTTCTTTTTTCCAATATTCTGGTGGTAATACATTATATTTTGCTGTCGTTAAATTTGCTTATGTATCTACTAATGCATGATACTTTGATCTATATTTTTTATAATTGATTTTGACTAAAATATAATATAACATTATATTAATTGTACTTTGGGAATTATTATTGTTTGATAATTTATTGTTATTAATATTTCATTAGTCCTGATTCTATAAGGTCTTACTTGGTTTAAAAAGTCTTTTCCTAATATCATTTTATGTTCTGTATTATTATTAATCATATTGTCTACCCATAATTTTACTTGAATTGTATCTCTTTTATTAAATCTTAAAATAGCATTAGTCATTGTTCCTATTTCATCAATAATAATATTATCATCTGTTTATTGTGCACTGTTATATTATTAATAGGATTAAATCTGACCTTTACTTTCATAGTTATACACCTCATTCCATATATTCCAAAAATTTATTGCTTTCACAAGCCCATATGCTTTTTAAATAATGAGACAATTCTGTTAAAATTGGATGTTGTGTTTGGTTGGCATGAATCCTTTCCTTGTCTTCTGACACTTAATCACTTTATTTTTTTTTCTCATTAAATATGAGAAATAATTATAAAAATAAGAAAAGAAGAGTGAGCGTGTGAGAGTTGATGAAATAGGGAGGGAGTAAGAATGATTGTACCTACCTGACACTCTATAAACATGCAATCACAGGGGTGTAATGATGGTCACGTGATACTATTCATTTATTTTATTATTTATTCTTGATAGTATTTGTGGATGTGTGGGGTAGGGGTGGTTTGGTTGGTTTCATATAGACCATTTTCTATTGATTCTCTATACTGAGACACGACTTGTGAATATGTAAAATATTCATCCTAGAATTGTATTATCATTGCACACACTTTTCTAAAAATGTCTCAGTATATCAGTGTATAGCTTCTCAGTGTGTCTATATATATATATCATATATACCATTGTATCAGTATATCAGAATGTATTACGGATAAATAGCAATTCCAAACCAAGCCTAGGCAGAACGAATAAAAGGGAAAGAACAAGACCAAGAGAAAGCAAGAGGAATTGGCATACAATGTAGGAAAGATATCATAAGATAATTCACCTGAAGCCAATAGTAGCAACAACAGAGTAAGCAATTCTCTCAGTACTAGCAGTGACGTGAGCCCTGGTCAATGAGGAGGAAGACAAAGAGGAAAAAGATAGGAGTAAAAATTTAGAAAGGAAAAGAGAACAAAATTTCACTCAGCACAATGTAGTAAAAGAAAAACACAAAGACAGAGACAAAGCACGAAGAACGCAACACACAAGATGACCCTAACAAAGAGAACCTTAGACAGTCCCAACAAGAACCTCAACAACGAGAACCCTAACAAAAGGAAAGATCTAAACCTTGAACAAAAATAACTAACCTTCGTTGGCTTGCCGCTCTCCTTCGTCGATGTTTGGTAAAAGGATTGGGAAGGGAGATATTTAGGGCACGGGTCAAGTATTTGGGGATTTTGGTGGGAAAGAATAGAATGGAATAGGCTTTTTGAATGAGAGGGAAAACAGAGAGGGAGTGTTTAATATCAATTAAAATCTTTTTTAGAAAAATTTGGGGATTTTGGTGGGAAGAATAAAATGGAGTAACTTTTTTTGCAGGAAAAGGGAAAATAAGGAGTGTTTTATTTCAATTAATTTTTTTTAAAAAATTTGGATGTATATTTGTCACAAAATTTGTGACAACCAATGAAGCTTAGGAGAGAGAGAAAAATACATTTTTTGTGATTCGTCACTAATTCGTGACTAAAATTAAATATTAGTAATGGAATTTAGTGACAGCCAATATCCATCACAAAATATCTTTGACAAAATCCTATCCGTCACAAAATTGTCACTAAAACAAAATTTAGTGACAGGTAGTAGTGACAGACTATGTTCTGTCACAAAAAATGTAAATATAGAAAATTTGTCACAAATCCGTCACAAATTTTGAAAAGTTTGAGATAGAACATATCCATCACAAAATTTGTCACAAAATCATATTTTTCTAGTAGTGGAGGAAAATGTAAGCTGGGTTTGCATAAAGCATCTATAAAGATCCTAGTATCATGTGTAGAACCCTCCGATTTTGCTAGCACAAATGTGAAGCACAAATCGAAATCATAAGCAACCATTACATTAGTTGTTGTGTACCCTTTTCAACATGTATAAAGAATTTGACGTTCAGCAAGAACTATAATTTTCACATAAGTTTCATCTATAACACCAACACAATCCTTAAAATAAGGATAATATCGTTCATCATTTCTAATCTGACAAGAAATATTTGAAAAAGTAGGATCAACAGGCTTAATAATATCCCTAGAAAGGCCACAAACTACCTCTAAGACACTATGAAATTGTCTAGAAATAGTTTTTTCAGAATGTTGAAATCTCTCCTCTACATTACGAATTGAACTTGGTTGTCCTACGACATATAACAAAAGACCAACTTGTTCATGAATTCTCATGCCTCTTGTTGGCCTTAAACCATACTTGCATTGTAAAACATTACACAACTGTAGAAACACATCTTTACTCATTCTGAACATTTGAAAACAATGAACATCATGTCTATTGATAACTTCTTGAACCCATTCATGACCGATCAATGCAAAAGTCCTATGTGGAGTCTTTATCACATGATTCAAGGAATAATTTGTAGCATGCATTACCATAAGCAATAGAACCTTTTTCCTTTTGACATGTGATACATGGTTATTGTCAAATGAATCTTCACTATCTAACCCAAATGTAGTATCATTTGAACTAATAGTAGACATCCTGTGTAATTTTCAGGAATAAAAATAACATTATTCACTTTCATAAGCATAAAAAAAAGATAAATGATGAACAACACCATCATAACTTGAAAATGTGTCTAATAACATAGTTTCAACTTTGCATCATCAAATAGAATTCAAACAAAAATAATCTAAATATGTCTAGAAATAAAGTTACAAAATATGTCTAGAATTCAAATAAATCAAAAAATATGTCTCATAAAGTTACAAAACTAGAATCAAATCAATGACAAGACATATCAGCCAAAGTATGGCTCTTTATCCAACTAAATTGAAGCACAGGGTTATTTAGAAGAACAAAAGTCTCCCTATTTGACTTTTGTTTCATCAATCTAATAACAATTATGTAAGTCTCACTACCATACTCCAACCCTGGCAATACTTTAAGCATGTCCAAGCAATCAGCAAGTGTAGGAACATGACTAACATTTGCACTAGCAATGGAATCTTCATTGTTAAAACTTTCAATTATACAATCAAATTGATCACACATTCGATGACCAATATTATCTCTCTTATTATTCCTTTCCTTTTTGACCTTCGAGTAGAAGGATTTCTGTCAGTTTCTAGTTCTTTAGCCCCTCATATTCTTTTATTTCCTTAGTCATGGTTGTCTCCATGTTTAGTCCATCATTTGCTTCAACTCTTCCTCCCTCCTCTACTAGGTCCTCAGAAGGTGCCCATGCACCAAAACCAGTGGCCACAGTATCCTTAAAAAAGATCTCTAGCTCAGATAAATTCTTTACACCCTTATCTTTGAACTTTGCAACCTTGTATCCTGACATAAATGAATTTGAAGTCACTTAAATATTATACAAAAAATCATATATATATATATATATATAAAATTCATTATAAATATGAAATTACCTTAATTTTGGCCTCCCACCACTCTTCTGTTGCCGCAATAGTTTGTTTTGAGTTATCACATCCAAGACCAGTCTTCTTTCTAACAAGTTTTGCCCACAACTGCCATTCTTTTCTTAAAAGGTCCCATTTATTTTTCATTTGCTTGTACTCATAAGATAATTATGTTAGCTCAATAAAATCATTGATCATATTTGTCCACCCCACTTTATTAAAATGAGTGTGTGGCCTATTCCCAACCCATACTGGCTCAATGCATACCTTCACAAATATGTCATGATTTTTTTCATTCCAATCAGCCTTGTGTTGTTTCCCACTACCACTATTATTTCCCTTCTCTTAAACTTGGTTTGAATTCATTGCTAATAACATCATGGTAGTGATTTTCAAATAAAAAGTGAAACATATAAATGAGAATATGGAAACATGAGAGTATACAATGATCATTGCTACTATAATACATAGCACATGACAAACAATTTGCAATGATATTAGAAGGGGAAAAACAAAGGTTTAAAGTTTTAATATTATTTCATAATATCATGGACTGCAAAACATAAAAATAGAGATATTGTAAGAAGGGAAAAAATAGAGCAGACATAAAACTAAAATGCACAACTCAGAACTTTAACTTGTTTTTGGATGTGTCTCTTCATACATTCTTGGATAGAGCACAAAAACTAAGATGGGCAGAAATAGCTAAGACATCAAAAATTAAAGCCATTGAAGATGAAATGTGTCCCTTGTCTTTCCTAATAAATTTACTGGTTAGCCATCAAAGTATACATCATAGACATTATTTTTCCAAGTTAATCAATTCTAATAATTTTTACTAGGACATGTTACAGTAGAGATTGTAAATAGCGTGACTATAGGGACATGTTACAGTATGATTATCGGGATAACTTGATTATAGACATAATTGTAGGGATTATTTAGGATTTCCTTTATATTTATGGTTCCTTACGTATATATATCTCAATCGTATGAATGAAAATACACACTTTTCCTATCAATCTTGTCTGATTAACATGGTATCAGAGCCTGAGAAATTTTGTGATTGAGCGTTCATTCCCTGTTCACCGTCTGAGGTTTAGTAAGTGCGTGAGAGGAGAGCACCCATCTACGGTGGTCATTGGCTCTCACTATCCCCTCCAAGGCATTTAGACATCGCCGACTGGCCGACCCCCAGAGTCCGACAGCCATATACGATGCTGTGACAGCCACGCACTGATTGAGTTTTTTGCTATGTGATCCACGCACCGGTGCGTGACAGCGCGTATGTCATCCCCTTCATCTCCGATCTATCCTTCCAATGTTCTTGTCCCTTTTTTCAGTGATTTCCTGTAGTTTGGTCACTCTTTCTCGTTGTTTGAATTTTTTGTTTGGATTTAGTTGTCACCATATACAGCATTCTTACACTGAGCGTTCTTGCACTGTGCTGGCTTCATATATTCTAGTAGTCTGTCTTTGGTGGTTGCCATGTGTATTGTTTCACCAATGGCAGCGTTGTCTCATCTACTAATGAATTTGCGAAGTTCACTCGATCTCAAAAATCATTGAAAATTCCTACTCCTACTACGATATTTGCTAATATAGGTAAATTCCCTACTTGGCTCATTTCTTTGTCATTTAGATAGGTTATTGATTCTGGTGCTTCAGACTTATATGATAGGTAAACCTAACCTTTTCTCTACTTTCTATACCTATGCCTCTTCATCTCATGTGACTGTAGCTAATGGGTCTACACCCTGTGTCCTTGGTTCTGCCACAGTTAACCTAACCCCATCTATATCTTTACCCTTAGTGTTGAGTTTACCTAATTTTTCATTTAATCTAATTTTTGTTAGTAAACTCACTTATACGTTAAATTGTAGTGTCTCATTCTTTCTTAACTATTGCCTTTTTCAGGATCTTACACGAATCAAATTATTGGTAGAGGATATGAATCTGGAGGTCTCTATATTCTTGACACTCAGGAACCGAGATCATTGGCATGTTTTAGTTCATCATCTCCATTCAAGGTGCACTATCGTTTGGGGTATCCATCTTTCTCAGTTTTTAAGCAGGTTCAACCCCAATTCCATCACTTATCTTCCTTACCTTGTGAGTCATGTTAGTTTGCCAAACACCATCGTGTCCCTTTACAATCTAGAGTTAATAAATGGGCTACATCCCCTTTTTAGCTAGTCTATTTTGATGTTTGGGGTCCTTATTCTATTGTATCTAAGCCTGGGTTTAAATATTTTGTTACTTTTATCGATGATTACTCTAGTGTCACCTAGTTATATTTGATGAAAAATTGCTTTGAGGTTTTTTCACATTTTCATGCCTTCTGTGCTGAGATTAACACACAATTTAATGTTTCTGTTCAAACATTAAAAAACGATAATGCCAAAGAGTACCTATCTGATTCTTTTTAGTCTTATATGCTTCAGCATGGTATTCTTCATCAATCCTCTTGTGTTGACACACCCGCTCAAAATGGGGTCGTTGAACGAAAGAATAGACACCTACTTGAGGTAACCAGAGCTCTCTTATTTCAAATGCACGTTCCTAAACCTTTTTGGGTTGATGCTGTCTCAATAGCTTGTTTCTTAATCAATCAGATGCCATCTTCTATTCTTGATGGGAAGATTCCCTATTCTGTTCTGTTCCCATCTAAACCTGTTTTCCCTATTGAACTCCAAATCTTTGACAATACTTGTTTTGTTTGGAATACCTGACCCCAGGTCACAAAGTTAGACCTAAGTTCTTTAAATGTATTTTCCTTGGTTATTCTCGTCTCCATAAGGGATATAGGTGTTTCTCCCCTTCCCTTCAGTGCTACCTTGTCTCTACAGATGTTACCTTTCAAGAAGACATTCTCTTCTTCCCCTTTCTTCTACTTTTTATGATTAGGGGGAGGACGATGATCTGTTAGTCTATATTGTCCCTTGTTCTCTGCCTCCCCCATCTGTATCTCCTCTAGAGTCTATTCGACCACCTATTGTCCATGTCTACACTAGACGACAATCGCTCACTGCAAGTTCATATTCATGCCCTCCACCCTTTATTTCATCATGAGATCTTAGTTCAACTACTCCTGACCTCCCCATTACTCTCCGCAAAGGTAAATGTCTATATGCTTATCCTATTGCTTTAGTTTTTTCTTATGATCACTTGTCTTTGACTTCTTGTTCGTTTTTGGCCAAACTAGATTCTGTACCTATTCCTAAAATTGTTAGTGAAGCTTTGGCCCATCCAGGGTGGCATGATGCCATGCTAGAAGAGATAACTACTCTCGATCACAATGACACTTGGACATTAGTGCATTTACCTGTTGGTAAGAAAGCGATTAGGTGCAAGTGGGTATTTACAATTAAAGTCAATCCTGATGGTTCTATGGCCTGTTTGAAAGCCTAACTTGTTGTGAAAGGATATACTCAAACTTATGGGACTGACTACTCAAATACTTTTTCTTTAGTTGCCAAACTTACCTCAGTATGATTGTTGATCAGCTACTCATAATTGGCCACTGCATCAGTTAGATATTGAAAATGCTTTTCTTTATGGTACTTTTGACCAAGAGGTCTATATGAGGTAACCACCTGGGTTTGTTGCTTAGGGGGAGTATAGGAAAGTATGTCGACTTCGGAAATCGTTGCATGGTCTGAAGCAGAGCCCTCGAGCATGGTTTGGTAGGTTCAGCCAATTGTTTTGGAATATGGAATGAAGAAAAGCAGGTCTGATCACACAATTTTTTACAGGCGGTCCAAAGATGGCATCATTTTACTTGTGGTATACGTTGATGATATTGAGATTACTGGGAGTGACAGTTTAGGCATCTCTAGTCTCAAGACCTTCTTGCACTCTTATTTCAGACAAATGATTTGGGGCCCTTAAAATACTTTCTAGGGGTTGAAGTTATGAGAAACACGAAGGGGATCTTCCTGTCTCAAAGGAAATATGTTCTTAACTTGTTGAAAGAAATAGGAAAGATAGGGGTTAAACCGTCTAGTACTCCTATGCCTCCTAACATATAGCTTGCAAAAAGGACCAAAATGAACTATTTCATGACCCAAATAACCATAGGAGACTCGTGGGGAAATTGAATTATCTTATTGTGACTCGACTTGATATCTCATATTCAATCAGTGTAGTCATCTACTTTATGTCCTCTCCAATAGTTAACCATTGGGCATTTCTAAAGCAAATCCTTTGATACTTAAAAGTGGCCCCAGGATGTAGATTATTTTATGGGTATTATGGACACACTAAGATTGAGGTATATTCAGATGTAGACTATACAGGGTGTAAAGATGATAGGAGATTCACTACTGGTTATTGTGTTTTTGTGGGAGGAAAACTAGTTTATGGAAAGGAAGTATGTCAGATCCTACTATGAGAAAGCAAGAAGAAGCAAGATCAAAATTGTTTCTATTATATTAAGGGGTTTTGAGCAGTCTTTAAGGACAAGGATGCTTAGTTTCGACTTTTTATCATGACAAAGAAGCTACATTTGATCCCTGCTATAACGTCCCTTGAACTAGAGGAGATTGCACCTAAAGTAAACATACCAGAGGATGAATGTGGCATATTCCACATCGAGAAAGCCAAAAGAAATGCCATTGGGGTTTTATTTTGATTATGTATACCTTTTTTGAGAACAGAGGCTTAAGTTTACAGCATCTTTTGGGAGTTGCTACTTCGTTCAACTCCTCTATTATGCAAGTACTTAGAATCCCATAATGAGAGCTCTTAGGATGTTCTATCCTTTCCAATACGAGCTATACAAAAGGGTGGATTAATCACCGAGCAAGGAAAAAATTGTTCTCTTGTCAAATTTTCCACGGAGGCTTACTATTGATGAAATTAATGATGTCTTCTTAGGAAAACCAAGGATTGAAACTACAAAAGGGTTAGAGATTTTCATTATCTTCAAAATTATTAGTTCATTATCTTTCCCACTTGACAAAACTAAGAAAAATGGAGGTAAAATGGAGCTACAAGTTCAGAATGTGGTGGTGGGGAAAAATGTATTTTTGTCAATCAAGAAGTATATACATGGCAAAGGCTACCTAAGTTTATTAACACTTGGGAGAGAGGTGGCAATGCTGAACTTCAGTTTGCTTGGTTTGGCTATTTGGAAAAGTAAGAAAGTCTAATTGAAAAGAAGCCACTCTCAACTTTAAATTCTCACCTTGAGGGCAAGGTGAAACTTCGAGGGCAGGTAATGTTGGGCCCTTGAAGTAATACACCAGAAAGGGAAGGGCATTGATGGAAAATAGAAAATGAATGAGGAGAACCAAAAGTAGTGGAGCAAAAGGTAGTGGTGGTATGGCAGAAGGTAGTAGAGCAAGATAACTAACTTATCATAGGGTAGGGCTGAGTTGGCATAGGGTTTATAAGGGTCTTTTGTGGATAGGATTAAGGAGGGGAAAATATTGGAATGGTTTTGGTAGAGAGAGTTAGACCTCTCAAAAGTCTAACATTTACCTTATTGTGGTTCTAGCTGAGTTTGTGTATGAGTTTGTGTGTGTGTCTTGTTTCCTAATTCTGTATTGAGTTCATTACTGTTTATGTGATACTTCCTTTCTGTTTGTGAGTATTGTATTTCAATCTCCTCCCCACTAGAAGAGTATTTTTCTTTATTTCAATATCAATCAGTATTATTCAGTATTTCAATTTATTTCTTTTACTGGTCTCTATCAATTACTCTTTTGCTTCTACTAACATTATATTCGAAAGGCTGCACATTTTTCCTAATATTTCAAATTTTTAACCTTAAAATTCCTTCTTATTCAAAATTGTCCCCCCATAAATACATTGAAAGGTTCAGAGGGGTCCCTAGGTGTAATATTAACAATATCATCTGTTGGGCTTTCTGGCAAGTGCACTAGTCGCACAAGTAATATAGTGAAAATGAGTAAAAAGTGTCAAACCCAAGAGGACTAACGCGCTTAGTACCCCTGAAATTTAATTGCATTAGTTAGGCAAACCAAATTGGATTAAAGGTAGCTCTATGCAAAGAACTAGAAAAGAAATAAAATGAGCAAAATAGAATGCAATAAACAACAACAAACAAATGATTCGATTAAATGAAGAAGCCTAGAGTTACCAATTCCCTTATTCCATCCTAGGAATTGCTAAACTCTCTCTACACTTCTGATTCTAATTAATTATGCATGTTAATCTCAGGTTATCTTATAGCTTAAAGTGATTCTTCTGAACCTAAATTAAGCAACTCAACTAATACGCAATCCCTTACATGGGTTAAGCCAAATGCAACCAACCTAACTTTGATTAAACGAGATTAACTAAAATTCCTTTTAGTTAACAAGCGAAAACCCTTAGGGTTCACACACTCGTCCTATCCACTCAATGTTCTACTTTCACCTCCCTCTCTCGAGATCAGTAAAAGTAATAAATAAACTATAATTTGGCCAAGATCATAGCAAGTTCAATATAAATGAATGAACAGATATATATTAATTAAATGAAATCACAATTACAAAGAGAGACTCAATCCCTAATCTGAAAGTTGGTTCATAGTAACTCTAGAAGGAAGAAATTACCACTCATAGCTCTAAAATTACAAAAAATAGTAAAATATAAAGCAAACTCTATGAATTTGAGGTTGGGTTGACGAAATTCGGGCTTGATAGGCTTTGGGAATGGATTCCTCCTTTTCCTCTAGTAGAAATCGACGCTTCCCCTCTATCTCCAACTCAGAATACCTTAAAAACATGTTTTGGTGCTATTTAAATCAATGTAGAATTCCCACTGCTATAGCAGTGGAAGGCAGAGAAGATAGCTTAAAAATATGTTTTTTCAGGTTCGACCGCTATAGCGGTGAAGACCCACCTCTATAGCGGTGGCTGGCAGAGAAAATGGCTCCAAAATATTTTTTTCTAGCATTCCACCACTATAGTGGTAGATTCCACCTCTATAGCTATGGGAGACAGCAATCACTCTAGCATCTTCAGAATTTCAGCTCTAACATTCTATCTTCTAGCACGAACTTCTCACCAACTCAACCTACACCAAAAATAACAAATAATACCATTAAATAACAAATCTAAAACATGAAATCACTCAATTTATTAAAAGATTAAAGAAAACTAAAACTAATCTAAACTATTCAAAACATGGGTTAAGAATCATAAGCCAACAAGAAAAAGACCAAGAAGAGATTAGATTTAGTACCAAAATGGTACTAAATTGAGAACTCAACTTCATCAAAGGCTTAAAATTTTCAATGTTATTTAATAGATCCAAAATATTCATCTTGATATGATTTTCCAATTCTACAGGATGATAAATTTCAGGTGAAGCTAAAAATTTTCAATTTAGTCCTGGTCATCTCTTATAAAAGAGTATAGGGTGTAACATTCTCTCCTCCTTATAAAATTCAGTCCCCAAATTTTGATATATTGTAATATTTTTAGGGTCAACCAAGGGCATTTACTCTTTGACCTCTATGTAATTCTTCCTGAGATTAGGTACACCCAAGCACTTCTACTATAGAACTCTCTTGCTCGGCCATATAACCGTTAATAACTCATTATGCTATAATACTTTATCCAGCAAGGTGTATGTTCTACCCGTAAATAACTCATTATGCTATAATACTTTATCCAGCAAGGTGTATGTTCTAAGTTTTGTTTACCTATCAAGGGTCAACTAGTTACTTACATGACTTAGATATGTGAATATCCTACATATATATTTGAACCTTATATCACCTTAGCTGGTAAGCATTTATCTTCTTTAGTTCAAGTCTTATAGAACTCACAATATGTCTTTTAGGAGTATCACTTTCAAGAATACTTTGGCCTCCTTTTGTGAATTCTAATGCAAGTGTTCTGCCAATTTGAGCCGCCAACAATATCTTCTTATACTACTAGTTTCTACTCTGGTCCCAGGGCTTGGCTTTTTCCTTGACTTCAATCCACTCAATAAGAGTCCTACCCCATCCACTATATAAGGCTTCGAACAATACTATTCATACTTGACCAGAAACATTTCTAGTTGTAGCAATTTTCTTATATCTATTCCATTATTCCCTAGTCTATTAAAGACAATTCTCAAGTTCAAAGGAATATCCATGGATTCTTATATGTCGTATAGAATTGAAGTATAACTCGGAGGTCCCATTTGACCATCGGTAGGAGTACACTATAACACTTTACAATCTTTTTAAAATCACCCTTAATGCACTTATCAACATCCTATGTTAACTTGAAATTTAACTTAAGTACCAATTTAAAAGCCAGTTGGTTATACAAAGTTCTTTATTAAGATCAATCATACCTCTATAAGAGTTTTATTCCCAAGACAATCAGAAGTTGTTATAAAGTTTATAACTGTTTCTTCTCATGTTATTAATTTATAAGCTTCATAGAGTCACTAACGAATACACTAAAATAACTTATCACTTATATCAAATTTAAAATCTCCTTATTAAGTCTATCACACGCAATTAACAAATGGGCAAGTCACAAAGGTCTTAATTCATAACCATCCTCAAAGGTTATACCGATAAAGATTTGTCCTCTTTATTTCATTTAACTCTTATAGTTACTATAACAACCCCGCCAGACATGATGTTTAGCTTTCATCTACTTTGCTACCTTGATTTGAGACCATAGGGTCATTGCTTCAACAACCACTATGCCCAAAACTGAGATCAAAGCACATAGTTCTTCACTCGATTTGCCTTGTAAAAAAAAGGCATCTTGTCGAAATATCATATTCCATCATTTCATATGTAGTCCAAGATGGCGTAGTATGATGTCAAACTAGTCATCTACAAATCCATAAGGTTTACCACCAATTCTCTACCAGGCATAAAGACCTTACAAGAGCGATAAACATATTCAATAAGAAACATATCATTCAATTTATCCAGAACATGATCGAGATATATATATATATATATATCAATCAGGGGAAAACATATGAATATAACATCTTAGAATTAATAGGACTCGCACTCTATGAATACACTATATTAATACCTGATCTTACTACATTAACGGCTTGCTCGCCTTGTGGAATTAAGGCAAAAACTTTAGCTTGTCCCCAGGCAACCATTGTTTATGCTTGGCCCTCCACACCTTTACCGACTACTCCTATACCAGTAGAAGTTGATAGTACCCTCCCATGTGAAGTTAATGTTGAAGGTTGTTAGACATCTAGACTGCACTCTTACTAAGCTGCAAATATTATCGGGGGTAAGCTTTCTTCAAATGTCCAAACTGCCCACGTGGCCTGTCATCCCACATGTTCGAGTCCTGATATGACACGACCCCAAATGTAGCTTCCCATAAAAAGAACATAGTGGTTTGTCATTCCCAGATCGAGAATTTCCTTGAAACATAGACGAGTGACTACTATGATTATTAGGTTTAGCCCTTGGACTACTCGATGTTGACTGAGCAGCAAAGTTAGCTAGTAATGACTGGGCCTGAACTGGTTGCCTGGAACTACCCACTAAACCAGCTTGAATTGATGCACTCCCTTCACTAACTCATCTTCTCTTTCCAGGATAAGCATTCTCTTCCATCTCCTGCATTTCAATAGTGTAGGCACAATCGACCGAGTCAGGAGAGGATGCAAAATAACTCACTTGAGAAGCTGTAGCGCTAAATAAGGGTCAAACTAATCCCCACATGAATCATCTAATCAAGTATTTCTCAGAAAGATGCAAATGGGTGACATACTTAGATAATCTAATGAAGCATATGTCGTACTCAGTTACTGACATGTCCGGGGTTTGCCTCAGCAATTCAAATTCTCTAGCCTTTGCCTCCCTCACACTGAGGGGAAGGAAACATTCCAAGAAGGTTTCTCATAGTCCTTCCTAAGTTAGAGACTATAACCCTTATACTCTTCCTTTTTGCCATGTCTCAAACCAAGATTTTGACTCATCTTGTAATTGATAAGAAGCGAATTCCACAAATTGCTCATCTAAACATTTGAAAGCTCTACAAACTCTTTCAATCCCTTCTAGAAACTCCTGTGAATCCTTCTCTTCCTTGGATCTTGAAAAGACAGGTAGCTTTTAACTTTAAGAACTATGGTAAGGTCACAATTACATGCAGTTGGCCATGAATTGAGCCAGGGGTTGTTGGTTGACCTGCCCTATTTGTCCCAACCATTCCCGATGTTGTTGTGTGATTTACCCTAATTCCTTGTTCCATGATCACGTTTGTTACAGCCTCCATGAATTGTTGCAACATCCTTAGTTTGCGATTATAGAGGAGGCTTATTACCTTCTTGGGCAGGAGAAGTATCAAAATAGGACAAGGTTCCCTTTGATGCCTTCAATCCCCTAGCTGTAATGTACCCGCAACAAAGTCGGGGCAACATATTATTCCTACAAAAGATATAAATGATCTCAAGAGCTTGATCAGGCATAGATATTCAATAAGTGGATGGACTCGAAAGAAAGATAGGGTTAATACTTCCTACAATGCCTTCAATGATATATCACTTATAGTTGTGTTTAGGTTTATAGCGATAGATGGGATCCCACTAAAAGACACAGATCTTTGTAATTCATAAGGAAACCTAGGATTTATTACCAACTTTGTCACATCCCACTATGAGATGCGATGACATAGATTGACTTCATTTCAACCCATAAGCCATGGCTTAAGAGATGGTCACCTAATATAAGATACCTCACCATTTTACTTTATACATGGCACTTGTCTATAATTATAAAACATGCACCTAATATTTAAAGTCAAAACACATCATGCATCAACTTCCTTGTAACACTTCTATACTTCAAACTCATAATCTGATAAAACTTAATGAAGCATCTAAACATTCTCATATTTCATTATGTGAAAACATAATACATATTCAAGGTTAAAGACGCCATTACAAAGGTTAAAGATGTATTCACAAAAGGAAACAAGTCTTCCTGCAACATATAGCCATAACAAGCTAATTTGTTTTAGCTGGACTCTAATATAAGTACAAGACTTGCCTATGTGATTACAAAGTTGTTCTAGAGTTTTCGAAAAGAAATTTCATAAGTACATGATAAGTTTTCAAACAATTATACCAGCCCTGAGGAACGAATTTGGGCCTTCAAGAGATGGTTACCTTGATTAGCTACTCAACCGGAACAAAACTCAAGATCGAGACAGCTATCTGGGAAAAAAAGAGAAAGGAAAGGCATGAGCTAAAGCTCAGTGAGTAACTAATTTACAGCAGCATTAACTTACAACAAAACTAAACTAAATAATATATACTACATGGAATGGTTTCAAAATAACCAGCTAAAAAAAAAATTCACTAGCAATCCAATAGATCATAAAAAGAAAATGTGACAAATACTTATTCTAGTGCAACACTTTAAGATAAAGAGAAAGAAATAAGCACTCGTCTTTCTAAAATACATAATGTAGTAAAAGTATTAGATATCTTGAATCATCATTTATAACACTAGAACATAATTTAGATGCCAAAGCTATAAGTTTAAAAGTTGTATTTACATATCTAAAATGCCAAGCTCTAATGCTTTAACCTTCCAAATCTAGTGCCACATGGCCTACTGGTCCACACCATACCAACTCTCCATGCCTGTGCCACATGGCCAATAGGCTTATATCATGTCAACCTCCATGCCTATGCGACACGGCCTACAAGCTTGTATCATTTTAGCTTTCCATTATAACATAACCCTCATGTATCACCTTTATAGCTTCGATTTCACTTTCAATGTTTCAATTTTAGGAACCCAATCTTAGATAAAATAGAGTGCATAATTTATTTATGAAGAACTAAGGATTACAAACCTTTTAGTTGAAAATAAAAGGATGCAACAAAAATCAAACAAAAAAAAATTAAAGACTCAAAGGACTGATATCAATCTAATGAGGAAATAACAAATTGATCCCAGAGTTAGGCTCCTATACTGCTGGTTCACGCCACTACGATGTCAAATCGCCCAGAATTGAATTGTGGCAATTTGCAGTATAGTGATTCCCAGGTCGTATTCACTCAAGGAGCCTCACTTCTTAATACTAATTAATCGTTCTAAACACCTAAACACTAATTAAGAGTACATAAACGTGGGGGGGGTTTTGTGGCAGTACTAACAAAATAAACAAAACAGAACAACAATTAACTACAACAGCAGTAACAGCAGCAGCAGCAGCAACAGCAACAGCAGCAGCAACAGCAGAAGCAGCAGAAATTGCAAGATATTGACAGTAAAGAGACTATGTAATCAGCCACTAGGATTCATGGGAGTGTAACTATCATTACCTAACTCATTGATTCAATTTTATTCTCATTCCATTGTTTGGTTCTTTATGCAAATGGTTCTAGAATAACAACTAGAATTTAATGCTACTAATTACAGTCAAGAACATATCTCTACTATAATTAGATGCATTCAGTGGAAAATCTCAACCAAACCAAGTTAAATATATCATCTAACTAGTCATTTCATCTTCCTCACTTTCCTAATCAGTCAAGCAAGGTTATGTCTTATATAAGTCAGTTTATGTTACATTCTCAAGCTCTAATCAGAATTTGACAGCAAAATAAACATGACAGCAAAACAGAAACGAAATGTGATGAAAATGGAGAATAAAACACTTAGCTTGCATTCTTAGTTCAAGCTACAACATCCCAGTGGTCTAGTGACTAATTACAATGAAAACTTAGCCCTCCATGAGAGCAAAATAGCAAACAACAGAAGCAAAAACAGAGAGGAAGAGAGAGCTGCGAATTTTCTGAGTCTGGTTGCAAAATAAAAGTGTTCTCTTCCTAAAAACTGATGCCCCTTCAATGCCTTAGAATATTCTACCCTAGATGCTTTTTTGGATGCTTCTTCCATGATGTGGCAGCACTTTGACAGCAAAACAGCAGCAAAATTAATATTTCTGCAGCAGCAGAAAGGCATGGCAGCAGCAGAATGGTATGGCAGTAGCAGAATTAATATTTCTGCAGCAGAAAGTGACAAACAGCAGCAGAACAGCAGCAGAATATCATGGCAAAATTAATATTTCAGCCATGATATTCTGACCTCCGAATTTTAATGTTTCTGCCCTCAAATTCTGACTACATGGCATTCAATAAGAGTTCAAGTGGGCCCCACATCCAGCATATCCTAGTCAGCATCTACATCACCCAAAAAGTGCCACATTAGCATCCAAATCATCATCTTTGTCCATGTCAACACTTTTCTCTCCAAAATTGAGATTTGTAGGAATTAGATTGAGCATTTTGCAATTCAAGTTCTGAAAATATAAAATTGAAGCACATTTAATCCATAAATAGTTTATACCCAATAAATTCCAAAACATAATAAAATTAGAGAATTGACAAAATTAAAGAGGCAAAAAAGACTAAAATAGGGACTAAAAAGTATATAAAAATGCCCGATATCAACTGCTAGCCTCCAGACTACACAGCATCCAAACATAACATTAATGAAATTCTCCATGATCCCCTATCTGACTCTCTCCTCCTTTTATAAAATTTGACTCATATTGAAATCCCTTTTTTACCCTCCTAATAAACTTACATGCTCACTACACTACTCCTCTTTTTCCATTACTCAGTACTTAACAGAATCACACAATATCTCACTACATCTAGTACCTAACATTCAACCTCCCTTATACCTCCATTTTCATCAACCAGCACACTCAATTATCATAAATCATGTAATACATACATATAGCAAATAATTTCTCACGGTCATGAACAATATTCATATATATTGACTAAATAATCCCAAGGAGTTCCAACACTTGCTAAGACAACATTCTCAATACATATTCATACTTAAACAAAGATATTTTCATAGAAACAAACCAAAATCCAAGGAAATCAGTTCTTCAAATTCAAGGATAATAATATTGTTATAAGTAATCTTTTCAAGTTAGACTTGCAAAAAGATAGAAATAATCAACACAGAAAATTCTAAAAAAGATCCAAAATCTCAATATTTAGTGAAGGTGTAGATAAATTAAAGTGTCACCTGATAGGTCCCCTTACCTACATACTTCACAATTCTCATCATAAAACAAGTTTAGCAAGATTCATGAAGACACTTAAGATAAGACCACCTTAAGAAAACTCTTTGCAACTCACTTAGATTTCAAAGTAGAATATCTATTACACGACTATTTATTTGCAGGTGAAAGATTGCATAAATGGTTACATGGTGAGGGATCAATGTAGATATATATATATATATATAATGGTATGTAGTCTTTTATCATATCAATCATTTTTAGATAAAAAGATCCCATTCAGTAATATAAATTCGAGCATATATAAACACTTGTAATACCTAGAAACATACTTGACAAATCCCACAAGAGTTTGCTGTTATAGGTTTTAAATTGTCACGCCCCCTGAAAATTTTACCCATTTAACATGCGTGAATATTTCATTACCATAACAAACAGTCCTAGTTATCTACAACTAGCAATACACAAGCTAGTTATTATCATAAAAGTAAATATTATACATACACATATGTATAGATAATCCTATAACATCATAATGTAGTAGATTTAGTACAAAGATAAATTACAGCTGAATTTATAATGTACAATTTCCTACCCAAGCTTAGGTGGCCTAATAGACTGCAGAGCGTTATCCTACACTTAACAAAGTTTGGTTCCATAAACCCACCGACACAAAGAGAAATATAACTACAAAAGAGCCACTAACTCTCCAGCAAAAACCCCCTTCCCCAGTAAACGTTAAATAATCACAAATAGATTACCAATATGCAATCAAACAAGTGTAATGCTTGCTATAATCACAGAGGGTGTGAGTTCATCAAAACTCAGTGAACAATTGATTGTGCAGAAAAATGATTATAGTGCACAAGTACAAATACCGTAACTCACTATCACCAATGGAAATTGACCAAACACATAGTAAACATTAAATAATCACAAATAGATTACCAATATGCAATCAAACAAGTGTAATGCTTGCTATATTTTACCACTTTACCCATTGAAGACCAACCCTCAATGAGTGTATTCCAGAGGTTAACCCTCTCTAAATATTTCACACCACGCAGAAGACCAACCCTCTGCTTTCCTACGTATTTCCATTTATGTTAGGTGTTATGAATGGATACGATGACACCAATACTCAATATGCCACATCACAACAACAATAAATAATCCACACACAATTCCACTTGCTAATCAACTTATTTTCCACAAATGAGGAAGGGGGGATTTACATTGTACTTGAAATAAAATAACTTTGGCAAGGTCTACCATTCATCTTTGCCTCAACAAGGTTTTTACCATACTCGGAGTCCTGAAACGGAGCTAAGTAATCCTACCAAAGCACCTAAAAGAAGTCCCAACAGCTAGGCATCAAAACCCCTCAACAATCCCCTCAAAATATACACTTCACACTTCTCTCTACCTAGAGGGTGCCTGGGCACCACAATATATCATAAAGCATAATGTTTTCTGCCTGGAGGGAGCTTAAGTGCCAAGTCAAGTTTTCCTTCAAGAACCCTGGTGCTTGGGTGCAAAAATTTGGGTTCTTCTATTCTTGAGCTATTCTTCACGATTTTTGGGGAAAAATCTTCCAAAAATTGATCATTTTCACTCTTTCTCTTCTTTCTTTAGTTTTCCAAGTCAAAACAATGTTCATGAAGTAATTTACAACAATTAAAATGCAAAACAAACGAATTTCATGAATTTGGAGAAATTCCTTAGAAATCTGTCAAGAACACTTTCTTGGATTCTAATCCATGAAACTTGTTTATTTTACCACCATGAACTAGATTATAACAAAACCAACTGAACAAATCTAACCACTGAGTATAAATAAATTTGGGTCTCAATGTTCTATCTGCTCCTCTTTTTCATTATTTTCTCTCTTTTTTTTTCAAAATTTTTTTTATTCTTTCTTTCTTTCTTTTTTTTTCTTTTTCTTCTTGACTGGCCAGTCTTTTTCTTTTGCTTGAGAGGAAGTAGAAGAAATATAGTTCAAAACACCCCAAAATTCACAAGATTTGTCAGCATATCAATCCCTTAAAAGAATTTAAAATACTCCTCACATCTTAAGTTGGAAGAAAGAAAAAAATATTGTTGTAGGTAGAAAAAGTGGTGGAAGAAAAAAAAACGCAAGAAAGAAAATGGATAAGGCACAAAATGGTATACAATGGAAACAACACATGGAAGGCTATCTGACTAAAAGTGGGTAACAAGAAACAAATGCCTAAATCATTTCCAAGCATGAACAAGATATGTAGCCTTAATCAAAGATTCAAGACAAGTTCTAGAGTGAAAATCCATGATAGGGCAGCACACAAAGAAAGAATAGCATTTTTCATTTAGGCTCAAATCCTCACAGCTAAAAGACTATTACTACAAAGTCATTAAAATCAACATGATTGCCATTTAACTTGAATTCCTTAGAGAAATAAGGCTAAATTCTCTTCATGCTAAGTCAATCTACACTTTAACTATTTCATCATGCATAATTCCACACTAAAACTCCATCAATTTTTTTTTTTCAAAAATAAAACATCAAATTCGGGCAAAACAGAGTAACAAAATTCTGCACTGCAGAAATTCTGGCGACTCAGCTTTACTGACACAAAACTAGACCAAAACAAATGCGAAAGACACCAAATAAAATTCTACAGCTAGAAGACATATAAAGCTTTAAAAACATGTAAAGAAACTAGCAAAATTCGTAGCCAATTAGTACAGAAAATTCATGCAAGACAGCTCAAAAATTCTGGACAGAAACAGAGAAAACAGAGGAGATAGCATGAAATTTTTTTTTTGAAAATCAGCTCCAATTAAATTCTCTCCCCCCACACTTAAACATTGCATTGTCCTCGATGCAAATTATTACCAAACATCAAATAAAATGAGGAGGACATAAATTAAAAGGAGGGAAAGAGTATGGCCTTATCATGGAGCCGGAACGTTGTAGAGTTTGATTTCCTCTACAGTTTCTTCTTTGAAGCTCTCGTAGAACTTCTTCAACCTTTGCCCATTTACCATGAACTGCTTGTTGGTGGCCTCATTTTGAATTTCTACTGCACCAAAAGGAAAGACATTAGTAATAACAAAAGGGCCAACCCATCTAGAGTGAAGTTTACCGGGCATTAGCTTGAGGCGAGAATTATAGAGAAGGACTTTGTCTCCCACTTGGAATTCTTTTCTCTCAATTTTCTGATCATGTAAAGCTTTTGTCCTCTCTTTATAGATGCGCGCATTCTCATAAGCCCCTAGCCTTAGTTCTTCCAGTTCTTGAAGTTGCAACTTTCTTTCTTTACCGTCTAGGGTCATGTCCATATTGCATTGTTTAATGGCCCAATATGCCTTATGTGCAATCTCCACCGGCAAGTGACATGCTTTACCAAATACCAAGCGGTATGGAGACATGCCAATGGGAGTCTTGAAAGCAGTTCTATAGGCGCAAAGCGCATCGTCAAGCCTCTTACTCTAATCTTTTCTGTTGGGTTGCACAGTTTTCTCTAATATTTGCTTTATCTCTCGGTTAGAGACTTCTGCTTGCCCATTGGTTTGGGGGTGGTAAGGTGTAGAGGTTTTGTGCACCACCCCATATTTCTTCAATAGCCCTTGCATGTTTCTATTGCAAAAGTGTGATCCTTGATCACTGATTATGGCCTTGGGGACACCGAATTTGCAGAAAATATGTGAACAAAGGAAATCTACAACAACAATAGAATCATCAGTTCGGGTGCCTTTAGCTTCCACCCATTTCGACACATAATCCACAGCAACTAAGATATACATGAAGCCAAAAGAAATAGGAAAAGGACCCATAAAGTCAATACCCCAAACATCAAAAACATCACAAAAAAGAAGAGGTTGTTGAGGCATTTCATTTCTGTTAGACACATTTCCAGTTCTTTGACACCTAGAACAGTTTTTACAAAAATCAAAGGCATCCCTAAACAAAGTAGGCCAATACAAACCAGAGTCTAACACTTTTCTAGCTGTTCTTTAGGCACCAAAGTGTCCACCACATGCAAGAGTATGACAAAAATTCAGCACAGATGCAAATTCATGATTTGGAACACATCTCCTAATAATTTGGTCACTACAAATTTTTCATAAATAAGGGTCATCCCATACATAGTACCTAGCCTCGCTCCTTAATTTGTTCAACTGATGTTTATTTTGGTATGCAGGCAATTCAAATGCAACAAGATAATTCACTAAATCAGCATACCAAGGCTCACTAATACCATGCAAAAAGAGGAAACACTCATCTGGAAAATTGTCTCTTACAGGGAGATGTTCCAATGGAAGATCAGAAAGCCTACTCAAGTGATCTGCTACTACATTGTCTGCCCCACTCTTATCCTTGATTTCCACATCAAATTCTTGGAGGAGCAGCATCCATCTAAGCAATCTTGGCTTTGCATCTGGTTTCTTCAACAAATATTTCAGTGCTGCATGGTCAGAAAACACAATTACTTTGGAGGCAAGCAAATATGATCTAAATTTTTCTAAAGCAAAAACAATTGCTAAAAACTCTTTCTCCGTGGTTGTGTAATTTGATTGAGCTGAATTAAGGGTACGGGACGCATAAGCTATGACATGCAACTTCCTCTCTACTCTTTGTGAAAGTACTGCTGATGCGCTTTTTCCCGACAAGTGTATCGGGTCGCACAAGTAGTAAAGTGATGAGAAAAAGTTATCGTCCTCAGGGATTGACTTTAACAATTACCAATTTCACAAGATCAAGTTATATTTGGACAGAGGAAAAATGTAAAGATAAACCGAAAATAAACTAAACTAACAACAAGGAATTAACTAAACACCAAACGAAGAACTACGCCAAAACACAATGGGTAGGGGATTGACTTTCTTAACTCCTAATCTGATTAATTCATAGACAAACCAATCTTTGAATCGTTAAAGGATGCTTAGAAACATTCACAGATTCCATTTAATGTTGGTCGAGTTCACGAAAATATTTGAACCCAATGTCTTGGTGAGCAAATCTTCCTAGCCAAAATAATTAGCTAATGTCTTAGTCCAATTAATTGGTTCGGAGTTTAAGTTCAAGAACTCATATGACCACGCAAACAAGATTATCTATGTCTAGATTAACCCGATTCACGGTAGAAGTTACAAGGGCATGTTTATATCAAGCTATGTCTAACATTAATACAAACCCCAAATGCATCTAAGTGAAATGATCACAATCACCTAAAACCAGTTAAACCAATAACAACTACTCCAATAATCAGAAAAGCAATTGTATTTAAGCATCCAACAACAAAGCTTCATAGGAAGTTAATATACATCAATCCCCTAACCCTTGAGTTTATCACAAGAGGAAGAAATACATAACAAATACACAACAAAATATGATCAAGAGGAAGGAGAAAAAGGAAGAAAAGCTTCAAACTCAGTAGAGAAGAGGTCTCCCAGCTCCTCCATCCTTGCCCTAGCAGAGCTCCCTTGCCCTCCAACCAAAAGATCCACAAAACATCTGCAAAAGAGCAATATATACAAGAAAGCTCGCAGGTACAGAACCGGGGCGCCTAGGCGACACGTGTGGCGCCTAGGCGCCAAGCAGAAACAAAAGGGGCGCCAGCCCAAAATAACTGGAAACAAGGAGTGGCGCCTAGGCGCCCTAGGTGGCGCCTGGGTTCCACGTTCTGACTCTTTGGCAGAGAGTTGAGGGGCCTCCAGGCGCCCTGCGTGGCGCCTAGGCGCTAGCCATCAGATGAGCAGCAGAACTTCAGATTCTCCATGTTCCAGACCAGAATGGAAAACCTACTAGAATGTACAACAAAAAGGTGTAAAAAGGCAAGGAAAAAGATTAAAACAAGATAAAGCAAAGTAACAACTATGTACAAAGAGGAAAGCCAAAATAAAGGACAAAGCAAGCAAAAAGCTAACAAAAATGGAATCAAGGAGAGGAAAAAGATCTAAAGAAGCAAACAAAATTAACCAAAATAGAGGACTCATCAACTCCCCCAAACCAAAACTATTGCTTGTCCTCAAGCAAAACACTAATCTAAAAATCACGCCAAACGAAGCCAACAGATTTTTCAAGATAGAGAGGAAGTGCTTAACAACATAAAACATTAAACAAAATCAATTCAATTCCACATAGTCATCTTCTTAAAACCAAACTTGGCATTGAGTAATTGAGAATTTAAAGATGAACATGATACTTTTCCAAGCGTTTTTAAAGACAAATTGTAAACACCCTCACTTTCTCAAATTACTCTCCGCAAACTTAAAAGAAAATATCTTTTTCATAACAAACTCGGCTCTCAAGGAAAACTTCTCAAACAAGGGATATTTTTAATAAAAAGTGATCGAAGTGAAGACAGTGCGCCTAATCCACACATCTCCCCCTCAACCTATGCAAGAAGAAAAGATAACGAGGTTAAGGAACAAAGAGTTGCCCGTGCGCTTAAACCACACAACAACACCTTGACCATCACCTTTATTTGCTAAGAAAATGTAATTCATTGGTTAGAACAAGTGTTGTGCGCCTAATCCACACTACACTTCCTCAACTTAAATCACACTTCTATTTTATTTAATTAGAATTGTTTTGCTTTTTTTTTAGAGAAAGCAGTCCCTTATTGAGCAAAATGTTGTCATAAAAAGAGATAGAAAATTTCAAGATTTTGAAAGAGTGCCTTAAGAAGGTTGAGAGGGTCGACAACTTTTAATTAAAAAGCTTGAGATTTCTCAAATATATCTAGAAATTCTGAAAAACCAAATTTAAGTTAAATTTTAAACAAGATGACCATGTAAAGAATTAATTGAAAATAGAATAATATAAAACTTGTAAAGCACATTCCAATCTATCAAGAAAAATCCAAAGATACAATGGTCAACAAAAACAGAGACATTCCTTTTGAAAAGAAGATTTAGATGTATCACCCTAAAAACAATCTTCTTAACCCGAATTACATAAGAGGTTACCGAGGCATGTTTATATTAAGGTTAAGACAAGCATTAATACAAACCCAAGATTCATTGAAGATGGTAGCTAAGCATCCAAGAGCAATAATAACAGTAAAATCTTCTCCCCCCAAACCTAAACAACATATTATCCTCAATAACAAACCAGTAGGGAGCGGGGTTCAAAAAGGAAAGCTATGCACAGAAATAAACCATCAACAAAGGCAATCAGAATTAAAATGAGGAAAATAAATACAATGAACTAAACAGAACAATAATTAAAGCTACGAATAAAACTAAAAGCGAAATTAAAAAGATAAAAGGGTAAGAAACTTGGGTTGCCTCCCAAGAGCGCTAAGTTTATAGTCCTTAGCTAGACTTTACCCGGTTTGTTTAGCTTTGTTGGCACCACATCCCTCCACAGAAGGGATTTTACAATCCATGAGAGTTTTCATAGGAGGATGAGCAGGTGGGCTTTGATCGTTTTCTGCCTTAGTTGCAGGTTGAGCTTGTTAGGCTCATATAGCGTGTAAAGCTTGTATTTGGCCTATGTGAACCGACCTTCCAATTTCCGGGTAGAATACTAATGAGCTTGAGTCGGTGATACCTCGCATAAACCAGTAAGAAAGAGAATGTACACAAAAACAAAAGTATGATTTACAGTATAAGTATTTACAGAAAAAGCAAAGTCCAAACTACAACCCTACTAGCTACTCTTAATATTGTCAACACCGTCAATCCCCGGCAACGGCGCCAAAAACTTGATGCGCTTTTTCCCAACAAGTGTATCGGGTCGCACAAGTAGTAAAGTGATGAGAAAAAGTTATCGTCCTCAGGGATTGACTTTAACAATTACCAATTTCACTAGATCAAGTTATATTTGGATAGAGGAAAAATGTAAAGATAAACCGAAAATAAACTAAACTAACAACAAGGAATTAACTAAACACCAAACGAAGAACTACGCCAAAACACAATGGGTAGGGGATTGACTTTCTTAACTCCTAATCCGATTAATTCATAGACAAACCAATCTTTGAATCGTTAAAGGATGCTTAGAAACATTCATAGATTCCATTTAATGTTGGTCGAGTTCACGAAAATATTTGAACCCAATGTCTTGGTGAGCAAATCTTCCTAGCCAAAATAATTAGCTAATGTCTTAGTCCAATTAATTGGTTCGGAGTTTAAGTTCAAGAACTCATATGACCACGCAAACAAGATTATCTATGTCTAGACTAACCCGATTCACGGTAGAAATTACAAGGGCATGTTTATATCAAGCTATGTCTAACATTAATACAAACCCCAAATACATCTAAGTGAAATGATCACAATCACCTAAAACCAGTTAAACTAATAACAACTACTCCAATAATCAGAAAATCAATTGTATTTAAGCATCCAACAACAAAGCTTCATAGGAAGTTAATATACATCAATCCCCTAACCCTTGAGTTTATCACAAGAGGAAGAAATACATAACAAATACACAACAAAATATGATCAAGAGGAAGGAGAAAAAGGAAGAAAAGCTTCAAACTCAATAGAGAAGAGGTCTCCCAGCTCCTCCATCCTTGCCCTAGCAGAGCTCCCTTGCCCTCCAACCAAAAGATCCACAAAACATCTGCAAAAGAGCAATATATACAAGAAAGCTCGCAGGTACAGAACCGGGGCGCCTAGGCGCCACGTGTGGCGCCTAGGTGCCAAGCAGAAACAAAAGGGAAAATGGGGTTGGCGCCAAAATAGCTGGAAACAAGGAGTGGCGCCTAGGCGCCCTGGGTGGCGCCTGGGCGCCACGTTCTGACTCTTTGGCAGAGAGTTGAGGGGCCTCCAGGCGCCCTGCGTGGCACCTGGGCGCCAGCCATCAGATGAGCAGCAGAACTTTAGATTCTCCATGTTCCAGACCAGAATGGAAAACCTACTAGAATGTACAATAAAAAGGCGTAAAAAGGCAAGTAAAAAGATTAAAACAAGATAAAGTAAAGCAACAACTATGTACAAAGAGGAAAGCCAAAATAAAGGACAAAGCAAGCAAAAAGCTAACAAAAATGGAATCACGGAGAGGAAAAAGCCCTAAAGAAGCAAACAAAATTAACCAAAATAGAGGACTCATGAACTGCTCCTACAGCAAAATTTGGGGCATCACACATGAGCTCAAAGGGAAGCTCCCACTGTGGAGGTTGGATGATAGGAGGGGAGGTAAGTTGCTTCTTCAACTCATCAAAAGCTGACTTGCAAGCATCATTAAAAATGAAATCAGTTTCTTTTTGGAGGAGTTTAGATAGGGGTAGAGCGATCTTACTGAAGTCCTTGATGAATCTCCTATAAAATCCTGCATGGCCAAGAAAAGAGCGAACTTCCCGCACAGAAGCGGGGTAAGGCAAAGAAGAGATAACATCAACTTTGGCTTTATCTACTTCTATGCCACGTGATGACACTATGTGGCCTAGGACTATTCCTTGCTCTACCATGAAATGACATTTTTCATAATTCAAGACCAAATTTTTCTCTATGCATCTCTCAAGTACTCTCTCCAAATTTTTCAAACATGCATCAAATGAGTCTCCATAAACAGAAAAATCATCCATGAACACTTCCATGCAATCCTCTAACAAATCAGAAAATATGCTCAACATGCATCTTTGAAAAGTGCCAGGTGCATTACAGAGACCAAAAGGCATGCATCTATATGCAAAAGTACCAAAAGGACAGGTGAAGGTAGTCTTCTCCTGATCTTCAGGTGCAATGTGAATTTGAAAATATCCAGAAAAACCATCAAGAAAACAGTAATGAGACTTGCCAGCAAGTCTCTCAAGCATTTGATCAATAAAAGGAAGAGGAAAATGATCTTTTCTAGTTACTTGGTTCAACTTCCTATAATCAATGCATACACGCCAACTGTTTTGACCTCTAGTGGGCACTAACTCATTATTTTCATTTGCTATAACAGTTACCCCGGTTTTCTTTGGCACTACTTGTACCGGACTCACCCACTTACTATCAGAGATAGGATAAATAATACTAGCTTGGAGGAGCTTACTTACCTCCTTCTTGACCACATCAAGAATCATGGGGTTGAGTCTTCTTTGGGGTTGCCTCACTGGTTTCTTCTCTTCTTCAAGGAGAATTCGGTGCATGCACACTGAAGGACTAATTCCAGGAATGTCTGCTAGAGTCCACCCAATCGCCTTCTTATTCTTTTTCAGCAAACTGATCAATTTTTCTTCTTGATTGGGGTTCAAGTTGTTGGCCACAATGATTGGAAGTTTGTCTCCTACTTCCAAGAAGGCATACTTGAGGTTTTCTGGTAAAGCCTTCAACTCCAATGCAGGTGGTTGGATGGAGGATGGAATTAGTTTTTGTGGAATCACATCCAAGGAGGCACCTACAAATTCAGTTTGCTCAAAGATAGAATCCTTGGCTAAAGAGGGGGAAGGGTTAGCAGCACAAGAGGAAAGAGATGAAGAATGTGCAACATTACAATTCAAATCACTACACCTACAACTACCTAAAATAGAAACAGAATCTAAGTATAAGCTAGAGAAATTT
Source organism: Biancaea sappan (assembly GCA_037074585.1). NCBI lineage: Eukaryota > Viridiplantae > Streptophyta > Magnoliopsida > Fabales > Fabaceae > Biancaea > Biancaea sappan. The sequence goes on along the minus strand of CM073495.1, from coordinate 13,340,206 downwards.
ACAGAATCAGAAGGCACATCAGAATCCAAATCACTATGCAAATCAGAAGGCAACTCAGAATTGTCAGCATTTAGAGAGTTTTCAATTTCAGTGCAAGCATGACAGAATTCAGAACCAGCACAATTGCATTCAAAGGCATATACCAAATCAGAGAATTCAGGAAAATCAGAAATTAATTCATTTTGGAAATCATCACATGCCTCATCAACTAAGTAATCCAAAAAGTTAACTATATGCACATTGGAATGATTTTCTATAGGATGTTTCATGGCATCCAAAATGTTAAAATCAATTTTGTTACCAGCAAACTCCATTGACAAAGTCCCTTCATGCACATTAATGATGGTTTTTGCAGTTTTCAGAAAAGGTCTACCAAGTATTAATGGTGCATGGCCCGGAGTATTATCATTTTTCATATCAAGCACATAAAAATCAGCAGGAAAAATGAGATCTTTAACTCTTACCAGGACATCTTCTAAAACTCCTGCTGGATGTGCTGTGCTCCTATTGGCAAGTTGGACAATCACTCCAGTTGGTGAAAGAACACCAATCTTGAGGCTCGAGTACACTGATTTGGGCATAACATTGATTGAGGCTCCCAAATCCAGCATAGCATTGGAGAACTCCATGTTGCCTATTGTGCATGGTATTGTGAAAGTTCCAGGATCTTTGCACTTGGGTGGCATGGGTGGTTGGATGAGTGCAGACACATTTCTTCCCAAATTAACTCTCTCATTACCCCTTAAACGCCTCTTATGAGTGCACAACTCTTTAAGGAACTTGGCATACTTGGGGATTTGCTTAATTGCTTCCAAAAGTGGGATATTGACCTCTATTTTCCTAAAGGTCTCCATGATCTCTTTAACTTTCCTTGATTGAGTCTGCCTATTGGGGAAAGGAAGAGGAATTTTCTGAACCACTTCTTTATCCTTTTTATTTTGCTCACTGGTTGAAGATGAAGGAACACTTTGCTGGACATTTCATTTTTCTGGTTCAGATTCAGAAGCTGGACTGTCTACTTATTTGCCACTCCTCAAGATGATGGCACTCACATTGCCTCTTGGGTTGATCACTGGTTGGGATGGCAAACTCCCTGAACCTTGGCTTTTCAGCTCATTGACTGTTGTGGCTAACTGGCCAATCTTAGTTTCCAAATTCTGCATATTTGTTTCTGTCCTTTGCTGGAACTGAAGAGTATTGGCAGTCAGTTGCTTCATTAGATCCTCAAGACTAGGCTCAGGTTTCTTGGGTGCTGGAGGAGGTGTATGGCTAGCTTCAGGTTGGTTGTATCTTGCATGGGGTGGCTGGTAAGGGGGGTTGGATGTATTCCCATACTTGAAAGCTGGATGATCACGCCACCCAGGATTATAGGTGGAGGAATATGGGTCATATCTCTGTTGTGGCTGCATGGGTCTACCAGGGAATATACCAGCACATGACTCAATTGGGGTCTCTTGCAGCTGAGGGCATTGATCAGTATGGTGGGTATTCAGGGAACAAATACCACAGGCTGAAGGAGGAGGGGTTTGTTGTTGTGTTCTCTGATTTAATGCCAATTGCCTCACCATTGAAGCTAATTCTTCCAATTTATTTTCTATCCTTTGTTGCTCCATGGGAGGTGTCCTCACCTCATTGACAGTAACTGTTGGATCACTCAATCTGGTGCCAAATTGCTGAGCATTTTGGGCCATCTTGGCTAACAATTCGTTTGCTGCAGAAGGAGTCTTATCTACCAATGCCCCACCAGCAGCTGCATCAACTATATATCTGTCCATAGGCAGTAATCCTTCATAGAAATATTGGATGAGAAGCTGCTCTGAAATCTGGTGGTTTGGACAGCATGAGCAAAGCTTCTTAAACCTCTCCCAATATTCATGTAGAGACTCACCATTCAACTGTCTAATCCCACTGATATCCTTCCTGATTGCTGCTGTTCTGGAGGCTGGAAAGAATTTTTCTAAGAACAACTTCTTCAGCTCATCCAATCTTGTTATCAAGGCAGTGGGTAGATAGTAAAGTCAATCCTTGGCTGCCCCATCCAGAGAGAAAGGAAATGCTATTAATTTGATCTGTTCTTCTCCAACTCCATGTGGTCTCATGGTAGAGCAGACAACATGGAACTCCTTCAAGTGCTTGTGCGGATCTTCTCCTGCAAGACCATGAAACTTAGGCAGTAAATGGATTAGACCAGATTTTAGCTCAAAGTTAGCATCCAACTCAGGATAATTTATGTACAATGGTTGATAATGCACATCAGGTGCAATCAACTCTTTAATTGATTGTTCTTGCCTATTTTGAGGCATTTGTGCATTTTGATTATCCATCCCAGTTATCCCAGCTGACTCAGAATATGTAGACTCCAACACAATATCAGATTCAGAATCTGATTCAACTTCTACACTATTGACAGCAAACTCAACAATTTCAGCAAGAATTTCAGAAACTATACTAGTCCTAATGCTATTACTTCTCACTAGCCTATGGAAGGTCCTATCTATTTCTGGATCAAAAGGTGGTAAGTCCACGTAACCAGACCTTATCATATACTAGAAAGGGCACAAATTCACGAAAAAACAACAAAAAGAACAAAAAAGAGCAAAATAAGCACAAAAGGGTCCAACCAAGGAAAATGACCAAAAATGAAGTATCTCAGAAAAAACTGATTTTTCTTGGAAAAATCCTTCACCAATGGGAGGCACAAAATCAAAAAACAGAACTCAAAAATAAGATCTACAAAAATCAAACCAAAAATCACAATTAATTGGAAAAATGGCTAAAATCATTGTAAAATGGAAAAAGTGGTCTAAACGTTGGAATTTGGCCGAGATAGGGCGGTGCTCCTCAAGACAAAGTCGTAGGAGTTATGCCCGAAAGGGTCGTGTTTAGTGGAATACCAATTTTTCAAGTCAATCCGATTTAGTTTTTTAAGCTGATGAATAGTGACTGAAATATAACTAGGAAACTTGAAAAATTGACTTGAAGAATTTGTAATCACTTCCAACAATACCAAGCCACTTAAAATCAAACAAGAACACGATAGAACAACTAATTAACACTTAGAAATGAATTGGCTCCCCGGCAACGGCGCCAAAATTCTGGTTCACGCCACTACGATGTCAAATCGCCCAGAATTGAATTGTGGCAATTTGCAGTATAGTGATTCCCAGGTTGTATTCACTCAAGGAGCCTCACTTCTTAATACTAATTAATCGTTCTAAACACCTAAACACTAATTAAGAGTACATAAACGTGGGGGGGGGGGGTTTTGTTGCAGTACTAACAAAATAAACAAAACAGAACAACAATTAACTACAACAGCAGCAACAGCAGCAGCAGCAGCAACAGCAGAAGCAGCAGAAATTGCAAGATATTGACAGTAAAGAGACTATGTAATCAGCCACTAGGATTCATGGGAGTGTAACTATAATTACCTAACTCATTGATTCAATTTTATTCTCATTCCATTGTTTGGTTCTTTATGCAAATAGTTCTAGAATAACAACTAGAATTTAATGCTACTAATTACAGTCAAGAACATCTCTCTACTATAATTAGATGCATTCAGTGGAAAATCTCAACCAAACCAAGTTAAATATATCATCTAACTAGTCATTTTGTCTTCCTCACTTTCCTAATCAGTCAGCAAGGTTATGTCTTATATAAGTCAGTTTATGTTACATTCTCAAGCTCTAATCAGAATTTGACAGCAAAATAAACATGACAGCAAAACAGAAACGAAATGAGATGAAAATGGAGAATAAAACACTTAGCTTGCATTCTTAGTTCAAGCTACAACATCCCAGTGGTCTAGTGACTAATTACAATGAAAACTTAGCCCTCCATGAGAGCAAAACAGCAAACAACAGAAGCAAAAATAGAGAGGAAGAGAGAGCTGCGAATTTTCTGAGTCTGGTTGCAAAATAAAAGTGTTCTCTTCCTAAAAACTGATGCCCCTTCAATGCCTTAGAATATTCTACCCTAGATGCTTTCTTGGATGCTTCTTCCATGATGTGGCAGCACTTTGACAGTAAAACAGCAGCAAAATTAATATTTCTGCAGTAGCAGAAAGGCATGGCAGCAGCAGAATGGTGTGGCAGCAGCAGAATTAATATTTCTGCAGCAGAAAGTGACAAACAGCAGCAGAACAGCAGCAGAATATCATGGCAAAATTAATATTTCAGCCATGATATTCTGACCTCCGAATTTTAATGTTTCTGCCCTCAAATTCTGACTACATGGTATTCAATAAGAGTTCAAGTGGGCTCCACATCCAGCATATCCTAGTCAGCATCTACATCACCCAAAAAGTGCCACATTAGCATCCAAATCATCATCTTTGTCCATGTCAACACTTTTCTCTCCAAAATTGAGATTTGTAGGAATTAGATTGAGCATTTTGCAATTCAAGTTCTGAAAATATAAAATTGAAGCACATTTAATCCATAAATAGTTTATACCCAATAAATTCCAAAACATAATAAAATTAGAGAATTGACAAAATTAAAGAGGCAAAAAGGACTAAAATATGGACTAAAAAGTATATAAAAATGCCCGATATCAACTGCTAGCCTCCAGACTACACAACATCCAAACACAACATTAATGAAATTCTCCATGATCCCCTATCTCACTCTCTCCTCCTTTTATAAAATTTGACTCATATTGAAATCCCTTTTTTACCCTCCTAATAAACTCACATGCTCACTACACTACTCCTCTTTTTCCATTACTCAGTACTTAACAGAATCACACAATATCTCACTACATCTAGTACCTAACATTCAACCTCCCTTATACCTCCATTTTCATCAACCAGCACACTCAATTATCATAAATCATGTAATACATACATATAGCAAATAATTTCTCACGGTCATGAACAATATTCATATATATTGACTAAATAATCCCAAGGAGTTCCAACACTTGCTAAGACAACATTCTCAATACATATTCATACTTAAACAAAGATATTTTCATAGAAACAAACCAAAATCCAAGGAAATCAGTTCTTCAAATTCAAGGATAATAATATTGTTATAAGTAATCTTTTCAAGTTAGACTTGCAAAAAGATAGAAATAATCAACACAGAAAATTCTAAAAAAGATCCAAAATCTCAATATTTAGTGAAGGTGTAGATAAATTAAAGTGTCACCTGATAGGTCCCCTTACCTACATACTTCACAATTCTCATCATAAAACAAGTTTAGCAAGACTCATGAAGACACTTAAGATAAGACCACCTTAAGAAAACTCTTTGCAACTCACTTAGATTTCAAAGTAGAATATCTATTACACGACTATTTATTTGCAGGTGAAAGATTGCATAAATGGTTACATGGTGAGGGATCAATGTAGATATATATATATATATAATGGTATGTAGTCTTTTATCATATCAATCATTTTTAGATAAAAAGATCCCATTCAGTAATATAAATTCGAGCATATATAAACACTTGTAATACCTAGAAACATACTTGACAAATCCCACAAGAGTTTGCTGTTATAGGTTTTAAATTGTCACGCCCCCTGAAAATTTTACCCATTTAACATGCGTGAATATTTCATTACCATAACAAACAGTCCTAGTTATCTACAACTAGCAATACACAAGCTAGTTATTATCATAAAAGTAAAATATTATACATACACATATGTATAGATAATCCTATAACATCATAATGTAGTAGATTTAGTACAAAGATAAATTACACCTGAATTTATAATGTACAATTTCCTACCCAAGCTTAGGTGGCCTAATAGACTGCAGAGCGTTATCCTACACTTAACAAAGTTTGGTTCCATAAACCCACCGACACAAAGAGAAATATAACTACAAAAGAGCCACTAACTCTCTAGCGAAAACCCCCCTTCCCCAGTAAACATTAAATAATCACAAATAGATTACCAATATGCAATCAAACAAGTGTAATGCTTGCTATAATCACAGAGGGTGTGAGTTCATCAAAACTCAGTGAACAATTGATTGTGCAGAAAAATGATTATAGTGCACAAGTACAAATACCGTAACTCACTATCACCAATGGAAATTGACCAAACACATAGTAAACATTAAATAATCACAAATAGATTACCAATATGCAATCAAACAAGTGTAATGCTTGCTATATTTTACCACTTTACCCATTGAAGACCAACCCTCAATGAGTGTATTCCAGAGGTTAACCCTCTCTAAATATTTCACACCACGCAGAAGACCAACCCTCTGCTTTCCTACGTATTTTCATTTATGTTAGGTGTTATGAATGGATACGATGACACCAATACTCAACATGCCACATCACAACAACAATAAATAATCCACACACAATTCCACTTGCTAATCAACTTATCTTCCACAAATGAGGAAGGGGGGATTTACATTGTACTTGAAATAAAATAACTTTGGCAAGGTCTACCATTCATCTTTGCCTCAACAAGTTTTTTACCATACTCGGAGTCCCGAAACGGAGCTAAGTAATCCTACCAAAGCACCTAAAAGAAGTCCCAACAGCTAGGCATCAAAACCCCTCAACAATCCCCTCAAAATATACACTTCACACTTCTCTCTACCTAGAGGGTGCCTGGGCACCACAATATATCATAAAGCATAATGTTTTCTGCCTGGAGGGAGCTTAGGTGCCAAGTCAAGTTTTCCTTCAAGAACCCTGGTGCTTGGGTGCAAAAATTTGGGTTCTTCTATTCTTGAGCTATTCTTCACGATTTTTGGGGAAAAATCTTCCAAAAATTGATCATTTTCACTCTTTCTCTTCTTTCTTTAGTTTTCCAAGTCAAAACAATGTTCATGAAGTAATTTACAACAATTAAAATGCAAAACAAACGAATTTCATGAATTTGGAGAAATTCCTTAGAAATCTGTCAAGAACACTTTCTTGGATTCTAATCCATGAAACTTGTTTATTTTACCACCATGAACTAGATTATAACAAAACCAACCGAACAAATCTAAGAAAGGAGACAAAGAGACAAAGTTTCCATGAAAAACCTTCAAAACTCATCTTCACATAGGGTATGGAAAATTTAGAGAATTTAGAGGAGATAAATGAAATGTAATCTTACCTTTAGTCCTAGAATTATCTAGAGATGTAGAAAACAGTTGGAAACTAAAGTTTAATCAGTGAAAATACAAGTTGGATGAAGAGAGATAAGAGAGAATAAGGAAAGTTCTTCAAAGCCCTAAACTATTAAGTGTTGGAAATGAGAAGGTGAAGAGTAAAGGCGACCCTTTATGGTAGTGGGTCATGGGTTAACCCATGGACCCTACACCTAACTCACTTGATCCACTTCCATATAATCTCAAATAACCACATAAATTCCAATTAATCCCTCATCCATGATTTTTTCATACATCACAGAAAATAGTACAACACCATGAATCACCCAATCCAGTTACATAATATTAAATCCATAAATAAATTACTAAAAGTATTCCTTCAATTTATGGAAATTAAATGATTGGAAATAATGAAATAAAAATAACGCTATTAAATATTGCATTAAAAATAGCGTAATTCCCACAAAAACATTTAAATACCTTAATTCCGTCAATTATACGAATATAAAATTGGCGGGTATTACATTCTATCCCCGTTAAAAGAATTTGGTTTCCCGAATTCAAAACTAACGTTGAGCCTCAAACAAGTGTGGATATTTCATATGCATTTCTTCTTCCACTTCCCACGTAGCCTCTTCATGAAAGTAATTCTACCATAAAATCTTGACAGAAGGAATTTCCTTAGTGCGAAGCTTTTTAACTTGTTTGTCAAGAATGGCTACGGGTACTTCTTCATAGGTGAAAGTTTCATCAAACTCTACCTCCTGAGGTTGAATAACACGAGAAGGGTCAGGAAGGTACTTCGTCAGCATAGACATGTGGAAGACTGGATGAACTCCTTCAAAGTCCCAAGGTAAAGCTAAGCGATATGCTACGTTACCTACCCTCTCCACAATCTCATAGGGACCTATATATCTTGGGCTAAGTTTCCCTTTCGTACTAAATCTCATCACCCCTTTCATGGGTGAGTTCCATAAGAAAACCATATCTCCCACAACAAATTCTAAGTCTCTACGCCAATTGTCTGCGTAGGACTTTTTCCTGCTCTGAGCCGTAAGTAGTCTTTCTTTGATTAGCCTAACCTTTTCAACAGCTTCTTGTACCATATCAGGTCCTATAACTTTAGCCTCCCCAAGCTCAAATTAACTAATAAGAGATCAACAACGTATCCCATATAAGGCCTCATAAGGTGCCATCTGAATACTAGTTTGGTAGCTGTTGTTGTAAGTGAACTCAATGAGTGGTAAATGATCTTCCCAATTTCCTCCAAAATCCAGAACACACGACCTCAACATATCCTTAAGAGTCTGAATAGTTCTTTCAGACTGTCCATCTGTCTAAGGATGAAAAGGTGTGCTTAAGTCCACCCTGGTACCTAGTGCCTGCTAAAAAACTATCTAGAACTGGAATGTAAATTGAGGTCTATGATCTCAGATAATAGACACTGGTACTCCATGAAGTTTAACAATCTTGTTCACATAGAGCTGAGCAAGACTTGCAACAACATAAGTGGTATGCACAGGAAGAAAATGCGCTACAATGACTCATATAAAGTCATACCCTTTTTGTGATATAGGCAAACCGACAACGAAATCCATGGTGATTCTTTCTCATTTCCACTCAAGAATTTCTAACCTCTACATCTTTCTTGGTGGTCTCTGGTGTTCGAACTTTACCTATTGGCACGTTAGGCAACAAACCACATAATTAGGCACATCACACTTTATTCCTCCCACCAATAGACTTGCTTTAGATCCTGATACATTTTGGCAGCACTAGGGTGAACCACATATACAGAACCATGAGCTTCCTTCATAATCTTTCTTTTTAACTGTTCTATATTTGGTACACAAAGTTTACCTTTAAACCATAAAGCACCTCTACCATCTACAGAGAAATCTAGTGATAGACCCACCTTTGTTTTATCCTGGTTTTCATCATGACAGGGTCATTAATCATAGATGCCTAATTTTCTCTACTAAAGAAGACTTAGCTCTAAAATGGGCAAAAAATGCACTAGACTCTGTGATCTCGAAAAGCACACCATCAGCCTCAAGTTCAAAAAAATGCACTAGACTTTGTGATCTCGAAGAGCACACCATCAGCCTCAAGTTCATGTAACTCTTGAACTAAAGATCTCCTTATCGTGGCAATGTAGGCTAAACTCCCCATAGACTTCTGATTAAGAGCGTTCGCTATACAATCTCATTCCTATGATGATAGAGAATAGAGTAGTCGTAGTCCTTAAGAAGCTCCATCCATCAACGTTACCTCAAATTGAGATTTCTTTGTTCAAAAATATATTTGACACTCTTATGGTCAATAAAAATTTCACAAGTTTCACTGTATAACTATTGCCTCCAAGTCTTTAAGGCATATACAACAGCTGCCATTTCCAAATCATGGGTAGGATAATTATGCTCATGCTTCTTGAGCTGATGAGAGCCATAAGCTATAACCTTATTATGTTGCATTAGCACACATCCTAATCCAATTTTAGAAGCATCACAATACACAGTAAAACCTCCTGATCCTGATGGTAAAACAAAAACAGGTACTGTAGTTAAATGCTCCTTAAGTCTAACAAAACCTTGGTCACAAGCATCATCCTAAATGTACTTAGCATTTTTCCAAGTCAGCTTGTGCAATGGAAGAGTTAACTTAGAGAAATCTAGAATAAAACGTCGGTAATATCCTGCTAAATTGAGAAAACTCTAGAGTTTAGATACCATCGTTGGCTTAGGCCATTGCTTAACAGCTTTAATCTTACTAGGATCAACATAAATACCTTCGTATGAAATAACATGGCCTAAGAAAGTTACTTGGTTTATCCAAAATTCGCATTTTGTGAATTTAGCATAAAGCTGGTGATCTCTCAAAGTTTGTAACACTATCTTCAAGTGCTCCACATGATCATGAGGATTCTTAGAATAGACCAGGATGTCATCAATAAAGACAATGATAAACCTATCAAGAAAAGGTTTGAACACCTTATTCATGAGATCCATAAAGGCCGCCAGTGTATTAGTCAACCCAAAAGACATTACTAAAAACTCGTAATGCCCATAACGCGTTCAAAAATTATCTTAGGGATATCATCTTCCTCAATACTCAATTGATCAAAACCAAAGCTTAAATCAATTTTAGAAAAATATTGAGCTCTCTGAAGCTGGTTGAACAAATCATCTATACTTGGTAAAGGATATTTATTCCTTATAGTGACTTTGTTTAGTTGTCGATAATCGATACATATTCTCCAAGAGCCATCCTTCTTCCTTACAAAAAAGAAAAGGGGCACGCAATGGTGAGAAACTAGGACGAATGAATCCTTTATCCAATAAATCTTCTAACTGGCCCTTAAGTTCTTTCAGTTCAGTAGATGCCATCTTGTAAGGAGGAATTGAAATTAATTATGTACCCGGGACCAAATCTATAGCAAACTCAATCTCCCTTATAGGTGGTAGACCAAGTAATTCATCCAGGAATACATCTAGAAAATTTTAAACTATCGGTACCTCATCTAGAACCTTTTCCTCTTTCTCTACATCTTTGATGAAAGCTAGGAAACTCTGACAACCCTTCCTTAACATTCGTCGAGCAGTCATCCAGGATACAATGTTAAGAGGTACATCTGATCAGTCCCCTTGAAACATAAATTCCTATTGTTCTGGTACTTTGACAGAAATAATCTTCCTATAATAATACACAGTAGCATGGTATGAAGAAAGCCAGTCAATTCCCAAAATTACATCAAACTCTACTATATTGAGGAGCATGAGACTTGCCTTCGTCTCTAACTCTTTCACTAGGACCTTGCAAGAATGATACCCTAAATTCACTACAAGAGTATCCCCAATAGGTGGACCGACCAAAAAGGGTTCCTTAAGTCTAATAGGTCCTAATAAAAATTTCTTTGCAAATAATGGTGATACATAAGAATGTGAAGACCCAGGGTCAAATAAAATATATACCGAAAATAAACACACTACTAAAATACCTGTTACCAAGGCATTAGATGCTTGAGTATCATGTCGAGTTAAAGCATAAACCTGAGTAGTCCTTCAACCTGCAGTAGTTTGTCCTCGACCTCTCTGGCCTTTGCCAACTACTCTCCCTAGGTTCTTACCTCTTGCCAGATTAATCGGTGATTGTGGCATAAGAGGAGTAGTAAACTGAACACGTGCAGGATAGGTTCTGAAAATAAATAAGGAAATTCCCTCTAGAAATGACCCGCTTGGCCACAATTAAAGCATTTGTAAATGGTCTCTTTCCCAAAGAATATTTCAAAACAAAATCTTCTATATATCGCATAGAGAGGTTACTCTTGCCCTCCCTAAAAACTCCCATGGCCAGTAAATAAGTGACCTCCACTATTTAGAACGAGGCCTAGACACACTACCTACAGATGTAGTCAGTCTAGAGGATATCATTGGAATGACTTCACTGGGAATAAAAAATCTTTGAGTTCCCAAACTTCCCCTATATTGAGTGAACTTACCCTCATATTTTCTTTTTTTTTTCCCCTTAGGAGGGTCTTGACAGCCCTTAGCTATCCTTTCCATTCTTCTAGCCACTTCCACAATATCTTTATAACAAGTAAAATACTCTATCATAAGTCCTACCCGATCATTTCCCTGAACAAATCTTGCGATCATTTCCTCTTTTGTAGGCACCATATTTAGAGCATATGAAGCTAAACAAGCATACTGGGCATCATATTTGTCAATAGACATAAGTCCCTATTTTAGCTCTTTAAACTCTTTTGCCCTAGCCACCTTTAGAGTCTTACGAAGAAACTGGTCCATAAAAGCTTTACGAAACTCCGCCCAATAGATTGGTGGTGCATTTTGGGGTCGCCCTTTTCTCAAGATTGCCAACTATTTTTTTTCCTGTCCCCTTTGGCTTTTGAATTTCTACCCTTATTTTGTTTGATTTAGCTTAATTTAGGATTTCTTAGAATTATAGTTGCATTGATTAACATCTTATTATCTCTGATGTAGGTTGAGTGGGAAGGAGTAATTGGATGAACATGTGTGCTGCATTATTGAGGATTGGAGCCAATTTATTTACCTTCCACCGCTATAACGGTGAGCTCCGATGTTGAAGCTTGTTGCCATTTTTTCTTTATCTTCCACCGCTATAGCGATGGTTTACAAACTGACACAATGCTATTTAACTTAAATACAAAAAAAAGGTTTTGGGCATATCTAGATTAGAGGCAAAGGGGGAGTGCCAATTTCAGTTAGAAGAAGAGGAGGAATCCATCTCCAAGGCTTTTGAAGCTCAAATCTTGTCTTCTCAAACCCAGTTTCACGATGTTTACTTCATTTTCTGTTGTTTTTTGTGTTTTTAAAACTATAAGTAGCTAAATCCCCTATTCTAGTGTTACTATGAACCTAATCTCTGATTAGGAATTATTTTCTCTCTGACTTTGTGATTTCAATTCAATAAAATATATTCCTTTCACTCATTCTTTTTGTGCCTGCTTGAAATTGATCGCTTCATGGCTTGCTTGTTGCTTTCACTAAACTTTGGCGAGGGAGGTGGCTGTAGAACACTAAGTGATTAGGACGAGTGGTAGAACTTAGGGGTTTTATTTGTTAATTAATAGGGATATTAATTAACCTGACTTAATCAATTTGGGTTATCATTTATCTGGCTTAAACTCACATAAGGAATTATGTTAAAGTTGAGTAGCTTAATTTAGGTTCAGGAGAATTACTTTAAGCCTTTAGAAAACCTAAGATTAAAGTGTATGAATTGAATTGAATCACAGATGTTAAGGAGAGTTAGATTCTTGGAATAGGAGAAGGGGATTAGTAGCCTTAGGTCTTTTTATTAAGTTAATTTAATCCAAATTTCTGATTGCACTCTGTTTAATTGCGAAAAATACAAAAATATTTTGTTTTGTGAATTTTACCTTTTAAATTAAAAGTTAGAGCTGCCTTTAATCCAAATTGGATAGTTTGACTAGTACGTTTAAATTTATGGAGTGCTTAGTGAGTTAGTCCTTGTAGGATCGACACTTTTACTTATTTTACACTATATTACTTATGCGACTGGTACACTTGCCAATTCGCCTAACAAGTTTTTGGCGCCGTTGCTGGGGACTAATAGTTTTTAGCTAATATTCTAAGTAATTTAAAGGTGCTAGATTAGGCATTTTACTATTTTAGTTTAGTTGCTTAAGTTTCTTATTTCATTTGTTTTCATTAAGTAGTCATTTTTGCTTTTAGAGTCATTTTTTTTTCTGATTTCTTTTTGTCACTTCTGACTGGTTATTTTCTACTGTGTATGCATTGTACCCTTGATCCTTCTGATCTTCTGTTCGATCTTAAGATCAAAAGACTCACAAGAAGAATCAGAAAGGAAATGAGAGCTAGAAGAACTCAAGTGAGCTAAGCTAGGCAAGAGGAAATGGCTGATGATAACTAGAATCATCGGGGTGCTAGAGTTAATATTGGTAATGGGGTTGGCAATGAACCTCAGGAGGAACATAGAGCAATCTGGGACTATGCTTCACTATATAACGCTAGAAATAGTTCGAGCATAGTGAAGCCTATAATTGGTACTAATAACTTCGAGATGAAGGCTATGATGCTAAACCTTGTCCAATAAAGTCAATTTGGTGGAAGCTCCATGAAGGACCCAAACAACCATATCACAAATTTTCTTGATATTTGTGATATGGTCAAGCTTAATGGAGTCACTGATGATGCTATTCGCCTTCAATTATTCCTTTTCTCCTTAAGGGACAGTGCCAAAAGTTGGTTAATGACTTTATCGCCAGGAAGCATTACTACTTGGGCTAAGCTTCAAAAGAAATTCCTAGACAAATTCTTCCCTCCCTCAAGGTCAGTAAAGTTATGGAATGAAATTACAGCTTTTTATCAACAAGAGGGTGAAAGTTTATATACTGCTTGGGAGAGATTTAAAGAAATGCTGAAAAAATGCCTCAACCATGGTATTCAAGAGTAGTAACAGATTTTGATCTTTTGCAGTAGATTGACATATGAAACTAGGGATAGACTAGACACCACAGCTGGCGGTGTGTTGATGGCTAGATCCATTGAATAGGCTTAGGAAATAATTGAAACTATAAGAGCTAGTCAAAATGCTTTTATCAGAGCCAAGAGTAATCCTAAGAAAGGAATGCTGGAATTAGATACTCTTAATGCTCTTCTAGCCCAAAATGAGGCCTTAACTAAAAAGGTTGATATGCTGTGTGCTAAACAGCAAGAGCCAGTAAGAGTAAATGTGGTAAGCAACTCGGAACCCAGGTGTGATTTTTGTGAAGATGCTAATAATAATGGCTATTGTGAGGAAGTTTCTACTGTGGAACAACTAAATTACATGGGAAATGTTCAGAGGAATCTAAGTAATTCTTATTCCAATTCATATCATCCAGGGAATAAGAATCATCCAAATTTTTCATAGAGCAACAATCATTGTTTAAATTCGACAGCTTTATCATCTTTTAGTAGGCCTTCTTAACCTCATGGATTCATTAATCATAACAACTACCCTCCTCAAAATACTACAAGTGAAGAAGAAACCTTTAATAGAGGAGATGTTCATGCAATTCATGGAGAGAAGTGAGTTAATGTTTTAGACTCAAAATGTGGCCATCAAGAATTTACAGACTTAGATGGGACAGATGGCGCTTACCCTGAATAATAGGCCATAGGATAACCTCTCTAGTAATACTGAGAACAACCCAAGAAGGGAGGGTAATTAGCACTGTAAGGCCATTACTTTGAGAAGTGGCAAGGAACTCCCCAATGTTACTAAACCACGTGATCAGTGAAAAGAGTTAATTGTTGAAGAAGAAAAAGATGAGGTTATTCCACCTTAAGAAATTACAACTGAGAAGAATGATGCTTCAGGGGTAAAAGGTAAAATAGGAAAGGTAAAAGATATCACAGTTGGAAAATTTTTTCCTACCAATGCCTTATTCTCTGAGGGCTAAAAAGCAAAATTTAGAGAGGTAATATAAGAAGTTTCTAGAAGTGTTGAAGCAACTATATATAAACATTTCATTTGCAGAGGCATTGGAGCAAATGTCGAGTTATACCAAGTTTATAAAGGACGTCCTCTCTCATAAAAGGAGTCTAGGAGATTTTGAAACAGTGGCATTAACTCAGGAGTATAGTATTATCTTGCAATGAAAGTTGCCCACCAAGATGCAAGATCCTAGAAGTTTTGTAATGCCATGTAACATTGGAAAGAACTTTACAGGCAAGGCATTATGTGATTTGGGTACCAGTGTTAATCTCATGCCTCTATCCACTTTCAGGAAGTTGGGTTTAGGAGAGACACACAGTCAATCTTTAATTGGCAGATCAGTCAATATGAAAAAAATGTAAGAATGAGGAAATGAGATGGTCCAGATTTTTCTTGTCTATAAATTTCAATATTTGAATCGAGGATTCACACTGTAAAACTTATCTGATCTTATAAATTGAAATTGTTAAATGCTGCCCGAATGGGGTGATTGAGGATGTCCTGGTGAAAGTGGACAAGTTAATTTTTCTAGCAGATTTCATAGTACTAGATTTTTAGGAGGATAAAAAGATCCCTATTATTCTAGGGAGACCCTTTCTTGCAACTGTTAGAGCTCTAATTGATGTCCACAAAGGAGAGCTAATAATGAGGGTCAATGATTAGGAAGTGAAGTTTAATATGAACAAGGCAATGAGATCTCCAATGACCCTAAGGAGTGTAACCTTGTAAGAATCATGGAAGAGAATATGAACATGTAAATTTTGAATTGTGTGGAAAAAGATGAACTAAAGGAAATCTTGGGTGATGACATAAAAAGTGAATCAGTAGTGGTTGATTCTTGTACCACTCCATCGTTGTTGTTTAAGCTGAAGAATTATTTTGAATCCCTTGATACGTTGGCTACAGTAAGTTCACCATTGAAGCCATTCATTGAAGTACCCCCTGCATTGGAACTAAAACCAATCCCTCCATATTTGAAATATATCTATCTTGGAGACTCTGATTCATTACCTGTAGTAGTCTCTAACTTGCTTACTGATGAGCAAGAAGAACGATTGATAGGAGTTTTGAAAAGCCACAAGAATGTAATTGGATAGTCTATCGTAGACATCAAGGGTATAAGTCCTTCATTCTATATGTATAAAATTAATTTGAAAGATGAAAATAAGATGTCAATTGAGCATCAGAGGCATCTAAACCTAATAATGAAGGAGGTAGTAAAGAAGGAAATCATCAACGAGCTTATTCCTTCTTGCATAGTTACGAGGTGGCGGGTTTGTATGGACTATAAGAAGCTGAACAGTGCTGCTGTAAAAACCACTTCCCTTTGCCATTTATTGATCAGATATTGGACAGACTAGCTGGGCAAGAATACTTCTACTTCTTAGATGGGTATAATGGATATAACCAAATTGTGATAGCTTCGGGGGATCAGGAGAAAACTACATTCACTTGTCCCTATGGCACCTTTGCTCCAGAAGGATGCCTTTTAGGTCATGTAATGTAACGGCCACCTTTCAAAGATGTATAATAGCAATTTTCTCTAACATGGTTGAGACAAGTTTGGCAGTCTTCATGGATGATTTTTTTTGTATTTGGCACATCGTTCGAAGTATGTCTTCAGAATTTAGAGAAGGTACTTCAAAGGTACGAAGAAACCAACCTTGTTCTTAATTGGGAGAAATACCATTTCATGGTTTGTAAAGGAATAGTCTTAGGCCATAAAGTTTCTAAGAGTGGGTTAGAGGTTGATCGAGCTAAAATCTCAGTTATTGAGCAATTACCCCTTCCAAATTTACTTAAGGCCATGAAAAGTTTCCTTGGTCATGTGGGATTCTACCGACAGTTCATTAAGGATTTTTCTAAAATCTCAAAGTCATTGTGTAAGTTTCATGAGAAAGATATCCCATTTGTGTTTGATGATGATTGCTTGAAAGCCTTCGAAGAACTGAAGAAGAGGCTTATATCTGCTCCAATCATGATTGCTCTAGAGTAGAACTACCCTTTTGAGCTCATGTATGATGAGAGCGACGAGCTAAGAAAATATTCTATACCATCTACTATGCTAGTAAGACACTAGCAGATGCTCAGCTAAATTACACCATAACTAAGAAGGAGCTGCTAGTAGTGGTGTTCGCTTTTGACAAATTTCAAGCTTATTTGATAGGAACAAATGTGATTGTGATTATTGATTACTTAGCCATAAAGTATCTTGTAAGCAAGAAGGAGTCGAATCCCAGATTAATCCGATGGATACTCTTGCTATAAGAGTTTGATATAAAAATAGTAGATAAAAAGGGAACTGAGAATCAAGTGATGGATCACTTATCTCATTTGAGTACTGATGCTCAAAATGAGAATTTGATTTGAATTAATGAGAACTTTCCTGATGAACATCTATATTTTATGGAGGAACAAAAATCACCATGGTTTATAGACTTTGCAAACTATTTGGTATGTTGAGTACTCCCTACTAACTTGACTTATCAGCAGAGGAAGAAGTTCCTACATGATGTAAAAGTCTACTATTGGGATGAGCCTTATCTTTTTAGGGTCGGTGCAGACCAAATCTTTCGAATGTGTATACCGGAAGAAGAGATGGCAAAATTATTATGGTATTGCCATGGGTCAAAGTATAGGGGCCATTATAGCAATGTGCATACAGCCAACTAAGTATTAGAATATGTCTTTTACTAACCTTGCTTATTTAAAGATGCTAAAGAGTTTGTGGAAAGATGTGACCAGTGTCAGAGGGTTGGAAACATATCCAGGTGGCATGAAATGCCTTTTAACATTATGTTAGAGGTAGAAATCTTTGATGTGTGGGGAATTGACTTCATGGGTCCATTTTCATCTTCCTTCTCTAATCAGTACATACTGGTAGTTGTGGACTATGTGTCTAAGTAGGTAGAAGCTATACCTACTCAGACCAATGACTCTAGAGTGGTCATAAACTTCTTGAAAAAGCACATTTTTTGTCAGTTTGGGGTGCCACGAGCTCTAATTAGTGATAAAGGATCTCACTTCTGTAACAAACCTTTAGAAAGCCTCTTGGCAAAATATAGAGTGAAGCATCGTATAAATACTCCATACTACCCTCAGATAAGTAAACAAGTGGAGGTGTCAAATAGAGAGCTTAAGTGGATCCTTGAGAAAACTGTGAGTGCTTCAAGGAAGGATTGGGCTAAAAAGCTCAGTGATACTCTATGGGTATGTAGGACGGCCTATAAAAACCCTATAGGCACCTCTCAATTTTAGCTTTTATATGGCAAGCCTTGCCATCTTCCAATTGAGCTTGAACCTAAGGCACTCTGGGCCTTAAAGTTATTGAATTTTAATCTTAAGCAAGTTGGACGAAAGCGATTACTGGAGTTAAATGAGTTAGAAGACTACTGTCTTCAAGCCTATGAAAATGCTAGAATCTATAAGGAAAAGGTGAAGAGGTGGCATGATCAAAAGATTGCACATCGCTCTTTTCATACAGGGTAAAAGGTCTTACTTTACAACTCAAGACTGAAACTTTTCCAATGGAAGCTCAAATCAAGGTGATCATGCCCTTTTGTTTGTGAAAGAAGTCTTTCCAAACGATGACATTGAGATTTTTGACCTTGAGAATACTAGTAACTTCAAGGTGAATGGTCAGCGGTTGAAGATCTATCTTGGACATAATTATGAAAGGGCTGGGACTTCTCTTGCTCTATCGGCACCAAGTGGATAGGCGCCTTGGTAAAGTCTGGCTAAAGACTATAAACTTAGTGCTCTTGGGAGGCAACCCAAGTTTCTAGCCTTTTTAATTTAGTTTTTAGTCTTGTTTTTAGTTGTGGACACTATTGTGTTGTTTGGTGGTGTTGTTGTTTTTGTCTGCATTTGAGGTTTTGTTTGGCTAGTTAAAATGTTCATATTGTGTGCAAACCTGGCTGATGTTGATTATATAATCTATTTTGATGGTTGTTGAGAGTTGGCATATTGTTTTATTAGTTTAAAATCAGTATGTTAAATTTGATAAGGTTTTTATTGTTGAATTATGAGTGCTGATATTGGTTAAAATTTAATGGAATGTGGAAGAATTGTGCTTGAGAAGGATGATTGTATGAAGAGATTTGAGTTTTAAGTGATTTGTTTGTCAAATGATTGAGGGGAAGAGAAATTTTAGCTTGTGAGGGGTTAAAGGGTGATGAGGAAGTTTTTCCTGTTGAACTCTACTGTCTGTGCAATAAATTTTCTGTCACCTACCTCTATAGCGATGGAATCTCACCACTATAGTGGTGAAACACAAAGGAAAAGACTAGAACTCTCTGCCTCCCACTGATCGCTATAGCAGTGGAGGTTATTTAAAAAAAAACATAGAGGCAAATTTTTTTTATGATACACCACTATAACGATGGGTTATGGCCGCTATAATGGTGAGACGAGTTTTAAAAGAAATCTTGAACCCTAATCCTCATTCTTCATGCCATTGACAACCTCCTCCCTATGATTTCCCTTGTTCGACTAGTATTCTAGAGTACTTTTCGACTTATCCCCACAATTTTCTTCTTGTTCTTGTTTGATTAAAGTGATTATTGAGTGTTTGGGGTGCTTTTGACCGATTGGATAATAGTTTGTGGCTGATATCTCTTGCTTTTGTTCTCTGGTGACTAGTCAAGATGTTTGGTAAGTGATTATCCCTTAATCTTTTTATTTTAATGCTTTCTTATTTAGATTTCGTGCATATTTGGTTAAGAAAGGTTGTAGTTATAAGATTTCTTTTCTTTGTGCATTGAATATTGATGTAGATTAGTTTTAGTCATAGGTTTAGCTTTTCTCTATGCTTTGAGGATTGATTTCTTGCATTCTTCAATAATTGTTGTTGCTATTTATGGATTTGATGATTGAGAAGGAATCTAGGACTTGAAATTTAGTCAATCATACTAGACCAAATTTATGCCCGCAAGGTGTTTGATGAAATGCCCATATGAATATTCTTTTGATTTTATGCATGAAATTGATGGGTTTGCTACCAAATAGTTGTGCTAATGGTTTTATGGATGAATTTTGGTGATTGATGTTCAAGAGCAATGAAAACTTTACATGAACTTGGGGTGTTTGATAAAGTGCCTCAATGGATTTCCTTTTTTGTTGTCGTGCATCAATCTGTTGAATTTGCAGCCATTGAATGTTGAAATAAGTGCATCGTTGAGAATTTGATGGTTCATGTATAATATAATTGAGAATTGAAATTGTGCTTAATTTGTTCGCTAATGCATAAATGAAAGATTGATTATGTTGGTTGAGAACCCTTTGTGCATTGAGAGTTGCTATACCTGTAGTAGAGTCTTAGTTAGTTGTTTAGTCTTTAAGTTTGGGGGAAATCATTTATTCATTGTTGGAATTTCGGGAACAAGTACATTTGGAATGAATTAACTTGAATTTCAAGTGAAATTAAAGATTGTTGCTGAATGAAATGTTTATGATTGCATGGTTTATGATTGTTCTAGCATTCCTCATGGCTCCACTGGCTCCTAAGAGGAAGAAGCTTCCCACTAAAAGGAAGGAAACTCTCGACGCCTCTTCATAAGCATCAGCAGAATATCTCACATTTAAAACTCCTGAACATGGTGAGAGATACTCTAATGACATAATTGATAGAACGGTGAAGATGGAAAAAGTGTTTGATTTAGCCCCTAATGAATACCTTGAAATTCAAGAGCAGATAACTGATAGAGGGTGGATTGAGATATGTAATCTGCCAGAGTTCACCAACATAAGTCTGGTTAAGGAGTTCTAGTGAACTCGTTCAGAGTCAAAGGTGATACTCTTGAGAGATTTAAAATAGAAGTCAGGGGAAAAGAAATAAGTTTCACAGAAGGGGCAATAGATGCAACTTTTAATTTATGGAATCCGAGGGGTCCAAGATATCACAGTTTGACAGTTTGGAATAATTGGGACCCTGAGGAAGTGAAAGCAACCATTTGTAAGCCAGGAGGAGAATGGGAGTTAGATTCTAAAGGAGTTATCTACAAGGTAAGGAGTATGAATTTGAATCCTTTAGCAAAAGCATGGTTCACCTTTATACAGCACACAATAATGTCGACTGGCAATTTCTCTGACATTTTTACAAAGAGGGTTGTCATGTTATATTACTTGATGACTAGCATCCCAATCAATTTGGGGAAAATAATTGCAAAAACAATTGAAGACTTTGCTTAAAAGAAAAATGGTATAATTGCATATCTGGGGATCTTGACTATTTACTTAGTAAAGAAAGATATCTCGGTTTTTGAGAATGACAAGAAATTGAAGAGATTTCCTGGCATTAAGAAAGACTATATCGATAGCTTAGATACTGAAGGAAGAGAAGCACCACTTCACCCAGTTGGTCGTCCTCTCTGCATAGTACCCTGGGCTTGTCCTAGCAACGTTACTCATAAAGATGTTAGCATAGAGCTAGGAGAGATAAAATAGTCAATGAATTGGGAAAAACGCAGAGGGACGTGCGTTATACCATGGATTATGTGATTGCTTTGGGATCACTGATGGTTGAGAAGTTCAACCTTGACACGTCCAGGCTTCCAGTTAGAGGTGAGGGATTCGGTGTTGGTGGTGAAGAAAAGTAAGATGCAGTTGAAGATGAAACAGATGATGGAGCGAGAGATGAAAAGAATATGATGGATTAGCAACGGGCAACACCACTTTATTTCTGTCATTTTCTATCTTTTATTTTATTTTATTTTTCTGTATTTGTTGTTTGTCTGTGTTATGTACTGTTGATGAATTTGTATAACTGCTATATGTGAATGATCTGACTATGTGGATTTGATGTATGACTGAATTGATGTGAATGGCAATAATAGAATGGTATTGGCAGTTGTTCTATTTTATGGTTGGCTGTGTATTTTTTTTCTTTTTGTAATTTCGTTTCCTCTGTTGGGTTGATATAGGACAGTGGGGACACTGTCAGATTTAAGTTTGGGGAGAGGAATTTTTGGCTTTAGCAGATAATTGTGTAAGGCAGACAGATATAGGCAAATTTTCAAACTTTTTATTGCTTTTGGTAATTTGATCTTTGCATGGGAAAATGATGTTTTGTTGATATAACAACTTGACTATTTTGTTAAAATTTAAATTCCTGAATTTTTTTAATAAAGAAGTAGTTTTATTTACTGTAATAGTAGGAGATTTTCTTCAAGACTTGTGCTAGGCTGATTAAAATTTGGGAATTCTGAGAGTGAATGCTATTGCTTAAGTTAATCTTTCCTAAAAATAAAAAAAAATCTCAATAAGGGTATAAATTTCAGATTTTATGTAAAAAAAGTTATTTAAATAAGTTTAATCTGTTGGCTTGAAGGTGTGGTTTATGTTGGGACGGTGTTGTGTGGATTAGGCACACGGACACTGTTTCAAGCAATGAAACTTGCTTTTGGACTGACTGGAGCGGATGAAAGGGTAGAGAAATGCTGTGTAGATTAGGCGCATGGGTACTTTTCTTACTCCGTAATTTTTGCCTTGAGTGTGAAGGAGGAGGAAAAGTTGTGTGGATTGGGCGCACGGACTCTGCTTCTTACTGGTTACATCTTATTTTATTTGGATTGATTGGATCACTAGAATTTGGACTGTATACCCTTGATAGTGTAAAAGTATAAAAAGGAAAGCTTGATTTGGGTAACAATATTATTACTTTTTAAAGCTTCTATGATTTCAAAGTGTCTACTTAAGTCTTGATTTAAATCTCCTAATGATTATTGCTCATATGATTTCTCCTTTGGTAAAAGCATTTCTTGAATTCAAGTTTTAAGGGATGGATTTGTTTTATTTGTACAATTCATACTTCTCTCTTGCTGAGTTAGAATGTTGTTTTAATCTTGTTTGTGAATCTGTTTATCTGATGTCTGCTTTGCATTGTTCTCTATTGTGAAGGTTGTTTTGCTTGAAGACAAGCAAAGGTTCAAGTTTGGGGGAGTGTTAAATGTTGGATTTAGTACCATTTTGGTGCTAAATCCCTTATCTTTTTATCTTTTACTTATCTTGGCTTGTGAATTTCTACCCTTATTTTGTTTGATTTAGTTTAGTTTAGGATTTTTTTAGAATTGTGGTTGTTTCATGTAATTTCTTGACTCAGAGCTACTATTAATTAACATCTTATTGTCTCTGATGTAGGTTAAGTGGGAAGGAGCAATTAGTCGAACATGTGTGCTACATTACTGAGGATTAGAGCTAATTTTTCTGTCGGATCCTCACCACTATAGCAGTGAGCTCCGATGTTGAAGCCTGTTGCCATTTTTTCTCTATCTTCCACTACTATAGCAGTGGTTCGTGAACTGACACAATGATGTTTGACTTAAATACAAAAAAAAAAAGGGTTTTGGGCATATTTGGAGTTAGAGCCAAAGGGGGAGCGTCGATTTCAGTTAGAGGAAGAGGAGGAATCCATCTCTAAGGCTTTTGAAGCTCAAATCTTGTCTTTTCAACCTCGGTTTCATGATGTTTACTTCTTTTTCTACTATTTTCTGTGTTTTCAGAATTATGAGTAGCTAAATCCCCTATTTAGGGTTACTATGAACCTAATCTCTGATTAGGAGTTGTTTTCTCTTTGACTTTGCGATTTCAATTCAATAAAATATATTCCTTTCACTCATTCTTGTTGTGCCTGCTTGAAATTGATCGCTTCACTGCTTGCTTGTTGTTTTCACTGAACTTTGGCGATGGAGGTGGCTGTAGAACACTGAGTGATTAGGGCGAGTGGTAGAACTTAGAGGTTTTGCTTGTTAATTAATAGGGATATTAATTAACCTCGCTTAATCAATTTAGGTTATCATTTATCCAACTTAAATTCACATAATGAATTATGTTAGAGTTGAGTAGCTTAATTTAGATTCGGGAGAATCACTTTAAGCCTTTAGAAAACCTAAGATTAAAGTGTATGAATTGAATTGAATCACAGATGTTAGGGAGAGTTAGTGATTCTTAGAATGAGAGAAGGGGATTAGTAAGCCTAAGTCTTTTTATTAAGTTAATTTAATCTGAATTTATGATTGCATTCTATTTAATTGCGAAAAATACAAAAATATTTTATTTTGTGAATTTTACCTATTAAATTAAAAGTTAGAGCTGCCTTTAATCCAAATTGGATAGTTTGACTAGTACATTTAAATTTTTGGAGTGCTTAGCGAGTTAGTCCTCGTGGGATTGACACTTTTACTCAATTTACATACACTATATTACTTGTGTGACTGGTACACTTGCCAATTCTCCTAACAGAAATGTAGCTGCAAACCTTGCTTCCCACCTAGCTTCCGTGCATTCTATATGAGTTGTAAACATATCAAGTATCCCCTCAATGATTGAAGCATCAACTACATGAGATAGACCTCCTGCTTAGGCTGGATTCTGATAAAAACCTCCAACTTCCTCTACAAATTCATTCTCAATATGACCAGGTGAATCATGTTGTGGATAAACTGTAGAATCACCTTAGACTAAATCAACAACATTATGACCATGTTCACTATGAGCACATTCATTTCTAGAATTCTCGTCCCCCATTAAAATTTATAGGAATCTACACATAAGTAATAAACACTTCAACGTTACCAAATATCTAAATCTACTCCACCTAGGAGCAGCTTAGTAAAAAGGAATGCTCAACTCTATATAGTGCCTTTTATGGAATCTAAACTCATGGTTATCGTCATGCTACAGCTCATGACAATGGGGAAGCGCCCATAAAGAACACTTAGCTCTGCAATCCCTATGAGACCTAAAAACTCTCCCTCTGATGCCAATTTGTCATGCCTCGAAAATTTTACCCATTTAACATGTATGAATATTCCATTACCATAACAAACAGTCCTAGTTGTCCACAACTAGCAATAACAAGCCAGTTATTGTCATAAAAGTAAAATATTATACATACACATATGTATAGATAATCCTATAACATCAGAATGCAGTAGATTCAGTACAAAGATAAATTACTACCGAATTTATAATGTGTAGTTTCCTACCTAAGCCTAGGTGGCCTAACAGACTACAGAGCGTTATCATACACTTAGCAAAATTTGGTTCCATGAACCCACCAATATAAAGAGAAGTATAACTCCAAAAGAGTCGCTAACTCTCCAGCAGAAACTCCTCTCCCCAGTCTCCATATCTAAAAAGAGTAATCACAGAGGGTGTGAGTTCATCAAAACTCATTAAGCAATTCACTGTGCAGAAAGAAGATTATAGCGCACAAGACAAATACTGAAAATCACCGTCACCAATGGAAATTGACCAAACACATAGCAAATGTTAAATAATCACAAACAGATTACCAATATGCAATCAAACAAGTGTAATGCTTGCCATATTTTACCACTCTACCCATTGAAGGCCAACCCTCAATGAGTATATTCCAGAGGTTAACCTCCTCTAAATATTCCACATTATGCAGAAGACCAACCCTCTGCTTTCCTACATATTTCCATTTATGTTAGGTGTCATGAATGGATGCAACGACACCAATACTCAACATGCCACATCACAACCACGACAAATTATCCACACACAATTCCACTTACTAATTTATATAATCAATTAGAAGTAAAATCAACTTATCTTCCACAAATAAGGGAGCAGGGATTTACATTGTACTTGAAATAAAATAACTTTGGGGTCCACCACTCACCTTTGCCGCAACAAGGTTTTTACCATACTCAAAGTCCCGAAACTGAGCCAATTAATCCTGCCTAAGCACCTAAAAGAAGTCCCAACAACTAGGCATCAAAACCCCTCAACAATTCCCTCAAAATATACACTTCACATTCCTCTCTGCCTCGAGGACGCTTGGGTGCCGAATTGGGTGCCACAACATATTAGAAAACATAGTGTTTTCTGCCTGGAGGGTGCCTGGGCACTAGCTCCACTCGTCCATTAATGTCCCTTGGCCCCAAGTCAAGTTTTTCCTTCAGGAACCCTGGTGTCTCGGCACCAGAATCTAGGATCTTCTGTTCTTGAGCTGTTCTTCATGGTTTTTCAGGAAAAATCATCCAAAAATTGATCATTTGCACTCTTTCTCTTCTTTCGTTGGTTTTCCAAGTCAAAACAATGTTCATGAAGCAATTTAGAACAATTAAAATGCAAAATAAACGAATTTCATGAATTTCCCCAAATTCCTTAGAAATCTGTCAAGAACACGTTCTTGGATTCCAATCAATGAAACTTGTTTATTTTACCACCATGAACTAGATTATAACAAAACCAACAGAACAAATCCAAGAAAGGAGACAAAAAGACAAAGTTTCCATGAAAAACCTTCAAAACTCATCTTCATGTAGGGCATAGAAAACATCAAGAATTTAGAGGAGATAAATGAAATGTAATCTTACCTTTAGTCCTAGAATTGTCCAGAGATGCAGAAAACAACTGGAAACTGAAGTTTAATTGGTGAAAACACAATTGGATGAAGAGAAAGAAGAGAGAATAAGGAAAGTTCTTCAAAGCCCTAAACCACTAAGTGTTGGAAATGAGAAGGTGAAGAGTAAAGGGGACCCTTTATGGCAACCCACTTGACCCACTTCCATATAATCTCAAATAACCACATAAATTCCAATTAATCCCTCATCCACGATTTTTCCAAATGTCACAAAAAATACCACAACACCATGAATCACCCAATCCAATCACATAATATTAAATCCATAAATAAATTACCAAAAGTATTCCTCCAATTTATGGAAATTAAATGATTGGAAATAATGAAATAAAAATAACGCTATTAAATATTGCATTAAAAATAGCATAATTCTCACAAAAACATTTAAATATTGTAATATCGTCAATTATATAAATATAAAATTGGCAGGGATTATATAAATAGAATAAGCATCCTTAAGAATCATAAGTCAGCAACAACCACATTACAATAGAATTTCAAGTAAGCCAAATAGGAGAAAAATAACTAACTTCCACATTGAAATAACTTCAAGAAACTAAATTAGAAAGGAAAAAGGAGTAGTTTAGATAATTTAATTTCAATTCAAGTTTTCAACCATAAATTAGTTACTCACCTGGTTGTCTAGCTACATAACATACTCTAATTTTCCTGGTTGACAATGACCTAGGAGGGAAAGACCATATCCAAGCTTGCTTATCCTTCTATAACATGATAAGAGGAAGAAGAAAACACATAAAAAATGAGTTCTACAAGACAGATGCAGACAGTGGTGAAAATCTTCATCTGGAGTACCTTCTCTAGTTAGCACCGCTGCAGCGATGAGCTCAGTTTAACTTCTATATTCATCTGCTGCTCTATTTTACACAGACTAGAATTTCTTCATCCCAAGCTGACAACTATAGGTCATAAACCAACACGACTTTAGCTTAAGAAATCCACATTTGTACTTCAAACATAAAAATTAAGCTTGCATGCAAATTATAAGTAGAGATTTCTTATTCAACTATTGAAAACACTCAAGTGTCGATAGCCCCTTATTTTAACTTAACTGTTTCAGCTTTAGCTTCTCCCTTTCAAATTCTTTTTTCACATTGCAGCACAACTTTAACCAAAAATTTAGTTCTTAATCCTACATTGAAACCATAAGCCCTTTCTCAAACTTTACAGAAAAGTGCTTAAGAAATCCCACAAAATTCTTAGCATTTTCAGGTAGTAGGGAAAAAGAATAGAGAAGAAGAAAAATTGGGTCCCTAAACTCGTGCTAATGCCTACTGAGATCACCTCTTCGAAAAATTGCTTCCAAAGTCCTAAAGGAATTTCATGCCTTTGATCAGATTCACACATGCGTAAAGAAATAAGGAGAATCAAAAGTAAATCGAGTATGTTCTGTCCTACCTATTGTGCAACACCTCACTACCACCATGAGTCATTGCTGACCGCCATTTCGAAGAATAGAGGTCTCACCTCAGTGAGAATAACACCGGGAAGCTAGAAAGAGTAGTGTTCCAATTGAATAAAGAGAAGAGTCCATATTTTTTTGGAGCTTCTGGATTCTCATGTAAATTATTTCTTGGCTTAAATTGTATAAATACTCATCTTTCCTAGGTAATATTTCAATTGGGTCCTTGTAAGTTTTCTTACAAATTTTAGATCACATAAAAAAAATCCTTTGTTTTAGTACTCTTTCGCGTCTACTAACATTATATTCGAAAGGCTTTATATGTTTTTCCAATATTTCTAATTTTTAACCTTCAAATTCCTTCTTGTTCAAAATAGTCCCCCATAAATACATTGAAAGGTTCAGAGGGGTCCCTAGGTGTAATATTAACAATATCATCAGATTCTTAAAATTTTCAAATGTTGTTTTATAGATCCAAAATATTCGCCTTGATAGGATTCTCTAATATAATTCCATTCGAATATGAGAAATTTCAGGTGAAGCTAAAAATTTCAATTTAGCCCGTAACAATCACTCGATGATAGAGAATTAATGACCGCTCATCTTTACATCCTCCTGAACTACGATGAAGGGAAGTCATATCTTGAGTAAGAAATATGTTGTACTTCCTAATTTTTGTTATTTCATCAAACACTGCTTACATCGTAATACATTTGA
Source organism: Biancaea sappan (assembly GCA_037074585.1). NCBI lineage: Eukaryota > Viridiplantae > Streptophyta > Magnoliopsida > Fabales > Fabaceae > Biancaea > Biancaea sappan. The sequence goes on along the minus strand of CM073495.1, from coordinate 13,311,594 downwards.
ACAATATAATAGAAACTTATATCCAACATTAACAACAAAGACATTGATTTAATTTTGGAATCATAATTTCTCTTTTGGCTCAAAAACCTTGTAAAGGAAGAATGATTATTTTTTAGAAGGTGTTTTTTTTTTTCAATTTATAATTTAATGAAGAGTGAGTATTTTTTTTTATAATTTATAGTTTGAATGAAGATGAATTCTTTTTGCAATTATTATATTATTATATAATTTGTCACACCCCTAAAATTTATGTAATACCCATGAAAAATAAAATATAAATATTTATTTACAAACTACTGTTACTATTTCAATATACGGTACTATTTACCCGTATAATACTATTTACGTATATGATACTGTTCATTTATACAATCGAAATGTCAAGTACTAGATATGGTTTGGTCATAAGAGAAAACTAGAAAGAAGTTTGTAGGAGAAAATGACATTTTATGTGTAAAAATACGCTCAGGGACTAAATTGAAAGGACTGATTTGAAAAGAAACTTAAAGGTTTAAGAGAAAGGATAGTTTTCCCTTTAAGTTTCCAATAGTAATAACAGAAAAATTTTCCATCGTACGCGTGAGGTGCACAGTAACTGCATTATTAGAAATGTCATTTTCATGAATAGTAAATTAAATATTTTATTAGTGCATAGTATCAAATAGTACCCTTGACTTTTGCTATAAATAAGCCCTTCCATTTCACTTCTAAACTCACACCTTCAACTTCTCTTCTTCTCTCCTTAAGTTTCTCTTACTTCAATGCTAGGCCTCTGAGATTTTGGGCCTTTCCTTTTCAGCTTAGGTAAGGATACTATGCCCTTTCTATGTCTTTCAAATTTTAGAAGTTATTTTCTTAAGTATGCTTTGTGGTTGTGGCCTTGGATGATCTTCCACATCAGAAAAACTGTCCTTAGCTGTTTATATGTTATTTTGATTATCTGATTACCGAAATAGAATGTAAACTGTGAAGAATACATGTCTAGGAAAGTTCTGGCTAAGGAAAGACCTAGTTTTTAAGTGTGTCCAGTGTGACCCTCCACTCTTTCCTGGGAACTTACCTGGTGTACTCTTTTACAGATTGTATTCTCTATTTCTGGTATGAATAGTAACCGTACGTATGAATAGTGACCGTACATATGAATATTGACCGTATGAATAGTAACTGTATATATGAACAGTAACCGTACGTATGAACAGTATCTGTACGAAAACAATCCTGACGTATTTTCTCTAATCTTTCATGAAAATCTCCGTAGCAGAACACCGAAATTCACCTGAGAACTCTTGTCTGTAATGACTTAGAGAAGCGATGCTCGTACGAAATCTAGGTGAGTGAAACGACCCCGTTTTAATAGAGTTTTAGCATTACTGGTGATAAAAAGTATGTCGTAGGACACTCCCAAGATTCATAGGGGGAAATTGGATTAAGAATGACGAATCTAAATGAGATAATTAATCCATAAGTATGGATAAAATGAAATAAGTATCTTATGATGATGTGAAGTTTAAATGTTTTCAAAAACGGATTAATTGTTATCTTGATATGTGGTTTATAAATCTATAATATAGTTATATACTATATCTGTTATATGGATGAATATTATATTGAGCTTCTGATTATGATATGAAATGCTATTGATTGTGATTGAGCGGGACAGTACCCCCTCTCACGGCAAGGCGGAAAACCCGGTTGACAGGGTATCTTGACCAATGAGTGTGGAGACAACGATTCCCTCAGTAGGGATATAGCCCGGATTGGTGATAAATCCGTGAGGCGCCCTAGCTAAAAGGATGATGTTGTGCGTCATGGCGGAAATATACATAATTGGTGAGCCGGCCTGTGTGCGCTCTCTGGGATATATTGCCATTGACGAGTACTAGTAACGTTTGTTGAATTGGATGAATTTTTATCTTCTGGTATGTAAAAGGATGATGTTGTGCGTCATGGCGGAAATATACATAATTGGTGAGCCGGCCTGTGTGCGCTCTCTGGGATATATTGCCATTGACGAGTACTAGTAACGTTTGTTGAATTGGATGAATTTTTATCTTCTGTCTATTGGTTAAGTATGAGCCTTTGGATATGCTTGCATGACTGGTAATGTATTTGAATTTTATTAACGCGAGGCCGATTCGCTCATTGAGTTTAAAAGCTCACACTGTTTGTACAACCTTTTTGTTCAGATCAGGTTGCCATCGAAGAATATCTGCTAGAGGAGTAGATCACTTTGGACCCTCCCGCTATCGGGTAGGCACCTCTATTGTTGTAGATTATGTTGCTCTGTAATCGTCTAGGACATCTAGGTCAGGGGTTCGACATTTGGCTTGTATGTCAGTATAATAATGTATTTTAAATTGATAATCTATTATTACATGCAAACCATCTCTATGATTTTCAAATAAGAAAATTTGATATATTTATCGGAAGGCTTACAGTGATGAGAGATTCATCATTGTGCCGGTCATGTGCCCAGAAAACGGGTCGTGACAATTTAACCCATTTAACATGCGTGAATATTCCATTACCACAACAAATAGTCCTAGTTATCCATAGCTAGTAATACACAAGTCAGTTATTATCTTAAAAGTAAAATATTATACATACACATATGTATAGATAATCCTACAATATCAGAACACAGTTTAGTACAAAAATAAATTACAGTCGAATTTATAATGTACAATTTCTCGCCCCATGCCTAGGTGGCCTAACAGACTACAGAGGCGTTATCCTACACTTAACAAAATTTGGTTCCATGAATCCACCGACACAAAGAGAAGTATAACTCCAAAAGAGCCGCTAACTCTCTAGCGGAAACTTCTCTTCCCTAGTCTCCGTATATGAAAAAGTAACCACAGAGGGTGTGAGCTCATCAAAACTCAGTGAGCAATTCATTGTGCAGAAAAAAGGTTATAGCGCACAAGACAAATACCGTAACTCACCGTCACCAATGGAAATTGACCAAACACATAGCAAACATTAAATAATCATAAACAGATTACCAATATGCAATCAAACAAGTGTAATGCTTGCCATATTTTATCACTCTACCTATTGAAGACCAACCCTCAATGAGTGTATTCCAGAGGTCAACCCCCTTTGAATATTCCACATCATGTAAAAGACAAACCCTCTGCTTTCCTACACATTTCCATTTATGTTAGGTGTCATGAATGGATGCAACATCACCAATGCACAACACGCCACATCACAACCACAATCAATATTCCACACACAATTCCACTTTCCAATTTATATAATCAATTAAAAGTGTAGTCAACTTATCTTCCACAAATGAGGGAGGAGGGTTTACATTGTACTTGAAATAAAATAACTTTGGCAAGGTCCACCACTCACCTTTGCCTCAACAAAGTTTTTATCGTACTTGACGTCCTGAAACGGAGTCAATTAATCCTATCAAAGCATTTAAAAAAAGTCCCAACAAATATACATTAAGGATCCCTCAAAATTCCCTTTAAAACACACAACATAACCACTTTTCAGCCCCAAGGGCACCTGGGGCGCCACCTGTGGCGTATAAGGCGCTAGATGCCAAACTCTTTGCCTAAGATTTTATACTTGGTGCTGAGGCGCCACACATGGCACCTATGGCACCAAGCTCAAGCATAACAAAATGGTTCTGGCGCCTCAGAACTTCTACTTCGTTGTTGTTCTTCATGGATTTTAGGGAGAAATCTCCCAAAAATCATGATTTTCTCCCCTTTCCCTTCTTTCTTTGATTTCCCAAGTCCAAATGATGTTCATGAAGCAATTTAGAACAATTAAAATGCAAAACAAACGAATTTCACTTATTTCCCCAAATTCTCTAGAAATCTCTCAAGAACGTGTTCTTGGATTTTAATCCATGAAAATTGTTTGTTTTACCATCGTGAACTAGATTATAATAGAACCAACCAAACAAATCTAAGAAAGGAGCCAAAGAGACAAAGTTTTCATGAAAAAACCCTTAAAACTCATCATCACTTCAGGCATAGACCAATTCAAGAATTTAGAGGAAGAGTCATGAGATGTAATCTTACCTTTAGTCCTAGAATTGTCCAGAGATGCGAAAAGCAATCGGAAACTGAAGTTTAATTAGTGAAAACATAAGTTGGATGAAGAGAGAGAAGAGAGAATAGTGAAGTTCTTCAAAGTCCTAAAAATTCTAAGTGTTGGAATGAAGGAAGAAGGGGTGAAAAAAACCATTTATGGGTGGTGGGTCATGGGTTGACCCATGGACCCATACCCAGCCACTTGACCCACTTTCATAAAAATCCCAAATAACCACATAAATTCCAATTAATCTCTCATCCATGATTTTTCCACACATCACAGAAAATGCCACAACACCACGAATCTCCCAATCCAATCACATAATATTAAATTCATAAATAAATTACCAAAAATATTCCTCCAATTGATGGAAATTAAATGATTGGAAATAATGAAATAAAAATAATGCTATTAAATATTGCATTAAAAATAGCGTAATTCCCACAAAAATATTTAAATACTGTAATACCGTCAATTATATAAATATAAAATTGGCGGGAATTACAATAATAATCAATTTATATACAAGATTAATTTATGAATAAACTATTAAATTAGAAAGTTAACACAAATGCATTTGATTTGAATAATTTATATTTGAATTACCAATTAGGTTTTAAGGTTTAGGGTATTAATAATCCAAAACCTGTAAAACTTAAACTCATAAAACACTCATATATATATATATATATATAATCGTCAAGCTTAATAATTCAAAAATATTCATCACAAATATTTCTGTGAAATTGGTAAGGCAGTGGTGAGCCAATACAAGGATAACTAGAAGAAGCAAGAAAGGCACACCATGTTGTGTAAAATTTATCACATTAAAAGCATTAAAGTTATTAAGAAGTATAATTTTGAAATTTATTTTTTAATTTTTTTAAAAATCAAAATATTTATGAGATAAAATAAGATATATATAACAAAAATTTATAATTTATTACAATGTGTATATATATATATAGTAGATATATATGACACACACACACAGTTATATATATATATATATATATTACATATATATTTTATAAAATATAAAATCATAAGTGGACATGATCGTTCTAATGTAAAAGTTAAATAAAATTTGAGACAGTTTTGTCAATATGAAGATTTAAAGAGAAATATTTAATATAATAAAATAGGAAGAAATTAAACATTCGAAAAGATAATAACTTAAAAATATTAAATGTTATTAAACTTACAAGGGTATGTTACATAGATTATGGATTAGGTAGCAGCGTGCAAGAAAATTAAAAATTAGAAAATATTTACTAATGTAATTTTCAGAAAGAATTTAAGGCAAAGTTCTCGGATGATCCTCCTTTGGATCTTTTCCCTATTTATATACTTGTTGAAATGTTAAGTGTAACATCCCAAATCTAGCACCACTTTTAAGGCCAAAAAAGAGAAGTTAAGTAAAGTTATTATAAGATAATCCCTAAGAAATAAGAGAAATGAAAGAGGAACCCTAGGAGGTGAATTAGACAATTTATAACAAAGGAACCAAAACATAACATGGCTAGTCAACTAGATGGGAGCCAACGATCAACTGGGCGACAAAGACTTAAGAGAAACTAAAGAAATATGTAAATTATATCCGTTATAAGATCTTCATGAATTTTGTGTTAGAATGACTCATTTGATATATTTCATATTTTGGTCTAGCGTGTTAGTAAAATTATTTTATATGTGTAGATATCTGACTTTGAATAATAATGGTGATGGGACGTTATTATAAAATGGTCAACCCATAAGTTAACCCATGGACATGATGCAAAGTAGTGGTTCCTTATGCTATATAAAAGACTTGTTTTGGTAAGACAAATATGAATTTGTTGTCATAATTTTCATCATATCAAAACAGTGAGAGAGAGCCATTTATGCCTTTTCAAAAGAGCTACCAAGATTTTCAATTCCAAGTTACGATGAATCAAGGTATGGTTTCGTGCTTGTCTCTTTGGTTTACCTTTTTCTATTGTGTCCTTCACCGTATTATATATAAACAATAATTCTCTCTTGCCTTGCATTTAATTTGAAAGTCCCAATAGGCAAGAAAGCCTAACAGTATTTGAAAGTTTTTAACCAATAGGAAATTGAAACAAATTCCAACAAACCTACAAGTTGAATTAAGTTCTATTTAGAAGCAAATAGTCTTCTTCCAATGTAATCTCTCATAAACACAAAATTGTCTTAATTTCCATAAAAAAGAAAAACACCAATCAAGCTTGTTCTTCGGCCATATTCACTGCCAATACACACTTGGATTCCTCAAGTGATTATTTTCAGAGAACATTTGGATTCCTTATTTATTCAATATGTGAGATACTTTTAAATTTCATCCGTCAATATACACTTTCTTATTATTATTAATGTAATTGTACAGATGGTGGTCGGTCTTCACACAGGAATAGACAAGTGCACAATACAGGTTTGAACATAGTACAAACTTCTATTGAATTAGGCTTTCACTATTCAGTATTTCTAGCTCAACCAAATTAAGCCAAAAAAAAAAAGAAGCAAGAAAATATTAGAAATGTAACAATCCTTATATTTGAGAAGATGCTGGTAGGACTTGTTGAGGGTGGGAATAAAAAAAAATGTAAAAATAGGATTTGGGATTAGACTTCCTTCCACTTTAATCCAAAACCTAGAAAATAAGATTCACTCAGTATCTGGTTTAATTGAAATATTGGTGAATTAATGGCCTATTTAATCTGGTATAATACGATATATCAGATATCACCCAATAACTATGAAAGAAAAGATTAAACATTAATATACATAATCATGCGTATATGAAAAAGTAATTAATATTGAAATGATATGTATATAAGGGAGTTAACTTTCAAAAGTAGCCATCACTTTTAGTTTGTGATGCTCACACAAGCCAATTAACACCAGTAATGTAAAAAGACAAACCTTAGTCACTACTAAAGGAATGGACCTAATTTTTCCTTAAAAAGAAAATATAACATTTTGATTCCAACATGCCAAACAACAATGACAATTCGGAATTCAAACAAAAAAAAAACAAAAAAATTACAGATCCTAGCACCAGAAAAGATTGAGGGCACTAACTTGGACTCTAGCAAATTTAGTGCAACACTACACAAGACCAGAAAAATTCTGAGACAGGGGAGCTTCGTTTAGGAATTTCTCTCGTACACTACATTGAAGAGCAGTGTAAATTACAGTGGAGGGAAGAGAGTGAGAGTAGCCAGAGCTATAGAGAAAGAGAGAGAGAAGAGGTGCTGTAAGAGGAAAAGAGAAGGAGAGACAGTGGTAGAGCTCAGAGACCACGGTGGTCTAGCACGTCGAACGCAAGAGAAGAGGCTACGACAGAGAGAAAGAAGATGTACACCACGATAAGGATATGTGAGTATAGTTTGAGCTATTTTATATTCTTATAAAAATTAATCTTACTAATGTTGTATACTTATTCTCACAGCCATTAACCTTTTTTTTTTCTCAAATTGCACTGTTTCTATCTGGTTGTTCATGCGGTTCAAGAGAATTATTCGATCATACAAGGGAATTATGAGGCACCGGCATACATCATTAAGACTACACCCCTAGAATTGTGGGAGTTATGGTTCTAGGAATGGCAGTAAGTTCTAGTTTTGATTGAGTAGTTTATTTTTTTTCTTTAGTGCTTGAAAATAGTAACACAAAGTTTACTGTGTGTGGAAACAAAACAAGTGGCTGCCCCAACATGAAAAGCAAATTAGGCCAAATTGGAACAAGAAGTGCGACGACGTATTATGTCACATGATGTGCCAAGTCCATACTGAGAATGCTAGGCCTCCATGGATTAGTGAGGCAACGTACCTATAGCTACTTCAGGCATGGGATACGGATGACTATAGGGAGAGGTGTGAAAAGGCCCGCAGAAATAAGGCGTCCTCTACTGGAGGTATGTTACACACCGAAGGTAGAATTCCTACCTTCGAGCACATGCGTCGTATGATAATATCTTTGTTCTCTTTTAATTTTAAATCTTATATATTCCTCATCATTTTCAAATTATATAACACTCACTATAATTTGCGATAGCGGCAGAGTAGGAGAAAGCCTTACTTGGTAGATTTATTTATGCGAACTCACAGGAAGAGGGACAGTGGGGAATTTGTTGATGCGTGCTTGAGGGAAGTCAATTTGAGTATATTAGAATCTTGAACTTTCTCTTCTATTAATTCTATAAATTACCTAACTAACAAAATAAATTGTGGTTATACTATTTAACAAGAGGAGTACATTCAGTTGAAATTAAGAGGATGATGCCGATGATACAGAGATGTGGCATCAAGCAGTGGGAGTCATGAATAAGAAGGGCCGCATATTTGACATAGGGTTAAAGGCACATAAGATCAGTCCCTCTAGCCAGTCTATAGTCCCGACATCCAGTCTTCGAAATTTTTCGTTCCTGATTTGAGACGGAAAATCTTGTCCCTAATTTCGTCTCAAATTGGAAATAGAAAATTTTCATCTCTAATTTGAGAAAGGTTGTGAGGATGAGTAGATTTGTCTCTGATTACATATGGATGGGCTCGTTGCCCATATCCATCTCAAACCTGAGACAGGCCATATTGTCCATAATTCCGCCACAGATCTGGGACAGAGCATTCCATCTTAGATTAGAAAAGGAATCAGAGACGCTCTTTCTGTGTCAGATTAGGGACGAATCATTTTTCATCTTAGCTTCCCAAAACTATTTTGACATGGATTTTCTGTGTTTAGATAGAATTAATTATGTCCCAAAAACTGAAACGAAAATTGTTTCCTTCTGAAGCGTCTGCCATAGACCTTTCAGAGACAAGATGTGTTTCCATTTCTGACATATTAGAGATGAAAGTTGCTGCAATCTAAGATGAAAAATTATGTATCTATCTGTTGGTTTTCTTGTGGTGCCATAAATAAGCCATTAAATTAAAATGATCCTGAAAATCCTTTAAATACCTCACCTACGGAATCATGCATCTAAAACCCAAAATGCAACTATAACAAGACAATGAAAAAAATGACATCAATAAATCACACAAATCCAACTTCTGATGACTAAAAGTCAGAGAAGAAGGCAGCAAGTGCATTAAGTTAGAACATTTTTCGACATATAGTAATTCATTAACCTCAATAACTGGATCGATTTAGGATCCTTGTTGACATATATTTTGAAGTTTATATAAATCATACAATTCACAGCACTAGCAATTATGGACAAAATTTAAATGCTGTAATATGGTTGTTGCTTGCATGAAAAAAAAAAAAGATACAAAGTGGATGGTTTCGACCAATAGAATGTAAAGAACTATATTTCCCGTATCATGAAAATTAGAAGGGTCTTCTATATATGTAATTCTTTAAGACTGTACGGATAACATCTTTTTTTCAAAAAATAATTTTCATGCCTTTTAAGTCAATTTTTTTTCAACAATTTTAAACCCCTAGCTTGCTAATGTAAATTTACTATGTCAATTATAAAGGGAAAGAAGGACATGAGTTGTATAATACTCACATCAAATTACAAAAATAATATTTAGTAACTAGTGAAATGCAATTTCATTTGGAGATTGATTAATTCTATATAGAAATTGCAAGATTAATGTGTTTGAGGGTAAAAAAATTAATTACTTATGTAACTGCAACATGATTTTTTTTGTTAGGAAATAAATGAAAATGTAATGTGTCATTTCCTATCATTATCAAGTAATTACAGAAACGTCACAAGCTAAACATATGTTCTCATACAAAGAAACACATCTTAAAGCATCTAAATTGAAGAATTCACCAATCCAAGTACTCTTCAAGGAAAATGAGTTTTTTTGTTTAAATTATTTATTGTTTTTGATGAAGGAAAATCCCATCATGGAATATACATAGGAAAAAAGAGTGCGAAAAAAATAATAATTTGTTCGATCAGTAACAATAAGATTCTTATATCCATTTAACCTTGTTCTTAAGAACAATTTTGTCAAGAAAGGAAATGAAAAGGAAGTTTGAAAGCATCCCATCTCTAGAGTTTTTAGCAATGCTAATGGGCAAGGTAAAAATGATCTTATCAGAATTTGCAACTTCATCCTGCTGATAAAAAATATTAATATGGATTTGAACAAGAAAGAAAATGTACCAAAATCAATTCTATTTTTTGTAAATGCATTTCGATATATCATATGTGTATATAAATGCAAAAGCAAAATAAAGATTTCCTCAAACTTTTTTCATTCTAAGTGGCCCAACTTCTTTGACCAAAGGAAAAAAATATTGCTATTTTTTCTTTAATAAAATAAAATTGATCTTCAATCCCCACATAATTTAGCCATATAAATAAAATAATCTTGAAAAAGATATAGCGAGCAAGCCCTTCCTTCAATACTAACGTACAGATTAATCATCTAAAAGCCAAAATGCAACTATAACCAAACAACCAAAAAACTGACATCAACAAATTTGACAAATCCTACTTCTAATTCTCCTCAAAGATTTCAATATTCTCATAATTTTTAAAGAAAATAAATAGCCAAAAGAGAGAAGTGAAAGGAAATAATCCTAAATTTAGAGAAGTAAATTAATGCTAAGTAAAACAATAATGTACCAGAACTAAAATTTATGCATTTCAATGTTAGGTATTGAAGGCATATTTGTAGTTAAAATATAGTAAAGATTTGTAAATTTTATTTTTTTGGGGGGGGGGGGGGTGGAGAGTGAGAGAGAGAGAGAGAGAGAGAGAGCACTATAGAAAAGATGAAATAAAAAATGTGGACCAAGAAGCCAGATTTGTAGATGAAATATTTAAATTAATTGATTCTCTCAAAAATTTAAATTAATTGATTCTCTCAAAAATTTAAATTAATTGATTCTCTCTAAACAAATAAATTAAGTGTCGTCATAATTAAGAAGTCATGTTTGTATAATTTTAAGAAGAAAAAAAAGTGAGAGTGTGGCAATATGTCTATCCTACAAATGAGAATTATCGCTGAAGTTAATAGGCAAACCATTATGCATTTTCATCTTAATAATACAACAATTTTTTCATTATCTGGTTTATACGAGAATTACTCTTCTTCGAATTTATAAAGTAATAATGGTTCTTCCTTTTTTCATTGAGCACACAAGCCTAGAAAACATGAATATATTGAAGAAACTAGTCAATTCACTTTTCACATACCTTTTCTTTGAACAACTGCTTGATAGTTGTATTAATGTCTCATTTCCAACACTTTGTTCCATTTTCCAATTCTACTTGTTGGACGATTATTTTTAAGATAAAATATATTTTTTGTTATGTGAAAGTTAGTTGCTTGGCCAACAAGTAATTATCCTCAGTAATGTGACAAAATAGTGCTGATTGTCGAAGTGTCAAAATAGTGATATGGCACAGAAATTCGACAAAGACGAATTCAACAGAAGAAAATATAAAGGATGGACATCAAAGTTGTGTGCGTCTGTCAAAGTTCAATCTTCGGAAGCACATCATTTGATAGGCAAGTTCAATTAAACATCATCAACAAACAAGTTGAGCGACAAAAGACATTGAATGATGGAGATGTCAGTTAGTTGTAACTTGGTTATCGAACATTGAGGGCAAGAGAAATTGTCGAATGGAAGCCATCGAAGATTGTTACTCCAAAATTAAGACAATTGTGTCGGTCCATGTAAACTGCCACTTACGTGGGTTAGGACAATTGTTGAGTAATGTAAACCGTCACTTACGTGGCGATTAGAAAGATAGGCAATTACTTCCATCATTTGCCTAAAAATACTAAGTTATTTATTGTAAAAAGGGTTGACAACTCTTGATTAAAAATCTGAACATCTCACAAGAGAAGATTAAAGGATCAATATCAAAGTATGCTTTCCACCCTTAAATTTCAGTCAATTTAATTTAAAGTCTTCAATCGCTTTCATTTACCTTGTGCAATTTAATCGCTTTTCTTTAGACTTTATGCACTTTAACTTTCAATAATCTATTTTTAGCAATTTACTTTGTGCCATTTACATTCTGCACTTTATCTTTCTGCTATTTACTTTCTGTCGTTTTCTTTCTGTAATTTACCTTTTACACATTTTACATTTTGAAACTTAATTTTCTGTAAATTTATCATTTTTATTTAACTTCTGCAAAAAGCTTATTTTAGGCCTCATGTTCTTTCGTGAATTACTTACATTCTATGTATTTTCATCAAAAAACGAGATTATCGCATAACTTTGAAAACACATCGCTCTCGATTTTCATTATTTGTTGTCAGATTTGGCTTTGACCAAAAAACCTCATTAACAAATTGGCACTCCCAGCGGGATGAGTTTAGAGTAACTCATTGAATGTATGGATTTGAGAAGTGGTAAACATATATCTGCTAATAACTCTAAAATCATGAGTAATACAAATGGTGCTAATCAAGTGATAAGTTCACTAATTACATCTATGACTGCCGTAACTGTGAAAAATGTGCTAGTAATCAAAACAACTGCTAATCCTACAGACTTTGTGCCAAACGTGTCGCTTTTAAGGAATCTCATATTGGAATAAGTGTCTAGATCGACACCAGTATCATCGAATCCAGTAGACAATCAAACGACAAGGTTTACGCCTTAATATGGATTACCTCAAGGGTATGTCCCTCCTGTAATGGCCCAACTTGGGATTGGAAATTAGTTGACCAATCCCACATATCAAATGGTTCAAAGTTAAGTGGTAAGTTCTACATTGGCAAATGTGGCAGGAACAAGTATTCCCACTGTGTTCCGACATGAAAGACTGAATTTGGGACCTATTTTCCCAATTATGTCAAGAGACACACCAAATACTATTGCCATATCTACTGTAAGTTCATTGGCTAACATTCGATAGTAAATAGATGAAAGTAATAACGATATATTGAGTATGCTGACACAACAAATGGGTGTTGTACTGAAACCCTTAATTGAAAATACTAATAATGCATGTAATACGTTAACATTACAAATGGGTAGACTAACTCAGGCTTTGGGGATTGTCGTGCCTAAAAATGTTCAACCAGAATAGGTGATTATGGCCCAAGATCAAGGTTAAAATCAACAAAATAATGTAGTAAAAGGGCAAGACCAACCTCAACCTCAGTTGAGACATGGTCAAGTACAAATCTTGCATCGGAATGAGCCACAGGTAGATAATGCCATAAGAGAGTTCCGACAAAACCTCGTAGGAAACCAAATCGAACGTAATGTGAACCAAGTAGTCAAACATGTCCTCAGTAGCTTTGGTTTCAACATAGGTTATACTAATTAGCCTTATTTTGCCTCAGCATTCCCTGATTGGGTTCATCAAGCGTAAATGCCTAGAGGAATGGTTAAGGTTCCTAAATTATGCAAGTTTGCTGGAGAATGTGGTGAATCGACTGTCAAACATATCACAAGGTTCACCATTGAAATTGGAGATCTAGTGACAGATGAAGGACTCAAAATGAGATTCTTTCTAAGTTCACTCATGAAAAATGTTTTTCCTTGGTTCTCAACATTGAGACCGAATTTTATTCATTATGGGCACAAATGGAGAGAAGTTTCCATGACTAATTCTTCAGAGAAGATATGAAAGTTAGTCTGACAGATTTGTTTAATATTAAAAGGTTATACAATAAATCTGTCAAAGATTATTTGGCAAGATTTAGGCAGATAAGGAGTAGATGTTTTATTCTAATTGTCGAAGCTGAGATTGTAAAAATGGCTATTGGGGGCCTAGATTATTATATCAGGAAAATCAACCAACATTTAGTTGACCTTGCCCAACTAAGAGGCAAAGTTCAACAAATATAACAATTGAAAGCTATAAAAATGCAAAAGCAAAAGAAGTTCCTCAAAAGAGGAAAAATAAATTATGTTGGAATAGAAGAATCCGATGAAGAAGAGGGGTACATTGATTATGACATAAATCTTTCCGAATTAAAAAATGGACCTCTATATACTTGTCAAGCTATAAAGCCTATGAGGGCCAAAGAAAAAATTAGTTATGTCAATAGAAAAGTGTACACATTCAACATAACAAAAGTCGAATAATTTTTGATGTTTTATTAAAAGAAAAACTAATAAAATTGTCAAATAATCATAGGCTGTTAAAGCCTGAGGAAATTAATGACCGAAAGTATTGTAAATTTCATAATTTCTTCAGTCATGTGACTAACGAATATGTATATTTCAAGGAACTAATTCAAAAAGCCTTGATAAAGGGAAGATTGAAGTTCGTTGAAAAACAAGCAGATATGAAGGTTGATATTAATCCCTTTCAGACAAATGTTGTAATTATTGACGACCAAGTGCCTTTGAACATTGGCATGGTTGATGTAAAAGGAAAAAGAAAGAAGAAGGTTGAAGTAAATTCGACTGAGGTACACGTAGATTCCTACCTTATGGCATATCCTTACGACATATACCAAAAGCCTTGAGAAACTTATGAATAATTTTTGACAAGAAAGAAAGGTTCAATAGCAATCCAGATGTGCCTAAGATGTGCCCAGTTGTATAATTTGAAAGCCATAGAAGTATGTTGAAAAGCAATGGCTAATACCCAATTACTTGAGAATCAGGAAAAAGAAAAGCTTCGTAAGAAGAATTCTCATAAAAAATATCCTATACACTAAGATATGAGACACATCATTTAGGCAAGTTGAATTCTAATGGTTGGTGGGTTGAAAAGCCGAAAGAGTCAGTTAGGAGTAATCTAATTTCTGAAAACCATTTTTGACACGTTGGAACTCAAGTGCCATCTACAAATGTAAAGGTTATCAAATGGGTAAGGAATTCCACAATGGCAAACAAGGATACTGCCAGGAGGACTAAATTATGTAAAGATCAACCTTTTTGGAATGAAGATTATCATTATGGCAAAGTGATGCCATTTGAAAAAAAAAAGCTTGAAGCATCTCATCGGCTTTTATTTAAAACCTAGAAATGAAGGCTGCTGAGGTATAGGCAGGCACAGAAGAGGAAAACCCTGACAGACGCACTCTGAATTAAAGAAGAGCCTTCAAGGTCAAGGAAAAAGTGTTTGGTTGTCGAAACTAAATCAATACCTAACACAGAAATCATTGCACCACAAGAAGAAAAGGTGGCACAACCACAACCAAGTCTGTTAAGTGCATGGCTTGAGGGAGAAACTGCGAAGGCTCAAAAAATGATGCAGCTGACACCATTGATAATAGAGCCTAACAGAAGTATTCATCAGAAGCTAGGTCAAAAGGATACCAAAAGAAGTTAGCCAGTCGGGTTGGTGGAAACTGAGAAGGTTAACTGTAATAAAGGAAAATAAGTGGCCGTGGTAGAAATAAAGGGAAAAGACTATGAAGATTGGATTAACAAGGAGATAAAAGCAATCCTAGAAGATCCCACAACCAACGTCGAATAGAAAAGAGAGACCTTAGCCAAGGTTAAACAAGGGGTAACTTGTCGAGTTCAAACCTAAATGTCATCTTCTGACATGGATTTGTTAGTCTACAAGATCATAGAAGCCCTCAATGATCCCAAAGACCCTCTAGGTTTTAACGAAGAAGAGGAATTTAACCTCGACTTTGATATGGATAAAGATTTAGATGATGTGATCATGGCCATGAGAACAACTTTGTCAGAAACAGAATCTAATGATGGTCCAATTGACAGGGATCATCGTAAACTTGGACCATTCATGGATGAAGATGACTGGGACCTAGTTGAAGGAAAATTCAAAGATGTTGAAGAAAAAGACGTTGAAAGGAAGAAGGATGCAGATGAACTTCTTGTCAACATGAATCTCAATTTCATTTCCATGATACCACCAGAGTATGAAGCTCATTACAAGATTTATGTAGGAGAAAATGAAGAAGATTTAGAAGTTTTGTTGGAGGATTGGTTGTTTTTAGAAGATGATGTAACTTTAGGATTTGACAGCCTAGAAGATAACTTGGTCGCAGGATTTGATGATTTAGCCAAGTTTGGAAAACCAACTGAAGTGCAAAAGGCACATCTTTGGCCTTTGAATATCCAGGCCTTATTGGAAGGGAAGCCTACCAATAGAGTTCTTGTGGATAGTGGAGCCGCCATTAATCTAATACCAAGAGCCATATTTAAGTCTAACCTAATTGAGATAAATATGGTTGTCATTGATTGTAGCGACAAATCTTCTCCATCTGATAGGGTAGTGATGCTGAACAGTCAAAAGGTTAACTCTCTTTATAGTAATTCCTACAAAGTCTAGTTATAATATATTATTGGGGAAAGAGTAGATTCATACCATCAGAGCCATTTCGTTGACTGTGCATCAGAAATTAATCCTATGGAGCAGATGATAGTCCTTCTTACTTACAGTAACTCTGTCAATTTCAGAATTTATGCTTTGAACATTAGACCAGTTGCTACGCAAGATGGGATAATTAATAAGGAGGCTTTGGAGGTCTACTTAATGGATTAATTTGGTGTTAAATTAATAGATAAGGTAGACAAAAATTGGCCAAGTGCTAGCCATGAGTCTTAAGACTCAAATGGATAAGTTGTCAGCTTATCTGGCTGACAAAGTAATCAGTACCACGGAAGGTATTTTGTCAGATTGCATTATAGATGATGGCCCTTTGGGATTTGGGAAGGGGGCCGACGAAAAATTAAATGTCAAAGCAGAAAATCCTTTGGAAAAGGTGAGCTGGAGTACTGAAGAAAATAAAAGACCCATTTTTATAAGTGCATTTCTACCAAAAGAATTTAAAGAAGAACTTGTCATGTTAATAACATAATACAAAGATTGCTTCGCCTGGGATTACAACAAAATGCCTAGTTTAAGTAAAGACCTTATCGAACACAGATTACCACTCAAAACAGGATGCAGTCCTGTTAAATAGGCAAATAGAATATTTGCGCCTAAAGTGGTGTTAAAAATCAAAGAGGAGGTCAAACGGCTGCTTAAAGCTAAGTTCATCAGAACCACTAGGTATGTCGAATGGCTCTCTAATGTAGTTCTAGTTTTTAAGAAAAATGACAAGTTAAAAGTATACATAGATTTTAGAAATTTAAATCTGGCTACTCTTAAAAACGAATATCCAATGCCCATAGTGGATATGTTAGTAGATGCTGCATCTGGGCATGAAATTTTAAGTTGTATGGATGGCCATATAGGTTATAATCAGATTTTTATAGTTGAAGAGGACATGTCAAAAATCCCTTTCAGGTGTCTAGGTGTTATTGGGACATATAAGTAGGTTGTCATGCCTTTCAATTTGAAGATTGTAGGGGCTACCTATCAAAGAGCAATGAACACCATCTTCTATAATTTTATAGGGAAGTTTATAGAGGTTTACATCAGCGACATCATTGTCAAGTCAGAAAATAAGCAAAATTACTTGACACATTTAAGGTAGGCTTTTGAAAAGATGTAGAAGCATAGCCTTAAAAATGAATCCGGAGAAATGTGCTTTTAGAGTGTCGGTAGCGAAATTTCTAGGATTCTTAGTCCATAAAAAAGATATTAAAGTAGACAATAATAAAGCTAGAATTGCAATCTTTCTTAGCGAAAGTGAACTTTTTAAGAAGATTCATATCCAATTTGTTGGGTAGGACCAAGGCCTTTTCACGTTTGTTCAAATTAAAAGTTGAACAAGATTTTGTCGAGAGCTTTGTCATCAAGAGTTTTTGATCAAATCAAGTAATATCTGACAAATCCTTCAGTTATGATGTCACCAATACTGCATCAGCCACTGAAGTTATATATTTCAGCTTCTGAGGAAATTATAAGATGTTTACTGGCTCAAAATGATGCGAATAGTGTCGAAAGAGAGCCATTTACTACCTTAGTCGAGTCTTATACAATGAAGAAACAAGATACAGCGCAATTGAAATATTATTTCTGTCATTGTAGTTTTCTTATAATAAGCTGAAATATTATATGATGCCTTGTAATGTATTTTTCGTCTCAAAGATAGACATAATAAAATTTATGTTATCTAAACATGTTTTCAATGGACGTATCGACAAATGGACTATTACGGTGTCAAAATTTTCTTTACAATATATTCTAGGGAAAGCCGTCAAAGGCTAAGCATTGGCTAACTTCCTAGTCGACCATCCTGGCCTAGACATAGATAACCATATAAATATTGTCAGATTGAGACTATGACGTCTTTATTTAAATGGATCAAGGCACAAAAAAGCAAGTGGTTTTGTAATCTTAATAATATCCCCTTAAGGAACTCCAACCAAATTTATGTTTGAACTTAAGTATTCTTGTTCTAACGATGATGCTGAATACGAAGCTTTAATTTTCAGCTTAGAAATACTTGTCAAATGAAAGCACGAAGAGTGCACATACTTGGAGACTCCCAGTTAGTCGTCAAACAACTTACTTAGGAATACAAATGTGCTAATCAAAACTTGATTAAATATTGTGTTATGGTGAATAAGTTAATGAAAGAATTTGACGAAGTTATTGTCCAACATATCACTAGGGAATCAAATGAAGAAGCCAATGACTTAGCCCAAATAGCTTCTAGGTATAAGGTTTCTCAAAAAGTTCTCATATATTTCATAGAAGTTAGGGAACTTTTATATCCCTTAAAAGAAAGAGATGTATTACAAAATGACATTTAAACAAATAATGATTGGAGGAAAGCAATCATTGATTATTTAGAGAATCTAAGTTCTGACATAGAATGGAAATTCAAATATAGAGCGGTAAATTTTGTAGTGTCGGGCGAATAATTGTATAGAAAAATTTTTGACGGATAGTTAGAAGAATGCTTAAGTGAGTTAAAGGCATACATTGCCTTATCGGAAGTCCATGAAGGTATTTGTAAAGGCATACTATGACAACCGATCAAGGTACCATTTTTACTGGATAGAGAGTTATCGAATATACTGATACTAGGAAAATAAAATTAATTACGTTGACACAATACTATACAAAGGCAAATGGTTAGGTAGAGGCCATTAATAAAATACTTATGAGCCAGATTAAAAAGCATTTTGGTCGATAGCCTAGAAATTGGCATAATACCCTTAATCAAGTTCTATAGGCATCCATAAATTCGCCAAGAGAATCGACAGGCACATCACTATTTATGGTCATGATGTCATTTTGCCTGTTGAGATTAATCTTGAATCAATTCATATTCAAAAACAAAATGAATTACCAGTTGAAAGTTATTGGGATTCGATGTTAAACAAATTAAACGAATTGACTATTAGTTGCTTTAGAAAATTTAATTTGACAAACAGAGCAAATTGCTAAATTTTATGACAGTCAAGTTAAATATAAATCTTTTAACTTAGGCGATTTAGTATGGAAGGTAATTTTGCCCATTGAGAAACATTGTCAAAAATATGGCAAATGGTCACCAAAATGGGAAGGACTATTTGTAATTACTTAAGTATTTTCTGGAAATACCTATGCTCTTAGCGAAGTAAACACTGATTGAAAGTGAAATCAATCAATTGTAAATACCTAAAACAATATAGGTTGACAATGTGTGAAGTAAAGATTGAATAAAGAGAATTTTTATTGCATCAAAATTTGTACAATTATACTTCATATAAATTGTCGAATTCTATGTAAATACAAAAAAAAAAATAAAACTTGTCAGATTAAAAGGACCGATAATACAAATTAAACAAATTCGTCGAATAAGCTTGACCAACATAATTACATTTGGCACAAATGTTTCGTTTTCTGCTCAGGTCGTAAGATAAACAGTCTCCAAAGACTTTATCTTTTTGGCAACAGCTTGGGTTTTGACCGTGATGGTTATAGTACTTTCTTTAATTTTTTTTTTCCAGTTTTGCCAAGCATTCGATCAGAGTATTGTCAAACTTATCTCTTAGTACCTCAGCTGACCTAATTCTTCTCATGTTTTTCTGATTCTTTCTTCTAACTCGTCGAGGAATTGTCTGTACAAGTTAATATTATTATTAACACAACTACAACTTTTCCTCCCTTTGACTATCAACTTGTCCTATTGATCTTTTTTAGCCTTCAAATCTCGTAATTAACTTAGGACGATTTCTATTTTCCGACATCTCCTTTTTATAGGGAGAAATGACTTGGTTGGAAGTAGGTGCTCTATCAGATAAATCACCAACGAAATCCTTAAAGGTCGAATAAAGGCTTTGACAGGAGATAGAGAGTTGTGATTTGACTAGTTCAAGTTCACCCAAGATGACTTGAATTCTGCTTCTCAAAGATTCATTAGAAGCAATAACCTCCAAGGAATAATCCAGGAAGTTCTTTAATTCTTTTAGTAGTTCTTTGACCTGTGGGTCTGTTAAAGACTCCTCTGAAACCAAAGAAGAAACTGTTGAAGTTTAATCACCTGACAAAAGGTTTATCAAAGTGTCTATACCCAAGTCATCAGTGCTTGGACACCTAGAAGGTCCAACTTAGATTATCAGGTGAGTTGGACTAGGAATAGGAGAGAGAAGAGAAACATTGGCCATCAAAGCCTCCATGTCTATATTGTCCCTGATCATAGTGGCAGATCCCTCTGTGTAGGTAAGTTAGTAGCAGATTGGCTTTGTTCAAATTGTTAGGAACTAGAAGGCACTAGCTCTTGTTCGCACTCTTCAGGCGATAGAGATTGTCGAGTTGGAGATTAAGCAGCTGTCGTTTCCCTGGCAAGAAAGGCTTCTGCTGCTTCAATAGTGAGCTCTCCTTAATTGATTAAGATAGTTTGTTCTGGGCTAAGCGATGTTGTCAGAGTTTTAATCTGAAGAACCCCTTTAGTTGTTTCAGGTTGGGGAGCTTCAATTTGAGGAACTCCTATGAATGTTTTAGCATTAGGAGCCTTGTTCTAAAGAGCTCTAACAAATTCTTCAGCAATTGGGCTCAAAATTTCTTGGCCCGGACCTTAAGACAAAGTTCATATTAGTCTTATCAAGGTAAAATATATATACAATAAAAAATGCCAAAGGAGCTTACTCTCAACAGGGTCTTCAAGTTTGGTTTGTCGGATGTAGGAGCTGAAGTCCATTACTCAGGAGTTGATTTTGCATCTTGACATAAGGAAAAAATATTTTATTTCGTCAAATTGTAACATTTGACAGTTAAAATATACCTGAGATCCAATAGTTAGTTCAGGAACTATTAGGCTTTTGTGTGCTTTGGGTTTCTTGGAAGCACGTTTGATGTCAGAAAAGACTATTTTTCTTTTCATCAGAGCCTTTTCTTTTTCAGGCCTAGTAGTTGCCTTTTTGGATTTTTCAGGTTGTGGAGAAGCGACGGTTAGTGGTTCACTTGTTGTGGTTGACAGTCAGTCACTCGCTTTGATCGTTCTCCTCCTCCTCTAAAGAGGTTAACAATCTTCCTTTTCTTTTTCTTTAGACTGGACAATAAACAACTGCTCCAATAACTGCTTATAAGACAAAGCCTCCCTTAAGGGGAGCATTGCAGATAAAGTCATGAAATGTGAATTGTCAAAAATGACTCAAGTCTTAGAATAAAAAAGATCATATACATTGGGAAATTCAGTGGCAACCCTCATAGCATCAGATTGCTCAGAAGGGAAGGCAACCGATGAACGAAAGTAACTCAATCATTTGTTGTTTGAAAAAGGTTTGTGACATATAGATATATTTTAACAAATTTAAAGTTACCTACCTTCCTCGATTTCCTAGGAAATATGTCAACCAAACTAAAACGAGCGCAAGGCAATGGGACTGGGTCTGAAAAGAGAACTTTTTTAATAACTTCCAGTGGAATATCAGGAAATTGTAAATATATAAAACTATGTCGGGCTTTGTGCTCTTGTTTTCATTTGGCCACAATTTCTTCCACATTTCGAGCAATCCAATGATCCCATTTTGTCTTGTAAAATTTTTCGAAGGCCCAAATTTCCTCCAAGTGCTCACCTTTGGTTTTCGACGCCAGGTTGTGTTCTTGCACAGGAGAATAAACAAGAATGTCAAAACAGGTTCTAATATTTTGAAGATATGATTGGTAGTAATTTAACCACTAATCAACGAAATAGTTCGACACTCCTTGTGAAATTTTAAAAGGGACAAGCTCGAGGTATTATCGGTGTGAGTCATTTTCTTTAATTAGCTACCTAACATCCTCTTCTTTAGAGATATGAGCATTGACAAAGTGGTCATCTGGCGTGGATGAGTAAGTAGTTGGAATAGATTGGTAAAAGCCTATCTATTGAGCGATCATATTGGCCAGATAGATGTAAAAACTGACATCTTC
This sequence comes from Biancaea sappan, assembly GCA_037074585.1. Classification (NCBI taxonomy): domain Eukaryota; kingdom Viridiplantae; phylum Streptophyta; class Magnoliopsida; order Fabales; family Fabaceae; genus Biancaea; species Biancaea sappan. The sequence continues at coordinate 13,289,375 of CM073495.1, read as the reverse complement.
TATATCGAGAGCACCTAAAAAATGATTTGTTAACAGAGAAAATTTGACTAGATTGAGACTCCTTCTTTGTTAGATGTTATTAGTTGGGTGAACCTCCTGGGACCTCTTTGATGTCTAGCAAATTGAGCAAAGTTTATTTTGGTTGAATCAGATGTAATAGCATGAAAAATCTTAAAGAAGTGGAAAAGTTCTACTTCTCATCCTTTGTAAGGGAGTCACATGTTAAATAGCAGAGCTTTGGTCCATACAAACTAGATATATAACCAGCCAACTCGTAGTATAGAGGCTTGAAAGTCAGACACTGCTCTAAAATTATGTCCAACCATAGTTGCAACAACCCAATAGGGCCTCCGACATTCTCCTTCTTTGACTAAGCCCTGATGTTGGCAAGGAGCCATTGGCTTAGGGCAAGTTGAGTACCCTCATGGATAAGGTTGAGTAGGGGCTGAAGGGATTTAACTATGTTTATAGATTTTGACCCAAAGGCATAGACTGATAGCCAAAAGAGAAGAAAGACATGTTATTTATCTGACACGTCAGATGAACTTTTATGGTGAAGATTAAAAAAGAAGAAAAAAAAAGATGTGTTTGGATAAATATACATCTATGGTTTGGCAAGGTTGAAGGAATAGATGAATAACCTTTTTTATCCGGCCAAAGGCCCATAATGACTGATACATCAAAAAGCATCGGACTCATTATGCCATAAGAAAAGTAGAAATTATTGGTGGTCTTGTTCCAGAAAAAGACCAAAGCTTCAATCATGGTAGGATCGATTCTGGTGGTATGTCGCGTGAGTTGGACGAAGTTAAAAATGCCCATTTTTTTTTCCAAAATTTGCCTTTCTGTGCTCGTACTCTGTCAAGCAAGGCATGATATACATTAACTCGAGAAGTGATAACATGCTTTTTCCATTTATTTTAGTCCCTATTTTATTCCTTTTTGCCTCTTTAATTTTGTCAATTCTCTAATTTTATTATGTTTTGGAATTTATTGGGTATAAACTATTTATGGATTGAATGTGTCTCAATTTTATATTTTTAGAACTTGAATTGTAAAATGCTCAATTTAATTCCTACAAATTTTAATTTTGGAGAGAAAAGTGTTGACATGGACAAAGATGCTGATTTAGATGCTAATGTGGCACTTTTTGGGTGATGCAGATGCTGACTAGGATATGCTGGATGTGGGGCCCACTTGAACTCTTATTCAATGCCATGTAGTCAGAATTTTTGGGCAGAAATATTAATTTTCGTAGGTCAAAAAAAGCATGGCTGAAATATTAATTTTGCCATGATATTCTGCTGCTGTTCTGCTGCTATTTGTCACTTTCTACTGCAGAAATATTAATTCTGCTACTGTCATACCATTCTGCTGCTGCCATACCTTTCTGCTGCTGCAGAAATATTAATTTTGCTGCTGTTTTGCTGTCAAAGTGCTGCCACTTCATGGAAAAAGCATCCAAGGAGGCATCTAGGGCAGAATATCCCTTTAGGCATGTGTTAGAACAGTTTTATATTTGGAAAATCGAAATTTATTAAGGAGGCTAAGTCATTTTTCTGATGAGAAGTCTTAGCACCATTTTTCTGCCTTCCTAGAGCAGCAGTGGTTGAGAGCAACATAGAGGCAACTCTTTAGCTTGGTTTGAGGGAAAGGAAGCCTTCCCACTTGGGAATGGCTCTCCTTCTCCCATTTTCTTTCCTTTTCTTCTATTTTCCTTCATAGTTTGTTAGTTTTATGTTTTCTGTCATGTTTTTCCTTCTCTTGCATGTAATTTTCTAAGTTTAAAGATTGATGTAGTTTGGTTCTATGATGTTTTATTGCTGAACAATTTTGATTTTAATGCACTTTCGTTTATTGGAATGGATTTTACCGATTATTAAGCTCTTGAATGCTTGATTAACCTTCAATGAGTTTGGGATTTTGATGTCTATGCTAGAGTTAGCTAGATATTGAAATTGACCTTGTAATTTCCACCATAAATTAGATTATCTAGATATAGATCGTTTTATTTATGTGGCTTGAATAATTTTCTTGAGCTTCATAATTTAATTGAATGGTTGATCTAAGATTTTAGTCAATTATTTTGGTTAAGTTAGATTTTAATTTCAAAGTTTTTGGATTCAATCATATTTTAGAAAATTGGGCAACATTGAATGGATTGTAATTTAATTGAATTGTTCTTCAATGATTCAAAGATTAATTTGTCTATGAATTAATCGAATTAGACCAATGAAATCAATCTCATTTTCTCGTGTAGTCGGTCATTTGATGAAATGAAAATTGTACTTTAATTCATTTGGACCAATGAGTATTTTCTTGGCCAAAGTTCTATTTTATTTATTGTTCTATGAAGCTTGTTATTTATACATGCATGCGATTGCTATGTATTTGTAACGAGTAGGACAAGAGATAACATGTCATATGCGATTGCGGGGCATTGATGTGATTAGGACTTGATCGGATTATATTTGAGTTATAGATTAGTGAAGATCTTCCTAACTATAATTTTAATATAATTCAGTCTTAGAAGACTTTCTAAGAATTTTAGATTGAAGATTACATAATAGAATTAGCCAAGAATATTCAAAGGAAAGGATGATGATGTACAATTCCATGGAATTTGTGACCAATTACATATCTTTTCTCTGTTTTGTTTTCTATTTAGTTATTTAAATTTAAGTTATTTATATTGTGTTGTTTCAATCATCACCCCCCCCCCAATTTTGTGTAATTTCTGAAATTTCCTTCATAAGTCTCAATAGCATTTCACTTAGCTTAATTGAATTTTATTTGATACCTCAATCTCTGTGGGACGATACTCTACTTATCACTTTATTACTTGTTGCGACCCAGTATACTTGCTGGAATTTTATATGTGCTATTAAATATACGCACCAAGTTTTTGGCGCCGTTGCCGGGGATTGATGGTTGTCAAATTGATTTTTCTTTTAAGCCAAAGTGATGTTATTTTAGACATTGTCTTTTCTTGTTTTGGTTTTTACAATTTCAAGTGTTTTTAGCTTTTTGAGTGTCTTTATTAGTTTCATTTCTTCTTGTTACCTTGCTTATTTGATATATCTCTCATGTTATTTCTCTTTGTTGCATGTGAGGTACTTGATCATTTTCCTTGACGAAAGAAATAAAAAAAAATCAAAGAGAAAGTAAGGAAAACAAAGAAGAAGCGACGCTAAGCATAGACACCAAATAAAGTCTGGCTAAGGACTTTAAACCAAGCGCTCTTGGGAGGCAACCCAAGTTTTTCTAATCTTTCTCTTTTTAATTTTGTTGTTGTATTTCTTTCGTAATTTTAATCTTGTTTGTCTTTTTTCTGTTGTCCATTTTTTTTTCTCTATTTTCTCTGTTTTGGCAGAAATTTCGTCATCTTGCATGAATATTCTGTACTGCTTGGCTATGGTTTTTGCTACTTTCTTTACATGTTTTTAAACCTTTATATGTCTTCTAGTTGTAGAATTTTATTTGGAGTGATTTGCATCCATTTTTGGGTCGTTCTATGTCGGTAAAGCTGTGTCGCCAGAAATTCTGCACTGCAGAATTTTGCTACTCTGTTTTGTCCGAATTTGATGCTCACTTTTTAAATTTTTGATGGAGTTTTGATGTGGAATTATGCATGATGAAATAGCTAAAGTGTAGATTGACTTAGCTTGAAGAGAATTTAGTCTTATTTCTCTAAGGAATTCAAGTTAAATGGCAATGACGTTGACTTTAATGAATTTGTAGTAATAGTCTTTTAGCTGTGAGGATTTGAGACTAAGTGAAAAATGCTATTCTTCTTGTTGTGTGTTCTCTATCATGGATTGTCACTCTAGAACTTGTCTTGAATCTTTGATTGAGGCTACATATCTTGTACATAGTTGGAAATGATTTAGGCATTTGTTTCTTGTAACCATTGTTTACCCAAATAGCCATCCATTATCATTGTTTCCATTGTATGCCATTTTGTGCCTTGTCCATTTTCTTTCTTGCGTTTTTCCACCACTTTTTCTTAGTAGAAATATATATATATATATATATTTTTTTTTTTTTTCTCTTCCAACTTAAGATTTGAGGAGTATTTTAAATTCTTTTAAGGGATTGATTTGCTAAAAAATCTTGTGAATTTTGGGGTGTTTTGAACTATATTTCTTCTACTTCCTCTCAAGCAAAAGAAAAAGACTGGCCAATCAAGAAAAAAAAGAAAGAAAAATTTCGACTAACGTCATCAAAAAAAAAAAAGAAAGAAAGAATTAAAAAAAAATTTGAATTGAAAAAAAAAATGAGAATGATGAAAAAGAGGAGCAGGTAGAACTTTGAGACCCAAAATTTATTCATACTCAATCTCTTATATTTCACTTGTAAATACTCTTCATTTTCTTGAGTTTTTGCCATATTTTGTTTCATTGTTTAATCTTTCCCTTTTGTTTCCCACTATTTTTCGTACCTACATTACAAACTTGTAAAGTCCTTTTGATTCAAGTATGTATTGGATTCAAGTAGTGGAGATTTAGATACTTGACAAGCTTATGGTAGTAAATTTGTGATAGGATGATTTTGAGTGATTCCATCTTAAACACTTGAGAGAGTAGAGGATAAACACCTTGCCCTGTGAGGAGATTGTTACTTAAATTCATTCTTATCAAAATAATTGCCATGAAGCTTGCAATTTTTTTTAAGAAAATAAAGATTAATTTTTCCTAGCGTTAAATCTTTCCAAATTTTAATTATTTCATTATTGTATATTTTCTACACTTTTCTTGTTGTGTTCTTTGGTTGTTTCTGTTGTATTTAATTGATTTTGCCCAGGAGTGCAAAAGGCCTAGTGTGGGGGATTTGATAACATGCTTTTTCCATTTATTTTAGTCCCTATTTTATTCCTTTTTGCCTCTTTAATTTTGTCAATTCTCTAGTTTTATTATGTTTTGAAATTTATTGGGTATAAACTATTTATGGATTGAATGTGTCTCAATTTTATATTTTTAGAACTTGAATTGTAAAATGCTCAATTTAATTCCTACAAATTTTAATTTTGGAGAGAAAAGTGTTGATATGGACAAAGATGCTGATTTGGATGCTAATGTGGCACTTTTTGGGTGATGCAGATGCTGACTAGGATATGCTGGATGTGGGGCCCACTTGAACTCTTATTCAAGCAATGTAGTCAGAATTTTTGGGCAGAAATATTAATTTTCATGTGGCTTGATGTCTATGCTAGAGTTAGCTAGATATTGAACTTGACCTTGTAATTTCCACCATAAATTAGATTATCTAGATATAGATAGTTTTATTTATGTGGCTTGAATAATTTTCTTGAGCTTCATAATTTAATTGAATGGTTGATCTAAGATTTTAGTCAATTATTTTGGTTAAGTTAGATTGTAATTTCAAAGTTTTTGGATTCAATCATATTTTAAAAAATTGGGCAACATTGAATGGATTGTAATTTAATTGAATTGTTCTTCAATGATTCAAAGATTAATTTGTCTATGAATTAATCGGATTAGAAATCAATCTCATTTTCTCGTGTAGTCGGTCATTTGATGAAATGAAAATTGTACTTTAATTCATTTGGACCAATGAGTATTTTCTTGGCCAAAGTTCTATTTTATTTATTGTTCTATGAAGCTTGTTATTTATACATGCATGCGATTGCTATGTATTTGTAACGAGTAGGACAAGAGATAACATGTCATATGCGATTGTGGGGCATTGATGTGATTAGGACTTGATCGGATTATATTTGAGTTATAGATTAGTGAAGATCTTCCTAACTATAATTTTAATATAATTCAGTCTTAGAAGACTTTCTAAGAATTTTAGATTGAAGATTACATAATAGAATTAGCCAAGAATATTCAAAGGAAAGGATGATGATCTACAATTCCATGGAATTTGTGACCAATTACATATCTTTTCTCTGTTTTGTTTTCTATTTAGTTATTTAAATTTAAGTTATTTATATTGTGTTGTTTCAATCATCACCCCCCCATTTTGTGTAATTTCTGAAATTTCCTTCATAAGTCTCAATAGCATTTCACTTAGCCTAATTGAATTTTATTTGATACTTCAATCTCTGTGGGACGATACTCTACTTATCACTTTATTACTTGTTGCGACCCAGTATACTTGCTGAAATTTTATATGTGCTATAAAATATACGCACCAAGAAGGTGGTGATCGAAACATCCTCTTGGCCTTTTAAAAGTGCTGGTAATACACTGTCTGCGCTGGTCATGAGCCGATTTTGCGGGTCATGACAGTTCTTACTATATTTCAGTCGCAAAAATTATTAAATTTTATTACAACAATTAACATATTATTATGTTATTAAATTTTATATGATTATAATCATTTTATTTGAAATTAAATTATGTTATTTAAAGTATTTTATTTAAAAATAATTCTATTCAATTTTTATGATTAAAATTAAATATTATATTATATATTAAATTTTAAATAATTATTTATATTTATATTTATAAAATAATATATTTATATATGTTATTTAAAAAGAAATTTAGGTGTGATTCATGCCTCATTTGGCGTGCTTTGCATGCCTCCTTTTGGCAGAGCACGCCTATTTTACAGTTTAGTCTTTGTGTACGTCGATTTTACAGCCTAGTGTCTTCAGACTACACCTGTATGAAGTGACCTTTTATGTAGCGAGATTATCTTTTTTATACCTAGTTTACTAAAGTTTATATTTTTAATTTTATTTTGAATTATATTTTTTAAATTAAATTATTTTAAAAAAATAAAAATATAAATGATATAAATATAATATTAATTTTATTACATACATATAATATTATATACATATATATATATATATGTAATAAAAAAATTTTCTCTGAACGGTTTACTTTAATGGGATGGGATGGGATGGGTGTATATGACTGTGGAAAAATTATGTATATGAAGCATCATAAATGGGATGTCAAAAAATGCGATGTGTTATCAGTAAAAGATATGATGGGAAAGAAGAGATATAACTGTTTGTAAGATGTCAACATTCACGCTAGTGTACTCAGACTGCACTAACGTGACCTTGCGAGATTATCTCTTTTAGATCCAGTTTACTACAATTTATATTTTTAATTTTGTTTTGAAGTCTATTTTTTAAATTAAATTATTTTTTAAAAATACAAATATTATTACATACATATAATATTATATATATACGTATTATATATATGTGTATATTAATATTATATACGTATTATATATATATATATATTAATATAGTAAATTTTTTTTCTCTGAACGGTTTGTTTTAATGGGATGGAATGGGTGTATATGATCAAGGAAAAATTATGTATATGAAGCATCGTAAATGGGATGTCATCTTAAAGAAAATGTGATGTGTCATTAGTAAAAGATATGATGGGAAAGAAGAGATATAATTGTTTGCAAAATGTCAACTTTAATTACGCCAACACAGAGCATGCTAGTGTACTCAGACTATACTAAGATGACTTTACGAGCAGCAAGATTATCTCCTTTATACCCAGTTTACTACATTTTATATCTTTAATTTTGTTTTGAAGTCTTTTTTTTAAATTAAATTATTTTTTTAAAAAATACAAATATAAATAGTATAAATATAATATTAATTTTATTACATACATATAATATTATATATATATATATATACGTATTATATATATATTAATATTATATATGTATTATATATATATATATTAATATAATAATTTTTTTATCTGAACTTGGATGGGATAGGTGTATATGACCTCTATAAGGCTACGTGAAAAAATTATGTATATGAAACAATGTAGATGGGATGTTAGCTTAAAGAAAATGCAGTGTCATTGATAAAAGATCTTATGGGAAAAAAGATATATAATTGTTTGCAAAATATCAACATTACTTATACATGCCAAAATTTTCTTATTCAACATTGTTGATTTTTTCTCTTCATTCCTATGTTTTTTTCTTTTCACTTTTTGACAATGGAGATCCCTTCTCATCGGAGATAGATGTATAAAAGACTAAATCCTTGAAAGAAGGGTTACACCAAAGAATTTTTGTTCAGGGTGAAGGAATTTGTTGTCTTTGCTAGGAGACATGCAGTGGATGGAAAGATTTGGTGCCCCTGTTCAAAACACAAAAATGACACCTATAGGGAAGTTGAGAATGTTAAAGTAGATCTTTACAAAAGAGGCTTCCAGCGACGATACTGGTACTAGACATATGACCGCGAGGTCTTGTGTATTGTGAGGAGTAGATGTAGGTGAATCCTTGAGATTCTTCCAAATCGCTACAAATTACGATGTTATTTCTTTCCCCTTTTCTTTACATTATTTTGGTTATTATTTCCTGAAAGAGAACTGTTAATTAGGACCTGATAAAATAAAGTGGAACCTAAAAAGCTTTAAGAGAATAAAGTTTTTATTTTGCGAAAAATTATTTATACTCTATTCACCTCCTAGAGTAGACCTGTGAACTAACAAATATAATTCAGCTTTTAGAGTACTTAGCAAGTTAATCCTTGAGGAAATGATACTCAACTCATCAATATATTATTTGTACGATCGATATAGTTGTCGTGTTTGTTTCGAACTAATAGCAATTACAACATTTGTTGGGTAATAGTCAACATTAATTATAGTCGTATCATATCTCCTTAAATATAAGTGTAACACCCGCTATTTTTGGGTGTTAATATATATTGACTTTTATAAGTAATTGGAATAAGGGAGAAATTTTTTTTTTGTTACTTAAGTTAGAAATGAGAGATTAAGAAATGGCAAGGTGTATAATATAATGAGTGACTAGGAACTAGAGAGGTGTACATATGGCACTGAGGGGAGGACAAATGATTACTAAGTCTAATAGGAGACTAAAATATAATAAAGGAAAGATTGTGGTATCTAGAGTGTGAGAAATACCCGAGTTGGAGAATTACGGATCTGCCATTTCTTACGTTGACTAGAGGTTGACATGAGGGTAATTTTGTAATTTTGCCATGGGAGTATATATATGGGACCATACCCCTCTACCCTTACTTTTCTTTCCCTCCCTCAAGCTCTCCTTCTCTTTTCTCTCTACTCTTCTCAACTCTCTCCACTCAAACTCAAGACCTAAGCTTCCAACAGCCATTCTCCGTCATTGGAATAGGTCTTCGGTGATCAACCACCACAGGAAAATCTAAGAAATAAGGTAGGCATTCCATCTTCCCCATTTTCTCTCTATTTTTTAATTTAAGAGGATTTGGGTTAATTGTGGGGTTGTTTTGGAATATTTTAAGCTTGGGTTGTGTTCTAAAACTCTCCTAGATGATTCATGATGGAATTAGAACCATGACTTGATAGAAAATCAAGAATTAAGTTGGGATTAAAGAGTAGAAAACTAAGAGGGAAGAGTTAGGGTTTTAAGTGGAAAATTAGAGATTCAAGCTTGGAATCTTGAATTTAATTGGGGATATTGGTGTCAAAACATCCCCTAAACATCTAACAAAAACCCATGGAAAGATTTGGAGTTAAGAAGGATTGAGAAGGTTTTGACAGAAAGTTTTTCGTGTCTGCTAGGTGACCGATTGACCATCAAGTAGAGAGCGGTCGACCGGTAGCCTCTAGTGCTCTTTGCGTAGACCTGGCCTAGACAAATCAATCAACTGGTAAGGTATCATAGTCAACTGTTTACTCTCAAGTTGGCTAGGAATCTTTGTCAGGACATACCAGTTGACTAGTAAGGTGTCACCAGTAGACCGACTACTCTCGGGTCAGGTTGTCTATACTAACTAGTTGACCGATTGCTACCCAGACAACATTTTTGTAGAATTTCTGCTAAAATTTATGTTTGGTGTCCCATAGGTTTAGTTATGGCTCGGGGTTTGGTCGAGACATATTGTGAGAGACGAAAGAGCTTCAAATCCAGGTGAGGGATCTAGCTCTATTATATGTGTTTATATATTTTAGGATATTCTTCCTAAATTTAATAAAGTGCATTTATATGTTGGATGTATGTGTGTGGCATAATTAAAAAGGGAGAACCACGTATGTTTGTTAAAAGGGAAAATAAAGCATAAACAAAATTTAATTTAGGAATAAGGATTGTATGTTTATTGGGATTTGTGGTTGGAATAGTATTTCCATGGCAAGTGGAGGTCTACCTTGAGAAGTACCATCGTAAGCCATTAAATTTCTCAAGAGGCGACTCATCGATGACACATCTTTTTTATAGGGGATTTACCACAGATGGGTGTTCTTTGATTGATGTGTGTTGATTTTGCTTGTGTTTAGACCACTCAGTATGCATTCCTAAGGTTGAATACTGATAGTGTCGAGATAAGACATGGGCCAAGGCTAAGAGAGATGTACTTGGGGTCAACATGAGGCCTGGTGGTGTACTCCTAGGGTCAGATATTGGTAGTTGATGGATTAGGGCATAGGCCAAGACTTAGAATTGGAGTTGTGCCATAGGACCAGAGGACATGGGATCCATAAGATGGTCTATGAAAAGGTAGCTCCATAGGAAAGTATCTCGGCAATGAATTCATGGGAACGTATGAAAGAAATGGTTGGATCCCAACAGGGGGGTGAATTGGGTTTTATAAAAATTTTCACAAAACTTAATTGGAAGTTAAAATGATTTTCTGAAATTGGATAATGTTAAAGATAATAATTTAATTCAGAAAATCAAAATGTTTATCAAGATGAATAATTTTATAGTGCAAGGAATTAAGGAGCAAATATAAATCTACACAAATTAATTAATACTTGAGGTAGAAATTAAATATAAACGCAAAGCATTAATTAATTAACTTCAAATGTAAATAGAGTAGGGATAGAGAAAGCAAACTCGGAGATTTATACTGGTTCGGCTAATCCCAAGCCTACATCCAGTCCTCAAGAGACCACTTGAGTATTTCCACTATAATTGCAAGTTTAATCCGGGTACTTGCAAACCACTACAACATACTTTTCTCCCTCAAGGGTGTCTCTCCCCCTTACAATGTGTTTTCTCTCAAACACTAACTCAAGGAACCAATCCTTGAGAAACTAAATTTAAAGGCTTAAGAAAAATAATGGTAAACACTCTCAAAGTGTAGATAACGCAAAAATTAAGCTCAGAATATTTCTCTAGCAATTTAGAGAGAATGAACTCAAGAAAATATGAGAAATGAACAATTGAAGCTTGATTTAAATGGTGTTTTGAAGTCCCCTTTATATAGTGAAACCTTGCTGCTACAGTGACTGCTTTAGTCAAAATTGCTACAGTAAGCTTCATCATCATTTTTCATCCTTTCTACAACAACCAAAAAACTTTATCAATTTTTTTCAACAATCAATATTCTTTTTCAAATTTGCTACAGTAAAAAGTATTCTTTTTCAAAGTTTATTACAACAACCAATAAACTTTATCATACTTTTTCAACAATCAAAATTCTTTTTCAAAAGTGCTACAGTAAAAGATATTCTTTTTCAAATTCTATTACAACACCCAATAAACTTTATCATATTTTTTCAACAATCAAATTTCTTTTTCAAAAGTGCTACAGTAAAAGATAATCTTTTTCAAATTATATTACAACACCCAATAAACTTTATCATACTTTTTCAACAATCAAATTTCTTTTTCAAAAGTGCTACAGTAAAAGATATTCTTTTTCAAATTATATTACAACACCCAATAAACTTTATTATACTTTTTCAACAATCAAATTTCTTTTTCAAAAGTGCTACAGTAAAAAGCATTCTTTTTCAAATTATATTAAAACACCCAATAAACTTTATCAAAAATCAATTTATACTACTATATTTAAATATATAAAGCATTAAATATATTTGGGCCAAGAAAGATTGAATCATGTATTTGGATCAAGAAGATTAAATCATACATTTGGGCCAAGAAGATTAACTCATTCATTTGGGCCAAGAAGACTAAATCATTCATTTGGGCCAAGAAAATTAAATCATACTATTTGGGCTAAGAAAGATTAAATCATACATTGGGCCAAGAAGATTAATTCATTCCCACATATTTGTCATCATCAAAACTTATAGCATAATACATTAGGGCTAACAATCTCCCCCTTTTTGATGATGACAAATCACCAAAGAAAAATATGTTACAATGTAATAATCATTATACAATATACACATATTTTTCTTTCCATATTCTTCTCCCCCTATTTGACATCAACAAAAAGGTATAAGGAAGGCAATATATAAAGGCTAAAGCGTATTCCTTCTTTAAGCAAGAATATCATATGACGTCATAGGGTAAAATTTCATCAAAACTTATCATTGATATGCCAAAAATATATAGTTAAGGAAAATATTGCATCTCATATAAAGTGACCCTAAAAATATAGAGCATTTAAGTATAGATTAGGCTCCCCCTCAATCAATGCATATTAAACAAATGTAATTTTCAAGATGTATTCATATATGTATCTTGAGGATGAGCACCTACAAAAATTTTGACAACCACTCCGATGCTTAAGTTAGTAATGTAAATCAAGGATTAAAGGCAAAATTAACTGCTTACGGTCGCATGCATCAAGCATTATCATAATGCAAGGAAATCATTGCCTTTCATTTGCCCACAAAAGCATTATATGTAAGTATGTGTAACTATGAAGATGTATTATCCTCTACACATTTCATTTTATTTAAAAAATTTTTTTTTTGACTTCTCATTTTCTATGAGTGCATGTGGAATCATGACATATTATTCATAGCCTTCGCTCATGATGCATGAATAGCATACACAACATATGTTCTTAGATACATGTAATCATAGCATGATGCAATTAATCATGTATATTATACTGAAAGCTCTCAAGAACAACACAACAAAGCAGAGAAATACGGTTCTGTTTATCACCATTTTATTAATCCTTAAAATTTTTAATCAAAACAAATTAAATCAGCCGCAAATCCACCGAAAATTAACTTTTGTGGTTTTGCCATTAATGCGACGCGTTGTTGGTGTGCATGCGTACCCTAGAGTTCTGGCTTCCAGCTAGCAAAATCCGTAGGATGAGCGTGTAGGGGTGCGGTGAAGAGATATCTTCGTTGGCTCTAAGTCATCATTTTCTCTCTATAAAGACTGCCCAGGATTCTCAATTATCACACCACAAAGAGTATTCATCTCTAAGCCTACAACTTTCTGACATTCCTCTCCCTTCATACTCTAAAAAAAATTTCAAGCCATGCCAGCAAGAAAGTTCATTGATCTCATAGTAGAGGCCAGGGAGGAAGAGCTCGACTTAAACTTGAGTCTAGGTAAGGATAAGGGCAAAAGACCTTTGGAGGGATCTCAAGAGAACCGAAAGAAGAAAATGAAGATCGAAGAAGCTGAGGAGATTAGTACAGGTCATACGTCAGAAGACAAAATTGCTTGTCTGGAGCAAGAGGTGAAGAAACTCAAGAAGATGATAGAGGACCAGGAGAAGTTAGCTAAATGCAACAATGCGGCACTGACTTCAAGAATAGATAGGTTCTTCTATTGGTCTACCCAATGCTTCTGCAATCAACAACAAAGAAGTATTGATTGTATGAATGGGATTTACACTACCCTCCGTGACATTGCTCAGTCTCTTGCTCCAAGGAATGGCCGAGGGGTGATGATACAATACAACCCTCCTAATCCGAGACCAGCTCGCCTGTAGGTTGCTCATGCATGAGCAAACTTTCCCTTTTTTTTTTGCAATGTAATCCTTTAGTTTGTGTTTTTAATGCAAGTGATTTCTTTCAGATGACGGTACTTAAAAAATTTATAATAATAATAAAGAAAGATAAAGAAAATCAGCCGCACAAATTTAGCACAATAGAAGGATATATATATTTTGAAAAATATATATCCATTTTAAAGATAGAAAGAATTTTCTGACATGGATATATATATCATCATTTCAAAGCAAAAGCAAGTTACATACTTACTCAAGATAAAACATATTATAATCAGAGTATGTAGTAACATAATTGAGGTAATATGGATTAATAAGATATAATCAGATATAAACTATAATCCATAAACAATGGTTCATAAGTTACAGCTTATGTAAAAGAGATGATATGTATAATGCTCAAACCATGATATATTAAAAAAAATAATTTAAGTATTTAACATATTTTTATATGTCATGATGTGATCAAGTATGTAAGATGTCAGAAAATAATATGGCATTGCAATGAAAGTATGACAGTAAAAAAAATTTGCCAGAATGTTCAATTGAGATCAAGGAGTATCATTCAATTAAATAATGAAGAAGTAAAAGATAGAGATACTCATCAATTTTGGCAAACTTTTGTTGCTTCTTGAAATTCCTATTCAAGATTTTGATATCCTTGTTTTTCTCATTGTTCTTCTTTTGATCCTGTCTTCTTGCAATTTTAATGATCTTAATTGATTGATTATTTGCAAGATCTATCAAGCATTGGTTCAATGTAGGCTTCCTTGGTCGACTACTGATAGGAGCGTTGGTCGACCAACCAACTTCAAAACTATAAATCTTACTGATTTCGGAGAGCAGAGGAAAGAATGTGCTTTAGAGGATTAACTCCTGCAAAACACTTTTGGTGGAGCACTTTGATGTTCAAATCAGTAATGTTCAAAAAAATCTCGAGCACTAGGAGCAACATTATGTTCAAGATATGCCATATTAATAAAAGTGCTATGCTTCCATGAAATGCAATTTTGCAATATAATTGATTTTGTTGAAAATATTTGAATAAGATTACAATAAGGATAAATACTATAGGCAAGAGTAATCTTATTATTGTGAAAGCAAAAGAAATATGCATGTGATGGATGAAAGTTTTCATGATGCGGCAAAAAGGAGAGTTTGAGCAGTATTTAGAAGAAAGATATTGGTTCAAAACAAAATTTGAATCTATAGGTCACACACATAAGAATTGTTTTCAGATATAGCATGCATGAATATCAAGGATAGATCTAAGACATATTAGACAACAGACAAAAGCATTAGAGAGCAGTAAACATATCAGTCAAAATTCTTACAATGCATTCCAGCTTATATGTTTACTTATCCATTGCCTCCTTTTGATGCAAGAGTGGAGTTTAAATGATGTAGCCATTAAAATGTCATTTCCGCTCCTTGCTTCGAGGTGAATCTACAAATTAATCTTTTGTTTTTGGTACCCAAATTTCTTTGGGTCCGCCTGGGTCATGAGTTCCTTTTTGAACCCATTTCATTTTTACTCCATGAACAAGATTTTTCTTATAAAAGCATGAGTAAGATTTGTGTCCTTTCAGTCCACAATAAAAACAAGTGCAAGTTGGACTATTTGACATCTTTACAGAAACAAAGAAGCTTTTAGAATGCTTTTGGTTTGATTTCCTTTTAGAAACAAGACCAACTTTGTTAAACCTTCTTCTTTGTTTCAAAACTGAGGTATTTAAAATTTCTCTACCTTGAGAAAATTTTGCAAGTGTGTTTTTAAGATTATTATTTTCCTTTTTCAAAGAATCACACTTGGTACAAAAGCAATTTTTGTTGGTAGAGATATTTGCTTTTAAAATCAAATTCTCTTCTTTCTAAGTTTTGTTTTGATTTTCAAAAACAAAATTCTCTTCCTTGGAAATAGAAAATTCATTTTTCAATGTTTTCAACTCATTTTCAAGAGAAGAGTTTTTCTGTTTTGAAACATTTAGTTTCTTTGCAAGTATTAGAGATTCTTCATGTAAATCATCAAAGGCATCTTGTAATTCTTCAAAAGAGTAGTCAAATGAATTTACCTCATCTTTATCTCTGGCCACAAGACAAGTGTTGGCTTCTTCATTTGTGTTCTCCTCATCAGAATTGCTATTTCCCCAAATGGACGATAGGTAAGCTTTCTTTGATGATTTAGCTTTTGGTTGTGGTTTTTCTTTTTCTCCTTTTTCTTTTTCTTCTATCTCCTTGGTGATTTGAGATTTTCCTGTAAGTTCAACACCAAGAGCTTGCAAATGATTAAGCACAAGTTGTATCTCATTAATGGTTTTGCAATTGTTCATTTGAGCAATTTCAAGTTCATTAATGAAACTTCTATACCTTAATTCCTCAGCAATAAGATCTTCCTTATGTGCAACTTCAAGAATTTCCCACATTTCTTTTGCAGTTGCACAGTTGGAGATTTTGAAAAATTCATCTTGACTCAATGCACAAGAAATAATCAATTTTGCCTTAGCATTGAGTTGCATTAAACTTCTTTCAGTATCATTCCATTCACTCTTGGGTTTTGGAATGTATTTTCCTTGTTCTTCCTTGACAGGCATATCAAAACCATTTTCTATAACTTCCCAGAGTTTATGGTCTACTGAAATTAAAAACATTTTCATTTCATACTTCCAATATTGAAAATGATTAGCATCAAAAACTGGAGGTTCTGTGAAAGAACAATTTTTAGAAATAAACCACTCACTAGATCCAACCATGTTTACTCTTAGACGGTTAAGTCTCAAATCAAGAGCCCAAGCTCTGATACCAATTGAAAGAAATGGTTGGATCCCAAGAGGGGGGTGAATTGGGTTTTATAAAAATTTTCACAAAACTTAATTGGAAGTTAAAATGATTTTCTGAAATTGGATAATGTTAAAGATAATAATTTAATTCAGAAAATCAAAATGTTTATCAAGATGAATAATTTTATAGTGCAAGGAATTAAGGAGCAAATATAAATCTACACAAATTAATTAATACTTGAGGTAGAAATTAAATATAAACGCAAAGCATTAATTAATTAACTTCAAATGTAAATAGAGTAGGGATAGAGAAAGCAAACTCGGAGATTTATACTGGTTCGGCTAATCCCAAGCCTACATCCAGTCCTCAAGAGACCACTTGAGTATTTCCATTATAATTTCAAGTTTAATCCGGGTACTTGCAAACCACTACAACATACTTTTCTCCCTCAAGGGTGTCTCTCCCCCTTACAACGTGTTTTCTCTCAAACACTAACTCAAGGAACCAATCCTTGAGAAACTAAATTTAAAGGCTTAAGAAAAATAATGGTAAACACTCTCAAAGTGTAGATAACGCAGAAATTAACCTCAGAATATTTCTCTAGCAATTTAGAGAGAATGAACTCAAGAAAATATGAGAAATGAACAATTGAAGCTTGATTTAAATGGTGTTGTGAAGTCCCCTTTATATAGTGAAACCTTGCTGCTACAGTGACTGCTTTAGTCAAAATTGCTACAGTAAGCTTCATCATCATTTTTCAACCTTTCTACAACAACCAAAAAACTTTATCAATTTTTTTCAACAATCAATATTCTTTTTCAAATTTGCTACAGTAAAAAGTATTCTTTTTCAAAGTTTATTACAACAACCAATAAACTTTATCATACTTTTTCAACAATCAAAATTCTTTTTCAAAAGTGCTACAGTAAAAGATATTCTTTTTCAAATTCTATTACAACACCCAATAAACTTTATCATATTTTTTCAACAATCAAATTTTTTTTTCAAAAGTGCTACAGTAAAAGATATTCTTTTTCAAATTATATTACAACACCCAATAAACTTTATCATACTTTTTCAACAATCAAATTTCTTTTTCAAAAGTGCTACAGTAAAAGATATTCTTTTTCAAATTATATTACAACACCCAATAAACTTTATTATACTTTTTCAACAATCAAATTTCTTTTTCAAAAGTGCTACAGTAAAAAGCATTCTTTTTCAAATTATATTAAAACACCCAATAAACTTTATCAAAAATCAATTTATACTACTATATTTAAATATATAAAGCATTAAATATATTTGGGCCAAGAAAGATTGAATCATGTATTTGGATCAAGAAGATTAAATCATACATTTGGGCCAAGAAGATTAACTCATTCATTTAGGCCAAGAAGACTAAATCATTCATTTGGGCCAAGAAAATTAAATCATACTATTTGGGCTAAGAAAGATTAAATCATACATTGGGCCAAGAAGATTAAATCATTCCCACATATTTGTCATCATCAAAACTTATAGCATAATACATTAGGGCTAACAACGTAGACCCATATTGATGAAGCCTTAAGAAACAGAAATAAGGGAATGCATACCCTTATAATGAAACTTTTGAGTGACAAATCCGTGGTAACGTAGACTCATGTTGATGAAGCTCATGAGATGTAACAATTAGTCCATGGGAACGTAGACCCATGTGACAAGGCTTTCGAGTGAATCCATGGCAATGTAGATTAACATAGATTAAGCTCCCAAGAAATGAACCCATGGGAACGTAACCCATGTAGACTGAGGAAAAAATTTGAGGAATGAATGTAGGATGATTTATGTGATATGTTTATGGTAGTTTATGAGTAATTATTTATATATACATATATTGTTTGTCTGTGTCAAATAGGGTTAGTTTACAGTTATAAGTATGAAAGGACATTTGGTTCGAAGACTCGTAGATCGAGGATACCTCTCTATTGCTCAGGGCAGGGTAATTTTATTTACTTATTTGGTTAATTTCTCTAGTATGCTCTGTAATCGAATAGGTCACCTAGGATGTAGGTTATGAAAGTTTAGTTAAGTTGAAAAGATCTAGGATTGCTGTGGTGTGAATATTACATTGCACATGCCGATCACAGTCATATCTTCGGGTAGTGATGAAAATTACAACCCCCGGTTTCGGGTCATGACAATGTGGGTCATCCTTTAATTTAATACTTTAAATTATTTGATGTAATTTCCTTTTTTTTCTTAGTAAAATAGAAAAGTTAAATTAACTTAATATTGTCTGATACGAAAAGGGGTTGTCAACAGAAGGATAAAGTGGGTAGCATAGGATCTTAACCCATAAATACAGAAGGCTAAAGCACACAAAGACATAGTCATATCTAGCATTTCTTATATATATGTTAACCACTATCTTGGTCTCCTTACACTTTCATCTTTAGAATTTCTACAATTTTATTACACTTTGTGTTTCATTGGGTCTAAGTTAATTTTAGATGGAAAATGAACTATTTTCATCTTTTAGGACTTAAACTATTAAAAACTCAATTTAATTCTTCTTGTGTAATTTTTAAAATTAATTTTGGAGATTTCTTGATGATGTGGCACTGACATGGCAATCCTGATGAGCTGGACACTGATGCGGCGTATTCCTGGGTGACTTGGTAACTTATTCTATTTGTCTGATGACATGGACGTGTAGGACCCAGAGCTGCAGCACTTCAGACTAACTTTCTGCATCCTATTCCTCTGACCTTACTGAAAGAAGTAGCCACCATACCACTTTCTAAAAAGGCAACCACTCTTCTACTACACCATGTCTTCCATATCGAAAATCAGAAGAAAGAAAGGGGCAGAAGTCAGTTTCATCCATCAGCTTTTTGGGCATTAGTTTAGCAGTTTTTTAGACATTAGTTTTTAGTCCTAGTTTTCTGTAACTTAAGTAAAATTTCATAGACCACTTCTCCTCCTCCTTTCTCCCTTATATTTTTCTAGTTTTTGCTCTCATGGAGGGCTGAATTCTCTTGTAATCAGCCTTGGTTCAGACTGGAGTTGTAATCTAAGTTCACATGCTTTATAAGATAAGTTTTATTCACTTTATTCCAGCATTCAACTATTTCTTTAGCCTTTGTTTTGTTATGTTTATGAATGTTTCTGGTTAGAGTTTCATAAACTTGACAACTAGTTTTTACTGCTTCATATGAGGATTAATCTATCATGACTGATTGGAATGGTAGAAAGAGATGAAAATGGCATGTAATGAAGATCTTCTTACATGATTTGATTATCTTCATTGTGGTTACAATAATATGTAGTCAGAGAAGGTTTTCTTTGAGTATGTTTTAGTGTAATCCATATCAGAAGATTTTCTAGACTTTTTGGTTAAAAATCAAATGATAAATGAATGAAAC
This sequence comes from Biancaea sappan, assembly GCA_037074585.1. NCBI lineage: Eukaryota > Viridiplantae > Streptophyta > Magnoliopsida > Fabales > Fabaceae > Biancaea > Biancaea sappan. The sequence goes on along the minus strand of CM073495.1, from coordinate 13,269,533 downwards.
TTAACATCTGAACAAGAACTAGGAAGGTTACATCTCCGAGAAAAATCAAGGCTGGTTACATTCTTCTGTTGTTGTTCAAATTCGTTGTTTGCTGCCTTGTTTGTTGTTCTGTTATTGTCCTTAATTGCAATTTTTATTGTTCTGTCACAACCAACCCCCCTCCGATGTATTAATTAGATTTTAATTAGTGTCTATGTGTTTAGAATAATTAGTTAGTAATTAGAAGTGAGGCTCCAAGAGTGAAAACGACCTGAGGACCATTGTGCTGCAAAATTGCCATGATTTCAATTCTGGGTGATTCAGCATTGTAGTGGCGTGAACCACATAGGTAGAAACAGTTTCAAATTCAAAGGATGCCTAAATAAACTGACATGGAAAAGAAAAAGATAGAAAGATAAAGAAACAACAATTGGCAGAAAAATAATTATAATGGTGAAGGATATGTTACAATGGCTCATAAAAAACAGTCAAAGTCATGCAGTTGTTTCCTTGGCAAGAGTATCCATAAACTTGTTCTACTGTTAGCTAATTTTCTTGATTTTGAGTTTAGAGAAGTTCGAAAGAAGACACTTGCAGTTTGCAACAAGAGGGTCTAGAGGATGTTGAATAGAATATTGATGATGTAACAAAGCTGCTGCTTGGCTTGAATTTATTTTAATTTATATTTTTGAAAAACCAGTTATTTGCACTACAATTTGAAGATCTATAAGCACAACCCATAATTCCACCTAGAGAACATTACCTTTACTAATGTATTTTGAGAAACCTTTAATCCAAGTCCCAACACTGTCTCTCAAGACTCCACCTGCACACAAGTCATTATTTGCCATCGAGCTATCCCTATTTAGTTTGACTAAAGAGGGGGATGAGGGTCCATTTATATATGGTAGTAACAATTGAAGAGATGGGCCTTAGAATAGCGGTTAAAAAATTTCTGTTAGACCAATATTCAACAAACTTGTAGAGGGCAAGATTTGCAATCTCAAGGAAAGTGATAAATATGGCTGTAACCCAAGAGGGGGAGTGAATTGGGTAAAATAAAAATTTATTTAAAAGATGATAGGAAGCTTAAGATAATTTAAAGTTCAGTAACAATATATAGACAATACAGAAAACAGAGTGATATGAAGATGAACAGAATGTAAAATTTTTAAACAATTAAAAGACTTTAAGCAGTTAAAAGAATAAGGAGGAAAGGTAAACACAGATATTTATACTGGTTCAGCTTAATCCAAGCCTACATCCAGTCCCCAAGAATATATCTTGAGTATTTCACTATGAACCACAAGTTTATGCAGAAGGGCACTTGTGAGCCACTACAACAGAGATCTTTTCCTTTCCAAGGGTGTCTCTCCCCCTCACAGATTTGTTTTCTTACAAAAACAAATTTCAAGAAAGAATTTCCTTGATACACACAGAGAAAAACAATTTTCAGCTGCAAACTCTCCAAAACAGAGTGAATATGACAGTAGCAAGCTCTCTCACAATACACAGATTGATTTCAGGGATATATTTTACACTTGATATTTCTTTTCTATGTTTGATAACCTCCTTAAGATAGCTATTTAAACACCAAGGAGAAATAGAGCCATTGGAGATAAATTACAAAATAAATCTTGTATTACGTCAGCAAAAACTAGCCGTTAGAGCTCTTTTACGATGTCAGTGGTCGACCAGTGTGGCACGTTGGTCGACCAGTGAACTCCAGAATTGAAACAATAGGTACGTTGGTCGACCAGTTATAGGCGTTGGTCGACCAGTGCTTGTCTTCTTCTTCTACTACAGCTGGGTGGTTGACTAGTGTAGTGATGGTGGTCGACCAGTCTTCAATACACTTGTCTGGCTGGAACACGATGGTCGACTAGTGCTTCAAGGAGTGGTCGACCAGTGAGTGGCAGTGATGATTATTGAAGTTCATTGGTCGACCAGTGTAGGAAGAGTGGTCGACCAATGTGTCACTTGTTATTGATATGTTGCTTTCTGTCATCCATTGGTCGACCAGTGCATCCACGGTGGTCGACCAGTGTAGCACTTGTTAATGATGATTTGCTTCTGCCATCCATTGGTCGACCAGTGCAGCCAAGGTGGTCGACCAACGTGATGCTGAAATACACAAGAGCTTTAGATATGACTATTTTAAGTTGATTTGTCAATCATCAAAATTATAGAGAGCTTTAAAAGCAATGAGTTCAACAATCTCCCCATTTTTGATGATGACAACCAAATTAAAATAGTTGTATATTTGATATACTCCCCCTGAATCATATATCTTGTTTAAACAAACAGAGTAGCTTTGAAATAAACAGAGTATAATGATAATAACCATTAAAAGCATAATAATTAGATAACACATTCATAAGAGTAGCTACAGAAAAGTAAAATGATAATCCAAAGCATAAATCTCTAAAACACATAAAGTAAAACAGAATACTTCTCCCCCTTTGTCATCAACAAAAAGAAGGGAAAAGGATGTTCAAGGCCGTTGGTGTAGATCACGAACCATGTCCTTGATCTGCTGGAGCTCAGAAGCTTGAGTAGAAGATGCGATTTCTAAGGATTGGAGTCTGGAGTTCATAGAATCCATCAAAGTAAGCATGTGATTTGAATTATCCAACAAATCACGTAGCATCTGTGAGGGTGGGTCAGTAGGAAATGAAGGACCAGCTGAAGAATCTACTGGAAGGACCGTGTCTTCTTCTTCATCAGAGTCCTCTTCACTGTCACTTGCTGCAATGTGAGTATGCACCCCACTTTCTCTTCTTTCTCTGGCCTGCTTCATGGTTACATTATCAGGAGCTCTTCTCCATTCGTTTCCAACTAACTCAAAATGCATGCGCCTCAGAGAGTTTTGATCAATAATGGAGGCAGATTTGATGACATTGAAATGATTGTTGACCTTGCAATGTTTTACAATCTTGGAAACAAGGTGAGCATATGGTAAAGGAGCATTTCGTTTGGAGACATTTGAGGCCATTCATTCCATGATGAGGTGAGGAATATTAAACTGAGTTCCATTCAGAAAACAGGCCATAATAAGGAACTCAGATTCACTTCCTCCAGCCCAATTACCAGGTTTATTAATAAAAATATGAGTAACAACATTAAGCAATAGCCTGTCATTTGCATCCATAGCATTGATCTTAACTCCCTGACTAGAGTATTCAACTTCTCTATTGATAGTCCGATAAGTTTCTTCTTTGTTATAATCAATAGAACTAAGAGAATAATAACTATCAGAGAAACGCAAATAAGAGTTATTTGCTGGTGGAAGTCCAATAATTTCTGCAAGTTGGGTTTCACTAAAAAGAATTTTAGTCCCTCGAACCTCAGTAGTACAAATTCCCCTTCTGGAATTATATTCAAATGTAGTGTAAAAAGCTTTAACAATTTCATCAGACCAGTGACCCTTGTATTTAACAAAATGCTTCACACCCAAATTGTCCAGACAATCAATGAAGGGCATATTTCTTTGAACAAAATAATCCCAATCTAAGTATTTGCTTAGAAGAACTTTTCTTGATTGAAAAAATTGGGCATACCTCTCTCTTTGTTCCTCATTAACCAGAAGATTGCCCATAGGTAAAGTATTGAGGTTTTTGGTCCTTGCCTTCCTTGTCTGTGAAGATGAAGCCATAACTGAGACTTGAAGAAACTTTGGAAAGTGGGAAATTAGGGCAGAGATTGGGGGAAGAGGCAAAAATTCGAAGGATGTGAGCAGAGAGCTTCGAAAAAGCCTTAGAAGATGCGATTGGGAGAGAAATCGAAGATTGGAATTCAAGGATTGGATGAAGTGGTACCTGGGAAGAACAGAGACGTGGTCGACCAGAGAGAACAGAGGAGATTGACTAAATAGAACTGTGAAGAATGATTTGAAAATCAGAGAATTGGAATATATAGCTGCGAGAGTTAATGAGCATTGGTCGACCACCGGATGTACATTGGTCGACCATCGAAGGAAAAAATAAGAGAGTACGTTCTGTCAAGCGTTGGTCGACCAATGTTATTCCACTGGTCGACCATCGAGGGAAGGGAATACCAAGGTCTCGAGCGTTGGTCGACCAAGGTGAGAGCGTTGGTCGACCAATCCTGATCAGAAGTGATGTTCGTATATACTACCTTAAACTGGTCGACCAAAGACAATAGACTGGTCGACCACCTGTCTCAACGTTCAGCATTGGGCCCTTGGCACTGGGCGTGGATTCAATAGATGTAGCGTTGGTCGACCAGTGATGCAGGCGTTGGTCGACCAACAAAAATTTTGCAGATAACAAAATATTGAGGAATGACCAAAACTTATGGGATTTCTATAAGAATGAATTCCTGCAAATTATGGTTAATGGACACTCCGAAGCTCAAGTCAGTAGGGTAAAGAAAAATATTCAAATTAAACATATATGCAATGATGAAACAATTTAGAGTTCAAAAGGATTTGCCATACCAAGTTCTCTTCTTATAAAGCAAAATCGTTCCTCACATAGAGGTTTTGTGAAAATGTTAGCTAATTGAAGTTCAATTTGCACAAATTCTAGTAAGACATCTTGCTTTTGAACATGATCTCTTAGGAAATGATGTCTTATTTCAATATGTTTGGTTCTTGAGTACTGAACTGGATTCTTAGACAGATAAATGGCACTTGTATTATCACATTTGATGGGAATATTTTTAAGAAATACACCAAGATCCTCAAGTTGTTGTTTCATCCATAAAATTTGAGCACAGCAGCTTCCAGCTGCAATGTATTCAGCTTCAGCTGTGGATAAGGCAACACTATTTTGCTTTTTGCAAAACCAAGAGACAAGAGAATTACCAACAAATTGGCAAGTTCCACTTGTACATTTCCTATCAGTTTTGCTACCCGCAAAATCAACATCTGAATAGCCAATTAAAACTTTTGAGGATCCTTTAGGATACCATAAACCCATCTTAGATGTGCTAATCAAGTATCTAAAAATTCTTTTTACATTTTTAAAGTGAGATTCTTTTGGACAGGCCTAAAAATGTGCACACATGCAGACACTAAACATGATATCTGGTCTACTCGCAGTTAAGTATAAAAATGAGCCGATCATACCTCGATACTTAGTTATGTCAAATGGTTGACCCTCTTCGTCCAAATCCAAGTATGTTGACGTGCTCATTGGTGTAGATGCAGGTTTTGCATTTTCCATTCCAAATTTTTTTAGCAATTCCTTAGTGTACTTAGTTTGACATACAAATGTACCATGATCCATTTTTTTTATTTGAAGCCCAAGGAAGAAGTTCAATTCACCCATCATTGACATCTCAAATTCTCCTTGCATAATTTTGGCAAACTCTTTGCACAGCTTTTCATTAGTAGCCCCAAAAATGATATCATCAACATAGATTTGCACAATAATCAAGTCATTCTTTTCCTTTTTAAAGAACAATGTTGTATCTACCTTACCTCTTGAAAAATTGTTTTCTAAGAGAAAAGAGCTTAATCGATCGTACCGAGCTCTAGGAGCTTACTTAAGACTGTAGAGAGCCTTTTTTAATTTAAATACATGATCAGGTTTTTCAAAGTCTTTAAAACCAGGGGGTTGCTCAACATAGACTTCTTCCAAAATGTTGCCATTGAGGAAAGCACTTTTTACATCCATTTGAAATAGTTTGAAATCATGTATGCATGCAAAAGCTAAGAGTATTCTAATAGCTTCAAGTCTAGCCACAGGTGCAAAGGTTTCATCATAGTCAATGCCTTCTTCTTGGTTATAACCTTTTGCAACTAGTCTAGCTTTATTCCTAATCACATTTCCATTTTCATCTAGTTTATTTCTAAATACCCATTTTGTGCCAATTATTGAGTGATTATTTGGTCTAGGTACTAAATCCCAGACTTGGATTCTTTCAAATTGATTCAGTTCTTCTTGCATAGCCAAGATCTAATATTCATCAATAATAGCATCATTAATATTTTTCGGTTCACTATGAGAAAGAAACGCAGAATGATTACATATATTTCTAAGGGAGTTTCGAGTTGTTACCTTTTGTGATGCATCCCCTATGATGAGTTCTTTGGGATGACTTTTGGCATACTTCCAGTCTCTTGGAGGATCATTATTGTTATTGATAGTAATCTCTTCATGAGGTATTTTCTCTTCTTGAGAAATTTCTTTTCCTTGATTCATGGTGATATCTTCCTTTGCATTTCCTTCATGATCCTACTTTACTTTATCATCCAGAGAAAGATTTTTGAAGGAATCTAACACTTCACAGTCATTAGTACAATCTTTAAAAGAAGGAACAAACTTATCAAAGACAACATGTATGGATTCTTCAACAGTTTGTGTTTTTTTGTTATAGATTCTATAAGCTTTGCTAGTGCTACAGTAACCAAGGAAGATTCCTTCATCGGCTTTGGCATCAAATTTTCCTAAATTTTCTTTTCCATTGTTCAATACAAAACATTTACAACCAAAAATTTGGAGATGAGAAATATTTGGTTTTCTTCCTCTGTATAATTTATATGGAGTTTTCTTTAAAATTAGCCTTATCAGAACTCTATTCATTATATAGCAGGCAGTATTAAAGGCATCAGCCCAAAAGTATTGAGGAAGATCTCTTTCATTGAGCATAGTTCTTGCCATCTCCCCAAGTGTTCTGCTTTTCCTTTCAACAACACCATTTTGTTGAGGAGTTCTAGGAGATGAGAAGTTATGCTCAATTCCATTTTCATCACAGAATTCCATAAAGTTATGGTTGTCAAATTCTCTGCCATGGTCACTTCTAATTCTCACAATGGTCAAGCTTTGTTCCTTTTGAATGAATTTTGCTAATTTGAGAAATGATTGAAAAGCTTGATCCTTTTGAGCTAAGAAGAGAGTCCATGTGTACCTTGAATAATCATCTACAACAACTAGTGCATAGGAGTTACCTCCAAGACTTTTTGTTCTAGATGGTCCTACAAGGTCCATATGGAGAAGTTGTAAAGGCTTTGTAGTTGAAACAATTTCTTTAGTCTTGAAAGAGCTTTTGACTTGCTTACCTTTTTGACAAGCATCACAAAGTCTATCATTTTCAAATCTTATTTTGGGTAAGCCTATCACAAGATCCTTTTTGACTAATTTATCCAAATGGTTCATGTTAGCATGAGCCAATTTTCTATGCCAAAGCCAACTTTCTTCATTTACAATAATTAAGCATTTAGAATCAATAGGGGAATCTTCATCAAGGTTTATAACATAAACATTATTGATTCTTTGGCCCACAAGCTTAATTTGCTTATCAATGATGTTTTCAACTATACAACAAGATGAATAAAAAATAACTCTATTTCCTTTGTCGCATAGTTGACTAATACTAAGCAAATTATGATTGAGACCTTCAACAAATAACACATTTTCAATGGAAGTTGAAGAGTTCTTACCAACCTTACCAATACCTTTGATTAATCCTTTGTCGTTTCCTCCAAAGGTCACTTTGCCTCCTTTTGGAAATAGAGAGTGAAACTTGGATTTATCTCCAGTCATGTGCTTGGAACAACCACTATCCAAGTACCATTTTTCACTTCTATACTTGAGGCAAACCTGCAGAAATTTTAGCTCCTTTTAGGTACCCAAATTTGTTTGGGTCCTTCTTTGTTAATTGTTCCTTTAACAACCCACTTTTTCTGGTTTCCATTTGGAGTCATTTTCTTATAGTAGCAGGAGTTAGAGATGTGTCCTTTTAAGCCACAATAGAAACAAGTAATGAAAGGACTATTTGACATCGCTGCTGGAACAAAGAAATTTTTGTAATATTTTTGCCTAGCCTTAGTCTTGTAACCTATTCCTGCTTTATCAAAAACACATCTTTGTTTTCCAAGTAATATATTCAAATTGTCTCTCCCTTGAGTAAATTTTGCAAGGGTGATATTTAAGTCCTTGTTTTCTTTTTCTAAATCAATGCACCTACAGCAAGAACAATTATTTGTTGGGTATTTAACCAAGGATTTCATGTTTGCATTTTCCTCTATCAAAACTGAATTTTGTTTTTCAAGATCCAGATTTCTTTCCTTGAGTATATTAAGATCATCTTTCAAATTTCGAATTTCACTCTCAAGCAAAGAAATCTTTTGTTTTGAAATTCTTAATCTTTTTGCAAGCTGTACAGATTCATCATGCAGTTCTTCAAAAGCTTCTTGCAGTTCATCAAATGAATATAAAGGTTCAGAAGAAATTACCTCTTCATTATCTCTTCCCATGAGACAAAGATCTACTTCTCTATTTTCCTCCTTGTGTGAAATATTTGAAGTGCCCAGCTATAAATTTAATTTTTGAATTTCTTTTGCCATGAAGCAGAGATTAGCTTCTTCATCTTCTTCATCTGATTCACTGTTAGCCCAGATTAAAGATACATACGCTTTCTTCTTATTTTTGTCATGTCCTCTCTTTTCTTCTTGTTCTTTGAGTTGTGGACATTCCCACTTTAGATGTCCAATTCTTTTGCATTTATAACATGTAGGGCCTTCTTTGCTATCTTGGTCTTTTCTCCATTTTCTTGTATTTTTGTTCCTCATAAATTTCTTGAATTTTCTGATAAAATGACCAAGATCTTCTTCATTGATTTCTTCTTCTTCATCACTTTCTGCTTCTGATTTCTTGGAGGAATATGAGTTTAAGGAGAGAGTCTTCTTTTTCTTGGATTCATCTTCTTGCCTCATTTCCAAAATTTTTGGCTCATAGTTTTGAAGATTTCCAAACAAAGCTGTGAGCGATTTCATGGATTCACCTCTTACTTCCATGATTGCAGTTCTCTTGGCTTCCCATTCCGAAGTGAGACATCTTAATATCTTGGTGGTTTGAGAAGATTCTGCATAAGTTACACCGAGAGCTCTAAGATGATTGGTAATATGAGTAAATCTTAATTGCATTTCACTTATGCTTTCATCACTCTTCATTTTGAAATTTTCATATTCATTTGTAAGAGTGCTAATTTTTTATTCCTTAACTCCTTGAGTTCCTTCATGTGCAACTTCCAAAGTGTCCCATATTTCTTTGGCAGCTGTACAGCTAGAAACTCTGAAATATTCATCCTGACTTAAGGCACTAACAATAATCATTATAGCTTTGGCATTTAAATGAACTAATTTCTTTTCTGATTCAGACCATTCTCTTTTGGGTATTGGAATACTTTGCCCTTCAACAACCTTCATAGGTATGTAAGGTCCATTTTCCACAATATCCCAGAGATCAAGGTCTACTGCATTAAAGAAAAGTTTCATCTTGGATTTCCAGTAGCTATAATGATTACCATTAAAACCAGGAGGTTTTGTAAATGAGCTTCCTTCAGGTAAAATACAATCACCAAGACCAGCCATTTTATACTCTTAGACTGTTAAGTCTTTAATAAAGAGCCCAAGCTCTGATACCAATTGATAAATATGGCTGTAACCCAAGAGGGGGGTGAATTGGGTAAAATAAAAACTTATTTAAAAGATGATAGGAAGCTTAAGATAATTTAAAGTTCAGTAACAATATATAGACAATACAGAAAACAGAGTGATATGAAGATGAACAGAATGTAAAATTTTTAAACAATTAAAAGACTTTAAGCAGTTAAAAGAATAAGGAGGAAAGATAAACACAGATATTTATACTGGTTCAGCTTAATCCAAGCCTACATCCAGTCCTCAGGAATATATCTTGAGTATTTCACTATGAACCACAAGTTTATGCAGAAGGGCACTTGTGAGCCACTACAACAGAGATCTTTTTCTTGCCAAGGGTGTCTCTCCCCCTCACAGATTTGTTTTCTTACAAAAACAAATTTCAAGAAAGAATTTCCTTGATACACACAGAGAAAAACAATTTTCAGCTGCAAACTCTCCAAAATAGAGTGAATATGACAGTAGCAAGCTCTCTCACAATACACAGATTGATTTCAGGGATATATTTTACACTTGATATTTCTTTTCTATGTTTGATAACCTCCTTAAGACAGCTATTTAAACACCAAGGAGAAATAGAGCCATTGGAGATAAATTACAAAATAAATCTTGTATTACGTCAGCAAAAACTAGCCGTTAGAGCTCTTTTACGATGTCGGTGGTCGACCAGTGTGGCACGTTGGTCGACCAGTGAACTCCAGAATTGAAACAACAGGTACGTTGGTCGACCAGTTATAGGCGTTGGTTGACCAGTGCTTGTCTTCTTCTTCTTCTACTACAGTTGGGTGGTCGACCAGTGTAGTGATGGTGGTCGACCAGTCTTCAATACACTTGTCTGGCTGGAACACGATGGTCGACCAGTGCTTCAAGGAGTGGTCGACCAGTGAGTGGCAGTGATGACTACTGAAGTTCATTGGTCGACCAGTGTAGGAAGAGTGGTCGACCAATGTGTCACTTGTTATTGATATGTTGCTTTCTGTCATCCATTGGTCGACCAGTGCATCCACGGTGGTCGACCAGTGTAGCACTTGTTAATGATGATTTGCTTCTGCCATCCATTGGTCGACCAGTGCAGCCATGGTGGTCGACCAGCGTGTGATATTATCATTCTGACTTTTGCTTCTGTAAATCGTTGGTCGACCAGTACAGCCAAGGTGGTCGACCAACGTGATGCTGAAATACACAAGAGCTTTAGATATGACTATTTTAAGTTGATTTGTCAATCATCAAAATTAGAGAGAGCTTTAAAAGCAATGAGTTTAATAGAAAGATTTTGAGATATTTTGAAAAAAGAAGTTGTTTCCAGACATCTAAATTGTTCTAAGAGTATACAAAAAGATTATGCTCCAAGGAATATTGAGATGATTTGGGTGAAGATTTATTGCATTTGGAAGAAGCCATTTTTAAAGACTTTCCAAGTAGACGTTAACAAAGGTAGGGTAATTTGACCAAACAAATTAAGTTGTTGGATAATCCCTTAAAACATGAATGATAGTCTCGTTGTTTGAATTACAAAGAGGACAAGTTGTGGGAGCGATACAGTTCTGATGGTAAAGGGAATTTAAAATAGGAAACCATTATTATAACATTTCCATAAAAAAATATTTTCTTGTTGGTTTGCCAAAGATTTCCATATCCAAAGTGTATTTGTATCTTGGTTATCTTCTTGGTTTAAGTGAAGGAATTGTGAGTTGTAAGTAAAGGAGACAGTGAAGATAAGGTTTCTTAGTAGATGATGGAGATGTCTTGTGGTTTAAAGGGAAACTTTGTGTATCGAATGTGGAAAAATTAAAAAGAGAGATCATGGAGGAAGCTCATGGTTTTGCTTATATAGTTCACCCTGAAGCCACTAAAATGTATCATGATCTAAGTAAGTCTACTGGTGGAAGGGTATGAAATGAGATGTGACAGATTATGTGGTTTGTTGTTTTGACATACTAACAAGTTAAAGCCGGACACTAAAGACCACTAGGAAATATGAAGAGGTTACAAATTCCTAAGTGGAAATGGGAAAGAATCACCATGGATTTCGTGGTAGGTTTGCCTAGATCACAAAAGAGGTATGACTTTATATGGGTCATCATGGATCGACTGACTAAATCATCATATTTTCTTCTTGTATATACCACCTATAGTGTGGCAAGATTGGCCCAACTCTATGTGAAAGAGATCATTAAACTTTATGGTGTACCAGTGTCTATTATCTCAGACCGTGAAGCTCAATTTACATCCTGGTTCTAGAGAACTTTTCAGCAAGCACTGAGTACCAGGGTGGACATAAGCACACCCTTTCATCCTCAGAAGGATAGGTAGTCCAAGAGGACTATTCAGAGGCTTGAGGATATGTTAAGGGCTTGTGTTTTGGATTTTGGCGGAAATCAGGAAGATCATTTGTTGCTTATTAAGTTCGCCTACAACAATAGCTACCAAACTAGTATTCAAATGGCACCTTATAAGGCTTTATATGGTAGACATTGTTGATCTCCTATTAGTTGGTTTGAGCTTGGGAAGCTAAAGTAATGGAACCTGATATGGTACAGGAAGTTGTTGAGAAAGTCAAGTTAATCAGAGAAAGATTACTTACTTCTCAAAACAGACAAAAGTCTTATGTTGACTATCAGTGAAGAGACTTAGAGTTTATTGTTGAAGATATGGTTTTCTTATGAGTCTCACCCATGAAATTCGTAATAAGATTTGGTAAGAAGGGAAAATAGCCCAAGGTATATCAGCCCCTATGAGATTGTGAAGAGAGTGGAGAACTTGGTGTACCACTTAGCTTTACCTTCAAATTTGGAAGGAGTGCATCCAGTCTTTCACATGTCTATGTTGGGGAAGTATCTTCCCGATCCTTCTCATGTTATTTAACGTCAGAAGGTACAGTTTGATGATACTCTTACTTGCGAGGAGGTACTAGTTGCCATTCTTGATAGACAAGTCAAGAAGCTTCGCACTAAGGAGATTCCTTCTGTTAAAATTTTATGGTGGAACCATTCTCATGAGGAGGCTACGTCGCAAGTAAAGGAAGAAATATGGATGAAATATCCATACGTGTTTACAACTCAAGGTTAGTTTTGAATTTAGGGGACCCAATTCTTTTTAGGGGGAAAATGTAATACCTGCCAATTTTATATTAATATAATTGACGGTATTACGACATTTAAATGCTATTGTGGAAATAACATTCTTAAAATGGCATTAATTCAAAGTGTTATTTTTAATCTAATATTTAATGGTTTTTTTTATTCTATTATTTCCAATCATTTAATTTTCATAAATTAAGGGAATTCTTTCTGGGTAATTAATTTATGGATTTGATATTATATGATTGGATTGGATATTTTATTGTGTTTTGGTATTTTCTGTGATGTGTGAAAAAATTGAATGAAGGATTAATTGGAATTAATGTGATTAGTTGGGATTTTATTGAAGTGGGTCAAGTGGGTTGGTATGGGGTCCATGGATCAAGTGGGTGGGTATGGGATCCATGAGTCAACCCATGACCTATTACCACTAAAAAGGGCTCCCGTCACCCTTTTTCTTTCATTCTACGCTTATAGAAATTTAGGCAAGTTGGATGACCCATTTTCTTTCTTCTCTCTCTTCTTCTAACCTTGGTTTCTCTCGATTAATCTTTAGTTTCTGATTGCTTTCCACTACATTAGGCATTTCTAAGACTAAAGGTAAGATTACATCTCATTAATCTCCTCTATTTTTGGATTTAATCCATGCCCTAGGTGGAATTGCATTTTTGGGGATTTCCATGAAAACTTTGTCTTTTTGGCTTTGTTCTTAGATTTGTTCAGTTGGTTTTGTCACAATCTAGTTCATGATGGCAAAACAAACAAGTTTCATGGATTAAACCTCAAGAACATGTTCTTGAAGGATTTCTGGAGAATTTGGGAAACTAATGAAATTTGTTTGTTTTGAGTTTTAATTGTTCTAAATTGCTTCATGAACATTGTTTTGACTTTAAAAATGAAAGAAAGAAGAGAAAGAGTGAAAAGGACAGATTTTTGGAAGATGTTTATAGTAACCCTAGATAGAAAATTTAGCTACTCATGTAAAATAAGGAATAACAAACAAAAATAAGGACAAAAAAAGCCATGAATCTGAATCGGATGATGGATTTTAGCCCTCCAAGCCTTGAAAGTCAAGTTCCCCTTTCTATTCTCAGTAGAAATGGCATTCCCCCTTCTCTCTAGATCAGAATACCCTAGAAAAATCTCCCTGTAACTATTTAAACGCTGTCTGATATGGCAAGATTTTAGTTCCACCGTTGTAGCTATACGAACTCACTGCTGGAACGGTGGAACGCAGCAAAGTAGGTTTAATTAAAACCTTTCAGCACAATGCTTGGTGATGCAGCGTGGCACTCCTGCTGTAGCGATGTGATATCACCGCTACAGTGGTGAGTGGAAGAGACTGGCAGTGGTTTGGAATATGCCAGCGCTGGACATTGGGTGACACTGCAGTGGTACATCTTCGCACTGTAGTGGTGGATGAAAGAAACATCTGTTGCTCAAGACATCATGTTGATATTTCACTTGCTTGAGCGCTGACCTTCAAAACTCACTTGTTCCTTAGATATTTTGATCTCCTTTGCTCACTTCACCAAGGTTTCTATTCTTACAATAGTCCCTAACTTTTAAGCCTACACTTAATTTCCAAAATTAACACATATTACTAGTCAGAAATTAGAATTTAAAATAAGCAATATGCAAAACATCTTTAAAGCCCAAAATGTGATTAAGAAGACAAAATAAACTCAGAATAAGCATGTTAGGTAAGATAGTGGTGAAATTCTCAGGTAAAATGTATGAATATAGTGTTAACTTGAGAACTTAACACTCCTCCAAACTTGAACCTTTGCTTGCCCTCAAGCAACAGTTTCCTAATCTACCCTATGAGAAAAACTTTTATTTGAATATTCAACCAATAATATGTGCAACTAGGAGTAAAAATTTGAAGATGTGGAAATCAAAACAAGCCAAGTCTTATCAACTATCAAACGCAAGATTAAACTCAAGAGTTTGCAATCTTTGAAGGTTCAATTGATAAATGTTAACTGAACCACCAAGAGATTAGAGTAATATATTTTCAAGTACTTCAAATCTTCTCCTTTATGAACAGTTTATAGTACCAATTTCCAAAATTCCATAACTAAATCATTTATTTGTTCTCAAGGGCAATGTTTTATTTCAATTCTCAAGATCGCTACCTTTTTCTTAATTCCTTTTGGAAATTTTGCAAGCTACACATTTTATCTTAATTAAGAGCTTATCCCTTATTGAAACTTTCAGCTATCCCTTTATTGAACCCTTTTTTCACTAGCCCCTTATTGAACTTTTTTTTTGAATAAAAATGATCTCTAAACCATTCAAAAGGAGATATGAACATTTTTTCTGATATTTTGAAGTGGTTTGGCTAACCCTTATGCAAATAAAACTTAAAGATTTGTAAACTAAGAGGTAAATCTTTAAAAAAAAAATTATGACTTAATTTGACTTGCAAGAAAGTTTCAAAATTTTCAGATTTCATAATAAAATTTTGCTTCTATCACACAGATGCATAAATCAGCACAATATCAACTAGAATTCCTCATTGAAAGAACCCACAAAAATGCTAACCCTCTCCCCCAAACCTGAATCTAACATTGTCATCAATGGGGGAAATAGACAAAATAGGGGAAAATATTCATCAAATTTTTTAGTAAAAAGAATTACACATTAGATAATCACTTGATATTCATTCAAGGCAGTAGGATTTCAGAAGTACAGAAGAGTGAAAATTATCAATCAACTTTGCTCAAAATTTAACACATCAAATAAAACACACAAAGCTAATGTATCAACAATCCTCAGGGGCAATAATCATAGACTACACAACTGATAGAAAGAAAATAAATATAGAACAAATGCTTAAAATTTAATCTTATATTCCCTCATTCCCCTCAACAACTTCTTGTCCCATATCTTCTTCATTTTGTGCTCTGTATTCTTGGCCTGAACTCTAACCCGCAGCAAATGATGGAAGCTTGGATGCATCCAAGTCCAATTTTCTAGCTAACAGCCTTCCTATAGCGGAGAGATAGTCATTTTGCTAATGGATTTCGCTTTGGAAATCTGTCTTGAATTCTTTCATCTCATTATACATGTTGACCATATTTTCTTCCATTCTGCTTAATCTTGCATCCATGCCATCCTTATCAACTCTACTTAAAGCTCTTCTTCTTGGCTGGGTCTGATCCATAGGACTAGGTGATTGATTCCCTCAGGCAATTAACCTATTAATGTAGTGTTTGCTAATGGGATCTAAAGCTTTTATCCCTTCCCCAAAATCTCTAGGAATATTCGTTTTTTGTTAGTCTTGAGCTTTTCCATTATTAATCTTGCACTTATTGAAGGATATCCTATAAGTCCTAGGGTAGCTTGGGCTAGCTTTTCCATGTTTTTAGCTATGATCCTTCCCGCATCCACCCCAATTCCCTTTATAATGCAAAAAATTAGAAGTTCTCTTCTAACAATAACATCAGAGGTATTGGAGGAAGGTAGGAGAGTGTACTGAATGAAGGCATACCAAACTTTTGGGATAGGCAAAAGGTCAGTTCTATATAGCTTTTGTGGTGTACCTTTGGAATCCAGTTCCCATTTAGCAGATAGGTGACACAATGTTCTCAAAATATCATTCGGATCCTATGTCCCTTCATAGTATTCACATCCCGGTAGCTTTTCTATTGCATCATTGCCAAAGTAAATCTTTTTACCCCTTACCCAAGCAAAATATTCTCTAAGTTCGTCTAATCTTACTCTGAAGCTGTTTGCATAGAATTCATGTACTAGTCTTAAGTATGAGTACGTCTGAGGTTGGCATAACCCTTCCCATCCTCTTTCTATTATTTGCTCCTTAATTTTAGGGTTTCTCCAACCTTAAGCATAATTCTTTTCTCCTTAACTAGTCTTCTCATAGATACCACTTGTAAGAATCTTTGGGCATGCTCCCCTGAGCGAAATTCATCCATGGATCAGCTAGATGAACCCTTTCCCACATTTTTCCTTTTTGTTGTCAGTTTCTTCCTCTTATGTTGAGGAGGAGCCATGAGAGAGACAAGAATAAGTAGGACTCCTATAAAAGCGAACCCAGCAATACATCCAGCATAAACAACCATTACACACAGACAGTATAAATTCAATCCCTAAAATGCTACAATGATGTTGTGCAACCTCCCCTAAACCTGATTCCTACACTAAAAGGTATTAAAAATTTTAAAACCCTAATCTAAGGGAAATTTAAAAAAAAAAAAAAACATTAAACCTCCAAAACAGTTTTTAAGAACTAGGTAAATTAAAGGTACCTAAATCTAAATATGAAACCCTATAATTCAAAAAAAAAAGACTATCTAATCTAAAGTCTAAATAAATGACTAAACTAATTCTAACTAAAAAAATTGAACAATAAAATCAAAATAATGGAATAGATACAAATTACAGAATGAAAACAGAGAATACTACCTGTTGCCTATAATCAATATGCCTAATGAGAACTAAAATCACAAAAACAACAACAACAAAACTACTAAGTAACCTAACTAAGAAATTGACTGAATACTCACCTTTAAGCTATCTATTCTAATCTAAGTAAATGCAGTACTAAATTAGAATCTCTCCTAAAATTGCAAAAACAATTACTAATTCAAAATTGAAAAAGATGGATTATGCTTACCAAACATTGTTGACGATGTGAGAGAGCAAAAACACTCAACGAGCAAAATTCCACCACACACCGATACAAGTCGAATGTGAGGTGACTCAAGAAAATGAAGGCCTTAATAGAGGATTTGGGATAAGGGACTCGCTGAAGAGGCAAAGGAGAAGTGGTCTACTAGAGCGTTGCACAGTCCAATCTTTCTCTTTTTTTTTTTGAAATATGAACATCCCCTTTGTCGTTGTAGCGGGATGAATCCACTGCTGAAGCGACACAATACATAACCAAGTTCACTTGTGGCTCTCTCACCGATATAGTAGTCAATGCCACAGTTGTAATGTACCTAGACAGAGAATTACCTATTCTTGGCTACCCTATCACAGTAGTGGTACAAAGCCATCGCTGCAGCATTCTCTTACAGAGAGTACAGCCCCTATAACACAACCTCTCGCTGTAGAGGTACGAACCCACCATTGTGGTGTCGCAAGACAAAACAAAAATGTTGTTTTCCTTTACTTAAGATTATGTTCTCACTGTTACAACATTCCAATACATACCAATTTTTTTTTTACTCCCCAACATCTAATTGAAAAGCATATAAGAAGATTTCCAAAATGAGCAAATACTGATAATCACAAGTCAAGCCAAAGTAAAATTCTCACTCATCAGCATAGCACTTAATCACCCAACATAAAGCATCAAATCAGCTAAGCAGTAGAATAATAGGGAAGACTTAATTAATCAAAATCAGTATATCAGCTACCAAGGCTTATCAATCAAAATTAGTACACCCACCAGTTCAGCACTCAGGAAATTCAGCACAACAACATTCAACCCAGAAGGTAAACAATTAAAGCATATAACATCAAATTATGATGGAAAATAAACTATAAAGGAAAAAAACTTGGATTGCCTCCCAAGAGCGCTAAGTTTATTGTCTTCAGCCAGACTTTACTAGGACGCCTAAGCAGTTGGTAGAGTGAGAACAAGCAAAGTGTCCTCCTTTTCATTCTCATGTCCCAGGTAATGCTTCAGTCGCTAACCATTCACTTTGAAACTACATACACCCTCTAGATCAGTAATTTCCACTGCTCCATCGCAAATGCTTCTTTGACCATAAAAGGCTCCGACCATCAGGATTTCAGCTTTCCAGGGAATAATTTTAGTCTTAAATTATAAAGCAGGACTTTTTGACTAGCAATAAAGGATCTCCAAGTAATCTTCTGGTCATGCCATCTTTTGACTCTCTCCTTATACAGACGAAAACTCTCATAGGCTTGGAGACGAAGGTCATCCAGCTTATTCAATTATAAGAGTCTCTTTTCCCTAGCCTTCTTCACATCAAAGTTTAGAAACTTAACAACCCAGAAAGCCTTATGCTCGAGTTCAATAGGAAGATGGCATGCCTTGCCAAAGACCATCCATAATGGTGATGTCCCAATTGGTGTTTTGAATGCAGTACGATATACCCACAGTCATCATCAAGCTTAGTTGCCTAATCTTTCCATGAAGTATTAACCATCTTCTCTAAGATTCTCTTCAACTCCCAATTAGACACCTTCACTTGGCCACTAGTCTGAGGATGGTATAGAGCGGCTATCCAGTGTTTGACTCCATATTTGGCCAAAAGAGTCTCCAAACTCTTATTATAGAAATGTGATCCTCCATCACTGATCAACACTCTTAGGACTCCAAAGTAAGAAAAGATATTTTTTTCAACAACTTTAGTACCACCTTCGCATCATTGATAGGTGTACGAATTGCTTCTACCCATTTTGATACATAATCAACGGCTACTACGATGTATTGGTTTGAGTATGATGGAGGAAATGGCCCCATGAAATCGATCCCCTACACATCAAATACCTCTATTTCCAACATAATATTCAGAGGTATTTCATGTTTTTGTGTCACAATTCCACTCATTTGGCATCGTTCACACCTTTTTACAAACTTCCTTGCATCTTTGAACAGTGAGGGCCAATAGAATCCACTTTCTAATACTTTAGCAGCTGTACAAACACTGCTATAATGCCCAGCATACTTCGACCATGATAATGCCATAATATGTTATCCATTTCTTCCTCCGAGACACAACGCCTACACATATTATCAGCACATTGACGAAATAAAAAGGGTTCACTCCAAAAATAAGATTTAACATCATGAATGAACTTTTTCTTCTGCTGGTAATTACAATCAAAAGGAAACAACCCACATACTAAGAAGTTGATATAATCAACGTACCAAGGTGTCATTGCTTTTTCAACATAAAATAGTTTTTCATCAGATAAGTTTTCATTAATTTGGAGCATACCTTCCTCTTGAGCTTTAGTACTCAAGCGAGATAGGTGATCTACTACTAGATTCTCTGACCCCTTACCATCTACAATAAGCAGGTCAAATTCTTGCAATAGCAAAATCTACCTTATGAGCCTTGGTTTTGAATCCTTTTTACTAATCAGATATTTAATTACTGAGTGATCCATAAATACCACTACACTTATGCCCACTAAATATGCTCTGAATTTATCGAAGGCATATACCACTACTAAAAGCTCTTTTTCTGTGGTAGTATAATTCATCTGAGCATCAGCCTACTTGTGTAGTAAATAGGATGAAAGATCTTCCCATATCATTTGCTGAAAACTACACCCATGACATGATCACTTACATCACACATTAACTTGAATGAGTTTTCCCAATCTGGTGTAACCACCACCAGTACAGTTACTAATTTTTGTTTTAGCTCCTCAAAATCTTTCTTGCACTCCTCTGTGAAGTCAAAAGGCACATCTTTCTCTAATAATTTACAATGTAGTTTGGAAACCTTGGAGAAGTCTTTAATAAATCACCGATAGAACCCAGCATTCCCAAGAAAGCTTCTAACTCCTTTAACTGATGAAGGGGGAGATAGTTGCTCTATTACAGCAATCTTTGCTTGATCAACCTCCAGAACTTTTCTTGACACTTTGTACCCCAACACTATACCCTCTTGAGCCATAAAATGGCATTTTTCCCAGTTAAGCATAAGGTTTATATCTTGACACCTTTTTAAAACTTTTTCTAGATTTTTCAGACAGTCCTCAAATGAGAGCCCAAACACTGAGAAGTCATCCATGAAGGCTTCTAAACATTGCTCAACCATATATGAAAATATAGCCATCATGCACCTTTGAAAAGTTACTGATGCATAACATAATCCAAATGGCATTGTTCTAAAGGAAAAAGTTCCATAGGGGCATGTGAAAGTAGTCTTTTCTTGATCATCTGGGGCTATTGCAATTTGATTATATCCCAAATACCTATTAAGAAAATAGAAGAAATCTTTTCCAGCTAGACGATCCAACATTTAGTCAATGAATGGCAATGGAAAATGGTCTTTTCTAGTGGCATTGTTCAGCTTTCTGTAGTCTATACAAACTCACCATCTTGTTACTGTTCTTGTTGGAATTAGCTCATTACGGGCGTTAGCCACTACAGTTATGCCTCCCTTCTTAAAGACGCATTGAACTGGGCTTACCCAAGAGCTATTAGAAATGGGATAAATAATCCCTGCATCTAACCACTTCAGAATTTCTTTCTTAACCACCTTTTTCATTATAGGGTTTAATCTTCTTTGGTGCTCTATAGATGACTTGTGATCCTCTTCCAGATTAATCTTATGCATACACATAGATGGACTGATGCCCTTGATGTCAGCTATGGACCACCCAATAGCTCTTTTGTGATCTTTTAAAACTTCTACCAATTTTTTTCTTGATCATTGGTCAAAATAGAAGAAATGATGACTAGAGTGTTTCAGATTCCCCAAGGTATGTATACTTCAAGTGTGCTAGTAGGGGTTTAAGCTCAAGTATTGGGGGTTCTTCCACTGAAGGCTTAAGTGTGGATTTAATTCTAGAAGCTATATCCAATGCTTCAAATGAATATTTAGGATTATAAAACGGTTCCGAAGCATCTAATAAGTTCATCACCTCTTTTACATCCTTTTCTTCATTTTTTACCCCCAAAGTTAAAGATGCCTCCAGAGAGTCTGTATTCATAGAATCTTGAAAATACTTAGAGGACTCCTCATCGATCATCTTCACAAAATAACATTCCTCTAGATCATCAGGTGATTTCAATGCCTTATTCATATTAAATGTTAACTCTTGATCATTGACCTTCATGATCAACTCCCCTTTTTGAACATCGATCAATGTCTTTCCGATTGCAAGGAAAGGTCTTCCCAAGATGATTGGGATCTCCTTGTCTTCCTCATAGTCCATGATCATAAAATCAGTTAGAAAAATTAACTTGTCCACCTTGACAAGTATGTCTTCTATGATTCCATTTAGATAACACAACGAACGGTCAGCTAGCTAAAGTGTCATTGTGGTGGGTCTAGCCTCTCCCAAGCCTAATTTCTCGAAAATGGAGAGTGGCATTAGGTTTAGACTTGCTCCTAAATCGCATAATGCTTTTCTGGCAAAATTTTTTCCAATATTACATAGGATTACAAAACTACCCGGATCTTACATTTTGATAAGCAATTTCTTTTGCAAAACAGCTCTACATTCTTGAATTAAAGCAACTATTTCAAACTCCCTCAATCGCCCTTTTCTTGATAAAATGTCCTTCATGAACTTAGCATAACTAGGCATTTGTTCCAATGCCTTTGCGAGTGGAATATTGATATGATGTTGCTTCAAAATTTCTAAGAATTTCCTGTATTGCCAGTCTAAGTTTTACTTTTTGTACCTTTGAGGAAATGGAATGGGAGGAATGATTCTTGAAGAATAAGAGGTTGAAGGTGCAGATTTTTCCTTTTTAGAATTCTCATTCATGGTTGCTTCCTTTTTATCATTAGCCTTTGGAGCCTTATGCTCATCTATATTTCCCTTTTGTTGTGATTTCTCTTTAACTCTCACCTGATCATCAAGACTGTCATCTTGCTTCTGAACATTTGAACTGGAAGCTTTAGGAGTTGTTTACCACTTCTAAGAGTTATCACCTTGCATTGTTCTTTTCTATCCTTCCTAAGGTTATTTTCTATGTCACTAGGAAAGTTTCCTTGTGACTTACTATTCAGAGCAGTAGCCAATTGGCCCATTTGAGTTTCTAGATTTTTAATGGCTGCACTCTAAGTTTGGCTTATAACCTCAGTTCTTTCCATAAACTTTATGAATATCTCTTCCATGGATGACTTCTTTTCCACATGAGGTGATGGAGCTCTGTTCTGAGAAAGATAATTACTCTAATTATTGAAGCCTAAAGGTTGAGAAGGCCTACCAAAAGATGAAGAAGTCGTGGGATTTAGACAGTGGTCATTACTCCATGAAAAGTTTGGGTGATTCTTATTCCCAGAATGGTATGAATTGGAATAACAATTATTCTAGCTTCTCTGATGATTACCCATATAATTCAATTGTTCCACAGTAGACACTTCCTTACAACAACCATTGATGTGAGCACCTCCACAAAAATCACACTTGAGTTTTGAATTGCTTACCGCATTAACTCTTATCGATTTTTGTTGTTTAGCACACAACAGATCAACCTTTTTAGTTAAGGCTTCATTTTAGGCCAGAAGAGCAGTAAGTGTTTCTAGTTCCAATATCCCCTATTTGGATTATTCCTGGCTCTAATGGTAGCATTTTGACTAGCCCCTATAGTCTCAATTATGCCCCGAGCTTGTTTAATAGATTTAGCCATAAATGCATCTCCACCTGCAGTATCCAAGTTATCCTTAGTTTCGTAAGTCTAACCACGATGGAATATAAAGAGTTTTCGTCATTTATGAATGCCATGATTTAGGCATTTTCTCAGCAATTCGTTAAATCACTCCCAAGAAGCGTATAAAGTCTCATCCTCTTATTGTTAAAAAGTTGTAATCTCATTCCTTAATTTCACTGACATTGAGGGAGGAAAGAATTTGTCCAGGAATTTCTTCTGAAGTTCAACCCAAGTAGTAATGCTTCTTGGCAGTAGAGTCATTAACCAACTTTTTGCACTGTCATTTAATAAGAAAGGGAATAATCAGAGGTGAATTGCATCATCAGTAACTCCATTAAGCTTGACCATATCACAAATATCAAGAAAATTCATAATATGGTTGTTTGGATTCTCTATGGGGCTTCTCCCAAACTGACTTTCTTGGATAAAGTTTAGCATTATAGCCTTCATATCGAAGTTATTAGCACTGATAATAGGCTTTAGTATGCTCGAAGTATTTCTAGCATTATGTGGTGAAGCATAATCCCATATTGCTCTATATCTTTCCTGAGGCTCATTGCCCACACCATTACCAACATTCAATTCAACACCCTGATGATTTTGGTTATCTTCAGCCATTTCTTCTCGTGTAACTTGGCTCACTTTCGTTTTTCTAGTTGTTGCTTTCTTTTAAGTTTTCCTTGTAATTCTTTCAATCTTAGGCTCGAAAAGAAGATCAGAAGGATCAAGGGTACCTTGTATACACAATAAGAAACACCAGTTAACAATGAAAAATACAGCAGCAAAAAAATCAACACAAGAAAAGCTAAAATAACTAAATAATCAAATAGAACAAAAAAGAAAAAAATGAAAGAGAACAAAACAAAATGCTAAGCAAAGAAGCGTCAAAGCTAACACTTTCAAATTTCTTTGAATATTATCACAAATCTTAGTCCTTGGCAATGGAGCCAAAACTTGTTAGCGAGTTGGCAATGCACCAGTCACTCAAGTAATACAGTGATTTAAGAGTAAAAGTATCATTCCCTGGATGACTAAGTGGCTAACTACCTAAGAAATTTAAACGAGTCAGTTAGACGAAGCGATTGGATTGAAGATATCTCTAATGAAGAATTGATAATATAAAGAGCATATAACAGTAAATTTTTTATCAACTTTTTCTTAATTGACAGCAAACTAACACACAATTTGGCTGAAATTAATTTAATTAAAAGCCTAAGGCTACTAATCCTTCTCCTCCATCCTAGAAATTGTAAACCACTCTCACACAATTACAACTCTATCAATCGCATAAGTTAATCCTAGCTTATTCTAATAACTTAAAAGAATTATCCTGAATTTCAATTAAGACACTTAACAGCTACTTAGTTCCTTAAGTGAGTTAAGTCAATACCATTCAACCTAGTTTTGATTAAATGAGATTAGCTAATATCCTTATTAGCTAATAAGCAAAAATACTCAAGTTAAGGTTTACGCACTCGCTTTTCCTATAGAGCGTTTTACTCTCAACTCCCTCTCCCGAGTTTGATGACAGCAACAAGCAGAAATATGGATTGATCAGTTCCACATAAAGCAATAGTAAAATAAATAGGAAAACACATATTAATTGAATCAGAGTTGCAAATACATGAGAGGGAACAAAATCTAATCTAGATTTAAGTTCATAGTAAACCTAGTTGGAAAATTTAGCTACTCATGTAAAATAAGGAAAAATAAACAAAAATAAGGATAGAAGAAGCCATGAATCTGAATCGAATGATGGATTTCAGCCTTCCAAGCCTTGAAAGTCAAGTTTCCCCTTTTATTCTCAGCAGAAACGACATTCCCCCTTCTCTCCAAATTAGAATACCTTAGAAAAGTCCCCTTGCAACTCTTTAAACATTGTCTGATGTAGTAGGATTTTAGTCCTGCCTCTGCAGCAGTATGAACTAACCACTGCAGTGATGGAATGTAGAAAAGTAGGTCTCATTAAAACCTTTAATGCAGTGCTTGGTGATGTAGCATGGCATTCCCGCTACAGCGGCGCAATCTCACTACTACAGCGATGAGTGGCAGAGACTGGTAGTGGGTTGGAATATGCAAACACTGGACGCTGGGTGACGCTACAGTGGTAGTCTTTGTGCTGCAGTAATGGATGGTAGAACATCTATTGCTCAGGACCTCATGCTGATATTTCACTTACTTGAGTACCGACCTTTAAAACTCACTTGTTCATCAGATATTTTGATCTCCTTTGCTCACCAAGGTTTCTATTCTTACAATAGTCCCTAAGTTTTAAGCCTGCACTTAATTTCCAAAATTAACACATATCACTAGGCAGAAATTATAATTTAAAATAAGCAATATGCAAAACATCTTTAAAGCTGAAAATGTGATTAAGAAGACAAAATCAACTCAGAATAAGCATGTTAGGTAAGATAGTGTTGAAATTCTCATGTAAAATGCATGAGTATAATGTTAACTTGAGAACTTAACATGGGTTGGGTTGGTTCGGGTTCAACTTCCAAAAAAAATATAAATTAAACCTGACCCAACCTAACCCACTAATGTATGATTGATTTGGGTTGAGATTTACCCTCAACCCAAACTAACCTCACCCATGTTCACCCTTTACGGTACCCCCTTAATCTCTGGTGGCATCCTCACTTTTGGCAACCTCTGCCTTGCCAAAAAACTTCTTCATCTAAGGTAAACCGAGATCCCTCTCTGCTTTTTCTATTTCTCATTAATTTTAGGCTTTTCATGACCAAGAAGGTGAGGAGTTGTGCCTTAATCAGAAAATTAGGAAGAGACAAATTGATGGATTCAAGGCCAAGGTTAGAAGTTTTGAGTTAAAAATGTGAAGGGCAGTGGGTGTTTTAAGCTTTTCTTCTTCTTTGTTGTTTTTAGATAAAGTTAAATGTGTTTGAAAATAATGTTATGTTCTAATGTTATATATGATAAATGCTAGTCCTAGACTGTCATGGGATTTGGAAAATTTGCTGGTTTAAGAGCTTAAGAAATAAAGGAATTTTTCTACTAGAATATAAGAAGGACAAGTGTATTAGTCGAACTTCTTTGTAAAATTATGGGTGCGTACCACTTTTTATGTAAGTATTCTATAGAAATATAGATAAAAGTTGAGAGAGATTGAAGAGCTGATTAATTATAGGGAACTTGGATCAAAATCTATCGTTGAAGAAGCTTTGGAATTTTAATTTTGTGTTTAAGTTTGATAGGTGTATGTTAACCGAGACTATAGATGAAAATAAAGAAGAAGTCACATGTTTGGGTTGTAAGTAGTGATTGAGTGATTTGGTAGTAAAAAATTTAGAGAATGTGCAAGGTTATGAAGTATGGAATTGAAATTACTCAATGTTATTTTTGTCATTGTTGCTGTTAAAGTTGTGATTTGTTTGTGGCACTAAATGAACTCTAATTGACTTGAAATTTGGTTTGCCACTTGTATTGATATCATAGAAAAAGCTTGCAAAAATTTATTGAAATCAAACTTCATTGAACCTTTCATTTTCACTTGATTAGCCTTGTGATATCTAGCATTTTTTATATACATTTAATCTCTATCTTAGCCTATTTGCATTTTCATCTATAGAACCTATTTGCATTTTCATCTATGGAAATTCTCTAATTTTATTACACTTTGTGATTTATTGGGTCTAAATCAATTTTGGAAAGAAAATGAATTAATTTCATGTTTTAGGACTTAAATTATTAAAGACTGAATTTAATCCATTTGAGTATTTTACAGAAATTGATTTTGGAGATTTCTTGATGACATGGCACTTATGTTGACATGGACGCTGATATGGCACTCTTGGGATGAGTAACATGCTGACTTGGCACTCTTTTCTACTGACCTGCTGACATGGACATGTGGGGCCCTCATTTTAGATCTATCATGCTCTTTTTGCCATGCATGCAACCACCTCTTCCCCAAACTTTTGCTGAAAATGGCAACAAATTTTCTGCATGGAAAAATACTCTTCTATTGTACCTATTCCATGTTTTTGATATTGGTCTGCTAGTTGCCTCTTCTACAGAAGGAAACAGTAACACTTCTGGCTTTTGAAAGTCAACTTGAGGGCATCTAGGGTAGAATATTATAAGGGCATGAGGGTTTTAGTTTTTGAAAGGCGGACTTGTATTCTCTTCTGTTGTAACTTAGAAAATTCGTAGGTCATTTTCTCTCTACTTTTCTCTCTTCTGTTTTGCTAGTTTTGCTCTTATGGAGGGCTAAACTTCCATTGTAATCAATCACTAAGACCTTCGGATCTTGTAGCTTGAACTTTCAATGCAAGATAATTGTTTTACTCTTCATTTCATCTCATTTTCGTTTTCTGTTTTGTTCTAGTGTTTATGCTGATTATAAATTCTGATATGAACTTGTAGAGGCATGAACTAATTTGTATTTGAGTTATAACCTTGCTGGACTGATTGGGAAAGTAGGTAAAATGAAATGGCTAGTGTTGAGTTCTCAATTTAGTGCCATTTTGATGTTAAATACCCTCTCTTTTGATCTCTTTCTTGTTGTCTTGTAATTCTTAGCTCATATTTTGAGTAGTTTAGATTAGTTTTAGTTTTCTTTGATCTTTTAATAAATGGAATGATTTCATGTTTCTTTTATGCGATTCAATGAGTTTATTTGCTATTTTTGGTATAGGTTGAGTTGGTAAAAATTTCGTGTTAGAAGATGGAATGCTAGAGCTGAAATTCTGAAAATGCTGATGTAAATGCTGTCTCCCACAGCTATAGCGGTAGAATTTACAGCTATAGCGGTAGAGTGCTGAAAAAAGGATTTTGGAGCTTTCTTCTCTGCCAGACACCGCTATAGCGGTGGATCTTCACCGCTATAGCGGTAAAACCTGAAAAAACTCAATTTTTAGCTTTCTTCTCTGCTTCCTACCGCTATAGCGGTGGGAATTCACCACTATAGCGGTAAGTCGCGATTCTGGGCTGGTATAAAAGGCTTCAGATGAAATTTTTAGGGTGATCATCTTCCAAGACTTAGATGTGATCATGCCCATATCCTTCTCAAAATTGATAATCCACCAACATGCAGAACTAAACCCTTTCGCTTTGAGTCCATATGGATGAGCCATGAAAAGTTCCCAACATTAGTTAAAAATTCTTGGGACCAATATCAACTTAGTATGGAAGAAGCAATCTCTTCTTTCACCGAAAACTTATTCCATTGGAATACACACACCTTTAAAAATATTTATTATAAAAAAAAACTTCTTGCCAAGATTTTAAGAACACAAAAGGCCCTCTGCTTTTAATGATTGTGACCAACTCATGTCACTAGAAAAATTTTTACAAGAACTTTTAAAACTGCTTCAATGTGAAGAAAATTTCTGGTTCCTAAAATCAAGAGTAAAATGACTCTCTTTGGGTGACAAAAACACAATATTTCCACAAAACTGTTTTAATTAAAAGGCGTAAAAACAAAATTGCTCAACTAATAAGAGAAGATGGTACCTGGATTTTTGACCAACAACAAATCACCACTGAAATAAATAAAAAACTTTGCAATATCCTCACTGCAACCCCAAACACTCAACCTCCCAAATTAGATTACCTTCTTATGCTCCCTAAAATCAGTGAAACTCTACAAGCATCCTTATGCATACTTTAGAGTGAAAATGAAATTAAAAAAAATGCCCTTTGGAGCATAAACCCTTATAAAACACTTGATGATGGTCTCCATGCAGTTTTTTTTCAAAAAAAATTGGACCATACAAAAAATATTATTATCAAAGCGATAACAAACATATTTCATTCTTGGCAAATTGATGCAATCTGGTGTAGAACTCTCCTCTATCTCATGCCTAAAAATGAAACCCTTCAATTGTTAATCATTTTCATCCGTTAGGTTTTTATATTACTCAGTACAAAATTTTGGCAAAAATTCTAATAAATAGCTTGAGACCTCACCTTCAAAATATTATTGCACCCACACAAGGTGCTTTTATTAAAGGTCGAGACAATTCTGACCTCTTTGTCCTTGCTAGTGAAATCCTTCACACCATGAACAATTCTAAGAACAAAGTAGGATGGCTTATACTAAAATTAGATATTAAAAAGCCTTTGACACAATATTATGGAACTTCATACTTGACACCCTTCAAGCTTTTAATATTCCTCATCAATGGATTTCTTTAATAGGCTCCTATCTCTATAGCATGGACTATACTCCTATCCTAAATGACTGCAAATTAGATTCCTTTAAACCAAAAAGAAAAATCTGCCAAGGTGATCCACTATCTTCATGCCTTTTCATCATGGCCATGAAGTATTTCTCAGTAATAATTAATAATGAAGTTGAAAATAAAATTTTGAAGCCTTTTAAATTTAGAAATCAAAATTTCAATGTGTCACACCTTTTTTTTTGGCAGATGATGTGATTTTGTTTGCAAAAGGTGATAATAAATCAATCCTTTCAATTATGTCATCTCCAAATTTCCTTTTTTATTGAATGTAAAGAAACATAACATTACAAGAAATGACAAAAACCACCTACCGTAGGGGGGGGGGGAGAACCTAGGGTTTAGGGGAGAGTTTCATAGAAAAAGCTACAGTAGAAATTTGGTTTGGTGAAACATGACAAAAAGAACATTAATGTGAGCCGACTCGAGGAGGTGACTGAGTTGACTTGACTAGGCCAAACGAAGTCACAAAACAATAATATATATATATATATATATAATTAATTAATATTTTTAAACTAAATACATTTAGGGCATGCTCGGTTTTTATTTTGAGAAATAATTTTTATTTGAAAATAAAAAAATCCGTTTCATATAATATTTTGAAAGATGTTTTTTAAATTATTTATGAAATTTTAGTTTTTAAAATAAAAATGAAAATATGTTTTATATAAGTTTTAAACTTTTTTTGAAAATAAAAAATGAAATTTTTTTTGTAAAGAATTATACAAGTTTATTAATGATTTGTAAAAATTCCTTATTACAAAAGAATACATTTCTAACAGCAATTAAAAACTGCTGCTAAAATTTAAGAATATTTTTAAGAAATAAAGTGGTAATTTACAAGGAACACTAAATGTAACATTTTCATTTCTAATTTATGTCTTTGACGTAGGATTTTTATTATTATTTTAAAAATATTTTTATTAATTATTGTATTTCATTGAATTTACCACAAAATCATGTATAAATTTCATTTCTATCAAACTTTTTAAATATTAGCTAGAAAAATCCTCCAAAATTGTTTTTCGTTAAATTTGAAAAATATTTTCAAACAAATTATCCAACATAATTGTATTTTTTATTTTTAAATTTAGTTTCAACAATAACTTGACGGAATTTATTTTAAAAATAAAAAAGCACAAATACAGCTAAACATATTCTTAAATTTAATTGATATTGAAATCATGATCTGAATTTTGCTGAAAATTGCTGTCCATTATGACAGGTAGGATAGCTTTTTGTTCACTTACCATAATTGATTTCGTTATTTCTCTATCATTTTTTAAAGGAAAAAAAATAAAAAATGAACTGGGGTCGGCACGATTCTAATAGAAAAGGGAAAAATAGGAGTAACTATTAATAAACGTGGAATAATGTAAAATAACAGACACAGATTCTCGTAAAATCAACAAACAACTTCAAGTCAACCGGTAGCTTTTATTGCACCAATATATATATATATATATATATATATATATATTAAAATGAAATATTCTTACTTATTGTCTTTAATATTACTTATTATCATCAAATTAAAAGATATTCTATAAATAAATTTTATCTTGTTTTATTGGTTATTAAAAGCAAAAAATTTATTCACAAAATAATTTTTATGAAAAATCTAAAATAAGTAAGAATATTTCATTTTAATATCTATATACGTATATATTGGTTAAAACTCATATAAAATTTTATATTACTTTCATTGTTTAGCTATATTATCATATTTCTTAAAGCTCATAAACTTTTTTTTTTCTCCAGGGAGAAAATTCAGAAGAAATGAAAAGAAGATGAACAGCTAAGATCTGAATTGTATATTAGAGTGAGATAGCTACTGCTTATATGGGCAGAGCTGTTACAGAGAAGAATAACAGAACTAATGAAATGAATACACTTGGCAAATGATCCGTAATGAAGGGAAACAGAATAATGAAATAATATGCATGCATACGGCCACCTGATGATATATTATTTCTGCTTAACCCCCCTGGCAAACTGGAGTAAGGTAGTTTGATCACTCCCAATTTGTCACGTAGAAATTGAAACCGTGTGAGATAGCAGTTTGGTGCGGCAGTCAGCTGTTTGATCAAGAGATGGGACATAGCGAACGTCCAGATGTTTGGATAGGATATGATCCCGTATAAAATGGATATCCAGCTCTATATGCTTGGAACGTACATGAAACACCGGATTTGAGGCTACCGACCAGAGTACTGGAGTAGTGACTAGAGGAAACTTCACTTCTTTTAGCAAGTGAGTAACCCATAGAAGCTCAGCTGCAAGGTTAGCCAGGGCACGATATTTGGATTCGGAGCTAGAGCGAGACACAGCTTGTTGTTTTTTTGAAGACCAGGATATGAGACTCTGGCCAAAAAACAAACAATATGCTCCAGTTGACTTACGATCATCATTAGAGTCAGCAAATGAAGCATCTGAGAATCCTTGAAGAGTAAGTATAGGACTGGCTTTTGAATGTAAAGCATAATCAGAGGTACCCTTCAAATAGCCGAGAATTCGTTTGGCAGCAGACCAGTGAGAAGATGTGGGATGTTGAAGAAACTGGCTTAATTTATTCACCCTGAAGCTAATATCAGGGCGGGTATAAGTTATATACTGAAGTGCTCCAATAAGTTGCCGATATTCAGTAGGATTAGACAAAGAGGTTCCCTCTGTTGAAGAAAATGAAGCATTGGCAGCCATAGGTGTGGGAGTAGGGGAAGAATTCTGCATTCCAAACTTCAATAAGATGTCTTTGATGTACTGAGATTGGCTGAGAAAGAACCCTGACTGCGAACGATATACTTGAATCCCAAGAAAAAAATGAAGTGGAACCATGTCTTTTAATGCAAATACAGTGCTGAGCTTGGTTGAGAATTCTGTAAGAGAGCTGACTTTATTACTGGTGATGATGATATCATCAACATAAACCAAAATGAATAGTACTCTGTTTTAAGAATGCAAAAAAAATAGGGAGTTGTCAGCTTTGCTTTGTAAAAAGCCCTAAGATAGCAGAATCTCCTTTAGTCGTCCATACCAAGTTCTGGGTGCCTTTTAAGGCCATACAGAGCTATGTTCAGTTTACAATGAGGGGGATATTGTGGGCCCACAAAGCCTTCAGGCTAATCCAGATATACTGTTTTAGTGAGAATGCCATTTAAAAAGGCACTGTTGTGTTAGGAAAAAATACCTTTCCCCCTTAAAAAATACCTTGGCACAAATAAACTAGAGAAATAACAAGAAACAATACTCACAATCACAACACAAGAAAATAACGTGGAAACTCCAAAATCGGAGAAAAAACCACAACCGTTGTCAAATACAACCAGAGAAAACACTGTGTAAATTTTTACAACACACAGAAACTTCTCTTAAATACCCAGTACCCAATATTAGATACCAACTGATACCCAAATACACCCACACACTCTCAAGCATATATTTAACTTACATCTCTTATCACTCTAAAACAAGAGTATAAAGAAAGAAAGAATTAAATACAAGCTAATGTGTCTTGTATTGGTACACATATAACCTTAACACTTAGTCCTATATATAGCAAGGAACCAAGCTTCACACATTAAATCCAGCCGATGTGGGACTTCCAAGAGCTCTATTCACATTTGCAAATTTTCTTCTTGTGAGTCCTACCACTTTCAATCAATTATTTCCAACATGTTGATGTCCAGCTAATGTACTGGCTAGTTGAGGGAGGCAGCAAGAGTAAGAATAAGTCGTACTGTGCTTGGCTTCACGATTGGGCTGAAAGTGTCAGCAAAATCAACACCAGGAGTTTGATGAAACCCCTTAGCTACTAGACGGGCTTTGTGCTGTTCAACTGTTCCATCAGAGTTCTATTTGATGCAGAAGACCCATTTAGAACCAACAATATTCATGTTAGGCAAAGGGGGTACAAGTGACCAAGTGTTATTTTTCTGTAATGCAGAAAACTCATTTTGCATAGCAGAGTACCGTATTGGGTTCTGAAAAGCAATGGAAATAGATTCAGGTAAGCTATCTATAACAACAGTGCCAACGAAGGGTGGATTGGGTTTGGTAATGCCAATTTTGCTGCGAGTAATCATGTGATGAGTGTTGGATTGAGTAGGTTGTGGTGGCAAGGCATAGTGTGTTGAAGAATCTGATGTGGGCGAAGAAGTAGATGGAAGTGTGTCTGGAAGAGCATATCTAGTGCTGGAAGTATCGGTGGATGGGGGAGAAATTTGGGGTGTGAGAGGTGAAACAGAATGTGTAGCATTACTGTTATTATTACCTTTAGTGGAAGAAGAATCAATAGGAGAAGGAAAATAATACCTGTTTGGCAAATTTGACCATTCTGCTACAGTGGAGCTTGAGTGAGACTCATTATTGGTGCCTTGAATAGCAATGGAAGGAAGGGTGTTGTTTGAGGAAGCTTGGTTATTACTGATAAAAGACAGATAAGGAAAATCACTATGATAAAAAACAATATGCCGACTGGTGTAAATTCTTCCTTGAGGAGAAATACAAACATAACCCTGGTGGTAATCACTATACCCAAGAAATAAACATTTAATAGAATGAAATTGAAGTTTTTGCGTGTTTTAGGAAGTGAGACAAGGATATGCAGCACAACCAACGGGGTGAAGATTTTTATAATCTGGAAATTTTTTGAATAAAAGCTGAAATGGTGATTTATTTTTTAGAGTAGGACTTGGAAGCCTATTAATGAGATAAGTTGATGTATGAAAAGCTTCCCACCAAAAAGTGAGGGACATTTTAGCATGTGCAAGTAAGGATAGTCCAACTTCGGTTATGTGTCTGTGTTTCCTTTCAGCTCTACCATTCTGTTCAGATGTATGAGGACAAGTGAGATAGGGAATGATTCCATTTTGCTTTAGATAATTATTGAATGCTTGAAATTCCCCCCTCCCCCTCAGTCATGCGAAGGATTTTGATTGAAGCATTAAATTGTTTTTCTGCCATTGTTTTGAATTGGATAAATACTGACAATGCTTACTTTTTTGTTTTAATGGGTTGATCCAAGAAAACCGACTAAAATCATCTAAAAAGAGAATATAATACTTATAATCTTGTTTTGAATTAATGGGAGCAGGTCCCCACAAATCAATATGGATTATTTCAAGGAGTTTTTGTGATTGAGATTGAAAATTAGAAAATGGAAGTTTGTGTGACTTCCCTTGTTGACAGGCTGAACAAAAAGAAGGACTCTCATTCAACTTAAGATTACATATTTTAAGAACTTGAAGAAGAACATGATAGGATGGATGTCCTAGTGTGTGATGCCAATCAATGAAGTTTGATGACTTGTGATTGCTGTGAGAGGTGAACAGAACTTTTGGTTTTTGCTAAACTGCAGAAGAATCAAGCTGATAGAGTCCTCCTTCAAGTTTCCCCTGCAGCAGAATTTTCGTTGAACTTTTGTCCTTCACAAAGAAAGAATGGGCATCAAACTCATTTAAAATATTATTATGAGAAGTTAATTGTGAAACACTGAGTAAATTTTTTGAAACTGAGGGTGAGTAAATAATATTTTTGAGTTGTAAAGAGTTTTTATGAGGAGAATGAAGTAAAGATGAACCAGTTTTGATAATGGGCAAATTTTCTCCATTGGCAACTAATAGTTTAGCATTACCATCAGCTTAAGTTGATTGAAGGAGAGTTTGTGGATTGTTGGTCACATGGTGACTAGCACCACTGTCCATATACCAAGCTTGGTCACTGACTGAGTCGGGTGAAGCTATGTAAGCAGAGTAAGGTGTGACCAAGCTGTTACTGGTCTGATTTTGTTTTTCTGGAGGGGTCCCCATGTATGCTTGCTTATAGCGATGATAGCATATAGATGCTGTGTGACCGAGCTTACCACACGACATATGGGTTTTGAGCCTTGACTCCTGGCTCTTCCTCGGCCTCGGCCTCCTCTAGGTGAACCTCTCCAATTGTTTTTTATTTTGCCTTCATCAGACGCATTTTGCTTTTGTCCCTGTGCTAAATTGACAGAAGCTGAATTAAGTGAAAGGGTTTGGAAACTGTTCCTATTTTCGAAGGTCAATAGAGTGGTTTGGAATTGAATCCAAGTTAACTCTTGTTTATCCAGTAAAGTCATTACTACTGGTGTGTATTCAGAATCTAATCCAGCAAGCATTTGGGAATATAAATCAGATAGAGTAAGTGGACTTCCGGCTAGTCTGAGGTTATCACCAATCAATTTCATTTTGTTCAGGTTGAAATTCTCCTTTGTACCAGGGAATTTTCGCTTTGTTGGCTGCACCAGAAAATTCTTCTGTGCTCTCCCATAATTCTTGACTGGTTTTGCACTCTATGAATTGAGTTGCTACTTCAAGTGACAGAGAGCTATACAGCCAGCCAAGAAGTAGCTGATCTGTCTACTGCCACTCATTATATTTTGGATTGTTGATTCCATTTTCCAGGTTTTGGGGTGAGGAGTTTTTTCATAGATGAAGCTCTCAAGTTGATTTCCCTTGATGACTGGGAGGATCATAGATTTCCAAAGGACATAGTTATTTCTGTCTAGCTTAATTGGCACGACTAGGCTAAGAGAGTTATTTCCAGACTGTGATAATTTCAAGGCAGGAGATGGTGTTGAGACATTGGCGGATGAATTTGCAAGGTTGGTTTCGGCCATGGGATCGAAGTAGCTGTGAGCTGAAAGAGCTCTGATACCAAGTTAAATTCTGCAGAAGAAATGAAAAGAAGATGAAGAGCTAAGATCTAAATTGTATATTAGAGAGAGAGAGAGAGCTACTGCTTATATGGGCAGAGCTGTTACAGAGAAGAATAACAGAACTAATGAAATGAATACACTTGGCAAATGATCCGTAATGAAGGGAAACAGAATAATGAAATGACGTGCATGCATACGGCCACCTGATGATATATTATTTCTACTTAACAAATTCCATGTAAGGGTTATCTAAATTTCACATATGAATTTGAAAAAGAAAGCACGAATTTTAGACCCTGTCTCTGCCTATATATTTGTTTGACGATCGATCTCGGTTTTTTTTTAGTTTAAATTAATTTATACATAAAATTTCACTTTATTATATTTTATATTTCATAATATTATATTAAAAAATATAACAAATTTATATAATAAAATTTTTGTAATTATTTGAATTAATATAAAATTTTCAAAATTATATATAATGTGGTGTTTTAAAAAATATTATGAAAAATTAAGATTAATGATAATTTTAAAAAAATAATAAAGAGACAATATTTTATAAATATAATTTGTTTTTTAATAAAGATTGTTAGATTTTTTTATTCAAAAATGTTTTGATGTTTAATTATTTAAAAAACAATTAAAAAACTGGAAGTAACCTGCAAGTCGACCAATTTCAACTTAGATCACAAGTGAACACAGAAATGTCAAAGAATCTTATTTAGCACAGATATTGAGTATCGAGTAGTTACGATAAAAATATGGCACAAAAAAACAGTCAGTTATAATAAATTATAATACATTACCTTG
Organism: Biancaea sappan; assembly: GCA_037074585.1. Lineage (NCBI taxonomy): Eukaryota > Viridiplantae > Streptophyta > Magnoliopsida > Fabales > Fabaceae > Biancaea > Biancaea sappan. Next base: position 13,233,025 of record CM073495.1, on the reverse strand, counting down.
GCCTTAATATATAATAATATTTCTTTAAAATTCAATACAAATATTTTTGGATATATTTGAATTTTATGAAAAAATAACATTTTTATGTGATAATATTTCTTCAAAATATTATGTTTCGTTAATATAAAACATTTTTAATATTCCGGTTGTACAATCCAGAAATGAGTAGAACTGTCTGTCTATTTCAAAATGTTGATAAACAATAACATTGAAAATATATATGCTAAAGAAAAGACGGGCATTCATGGTATATACAAAGGAAATGTAAGCTAATGGTTTTTGTGCTGTGAAATCGAGCTGATTACAGATTGAACTCAGCGCTTTAATTTGATCAGTTTCAAAATGATACAAACTCAAAACTAAACATACTTTTGTAGAAAATAAAATCCAAAATTCAGCCATCACTAAGTCTATCGTACGTGAAGGAACTAAATTCATTACAATATCTAAACCAATTAAGAATGTTTATTATACTCTTGTAGTATTAAAAAATAAATATAATTATTATTGTAATAAATAAATAATTCTTTAGATTAAAAATCTGACTTAATCATGATTTCTAATTAGATTACAGACTAAAAAAGTAACTACATGGCAATACATAAAGGGTCCAATTCTTCAGTACTCCAATCCTCTCCTGTAGTATGGAGTAACAAAATGGCCAAATTTCAGAATAGTAATCGTATAAATAGAAACATTCAACAAAAAGAGAGCATTTAAGTGCAGTTCTTATATTTTTGCTATCAAATTCGTGAATCAAAATACAATAATTGTGGTACTTAAAAAATATTGTATATCATACAACTCAGTATTGTATAATGGCTTTTCGTAGAAAATTTTTACACATGCTATATTTAGTAAAAAAAAACTTGATAGCAAAACTATAAAAAATGCCTAAAGGCCACAAGAGAATACTATACTACTCACACATTAAAGGAATCCTTAGCATTTTCAAAAACTTAGAATGGACTGATCTTGCTGGCCAACTTTAATAATAACTCTGTAACAAGCCGTCTTCTTGGGGGTGCTGTTGCATCCTTCGCAAGAGCATCATCATCACCAGAATGTATGATAGACACTACGTGTTCAAACAGGTCATCTTTGCCTCCTCGGAATGGATCCTGTCAAGGCCAAGAAGTTAAAGAGTCGTTTGAGAAGCAATATATGCAAGCATATAATTCTCATTTGAAAAGGAAAGCAGATGCGGGGTTCAATGTATGTGCGTGTTTGTATAGTTGGTTAGAAAAGATGAGCAATACAAATAAAGTGTGCAGACTGCATAAATCATTGTATAGATTGAAGTAGTCTCCATGACTTTGATTTGATGGTTTATCAAGGCTGACAGGGATATAGGTTGATCATTTGTTATTTACTAAGTTCTCCTCTGATCGAAAAATAGTTGTGGTGATTGTTTATATTATTGATTTTACACAGAATAGATAAGAAGGATGAAGTTAGGAGTAGCCCAAAAATTTGAAATTAAAGACCTTGAGGAACTATGGTATTTCTTGGGCATAGAGGTGGCAAGATCAAAGAAAAGCATTGTGGTGTCCCAAAGGAAGTACACCCTAGACCCACTTAAGGGGACAAGAATGCTATGATGCAAAGCAGCAGTTACTCTTATGAAAGCTAACTACAAACTTGGGCTGAAGACAAATGTTTACCTTTGACACGAGAAAAAGGTATCAAAGTCTGGTACGTAAGTTGAGTTATGTTTTACATACTAGACCAGACCTGACAAAAATTTTCAAATATGCATGGTGAGTCAATTTATGAACAAACCAAATGAAGAACATATGGAAGTGGTATAAAAATTCTTGAGGTAATAAACATGACACTTGGCATGGGCATTTTCTACAGAAAAGGCATTCAAGTGTATACAGATGCTGATTGGGCTGGGTAAGTCACATATAAAAGATCAACCAGAGTATTGCACGTTTGTATAGGACAACCTAATTACATGGAGAAACAAATAAACAGCCAATGTAGGAAGGACTAGTGCTGAATCAAAATACAAGGCACTAGCTCAGGGTCAGGGAATATGTGAATGCCTTCGATTAACAAGACTACTCTATTAAAGTCCCTACGGAAGTCCTGATCAAGATCTTATGTGACGACATAGCCACCGTAAGTATAGTAAAGAATTCTGTTCATTGTGACAGAACCATACATCTAGAAATTGACTGTCATTTTATTGAGAAAGAAAATTAAATTTTACATTGTTGACTTATGTTCCTACCAGTGTCCACGTAGCTGATATTTTATCCAATGGGTTGTCAATAATCAAGTTTAAAGAATCAATTTTGAAGCTGCAAATTTTTGACATTAATTCCTCATCTTGAGGGAAAGTGTTGTACAACAACCAGGGAGTATAGTGCTGCAACCTCAGGAGTGAGGAAGTTGGAGCATGTCCCTAAGCTCCCTGGAAAGCTGGTTCCAAGACCAGCATGCATGGCGCCATGGCACTAGGAATCCCAGGCCCCTTTAGGGGCAATTCAATTTTTCTTTCGTGCTTCTTTGGCTATTAACCTGATTAGGTTCTCTATAGTATTTATATATTCTTCTGTTTTTTGTACTCCTTTTCCAATAATACACAATTCAGAAAAACTTTATCCTTGAGATTTCTACAACAAAAAAGCGCAACAATTTGATACCACTTATCACTTACTTGGAGAAACAGATCTGATGTGTTTTACCATCATATAGAATCAGCTCAGTTCTTGCGCCTATCTTCTATAGAGCATCAGCAAGCCGTTTACTGCAAACATTCATTTATCAAAAAAAAAAAAATCACTACCATTTGATGAAAATATTTATAAGTTCAGCAAAGTAAGATATAGATTTGTGAGTGTTCATATATAAGAGTAGAATATAACATTCCTTTTTGGTGTTTTAATCAATCATATAATACAGATACTATCGAAAGGAAAGGAAAGCACAACCTAAAAATTATTTGATGTGATGATATCTAGAGCTCATCAGGTTTTATTTTTAGCATGAATGATATAGGTTGTTTTTGTTATTTTCCTTCAATGTACTAGAATATAATTTATATTAGACAGCAGACTTGCTGTAACCATTAATTATAATTAGCAGGGTAATTAAGAAAGCAACAGAGGATCACATCAGCTGTCATAAGATGTGCTGTTTATATTAAGCCATCAACAGTCACCAGCTTCCCATCAGAAGAAGGGCTTTTGAATTCATTTTCATAATCTAATGCCTTTTCTCCAAGGAGAAAGGTGTGACAGAACATTTGAGGAAAGTTGCAGGCAAAACCACAAGGCAATAACCCTCTTGACCTCCAATCTTAAAATATTATCCGACAACTGAAACAAGAACTAATATATTAATAATAAAAAATGAGAGCTACTAATTAATAAGGAACTCCATCCATAATTACTAAAGGATCCAGATATTTGACCATCATGTTATTATAAAGCAAAAGAATTTTACGATATAGATAAACCAAAATAAGCTTTTATCTAGAGGCTCTCCAAGAAACATTATCTTCATTTCCAAATTCCCTGATTGCTTGGTCCACTAAAGCACAAGCAGAAATATGAGCACCAGCAGATTGCCCCATTAGATAAATCCTATAACAAATTTATCAATAGAAGAATACATAGATCTACTAAAACCAGATCAAAGCTTTAATGTATTTATAACTATTGGACTGTTCTCTGTTTTCTTTGTGCATTATCAATTTATGAAATATCTGATATGTGTGAGTGCTGAAATGTATTTATAAACCTGCCTTTTATTTATTTATTTATTTATTTTTCCAATTCGGGTTTCTGATTTTCTCTGTCCATATTTTGGCTAGTAAGAAGAGGTTGTGGGTCCAGAAAATAAAAAAAGTGATATCTGATGGTAACTTTTTGAGGGTTAATGTCATTGGAAATTTTGCTGGATATACAAATATACCAGATGACGGCGAAGTTATTAGAGATGTGGAACATAGGATACAAGCTGGGTGGTTGAAGTGGAGAATGGCATCAGGGGTTATTTATGATCGGAAAGTACCTGATAAACTCAAAGGAAAGTTTTATCGTACTGCTATAAGACCAGCGATTTTATATGGGAGTGAATGTTGGCCAATGAAAGGACAACAAGAACATAAAATTGGAGTGGCGGAGATGAGGATGTTGCGTTGGATGTGTGGGCATACAAGAAAAGATAGGATCCGTAATGATCATTTACGAGGTAGAGTTGGGGTGGCACCTATTGAGGAAAAAATGGTTGAAAACTGTTTAAGATGGTTTGGGCATGTGCAAAGAAGATCGTTGGAAGCGCCAGTTAGGAGAGTTGAGCAGATGGTTTGGAGCCCTATGAAAAAAGGTCGAGGAAGACCAAAAAAGACACTTAGAGAAATTATTGAACGGGACCTTTTAGTAAATGAGATATCTAAAGAGTTGGTCACTGATAGAGCTCAATGGCGTCGTGCGATCCATGTAACCGACCCCACTTAGTGGGATAAGGCTTTGTTGTTGTTGTTGTTGTTATACAAATATACCATCTTTTGAGGATTTCTATCTGGTTGTTCTGAGGCAGGTATGCTTGTTTTACTGATTTATCTATAATTGACATTTATTGAGATAGACTGATATAAGAAATACATTGACAACATGTTTTTATTTGATGGCAGGGTGGCCCTGGTCAACCACAAGATTTGGGAAGAAACATTTCTGCATGGATGCTGCTAGAGAGAGTAAGATTTACCTCAGATGGTCTTGAATGTAATAAAATTGGTCAGTTATGAAGCTTTCAGTGGACAGCCAAACTTCTGCTCTTCACCTTTTGGAGTTGCTTGCATAATCAATTGAGGAATTTTCGTGAGGTTGGTGAAATCAAACTGCAAGAACCATGTTTTCTCTTATTAGTTTTCCCAGCATTGCTATTATGTTCTCTTTCCTTTCTTTTCTACCCTTCTTTTTTTGCAGTTCTGTACCATTTTGATTTATGCGAACAAGTTTTTAACAGTGTGCTAGCCTTTTGCACCATGTACAGTTTTCTTGTAGTTGTTGAAATCTGAAAGAAACATTTTGTTCTTAACAGGCTGACCTGAACGGAATCAGTACGAATCAGCTGCCACTCTATGGTGTTGAAGGAAGGTTTGAAAGGATAAACCGGCATCCAGTTATGTTGCAACAATTGTTGATGTATATATACTTCAGTAATCTTCTAGTGGAAGTCATTGATAGTTCCACTTGGCTGCAGCATGTGGGGATCCATTCCTTTTCCACTGGAATCACGGAGGTTCTTAATACAAACCTTGTCATAGAATTAAATGACATGTATACCAACGGTAATGTTATTTTCCAGCTATAGAGATGTTTTTCATGGATATGATCCTAATGAGTGAATAGCTTTCTGTTTTTTATGGACATTGATGAGATAATTGGCATGGATTGTTTATCCCTTAACAATGCATTACTTGATTGTTCCTGAAAGATAATATTTTTACTTGTCGATACACCTCAATGTGAATCTAAGATTGAGTTGTTATATTTTGACTACCAAGTATAACGTTTTTATTTTTCAAAAACTGATGGATATAATGTGATTTTTTTAGAGACGAATTAATAAGCCAGGAGATCTTTTAGGGATTGAAAAATGTGTTTAATCTTTAGGTATTTATACTCACATCCTAGTGTCTGTTCTAGATTGAAGACAACCGAAACATGATTTGGGATGAATTACAAATAAACTATGCAATTGGTGCAACTACATCAAAATCTAAAGATCGATTAATTAGATAGCCCCTCCCTCTCATCGGTAATTATAGACTTTTATCTCTCAATTACGTTACAATGTAAGTTTTGTGGCTGTATGTAAAAAAAAAAATGTAAGGGCCTGTTTGTTTATTGTTTCCAAAAATTATTTTTTGTTTTAAAATAAAAAAACCAAAAATCTTGTTTGATATATTTTTTTAAGAAATCTGTTTTAAAATTTGTTTTTTTGAAAATTTGTTTTTAATACAAAAAAAAACCAAAACATATTTTACATATTTTTTAAAACAGTACTTTTTTTAAAAAAAAGGGCAGTAGCATTATCATAAATAAGTAGATTTATTAATGGCATTTATATAGTTCTTGTTTTTTTTTAAATTTAAAAAATGTTCTAAAAACAAATTGTCCAAACATATATTTTTTTATTTTTTATTTTTAAATGAGTTTCTAAAACTATTTCATAAAACTTGTTTTCAAAACAGAAATTCAAAAGCACAACTAAACATGCCTTAAATTTCTCTTCTTCTATCTTCATAAGACGTGAAGCTGCTTCATTTCATTTGGGAAATTTCTGTAATAATAAGATAAGGTGATAAGATTACAAAGTAAGCTTTAGCACTTGTTTGGTTATTTAGCACTAGATTGTTATTATCTAGCAATAGATTATTATTTCCCCTAGATATTTCTTCACAGCTGTATTCCTCAGCTGTCACCTTTAGCACATGCACAATAACCAATTCCCTTGATTCACGGATCTCTAGCCAAGTGTATGCCCTCTGTATATTCTCTATTGTAATTGTTGTATATTGTGAAGATATATATATTAAAGCATGATGCAGCAGTGAGGCACGCTGCTATTCATTCCTTCGTCTCTTCTTTTATCTTGGTATCAGAGTAGCCCTTGCATAACGCTTACAGTCCATGGCAGAAAATTCATCGACCAGCTCCCCCATCACGCCCACTTTAACCACCTCCACAATACAGCCACTGAAATTCACAAATGCTAATACCACGCTGAGTTTGTTCACTCCTGTTAAGTTGGACAGGAATAACTTTCTCCTATGGAAAACTGTGATTCTTCCCATTGTTAAAGCCAACAAACTTGAGGGATTCATTGATGGCTCAAAGCCATGTCCCGAAAAAATTATTGCAGCAAACAATGAGTAGATACTCAATGACAAGTATGCAGTGGCATATTCAGGACCCCTCGGTTAGTAGGGCTAAATTTTTATTTATTTTTTGAATCTGATGGTAATTCTTCTAAATTAATTTTAATTTATTACTCATTTGATGGTAATTTTCTCTTAAAAAATATTTTTATTACAAAAAAATCGTTCTTTTTCTAAATCTCAGTTACATAATCAATCGACGAATTTGATAAAATTAGACTTACGTAAAAAAATTACAAATTTCAAGCTGTTACAAAGATGTCTCTAATAATGGAATGATAAATTAACCATCATCAAGAAAAAAAATTTTATGAAATTGACTTCACAAATATGTTACTCATGATCATAATTGTATAATCAATCAACTAATTTGATAGAATTAGACTTATATACAAAAACCTCAAATTTCAATCTTTTACAAATAGGTTCCTAATAATGAAATGATAAATTAACCATCATCAAGAAAAAAATTTATGAAATTGACTTCACAAATATGTTATTTATGATCCTAATTGTATAATTAATCAACCAATTTGATAGAATTAGACCTATATACAAAAACCCCAAATTTCAAACTTATACAAAGAGGTCTCTAACAATGAAATGAGAAATTAACCATTATCAAGAAAAAATTTTATGAAATTGACTTTACAAATATGTTACTCATGATCCTAATTACATAATCAATTAATCAATTTAATAGAATTAGACATATGCACAAAAACTCTAAATTTCAAGCTTTTACAAAGAGGTTCTTAACAATGAAAATGAGAAATTAATCATCATTAAGAAAAAATTTTGTAACTCCAGGGAGTGGGAGTCTTATGATTGTGAGCAGTAAAGAGGAACTGAGTCACTAAAAGGGTTCAAAAAAATATTAAGGAGGTTCAAACAAAAAGTAGAGGGGGCAAAATGAAAAAAAAAATTTTACATAAAAATTTGTAAATTTTAGCTGCACCCCCTGACTTGCATGTGTGTTGAGTTCTCAATTTAATGTCATTTTGATGTTAAATACCCTCTCTTTTGATCTCTTTCTTGTTGTCTTGTAATTCTTAGCTCATATTTTGAGTAGTTTAGATTAGTTTTAGTTTTCTTTGATCTTTTAATAAATGGAGTGATTTCATGATTCTTTTATGCAATTTAATGGGTTTATTTGCTATTTTTGGTGTAGGTTGAGTTGGTAAAAAGTTCTTGTTAGAAGATGGAATGCTAGAGCTGAAATTCTGAAAATGCTGAATTAATTGCTGTCTCCCACAGCTATAGCGGTAAAATTTACAGCTATAGCGGTGGATTGCTGAAAAAAAGTTTTTGGTGCCTTCTTCTCTGCCAGCCACCGCTATAGCGGTGGATCTTCACCGCTATAGCGGTAAAACCTTAAAAAACTCAATTTTAAGCCTTCTTCTCTGCCTCCTACCGCTATAGCGGTGGGTACTTACCGCTATAGCGGTAGTCGCGATCCTGCACTGATATAAAAGGCTTCAGATGAGATTTTTAGGGTATTCTGGAGTTGGAGACTGAAGGGAGGCGCCGTTTTGGCTGAGAGGAGCAAGGGGAACCTGATTCTCAAGGCTTGGAGAGCTCAATCCATCATTCCACCTCAGATTCATGGCCAACTTCATCTCTTTTTCTGCTTTCTGCTGTTTGTTTTCTATGAGTAGCTAGATTTTCTATCTAGGGTTACTATGAACTTGACTCTTGAATAGATTTTACATCCTCTCATGTATTTGCAACCTTATTTCAATTAATATAAGTCTTTCTATCCATTTTATTGTTGCGTTATATGGACTTGATCAATCTATATGTATGCTTGTTGCTGTCTTCGAACTCGGGAGAGGGAGGTGAGAGTAGAACACTGAATAGGAAGGACGAGTGCGTGAACCTTACTAAGTGTTTTCGCTTGTTAGCTAATAGGAATGTTAGTTAATCTCGTTTAATCAAAGCTAGGTTGGTTGTATTAGGCTTAGCCCACACAAGGAATTGCGTAGGAGTTGAGTAACTTAATTGAGATTCGGGAGGATTCTTTTAAGTTATTAGAATAACCTAGGATTAACTTATAGGGTTGAATACGTTGCGAGTACGTGAGAGGGGTTTTGTAATTTCTAAGATAGAGGAGAGGGATTAGTGACCCTAGGCTTTAATTAGACTATTTCATCAGTTTTTGCATTGTTTACTGTTATTAAAAGAAAACTCATAAATATTTATGGTTATTGATTTTATTTTATCATTCATTGGCTAAAGCTATCTTCAATCCAATTGTTTCGTCCAACTAATTCTATTAAATTTCTTGGGTACTTAGTCGCTTAGTCCTCGTGGGAACGATACTTTTACTCTCAAATCACTATATTACTTGTGCGATTGGTGCGCTTGCCAAATCGACCTAACAAGTTTTTGGCGCCGTTGCCGGGGACTAAGATTTGTGCTAATATTCAAAGAAATTTGAAAGTGTTAGCTTGGACGCTTTGTTTTATTTTCTTTTTTGTCTTGATTTCTTTCATTTTTCTCTTTACTGTTCTATTTGAGTATTTAATCATTTAAGCTTTTCTTGTGTCAATTTATTTTTAGCTATATTTTTCATTGTTAACCGGTGTTTCTTATTGTGTAGGTGGCCGACATTGGACGATCGACCTTGAACAAGCATCGGTAAAGTCTGGCTGAAGACTATAAACTTAGCGCTCTTGGGAGGCAACCCAAGTTTATTGCTTTCGTAATTTTTTTTTCTTTTTTCTTCTATTTTTTTTGTTGTGGTTTGATGTGCTGCTATTAGTAATATTTTAACTGCTATTTATTATTTATTTTGGAGTTGAATTGATAAATGCTGAATATGGTCATGTTTATTATCTTGGTGAATGGCAGTTAGGATGTTCGTAATAGCATTTTGTTTTGTTGCCTCTATTGTACTGATCTGGAACAGTGAGGACACTGTCAAATTTAAGTTTGGGGGAGAGGTTTGTTGATGAGTTTCTTCTTTGAGAAAATTTTGGTTAATTTTGTGTTGTCCATATGCATGTGTAGTAGGAGGAAATTTTTGAAAATTTTGAAATCTGAAAGTTTGAAGTTTTTGGCAAGTCAAATCATGTCAAATGCAATTCTTTTTAAGAGTTACCTCTTGAGTTTTCATATTTTGTAAGTGTTAGCTCTATCACTTCAAAATAACAGGAGTTTTATTTTTGTCTCTTTGAATGGTTTTTAGATCATTTTCATATTTATATATAAAAAAAAGTTCAATAAGAGGCTAGTGAAAAAAGGATTCAATAAGGGGATAGCTGAAAGTTTTAATAAGGGATAGGCTCTTGTAATTAAACTAAAATGAGAAAATTGGAAAAAAAATTTCCAAAGGAAATAAGGAAAGTTAGGAAGCTATATCCTTGAGAACAAAACAGTGAAGCCCTTGAGAATCGAAATAAAACGATGCCTTTGAGAACAAAGTAGTAATTTAGTTTTGGAATTTTTGTAAATTTGGTTTTATAAACTGTTCCAAGAGGTGAAGCTTTGATTTCAAATTTTCTTGTGGTTTGGTTAACACTTCTTTTTGAATCCTTAAGGTTGCAAACTCTTGAGTTAAATCTTTTGAGTAATGGTTTGATGAGACTTGGTTTGCTTTAATTCACATTTTCATATCTTTACCCCTCCTAGTAGCACATATTCATGGTCGCACATATTTTTCTCAAAATTTTTCTCATTGAAAGTTTTTGCTTGAGGACAAGCAAAGGTTCAAGTTTGGGGGAGTGTTGAGTTCTCAATTTAATGTCATTTTGATGTTAAATACCCTCTCTTTTGATCTCTTTCTTGTTGTCTTGTAATTCTTAGCTCATATTTTGAGTAGTTTAGATTAGTTTTAGTTTTCTTTGATCTTTTAATAAATGGAGTGATTTCATGATTCTTTTATGCAATTTAATGGGTTTATTTGCTATTTTTGGTGTAGGTTGAGTTGGTAAAAAGTTCTTGTTAGAAGATGGAATGCTAGAGCTGAAATTCTGAAAATGCTGAATTAATTGCTGTCTCCCACAGCTATAGCGGTAAAATTTACAGCTATAGCGGTGGATTGCTGAAAAAAAGTTTTTGGTGCCTTCTTCTCTGCCAGCCACCGCTATAGCGGTGGATCTTCACCGCTATAGCGGTAAAACCTTAAAAAACTCAATTTTAAGCCTTCTTCTCTGCCTCCTACCGCTATAGCGGTGGGTACTTACCGCTATAGCGGTAGTCGCGATCCTGCACTGATATAAAAGGCTTCAGATGAGATTTTTAGGGTATTCTGGAGTTGGAGACTGAAGGGAGGCGCCGTTTTGGCTGAGAGGAGCAAGGGGAACCTGATTCTCAAGGCTTGGAGAGCTCAATCCATCATTCCACCTCAGATTCATGGCCAACTTCATCTCTTTTTCTGCTTTCTGCTGTTTGTTTTCTATGAGTAGCTAGATTTTCTATCTAGGGTTACTATGAACTTGACTCTTGAATAGATTTTACATCCTCTCATGTATTTGCAACCTTATTTCAATTAATATAAGTCTTTCTATCCATTTTATTGTTGCGTTATATGGACTTGATCAATCTATATGTATGCTTGTTGCTGTCTTCGAACTCGGGAGAGGGAGGTGAGAGTAGAACACTGAATAGGAAGGACGAGTGCGTGAACCTTACTAAGTGTTTTCGCTTGTTAGCTAATAGGAATGTTAGTTAATCTCGTTTAATCAAAGCTAGGTTGGTTGTATTAGGCTTAGCCCACACAAGGAATTGCGTAGGAGTTGAGTAACTTAATTGAGATTCGGGAGGATTCTTTTAAGTTATTAGAATAACCTAGGATTAACTTATAGGGTTGAATACGTTGCGAGTACGTGAGAGGGGTTTTGTAATTTCTAAGATAGAGGAGAGGGATTAGTGACCCTAGGCTTTAATTAGACTATTTCATCAGTTTTTGCATTGTTTACTGTTATTAAAAGAAAACTCATAAATATTTATGGTTATTGATTTTATTTTATCATTCATTGGCTAAAGCTATCTTCAATCCAATTGTTTCGTCCAACTAATTCTATTAAATTTCTTGGGTACTTAGTCGCTTAGTCCTCGTGGGAACGATACTTTTACTCTCAAATCACTATATTACTTGTGCGATTGGTGCGCTTGCCAAATCGACCTAACAATGTGGCTCCGCCACTGCAAGTATGAAGAATGGCAATTAGTTATCAAATTCTATTGGGTTAGCTTTATAGCTCAATGACCACAGAAATGGCAAGTCAGTTACTAGATTGCAGCACCAGCAAGGAGTTATGGACTCAGATTCAAAGTCTAGCAGCAGCAAACACCAGATCAAAGATTATGTGGAACAAGGGAGAAATTCAAAGAACTAGAAAGGGCTCTATAACGATGCAAGAGTACCTTAGCAAGATGAAAGCTTTGGCTGAACTTGCTGGATGCACATTTACCCAATTTGACTTATTCACTCAAATTTTAAATGGCTAGACACTAAATACACACCAATAGTGGTTCAGTTGCTTGATAAAATAGAGATGTCTTGGGTAGAATTTCAAACTTCCCTTTTAACCTTTGAAAGTCATTTAGAACAGGTTCAAAGCTTTCAAAATTTAAATCTTAATTCTGCGTTTATTAATGTTGCTAATCCTACTGCTAATTTGGCACTACAAACATTAAACAATTTCAAAGGTTCAATGGCAATAATTTTGACTCTAGAAACAACAGTAACAAGAACAATTAGAGAGGAAATGGTGCTAATAGAGGTGGCAGAGGTAGAGGTAGAGGAAGAAATCCCAATGGCAAACTTGTATGCCAAATTTCTGACAAAATTGGCCACCTAGCTGCTGTGTACTACTATAGAACTGATTTTTCCTACATGGGAGGCACTCCAAGTCAAAATAAAAATGCTGCCAACTCTAGTGCCTACATTGCAAATGTTGAGACCATCTCGAATCCTAGCTGGTATCTTGACAGTGGTGCCTCTCACCACGTCACTAACAATTCCAGCATTCTGCAGCAAACTGATCAGAACAATGCTAATACAGGTTTGGTAGTTGGTAATGAACAAGTTTTACCTGTTACAAGTGTTAGGTTTTCTTTTGTCAAACTTCCTCATAAATCATTAGTTCGTAAAAACATTTTTTACACACCTGCCATTAAGAAAAACTTAATTAGCATCTCATAGCTAACCTCTCAAAATGATGTTATTGTAGAGTTTAACTCTTGATTTTTTCTTTGTGAAGGACAAGAGTAGAAAGAAGGTACTTCCACGAGGGAGAACTAAGGAAGGCTTGTATCAGTTTCTTCCCTCTCAACAAATAATAGTCCAGAACCCCTAGAATCCATAAGCTCTTCTCACTGAAAAGCAACATGCTGATGTCACTAAATGGCATAGAATTTTAGGACATCCCTCTTTCCCAGTTTTATTTCAAACTCTCAAAAATTCTATGCCAAATGCATCTATAAATAAAAACTGATATTGTGTGATCAGAATGTCAATTAGGAAAAAGTCAAAGATTACTGTTTCAACTCTTTCAATCCAGAGCTTCAAAACCTCTTGAATTGGTCCACACTGATATCTGAGGACTGGCAACCATAATTTCAAAAAATGGATATAGATTTTACATTATCTTTCTTGATTATTGCAGCAGGTTTCTTTGGCTTTATCCCTTGAAAAGTAAAAGTGAGGCACTGCCAACTTTTGTGCAATTTAAAACAATGATAGAAAAGCAATTGGAAACCTCAATCAAAACCATTCATAGTGATTATGGAGGGGAGTACAGGACTTTTTTCTAATTTTGTAAATGAAAATGGTATCTCACATATATTCACTTGTCCTTACACTTCAGCCCAAAATGGTAGAGCTGAATGAAAGCACAAACATGTGACTGAAATGGGCCTTACATTACTTGCACAAGCACAAATGCCAGTAGATTTTTGGTCATAAGCCTTCCAAACATCTTGCTATCTGATAAATAGGCTTTCCACACCTTTCCTTGCCAATAAAACTCCCTTTCAATTATTGCTTAATAAAAAACCAGAATATCAGTCCCTTCAACCTTTTTATTGCACATCATACCCTTGTTTGTCACCTTCTAATCAAAATAAACTCCAATTTCATTCATTAAAGTGTCTTTTTCTTGGTTATAGCTCTGCACACAAGGGTTATAAATGTCTTTCACCTCATAGATGTGTGTATATATCAAGGCATGTGATTTTTGATGACGCTGAATTTCTTTACAAATCATGCTTTTATGAATTACAGTAAGAACATATGCTAGATGCTTCTCTTCTTGTGCAGATCCTCAGCAAACCCATTTCCTCCTATTCAACTGGTCAAATTGATACAAGTGAGTTCTCCTTTGCAGAAGTATCAACACCTTTAAGCTCTTCGCAGTCCAAGTTTGTTCACAGCCCCATTACTTTTATTGATACTACATCTAGTGCTACATCTAGTTCCTCTTCTAGTTCTGGTAATTCTACCCAATATTGTTTGCACCCTAATTTTGAATTGCAAACTTTAAATGTTCCTTTTGAAAATCATATATCACAAAATTCTTTGCCTATTGTTACTTCAGCTTATCCTATGCAGACTAGAAGCATAACTGGTGTTTTTAAAACTAAAATCCCTTTTGTTGGATATGCTGAGGAGACATTACCAACTACTCTACCTGCTAATGCTACTCAAGCCTTAAATTTCTCTTATTGGAAAAAGGCCATGCAAAAAGAATATGAAGCTTTAATAAGAAACAACACTTGGGATTTATTGCCAATGACTTCCTCAATGAATGTGGTCAGTTTAAAATGGATTTTTAAGATTAAGCAAAATTTAGATGGGTCTATACAAAGGTATAAAGCTCACTTAGTGAGACCTTTAGTCCTGTAATCAAGCCTGCCACTACAAGAATCATTTTAACAATGGTAGCATCTTTGCAATGGCTTGTACATCAGCTGGATTTCAATAATTCCTTCCTAAATGGCATTTTGCAAGAAAAGGTATACATGAATCAACCTCCTGGGTTTACTAATTGTAAGTTTTCATCTCATGTTTGAAAATTAAATAAGGCAATCTATGGGCTTAAACAAGCCCTTAGAGCATGGCTTGATAAACTTAGGATAACTTTGATAAATTGGGGATTTCAGCATAGCAAGACAAATTCTTCTCTGTTTTTCCTTTAGCAATAAATTCTCTACATTTTAGTATATGTAGATGATGTGCTTGTTACTTCTAATAAAATGGAGTATCTCAAAAAGTTTATTCATGACCTGCAACAACATTTTTCCTTGAAAGATCTTGGAGCTCTCCATTATTTTCTAGGCATTCAAATTCGAAGGACAATGGATGGTTTTTTTTTCCTGAATCAAGAACAATATATTTTTGATTTACTTGGAAATTTTGGTATGGATCAGTCATCATTTTGTCCCACACCGATAACTATAGGGACAGATCTTTCCAATGCTAAATCAGAACTTCTGTCAAATCCATCTAAATATCGCAGTGCTTTAGGGGCTCTGTAGTATTGTTACACCCAAAATGTAACTGGTCGGCGTTTCTTGTAAAAAAGAAAATGTACATAAAATCGATTTTCAAAATTGAAAACCAATTTTATTAGGAGCCGCCACCAAAGATTAATTTGTTGGGAAAAACTTGAAAAAACCTTTGAATTTGATGGTCTGCGTTTTGAGGAAAATGAGTTTAGAAATTGAACCGCATAGAGAAAGTGTTATGCACCCTATACGTCTGATTTAGGAAGTAAGCAATTATTTTATATTTGTCTTAAATTACCCTCATTGATCACATAAAAACATAGGAAAGAAAAACATAAACGCAAATGGAAATATGTGTAAGGGTGGACTTGGCTAGGCAGAGCCTAGGTCCTACGTACGGTCAGGATCAAAGTCCATGTAGTTCGTCATCTGAAATACTGCAAGGGCCAGAGGAAAGACTAAAATTTTTGGCAGGAAGAACCAAAGAGGTTCAAAATTAAATATTTTCATAAATCAAACGAGGCTGAAGAGTTGTGATTATGTTTGAATTTATAAGAACAAATTATTTTGATTTTTGACTCTTCCCATTTTAAAAGCTTTTTGATTTTTTTGGATTTTTCTTTTTGAGGATATTTAGAAAGGAATTGAAATAAACATTTTTTTTGGATTTTTGAGCTTTGATTATTTTTTGGGATTTTGAAAGAATAATTTTAATAAAAGCATATTTTTGGATTTTTTTTTAAAATTCGCTTGAAAATGAAAACAAAGAAAAATGGATTTATTGGATTTATGGATTTATCTTGAAAATGAAAATAAAGAAACATATTATTATTTCTTTTTTTTTGAGATTTTTAAATGGAAATGAAAACAAAGGAAACATATTTTTTTTTTTGGGATTGTTTAAATTGTCTTGAGAATGAAAACAAAGGAAGTTTAAAAAAATTGTCTTCAGATTGAAAACAAAGGAAACATATTTTTGCTATTTTTGAATTATTTTGAAAATGAAAACAAAGAAAAATGAATTTATTAAATTTATGGATTTATCTTGAAATGGAAAACAAAGAAACATATTTTGAGATTTTTGAAATCAACTTTAAATGTTTTTTGGATTTTTGGAATTTTAAATATTGTTCGATTTAAAAAAAATAATGAAAGCATATTTTTGGATTTTTGAAATTGTGGAAGCATATTTTTTTGAGATTTTTAAAATTATATTGGAAATGAAATAAAAGGACAATATTTTTATTTGAATCTAGATCAAATACACACACACACACACACATATATTTAAGTAAAACACGTTAAAGGGAAAAAAAGAAGAAATAATAAATAATACACACTGAGACACGTGTATATATATATACACATTAAAATACATATACACACTATATATATCTATATATATTAAGACATATACACACACCTATATATATATATATATATATATAAATCCATACACACTGTCATGGCTTACACACATAATAAAACACACACTGACACATACATATATCATATATGTAAAAAAAAAAAGACAAAAGGAACATAAAAGAAACATGATCGCTGACCAACACATATATATACACACTTTTCTACCTTTTCATCTAGGTCTTTATGTGAAATTTTTTCTTTGTTCTTTTGCTTGATCTGATATCATATTTGTCTTCATATAGGTCTCTCGATCCAGTAAATATTTTATTTTTGAATAAAATAGCCCCTACAAACTTTTGAATTTTTCAGTTTGGTCCCTATGTTGCATGAATCACGTCCAGGTCTCAGTTTTTTTTCCAAATCTGTCTAGAACTTCCTATAGGATGTTGATGGGTCATTTTAGGTCCATTCCAGTCCATAGCAAGGAAAAGCAAGGGTCAAAATCAAAATTTGGAATTCTTTCAAGTTTCTCAGTTTCATCACGTCATTTTTATGCTATTTTGTGTTTTTTTATTATATTTTGATATCATTTTAGTTTCCAAACTTTGGGTTATGATTTATGGAATTCACTCTATCCATAAAAATAAGAATGAGTGAAAGAAAATGCTCACCTCACGGATTACTTTATTTTTCGAGCTTGTTGTCTTCCTCTCGGTTTTGAGCTTGTTTGTAGCTAAACTTCATTCCTTCAATCACTACATTTCCTCCTCAATTACCTAGAGTGTTTGTGAGTAATCTACAACCGATCACCTCCTTTCACAATACTCCAAAAGAAGGCAAATCTTTCTCAGTTTTTGCACAAAAAAAAAATAGAGCATGTATTTTTGCTCTTTCTTTCTATCTGCTGTGTGTCTTGAAAAGTGTAATAACTAGATATTTTAGATAGTATGGTGAGCTTTAAGAATTGAAAGAAGAATCTAAGGAACAAGAATTTTAAAATTTGGGCATATTGAGGACTTATTAAAATAAGAAATAAATAATAATAGATTTTTGAGGAATTGTTTAAAAATTTAATTAATTAATTAATTAATTAATTTTATTAGATAATTAGTTTAAATAGAAAAGGTGTAGCCAAGATGGTTGAAATATTTATTTTGAGTTAGAGATAAAAGCTTGGAATTTTTATAAATAGAGAGAGGGACTTGTATAAAAATTTAATTTGTGCTAGGCTATCTTAAGTAACTTAAGCTAAAGGGAGACATGTAGCAGTTAGAGATTTAGCCATGTATGCCCTTTTCTCATTGCCATTGTAGAAACCCCTAGATTCCTCCAGACACACACACAAACGATTTTGGGGCTAGAGAGAAAAGGAGACCGAGAGTGGTGGAGGGAGTGTGGTGGTGGCCACCATTGGCCACCACCATCATCACCGTCACCTGAAGATTTTCCCTCTTTTCTCTTCCCTCCCTTCCCTTCGGTTTTCTCTGCTACATGAATGGAGAATTGAGTCGTGAAAGAGAGCTAGACAGTGTCATGGGTGTGCGAGAGGCATAATTTTCTTCAACCTTCATCCTTGGCTACCCACCGGTGTCGTCCAGCTGTACAGAGTCTGACAATCAGTCCCATAGTCAGCCATTTAAGTTTGTTCACCGGTGAGGATTTCCTTTTTCTTCTTCTGTAATTTCTTCGACTGTATATGTTTTGATTTGGTACCCAAGTCTTATACATTCCCCAAATTGAATTTTAGCCTAGGTCCTTTATTAATTTAGTGATTATGTTCTTGAATTGATAACTTGAGTATGAGTGGGAATTTTGTTGAGTGGCCGAGAGTAAGACAGAGTGGCAGATGACAGAGGAAATTGAGAATATTGAGAGGAAGATGTTGGGTTTTTTGCATAATTTATTAATACAGAACTTTGAATAATATTATGATGAAAATTATATTTCTATTAAGATTTCAGGTCTAATATGGAAGTGAAACTAGGAAATGGGAAAATTAATAAAAGAAGAACTTAGAGGGGCTGTTTTGGGGTTTATTCTTGGTTCTTTAATATCTAGAATCTTTAAACGTTTAAAGATGAAGTGAAAATTGAATTGTGAGATAAAGGGAATGTTTGAGCTATAAAGAATTTAGAAAACTTTTATGGTTCTGTTGTAGGCACTTATCATAGCAACCATCTTCTTCTTTTACTTAAATTTTGATTTATTTTGTCTCTCTTATTGATAAAATCATAGGGACTAGTTCGAGAGGCATTTGGAACACCATTCAAGTAAGTAAACGATATTAAAAAGGGTAACAACATTACCAAGTCAAGGTGAGTGGGTTGATATTCATATGACTAAGAATTTATTTTCTTTATAAACCTTTACATCTTGGTGATAACATATAATGTTTTTAATTTGAGAAGAAAGACGAATATCGTATAGAGATGTGTTAAGTTGTTATTACATCCTTAATGTATTGATGGGACAGAATGGGTTTAGAGATTTGCGGAGTTATATTTATTATATTTATGTCGTTCATAAGTAGACAATGAGTAGACCTTTTAATAGTTGTTTACGCAATAAACCTGTAAAATGAATAAGATGATATAAGACGAAATGTTGATTTAGTGTTATAATGACGTTACACTTTATTATAAGCCAAGTTTTATATATATAGAAAATGACTTTGTATGAAAGGAGTAGTTAATTAAATAAAAATAATAATAAATAAATAAATAATAACAAATTCTATCTTAGAGAATGTTTTTAGTATTATGGAAATGCAATTTATTGTGTTTTGTGAGGTATGTTAAATATCTCCAATGGGAAGTAGTAGAAATAATTGTTAATTAATAGTACAAGTATTGTTAACTATATGTGAGTCAGTTAGGTTATTATCTACTTTTGTGGTAGAAAATGAGACACAAAGTGTTGTTAAGATTGAATCATGTTATAGAGAAAGATAGAAATGGGATTATAGGAAGATCTTAAGGGAAAATTCAAAACTTCTTTAACCTAGTTAAGGAATATGACTTATTATTATTAGATTCTTAATATGTTTACTTGGATATTCCAAGAGAAAGGAAATTATAAATTTGATTATTTATCCTTGGAATTGTTAATTATGAGTATTGAAGGTCTCTAAACTAAGTAGTAATTAATCATTAGTTATATGTACACACTTATACATCCTGACTTGTAACTAGAATAAGAGGTTTTTGACTTTTTGTATATTAAGCTTGCTAATGGATGAAAGTTTCCTGATGCGTTATTTCCCGACAAGTGTATCGGGTCGCACAAGTAGTAAAGTGATGAGAAAGAGTTATCATCCTCAAGGATTGACTTTCAACAATTACCAATTTCACTAGATCGAATTATATTTGGACGGAGGAAAATGTAAAGATTTAACTGAAAGTAAACTAAACTAACGACAAGGAATTAACTAAACACCAAACAAAGAACTACGCCGTAACACAACAAGTAGGGAATTGACTTTCTTAACTCTAATCCGATTAATTCATAGACAAACCAATCTTTGAATCGTTAAAGAATGCTTAGATACATTTGCTAATTCCTTTTAATGTTGGACGAGTTCACGAAAATATTTGAACCCAATGTCTTGGTGAGCAAATCTTCCTAGCCAAAATAATTAGCTAATGTCTTAGTCCAATTATTTGGTTCAAAGTTTAAGTTTAAGAACTCATAAGACCGCACAAACAAAATTATCTATGTCTAGACTAACCCGATTCATGGTAAAAGTTACAAGGGCATGTTTATATCATGCTATGTCTAGCATTAATACAAACCCCAAATACATGTAAGTTAAATGATTGCAAATCACGTAAAAGGAAATAAACCAATAACAACTACTCCAATAATAAAAAAAGCAATTATATTTAAGCATTCAACAACAAAGCTTCAAAGGAAGTCAATACATTAATCCCCTAAACCCTAGAGTTTATAACAAGAGGAAGAAATACATAACAAATAAATAACAAAACATGATCAAGAGGAAGGAGAAAAAGGAAGAAAAGTTTCAAACTCAGTAGAGAAGAGGTCTCCCATCTCCTCCATCCTTGCCGTGGCAGAGCTCCCTTCACCTCCAACCAAAAGATCCTAAAAACTTATGCATAAAAACTATAAATAGCAGAGAGCTCACAGGTGCAGAACTGGGGTGCCTAGGCGCCAAGTAGAAAAGACCAGAGAGAACGAGGGCTGGCGCTTGGGGTGCCCTGCGTGGCGCCTGGGCACCACGTACTGAAGCTTCGATAGAGAGTTGAGCTACTGGCGCCTCCAGGCACCCTGAGTGGCGCCTGGGCGCTAGCCATCAGATGAGCAGTAGAACTTCAGTTCCTCACATGCTTCAGACTAGAAAAGAAAGCCTACAAGAATATACAACAGAAAGCATTAAAAGGCAAGGGAAAAGAGATTAAAACAAGATAAAATAAAGAAACTACTATTACAATAGGTAAGCCAAAAACAAAGGACAAAACAAGCAAAAGGATAACAAAAATAGGATCAAGAAGAGGAAAAAGCCCTAAAGAAGCAACCTAAATTAACCAAAATAAAGGACTCATCAACTCCCCCAAACCAAAACTTTTGCTTCTCCTCAAGCAAAACACTAATCTAAAAACTATGCTAAACTAAGCCTACAGATTTTTCGAGATAGAGAAGAAGTGCTTAACGAATGAAACATTAAACCAAATCAAATCAATTTCGCACAGTCATCTTTATAAACCAAACTTGGTATTGGGCAATTGAGAATTCAAAGATTGAACATGATACTTTTCCAAGCGTATTTAAAGACCAATTGCAAACACCCTCACTTTCTCAAATTACTCTCCGTAAACTTAAAAGAAAATATCTTTTTCATAACGAACTTGGATCTCAAGGAAAACTTCTCAAATAAAAGAACTTTTAAGAAAGAGTGATCGAAGTGAAGACAGTGCGCCTAATCCACACATCTCCCCCTCAACCTATGCAAGAAGAAATAAAAGAGAGGCTAAGGAAACAAAGAGTTGTCCATGTGCCTAAACCACACAACAATGCCTTGACCATCACCTTTATTTGCTAAGAAAATATAATTCATTGGTTAGAACAAGTGTTGTGTGCCTAATCCACACTACACTTCCTCAACTTAAATCACACATCTATTTTATTTAATTAAAATTGTTTTGCTTTTTTGTTTTTCTCATTGTTTTTGAGAAAATGAAATCCTTTGTTGAGCAACAAGTTGTCATAAAAAGAGATAGAAAATTTCAAGATTTTGAAAGAGTACTTTAAGAAGGTTGAGAGGATCGACAACCTTTAATTAAAAAGCTTGAGATTTCTCAAATAAATCTAGAAATTCTGAAAACCAAATTTAAGGTAAATTTTAAACAAGATGACCATGCAAGGAATTAATTGAAAATGGAATAACATAAAACCTGTAAAGCACATTTCAATTTATCAAGAATAACCCCAAAAATGCGATGGTCAACAATATGAATATAAAGAAAGTTTAGAGGTATCAACCTAAAAACAGTCTTCTTAACCCAAATTACAGAAGAGATTACCGAGGCATGTCTATATTAAGGCTAAGACAAGCATTAATACAAACCCTAAATTTATTGAAGATGGTAGCTAAGCATCCAAGAGCAATAATAGCAGTAAAATCTTCTCCCCCAAACCTAAACAACACATTATCCTCAAAGCTAAACCAATAGGGAGCGGGGTCCAAAAAGGAAACCTATGCACAAAAATAAACCATCAACAAAGGCAATCAGAATTAAAATGCAGAAAATAAATACAAAGAACTAAACA
This sequence comes from Biancaea sappan, assembly GCA_037074585.1. Lineage (NCBI taxonomy): Eukaryota > Viridiplantae > Streptophyta > Magnoliopsida > Fabales > Fabaceae > Biancaea > Biancaea sappan. The sequence continues at coordinate 13,210,515 of CM073495.1, read as the reverse complement.
AAATAGTAATTAAACTGCAAATAAAACTAAGAGCGAAATTAAAAAGATAAAAAGGCAAGAAACTTGGGTTGCCTCCCAAGAGCGCTGAGTTTATAGTCCTTAGCTAGACTTTACCCGGTTTGTTCAGCTATGCCGCCACCACATCCCTCTATAGAAGGGATTTTACAATCCATGAAAGTTTTCATAGGTCGAGGAGCAGGTAGGCTTTGATTATTTTCTGCCTTAGTTACAGGTTGAGCTTGTTGGGCTCATATAGCGTGTCAAGCTTGTATTTGGCTTATGCGAACCGACCTTCCAATTTTCGAGTAGAATACTAATGAGCTTGAGTCGGTGATACCTTGCACAAACCAATGAAATGTAAGAAAGAAAATTTAAACAAAAACAAAAGCATGTACAAGTATAAGAGTAAAATTTACAGTATAAGTATGTACAGAAAAAGCAAAGTCCAAACTACAACCCTACTAACTACTCTTAATATTATTAAGCACCGCCAATCCCTGGTAACAGCGCCAAAAACTTGATGCGTTATTTCCCGACAAATGTATCGGGTCGCACAAGTAGTAAAGTGATGAGAAAGAGTTATCGTCCTCAGGGATTGACTTTCAACAATTACCAATTTCACTAGATCGAATTATATTTAGATGGAGGAAAATGTAAACATTTAATTGAAAGTAAACTAAACTAACGACAAGGAATTAACTAAACACCAAACGAAGAACTACGCCATAACACAACGGGTAGGGAATTGACTTTCTTAACTCCTAATCCGATTAATTCATATGCAAACCAATCTTTGAATCGTTAAAGAATGCTTAGATACATTCGCTAATTCCTTTTAATGTTGGTCGAGTTCACAAAAATATTTGAACCCAATGTCTTGGTGAGCAAATCTTCCTAGCCAAAATAATTAGCTAATGTCTTAGTCCAATTATTTGGTTTGGAGTTTAAGTTTAAGAACTCATAAGACCACGTAAACAAGATTATCTATGTCTTGACTAATCCGATTCACGGTAGAAGTTACAAGGGCATGTTTATATCAAGCTATGTCTAGCATTAATACAAGCCCCAAATATATCTCAGTTAAATGATTGCAAAGCATGTAAAAGGAAATAAACCAATAACAACTACTCCAATAATCAGAAAAGCAATTATATTTAAGCATTCAACAACAAAGCTTCAAAGGAAGTCAATATACATCAATCCCCTAAACCCTATATTTTGTAACAAGAGGAAGAAATACATAACAAATACATAACAAAACATGATCAAGAGGAAGGAGAAAAAGGAAGAAAAGCTTCAAACTCAGTAGAGAAGAGGTCTCCCATCTCCTCCATCCTTGTTCTAGCAGAGCTCCCTTTACGTCCAACCAAAAGATCCCAAAAACTTCTGCATAAAACCTATAAATAAAAGAAAACTCGGAGGTGCAGAACTGGGGTGCCTAGGCACCCTGCGTGGATCCTAGGCGCCAAGTAAAAAAGACTAGAGAGAATTAGGGCTGGCGCCTGGGTGCCACGTACTGAAGCTTCGACAGAGAGTTGAGCTGCTGGCGCCTCCAGGCACCCTGAGTGGTACCTGGGCGCCAGCCATCAGATGAGCAGCAGAACTTCAATTCCTCACATGCTTTAGACCAGAAAAGAAAGCGTACAAGAATATACAACAGAAAGCATTAAAAGGCAAGGGAAAAGAGATTAAAACAAGATAAAATAAAGAAACTGCTATGTACAAGAGGTAAGCCAAAAACAAAGGATAAAGCAAGAAAAAAGATAACAAAAATAGGATCAAGAAGAGGAAAAATCCCTAAAGAAGCAGCCTAAATTAACCAAAATAAAGGACTCATCATTTCCTATAGAGTAATGGTAAATCTATATATGTAAGTTGTGAGTAATATGCAAACTGAATTGAAGTGATATGAGTTATGTTGTGGTTTGACTTGTAAATGATTATGAGTTATGTTTGTGATTGTGATTGTGTATGTGATTAAAATAAATGGAAAGGCATGGTGGTGCACCCCATGGGAAACTCTTTAAGGAGCCATAAGTGTAGAGACCTATAAATAGAGTGATAAGGGTGGATATGGCAGGGGCCATAGGCAATGATCCAGAGGTATCTTGGATGACTCGGTTGGTACGGGATATATGTGTAACTGATTGAATTGTATGTCATTGTGAATTGATTGAACAATGTTTTTATTAAGATGTTATTGATTTACCCGGATATTATCAAAAGCTATTTTAGATTATGTTGTATTTTGTTATAAATGATTTACGAATGATTGATATATGCTATCATCAAGTTGTAACATAATTGTTTTCCAACATAGTGTTGTATTATCCCCTCACTGGGCATGTGAATTGCTCATGTCCCCTTATTTAACATTTTTCAGAGTTGACCGTCGGAAGTAAAATTTTATACAAGGAGTTATGGATCTTTTGTCCAAGAACTCAATTAAGTTTGGGGGTGGTTTATTTCTCATTCTTGTACCCTCGCACTAGTGCTCTAGAGTCGCTCTATGATCTTGTAGGTAACCTAGGGGCAGGAAATTCTATTACTGTAAATTGAGAAGTTATGTATATTAATGAGACAATTGTATTAGATATATTTATGTAATTTGATTACTTATATTCAATTATTTATGAATAAGAAAAATAAAGTTCTTCTTAGATGAAATTATTTTTTTTATTTGTCTATTTTGGAACATTAGAGCTAGAAAAGATTAATGTTAAGATTGGCGTATATTAGAGCTATAAAAGATATGTATGAGGGGGCTACAACTAGTATGAGAACGTCTGGAGGGGAGACTAGAGCCTTTCCTATTAAGATTGGCCTACATCAGGGATCATCGTTGAGCCCTTATTTGTTTGACTTGGTTTTAGATGTTCTGACAAGATATATCTAAGAAGAAATCCCTAAATGCATACTTTTTGCTGATGATGTTGTTCCCATAACAGAGTCAAGGGAAGAGATTAATGTTAAACTTGAGTTATGGAGAGTTACTTTGGAATCGAAGGATTTTTGTCTGAGCAGAAGGAAGACAGAGTATATGCATTGTAAGTTTAACAAACGACAAGCTATAAACGAGTTGGAGGTTAAAATTGGAGATAATGTTGTATCACAAGTGTCAAAGTTTAGGTATATGGGATCTGTTATACAAGAAGACGGTGAAATTATTGGAGATGTGACACATAGGATACAAGCTGGGTGGTTAAAGTGGAGAATGGCATCAGGAGTTATTTGTGATCAGAAAGTAGCTGATAAGCTCAAAGGAAAGTTTTATCGTATTGTTATAAGACTATGGATTTTATATAAGAGTGAATGTTGGGCGATAAAGGACAACAAGAGCATAAAATTGGAGTAGCGGAGATAAGGATATTGCGTTGGATGTATGGTCATATAAGAAGAGATATGATCCGTAATGATCGTATATAAGGGAGAGTTGGAGTGGCACCTATTGAGGAAAAAATGACTGAAAACTGTTTAAGGTAGTTTGGGCATGTTCAAAGAAGACCATTGGAAGCACCAAAAAGGAGAGTTGAGCATATAGTTTGGAGCCCTATGAAAAAAGGTTGAGGAAGACCAAGAATGACATTTAGAGAAGTTATTGAATGGATCTTCTGGTAAATGAGATACCTGAAGAGTTGGTCATTGATAGAGCTCAATGGCGTCATGTGATCTATGTAGCTGACCCCATCCAGTGGGATAAGGCTTTGTTGTTGTTGTTGTTGTCTATTTTAGAATATTAGGCGTATAAAATTGTTAATTGAGCTAGGTTCATAGGTGAGGATAGGCTTACTCTCGCGCCAGTCATATACCTTGGGTGGGGCATGACAAAATGGTATTAGAGCATTGGTTTAGGTTTCCTATGAGTCACGGAGCAAGGTGACCTTGGTGGAGCCTTTCCCTATCGTCATGAACCACGACATGACTATAGTGCGAGGATCCACTAAAGGCCCTGTAGGTTTTATGTTTGTTAAGCCCTTCATGTCATATTCCTTTTAGTTGATTGTAAAGTGTTTTTAGAACTACTAGTTGTGAAAGGTAATTGTAGATTCTTGAGATCTCTGTCAGATAGTCTCTTGAGTAGACACCCTAAGTTGAAAGTTATGTGTAAGATGGTATATGATGCCATCCATCTATGATCAAATACTTAAGGATGTTCCGAGATTGAAAAGAAGTGACATGAGATTTAAGGAGTTGATCTTCGGTAATGAAAGATTTTCAAAGGAGGAAGCATAGATAAACCAAGATTTAGATAATAATAATTGAATAGTGAGGAAAGGAAGTGAGATAGATGATAAATTAGCATTCAGAGCATTGATAAACATTGGAAAAGTCAATAGATTTTGGAGGAGTATTCCAGATACTGGATGTTTCATAAAGCACCAAAGGTTTAAAAAGGGCAATAAGGATGAACTTGGATCGATTAATTTAAATCATGGATGATATTTAATGATTTTAAACTAGGGGGAAAGATGATATGTAAGATGTTAGGTTTTGAGGATAAGAACTAGAAATATTAAGTAACAGTGAGGCCCAAAAGATTAATATTTGTAATAAATTTTATGCAATCTTAATAGTTGAGAAGTTAATGTGTAAATGAAAGAAGTGGCTTTGTGTTCATTCCCTCCTTTAAATTTGTTTACTAGATTATGACTAGGAATTTTGATGTTGATTTAAGATGCCTCATTGTTTTTATGAATTGATTATTGGTTATGTGGGTGAATTTTGTGAATCAAAAGAGAGAAGACGTTTGAAGAGATTTAATTCCTTTGATACAAAATGAATCCTTTTCCCATGTTCTCTCAGCATGGTAGTACAATTATAATCTCACTTATTGTTGAGTTGGCTTTCTTTTGATTTTACGTTGTATAAAGAAAGATGAAAATCAGTTATCACTGTCCTTAATTTCGAGTTTGATTACCAGCTTCAAAAGAGGGAACTTTCGTTTTCTGAGGAATCGCAGGATTACATTGGAACTGTTAATGTGATGAAGGAAGGTCCTTCTTTAACCTGTTCAGATGATGAAGTCATAAAGATCAAATTTAGTGTGGCCACATGCCATTAAAATTTTAAACTTTCCAATAGTGCCTCTTCAATAAGTCATGTTAGTCAGTTGCCAAATTATTTCTTGGTGGATGTGAATCTAGTGGTACTTCTGAAGCTAGAAAAACATGAAAGTCACTTGAATTATATTAAGGTACTAGTTCCAATATATTATCTAAGTCATGTTAGTAAATTAAAAAAGATGTTTAATCATGTGTGCTTAGATTACTTAAAAATGAAACCAGATAAGTATCCTGCTATAAGCAATAGTTCAATGCAGAGATTATCATCTATTTGTTGCGGAGTGCTAGTGCTTCACAAGTTTCTATTCGGAAGGATAAAACAACAGATGGTGCTTGTTACTTGGCATTAAAGGTGTCAAAGTCAAAAATGCGTTTAAGTTTTTAAAGTTTCATAGAAAACATGATTATCGCTATAAAAGTGACAATATTGAACTCTACCTCTTTTTTCCTCAAGAAAGATATGTATTGAAGTATCTTGTTGTACCACTAGACTGTTTGGTATAAGTGTTATGTTTTCAAGTCCTTCCTTAACAGTGCTTAAGAAAAGTGCTTAGGAAGGTTGAATCATAAGGAATTCAAGATCGAGTGACCGAAACTTTGTCTCATCAAGAACAAAAGCGTGGCTTGAGAAGATGAGAACTCTGCTTATTAGAAAGGGTTCTAGTTTTTTTTCTTTTCAAATTGTGATGACTGAAGAATTATATAAAGAAGATAACTGGAGTTGAAATTCCCTTTGAGGTTGCCCAAAGAATAATGTTTAAGGAGAAAGTGAATACCAAAAATGTCTATGGGGAGGGCTTGTCAACTTATTCTCTTAGGGATATTGTCTTCAGTAACGAGCTATCTATGACACACAAGAACAATAAGGATTATGTGGTAATTTATAAATTAGTGAATGAGTGGTTAGGATGAGCTTAACATTGAATAAGAGTTATTAAGGCCGATGGAGTGTGGGAAATGATTTGAAAAACTGCAACAGAGATGTTAGATGGCAAGGTTAAAGGAAGAGAATAATACAATATGTTTATGCTCACATAATATTTTGGTTGACTAACCAATATAACATTTTCCTTGTTTAGAAAGAACTGTTGGACTTGAGAGGGATAACTGGGAAGTATTAATTAAATGTTAACATTTGATTATAGTTGAGTAATAAAATTCGGGGGCCAAATTTTCCTAAGGAGGGGATATTGTAATAACCCAAATATTTTATATAGTACAGTGAGCTTTAAGAATTGAAAGAAGAATTTCTGGAATAAGAATTTTAAAATTTGGGCATATTGAGGACTTATTGCAATAAGAAATAAATAATAATAGATTTTTGAGGAATTGTTTAAAATTTAATTTAATTAATTAACTAATTAATTTTATTTTTGGTTAGATAATTAGTTTAAATAGAAAAGGTGTAGCCAAGATGGGTGAAATATTTATTTTGAGTTAGAGATAAAAGCTTGGAATTTTTATAAATAGAGAGAGGGACTTGTATAAAAAGTTAATTTGTGCTAGGCTATCTTAAGTAATTTAAGCTAAAGGGAGACATGTAGCAGTTAGAGATTTAGCCATGTATGCCCTTTTCTCATTGCTATTTTAGAAACCCCTAGATTCCTCTAGACACACACACACATACAGTTTTAAGGCTGGAGAGAAAAGGAGACCGATAGTGGTGGAGGGAGTACGGTGGTGGCCACCATCGGCCACCACCATCATCACCGTCACCTGAAGATTTTCCCTCTTTTCTTTTCCCTCCTTTCCCTTCGGTCTTCTCTGTTACATGAATGGAGAACTGAGTCATGAAAAGGGGTGAGACAGCGTCATGGGTATGCGAGAGGGACAATTTTCTTCAACCTTCATCTTTGGCTACCCTGCCGGTGTCGTCCGGCTATGCAGAGTCCGACAATTAGTCCTATCATCAGCCATTTGAGATTGTTCACCGGTGAGGATTTCCTTTTTCTTCTTCTACAATTTCTTCGACTGTATGTGTTTTGATTCAGTACCTGAGTCTTATGCATTCCCCAAATTGAATTTTAGCCTAGGTCCTTTATTAATTTAGTGATTATGTTCTTGAATTGATAACTTGAGTATGTGTGGGAATTTTGCTGAGTGGTTGAGAGGAGGACAGAGTGGCAGATGATAGAGGAAATTGAGAATATTGAGAGGAAGATGTTGGGTTTTCTGTATAATTTAGTAATACAGAACTTTGAATAATATTATGATGAAAATTATGTTTCTATTGAGATTTCAGGTCTGATATAGAAGTGAAACTGGGAAATGGGAAGAATTAATAAAAGAAGAACTTAGAGGGGCTACTTTGGGGTTTATTCTTGGTTCTTTAATATCAAGAATCTTTAAATGTTTAAAGATGAAGTGAAAATTGAATTGTGAGATAAAGGGAATATTTGACATAGTGTTGTATTATCCCCTCATTGGGCATGTGAATTGCTTATGCCCCCTTATTTAACATTTTTCAAAGTTGACCATCAAAAGTACAATTTTATACAAGGAGTTATGGATCTTTTATCCAAGAGCTCAATTAAGTTTGGGGGCAGTTTATTTCTCATTCTTATAGCCTCACACTAGTCCTCTAGAGTCGCTCCGTGATCTTGTAGGTAACCTAGGGGTGGGAAATTCTATTACTGTAAATTGAGAAGTTATGTATATTAATGAGACAATTGTATTAGATATATTTATGTAATTTGATTATTTATATTTAATTATTTATGAATAAGCAAAATAAAGTTCTTCTTAGATGAAATTATTTTTTTATTTATCTATTTTGGAATATTAGGCATACAAAATTGTTAATTGCTCTAGGTTCCGAGGTGAGGATAGGCTCACTCTCGCGCCAATCATATACCTTGGGTGGGACATGACAAAAGGGAAGAAGGGTGCTTTACTTATAACTAGATATAGGGGTGCAAAATGATGTGTTAGTGGAAAAAACTCCCAAATCATGTAGCTAATACCTCATCATCATGTTCTTTCCCTGACTGATAGTATGGATTTCCGTTTGAAAAAAGGAAAAGAAGGGACATGGTAGAAGTACTTTGACAAGAGATTTCTGACCATGCATATGAAGGAAGGAAGCCACCATGTGTATGTGATTAAACATGTAACATTTTGGACTTTCATTATTTTATCATTTTTTAATATTTTCTTTATTATTATTTTTATTATTTTTATTATTTTGCCTTTTTTATTTTTATGTATTTTTACAAAAAGAAAAAAGAAATTATAATATTGTGGATAAAATTAGGTGTTACAGTTGCCTCTCTTTACTTATTATTAAACAAGATTTTGAGAAATTAAATTTGAGATATTCTTGTTTAAGAAGTGAGTAAAGATAAGAAACACTTAATTTTTGTCAAAATGCTAATGACTTGTACAAAAAGTGATCTACTACATAATCATGTAATGTTTGAAAGAATGGGGGCCGATCGTATCCAGGCTTTGAAATGGGGGCTAGTTATCTCTGAGCTTTGAAAAGATAGTAGGGGCTAGTCATTTCCTGGCTTTGAAAGAATGGGGGCCGATCATCTTCGGGCTTTGAAAGGAGGGGCCGTTCATTTCTGGGCTTTGAAATGCTGGGGTTGGTCATCTCCAAACTTTGAAAAGATGGGTGCCGGTCATCTCCGGGCTTTTAAAATGCTAGGGGCCAGTTGTCCTTGAGCTTTGAAATACTAGGGGCCGGTCGTTTCTAGGCTTTGAAAAGATGAGGGACAGTCATCTTCGGGCTTTAAAATGTTAAGGGTCGGTCCTCTCTGAGCTTTGAAAAGATTGGTGCTGGTAGTCTCCAGACTTTGAAATACTGGGGGCAAGTTATCTCCGGGCTTTGAAAGGATGGGTACCGATCGTTTTTGGGCTAAAAAATGCTTAGGGGGCCGATCTTCTCGGGGCTTTAAAAGGATAGGGGCCGGTTGTCTTTAGGCTTTGAAATAATGGGTACCAATCATTTTCAGGCCTTGAAATGATGGGGATTAGTCATCTCCAGGCTTTAAAAAGATACCTATCGATTGTCTCCAAGCTTTGAAATACTGGGGGTTGGTCGTTCTCAGACTTTTAAATACTAGGGGTCGGTCATCTTCAAGCTTTGAAAAGATGGGGTCGGTCGTCTCTGGGCTTTGAAGATGGGTACCAGTCATCTCTGGGCTTTGAAATGCTCGGGGCCAGTCGTCTCCAGGCTTTGAAAGGATGGGTGCCGGTAGTTTTCGTGTTTAAAATGCTAAGGGGTCGGTCATCTCCAAGCTTTGAAAGGATGAAGGCTGATTATCTCCTGGCATTGAAATGCTGGGGGCTGGTCATCTTTGAGCTTTAAAAAGATAAGGGCCAATTGTCTCAGGGCTTTGAAATGCTAGGTGTTGGTCGTTTCCAAGGTTTGAAATGATGGGTGCGGGTGGAACACAAAGACATACATCGATTTCTTTTTACCAAGATTTAGCTACTACAACTCATTTGACTTTATTTACAGGACATAAAGTGAATCAAAGATTGATCACTGAAGGTTAGAGGTTTTGCTACTAAGGTAAGTAAAGTAAAAGAAGAAACTAAGTTCCAAAAGAGACTGCTAGAAGGATGGGTCAACTTGCTGCAGGAATGTTTACTAGAGGGCTTGCCTATAACTCACTTTGAATGAGAAGAAGGGTAACCCCTTAGAACGTATACAGTATAAAGCTATCCCATTTACCCATTCAAGGAAGGGATTCAAGTTAGACCACTTAGTAGCACCTTCTGGCTTACAGGAGACCTTCCATGGTTGATATCTTTCGAGACTGTCTGGTTATCCGGGAATGTGAGTCTTTGTTTCCCAGTCCTTATAAGGAGGAGAGCCTACAATGTTCGAATGTTCGAAAGAAAGATGCTACTGTCACTAAGGGAATAGCTCCTTAATTCCTTCTTGTCTCGCTCGCTTAGGCTTTCTTCCCTTTTTTCTCGACTAGTTGTCGTATGCAATGGGAAGTGTGTCACAGTTAAGTATTAGCTAAAGATAGAGTATTCTAGGTGCTTAGCCCGAATATGTGTAATGTTGTGCATGCAAGTGGCAGTTCTAATTACTAGCAACAACATTTAAGGTTTAGAGTTCTGGTGGTATTCGCTGGCCAGAGCTGCATTCTAGAAGTATGCGGCAGAGACAGAAAGAGGGTAGCTTCACGAAAATAGGAGACAGTAGAGCAGGAAGGAGAGATTTACAGAAAAATTTCAAAATGAAAATGTGTAAACTAAGAAAAACTATACAAAAATATTTAAAACAATCAACAATAATCTCTATACAAAAACCAAACAAAGAGATACCAACCCAAAAAAAAAAAAGAATCCAAAGAAGATATACAACGGTAAAAAAAATTGTATTTATTTGATTTCAAAACATCTTTAAAAAAACACAGTAGCTCAAATGAAGAAATAAGGTGGGTAGAATAACAAGTCAGTTGAAATAAGCACAAATCTTTGACTTTTATGGTAATTTGCATTAATGACATGCTATTTGTATGCTCGCTTGTTCTAGCTTTGGTTACCAATTTGCAGACTCCATAGGGTTGGCATGTAGGGGTGCTGTCTATATCTTTTCTCTTCCAAACACATACATTATCAATGGCTTTCAGAAATATGGAAAATTCAACCTTAACGTTTCTCTATAAGAGCCTTTCAGAAATATGGAACCATCACAACGAGTTCAAAGCAAGAAGTCTATATCTTTTCTCTTCCAAACACATACACCAGTTCATAAATTCACCTCAATGGCTTCTAAGCAGTTTATCGATCTTACCAACCCACCCAAGAAGGAGGAGCTTGACCTGATTCTGTATTTGGGGCTAGATGACAAAGGTAAGTGACCCATAAAGGAGTCTCTAAAAAGGGATACTAAGAGAAAGAGGCCTGAAGAGGAGTTGGAGGAGGCAAGCATAGGCCGTACTTCAGAAGATAAAATTTCTCTTCTGAAAAAAAAGGTGGAAGGGCTAAGGCAGAAGGTTAAGGGTCTAGAGCGACTGACAAGAAACCAGTATAATTACTTGAGAGAAAAAATTAACAAATATTATTTTTGGTTGACTCAATGTTTTTGTAGCCAAAACCAGAAAAACATTGAGTGCCATAATAAGATTTATATTTTTCTCTAAGAAATTATAAAGGCTCTCAGAAAGGGTAGTGGTCAAGAGATAACACTACAATTCACTACTCCTAAGAATGAACCTTAGGCTCCTGCTTCATCTAAGAAGCCGCCTTATTGGTTGGAGCCACTACGACCACCGAGTCGCCCAGAATTAGATTTGTGGCAACTTGCAGTATAATAGTCGTCCCAATTAATTTCACTCTTAGAGCCTTACTTATAAATTGCCTAATTAATTGTTCTTACATTAAGCTACCCTAATTAGCTATTGATTAACTACCTAATTACCATAGGCTGGGGGGGAGGGAGAAGGAGGGGTGTTTGCATAATTAACAAAATTAAAAACATAAACTATAACTATAACAGAACAATAAACACAAAGCATAACAGAATCTGAAACATAGAACAAAAGTGAAATTAGGAATACACTAACAAATGTAATCAACCATAGAGTCCTAGAATTGCAACTATCATCATTCTCATCTTCAAATTAATTCTAGCGTTCTCTATCATTAGGTTTCTAACTAATATTTCCAAGAGACTTCCTAGAATTAAATTACACATAAGTTAAACCTAACCACATACAATCTGATTAAGCCCAACCTGATCAAGTTAGATAATCATCTAAGCAAGCCATTTCCATTCTATTGCTATACTAACTCATATCAAAGTAAGCATTAGCATATAAACTAGAAGAGAAATCAAAACAGAAGTGAAATAGAAGAACAAGAAGAAACTTATCTCATTTAGCTCCAAGAATTCATGTTATAGATTCTACTTCTCCATGGACTGATTACAACACAAGTTTCAGCCTTCCATGGAGGCCAAAACAGAAGAAAATACAAGAAGGGATGGAGGAATACGAATTTACAGAGGAAAATAGAAGAAGAGAACTCTTCAACCCTTGCAAATGGAGGTCTGAGGTGTCTTAAAACAGCCAGGAGAGAAAGGGATGAATTTACATTTCAAAAAAGTCTTCATGTACTGTCCTTTTCTCTAAAAAATAAATGGGACCTTTTGAGAAAAGAATGGCAGTTATGGACAAAACTTGTTGGAAAAGAGACTGGTCTTGGATGGGATAACTCAAAACAAACTATTGCAGCAAGTAAAGAGTGGTGGGAGGCTAAGATTAAGGTAATTTCCTATTTATATGGAATTATATATATATGATGTTTGTATAATATTTAAGTGATTTTAAATTCATTCATGTCAGGATATTCCCAAAGTTGCAAAGTTCAAAGATAAGGGTTTGAGGAATTTATCTGAGATTGCGATCCTTTTTAAGGATACTGTGGCCATTGGCTTTAGCACATGGGCACCTTTCGAGGACCTAGTAGAGGAGGGAGGAAGAGTTAAAGCAAAAATGGACCAAACATGGAGACACCCATGACTAAAACACTTGTGACTGAGGAATGGGAAGAATATAAGGGGCTTAAAGAACTATAAACTGACGTAAATCATTCTACTCAAAGGTCAAAAAGGAAAAGAGTTGGGAGGAATAATAGGAGAGATAGTATTGGATATTGAATGTGTGATCAATTTGACTGTATAATTGAAAGTTTCAACAGTGAAGACTCTATTGCTAGTGCAAATGTTAGTCATGTTCCTACACTTGCTGATTGCTTGGACAAACTTAAAGTATTGCCAGGGTTGGAGTATGGTAGTGAGACTCACATAACTGCTATTAGACTGATGACACAAAAGTCAAATAGAGAGACTTTGTTCTTCTGAATGACCCTATACTTCAACTTAGTTGGATAAATAGCCACCTTTGGCTGATATGTCTTGTCATTTATTTAATTCTAGTTTTGTAACTTTATGAGACATATTTTTTAGTTTATTTGAATTCTAGACATATTTTGTAACTTAATTTCCAGACATATTTATATTTTTTTTATTTGAATTATATTTGATGATGCAAGTTGAAATTATGTTATTAGACACATTTTCAAGTTATGATGGTGTTGTTCATCATTTATCTTTTTTGTTTTGTTTTGAAGCTTATGAAAGTGAATAATGTTATTTTTATTCCTGAAAATTGATAGGATGTCTACTATTAGTTCAAATGATACTACATCTGGGTCAGATAGTGAAGATTCATTCGACAATAACCATGTATCACATGTCAAAAAGAAAAAGGTTTCATTGCTTATGGTAATGCATGCTACAAACTATTCTTTGAATCATGTGATTAAGACTCCATGTAGGACTTCTGCATTGACAGGTCATGAATGGGTTCAAGAAATTATCAATGGACATGATATTCGTTGTTTTCAAATGTTCAGAATAAGTAAAGATGTGTTTCTATAGTTGTGTAATGTTTTGCAATGCAATTACAGTTTAAGGACAACAAGAGGCATGGGAATTCATGAACAAGTTGGTCTTCTGTTATATGTCTTAGGACAGCCAGGTTCAATTTGTAATGTAGAGGATAGATTTCAACATTCTGCAGAAACTATTTTTAGACAATTTCATAGTGTCTTGGAGGTAGTTTGTGGTCTTTCTAGGGATATTATTAAGTCTATTGATCCTATTTTATTAAATATTCCTCATAAGATTAGAAATGATGAACGATACTATCCTTATTTTAAGGATTGTATTGGTGCTATAGATGGAACTCATGTGAAAATTGTAGTCCCTGCTGAACATCAAATTCCTTACACATGTAGAAAAGGGTACACAACAGCTAATGTAATGGCTGCTTGTGATTTCAATTTGTGCTTCACATTTGTGCTAGCAAGATGGAAGGGTTTTGCACATGATACTATGATCTTTATAGATACTTTACACAAACCTAGCTTACATTTTCCTTATCCTCCTACAGGTTAGTAACATATTTATTTATTTTTTATAATAAAATTATCAACACACATATATGTATATGTATATTTTTCAGGTGAGTAATATAGTTCAAATTCTTGTATACTTTTTGTAGGTAAATATTACCTTGTTGATGCTGGATATCTTAACTTTACAAGATACTTAGGCCCTTATAAAACTACTAGGTATCATTTGCCTCTTTTTAGATTAGGACCTAGAGATAGGGGAAGAAATGAAGCATTCAATTACTTACACTCTAGTCTTCGAAGCTCTATTGAGCGATCATTTGGGTGTTGCAAAGGTAGATGGAAGATATTAGGCAATATGCCTCCTTGTAAAGTTCATGGTACATCAAATTCAACAATTATATTTTGATTTTAATATAAATTTTGCAAATGCCTCTACACAACATTGAAATGTTATACAAGATTCGTTGTCAATTAATAAACTATCAAAAGTTAAAAGCACTACATATTAGAGATAACATATCTCTTTACTATTTATATTTAAAGCCTCTTACGCTGGAGTCTTGTACTCTCATCATTCAAAATTGAAAGTAAGAGAGACCTTATGTTGCCTAAAAAATTTTTACTTTCAATGTTGCGAGGGTAAATTGATTATCTCCTAAATTGAGAGAACTCTTGACATTTACATAATTTAAAAAAATTTAAGACATTTGTTGAATCTTTTATACTTTACATATTCTTTTATTTCTTTTTCAAATCTTTCTTTAGTGGTAAGGTTAGAATTGATATTAAAATTTTAAAATTCCAATAATATAATTCATGGTTTAAATTAATTAGTTTTTTAGTTTTTAGTTTTTATTTTTTTACATTTTTTAAAATTATGTCATGTGCTTATTTATCCAAACAATTTAATTTTATAAGTGCTTATGATGGGCTTTTCAGTAATTTTAACTGTTATAAGTGCTTATATAGTAATACATCCAAAAACCTTGAATATTGCATAAGCGCTTTTCAAAGTGTGCATCCAAATACAAATAACTTATTAAATTAAGCACTTATATCATAAGCGCTTATGATATAAGTGCTTAATTAAGCTGTTTACCTAAATAGGGCTTAATTAGTGTCAAAACAATTAATTAGGCAATTAAAAGCAAGGACTCCAAGAGTGAGAATGACCTGGGAAAACCATTATATTGCAAATTGCCACAAAATCCAATTCTGGGTGGTCCGGCAACCATAGTGACGTGAACTAGTGCCCAAGGTGTCAACTGGGCTGGTCCATCTAAGGGTGGTGCCACCACTTGTATTTTTCCCCATAATTGTGAAATTGATGTTTTCTCTACTGTTTCTTCAGCCCCTAGGCTTGAGCAAGGTCTTGGGGACTTTTTCTTCTTCTTCTCGACCTACAAAGGCACTCCAGATAAGGGATTTGGTGAGTCAAAGCTCACACTAAGTTGACAGATATCTACTCCTATTTAATTGTAGAAACAATTTACTTCTGTTATCTTTTGGAAATTTCATGTTGAGGAATAATTTCTTTTAGGATGAAGTTAAACCATGAAGGAAAACATTATAAGGGAGGGAATTCATAAATGAGAAATAATCACTATCTTGCTTATGCTTATGCAGTAGTATACTCCATAAGATTCAACGTTTTTATTAGAAGGGATAAATGTTGCTTCATTTAAATTATGTAATTTATCTAATTTCAATACTATGAGATGTTTATGGTTTGTGTCAATAAGATATTTGGAAAACTACCTAATATAAGACGAAGCCTTGTTATGGATTATAATGGTGAGGGAATTTACTCTAAATATATTTTGGTTGTGACATGTTATTGTAATACCTATATTAATAAAGAGACTTGAAGCTAATAAGGACTAAAGTGAATAAATGCAGAACTATGGGAATCTTTTTAAAAAACATTAATTTGATGTTGTGTGGTGGAAGAATCTAGTTGGATGCCTAAAGTGTGAACTAAAAGCTTTCTTTTTCCCCAATGGTCTTAAATAAAAAATTTTCTTCTCTTGAGGGACCAAACTGATTATATGGCTAGTGGGCCCTACATACACCCTATCTTATATTCACCATCCTCCCCTCTCCAATTTCATTTACTTTTTCTCTTCTTCCCCATCACGTTCTGTGCCTCTGGCAAGCCACCATGAACTTTTCCTTCAGCCAAGTCTCAAGCTTCTCATCTTTAGTGACAACTGCACTGGAATAGCAAGGGTGAGTTTCTCTCTTCCCCTTCCCTTCTTTGTGTTTTCGGATTTGAGACTTTTTAAAGGGGATCTAGTTGATGTGCAAGTTTAAAGCATGGATGGTATGTTTAAAACACTCTGGGATGATGGGTGATGGAATTAGATTAGCAAATTCATGGATTAACAAAATAAAAAACAATGAGATGTTGAAGTTAAGAAGAGTTGTGAAGAAATTTAGGGTTCTAAACTAAGAATTCAAGATTTAAGCATCTATTGTTGGTTTTAGTTTGGGGTTTTTATGCCAAATTCATGCTAGAGTACTAGGAATGAAAACCCATGAAGAAATTTAGGAGAAAATGATAACTTTTGGACTGAAATCACATAGAAACGCAGTTAAGACTCGAAGTTCTACAACTTGGCACCCAAGTGTTAAGTTTTGGATTTAGCACCATTTTGGTGCTAAATTCCCTATCTTTTTATCTCTTACTTGCCATGACTTGTGGTTCTTAACCCTTGCTTTAAGTGTTTTAGATTAGTCTATGTTTTATTAGATTTTAAATTAGTTTGAGTATTTTTTTGTCTCTAACCCGTGGTTTAATGGTCTTTATTGTCTTTTAGGTGTAGGTTAAGTTGAAGAGGAAGATGCACTTGAGTGACTGCACTTCTGAAGCTCTGAAGACTAATTTTCTGCCATCCACTGCTATAGTCATGGGTATGTGCCGCTATAGCGACTGTTGCTATAGCTGAAGATTGCAACATAATTCTCTCTACCTCTCACCACTATAGCGGTAGGTTTGCACTACTATAGCTGTGAATGTTACACTTCTATGTTTTAAATGAAGACTTGCTACTATAGTGTTGGGAATGTACCACTATAGCAGTGAAGCGATTTTCTACAATTTTTCTTAGAGGTTTAAATAGTAAAAGGAAAGTTTTGTAGGGTATTTTGAATTCGAGACACAAGGGAAGGCACTGAGTTTTGCTAGAGGAAGAGGAGGAATCAATCTCTCAAGCATTCCAAGCCTGATTCTTGCCAACTCAACCTTGATTTCATGGAGATTTCTTCATTTTCTGCTGTTTTCTGTATTTTTAGAATTATGAGTAGCTAATTGTAATGCCCCAAAAAATGGGCATATTAATAATCATACAAACCTAGGGATACCTTAGTGATAGCCCATAATTTACAAAGTAAATTACAATTAAATAAATAAACTCTTCTAGATACAGTAGGATCTAGGTGGCCTATACGATTACAGAGCATTTCTATAGGTACAGATTGAAAGAAATGGTTGGATCCCAAGAGGGAGGTGAATTGGGATTTATAAAAATTTCAACAAAACTTAATTGGAAGTTAAAATGATTTTCTGAAATTGGACAATGCTAAAGATAATAATTTAATTCAGAAAATCTACTTATTATCAAGATGAATAATTTTATAGTGCAAGGAATTAAAGATCAAATATAAATCTGCACTTAATTAATTAATGTTTGAAGTAAAAATCAAATATAAATGCAAAGCATTAATTAATTAACTTAAAATGTAAATAGAGTAGGGATAGAGAAAGCAAACTCAGAGATTTATACTGGTTCGGCTAATCCCAAGCCTACATCCAGTCCTCAAGAGACCACTTGAGTATTTCCACTATAATTGCAAGTTTAATCCGGGTACTTGAAAACCACTACAACCACGAAAATTCGATCCAGGTATTTTCGAAACCATAATGGAGAATTTATGAATCCAGGCTCCTCCTCAACCCAAAGCAAGTTCTTTCAACACCGGTACTTGCGATCCTCAACTCGGAATAATATATGTGTTAATCAAAATCAACAATACAAAGAAACTCTCTCTAAAGAGTAGATGAACACAAATGAAGCTATAATAACTCTAATGATAGAGAATATGCAAGATTTGGCTTAAGAATATTTGGATTTCTCTCAAAGATGATAGAACATGTTAATATGTCATTGTAGTACTTGGTTCTTGCTCAAAATCGTGTATCTAAGGTCATATGTATAAGATTTTAAAAAACTAGCCGTTATATAGTCGTTACAGGACTTATTATGCAGTCCAGATGTCGATTGGTCGACCAGTTGGGGTCACCTGGTCGACCACGC
This sequence comes from Biancaea sappan, assembly GCA_037074585.1. NCBI lineage: Eukaryota > Viridiplantae > Streptophyta > Magnoliopsida > Fabales > Fabaceae > Biancaea > Biancaea sappan. Next base: position 13,192,250 of record CM073495.1, on the reverse strand, counting down.
ACTGGCAGTAGCAAAATATAGCATTTTCAGGACAACTGGTCGACCAGTCGGAAGCTGCCTGGTTGACCACCGGCTGGCAGTAGCGAAATACAGATTTTGAGCTTTCTTTAAAAATTCATAACTCCCTCATTTGAACTCCGTTTTAAACAAATAATATACCATAGGAAAGATCTTGGAGTCTAGTTTCAAATGACCTAAGTTTTACTCGAAAATTATATTTCGTTTAAAAGATATAATCAAAACACTGACTATAGGTCAGAACAGAAAAATTTTTGAGTACAGTAAAATTAACTTTCATTTTTTCAAACTATATTTTAAATAGTCATATATTTCTAATTTGGACTCTGTTTTGAATAAATAATATACCGTTAGAAAGATCTTTGAGTCTACTATCGAATAAGATTAAGATACTTGAAAAACCGATTTTTCATTTATGAGATATGATATAAGGAGTGACCAAAGGTCAAAAACTAACTTTCGTAAAACTTCATATCTCACTATCTTTTTGTTTAAAATGCTTGAGCCAATGTATGCAAATCTAAATCATTGAGTTGTACAAGTATAATAGCCTTTATAAAATATACCTAATGTAAACACATAGGCTATCTTGATGCATCCAAGCTTCCAAGACTTCAAATCTTCTAATTCTTCATTTCTTGGAGCTTTATCCTTGCATGTTGTTTTCCTTGAGTGAAGCATGATATTTCTTTTCCTTGTTCTTCAATCCAATGCTCACTCTTCTTGTTTTGAACCAAGCTATAAAGTATATCTTACTTGCAAACCAAATGGTTAGTTCAATTCATGATAATAGCATGATTTAATATATGAAAATACATATTAAATAACATAATCATGCTTAAGTACTTGTAGCATATATATGATAATTGACCTCTATATATGTCAATGCTACAATTCAAATACATTTGTCATCATCAAAACTTATAGCATAAAGCCTTAGAGTCAACACAGATAGTATTCTCCGATGACGTGGAGTATGTCTCCAAGCCGTTAACTTCCAGTGGTTTCCCAACCTCCTCAACTGCTAAATCTGAAAATAACAATAGAGAGTGTGAGTTTTATAAAAACTCAGTGAGTAAATGACTGTGTGAGGAAATAGGGCATAAGTGCAAATACCAGCCTCACTACCATAATCAGAATAAAAACCATTAACATAAAACAGTATGAAATATAATATATATATATATATATAACATACCTTACCACGCAACCAAAACCTGTGGTTCAACACGAGTCTACAATCTCACAAACAAACAGTAAAACAATCCTCAAACAAATAAAAAGCATAAATAAAAAATCACTCCAAAATGCATTATGTAATGCATGATATATGTTTGCATTTGCCACACCCTTTCCTATACACCACATTGAAGACTGAGACTCAATGAGTTTTCCCTCTTGCGATGTGTATAAATACAATATACAAGGCCTATCCCCCTCTACCCATTGAAGACTAACCCTCAATGAGTGTATTCCAAAGGCACACACCTTTGAATATATCCACACCTTGCAGAAGACCAACCTTCTGCTTTCCACATTTCTTTTCTTTTCTTTTTCAAAAGCAATATAAATGTGAAGATGATGATATGTGATGCATTTTCCACACAACAATCCATCCACTCATTCCACACACATTTCATACCACAACAACGATAAACATTCCACTTTCTAATTAATATAATTAACTAGAAGTACAAACAAACATAAACTTTCAAATTCATAGAATAATTTCCTTAAATTAAATTTCACAATCATTCAATGAAATTCTTAGTCTAGTTATTTCCACTAACTAGGGAATTTCATTGATGAATTTCGAACTACAGTGTGAATGGGATTTATATTGACTTGGCCAAATAATTTAATAAAACTTAAATGGCAAGGTCATCCACTCACCTCGATGCCGATAAGGTTCACTGCATAAAAAGTTCTAGGAGACAAAGCCAAAGAAGCTCCAAAGTCACCTGGAATCAACCCAAATCAATAACTACACAAAACAAGGAAAATCCTCACCACTAACCTTGACCTGTGGTCATTCATTTTTTCATAACAACAATCTGGTAACTCATTTACAAAAGAAACTTATGCCGTTGGAAACTATACTCAAAGAGCCTTCCAACGATATAAAGTTTGTTAAAAACAGAGTCTGGATGAAGGAGTTATGGCCATTTGAATACGGACTAAGGGGGCTATCTGATGGCTGGCGCCTTGGGCACCAGACACCAAACTTTCTGCCCAAATTAAAGGGCTTGGCACCTAAGGCGCCACGTGGATGCCAAGACCTTTCTTTTCTACACAAGGGTGGTGCCTTAAATGCCCTATGTGGTGCCTGAGGCGCCACGACTCCGAACAGGCGAGTTCTTCGTGGATTTGGTTCAAATCCGGCCGATTCTCGATCGTTTTCCATGATTTCTTCCATGGGATCTCATCCTTGATATCTAAGGAGCATTTAGACACCAATTTAGGTATTTTCTATATCTTAAATGTCACCTAGTTCTTCATTTCACTTTAGTCCCTCTTTAGACCTTATAGGTACTCGGCCTTCTCTTTACCTTATGATTACTCTCTTTTTATTCTTCGACTCTCGGCTCTGTCTCCATGAAATTTCCTCTTCCTCTTATCTTTCCTCAACTCTCAGAAATATTACCCACCAAAAAATACCTGGTCCTATTATTTATCTCCACTTCCATAAATAATACACAGAAATAATAAATTAAATATAGAAAATTAAAATTAACCCAACAATTCCATTAAAATAATGGAAAATTTCATTAAAACAACCGTAATACCGCCAATTAGGAAATTTCAAAATTGGCGGGTATTATATTCTACCCCTTTAAAAGAATTCGGTCCCCCAAATTCAAAAACTTACTACAAACCTCGAAAGTCAACACGATAATCGATGAGATGTGGCACTCTCAAGCTTCCATTGAAAATTAAAGTATAAATATACTGCCACTCACAAAGCCCTACATTTTCTAGAACAAAAATAGAAATGAAAACTAAAGTCCTCAATAGTTATACAGCTCCAATAGACTGTGGAGCTCCATAACTTCCCTCACTCAAGGATGAGCATAAATTGCTCCAAGATCAACACCTAAAGCACAAAACCTCTCATATGAAGCCTGGAAAGGTATCATATCTGTACTGTTTTGATAATTATTGCCACAAACAAAGTTAAGAAACTTAGGGTGGATTAAGAATTACCACACATAAGTTCCTCTACCACTTAACCTCAAAACATCCACATCCAAAAGCATAAACAAACAAACAAATAAATAAATAAAATGCCCTTGGGATAATTATCCCATACAGTATTCGGTCGTCCCGGAAGCATATGTACAATATGGTATCTTGCTCGTGATTCACACAGAGCATATATTGATACCATTATGTACTATCTTTCAATCATTAACCTCATAAATCCTACACGTTATATTATATGCACCACAAACATAAATCACACGCATATATCACAATAATATAAAATATATGCATCCCGCCCGAAGGTGTCATCTCAAGATTAGCAGGTTGCCCCTTTGGGTATGAGGCTCAACCCGGGCTTCCATATTGCTATCATATTCACTATCCATAGCCACAACAATAAAAATAAATTATTTAAATAAATAAAAAGGAAATAAATTATACATAAAGCCACATACACACCATACAAACAATCCTCCCATAGATCTTCTATCCCATGGGATACCTACTTAAGAATTCTGTCACGTGAGTTTGTGATTTCACGGACTTGATATCCCCATAAGCCTATTCCTCAACCCTTTTTGCTTTCAGGTGCATTCCCTATGGTCATAATCCCTGTGTTCTATATCAGCAGTCACCAGTTTTTAACCTCAAGAATACACCTGAACCACACCCGCAGTGCTAACTAATGACTATCTAATCAATACAAACCTTACCAAAAGAAAGCGAGTCCCAACTTTCATTCATTTATGGACATTAACACTTGAATTTCCACAACATCAAATAGTTAAAGTCATAAGAATGATTACCCCACAAATCCAGCTCATGAAATGAATCATTCCATTGATTTTTAGGGTAAACCCCTATACTCTAAGTTTTATCGGACACTCTTATACACTAAATCTATCCCATCTTGTGGCCCGTTGGGTCATGTGTATAACCAACAATAGGTCAATAAGAACATGTCTGCAATCGAAACACACCAACTTACAGGCCAAAGCCTCTACCTTAATCCATGAAACTAAACTAAGCCTACTCCTATACTTCCCCAAAGAAATTTATATTTGGGGTTGTACATAACTACACATATATACACACTCCACGTATGTTCATATGTGAGTCATTACGTTTCCACACACACCTAAATGTGTTCTCTCTCAAACTAACGTACACGCTTCTAAGGTACTCTCTCTAGTACCAATGAGTTTAGGTTTAACTTAAACTCATCCTAAGCCATTTTCATGGCACCATTCCCTTACCCTCAACATGGAACACCATTAAAACTTATTTTATCAATATCTAAAGATCCTCAATCATCCTCCATCAAATTTAACCTACCAAGTGTGTCACATAATCACCAATATGTACACACTATGGGCCATACCTCTCATTAACGTACATCATCGAGCATCCACTATCAACTCTACCCAACTCAAGTGACGCTTAAGCCAAAAGCCTACCCACAACACACTCAGACCATTTAAAAGTCATGGGGTTTCCACCTCTCACTGAGACAGAAACACTCATAAACTATCCTCTACCTCATCTAACCTTCTCCAGTAAGGACTTCACGCAATTTCACATTCCCACACTGACTGTATCTTCATCCATTGACTATCGAGAACTTGTTTCGTGAGTCCTTTTTTCTCTCAAAGGCTAATCCTACTTATCTAAACACACTCACCGCACCATATCATCACCTATGAACCTCCAACCATATAGGTGCAACCTATTCAAGTTGCCTCAAAGATTTATAACTCATTCCAATCACCCTTATATCGCCTTCCACTTCACTAAGGTGTCTCTCTCAAGAGAACTATACAATTTAATTCAGTTCCCTCAACTAAATCCCATGCTACTAATTTTAACAACTCATGCTTTCTCCTCCAGATTCATCTTAAGGTATGCCTTATGACTGTAAAAGAAATAACCTTAGCTTACTACCTACTAATAGTACTCACTTGAACTTCCACATTCCAAACATCAAGATTGCTATCCTCTAGTCTAAGAATTACCCTGACTAGAAGAACTACAATGACCTTAACCCTCAGGATGGAACCTATATCTTAGCCCTCAGCACTTCACACATAAGCATTCTCCCCTCTCCTACTCCTTTATTTCTAACGGCTCCTATATACTTCAACCTCCACCATCCAACTTCAACTCAAAATAACTTGGTTGAAGTATCTGCTTACACACGGCCTACCTAGAATTCCATCAACACTTAGGAGGATGGACTATATGCCCATCCACATAAGTATTGATTTAGAAAATCCGAAGTAATCCTATAAAAGCATCTAGAAGAAACCCTAAACTCTCAGCCACCAACTCCCTCTTGACACCTAAGGCACCAAGCCTAAACCCTCAATAGATAACCTAGGTTTTCCACTCTTCACGGATTTTGGGAACAAAATTTCCCAAAAATCTATTTACACTCTTCCTCTTCTTTCTTTGGCTTGCTAAGTCAAAATAATATTCATGAGGCAATTTAGAGCAATTAAAATTCAAAACAAACAATTTTCATGAATTTTCCCAAATTCTCAAAAAAATCCTTACAAGAAAAATTTTTTCTTTTTAATCCATGAAAATAGTTTGTTTGCCACCATGAACTAAATTGTAGCAAAACCAATAAAAGAAGTCCCTCACTTCACTTAACTAATCACCCAAACCATAAAGAATGCCCACATATCTTGTGGGTATGTGTTTCCTAATCACAGCAAAATACAATACAATACATGCGTATACGTAATGTATTTAGGTTACAAATATAATATAACCATTTCCCACTTCCCTCCTAATAACCCAATTTGCAGAATTCATTAAATATATACAAATGAAAATTTGTGCAGAATATAAATGGAAACCCACCACAAGAAATCTCAGCAAGTTTTTTCTAACTTCCTAATATATATAAATGTACTTATAAAACCACCACACATAGACAAGACAAGTCTTATCATACCATCCAAATTAATAACTGATATCTCAGTTTCTCACTTACCACTTACAATCCCATTACAGATATATATATAAACATATATATACCTTTCAGTAAACAACTAAGTTTACAAACCACAACATACCAAACAAGAAATAAAATATCACAGTTAACCACATGTCACATGGAAATCTAGTATTTCCACAATACATAACCACACACGTACCTACATGCGGATCAAAAATACCTAGAACTACCATGGTGGTAATGTAGCAAAGCTATATCTGGATTGAGCTTATGAGCTCTCTATGCTCCGAGGATTTCTCCTCTATTGGAGCCAACCACCTGCATATAAGCACTAGCACTTCTTATAACAATAAGATTATTCGACTCACTCCAAGTCACAAAAGGAAGACTTAACATCCTATAGTGCCTTTTATGGAACCTAAACCCATGGTCATGCTGCATAGTTCACTACAATTGGGAAGGGCCCACAAAGAACACCATTGCTCTGTAATCTACAAGAGACCTAAACTCAAACTTCCCTCTGATATCATTTTGTAACGCCCCAAAAAATGGGCATATTAATAATCATACAAACCTAGGGATACCTCAGTGGTAGCCTATAATTTACAAAGTAAATTACAATTAAATAAATAAACTCTTCTAGATACAGTAGGACCTAGGTGGCCTATAAGATTACATAGCGTTTCTATAGGTTTAGATAGTATTCTCCGACGACGTGGAGTATGTCTCCAAGCCGCTAACCTCTAGTGGTTTCCCAACCTCCTCAACTGCTAATTTTGAAAACAACAATAGAGAGTGTGAGTTTTATAAAAACTCAGTAAGTAAATGACTGTGCTAGGAAATAGGGCACAAGTGCAAATACCAGCATCACTATCATAATCAGAATAAAAACCATTAACACAAAACAGTATGAAATATATATATATATATATAACGTACCTTACCACGCAACCAAAACCCACGGTTCAACGTGAGTCTACAATCTCACAAACAAACAGTAAAACAATCCTCAAACAAATAAAAGCATAAATAAGCAATCACTCCAAAATGCATTATGTAATGCATGATGTATGTTTGCATTTGCCACACCCTTTCCTATACACCACATTGAAGACTGAGCCTCAATGAGTTTTCCCTCTTACGATGTGTACAAATACAATATGCAAGGCCTATCTCCCTTTACCCATTGAAAACCAACCCTCAATGAGTGTATTCCAAAGGCACACATCTTTGAATATATCCACACCTTGCAGAAGACCAACCCTCTGCTTTCCACATTTCTTTTCTTTTCTTTTTCAAAAGCAATATAAATGTGAAGATGATGATATGCGATGCATTTTCCACACAACAATCCATCCACATTTCATACCACAACAACGATAAACATTCCACTTTCTAATTAATACAATTAACTAGAAATACAAACAAACATAAACTTTCAAATTCATAGAATAATTTCCTTAAATTAAATTTCACAATCATTCAATGAAATTCTTAGTCTAGTTATTTCCACTAACTAGGGAATTTCATTGATGAATTTCTAACTACGGTGTGAATGGGATTTATATTAACTTGGCCAAATAATTTAATAAAACTTAAATGGCAAGGTCATCCACTCACCTCGATGCCAATAAGGTTCACTGCATAACAAGTTCTAGGAGACAAAGCCAAAGAAGCTCCAAAGTCACCTAGAATCAACCCAAATCAATAACTACATGAAACAAGGAAAATCTCACCACTAACCCTAACCTTTGGTCATTCATTTGGTTATAACAATCATCCAATAAGTCATTTGCAAATGATACTTATGCCATTTGAAAGTAGACTTAAAGAGCTTTTCGACAATATAAAGTTTGTTAAAAATGGAGTCCGGATGAAGGAGTTATGGCCATTTGAATACAAACTAAGGGGGCTGTCTGATGGCTGGCGCCTGAGGCGCCCTACGTGGAGCCTTGGGCGCCAGACACCAAACTTTCTGCCCAAATTAAAGGGCTTGGCACCTGAGGCATCCCACGTGGCACCCGGGGCACTAAGACCTCTCTTTTCTTTACAAGGGTGGCGCCTTAGGCGCCCCACGTGGCTCTTGAGGTGCCACGACTCTGAACACACGAGTTCTTCACGGATTTGGCTTAGATCTGGCCGATTCTCGATCGTTTTCCATGATTTCTTCCATGGGATCTCGTCCTTGATGTCTAAGAAGCATTTAGATACCAAAAGACCTAATTTTCATCTAAAAACGAAGCCGAAATCTCGATTTTACCCCATATACCCCTAAAACTAGAAAATAGAGAAAATGTTCAGTGAATCAGAATCGTTACCTCGATTCCTTGCTTTCCCCAGGTTGTTTGGCCTCCAATGGCTCACCCAACCACAGGAGAAAGGATCTTCGAAGCTCGATTGAAAAGGTAGAGAAAGTAGAGAGAAGGCAGAGAAAAAGAGAGAAGAGGGAGTAAGGAGAGAGAGAGAGAGAGGAAAGTGAGAAATGAGGAAAAAGGCGTAGAACCTCCTATATATACCCGCCTAGGGTGAAATTACTACTTTGCCCCTAGTTAACTCTTGGTTAACCTTGATAGTGACAAACTCATAATTTCTCCAATTTGGGTATTTTCTATATCTTAAATGCGACCTAGTTTCTCATTTCACTTTAGTCCCTCTTTAGACCTTATAGGTACTTGGCCTTCTCTTTACCTTATGATTACTCTCTTGTTATTCTTCGACTCTCGACTCTATTTCCATGAAATTTCCTCTTCTTCTTATCTTTTCTCAACTCTAAAAAATGTTACCCACCAAAAAATACCTAGTCCTATTATTTATCTCCACTTCCATAAATAATACACAAAAATAATAAATTAAATATAGAAAATTAAAATTAACCCAACAATTCCATTAAAATAGTGAAAAATTTCATTACAATAACCGTAATACCGCCAATTATGAATTTCAAAATTGGCGGGTATTGCACTAATTTTCCCATTCTAGGGTTACTATAAACCTAATCACTAATTAAGAGTCGTTTTCTCTCTGATATTGTGATTTCTATTCAATAAAATGCATTCTTTTCATTCATTTCTATTGTGCTTGCTTTAAAATTGATCGCTTTATTGCTTGTTTGTTACTTTCATTAAACTTTGGCAAGGGATGTATCCGTAGAACATTGAATGGTTAGGGTGAGTGCTTGAACCTTTGTAGTTTTTAGCTTGTTAATTAATAGGGATATTAGTTAACCTCGCTTAATCAAATTAGGTTGACATTTATTTGGCTTAAACTCACATAAGGGATTATGTTAGAGTTGAGTAGCTTAATTTAGGTTCAAGAGAATCACTTTAAGCCTTTAGAAAACCTAAGATTAAAGTGTATGATTGAATTGAATAGCAAGTGTTACAGAGAGTTAGCAATTCTTAGGACAGGAGAAGGGGATTAATAGCCCTAAGTCTTTTAATTAAGTTAATTTCTTCTAAATTTGTGATTGTGTTCTTTTAAACTGTGAAAAATATAAAAAAAATTTTATCTTTTGAATGTTACCTTTTAATTTTCAATTTAGAGCTACCTATAATCCAAATTGGGTTGTTTGACTAACGCGTTTAAATTTTTGGAGTACTTAGTGAGTTAGTCCTTGTGGGACGATAATCTTACTTTTTCACTGTATTACTTGTGTGACTAGTGCGCTTGCCAAATCACTAACACCAAGGCACCAATCCTGGCACCCTAGTCGCCAAGCCTTTGAGGGTTGGCCGTAAGATGATTGGGTGCCAAGCTCCTATTATGTGAAAAATATGTGATTTTGATTTCCTTTTCTCTTGTTTCTTGGTCCTTAGATGATGGGGAGATGATTTAATGGTTCTTGGGACTCCTCAAACTTACAAGTCCTTTTTAAGAAAAAGGAATTAGTAAGAGAATATAGGAAAAGGTAGGGGAACCTTACCTCTTTGTGTCTTATCTTCTATGGTTTTATTCTTAAAGTTGAATTGTTATATCTGGGTAAGAATGCAAATGACGTATGACATGCTAGAAGTTTACTTGCATTCATTTAAGTAAGTATCACATGGGCTTCAAATGATGAGTATATGAGAGAATTGAAACCATGAATATTGCACAAGTAAAGTAAATGTTCCTATGTGATAGAAACAAGTGATAATTCATGTTGTATTAAAGTATAGATGTAAGCTCACATGGATAGGCTAGAAACAAGTGATAATTCATGTTGTATTAAAGTATAGATGTAAGCTCACATGGATAGGCCTTGAGATAACATTACTCTAATCTCATAAGTTGTTACAGAGGTGATATTATGCTTGCTTCATTATATCTCTTGCAAGTATTAAGAGCCCTCGAGGTATGTATATTGGGCTTAATGTATGTATGTATATATATATGTAGTAACATTTAATGTTGTTTATTGTAGATATAATTGGAGTAAGTGAGTCTCTCCTTATTGTATTAGTTGTATGATTATGTTAAATCAAGGATTTTTAAAATATTTGTATAACTCATTTGTGTATTGTAATTTCATATAGATGGCAATTATTTGATTTATTGTCAATGAATATGAACATATACCTTCATGAAATGGCTTAAATGTGCAAAGTTAGGTAGAGATAGCAAGTTGACCGTTTAAAGAGATAACAAATTTATTTTTGCAAAGTAAACTACTGAGATATTCTCACAAAAGTATAAAAATATGAAACGTCGGATCTATGTGTAGAAGAAGTGTAGAATATAAAATATATTCTTTATGACTGAGATCCACGTTAATGGTATTGTAATTAGTTGTGGATGACTGTGATAAGTATGTGGTTCATAATGTTGTTAGATTGTGACTAAGTTCCTATGTTAGATGAGCAGTTGTGCTGTGAGTAATGTGCCCCCTTTAGAATGTGATGTAAAGGATTATATGGATGTTATGAACCATAATTACGTACTATGTCATGTGAAAACCTTTGTTGCGCATGGTATGTTATGTGTATACTATATACGGTCCAGCTTCGATATCTCCGGTCTCGCTTTGCTACACGCACAGTATAGGCCCGTGCGTTATGGTCGTGAGTTGCTTGTGAATTGATTGGCTTTTGACTTCTATGTGATTGTGATATGGTTGGGCTTCAACACCCTTAGTCTTATGTTGCTACATGCACCGAGCCAGTGCGTTGTGGTTGTTGAGTTGTTGGGAAATCAATTGGCTTCTAACCTATGAGAAAACATAGTTGTAGGGGCTGTATAATTGTATACTCTTGTGTGTATGAATTATTTCCAATTGCTGAATAATGGAACATGACTATAAGTGAAATGGTATAAGTAAACTCCTGACATCGAACAAAATATTTGTGACTGATAACATGCATTTTTCCATTCATTTTAGTGCCCATTTCAGTCCTTATTGCTTCTTTAATTTTACCAATTCGCTGATTTTATTATATTTTGGAATTCATTGGGTATAAATTAATTATGGAACTAATATGTTTTAATTTTATAATTTTAAGAGCTTAATTGAGAAAGACCCAATTTAATTCATACTTTTATGTTGCAGAAAAATAAATATTAGAGAATTCATATGTTGACTAGGATGCCACCTAAGCGCTAAAGTGGAATAAATTGATCATGTGGCAAATTCTGCTGATTGGGCATTAGCCAAAGCTAGCTAGACTTGTAGGGCCTACATATCTGCACTATTAAGCCAATTTGTAGCAAGTGGAAATCTGATCCCTTTCTCTCATGTGTAGATAATGCAAACGCCAAATTATATCATCCATGAGTAAACAAATTGGCAAGTTGACAAATTGATTTCTTGTAGCCAAATTTGAAGAAGCACAAAATACAATCAGACAATTTTTGAAGTTAGCGACAACAGCAAGTGTCCCTCCATGTGCAAAAAATGGCAACGTCAATTTGAGTATGGATTCCTTACATTTGAATATAGAATGCCACTAACTAGAAACTAGAAGTCAATAATCACAACAACAAGTAGAAGATTGATTTCCTTGCATGTGATAGCATAAAAAGGATGAATCCAAATTCTAGTAGCAGAAATACAAGTCAAGAACAACAGGCAATCGAATATCATAAAATCAGAAAAAGGGCAGCACACAAAGTTAGACCAAATACAATTTTGTCTCTCTCTTGGTTGAGCTTAAAAGGGAACTTCATATTCTAATTTCAGTGTTGAAGTATTGGAGATCGCCTTCTTCCACCAATTTCGTAGCATAGTTTTTCTTATATTTTTCCTTTCCTTTATTTTTGTTTTAGTCCCTATGAATTGCTAGAACTATTACGTAATTTGTCAAACATGAACTGGAGAATGTATTTTGAATCTTTGGATCAATATAGATAAGTTTGCTATTTCCAATCCTATTTCATTGATGTTCTAAAAATGCTCTTGTTCTAGTGTTTATTCTTGCTCTGATATGACTTGTTTAAACAAGAGTTCTGTTATGTAATTTTTATCTAGGAATTTAGCTTATTGTGTGTACATGTATGTGATTGATGTATATGTGTAGTGAGTTAAGATAGAAATGACATGTCAGTATGCGACTGTGGATGCATGATTCAGTTAAGGCTTAAACAAATTATATTATGTTGTGATTTGTAGAGATTTCCCTGATTATGATTTTGGTATAGTTTAGTCTTGGAAGATCTTATGGTAATTTTGTTGAACCTAAGGCTTTATGCCATAAGTTTTGATGATGACAAATGTATTTGAATTGTAGCATTGATATATATAAAGATTAATTATCATATATATATGCTACAAGTACTTAAGCATGATTATGTTATTTAATATGTTTGTTGCATATATTGAATCATGGTATTAAACTAACCATTGGGTTTGCAAGTAAGATATATTTTATAGGTTAGTTCAAAACAAGAAGAGTAAGCATTGTATTGAAGAACAAGGAAAAGCAATATCATGCTTCACTCAAGGAAAACAACATGCAAGGATAAAGCTCCAAGAAATGAAGAATTAGAAGATTTGAAGTCTTAGAAGCTTGGATGCATCAAGAAAGCAACCATCTTGCTCTAAAAACAAAGGATTTAAAGATAACAAGTGACTGGTCGACCACCCTATCCTGACTGATCGACCAACGAGCTCCAGAAGCAAAGTATTTGAGCACTGGTCGACCACTCTATGCTGACTGGTCGACCAACGAGCTCCAGAAGCAAAATCTTTGAGCATTGATCGACCACCCTATGCTGACTGGTCAACCAACGAGCTCCAGAAGCAAAGTCCTTGAGCATTGGTCGACCACCCTATGCTGACTGGTCGACCAACGAGCTCTAGAAGCAAAAATATTTGAGCACTGGTCGACCAACGTACCACACTGGTCGACCAACGTACCATACTGGTCGACCACCGACATCAGAAAATGTGTTGTAACGGCTAGTTTTTGCTGACATCATTATGGAACCACCTTGGATTTGTCTCCAACGGTCTTATTCATCCTTGGGCTATATATATCAACCTTGGGGGCTATCAAAATAGCAGAGAGAACACTTCTATTGTTGAACTTCATCTGTAAATTTTCTCTTGAGCAAATTATACCCTTGTGAGCTTATCAATGTAACATATACTCTGTTTTAGAGAGTTTCTCTGTAATTGTTGATTTTGATCAACACAAATATTATCTTGAGTTATATTATCAAGGAGAGTATTCCTTGATAGAGTATTTATTGAGAAAGCTTTCCTTTGGGTTGTAGAGAAGCTAGTTTAGCAGAAATTCTCCGGAGGGTTGAGGAGGAGCCCGGATTCACAAATTCTCTGTTGGGTTGTGGAGGAGCCTTGGCTAACGAAATTCTTTGTAGTGGTTTGCAAGTACCCAGATCAAACTTGCAAGTATAGTGAAAATACTCAAGTGATTTCTTGAGGACTGGATGTAGGCTTGAGATTAGCCGAACCAGTATAAATCTCTGAGTTTGCTCTCTCTTTCCCTTACTCCTTTATTTGTGCTTATTGTTATTTATTCTTTATTTCCTTGCTCATCAAAATTATTCATCTTGATAGCACATTGATTTTCTGTGTTGTATTTATTATCCTAAGCATTGTACTTTTACAGAAAATCATTTTAACTTCCAATAAAGTTTTGTAAAAAATTTATAAAACCCAATTCACCCCCCCTCTTGGGTTCCAACCATTACTTTCAAATTTTAATTGAAAACTAAATGGTATGATTATATAAGAACAAACCAAGAATTAGATAATGATAAATGCAGACTCTAGGGAATGAATGATTGATTCCATGTTTGTGTTATTATGTTTTGCGTTGTTACTCTATTTTTATTAGTTTTCATGTTTTAATTATGCATTCACTCTTTTCACAAAACCTCCTTTTTGTAATCAGTAAGAAATTAGTATAATTAGTGTTTGAACAATTAATTAGGCAATTAGAAGCAAGGCTCCAAGAGTGAGAATGACTAAGGTGGTGGGATGCTCAGGCATCCAACATAGTAGTCACAAGTATTCTTTCAGTTTATTCATATGATGCTTATGTACATTTTGATCCAATTTTATCCCACTCCTATGTTTTCTCCTGTGTTTGCTCGACGCTTCTCTAAAGAACTGGCTATTTTGAAAAGGCCTTTTAGTATGGCCACCTCGATGGGAGAAACTTTGCTCATACGATTTGGATACCATTGATGTTGTATTTCTGTGTCTGGGAAGGATGCCATGGCAGATTTGATGTTGTTAGAAATGTTAGATTTAGATGTGATCTTATGTATGGATTGGCTAGCCTCTTACTATGCCATGGTGGATTGCGACGAAAATTTCATAAAATTTAATGTAAAGGGAGGCAAGTCCTTTTGTTTTTCAAGGTGACTGAAGCGAAGTACCCAACAATATTATTTCTATGCTTAGTACCCATTGATTACTGAGAAAGGGATGCCAAGGGTATTTAGCCTTTGTGAAAGATGTGAGAAAGGAGAAGGCAAGCATTAATAGTGTATCTATGGTAAATGAACTCCAAGATGTGTTTCCAAAAGAATTGCCCAGTTTACCTTCGGATAGAGTAGTTAAATTTGCTATCGATATATTGTCAGGGACTCAGCCCATTTCCATACCATTGTACCAAATGGCTTTAGCAAAATTAAAGGAACTCAAGGAATAACTTCAGGATTTACTAGGCAAAGGATTTGTTCGGCCAAGTACTTCACCTTGGGTTGCGCCTGTACTTTTTGTGAAAAAGAAGGATGGGACACTAAGACTATGTATTGACTATTGTCAATTGACCAAAGTAACAGTAAAGAATAAATATCGCTTACCACCAGCTTAAGATTAAACTAAGGATGTGCCCAAGACGGCTTTTAGAACTTGTTATGGTCACTACAAGTTCCTTTTAATGTCCTTTGATTCAACAAATGCCTTTTCTGCTTTCATGGATCTCATGAATAGGGTTTTCAAACCCTTCCTCAATAAATTTATAATTGTATTTATTGATGATATCTTGATGTATTCACTGAGCCTAAAAGAATATGAACAACATCTCCGAATTGTGTTACAGACCCTTAGAGAAAACCAGCTGTTTACAAAATTTTCTAAATGTGAATTTTAGTTAACTCAAGTGGCATTTTTATGTCACGTCATCTCTAAAGACAGAATTCAAATGGATACAGGCAAGGTGGAAATAGTGAGACAGTGGCCTCAACCGACTACAATAATAAAGATATGGAGCTTTTTAGGACTGACAGGTTACTACCATTGGTTCGTGAAGGATTTCACTCAGATTGCGGTCCCACTCACTAAGTTGACACAGAAAAAGGGTTAAGTATGAATAGACTGAGTCTTGTGAAGAGAGCTTTGCCAAATTAAAGGAGTGCTTGACAACAGGTCTGGTGCTCACCTTTCATATGGGACCAGGAGGCTTTGCAGTTTATTGTGATGTATCTTATATTAGACTGGGATGTGTCCTTATGCAACATGGGAAAATGGTAGCATATACATCTTAACAATTAAGAAGCATGAGCAGAATTACCTTATACACAACTTGGAAATGGCCATAATAGTCTTTGAAAGAAATGGTTGGATCCCAAGAGGGGAGGTGAATTGGGTTTTATAAAAATTTTCACAAAACTTAATTGGAAGTTAAAATGATTTTCTGAAATTGGACAATGTTAAAGATAATAATTTAATTCAGAAAATCAAAGTGTTTATCAAGATGAATAATTTTATAGTGCAAGGAATTAAGGAGAAAATATAAATCTACACAAATTAATTAATACTTGAGGTAGAAATCAAATATAAACGCAAAGCATTAATTAATTAACTTCAACTGTAAAAGAGTAGGGATAGAGAAAGCAAACTCGGAGATTTATACGGGTTCGGCTAATCCCAAGCCTGCATCCAGTCCTCAAGAGACCACTTGAGTATTTCCACTATAATTGCAAGTTTAATCCGGGTACTTGCAAACCACTACAACATAGATATTTTCTCCCTCAAGGGTGTCTCTCCCCCTTACAACATGTTTTCTCTCAAACAATAACTCAAGGAACCAATCATTGAGCAACTAAATTTAAAGGCTTAAGGAAAATAATGGTAGACACTCACAAAGTGTAGATAACGCAGAAATTAAGCTCAGAATTTTTCTCTAGCAATTTAGAGAGAATAAAACTAAAGATAATATGAGAAATAAACAATTGAAGTTTGATCCAAATGGTGTTGTGAAGTCCCCTTTATATAGTGAAACATTGCTGCTACAGTGACTGCTTTAGTCAGAATTGCTACAGTAAGCTTCATCATCATTTTTCAACTTTTCTACAACAACCAAAAAACTTTATCAACTTTTTTCAACAATCAATATTCTTTTTCAAATTTACTACAGTAAAAAGTATTCTTTTTTTTAAAGTTTATTACAACACCCAATAAACTTTATCATACTTTTTCAACAATCAAATTTCTTTTTCAAAAGTGCTACAGTAAAAGATATTCTTTTTCAAATTATATTATAACACCCAATAAACTTTATCATACTTTTTCAACAACTAATAAACTTTATCATACTTTTTCAACAATTAAATTTCTTTTTCAAAAGTGCTACAGTAAAGATATTCTTTTTCAAATTATATTACAACACCCAATAAACTTTATTATACTTTTTCAACAATCAAATTTCTTTTTCAAAAGTGCTACAGTAAAAAGCATTCTTTTTCAAATTATATTAAAACAATCAATAAATTTTATTATACTTTTTCAACAATCAAATTTCTTTTTCAAAAGTGCTACAATAAAAAGCATTCTTTTTCAAATTATATTAAAACAACCAATAAATTTTATCAAAAATCAATTTATATTAATATATATAAATATATAAAGCATTAAATATATTTGAGCCAAGTAGATTAAATCATTCATTTGGGCCAAGAAGATTTAATCATTCATTTGGGCCAAGAAGATTAAATCATACTATTTGGACTAAGAAAGATTAAATCATACATTTGGGCCAAGAAGATTAAATCATTCATTTGGGCCAAGAAGATTAAATCATTCATTTGAGCCAAGAAGATTAAATCATACTATAATTCTCACATATTTGTCATCATCAAAACTTATAGCATAATACATTAGGGCTAACAATCTCCCCCTTTTTGATGATGACAAATCACCAAAGAAAAATATGTTACAATGTAATAATCATTATACAATATACACATATTTTTCTTTCCATATCCTTCTCCCCCTATTTGACATCAACAAAAAGCTATAAGGAATGCAATATATAAAGCGTATTCCTTCTTTAAGCAAGAATATCATATGACGTCATGGGGTAAAATTTCATCAAAACTTATCATTGATATGCCAAAAATATATAGTTAAGGAAAACATTGCATCTCAGATAAAGTAACCCTAAAAATATAGAGGATTTAAGTATAGATTTGGCTCCCCCTCAACCAATGCATATTAAACAAATGTAATTTTCAAGATGTATTCATATATGTATCTTGAGGATGATCACCTGCAAAAATTTTGACAACCACTCCGATGCTTAAGTTAGTAATGTAAATCAAAGATTAAAGGCAAAATTAACTGTTTATGGTCGCATGCATCAAGCATTATCATAATGCAAGGAAATCATTGCCTTTCATTTGCCCACAAAAGCATTATATGTAAGTATGTGTAACTATGAAGATGTATTATCCTCTACACATTTCATTTTATTCAAGTCATTTAAATTTTTTTTTAACTTCTCATTTTCTATGAGTCCATGTGGAATCATGACATATTATTCTTAGCGATAGCCTTCGCTCATGATGTATGAATAGCATACACAATATATGTTCTTAGATACATGTAATCATAGCATGATGCAATCAATCATGTATATTATACTGAAAGCTCTCAAGAACAACACAACAAAGCAAAGAAATACGGTTCTGTTTTATCACCATTTTATTAATCCTTAAAATTTTTAATCAAAACAAATTAAATCAGCCGCAAATCCACCGAAAATTGACTTTCGTGGTTTTGCCATTAATGCGACGCGTTGTTGGTGTACATGCGTACCCTAGACTTCTGGCTTCCAGCTTGCAGAAATCCATAGGATGAGCGTGTAGGGGTGTGGCAAAGAGATATCTTCGTTGGCTCTAAGTCATAATTTTCTCTCTATAAAGACTGCCCCATAATTCTCAATTACCACACCACAAAGAGTATTCATCTCTGAGCCTACAACTTTCTGACATTCCTCTCTCTTCATACTCCTACAAAAATTTCTAAATATTCCAAACCATGGCAGCAAGAAAGTTCATTGATCTCACAGTAGAGGCCAGGGAGGAAGAGCTCGACTTAAACTTGAGTCTAGGTAAGGACAAGGGCAAAAGACCTTTGGAGGGATCTAAAGAGAACCGAAAGAAGAAGATGAAGATCGAAGAAGCTGAGGAGATTAGTACAGGCCATACGTCAGAAGACAAAATTGCTTGTTTGGAGTAGGAGGTGAAGAAACTCAAGAAGATGATAGAGGACTTGGAGAAGTTAGCTAAACGCAATAATGCGGCAATGACTTCAAGAATAGATAGGTTCTTCTATTGGTCTACCCAATGCTTCTGCAATCAACAACAAAGAAGTGTTGATTGTATAAATGGGATTTACACTACCCTCCGTGACATTGCTCAGTCTCTTGCTCCAAGGAATGGCCAAGGGGTGATGATACAATACAACCCTCCTAATCCGAGACCACCTCGCCTGTAGATTGCTCATGCATGAGCAAACCTTCCCTTTTTTTTTGCAATGTAATCCTTCTGTTTTTTTTAATGCAAGTGGTTTCTTTTATTGGACGGTACAAAAAATAATAATAAAGAAAAATAAAAGAAATCAGCTACACAAATTCAGCACAGTATATATATATATTGAAAAATATATATCCATTTTAAAGATGGAAAGAATTTTCTGACATGGACATATATATCATCATTTCAAAGCAAAAGCAAGTTACATACTTATCAAGATAAAACATATTATAACCTGAGTATGTAGTACAATAATTGAGGTAATATGGATTAATAAGATATAATCAGATATAAACTATAATCCATAAACAATCGTTCATAAGCTATATCTTATACAAAGGATATGACATGTATAATGCTCAAACCATGATGAATGGTATAAAGACAATATCTTTATATACAATGATATGATCAAATATGTAAGATATTAGAGAACAATATATCATTGCAATGAAAGTATGTCAGTAAAAAAAATTTGTGAACATAGCCAATTATGATCAGGGAGTATCACTCAATTAAATAGTAAAGTGGTAAAGAATAAAGATACTCATCAATTTTGGCAAACTCTTATTGCTTCTTGAAGTTCCTCCTCAAGATTTTGATATTCTTGTTTTGCTCATTGCTCTTCTTTTGATTCTATCTTCTTGCAATTTTAATGAACTTAATTGATTGATTATTTGCAAGATCCTCTTGAAAACAATCTCTTATAAGATCACTGTCAAGCATTGGTCGACCATTACGAATGAGCTGGAGTTGGGCGTTGGTCCAATATAGGCTTCGTTAGTTGACCACTGATAGGAGCGTTGGTCGACCAACCAACTTCAGAATAAAAAATCTTACTGATTTCAGAGTGCAAATGAATTTGATTATGTTCAACATATGCCATGCTTCCATAAAATACAATTTTACAAGAAATTTGATTTCATTGAAAATATTTAAATAAGATTACAATAAAGATAAACACTACATGCAGTAGTAATCTTATTGTTGTGAAAAGCAAGAGAAATATGTATGTAATGGAAGCAAGTTTTTATGATGTGGTGAATAAAGAAGTTTGAGTTGTATTTATAGAAAGATTTGAGCTCAAAACGAAACTTGAATCAATAGGCCGCACACCTAAGAATTGTTTTTAAACATATCATGCATGAATATCAATGATAGATGTAAGGAATACTAGAGAGTAGATATAAACATTAAATACAGTAAACATATCAATCAAATTTCTTACAATACATTCCAGCTTATATGTTTACTTGTCCATTGCCTCCTTCTAATGCAAGAAAGTGGAGTTTGAATGATGTAGCCATTAAAATGTCATTTCCACTCCTTGCTTCGAGGCGAATCTGCAAATTAATCTTTTGTTTTTGGTACCCAAATTTCTTTGGGTCCGCCTGGGTCATGAGTTCCTTTTTGAACCCATTTCATTTTTACTCCATGGACAAGATTTTTCTTATAAAAGCAGGAGTAAGATTTATGTCCTTTTAGTCCACAATAAAAACAAGTGCAAAATAGACCATTGGACATATTTGAAGGAACAAAGAAGTTTTTGAAATACTTCTGGTTTGACTTCTTTTTAGAAGTAGGACCAGCTTTGTTAAACCTTCTTCATTGTTTCCAAACTGAGGTATTTAAAATTTCTCTACCTTGAGAAAATTTTGCAAGTGTATTTTTAAGATTATCATTTTCCCTTTTCAAAGAATCACACTTGATGCAAGAACAGTTTTTGTTGGTAGAGATACTTGCCTTCAAAATCAAATTCTCTTCTTGCAAAGTTCTGTTTTGATTTTCAAAAACAAAGTTCTCTTCCTTGGAAATAGAAAATTCATTTTTCAATTTTTCCAACTCATTTTCAAGAGAAGAGTTTTTTTGTTTTGAAACAACTAATTTTTTTTGCAAGTTTCAAAGATTCAGCATGCAAATCATCAAAAGCTTCTTGTAATCCATCAAACGAATAATCAAATGAATTTACCTCATCATTGCTTTTGGGCACTAGACAAAATTTGATTTTTTCATTTGAGTCTTTCATGCTCTGTTCCAAATACTGATCTTTCTCTTCATTCACCTCTAGTTGTGGTTGTAGTTTTTCTTCTTCTCCATTTTTAGCCTTTGTCCCCTTGGTGATTTGAGATTTTTCTGTACAAACCTCACCAAGAACTTGCAATTGATTAAGTACAAGATGTATCTCATTAATGATTTCACTATTTTTCATTTGAGCAATATCAAGATCATTAATGAGATCACAATATCTTAATTCCTTATCTCTTAGAGTTTCCTCATGTACAACTTCTAAGGTTTCCCACATTTCTTTTGCAGTTGCACAATTGGAAATTCTGAAAAATTCATCTTGACTCAATGCACAAGAAATAATCAATTTTGCCTTAGCATTGAGTTGCACTAAATATCTTTCAGCATCAACCCATTCACTCTTGGGTTTTGGAATGATTTTTCCTTGTTCTTCCTTGGAAGGAATACAAGAACCATTTTCTATAACTTCCCAGAGTTTATGGTCTACTGAAATTAAAAATATTTTCATTTCATACTTCCAATATTGAAAATGATTAGCATCAAAGACTAGAGGTTTTGTGAAAGAACAATTTTCAGACATAAACCAATCACTAAATAAAACCATGTTTACTCTTAGACGGTTAAGTCTCAAATCAAGAGCCCAAGCTCTGATACCAATTGAAAGAAATGGTTGGATCCCAAGAGGGGGGTTGAATTGGGTTTTATAAAAATTTTCACAAAACTTAATTGGAAGTTAAAATGATTTTCTGAAATTGGACAATGTTAAAGATAATAATTTAATTCAGAAAATCAAAGTGTTTATCAAGATGAATAATTTTATAGTGCAAGGAATTAAGGAGCAAATATAAATCTACACAAATTAATTAATACTTGAGGTAGAAATCAAATATAAACGCAAAGCATTAATTAATTAACTTCAACTGTAAAAGAGTAGGGATAGAGAAAGCAAACTCAGATATTTATACAGGTTCGGCTAATCCCAAGCCTACATCCAGTCCTCAAGAGACCACTTGAGTATTTCCACTATAATTGCAAGTTTAATCCGGGTACTTGCAAACCACTACAACATAGATCTTTTCTCCCTCAAGGGTGTCTCTCCCCCTTACAACATGTTTTCTCTCAAACAATAACTCAAGGAACCAATCCTTGAGCAACTAAATTTAAAGGCTTAAGGAAAATAATGGTAGACACTCACAAAGTGTAGATAACGCAGAAATTAAGCTCAGAATTTTTCTCTAGCAATTTAGAGAGAATAGAACTAAAGATAATATGAGAAATAAACAATTGAAGCTTGATCCAAATAGTGTTGTGAAGTCACCTTTATATAGTGAAACCTTGCTGCTACAGTGACTGCTTTAGTCAGAATTGCTACAGTAAGCTTCATCATCATTTTTCAACTTTTCTACAACAACTAAAAAACTTTATCAATTTTTTTCAACAATCAATATTCTTTTTCAAATTTGCTACAGTAAAAAGTATTCTTTTTTTCAAAGTTTATTACAACACCCAATAAATTTTATCATACTTTTTCAACAATCAAATTTCTTTTTCAAAAGTGCTACAGTAAAAGATATTCTTTTTCAAATTATATTATAACACCCAATAAACTTTATCATACTTTTTCAACAACCAATAAACTTTATCATACTTTTTCAACAATTAAATTTCTTTTTCAAAAGTGCTACAGTAAAGATATTCTTTTTCAAATTATATTACAACACCCAATAAACTTTATTATACTTTTTCAACAATCAAATTTCTTTTTCAAAAGTGCTACAGTAAAAAGCATTCTTTTTCAAATTATATTAAAAAAATCAATAAATTTTATTATACTTTTTCAACAATCAAATTTTTTTTTTCAAAAGTGCTACAGTAAAAAGCATTCTTTTTCAAATTATATTAAAACAACCAATAAATTTTATCAAAAATCAATTTATATTAATATATATAAATATATAAAGCATTAAATATATTTGAGCCAAGTAGATTAAATCATTCATTTGGGCCAAGAAGATTTAATCATTCATTTGGGCCAAGAAGATTAAATCATACTATTTGGACTAAGAAAGATTAAATCATACATTTGGGCCAAGAAGATTAAATCATTCATTTGGGCCAAGAAGATTAAATCATTCATTTGAGCCAAGAAGATTAAATCATACTATAATTCTCACATATTTGTCATCATCAAAACTTATAGCATAATACATTAGGGCTAACTGTCTTTGCCTTAAAAATATGGTGGAATTACCTTTATGGATAAACTTGTTAAGTATACACAGATCACAAAAGCTTAAAGTAAATCTTTTAATAAAAATACTTGAATTTGAGACAGAGGAGATGGATGGAATTGTTAAAGGATTACAATATTTCCATCCTATATCACCTTGGCAAGACTAACGTTGGTTGACGCCCTAAGTCGTAAGTCAATAGGGAGCATTGCTCACATAGCCAAGATGCGGAGACCTTTATGAAAGTAATGGTTGGAACCCAAGAGGGGGGTGAATTGGGTTTTATAAATTTTTCACAAGAATTAATTGGAAGTTAAAATGATTTTCTGTAAAAGTACAATGCTTAGTATAATAAATACAATACAGAAAATCAATGTGCTGTCAAGACAAATAATTATAAAGATCAAGAAATTAAAGAATAGATATCAATATGCACAAATTAAAGAGTAAGGGATAGAGAAAGCAAACTCAGAGATTTATACTGGTTCGGCTAATCCAAGTCTACATCCAGTCCTCAAGAGACCACTTGAGTATTTTCACTATAATTACAAGTTTAATCCGGGTACTTGCAAACCACTACAACCACACAAATTCGATCCGGGTATTTGCGAAACCACAATGAAGGATTTATGAATCCGGGCTCCTCCTCAACCCAAAGCAAGTTCTTCCAACACCGGTACTTGCGAACCTCAACTCAGAATAATATATGTGTTGATCAAAATCAACAATACAAAGAAACTCTCTCTAAAGAGTAGATGAAAACAAATGAAGCTCTAATAACTCTAATGATAGAGAATATGCAAGATTTGGCTCAAGAATGCTTTCCTTTCTCTCAAAGATGATAGAAGAAGTTAATATCACATTGTAGGACTTTGTTCTTGCTCAAAATCGTGTATCTAAGGTTATATATATAAGATTTTACAAAACTAGCCGTTATATAGCCGTTATAGTGCAGTCCAGATTTTGAGCTTTCTTTAAAAATTCATAACTCCCTCATTTGAACTCCGTTTTAAACAAATAATATACCGTTGGAAAGCTCTTGGAGTCTAGTTTCAAATGAGCCAAGTTTTACTCAAAAATTATTTTTCTTTTAAAAGATATAATCAAAATACTGACTATAGGTCAGAACAGAATAATTTTTTATTACAGTAAAATCAACTTTCAGTTTTTCAAACTATATTTTGAATAGTCATATATTTCTCATTTGGACTCCGTTTTGAATAAATAATATACCGTTGAAAAGATCTTTGAGTCTACTATCAAATGAGATTAAGATACTTGAAAAACCGATTTTTCATTTATGAGATATGATATAAGGAGTGACCAAAGGTCAAAAAATAACTTTTGTAAAACTTCATATCTCACTATCTTTTTGTTCAAAAATGCTTGAGCCAATGTATGCAAATCTAAATCATTGAGTTGCACAAATATACTAGCCTATATAAAATATACCTAATTTAAACACATAGGCTATCTTGATGCATCCAAGCTTCCAAGACTTCAAATCTTCTAATTCTTCATTTCTTGGAGCTTCATCCTTGCATGTTGTTTTCCTTGAGTGAAGCATGATATTGCTTTTCCTTGTTCTTCAGTACAATCCTCACTCTTCTTGTTTTGAACCAACCTATAAAATATATCTTACTTGCAAACCCAATGGTTAGTTTAATAGCATGATTCAATATATGCAACATACATATTAAATAACATAATCATGCTTAAGTACTTGTAGCATATATATGATAATTAATCTTTATATATATCAATGCTACTATTCAAATACATTTGTCATCATCAAAACTTATGGCATATAGCCTTAGGGTCAACACTTTAATGCCTGAAATCCACAAGTTAGAGGCTAGCAGTGTATGGCTTGAACTACTAGAAACAATACTGCTTTTGGCCCATATTCCAGCTAGGTCCTCGTTGGTTGAGGAAGTAAAAAGCAAGCAAGGTAAAGATCTAAAATTTAGAAAGATTTGTGACGAGGTGAAAGAAGGAATAAGAAATGGGTTTTCCATAGAAAATGACGGAGTGTTAAGATTTGAAGGAAGACTATGTATGCCTAATGTGGAGACCTTGAGGGAGGATATTCTAAGGGAATCTCATAATTCAACTTATTCCGTACACCCCGGTACCATGAAGATATATAAAGATCTAAAATCAATATATTGGTGGGAAGGTATGAAGTGGGATGTGGCAGAAATTATAGCAAGATGCCTAACTTGTCAGTAAGTTAAGGCAGAGTATCAAAAGCTGGGTAGGCAACTTCAATAAATTGAAATTCTTGAATTAAAGTGGAAGCTATTACTATTGATTTTTTGGCGGGGTTACCATGTACCCTTATACGGAATTATTCAATTTGGGTAATCATAGACTAGTTGACTAAGATGGCACACTTCATTCCAGTGAAGATCACTTTTAGTGCGACCAAGTATGCTCAACTATATATCAGCGAGATTGTGAGACTATATGGAGTTCCAATCTCTATCATATCAGACCAAGGACCCTAGTTTACTTTGCATTTTTGGAGGGCCTTCCAAAAGGCCTTGGGTACCCGAGTAGACTTAAGCACTGCCTTTCACCCTTAAACTGATGGATAGTCAGAGAAGACCATTCAAACACTTGAGGACATGCTGATCCTCTGTCATGGACTTTGGAGGAAATTGGGAAGGATATTTGAAATTGATAGAATTTGGTTACAATAACAGTTACTGAACAAGTATTCAAATGGCCCCGTTTGAGGAGTTATATGGAAGAAAGTACAAATCACCAATAGGATGGTTCGATACAAGAGAGACAAAGGTCATCAGGGCCCGACTTAGTTCAAGAGGTGGTGATTAAAGTTAAGACCATCTGAGCTAAGTTAGTGACCACCCAAAGTAGGCAAAAGTCTTACGCAGATAACTGGCAGAGAGATCTAGAGTTCATGGTTAGACACATGGTATTCCTCAAGGTTTCACCCATAAATAGGCTTATGCGCTTTGGAGTACGGGACAAGCTAGCCCGAGATATGTTGGCCCTTATGAAATCTTAGAAAAAATTGGCAATGTAACCTATCGCTTAGCCCTACCAGCGTAGTTGGATAGGAGGCATATGATATCTACATATCAATGTTACAGAAATACCTCCATGATCCATCTCATGTCATTTATCCCCAAGAGATCGTGTTGAATGAAAACTTGGTCATGAGGAAGAGCCAGGAGCAATATTGGATAAACAAATGAAGAAATTACGTTTCAAGGAAATTCCCTCAGTGAAGGTGTTGTTGCGAAACCACTCTCATGGAGAAGCTACGTGGGAGGTAGAGGAAGACATGCGATCAAAATATCCATCCTTGTTTGCTTAACTTTGTTTTGTGGAAATTCAAGGATCAAATTTCTTTGAGGGGATAATACTGTAATACCCACAATTTTTCTTTTCCAAATAATTTTCTTTTTCCTCTTCTTTTATTTCTTGAAACTAATTGAGCAAAAAATTGCTAGAATTTATATTTAATGGTTATTGTGATGATTATGTGAATCTTGGCTAATTCTAATATATTTGTATGGAAATTTTATTTTGAAGTGCAATGAAATGAGAAATGAGAGGCATGAAGAAATAGTCTAATGAAGTGTTGTCCATATTATATTAGAGTGGTTGTTAGTGATTCGGCAAGTGTACCAGTAGCATAAGTAATACAAATTGAGTAAAGTATCGTTCTTATGAGGATTGAGGTGCCAAGTACTTGTGAAGCTGAAGTAAAATACTATCTACACGGTCTAATTAATTGGTGAAAAATTAAAAGGGTAAACTAAACAAAAGCATAATTCTAAAAGTATAATTCTAAAACTAACAAATTAAACTAAAACTACTAAGACCTAAGACTAAGCTACTTCTAATAACAAAAGTCAAGGGCTAATGGGATTGACTTCACTTAATTTTAATCCGACTAATTCATGGACAAATTAATCTTTAAGTTGCTAAATAATGACTCACTCCAATTATAAATCTTTTTGATGTTAGTTAAGTTTTCAAAATTGTTTGAACCCAATCCCTTGCAGAAATAAACCTACCTAACCTAAATAATTGTCTAATTCCTTAATCCAATCATTCAAGTAGGTGATGAAGTTTAGGAACTCATTAAAAACTACATAAATAAGATTATCTATTCATAGATTAATCCAATTTATGAGAAGTTACAAAGATAGCTTCATATGAACCTATTCCTAGCTTAAATACAAAACCAAAATCTCATTGAATGGTAGCTAATCGTTCAAGAGGCATTAAAATCAGTAAAATCCACTCCAACAAAATACGAAATACAATTGAGAAGAATTATTCAACAACAAAACTTTGTAAAAAATCAATTTATATCAACCATCAAACCTTTCATTCTTCCTAGGTTCTATAATCATTCTTTCATTCTCGCTTTTGCTAATTGTACATGCTAATCTAGGGTGCAAATATTCTCAGAAGGATTTTTCTAAACATCAACTAAGATAATAACCAAATATTCCATAATCCCTTATGTGAAAATCAAGTTAAATTAATAAACAAACCCTAATTTCACTATATGACACTAATGTCTATATTCCTATTACATTAAGAAATCAATCCTCTTATTTTTAAGGTTCAAGAACTCATACTGCTCATTCAATGACCTAGTCTATAATTCCCTTTCCGAAGTTTAGCAAAAACACCATATCATCCCAATAATTGGCCAAATTAAAGGAAACTATTATGATTAGAATGAATAAAAATGTATTAATCAACCAACAATTACAATAGTTTGAAAAATTGCATAAAACCTATTCTAAAATCGGGTTCATACAACCCTAAAGTTACAAACTAACTACAACTAACAAAAGACAAGAAATTACAACATAAAATTAAGAGAACATGAAGAGAAGAGAGAAGAAATGAGGGAAGAAGGGCCGATCCCTCCTCTAACCAGCTCCAAAAATGGTCTTTTGCTGCTAACTCCAAGAAGTTTGAAATTCTCCAATCAAAGTTAGGTCAGAAAACCCTTAAAGTTGCTTAAATACTGTCAGTTTCATGCCTTGGCACCCAAGATAGCTCAGATATTGAGTTCAAGGGGTCCAGCATTTGGTTGCCATGTCTAGTGCCAAGGCCCCATTTGTGTAGAGAGCAAATGCAATTAGATAGGATTGGCGCATAGGCACCAACCTACTAGAAGCTTAATTTGTCTTTAACTTCTCTTGTTTTCTTCAAAAATTGTACCTACAAAAGATTATAACTAAAATACTTAAAAAGACAAGAAAATGGGGAATAAAAAAGATAGAAATAAAATTACAAAGCACAAGGGAACTAAATGAAAACAAAGATAAAAAGTGCAAAAGGGTAGCAAAACAAGGTTAAGAGAAGAAGAAAACCCTCTTTTAATGGCATAATTTAATGGATTTTAAAGACTTATCAACTCCCTAAAACCTAGAGTTTTGCTTGTCCTCAAGCAAACTACTTCCCAACACAACTAAACATACACAACTGAACAAAAAGATTTTTCATGATAAAGATGATGTGTTTAACAACTTTGAAAGATTATGGCCAAACAAGTCAAATTCATGCTTTCATCTAAATAATGCTAAGCCAGGTAATGGATTTTCCAGAATTTAAAGACAAATTGAAAAATTTCATCAACTTTAAAATTAAAATTGTAGATACCATTAATTTTCTTTTATCACTCATTCAAAAGTTTAAAAGAATTTACCTTACTGTGAGTTTTTTTAGCTCTACAGGAATATATACTAAAGCAAACAGAATTTGAGTTTATTTATGATCGAAGTGAAGATCATGCACCTAACCACACATATTCCCCTCGATCTAGGTAATACTTGTTAATAGGCTAAGGAAACAAAGAATCGTCCATGCTCCTAATCTACACAACAATTCCTTGTCTGTCACCTTTATTTATTTAAGATATGATTCATTGGTTGGAAAAAGTGTTGTACGCCTAATCCATACTACACTTTCTCAACTTAAATCACACTTATTCTGTTTTTTTATTTTTCTTTTTAAACTTTTTTTAAGATTACAAAATTCCCTTATTAAGAAATTATTTTCACAAATAAGAATAGAGATTTAAAAATTTTGAGGAGTATTTAAAGAAAATTAAAAATGCCTACAACCTTTATTTAAGAATTTATGAAAATTTACAATTTAATTAATAAATTCTGAAAATGCATAAATTAGCTAGATTTTAAATAAGATGACAATATGAATTCAACTAAAGTTGACATAACATGAAACTTGTACAACACTTTCCAAAATATCAAGAAAAATCCTAAAAATGTGATAGTTCAACAAAAAGAAAGGCATTCATATTTAACGAAAAGGGGTAAGTGCAACAAAAAGTCAGTGGTATACTAAAACTAAAACCACTCTTCTCCCCCAAACCTAAACTAAACACTGTCCACAATGTCATAGCCAAAAAGATATAATATGAAAAGGGACAACAAACAAAAAGGGAGAAGGGTTCCAAAAGAATGCTTATGTTCCTAAAATAAACCATCATCAACAGCGTTATAGAATTAAAAGGCAAAAATAGACTGCACAAAACAATTTAAAAGTTAAATAACTAAAAACATAAAATACAAAAGTTTATGAAACAAAAACAAAAATAAAAAGAAAATGAACAACAAAGAGAATCTCAACCATTCCATCATAACAAAAAATACATAAAAATCATAATAGTCCAACAAGAACTCAACTGAATACATGAAAGTCTCTGAATATAGAGTTTTCAAATGAAAAATACAATACATGAATAATAAACCAAAGAAATCAAAATAAAATAAAAACTGAATCACAATACTCAATCTTCATTAGCATCATCGTCTTCTCCCATGTCTTCATCTCCACCAGCTGCTCCATTGTTGACTACAGGATCATAATTGATGTTGTATGCTAGATCATGAGAAGGATCCTACAAAGTCCAGCCCTCTGTGCTCACTTCCCAATGTCTAGACATGGCATATAAGGCATGAGCTACGCCCCTATTATGTCCATTCTGTGTTTCTAAAAATGCATCATGGGAGCCAACAAAAGCAGTGTGGGAGGTTCTCAACTCATTAAGGAAGTTTTCAATATCAATAATGCGCTGTGACTTATATGGTCCCTAAGGTGCAGGTGCATCGTATGGTCTAGATGGTGCCTGAGGAATAAGGATAGGTGCCTGAGGGTGGTCCGTGGGGGCTCTATCACGTAGAGCCATAGAATCTATCACTTGAGCAGTGATAGGGCCCTTGGGATCACCAAAAATATCATTAATCATAGGCACCTTATCCTTTTCACAAAGGTTTGTGATAAGGCACGAATATTCCAATCTTTTTCCTTGTTTTTGAACCAGCTTATCTAGGTTTTGGGATATTAAAGATCCAACATTAAAGACATTCCTTGTAACAATAAGATAAAGACCACAGCTCTTTCTATGGTCACTTCAGAATGGTTCGAAGTAGAGAGGAGGCTGGATTGGATGAATGTACACTATTCTTTGGGGATTTGTTTCATGTCAGATTTTTTAAAGTTTGATTCATTCCCCTGAGCATCCAACTCCTACCTCGCTTCCTCCTTACAGAGAGTGCTTATAATAGAATTAGATCTTAAATGCCTGTACCTTATCAACTCACTATATTCAGCATCAGAATCAGGACCATATCTCAGATAAAACAAATTATTGATATTAGTTGTAGTGAAGAAAATTTCCTTCTCCTTAACATAAGAAGAGTACCTATCCCTAACATTTTTATTACTTGCCCTAAATGCATTTGCCTAGAATTCCTTTACAATCTCGGGGCAAAATTTAGTAGCTGGCCAACAAAGAATCTCCCATCCCCAATCTCTTATACTATTCTAAATTTCAGGGTACTGATTGGCTCTCAAATCAAACCCTTTCTCCTTAATAAACTCCCTAGGTTCAAGTTCATCAAATCTCAACTTATTCTCAAAATTCCTAAACCTAAATGTGTCAAAATCCCTACTAGAAGAGGATTCAGCTTCCTTTTGACTTTCTTGAATGTTTGCTAGACATAATGCCACAGATAAAAGAAGCAAAAATTTGAAACTTAGATATTCAACAAAAATTTAGTTATGCAAAAATTTTCAAAATTTTAAAAAAACTAAAATTAAAATTCCTAAAATTTCAGAAAACAGAAATAAAAAGAATCCTAAAACCTAAAAAGTAATTTCCAAAAAATTCAAACTTTCAAGAAATTTAGTTCAGCACCAGAAGCCTTTAAATTTGAAATCTAATTTTTTTTAAAACCCCAAGAGAAAGGGAAGAAATTTCACCAGTCGCAGAACACAAAACACAATGAAGTAAAAATAAAAATAAAAATAAGCTAAAAATATAATAAAATTTGGATTTAAAATAAATTTTCTTTCCTTTCTTTTTTGAAATTTAGAAGGTGGGCATGAGGAACTTACTAAGAATAGTGAAGAATGCAGTGAAGAACGCTCCTAGGCACTGAAAATTTGACTCGGAACTTGAACAAGAATGGTGAAGGGTTGTAAGATAAGAAGAAATTGATGGGAGGAGGTTAGAAGGTGAAGAAGTATGGAGAGGGAGGTTTGATGTGGGGTAGATACACGAAAACTTGAGGAAGAGACGAGTAAAAGTGCAGAAATAACAGAGGAAATGTCAGAGATGGCTTCACAGCATCGGTGTTGTAGAGGACAGCTATTAGTTTTCTTTTTTCTTTCTCAAGATGAAGAAGTTGCTGAAATTTTCTAAAGAAAGCTTAAATACAAACGTGGTGTTTGGGCTATTAGCCCAATCATAGGCACCTAGGTGCCACCTAGGTGCCACCTAGATAGAGGCTATTTTTCTTTCAGATTTAGCGTGTGGCACTTGGGCACCATCATGGTAGAACCCAAAAGTTTCTCTTTCAGCAGCAACTTTTCCCTCAGAATTTGATAACACATGAAGTTTGAGGTCTTGTGATTCATAAAAACATAACAAACAACATAAAAACACAACAAAAACAATCAACATTTAATACTAAACAAAAGCAAAAGAACAAAATCAAAGAAAAATAAAATTTAATCACTAAAAACATTCAAACAAAAGCATTAAACATCAACAACACACAATATTAAAAATATGAACTGTTAATAACAACAGAATTAAAAAGAAGGAAGTTCAAGAAACTTGGGTGCCTCCCAATAATGCTGTGTTTATAGTCATTAGCCAGACTTTACTAGTGTCCTTTACTTATCATTGTCTCCTACCTTGGCTATCCATACTTCTTTTTCATCTTAAGTTCCTCTAGGAAGGAAGAGAGATCAGATTATCTTGCATGCAACAAAGAAGCATACCGTGAGAACAATACCAAAAGAAATAAAGTAAACAAAAGAAGAAATGAAAATTGTAAAGACACACGAGAATGTACATCAAAAATAAGAAAAAATGTCTAAAGTAGCACCACTTCAGCCTCAATGAATATTGGCACAACCATCAATCCCCCGCAACGGTGCCAAAAACTTGTTAGTAATTTGGCAAGTGTATCAGTCGCACAAGTACTATAGAGTGAGTAAAAATATCGTTCCCATAAGGATTAAGATACTAAGTACCCAGGAAGCTAAAGTGAAATACTATCTAGACAGTCCATTTAATTGGTGAAACTTAAAAAGGTGAACTAAACAAAAGCATAATTCTAAAACTGACAAATTAAACTAAAACTACTAACTAAGACCTAAGACTAAGTTACTCCTAATAACAAAAGCCTAAGGTTGATGGGATTACCTTCACTTGATTTTAAATCTGACTAATTCATAGACAAATTAGTCATTAAGTTGCTAAAGAATGATTCACTCCAATTACAAATCCTTTTGATGTTGATTAAGTCCTCAAAATTGTTTGAACTCAATCCCTTAGAGAAACAAACTTATCTAACTCAAAGGATTGTCTAATTCCTTAGTCTAATCAGTCAAATAGGTGATTAAGTTTAGGAACTCAATAAAAACCACATAAATAAGATTATCTATTCCTAGGTTAATCCAATTTATGGTAGAAGTTACAAAGATAGCTTCATATCAATCTATTCTTAGCTTAAATACAAAACACAAATCTCATTGAATGGTAGCTAATTGTTCAAGAGGCATTAAAATCAATAAAATCCACTCCAACAAAATACAAAATGCAACTGAGGAGAATCATTCAACAAAAAAATTTCATAAAAATCAATTTACATTAACCACCAAACCTCTCATTCTTCCTAGGTTTTATAATCATTCTCTCACTCTTGCTTTTGCCAATTGTACACGCTAATCTAGGGTGCAAATATTTTCAAAAGGATTTTCTCAAACCTCAACTGAGATAATAACCTAATATTCTATATCACTTATGTGAAAATCAAGTTAAATTAATGAACAAATCCTAATTTGACTATATGAGGCTAATGTCTATATTCTTATGACATTAACAAATCAATCCCCTTACTTTTAAGGTTCAAGAACTCATGCTACTTATTCAATGGCCTAGTCTTTACCTCTCTTTCCCAAGTTTAGCAAAAAAACACTATATCACCCCAATATTTGGCCAAATTAAAGGAAACCATTAAGTTTAGAATGAATAAACATGCATTAATCAACCAGCAATTACAAGTGTTTGAGAACTTACATAAAACCTATTCTAAAATGGGGTTTATATAACCCTAAAGTTACAAACTAACTACAACTAACAATAAGCAAGAAATTACAACATAAAATTAAGAGAACATGAAGAAAAGAGAGAAGAAATGGGGGAAAAAGAGCAAATCCCAAGTGGGAAGGCCTCCTTCCCCTCTAACCATCTTCAAAAATAGCCCTCTGCTACTGCCTCTAAGAAGCTCAAAATTTTCCAATCAAAGTTAGGTCAAAAAACTCTTAAAGTTGCTTAAATACTATCAGTTTCTTGCCTTGGCTCCTGGGCGCCAAGCCTAACAGCTCAAATAGTGAGTTCAGAGGAAGCCAATTAAGTATTCTAACTTCCATTTCTCCATCTATTTTGTTTTGAGACAAACTCTAGAGTCAAAATCATTACCCTTTGAGACTTGGGTACTGAACTTCTTTGTGTTTTAGTGTGTTTCACATGGTGCTTGTTGTAATTAAATGGATTTACTGAACATTTGAATAGTTGGTAAGCATTAATGGTTTGGAAGAAAAAGGGAGTATGGTCATAAAAATCACATTAAATGCTAATAGAGGTAGAAATTTAGGATTTTCATGACTCACAATTTAATGAGCTTGGTTTGCTAACGACCTAAATGCACTAGATTTTCTACCATGGGAACCTTAAAACACAAAGAGATGCAATTTTAGTTCATTTTAGGGAAAATCTCATAAGGTACTATTGTACTACAGTCGGGGTGCCTGAGGCATAAGTAAATTAATGATGCCGAGAGTTGGGCACCCTACACCTAGAAGTAATGAGGGTTTTAGTTAGGTTGTAGCACCTCAGGTGCCACCTCTTGAACCTTCTTGCCTTTTTAATATTAGATACTCCCATTGTCATTTGTTTATTTCATTACGCTCGCATTCCATTCTCTTTCGTTTAATCTTAGGTGAGGGAGCTAACTATTCTCAAATATTAATTATAGTATAAAGACACACAATCATACAAAAGTATATGTTGTGATTCTATCCTCTTGAAAAGACTCCATGCATAAATCAATTGATGTTACTACCATTTATTGGTCAGTACGAGGACAACTAAGATATAGAAAAGA
Organism: Biancaea sappan; assembly: GCA_037074585.1. Classification (NCBI taxonomy): domain Eukaryota; kingdom Viridiplantae; phylum Streptophyta; class Magnoliopsida; order Fabales; family Fabaceae; genus Biancaea; species Biancaea sappan. The sequence continues at coordinate 13,156,905 of CM073495.1, read as the reverse complement.
GATATTAGACTCTTCTGCTTAATGAAGTGAAGTATTGTAAATCGTTAAGATAAATTTTGTGAATAGAATATGTAAATTCATAATATCATTACTTATATTATCCTGAAACAGTGGACATAATGTCATTCATTATATTGTCCAGGAACTGTGGACAGGATACCATTATTTATATTGTCCTGGAATGGTGGACAAGATATCATTATTTATATTGTCTTAGAACAATGGACAAGATACCATTATTTATATTATCCTGAAACAGTGGACAAGATATCATTATTTATATTGTCCTAGAATGGTAGACAAGACATCATTAACTATATTGTCCTGTAACGGTGGGCATAATCTATATAGGTAAATTGGTACTAGGGATGTATTAAATTGTTTACTTCTATGTAACGAGGGACCACATGGGAATGACAAGTATTCATGAATGTTTTACACTGAGATTTTGATTATGTACACTGATGTGTATATACCTAATTCCTCCCTCTTGAGTAATTGGAGTTTATGGTGAATTACTATATAATCATAGTGATCCTTCCTTAGTGGGAAGTATATGGCAAGTTTCTTTTGTGTTCATCTCACTGAGTAATTTACTCAGTCTCCTGTGTGTGTCACTTTGCAGATCTTGTAGTTACCGATGAGTCTTTGTGAGAGGAGTAGTGGAGTCTTACATCACCATGTCTTGCTGACTGTTGGTGATTATTATTATTTTTTTGATTATTTTGGGAATGACATTCTACTCTATAGTTGTTAAGACTCCTAGATCTTGCATTAGCATTCTTTTGAGATTATGTAATCTTTTGTAACCAAGACTCATTGATAGGCTATGTTTTGATTCTTTCCTTACCTTGATTTGTGATTAGAGAGGGAAGATTGGAAATATAAGTCTGTTCTAGCAATTGTACCATTTGAGATGAATGTTGTTTAAAGAAATGTATTTGTGCGTATTTAAGCATCTGTAATTATTGTTTAGAGTGTTGTGCAGTTTTAAGGCTTATGGTTTTGGTAGGGTTCTGATAACATGCATTTTCCATTTATTTTAGTCCTTTTGCCTCTTTAATTTTGTATATTCTCTAATTTTATTATGATTTTGAATTTATTGGGTGTAAATTAATTATATAATTAATATGCTTTAATTTCGTAATTTTATCCCAATTAATTCAATGGTGCATTTTTACCGAACATTAATTAGAGAATTTTATGATGATGTGGTAAATGACTGTGTGCTAACATGGCAGCTGACTGGACATTTACTGGTCTGACATTTCTATATTATTGAGCCAAAGCTCCAGCCAAACTAGAAAATATTTTGCAACAGGAGCAAACAAAAAAAACACATTCATAAGTCAAAAACATTGGTAAATTAAAGACTAATTTCTGCAGACAAATTTGAAGAAGCAACTAGCAACAAGGAAGTCAGCAATTAGCAGCAAGTGTCCCTCAATGCATGTAGAAAATGGCTGAAGAAAAGAAAAATCCAAGCTTGATTTCTCTTCTTACATTCATGTGATTGCAAAAGGAACCAAAATTGCCACCAACCAACAACTGTAAAACAACAAGAAATCAGAGATAGATCAATAAATGTCAAAGATGGACAACACACAAGTTGGCCAAATTGCAATTTCATCCTTTTCTTTCCAGCTGTTTTAAAAAGGACATTTCAGATCCAGTTGAAGTGTTGGAGATCACCTTCTTCCACCATTTTTAGTGCAGTTTTCGTAGGTTTTATTTTGCATATTTTTCCTTCTTTGTATTTTTGTTTTTCTATTTCCATAGAGTGTTAGAGTCTATGTATCAGCCCAATGATGAACTTGAGTTTGTAGCTTGAATCTTCATTTTCAAATAAGTATTTTGGTTCTTAAATCTATTTCATTTTCTATTCTGCATTCTTGCCTCTATTCTTGAGTTTATACTTGCGCTGGTTAGACTAATATGAATGAAAGTTCTAGTTTGTTAGTTTTATATGAGGATTAAACTTGATGTATATACATGAATGTGATTGTTGTGTATGTGTAATGAGTACGATAGAAATTCGCATGTCAGTATGAGATTACAGGGCATGATTTAGATGAGGGCTTAATTAGATTGCACGTTGGTTAGATATTCATGAAGGCTTTCTTAATTCTAATTTATGTGTAATCTAGTTCTTGAAGATATCTAGGAAATTTCAATTTGATAATCTAATAGTAGAATTGAATAAGAAATTAATTAAGGGTAAGATTGTGATAGTTATAATTCCAGTGAAGCCATAGACTGATTATTCTATTTTTGTTAGTTTTCATGTTTTAGTTCTGCATTTAATCCTGTCAACAAAACCCCCCTTTGTAATCGGTAGGTAATTAGTGTAATTAGTGTTTGAATAATTAATTAGTGAATTTGAAGCAAGGCTCCAAGGGTGAGAACGACCTAGGAAAACCATTATATTGCAAATTGCCACAAAATTTAATTCTAGGTGATTTGACAACTATGGTGGTATGAACCAAAATTTTGGCGCTGTTTGGCTCTCTTTGAAATTTTTGTTTATATTTGCTTTCTTTTGTTGCTAGTTTATTTTCTAGTCATCTAAAAAAATTAAAAAAATAATTTCATTTCCTAGTTATCCAGATCTATTTTTAATTTTCTTTAAATTTCTATTTCTTTTTTATCTATTTTCTAATAAATATTGTTCATTTTTTTAAGCAATTTAAAAAAAAAGAAAAATTTTAAGCATACTTTAGCGTTATTTGATTGTGATTATTTTTTTTTCTTGTTGTTTGAGTATATTTAAAAAAAGAAGAAAAGAAGAAAAAGAAATGATAAATTAAAAAAAATCCTATTTTTCAATTCTTACTGCTTCCATCTTTTTTCTGCCCTCTGTTGTTGCATCAGGATTTTGTTCTCGGTCTATGCTCTACTTGTACATCACTGGAGTCCCATCCTCGTTGAGGAGATATAGAAAATAAGATAGAGATCCAAGAGAGAGGAGAGAATCAGCAAGTGTTTTGGTAAGGACGCTATGACCAACTTTGTTCAAGGGGAGAATTTTGAGGTACTAGTCTTGGCGTTGTATGTGAAGAAGGAAAAGACCAAAGAGCAAGAGTTGGCAATGTCCAGATTCTAGAATACCCTTTTGAAGTGGCAGAGAGACAAGACATTAGTGGAAGATAAAGGAAGGAGAGGCATTAAGCAGATACCAAATTATTTGATTAGAAAAGAAAGAATTTGGATGTTCACATGTGGCTGGATGGTAAGGTACAAGAGAATTTATCATTTAGTGAAAAAAAATGAGGTATAGGAAGCAGAAATGAAATGGTAAGTAGAAAATGATTTGAAAAATGGGGCACTTTTTCGGTCGAAGATAAAAGAATAGGATTTGAGAAATACTTTTCCTAATTGATTGCCTAGAAATTCGTTTAATGTGGCTTCCACCTTTCTCCTAAAGTTGTAAAATGGAAAAGAGGTATTGTGAGTAGGGAGTGTGAAGTGTAATGTGAATTTTGTGTGAGAGTGACGTGAGTGAGTAAAAGTGTGAGTGGAAATAAAGTGTGAAACAAACTAGGCTAAATACAAGTGAGAGAATGAGAGTGTCATGAATAGGTGTTATTAGTGGAGTGTGACGTGAGCTTTTCTCACATTGGTTGAAATTGTGGACAACACCTTCAAGATTATTTGCTTTTCATTTAGGTCCATAAAAATTTTTTTAAAAAATTTTGTCCCAAATAAAAATTTTTAATTTGTCTTTTTCATTAATTTTAATTTTTTTCCGAGTTGTTTAATCGGTTCAAGAAAAAAAATTTTCTATTTTTTAATTTTTTCTTATTTTTTATTTCTTGTAATTTTTTATTTGGTTTTTGTAGACATTATTTTTTAGTTCTATTTGTTGTTTTTCTGCCTCAAACCTGTGAAGAATTTTTCCAAAGCAAATTTAGAATTTTCTGAGATAATCAATTTTTGGGAGTTTTTCATAGGTTAGGCATAGAAACAATAGCAAAAGTGTCATTTTTCTGTTTTCTTTCTAGATTTTATCTTTTCTAGTCTAAAATCAAAGTTTCATTCTTGTTGGGTTAATTTTAGTAAGTTAGATTAGGACTTTAACCATGGATTTGTATAGCATTCAGAATCTATTAGAAGATATAGCATCCATGTTAAGGGACTTCTCCTTTGGCCAAAAGCAAGAGCCACCACCTTCTTTTCCTCCTCCATCTATAAGTAGCTTAGATTACTTCACCACCTATAGGACTGACCAATATCCACAATTCCAAGAAAGGACAGAGTCCTATGTTGGAGTCTTTCCTTGCCAAATGCATTTTCAACAAGATCCTCAACAGTATGATTTTTATCCCACGACAAACAATCCTAAGTATGATATGAGGTATAAGAGCTCATTTCATTCACCATATGATCAACTACTTCATGCCCCATATCTCAGCGATGAATCCCTTCTAGCCATCCTTACTGAATCGAAGCAAAATTTAGAAGTCTTGGCCACATATACCCTGCAGTTCCAACAATGAATTGATGAGAGCCTTCAAAGTTTGGAAACTCAAATAGGCTAACTAGCTAGCGATATTGATGAGCTGATCAATCAAGGGTCTAATAATAGTTTACCTTCTCCAACTATGGCCAATCTAAAAGATGTTGATAGTGTTATTTTTCTAGAGAATGACACACAGATAAATAGTCTAGCCCTCCAAACTGAAGTCATTAAGCTTGACTTGGAAAAAGAAATAGATACCTTAGGAGAAGAAGAGGTAGACACACAAGTGTTGGATGAGTTTGTGGGAGATTTTAATTTTGATTGTGACTTTCAGACTTGCCAAGCATGTATAGAAATAGAAAAAGCTTTGAATTTTGACAATTCTGATTTTGTTGAACATGAGCATTATGCATTTGCACCTGAATTTGTACATGAAACTGAATCTGCATATGTATCTGCACTTGTATTTATATCAAATCCTGTATCTGCACCTGAGTGTAATGCATCTACATTCGAATGTACATGTGAATCAGAATCTGATTCTAATTCTCCCTCTGCTTCTATTGTAAATTCTGATTCTATCCCTGATGTTTTTAATTCTGTTTTTGATTTTGATTTTCCTTTTGTTTCTAATTTAAACAGTAATTATATTTTAGATCATTTTAGTAAGAATTTTGATTTTAATTATGTTTTACATCAAGTATTACTCTTTTATTTTCATGTCTTCTATGTTTATTGGATAATATATGCTGATAATTGTTTACACTGAAGACAATGGAAAATTTAAGTGCTGGGGGGGGGAGAATGAAATACTCTTAATTTTATTTTTTAAAATTCAAGCAATTTTTTAATTTTTCTGTTATGTTTTTATGCTTTCAATAAAGTTTTTATGCTAAATTTTCTTGATGACAATTTTGAAAAATTTAGTATAATGAGAATTTAACCTTGTTTTCCTAGCATTTAAGTAAAATGGCAATAAATTTCATTTTAATGAGTTTTAGCAATAGTCTTTTTAACTGTGAGGAAATTTGAGCTTAATTGCGAAATGCTATTCTTTCTTGTTGAGTGCATTTCTTATCATGAATTTTCACTCTAGAACTTGTTTTGAATCTTTGTTAAGGCTACATATCTTGTACATGCTTGGAAATGATTTAGGCATTTGTTTCTTATTATGAAATATCAACCAAATAACCATCTCACTTTGTTATTTCCATTGTGTGTCAGTTTGTGCCTTATCCATGTTCTTTCTTGTATTTTCCACACCCAATTTTCTTCCTTAATCAAATTTTTTGCTTCCAACTTAGGAATTGAAGAATATTTCAAATTCTTTGAAGAGATTGATGTGCTGAAAATTCTTGTAAATTTTGGGATGTTTCAAGCTGTATTTCTCTACTTCCTCTAGAAAAAGAAAATTGGTCAATCAAAAGAAAAGAAAAAGAAGAAAATTTTTTTATGTCAAAAAGAAATCAAAAGAAAAAAAAATGATGAAAAAGAGGAGCAGATAGAACTATGCAATCCAAAATTAACTTTTATTCAATCTCTTGCATATTTACCTAGAAATGCTCTTCAATTTCTTAAGTTGAGGCAATATTTTTATCTCATTTATCCTTTCTTTCCATTTTCCCTTTAAATCCTTGACAAGCCTATGGTAGTGATTTTGTGATAGGTTGAGTATTGAGTGAATTACCCTAAACACTTAAGAAAATATAGCGTATAGACATCTCTTGTGTAATACCCGCCAATTTTGAAATTTTGTAATTGGCGGTATTACTATTGTTGTAATAAAATTTTTCATTATTTTAATAGAATTGTTGGATTAATTTTAATTTTCTATATTTAATTTATTATTTTTGTGTGTTATTTATGGAAGTGGAGATAAATAATTGGACCGGGTATTTTATGGTAGGTAATATTCCTGAGAGTTGAGGAAAGATAAGAGGAAGAGGAAACTTTATAGAGATAGAGTCGAGAGTCAAGGAATAAAAAGAGATTAATCATAAGGTAAAGAGAAGGCCGAGTACCTATGAGGTCTAAAAAGGGACTAAAGTGAAATAAGGAACTAGGTGGCATTTAAGATATAGAAAATATCCAAATTGTAGAAATTATGAGTTTGCCACTATCAAGGTTAACCAAGAGTTACCTAGGGGCAAAGTAGTAATTTCACCCTAGGCGGGAATATATAGGCGGTTCCACACCTTTTTCCCCATTTCTCACTTTCCTCTCTCTCTCCTCACTTTCTCTTCTCTCTTTCTCTCTACCTAGGGGCAAAGTAGTTATATTACGTGTGTCAGTGAAATAAGGACTATAGGTCAACATGGACCTGGATCCTCTGCAATACTAATATAACTGAGTCAATAAAAAATGGGAATTGAAAAGAAAGAAAAGAGTGGCAGGTATCCTTTCAAAGTTATATTGCGTGTGTCAGTGAAATAAGGACTACAGGTCAACATAGACCTGGATCTTCTGCAAAACTTTTAGTATTGTAGAGTGCAATTCTTTTTTTAGCAACTATAAAAAAATGAGTCGATTTAAACTATTGCTAAAAGTTTTAGCAACAGAAAAAATTATTGCTAAAAGTATTACACCTCTGCAATATTGCAGAGATCCAGATCCGGTCAACATTACTAAATTTTAATTTTAAAAAAATTATTTTTGTATTTAAAAATTTACACTTGAAATTTTTTAAATATAAATATATTAATATTAAAAATAAAGATTAACTTATTAAATTAATAAATTTATATTTATAATATTTAATTATATATATATATATATATTATTTTTTAATATCAAACCATTTATATTTGAACCAAATTCAGTGACCACCAATTTTCAAAACATTAATATGTACCCTTTCAACCTAAAAAATTTTGCTTTATTTTGTTGGGAGAATGGTAAGTTGACTCTTTGAAGTTCACCATGAATTGCAAGTTTCACTGCCTTCTTTCGCCTAGTTATGTCCAGAAATCTTTCCTTAATTTCTTGGCTCTCCTAATTTGGTCCAAAAATATTTCGCTGCCTTCTGTTTTTGTTTCCTTGGCTTTCCTAGCATTTTTTAATTGTACAAATTATGTTGAATTTGCTTGAGGTTCGAGATTATTATAATTCTGTCTTTTTTCTTTTCTTCCTCTTCAAGTTTTGCCTCACAAACTTACGGTTATTATTATGATATTATCAAAGAAATGCTCAAACTTTGCTGATTGAATCCGTTAAGATGATTAAACAAATTCTGGATCTCTTTGTAGTTGTTGTTCGCGTGGATGGTGCTGGAGTTCATTGTCTTCTATTCAAGCAAAAACGGATCTGTGAACAAGATTCTGTATCTCCACTACAGTTGAATCTCATCAGTTCTGCGTTTCTGCTCCATATGTAAAATCTCTTGGATTACCTATAATTTGGTATGCATGTTGATCAAATATCGATTTGATTTAATCTATAATTCTATATCGAATGTTAGCGTTCTCTTTTGCTAATTTTTCCTCTACTCCAGCTAGTTATTGATCTTTGACCTTTTTTATTTTTCTTAAAAAATTGTTTGAGGCTGTCAAGTTTCAATTGCAGAGGAAACACCATGAAAATATGTAGGTATTATCAACTAGAGCTCTGCTATAGGTTCTGCACTTCTAATATTGCCGTAGCATCTTTTTTGTTAGGAGAAAACAAGTGCCATTTCATAAATCAGCGGAAACTGCTAGGTTAAAACTTCCAAGTATTACTCCATAAATTAGAAAATTATTATACATAAATCAAAAGCTTCCCAGGAACAGTATGTTGCTTTGTTATACTATACTTCCATGGTCATTTTAAGACTGTGCACGCACTTTTTACCCCAGAGTATGTAACTGTGATTACAAACATTCAGGGGAAAGTACAATTTATCACTATATGGTTTGGCCCATTTACAATTCACTATCCTTTGGCTTAATAGTTTGCAATCAGGTGTTGTATATTTTGCTTTGTCAGCACATTGCTACTATGTGCTATTCTAATGTTCAAAAATTGGTTGGAATCCCTAATTTTCCCCTCAATTATGCTATAGATTCCTAATATCTTATGTGATTTGGAATCTCAAACTTGACATAAACAATTCAATATCTTTGCCAAAATTTACTCCTAAACAGAATTCCTAATTTTTCCCAAAATTTTCCATAAATTCCCAATTCCCCCATGAAATCCCTAATTTTTTTATGAAGTGAAGACAATTGCCAATCGAATTCCTAATTTGAGAATGCGGAAACAATTCCTTCTAAATTTTACATTCCCATGTTTCAAATTGATTTCAATGTTTTCAATTGAGGATAAAATATGCATAAAGCCAGTCAAATTTAGAGCTCATAATAAATAACTCTGTGGTTTCAATTTTGGTACTTAAAAAGTTTAACTTCTATACAAATGGCAATTAGCCAATTCATTTCACTAACAAGTGAAAACATCAAGGGGAACAGCCCTGGTTAAATTTGTGGCATTTTGATATGCGGTTTTATTGTCTAATTGTTAAAAGTTTGTGCGGGTTTGAATTTTGAAACTCTCATGGTATGTTTGGTTTCTGGAATTGAGTTAGGGATTAGGAATAGGAATAGGAATGGCCAGCATTCCCTTGTTTGATTGCTGGAATCTCCTTTCAAATGAAAGGAATGAGCATTCTCTTGCTCATGTAAGGAAATGGATATTCCCTTGCTCATGAGAAGCCATTTTACTATGATGCCCTTATAAAAATTAAAAAAAAATACATTTCTATCTTATTAATTCATAATATTTTATATATCTCAATAATTAAATATTAAATTTGAAAAACAATATTTAATTTATTATTGTGTAATATATGAAAAAATATATTATATATTCATCATATTATTAAGACTCACAAAATTTATTGTATATTGAATATTTATATTTAATATTGCATCCATGGGTAATATTAAATCTAAAATGTTTGTATAATTTTTTGCATTTATGGGCATTAAAGTCATTTATTCTTTATTCCTTTCCATTCCTACACAGATTTCACATGCCTCCTAAGGTCTTTATTTCTTTTTCCAAGACAGGCTCAATGACCTCATGTTGGGTGGCCAGACCATTTATAAATGTGTCATTCTCTAACAAAATGACATTATCATCATCTCCTATATTGGTCATAGCTAGAGAAGGTAAACAATTGTTAGACTACAGATTGATCAGCTCATCCATAGTGCTAGCTAGTTGGCCTTTTTGAGTTTCCAAACTTTGTAGGCTCACCTCGGTTCGCTGTTAGAACTGCATGATTCATGTGGCCAAGTTCTCAAAATTTTGCTCATATTCAGTAAGCGTAACTGGAGAAGGTATATCATTGAAGAAGGAAGCATTAATTTCTTGCTCATATGGTGAATGAAATGAGCTCTCATACCTCAGATCATATTTAGGATGGCATATTTGGGGTATGTGTCAAACATTGACTATTGGAGATCTTGTTGAAATTGCATTAGGCCAGGAAATACTCCTATATAGGACTCGGTACTTTCTTGGAATTGTGGATATTGGTTTGTCCTATATGTAGTGAAGGAATCTAAGCCACTCTCAGACAGAGGAGGGAAAAGGGGTGGTAGCACTTGCTCTTAGCCAAAGTATAGGTGCCTCAAAATGGATGCTATTTCGTCTAATCTATTTCAATGCTATACGGATCCATAGGTAAGGTCTTAATCTAACTCACTGAAATTAACTCCAAAACAAGAATTAAACTCTGATTCTAGACTAGAAAAGATAAAATCTACAAAGAAAAACACAAAAACGACACTTCTACTATTGTTTCTATGCCCAACCTATGAAAAACACCTAAAAATCAATTATCTGAAAAAATTCTAATTTTTTTTTTGGAAAAATCCTTCACAAGTAGGAGGCACAAAAACAACAATTAGAACACAAAAATAATGTCTACAAAAAATCAAAGCAAAAATTACAAGAAATTAAAAAAATAGAAAACACATTAAAAAATAGAAAAAAATTTTAATTAATGAAAAAGAAAAATTAAAAATTTTTATTTAGGACAAATTTTTTTAAAAAAATTTTATGGACATAAATGAAAAGTATATAATCTTGAAGGCATTGTCCACAATTTCAACCAAGAAAAGCTCACATCACACTCAACTAATAACACCTATTCATGTCACTCTGATTATGTCTTTCTCTTACACTTGTATTTAGCCTAATTTCTTTCACACTTTATTTCCACTTACGTCACTCTCATAGAAAATTCACATTACACTTCACACTCCCTTCACACAATGCCTCTTTTTCCACTTGACAACTTTAGGAGAAAGGTGGAAGCCATAATACACGAATTTCTAGTCAATCAATTAGGAAAAGCATTTCCCAAATCCTATTCGTCTATTTTTGACTGAGAAAGTGCCCCATTTTTCAAATCATTTTCTACTTACCATTTCATTTATGCTTCCTATACCTCATTTGTTTTTTCACCAAATGACAAATTCTCCTGTACCTTACCATCCAGCCATATGTAGACATCCAAATTCTTTTTCTTTTTTAATCAAATAATTTGGTATCTGCTTCATGCCTCCCGTCCTTTATCTTCCACTAATGTCTCATATATCTACCACTTCAAAAGGGTATTTTGAAATGTGGATTTGGTCACAGCGTCTTTACCAAAAGCACTTGTTGATTCTCTCCTCTCTCTTGGATCTCTATCTTAATCTCTATTTCTCCTCAACAAGGATTGCACTACGATGATGAACAAGTAGAGCACAGACCGAGAACAGAAAGCCTGATGCGACGACAGAGGGCAGAAAAAGATTATAGCAATAGGAATTGAAAAATAGTAATTTTTTTTAATTCATCATTTCTTTTTCTTCTTTTCTTCCTCTTTTTTATTAATTTTTTTTAAATATACTCAAACAACAAGAAAAAAAAATCACAATCAAATAACGCTAAAATATGATTAAAATTTTTTCTTTTTTTTAATGAACAATATTTATCAAAAAATAGATCAAAAAATAGAAAAGAAATAGAAAATTAAAGAGAATTAAACAAAATTTAAAAAAAAATAAGATTTGGGCAACTAGGAAACAATTTTTTTAGATGACTAGAAAATAAACTAGCAACAAACGAAAACAAATATAAAGAAAAAATTTCAAAGAGAAAGCCAAAATTACAGTGTAAGAACTAAAAACACAATTGAAGAAAAGATTAGGTGATTTGGAAACAATTTGGCTCCCCAGCAATGGCGCCAAAATTCTAATTCACGCCATTACTACTGTAGAATTGCCTAGAATTGAATTCATGGCAACTTACAACATAATGATCTCTCCAGGTCGTTCTCACACTTGGAGCCTTGCTTCTAATTCACTCATTAATTGTTCAAGATATACAAAAAAAGGGGGTTTTGATGACAGAATTAAAATGATGAAAAAACAAAAGGTAATTGAGTGGTAAAATACTTGTAAAACAGAATGCATAATCAGTCTCTGATTTCCCTGATTGTGTAGCTATCATAATTCTTATCTTAATATTAAGTTCAGTTTTTGTCCATCACTTGGTTATCATGAATGTTGTCTAGAAAATCTTCTAGAACTAGATATCACCAAAGTTGAGATCTGAAAAATCTTCGCTAACTAACAACTTGGTTCAATTTCATTAAGTTCTAACCAAGATCATTTATTACAATCGTAATTACAAGTCATAATCATTCATACTTGTTATATTAGTTGTTTTTATACTCAAGATATTCAAATTTGAATAACAAAAGCATAAAATAAAATAAATAAACCATCCATGTAGGAGGCAAAGCCTTCCAGTAGGAGGAGAAATAGAATGAAAAATGAAATAGATAGAAAACAAAATGTATCTAATTTAACCCAAGAATTCAAGTACTATAACTAGTTCTACCATTAGACTAATTACATAGAGAAATTTAGCCTTCCATGTAGGAGGCAAAACACAAAATAAAATGCAAAAATAAATCTATACTCAACAAGGTAAGTGTAGGAAAAACATAGCATATTATTATTTACATATTTATATTATGAGAGGGAATCGGCTAGTATTCTAAGGATATGGATATTCATGGAAAGAATGTTGAAAACTGGAAATAGTAGGGTCAACCTTTGGGATAAACCCATTGAGTAATTATTATCTAAGGGAAAATTCCAGACTGGGTCTAAATGTGGTAAGTGTGGGAAGCATTGCATACTATTGCATGCATAATCATAATCGGTGCGTGATTATTTGTGCTTGTATATGCTTGTGTTGAATTAGAGTTTGGATGGAATTGATGTGGGCTGTGAGAGTATGGATTTGCAAGGAAATAGTTCGTTACAGTCACAAAATCAAATACACTTATGTTAGTGTATTTATATATGTCTTTATGTGCTAGAGGTAATTATTTATATTGTAGTTGTGATTCTGGTATTTGTACTTATGCTTTATTTATCGCATAGTAATTTGCCCACTGAATTTTTGATAAACTCATATTCTTTGTGGTTATATTTTTCAAATATAGCAGGTGAAGAGGATGGGAAACTGCTGGAGTTTAGCAGCTTTGAGACGCACTCCATTTTTGTTGGAGGGTTCTTGATAAACCCACTTTTGGGCTTTATACCAATAGAAATGCTCTATAAACGTATAGGCCACCTAGGTCCTACTGTGTTTTAGGGGTTTATCGTTTATTTAATTGGTTACAAATTGCTTTGCATTTTTCAATGTAAATATTTCTCAATGTTATGGGAAAAAAGGGAATGTATTATGTAAATTTATTTTACTTTGTAAATTTACATTTTGCATAGTTGTGGATATTAGAACTGTTCAGGGAATGTATGGGTTACCACTAAGGTACACCTTAGGATTTATACTAACTCAGGTGCCCATTTTTCGAGGTGTTACAAATAAGGAGGTTAATATCGTGGATCAATTAGTTAGGGATGATGGTGAATCTTCTAGATCCAAGAATGATGAAATTGTGGTAAGCCAATTTCAAGATTTCACTCTTCATAAATCTTTCTATGAAATTATCTATAGGGCAATATATGTTTCTCAGTTTTTATCAATGGTTTTGATGATTTTTTTTTATCACTGGCAGCCCGTCACTCACTAATTAAAATTGTTTGTGTGATATTGTATCTCCATGAGGAACAGTTGAAAGAATTAGTCAATTATAATGTCCTTTCACTTTTCTTGCCTCAGTTGTTCAGTAACTCCATTTGTTATGTATGTGATAGGAATCTTAGTAAGGGTGAGGAAAGTGAATAGTAAATTTTTATAAGGTTTTCTTAAACGACAGCAAACAAACACTTAGAAAGAGAAATTAATCTACTTAAAAACCTAGAGTTACTAATCCCTCTCCTCCATCCTAGAAATTGTAAAACCCCTCTTATGCACTTACAACTCTATCAATCGAATAAGTTAATCCTAGGTTGTTCTAATAACTTAAAAGAATTCTCTCAAATCTCAATTAAGCTACTTAACGCTACTCAATTCCTTAAGTGACTTAAGTCTATACTAACCAACCTAGCTTCGATTAAAAGAGATTAACTAATATTCCTATTAGGTAATAAGTGAAAACACTTAAGTTAAGGTCTATGCACTCGTTCTTCCTATTGAAAGTTCTACTCTTATCTCCCTTTCCCGAGATCAATGATAGCAACAAGTAGAAATATAGATTGATCAGATCTACATTAAGTAGTAGTAAAATGAATAAGAAGACTTATATTGATTGAATAATAGTTGTAAATGCACGAGAGAAAACAAAATCTAATATGGAGTTGAGTTCGTAGTAATTCTAGAGAGAAAATTTAGCTACTCATGAAAACAAAAAAGTTACAATAAAAAGAAATAAGGGTAAAGAAAGCCATGAATCTGAAGTCGGATAGATGATTTGAGCCCAAAAAGCCTAGAAGATCAGGTTCCCCTTGTAGTTCTCAGTAAAAACGGCATGCTCTCCCTTCCTCCGTATCAGAATACCATAAGGAAAAATTCTCACCAGCTATTTAAATGTTGTCTGATGTGGCAGGATTTTAGTCCCATTACTGCAAAGCTAATTAAAACATTCAGCACAGCCCTTGGTGATGCAGCGAGGAACTCATGCCGTAGCAATGTGAACTCACCGCTACAACAGTGGATGGTAGAATGTACTGTTGAAGCTTGCTAGGTGGCGCTGCAATGATGAACATCTACCGCAACAGCAGTGGAAGGCAGAAACACAATATTGTTTAGGACTTTATGCTGAGACAAATAATTTTACTTGCTTAAGTTCTAGCCTTCAGAAATCACTTGCTCCTTTGATATTTTGATCTCCTTTGTTCACAATGTGGTTTCCTTTCCTCTAATTGGTAGGCATTCACTGCACCCTGAAATGCCAGATCAAACACCAATTACTAGCATAAAGATGAGGATAATTCGAGAAAATAACAATGAGCTAAGGGAATTCCGAATTAGAAAATCTTAAGGCCAAGAGGTAATAAATCAGTAAAAATCAAGCAATAGTAAGGTTCAATTGTTAAGAAAAAGGCACATAAATCATGTTAATTTAGGAATTAACACTCCCCCAAACCTGAACCTTTGCTTGCCCTCAAGTAATAGCTTCCTAATCTATCCTATGAGAAAAATTCTGATTTGAATATGTGTAACCATGATGAGTCCTCTATTTTGGTTAATTTTGTTTGTTTCTTTAGGGCTTTTTCCTCTCCTTGATTCCATTTTTGTTAGCTTTTTGCTTGCTTTGTCCTTTATTTTGGCTTTCCTCTTTGTACATAGTTGTTGCTTTGCTTTATCTTATTTTAATCTTTTTCCTTGCCTTTTTACGCCTTTTTGTTGTACATTCTAGTAGGCTTTCCATTCTGGTCTGGAACATGGAGAATCTGAAGTTCTGCTGCTCATCTGATGGCTGGCGCCCAGGTGCCACGCAGGGCGCCTGGAGGCGCCAGCCCCTCAACTCTCTGCCAAAGAGTCAGAACGTGGCGCCCAGGCGCCACCTAGGGCGCCTAGGCGCCACTCCTTGTTTCCAGCTATTTTGGGCTAGCGCCTAGGCGCCACCCAGGGCGCCCAGGCGCCAGCCCCATTTCCTCTTTGTTTTTGCTTGGCGCCTAGGCGCCCCGGTTCTGCACCTGCGAGCTTTCTTGTATATATTGCTCTTTTGCTGATGTTTTGTGGATCTTTTGGTTGGAGGTTAAGGGAGCTCTGCTAGGGCAAGGATGAAGGAGCTGGGAGACCTCTTCTCTACTGAGTTTGAAGCTTTTCTTCCTTTTTCTCCTTCCTCTTGATCATATTTTGTTGTGTATTTGTTATGTATTTCTTCCTCTTGTTATAAACTCTAGGGTTAGGGGATTGATGTATATTAACTACATATGAAGCTTTGTTGTTGGATGCTTAAATACAATTGCTTTTCTGATTATTGGAGTAGTTGTTATTGGTTTAACTGGTTTTAGGTGATTATGATCATTTCACTTAGATGAATTTGGGGTTTGTTTTAATGCTAGACATAGCTTGATATAAACATGCCCTTGTAACTTCTACCGTGAATCGGGTTAGTCTAGACATAGATAATCTTGTTTGCGTGGTCATATGAGTTCTTGAACTTAATCTCCGAACCAATTAATTGGACTAAGACATTAGCTAATTATTTTGGCTAGGAAGATTTGCTCACCAAGAAATTGGGTTCAAATATTTTCGTGAACTCGACCAACATTAAATGGAATCTGTGAATGTTTCTAAGCATCCTTTAACGATTCAAAGATTGGTTTGTCTATGAATTAATCGGATTAGGAGTTAAGAAAGTCAATCCCCTACCCGTTGTGTTTTGGCGTAGTTCTTCGTTTGGTGTTTAGTTAATTCCTTGTTGTTAGTTTAGTTTATTTGCGGTTTATCTTTACATTTTTTCCTCTATCCAAATATAATTTGATCTAGTGAAATTGGTAATTGTTAAAGTCAATCCCTGAGGACGATAACTTATTCTCATCACTTTACTACTTGTGCGACCCGATACACTTGTCGGGAAATAGCGCATTAAGTTTTTGGCGCCGTTGCCGGGGATTGACGGTGTTGACAATATTAAGAGTAACTAGTAGGGTTGTAGTTTGGACTTTGCCTTTTTCTGTACATACTTATACTGTAAATTTTACTCTTATACTTGTACATGCTTTTGCTTTTGTCTAAATTTTCTCTCTTACTTTTCACTGGTTTATGCGAGGTATCACCGACTCAAGCTCATTAGTATTCTACCCGGAAATTGGAAGGTCGGTTCGCATAGGCCAAATACAAGCTTTACACGCTATATGAGCCTAACAAGCTCAACCTGCAACTATGGCAGAAAACAATCAAAGCCCACCTACTCATCCTCCTATGAAAACTCTCATGGATTGTAAAATCCCTTCTGTGGAGGGATGTGGTAGAGGCATAGCTAAACAAACCGGGTAAAGTCTAGCTAAGGACTATAAACTTAGCGCTCTTGGGAGGCAACCCAAGTTTCTTTCCATTTTATCTTTTTAATTTCGCTTTTAGTTTTATTTGCTGCTTTAATTATTGTTCTGTTTAGTTCCTTGTATTTATTTTCCGTATTTTTATTCTGAGTGCCTTTGTTGATGGTTTATTTCTGTGCATAGCTTTCCTTTTTGGACCCCGCTCCCTACTTGTTTGTTATTGAGGATAATATGTTGTTTAGGTTTGGGGGAGAAAATTTTACTGTTATTATTGCTCTTGGATGCTTAGCTACCATCTTCAATGAATCTAGGGTTTGTATTAATGCTTGTCTTAGCCTTAATATAGATATGCCTCAGTAATCTCTTCTATAATTCGGGTTAAGAAGATCGTTTTTAGGGTGATACATCTAAATCTTCTTTTCAAAAGGAATGTCTCTGTTTTTGTTGACCATCATATCTTTGGATTTTTCTTGATAGATTGGAATGTGCTTTACAAGTTTTATATTATTCTATTTTCAATTAATTCTTTACATGGTCATCTTGTTTAAAATTTAACTTAAATTTGGTTTTTCAGAATTTCTAGATTTATTTGAGAAATCTCAAGCTTTTTAATTAAAAGTTGTCGACCCTCTCAACCTTCTTAAAGCACTCTTTCAAAATCTTGAAATTTTCTATCTCTTTTTATGACAACATTTTGCTCAATAAGGGACTGCTTTCTCTAAAAAAAATGAGAAAAAGAAAAAAAAAGGGCAAAACAATTCTGATTAAATAAAATAGAAGTGTGATTTAAGTTGAGGAAGTGTAGTGTGGATTAGGCGCACAACACTTGTTCTAACCAATGAATTACATTTTCTTAGCAAATAAAGGTGATGGTCAAGGTGTTGTTGTATGGTTTAGGCGCACGGGCAACTCTTTGTTCCTTAACCTCGTTATCTTTTCTTCTTGCATAGGTTGAGGGGGAGATGTGTGGATTAGGCGCACTGTCTTCACTTCGATCACTTTTTCTTAAAAATATCCCTTGTTTGAGAAGTTTTCCTTGAGAGCCGAGTTTGTTATGAAAAAGATATTTTCTTTTAAGTTTGTGGAGAGTAATTTGAGAAAGTGAGGGTGTTTGCAATTTGTCTTTAAAAACGCTTGGAAAAGTATCACGTTTATCTTTAAATTCTCAATTACTCAATGCCAAGTTTGGTTTTAAGAAGATGACTATGTGGAGTTGAGTTGATTTTGTTTAATGTTTTATGTTGTTGAGCACTTCCTCTCTATCTTGAAAAATCTGTTGGCTTCGTCGTTTTTAGATTAGTGTTTTGCTTGAGGACAAGCAATAGTTTTGGTTTTGGGGAGTTGATGAGTCCTCTATTTTGGTTAATTTTGTTTGTTTCTTTAGGGCTTTTTCCTCTCCTTGATTCCATTTTTGTTAGCTTTTTGCTTGCTTTGTCCTTTATTTTGGCTTTCCTCTTTGTACATAGTTGTTGCTTTGCTTTATCTTATTTTAATCTTTTTCCTTGCCTTTTTACGCCTTTTTGTTGTACATTCTAGTAGGCTTTCCATTCTGGTCTGGAACATGGAGAATCTGAAGTTCTGCTGCTCATCTGATGGCTGGCGCCCAGGCGCCACGCAGGGCGCCTGGAGGCGCCAGCCCCTCAACTCTCTGCCAAAGAGTCAGAACGTGACGCCCAGGCGCCACCTAGGGCGCCTAGGCGCCACTCCTTGTTTCCAGCTATTTTGGGCTAGCGCCTAGGCGCCACCCAGGGCGCCCAGGCGCCAGCCCCATTTCCTCTTTGTTTTTGCTTGGCGCCTAGGCGCCCCGGTTCTGCACCTGCGAGCTTTCTTGTATATATTGCTCTTTTGCTGATGTTTTGTGGATCTTTTGGTTGGAGGTTAAGGGAGCTTTGCTAGGGCAAGGATGGAGGAGCTGGGAGACCTCTTCTCTACTGAGTTTGAAGCTTTTCTTCCTTTTTCTCCTTCCTCTTGATCATATTTTGTTGTGTATTTGTTATGTATTTCTTCCTCTTGTTATAAACTCTAGGGTTAGGGGATTGATGTATATTAACTACATATGAAGCTTTGTTGTTGGATGCTTAAATACAATTGCTTTTCTGATTATTGGAGTAGTTGTTATTGGTTTAACTGGTTTTAGGTGATTGTGATCATTTCACTTAGATGAATTTGGGGTTTGTTTTAATGCTAGACATAGCTTGATATAAACATGCCCTTGTAACTTCTACCGTGAATCGGGTTAGTCTAGACATAGATAATCTTGTTTGCGTGGTCATATGAGTTCTTGAACTTAATCTCCGAACCAATTAATTGGACTAAGACATTAGCTAATTATTTTGGCTAGGAAGATTTGCTCACCAAGAAATTGGGTTCAAATATTTTCGTGAACTCGACCAACATTAAATGGAATCTGTGAATGTTTCTAAGCATCCTTTAACGATTCAAAGATTGGTTTGTCTATGAATTAATCGGATTAGGAGTTAAGAAAGTCAATCCCCTACCCGTTGTGTTTTGGCGTAGTTCTTCGTTTGGTGTTTAGTTAATTCCTTGTTGTTAGTTTAGTTTATTTGCGGTTTATCTTTACATTTTTTCCTCTGTCCAAATATAATTTGATCTAGTGATATTGGTAATTGTTAAAGTCAATCCCTGAGGACGATAACTTATTCTCATCACTTTACTACTTGTGCGACCCGATACACTTGTCGGGAAATAGCGCATTAAACCAAGAGAAGTATAGATTAAAAAATATGTGAAATTAAGCAAGCCAGGCCTCATCAAACCATTAATCATAAGATCAAACTCAGTCTGCAATCTTGGAGATTCAAATCATAAATGTTAACCGAACCACAAGGAGACTAGAAAAACATATTTTCAAAAACATTAAATCTTCTCCTTTATGAACAGTTTATAGTACCAAATTCAAAAATTCCATAACTAAATCACAACTTTGTTCTCAGGGGCACCGTTTTATTTCAAGGGCTTCGCTGTTTTTTTCTCAAGGGCATTGCTTCCTCAATTTTCTTATTTCCATTGAAAATTTTTTTTCACAAATTACTCATTTTTTGTTAATTACAGGAGCGTACCTATTATTGAAACCTTCAGCTATCCCTTATTGAACCATTTTTTCACTAGCCCCTTATTAAACTTTTTTTTAAATGAAAATGATCTCTAAACAATTCACAATGAGAAATGAACACTTCTTCTATTATTTTGAAATGGTTGGGCTAATACTTATACATAGAAAACTTAAAGATTTGCAAACTCAACATGTAAATCTTATATTTTTGTATGACTTAATTTGACTTGCTAAAGAATTTCCAAATTTTCAAATTGCAAAATTTTCAAAAATTTCTCAAAAAATTCTCCTATTACACATAGCAATAAGGACAGCACAAGACAAATTGGAATTTTCTCATTGAAGGAACCCACATAGCTCACATAACTGCTAAACTGACAAAATTTTTCATTTAAAAGTAGAGAGGAAAATCAAGTTTACACTTGCTCCCACATCACACAATGCTTTACCAGCAAAATTTTTCCCAATGTTGCATGAAATTACAAAGCTACCCAGATCTTACATTTTGATAGGCAACTTCTTTTGAAGAAAGGCACTGCACTCTTGAGTTAAAACTACTATTTCGAACTCTCCCAATTGCCTTTTTCCTCAATAGAACGTCATTCATGCACTTAGCATAACTAGGCATTTGTTCCAATGCCTCTGCGAATGTAATGTTGATGTGAATTTGCTTTAAAATCTCTAAGAACTTCTTATATTGCTGGTCTTAGTTTTGCTTCTTGTACCTTTGAGGAAATGGGATAGGAGGAATGATTCTTGAGGAGGAAGCAGATGAAGGTTCAGAAGTTGCACCTTTAGATTTCTCTTTCATTGTTGTTTCCTCCTTATCGTTAGTTTTTTGAACCTCATGTTCATCTATATTCACCCTTTTTATGGTTGCTCTTCAACTTTCAACTAATCATCAAAACTGTCATCTTGCATCTGAATATTTGGAGTAGAAGCTTCAAGAAGTTGCTTACCACTTCAACGAGTTATAATCTTACATTGTTCCTTCTTGTCCCTCCTCAGGTAATTTTTTGTGTCACTGGGAAGGTTGTCTTACACCCTATTGTTCAAAGCAGTTGCCAATTAGCCCATTTGAGTCTCTAGATTTTTAATGGCCACACTCTGAGTTTGACTTATTACCTTAGTTCTCTCTATAAATTTCATGAACATCTCTTCCATAAATGACTTCTTTTCCACCTGAGGTGGTAGAGCTCTATTCTGGAGAATATAGTTACTCTGATTGTTAAAGCCAGGAGGGTGAGTTGGCTTACAAGAAGATGAAGCCAAGGGATTTAGGTAGTGATTATTACTCCAGGAGAAATTAGGATGATTTCTCAAGCTCAAATGATAAGTATTGGAATACTGGTTGTTCTGGTTCCTTTGCACTTTACCCATGTAATTCAATTGCTCCACTAAAGCAAATTCCTCACAGCACCCTTAACGTGAGCCC
Organism: Biancaea sappan; assembly: GCA_037074585.1. Classification (NCBI taxonomy): domain Eukaryota; kingdom Viridiplantae; phylum Streptophyta; class Magnoliopsida; order Fabales; family Fabaceae; genus Biancaea; species Biancaea sappan. The sequence goes on along the minus strand of CM073495.1, from coordinate 13,135,540 downwards.
CTCCACAGAAATCACAATTTGCTGCCGGTATTGCTATTGCATTCACCTTTGCCAGTTCTTTTTGCCTTGCACACAGCATATCAACTTTCTTGGTTAATGCTTCATTGTGAGCTAACAAAGTATTCAGGGTGTCTAGTTTCATGACTCCCCTCCTTAAAGCATTTTTGGTCTATCTTGAAGCATTCTGGCTTGCCTCTATGGTCTCTGTTATCTCTTTTACTTGAGCAATCGATCTCACCATCAAAGCACTGCCAGCTGCGGTGTCCAGTTTATCTTGAGTCTCATATGTGAGACCACAATGAAAGATGGTAAGTTGCTGCCACTCTAAAAACCTATGATTAGGACACTTCATTAGAAGGTCCTTGAACCATTCCTAAGCCTCATATAGACTTTCACCTTTGTGCTAATAAAAGTTAGTAATCTCATTCCGTAGTTTGACTAACCTTGATAAAGGAAAGAATTTACCCAAAAATCTTTTCTGTAGCTCATCCCAAGTCGTCATACTTCCTCTAGGCTGGGCATTCAACCAGCTCTTAGCCATATCACTCAAGGAAAAGGGAAACAGACGAAGTCGTATGGCATCATCACTGGCTCCATTAATTTTAACCATATCAGAAATATCCAAAAAATTTGTGATGTGGTTATTCAGGTCTTTCATGGGACTTCCTCCATATTGACTTTGTTGAACCAAATTCAGTAGCCTTAATTTCTAAGTTGTTATCGCTGAGTAGAGGTTTTACTATACTGGAAGTATGTCCAGCATTATTGAAGGAGGCATAGTCCCACACAGCTCTATTTTCATCTTGTTGGAAATTTACTACTCTATTGCCCCTATTATTTTTAATACCTCCAAGATTCACATTATTCTCTGCCATTTCCTCTTGAGAAATTTGCCCCTCTTGGACTTTTCTAGCCTTAGCTTCTTTTCGAGTTCTACTTGTAGGCCTTTCGATTTCAGGATCGAAGAGAAGATCAGCTTGATTGATGATACCTCGCATACACCGTAAGGAGACACCAATTAGTCATGAAAAATAGAATCAGCACAAATCAATCCTATGAAAACTAAAAATGACTCAATAATAAAAACGAATAGAAAAGAGAGAAAATAAAACACAGAGCAAAAAAGTATCTAAGTTAGCACTTTCAAATTTCTTTGAATATTAGCACACTGTTAGTCCCCGACAACGGTACCAAAAACTTGTTAGCGATCTGGCAAGTACACCAGTCGTATAAGTAATACAGTGAATTAAGACTAAAGTATCATTTTTTCGAGGACTAAGTGGCTAACTACCCAAGAAATTTAACCAAATTAATTAGACAAAAGTGTTTGGATTGAAGCCAACTCTAATCAAAACTAATAAAGTAAAAAGTGAATGACAGTAAATTTTTATAAGGTTTTCTTAAACGACAGCAAATAAACACTTAAAAAGAGAAATTAATCGATTTAAAAACCTAAAGTTACTAATCCCTCTCCTTCGTCCTAGAAATTATAAAACTCCTCTCACACACTTACAACTCTATCAACTGAATAAGTTAATCTAGGTTATTTTGATAACTTAAAATAATTCTCCTGAATCTTAATTAAGATACTTAACGCCTACTCAATTCCTTAAGTGAGTTAAGTCTATACTAACCGACTTAGCTTTGATTAAACGAGATTAACTAATATTCCTATTAGCTAACAAGAAGAAACACTTATGTTAAGGTCTACGTACTTGTTCTTCCTATTCAGAGTTTTACTCTTACCTCCCTCTCCTGAGATCAATGACAGTAACAAGCAGAAATATAGATTGATCAGATCCACATTAAGCAACAGTAAAATGAATAAGGAGACTAATATTGATTGAATAAAATTTGCAAATACATGAGAGAAAACAAAATTTAATCTGGAGTTGAGTTTATAGTAACCATAGAGAGAAAATTTAGCTACTCATGAAAAATAAGTAACAATAAATAGAAATAAGGGCAAAGAAAGAAATGAATCTGAAGTCAGATAGATGATTTGAGCCCCTAAAGCCTTGAAGATCTGGTTTCGCTTGCAGTTCTCAATAAAAGTGGCATGCTCTCCCTTCCTTCATATCATAATATCCTAAGGAAAAATTCTCTCCAGTTATTTAAACGTTGTGTAATGTGGTAGAATTTTAGTCCTGTTGCTATAGTGGTACGTCTTCACTACTACAATAGTGGAACACAGCAAAGCAAAGCTAATTAAAACCTTCAGGGTGGCGCTTAGTGATACAGCGAAGAACTCACGCTGCAGCGATGCGAACTCATCACTACAGTGGTGGGTGGCAGAATATATTGTTGAAGTTTGCTAGGTAGAGCTGCAGCGGTGAACATCTACTACTGTAACAGTGGAAGTTAGAAAGACAATATTGTTTAGGACTTCATGCTGAGAAAAATAATTTCACTTGCTTAAGTGTTGGCCTTCAAAACTCATTTGCTCCTTTGATATTTTGATCTCCTTTGCTCACAATGTGGTTTCCTTTCCTCTAATTGGTAGGCATTCACTGTACCCTGAAATGCAAGATCAAACACCAATTACTAGCATAAAGATGAGAATAAATTGAGAAAATAACAATGAGCTTAGGGAATTCTAAATCAAAAAATCTTGGGTATAAGAGGTAATAAATTGGTAAAAATCAAGCAATAGTAAGGTTCAGTTGTCAAGAAAAAGGCATTTAAATCATGTTTATTTGGGAAGTAACACCTATCATATGTGAAAATGCCCCTAAACCCACAGATTGAATAGAGTTGATGGAATCTCGTTTAGCTACTGTTGAAGCTCAAGCTTCTTTTTTAAGGCATCTCTGATAGAGTTGCAGAAGCAGCTATACCAAGAACAACAAGTTATGTAGTAAATGTTGTTAGGAGAGATTGGTAAGATTAATGGGATAAAAGTAAAGGAAGAACAACAAGAAGGAGTCCAACAACATAATACTATGTCTTCTTTTGACAGACCTTTTAGGTTTCCACCCAAGCCATTAGATCTGATGAAAGAGAGTTTAGATGAATTCAAGTTCTCTATGAAGAAAGTAGAGTTACTTGGGTTCTATGGCATTGACCCTGCCGGCTGGATTTCATGAGCTAAGATGTACTTTAATGTGCATAACACTGATGATATGATGAAGATTAAACTTACTCATCTGTGTATAGATGGGAATACAATTCAATGGTTTACCTAATGGTATGAATCTGAGGATAATCTTTTGTGGAATAGCTCGAATAATGCATTGATGCCACGTTATGAGGGAACGTGTTATGAGAATCCATTTAAGGCATTGATGGTTTTACATTAGACAGGAACTATTGATGAGTAAATTGAAATGTTCAAGTTCGTTTCTGCACAAATGTCTAAAATTATAGAGCAATAGTATGTGGGGTCTTTTATAGGAAGATTGAAGACGAAGATTAAACATAGGATGCATACTCTCTGACTAGTGATGAGATGGCAGGTTATATAAATTGCAAAGGATGTTGAGGCAGAAGACCTCGACTGTGGTTTAAGAAACCTAAATATGGGTCGAACAAGTAGCAACTTCTCATCTAGAAAAGTTGGAAGCTCATTCACTATGAACTTAATTGGGTCGAGTACGTACAAGGAGATGAAGCAGAGAATTTCAGCCCCAAGATGGGCCTCACAAACTTAGAAATACAACACAGTGGTTAGATCAAACAACAGTGGCCCCACCAGTAGCGTCACCTTAGTCAAATTAAGCCAAACTCGCTAAGTGTTTCGAATAATTCCATTGTTTCTTTCCATGGAGGAGATCCCAGTTGAGCTATAAATATGGAGAAGACGCGAGGGGTGAAGCACTCTCCTATAATGAGTTAATGGACATAAAGACTTATGCGCTATGCTTCTATTGTAAGGATCCATACCATCTACTACACTAGTGCACAACTCAAACACTAAGATTCTTAGTCTTGGCTGACAATGGGTGAATGAAGCTGATAAGGAGACAGGGGTAGCATCTTTGGAGATTGATCCAGGGAAGGATAAAGAAGGGATGGAGTATCGAATTATAGGGCTAATGGGTCTGGTAAATGAGGAAAAGCTAGCATCAATGGAGTGCATGTGTTAGTGTTGATAGCGCTAGCCACATTTTGTCAACCCCCAATTGGTTTCATCCCTGCTCTTAGATGTGGATTCTTTCTGTTAGACATAGGGATGGGAATATAGTATTTACAATGGGAAAATGCTCAAAATTGTTGTTGCAGATAGGGAAAATGGATATTGTCTTCAATGCTTATCTATTAGAGCTAGGTGGAATTGATATTATATTAAGATATCCTGGTTGCGTTCTCTTGGGAAAATTGTCATGGATTACAAAGAAATGACTATATCATTTAATTTCTTAGACAAACCAGTGATATTACAAGGTATAAGAAGTAGAGTTAGGTAGAGCAATGTTCATGATATACATGCTCTATCATTATAAGAGTTGAAGGAAAATTCTATCTAGGGAAATAGAAGTATGGTTGTGGAATAATGGATTATCTACTATCACTTAAAAGGAGGGTGATTTACTACCAACACAACTTGAGGAGTTGTCCCATATGGAAAATAGATTTCTTGAAGTATTCCAGGGGGTTCCTGGATTGCCTCTACATTGCAATATTGTGCATGCCAATTTGAAACTGAGAAACAAGTTAATGAGATACTTTAACAGGGTATTATATGCCATAGTTCAAGTCCTTTCTTAAGTTAGATTATTTTGGTCAAGAAAAAGGATAATTCATGGCATATATGTGTAGACTATCATGCCTTGAATAAGGTTACTATTCAAGATAAATCTCCTATTTTGGTGGTGGATGAACTATTAGATGAATTAGATGTAGCCCATTATTTTTCTAAATTGGATTTTGAAATCAGGATACCATCAAATATGCATGAAGGAGGAGGCTATTGAAAAAACCGTTTTTCATACTCATAAGGGTCATTACAAATATTTGGTAATGCCTTTTGGGTTGATAAATACTGCAACCTTTCAGGCAGCCATGAATCATCTCTTTCAACCATATTTACCAAGGTTCATTTTGGTTTTTTTTTTATGACATCTTGATATATAGTGATGATTGGGATACACATCTGGTTTGTCTTGAATATGTGCTAAATGTTTTGAGTACTGCAAGTTTGCTGCTAACCAGAAAAAATGCAGTTTTGGTAAATCTCAAGTAGAATAACTTGGCCATGTTATTTACTAAAAAAGGGTGTCAGTTAATCCTAATAAGGTGTCCAACGTTATTAACTAGCCTTTACCCTATAATGTTAAGGGGATACAATGTTTTTTAGGATTAATGAGATATTATAGGAAATTATTCAAGGGTATGGGAAGATAGCCAAGCCACTTACTAGCTTAACTAAGATAAGAGGGGTTCTATTGAAGTAAAGAAGCCACAGTGGCGTTTGAAGCATTAAAAAGGCAGTTACAATAGCTCTGTTGCTTGCTTTACCAAACTTTTTCTAAGTGTTTGAGGTTGAGTGTGATGCATCTGGTAGAGGATTAAGTGTCAAGTTAATGCAGAATAGAAAACCAGTGGCTTTTTACATAAAGGCTTTATCTCCTAGTAATTTGGCAAAGTCAGTTTATGACAAAGAATTAATGATTGTTGCTTTGGCCATTCAACATTGGCGTCAATACCTCATCGGAAGGAAATTTGTGGTTTTTTTCTAACCAAAAAAGTCAAAAACATCTTTTCTAGCAACTAGTAATTACAACGGCATAGCAAGATCAGGTATCTAGGATTTCATTTGATCTACAATCTCGGACGTGAGAATAAGGCAGTTGATTCCCTTTCAATCCTTTATGATGATGTTGAACAATGTGCAACCATATTTTCATACCCTATTCGGTTCACAATAATGAACTACAACTTGAGATTGCTAATGATATGGAATTACAAAGCATAATTGCTGGTTTAAAATAACAACCACCTACTCATCATGGGTTTTCATTACACAAGGGGGTGCTGCTATACAATAATAGGTTGGTGTTGTCATCCATATCAAGTTTCATCCTAACTTTGCTCCATGAATTTCACATTTCTCCTTCAGGTGAACATTCGGATTTTCTTCGTACTTATTAGCATTTGGCAAATAACCTATTTTGGATTAGTATGAAGAAACAAATTCAAGATGAGGGAATGTGACATTTTTCAACTGCAAAAGTACTCTGTGACTACACCCTACAACCTCCTTCAGCTATTGCTTATTCCAAATCTGGTTTTGGAAGATTTCTCAATTGACTTCATCATTGGATTACCAAAGTCTAAGGGGTTTGAAGCGATCTTTGGTATAGTCGATCGTCTTTCTAAATATGCACACTTTATTCTTTTGAAGCACCCATATTCGGCAAATAGTGTGGCTGCCATTTTTGTTAGAGAAGTCATAAGGCTGCATGGTATTCCTAAATTCCATTTTCAGTGACAGGGACCCAATTTTTGTGAGTATTTTTTGGCGAGAGTGGTACTACCCAAAAATTGACAGTCAAACAAAAGTTGTTAACTGTTACCTAGAGGCGTATTTGCACTGTTTTGCATCTGAACAACCCAAAAGTTGGTCAGTTTAGGTGCCATGAGAAGAATTTTGGTACAACTCTACCTGTCATAGCTTTACGGGTACCACACCTTTCGAGGTGGTTTATGGGCACAAGGCTCCTACTGTAGTCCATTTTATGGCAGGCAAAACAAAAGTTAAGGTAGTGGCAGGGGAGTTGTTAAACAGGGGTAAAGCCTTGAAACAATTAAAGTTTATTTTGACTAAAGCCCAACAGCAAATGTGTAAGTATACGAATAAAGGGAGGCAACATAAGGAGTTTCATATCGGTGAATGCGTTTTCCTTAAGTTGTAGCCTCATGTTGAGTTCTCAATTTAGTTTCATTTTGATGCTAAATAACCTCTCTTTTGATCTCTTTCTTGTTGTCTTGTAATTCTTAGCTCATATTTTGAGTAGTTTAGATTAGTTTTAGTTTTCTTCAATCTTTTAATAAATGGAGTGATTTCATGATTCTTTTATGCAATTTAATGGGTTTATTTGCTATTTTTAGTGTAGGTTGAGTTGGTGAAAAGTTCGTGTTAGAAGATGGAATGCTAGAGCTAAAATTCTGAAAATGCTGATGTGAATTATTGAACAAGTGTCCCAATCATGGAATCCAAGAGTGGCAACAGCTCACTATCTTTCACAGTGGGCTAACTTATGAGACACTAGATAAATTGGACACTGCAGCTGGTGGTGCTCTGATGGCTAAATCGATCAGACAAGCCCAAGAAATTATAAAGACTATAGGGGCGAGCCAAAATGCATCTAGCCGATCCAAGAATGCTTCAAGAAGGGGAGTCATGGAATTAGACACCCTAAATGCTTTGTTAGCTCAGAATGAAGCATTAACCAGGAAAGTGGACTTGCTATGCTCAAGACAGAATGAATCGGCAAAGGCGAATGCGATAATTATGCCGGGTGCAAAATGTGATTTCTGTAGAGGGGCTCACGTTAACGGGTGTTGTGAAGAATTTCCTTCTATGGAACAGTTAAATTACATGGGTAATATGCAGAGGAATCAGAACACCTAATACTCCAACAATTATCATCCGAACTCAAAGAATCATCCAAATTTCTCTTGGAGTAATAATCACTGCCTTAATCCCGCAACTTCATCTTCTGGTAAGCCATCTCATCCTCTTGGGTTTAATAGTCAGAATAACTTTTCTCCTCAAAATAAAGCTCTACCACCTCAAGTGGAGAAGAAGCCGTCGATGGAAGAGATGTTTATGAAATTCATAGAGAGAAGCGAGTCGATGTTTCAGACTCAGAATGTGGCTATCAAGAATCTTGAAACTCAGATGGGACAGCTAGCTCTTGCTTTGAACAACAGGCCACAGGGTAATCTCCCTAGTAATACTGAGAACAATCCAAGAAGGGAGAGGAAAGAGCACTGTAATGCCATTACCTTAAGAAGTGGTAAAGAGCTGCCTGATGCTATAAAATCACATGATCAGAAGGAAGGGGTGATAGCTGAAGAAGAGAATGAAAAAGTTGAAAAGCCCTAAGAAATGGCAGCTAGGAATATAAATGCTTCGGGTGCTAAAGGAAAGGGTATAAATACCAGTCAAGACTTGAGAGCTGAGAAGTTTATTCCACCAATGCCTTATCCTCTGAGGCATAAAAAGTTTAATTTGGACTGGCAATATAAGAAGTTCTTGGAGATCTTGAAACAACTTCATATCAATATCCCATTCGTGGAGGCATAAGAACAAATGCCCAGTTATGGAAAATTTATGAAGGATGTTCTGTCAAGAAAAAGGCGCTTGGGTGAGTTTGAAACTGTTGCTATGACTCAAGAATGCAGCGCCATTCTCCAAAAGAAGTTGCCTAGCAAAATGAGAGATCCAGGTAGCTTCGTGATCCCATGCAACATTGGAAGCAAATTTTCTGGAAAGGCACTATGCGATCTGGGAGCCAGTGTGAATCTGATGCCATTGTCTGTTTTCAAGAAATTAGGTCTGGGAAATGCTCAGCCTACTACAGTGACACTGCAGTTAGCTGACCGTTCGATGTGCTATCCAAACGGAATCATTGAGGATGTGCTTGTCAAGGTGGACAAGTTAATTTTTCCAGCTGATTTTATTATCATGGATTATAAGGAAGACAAGGAAATCCCGATCATTTTGGGAAGACCTTTTCTTGTAACCGGAAAAACATTAATTGATGTTCATAAAGGTGAGTTAACTATGAGAGTTAATGATCAAGAGGTCACCTTTAACATGAACAAGGCAATGAAGACTTCTGATAACTCGGAGGAGTGCTATATAGTAAAGATGATTGATAAAGAATCTTACGGGTATTGTCATAACAAGATGAGTAAAGTTCGTGATGAGGATAAAGAAGATGAGAAGAAAAGAACAAAGATAGCTCTAGAAATTTCAGAAGTTCTTGTAAAGTTTCGTGACAATCCTCAAAGATTCAAACCTCTGATATTGTGCAGAATGCTGTTACTCAACTGAGCGGATGCAAGAAACAGAAGAAACTGGAGGATCCACCTTAAGCATAGGCGCCCTGGTAAAGTCTGGCTGAAGACTATAAACTTAGCGCTCTTGGGAGGCAACCCAATCCTTCTTTCCCTCTTTCGTAGTTTTTATTATATTGTTCTTGTTTTGCTTATTTTTAATTGTGGTATTTTTTTTTCTTTCTTGGTTATGGTGATGTTGTTTATTCTTTTCCTCTATTGGCTGATTTGGGACAGTGAGGACACTGTCAAATTTAAGTTTGGGGGAGAGGTTTGTTGATGGGTTTCTTCTTTGAGAAAATTTTGGTTAATTTTGTGTTGTCCATACGCATGTGTAGTAGGAGGAAATTTTTGAAAATTTTGAAATCTGAAAGTTTGAAATTATTTGGCAAGTCAAATCATGTCAAATGAAATTCTTTTTAAGAGTTACCTCTTGAGTTTGCTAATATTAAGTTTTCATTTTTTGTAAGTGTTAGCTCTATCACTTCAAAATAACAGGAGTCTTGTTTTGTCTCTTTGAATGGTTTTAGATCATGTTCATATTTATATATATAAAAAAAAGTTCAATAAGCGGCTAGTGAAAAAAGGATTCAATAAGGTGATAGCTGAAAGTTTTAATAAGGGATAGGCTCCTATAATTAAAATAAAATGAGAAAATTGGTAAAAAAAACTCACATATGAATGGAGTACGAAGGGTGAACAATAGAAAACAGAGTATTTCTTCACTCTGATATGTACATTCATTAATCATATATATATAGAACACTTCTACAAGTAAAACTGTACACAAACAATTAAGCTATAACGGAAACTTGACTTAAGCTTAACCACTAAACTAACTCACTAACTAACTTATTGAAACTACTACGTTTTACTTCATTGTACATTACATATTACATATTTCTACATCCCCCCCTCAAGTTGAGGCTTGGTAGGAATCTAGCAAGCCTAACTTGATGATCATGCTTTGAAACAAAGGATTAGACAAGGACTTTATGAATGAATCAGCAAGCTGATTTCTAGAAGAGATATACTGAGGATTGATGAAACCTTCCTTTAATTTGTCCCTGATAAAATGGCAATCCATGTCTAAAAATGAGCAATGTGTATTGCTGATTAACTATCACAATATAATGGAATGGGTTGTGTTAATTGAACGTTGAGATCTCTAAAAATGTATGACACCTATTGCAACTCACACACTATAGATGCCATAGCCCTATATTATCTTTTTGCTATGGATCTAGATACCACTCCTTGTTTCTTGGTTTTCCATGACACTAAAGCTTCACCCATGAATACACAATAACTAGTTAAGCATCTCCTGCTATCTATACACGCACCCCAATTTGAGTCGCAATAAGCGATAATATTCAAGGAATTGTTTGACAGGAAAAATAAACCAAGAGATGGACTACTCTTGAAGTACCTTAATACATGCATGGCCCCTTCCCAATGGACATTTCTCGGACAAGGTACAAATTGGCTCAACTGTTGAGTAGCATAAAAAATATCTGGCCTTGTAAATCCCAAATAAATGAGCCTTCCTATGAGCCTTCTATGCCATTGTATATCAGTTAACAGCACCCCTTGATTACTCGACAACTTAATTCTAGTAGGTAATGGTGTAAGTACTGGTTTACACCCCATTAACCCCGTGTCCTATAGCATATCCAGTATGTATTTCCTTTGATGAACAAAAAGTCCATTAGCAAATCTTGCCATTTCAAGTCCTAAAAAATATTTTGCATGCTGTAAATCCTTAATAGTGAATTTGTGATCCAGAAATTGTTTCACCTTCTTTATCTACAACTCTGAATCTCCCGTGAGCAAGATGTCATCCACGTAAACTAGTAAAGCAACAAAACAATGTGCAGTACTGTAAACAAATAGACAATGATCATGGATAGATTGTTTGAAACCAAAAACAGTGAGCTGAGTAGTTAATTCTTGATTTCATTACCTTGATGCCTGCTTTAGGCCATATAAGGACCTCTTTAATCTACATACCTGCCCAGCTCTCATCTTGTTGTACCCTTCAGGTGCATCCATGTAAGAATGCATTATTAACATATAGTTGATGTAGAACCCATGACCTTGTTGTAGCTAGCTACTGTTAGAAGTACTCTCATGGTCACCACCTTTGCAACCGGAGAAAAACTCTCCTAAAAATTGATGCCTTCCAATTGATGGTAGCCCTTCGCAACCAAATGAGCCTTATACCTATCTACGATGCCATCACCTTTGATTTTACTTTGTAGACCCATTTACACCCAATGGGTCTTTTTCTAGCTAGTAAGTCAACTATCTCCCATGTATTATTTTTTTCCAATGCTGTAATTTCTATTTGCATGGCCTCAACCCATGCTGGATCTTTCTTCGCTTCTATGTAGTTAAAAGGTTCATGTACTTTCACAAGTTGCTTATACCAGTCGGGATAATCATTTAGCTTAAAACATGTTTCCCGTAGATGTCTAACTCCCTTGTAATGGTCACATGTCTTGTATTCTTTCCTCTGGTTCCTTCTATTTCCATTGCTTCTCGTGTTATTATACTGTGTGGTTTTCACAACCATTGCACTTGCACCAGAATTATTCACCATGTCACTTTGAATTGATTTCTACTTCTCAATCCTTAATACCATTGAATAGGCTTTACTCACCATTGGCAAAGGATCTAACACCAATATCTACCCTCTCACTGCATCATAGCACTCCTTCAATCCCATGAGGAATTAAACCAATTTGTTCTGCGATACTATACTGGAAAACTTTCCTGAAACATCACATTTGCATCTGTTCATTATGCCACACATACAGCTAGGGATCGGCTGTAGAACATTTAATTCCTCCCATAACTTTTTTAGACGGCTATAATACATCATCACCGATTAAATCCCTTGCTCTATCGACGAGATCTATCTCTGTATCTGGTAGATTTGGGGATTGTTGCTCTCCCTAAATTACTCCTCCAATTCCAGCCACAGTTGCCTTGCAGAGTTACAGTAGATAAACGTCTCCACAATATCTTTGGTCATGGAATTGATGATCCATGATGTGACCATCTCATCCACTCTATGCCACTTTCGTTGCTCTACTTCTTCAAAAGGTTCTTTGACACTACCTGATATGAAACTGAGCTTGTTCTTGGCTACTAGGGCTCTCTTTAGAGACCTACTCCACGTTACAAAATTTGAGTCATTCAATAGAACGGTGACCAACACCATTCCTGGATTATCCGAGGCCTGCATCGTCAAAGGATCATCGGTATTAACCACCGAATTCCATTGTCACGCCCTAAAAAATGGGCATGTTAATATACATAATTTACAAAGTAAATCACAATTAATTAAATAAATAAACCCCTCTACTAACAACAGGACCTAGGTGGCCTATAGGATTATAGAGCGTTTCTTTAGGTTCAGGTAGAACTCTCCGACTACGTGGAGTATGTCTCCAAGCCGCTAACCTCTAGCGGTTTCCCAACCTCCTCAGTTGCTAAATCTGAAACAACAATAGAGAATGTGAGTTTTATACAAACCCAGAGAGTAAATGACTGTGCAAAAAATTAAGGCATAAGTGCAAATATCAGCCTCACTAGCATAATTAGAATAAAAACCATTAACACAAAATAGTACAAAATAATATATATATATATATATATAACGTACCTTACTACGCAACCAAAGCCCGCGGTTCAATGCGAGTCTACGATGTCACAAAAAGATTCATAAACAATTCTCAAATGCATAAAAGCATAAATAAACACCCACTCCGAAAACATCCACTCCAAGATGCATTATGCAATGTATAATGTATGATGCGCATTTCCCACTCTTCCCACTACCCATTGAAGACCAACCCTCAATGAGTGTATTCCAAAGGCATACACATTTGAATATATCCACACCTTGCAGAAGACCAACCCTCTACTTTCCACATCTTTATAATGCAGTGTATTATGCATGATGGGCATTTTCTACTCTTCCCACTACCTATTGAAGACCAACCCTCAATGAGTGTATTCTAAAGGCACACACCTTTGAATATATCTACATCCTGTAGAAGACCAACCCTCTTTTTTTCACATTTCTTTTCTTTTCTTTTTCAAAAGCAATATAAATGTGCAAATGATGATATGTGATGCATTTTCGACTCAACAATTCATCCAATCATTTCACACACATTCCATACCACAAAAACGATAAACATAAACTTCTAAATACAATTAAACATAAAACCCATTATTCCATAAAATAAACCCCACAAGATAACTCTCACAATCATTCAATGAAATCCCTCAATCTAGTTATTTCTACTAGCTAGGGAATTTCATTGATGATTTACTAACTATGGTGTGAATGAGATTTATATTGACTTGGCCACATAATTTAATAAAACTTAAATGACAAGGTCATCCACTCACCTCGATGCTGATAAGGTTTACCGCATAAGAAGTCCCAAGAGAGAAAGCCAAAGAAGCTCCTAAGACACCTGGAACCAACCCAAATCAATAACTACACAAAACAAGGAAAATCGTCACCACTAACCCTAACCTTTGGTCATTCATTTAGTCATAACTATCATCTGGTAAGTCATTTGCAAATGAAACTTATACCATTGGAATCCGGATGAAGGAATTATGGCCATTTGAAAATAGACTAAGCGAGTTGTTTGATGGCTGGCGCCTTGGGGCTAGACACCAAACGTTTTACCCAAATTAAAGGGCTTGGTGCCTAAGGTGCCCATGTGGCACCTGGGGCACCAAGACCTCTCTTTTCTACACAAAGGTGGCGCCTTAGGTGCCACGACTCTGAACATGCGAGTTCTTTGCAGGTTTGGCTCAGATCCAGCTGATTCTTGACTGTTTTCCATGATTTCTTCCATGGGATCTCATCCTTTATGTCTAAAGAGCATTTAGACACCAAAAGCCCTAATATTCATCGAGAAATGAAGCTGGAATCTCGATTTTACCCCATATACCCTAAAACTAGAAAATAGAGGAAATGTTCGATGAATCGGAATCCTTACCTCGATTCTTTGCTTTCCCTAGGTTGTTTGGCCTCCAATGGCTCGCCCAACCATCGGAGAAAGGTTCTCAGAAGCTTGGTTGAAAAGGTAGAGAGAGAGTAGAGAGAAGGCAGAGAGAAAGAGAGAAGAGAAAGTGAGGAGAGAGAGAGAGGAAAGTGAGAAATGAGAAAAAAGGCATAGAACTGCCTATATATACCCACCTAGGATAAAATTACTACTTTACCCCTAGATAACTCTTGATTAACCTTGATAGTGGCAAACTCATAATTTTTCCAATTTGGGTATTTTCTATATCTTAAATACCACCTAGTTCCTCATTTCACTTTAGTCCCTTTTTAGACCTCATAAGTACTCGGCCTTCTCTTTACCTTATGATTACTCTCTTTCTATTCCTTATTTCTCAATTCTACCTCCATGAAATTTCCTCTTTCTCTTATCTTTCCTCAACTCTCAAAAATATTACCTGCCATAAAATACCCGGTCTAATTATTTATCTCCATTTCTATAAATAATACACAAAAACAATAAATTAAATATAGAAAATTAAAATTAACCCAACAATTCCATTAATATAATGAAAAATTTCATTACAACAATCGTAATACCGCCAATTACGAAATTCTAAAATTGGCGGATATTACATCCATCTTCGCTCGATACTAGAATCGCTAGATCCTTCCACACTTCCGTCAAGATTCGCGAAAGATAACTCAATACTGGTCAAGCCGAACCAGGCTTTGATACCATGTAGAAACTCATGTATGAACAGAGTACAGGGGGTGAACAATAGAAAACAGAGTATTTCTTCACTCTGATATGTACATTCATTAATCATATATATACAGAACACTTCTACAAGTAAAATTGTACAAAAACAATTATAAATGAAACTTAACTGAAGCTTAACCACTAAACTGACTCACTAACTAACTTATTGCAACTACTGCATTTTACTTCACTGCACATTACATATTACATATTTCTACATCAACGAATTTATTCCAAACTTTCTCCAAGGTTTCATGGTCCTTTTCAAATCTTGGAAAAAGTTGGTACTGTGGCTTACAAGTTACAATTACCTCCATCCTCTAAAATTCATCATGTGTTCCATATTTCTCTCTTGAAGAAGGATGTAGGAAATTATCCTGTGCTGTCCACTTTACCTACTGATTTAGCCCGTGATGATGCAGTGACACCAAGCAAAATTTTGGGTTCTCAAGTCAAGTGGCAGAAGGGACAACAAGTGGTTGAATATTTAGTACAGTGGCTGCAATTTGCTGAGGATGAGGCCACGTGGGAGGAGGAGTATGTGCTGTGAAGTCAATTTCCTCATTTGAGACTTGAGGACACGACTGAACTTTCAGGGGGAGGTAACTGCAATTTTATCTTTTTATCTCATGACTCGTCCCCTGCTTCTGCCACAACTTGTTCAAGTGGACTGCACTTTCTTATCTTTATTGTTCTTAAATGGATCAGAGATGAGGTAAATAACTCAATCAATCCATTGCATTCCTCTACATATAATTCTTTTAGGAGATTCAAAGTAAGAGAGGAAGGCACCAAGTGCATCAAACTGGGACATTTATTGACAAATTATTTCAATAGCCTCAAGAACTGGGCCAATTTTAGATCCTTCTTGACATACTGTTTGAAGTTCATCAAAGTCATACAAACCCAAACCTTTGATTCGTGCACTAATATCAATTTCTTTGTAATTAAATATCACCTCGAAGGAACTCCTTTGAATAGATAGCACTTCGAGATTAGGTATATTGCGCATAAACCAATATGGAAATGGTCACATAGTACAAGACATTTCAGTTTTTTAAGACAACTTCTTTTTTCTGTTACATTTTTCGTTTGGAATTATCATTTTTTTTCGTTACTTCATCATTACATGCATCTTAGCTTTGTTTTCATATTTTTATTCTATATTATTATAATTTTGTGGTATGATTTTATACTAATTAAAATGAAACATAATCTTAGCATTGAACAAGTGATACCCAGTGAAATAGAGTTTGTTTTTCCCGGTTTTGACCTATATGCTACATGCTAATATACCAAGCAAACTTCACTAAAAAGTTAAAACAACTTTTAGTGGTCAACAAGCACATATTCGTCAGTCTCAGATTGTTGAGCAAAAAAAAAAACAAAAAATTTTCTATGACAGGATAAAATGCAATTCGTACCCCCTCAACTATGAAGAGGTTGTGGTACTGCTGATATAGTCATCAGTCTCACAGATTGTTGAGCCAGAAAAATAAAAATTGTCCTATGACCGGACAAAATGCAATTCGTACCTCCTCAGCTATGAAGAGGTTGTGTTACTACTGATTGATATCACCCATATAAACTCTTCATACTTGGGAGCTCATAGACAGTGTCGTGAATAACTCTAATTTTTTGCAGTTGACCACATTCAATATTTTCGAAGATAGATTTGCCAAACTGTAATTCCTAGCACAAAATCGCTCAAGTTCATGCAAATTTCTCAGCGCCAAAAATGAGAGATGATTCAACACAAGAGTGGCAGTTTTGTCCATGTCTCCTTTCTTTGCAACAATTTCCTTTATTCCACAGCTTCTCACTTCAATTTTTTCAAGGAACTGAAGATCCATGAATGTGGAGAATGGAAAAAGGTGTTGCCAGTCTTTACAATCTTCAACAGTTACAGCTTGTAGATTGCGAAAGCCAAGAATTTTCAGAGGATCTCTATTCCAAGTTTTCAATTTTGGCAAATGAAGTATTGTTAGTTCCTTTGCAATATAACATGCAATATTTGCATAAATACTGCACAATAATTATGAATATTATCTGAACAAAGACATGCTAAATTTGCATAATGGCAACACTAAGTGGTAATTATTCCATTGCTCCACCTTTTATTTGGTTGAACATAGTAACGTGTATATCAATTTTTAATTTATTTTTAAAAATTTAATTACTCACATCCAGCAGAAGACATTTATTTTTAAATTTTTTAATAGTAATTAAAGAAGTATGTGAGAAGTTACATTCTTCTAAAAGTTAAAAAACCAATACTATTGAATCCACACACCTAGTTCTGCAAAATAATGTTGAAAATAGAGTGAATGTTTTATAGGACTCATATAAAACTCAAAGATACTACAAAATAAATTATATTTTATGAATTTTAATAATTAGAAGAACTAACCCGAGATATAATTATCATGGCCCTCATAGACCATTTGGGGGACATGTTAATGTCAAAATCTATTTCTTCTTAGGATATCTTACTTGTCATAAGAAAGTTAACTATTTATGTTGGATTATGTATAATAAACGATTCGAAGAATTGGTTACAATTCTGTACAGAAATTTACATTTTTTTAAAACTTTTTAAACCATGTAAACACTCAAAATTCGCTAAACTGTAGCATATACCTTTTCAACCAGGTCTTTAGGTTGGATATCAACACTTGAAGCTTCTAATATCTTCAACCGCAAGTCGTCATCAACAACATGCTCATCCCTTGAATTATCAAACCTAACAATTTCCTGGGTGTGTTGCTTCCATATGTGCATCAAATTATTTAGATTTGCAACATTTATTTTTTTCATCTAAGTGGTTTCTTTCACAACTACTTCACTTTCATTCATACCAACCAAATCAAACACAGCTTCCAGTGAATCACAATTCCTTACTTCAAGTTCTTCCAAATTAGAAAATGCTTGTAGTATATTTAAAGGAAGAAGAACATTTGGTAACCAATTGCATCCTTGCAATGTCAATGATTTCCAATTATGAAATGGTCATTGCTCAATTGGCTTGTACCACAAATCTTTAAACTCTGGATATTCCGAAAGCTCCAAGTGCTTGAAGACATGGAATGCAATATACATACAAAAGAATTAATGGGATCCGTCAAAATAAAAGCACATTAAAACACATTAAGAAACTTAAAGCACTTGGCTTTCATTAGTTGTCTTAAAAATTGTCAAAATATGACCAAAATAATTGAATGCACATTTTGAAAAGAAAAATAAAGTTCACATATGCCATTCACTTTCTAAAAGAAAATAATAAGTTGGGTAAATCAAAACACTTGGCTTTCATGAGGTACCAATTGTTAGGAAATATAAACACATCTCACTTTCATTTTGTAAATGAACAGGAAAGTGGAGGAAATTCTATTTTCAGTAAACCTTACACGAACATATTGAAATAGCATAAAAACTTACACGAACATATTGAAATAGCATAAACCAATATAATCTTCATGGTGACTCTACAAAAAACTACTCAATTTACTTTTCACATACCTTTTCTGTGAACAACTGATTGATAGTGTTATTAAGGTCCCCTTTCAAGCGCTTTATTCCAGTTTCAAATTCTACTACTGTCAGCAATGGGGCTATAATCACTCCTGATGAGAAATTTTGCATTTTGGGACATTCTGTAATTGTTAAAACTTCCAAAGATGGAAATACCAAAGTATGTTTCCTTGAACGGAAGAAGCTTTTGAAGCTTGATAAACATGACAGTTCCAAATCCTCCAAGATTTCAAATGTGATTTCTTCTTTTGAATTGCTAACAGCAATTTCATCTCCTAGCTCATCCCCTACTTCTACCACAACTTGTTCAAGTGAACTGCACTTTCTTATCTTCATTGTTCTTAAATGGATCAGACTTCTTGCAGTTGATGAGGTAAACAAGTCAATCAATCCATTGCATTCCTCTACAAATAATCCTCTTAGGTGACTAAAAGTAAGAGAGGAAGGCACCAAGTGCTTCAAATTGGAACATTTATTGACGTTTAGTATTTCAATAGCCTCGAGAATTGGGCCAATATTGGATCCTTCTTGACATATTGTTTGAAGTTCATCTAAGTCATACAAATCCAAATGTTTGATTCGTGTGCTAATCTCAACTTTTTTATCATGAAATATCACTTCGAAGGAACATGTTTGAACAAATAGCTCTTCAAGATTGGGTATATTATGCAGAAACCAATATGGAAATGTGCTTTCATCATCTTCATAGTCATATAGTACAAGACACTTCAGTTTGTTGAAAAGGTTTTGTGACTGTGAGTATTGGGTTTGCATAATCATGTTGGTGTACCTTTTGTCTACTGTCAATTCCTCCAAGTTGGGAATCACCTATCACATTTCAAAACATCAATTAGTTATATACAAACCTGATTTTACGTATATCAGCAGTTGGATGCTTTAAATAATTAACTTTCTACATATAATATCTATAATTCATATAAATTGAAGACAATTTCTTCTAACTTACTTTGTTATATTTTTCATTTCCTTCATCTATAACATGTATCTTAGCTTTCTTTTGCATTTTTTTATTCTATATTATTATAATTTTATGGTATGATTTTATACTAATTAAAAAGAGACATATTCTTGCATTGAACAAGTAATACCCACTGAAATAGTTTGTTTTCCCAGTTTTGACCTCTATGCTACATGCTAATATTCCAAGCAAGCTTCACCAAAAATGTAACAACTATTAGTTTTGACCTATATGCTACATGCAATTCGTACCTCCTCAACTATGAAGAGAGGTTGTGGTAATACTGATTGATTCATGGCTATGAATTTTTCATCTCTTCGTTCTTGAGAGCTCATAGACAATGTCTTGAATAACTCTAATTTTTTGCAATCGACCACATCCAATATTTTCAAAGATGGGCATGTCAAACTGTAATTCCCTGCATAAAATCTCTCAAGTTCATGCAAATATTTCAGCGCCAAAAATGAGAGATGATTCAACACAAAAGTGGCAGTTTTGTCTATGTCTCCATCCTTTGCAACAATTTTTTTTATCCCACAGCTACTGACTTCAATTTTTTCAAGGAACTGGAGTTCCATGAATGTGGAGAATGGAAAAAGGTATTCTAAGTCTTTACAATCTTCAACGGTCACAGCTTGTAGATTGTGAAAGCCAAGACTTTTCGGAGGATCTCTATTCCAAGTTTTCAACTTGGCAAATAAAGTATTGTTAGTTCCTTTGCAATATAACAGGCAATATTTGCATAAATATTTCACAATAATTATGAACATTTTTTGAACAATAAAGACATGCTAAATTTGCAGAATGGCAACACTAAGTAATAATTATTCTATTGCTACGCCTTTTATTTGGATTGATATTGTGCCTGCAGCAAATCCAAAGTAAATGCGTTGATGTAGTTGTCTTTTCATTTAGACACGTGGTTGAATATAGTAACGTGTATATCAATTTTTTAATTTCTTGTTATTTTAATTTCAAAAAAATAATTATTTTTAAAAAAAAAACCAATAATATTGAATCCATGCATATAGTTTTGCAAAATCAATATTGAAAACAAAGTGAATGTTAGTTCTGCAGAATCAATGTTGAAAACAAAGGGAATGTTGGTTTTGCATGTGGCGCCTCATACAGTATTGATTTTTTAATCCTTTAGGGACTACTTAAATTTCTTTTTGAAATTTTCAGACATTAAACGGCACAGGTTTATGATAAAAATTAACGATTGCGATTTATGTCCATAAAGGCATCACGTTTTCAAATAGATTGATAGAGAGGCCTGGCTTTCTAGAGACTATTAAAATAACTAACAAATCCATTCAAAGAACGAGGGTTATAAAAAGAGTTGACGAACAGTTACAATAATTTGCTAATAAGTTTGGAAGAAAATTAGATGTAATAACAACTTTACAAGCTACATCTTCTATCTGTTGCCTCTCCTCTGATACTGTCTTTCTCTATGCTTTGCTACATTTCTGTAAAATTTCTTTGTTTCTATAATTTCAAATTCCATTTTGTTGTGTTGTGAACTGTGCTTGATAGTGATTTACATAAGAATAATACCAGTGACAGTGAACTTTTCTTTTTTTTTTTTTTCCTTTCTGTACTGTGATTGTAAGTGATGATAAAATGAAGAACTAAATTGAAAGAATAACTCTTGTTCTGGCATTAAGCATTAAGCATGTATGAATGTGTCGATGCTTTATAGGAGTTAAATAAAACTCATACACTACAAAATAGATTATATTTTATGAATTTTAACAACTGGAAGAATTGACACCAGATATGATTATTATAGTCCTCATAGACCACACAAGACAATTTGGGAGACATGTTAATGTCAAAATCTATTTATTCTTAGGATATCTTACTTGTCATAAGAAAATTAATTAATTATGTTGGATTATATACACTAAACATTCTAAGAATCAGTTGTATAAATTTTCTTAAAACATTTTAGACAATTTTAACACTCCAAATTTGCGAAACTTAATTAATATACCTTTTCAACCAAAGTAGGAGGGTCCTTAGGTTGGATATCAACACTTGAAGCTTCTAATGTCTGCAACCGCTGGTGGTCATCACCAACATGTTCCTGGGTGTCTTGCTTCCATATGTGCTTCAAATTAGCTAGATTTGCAACAATTATTTTTTTCAACTGAATGGTTTCTTTGACAACTACTTCAATTTCATTCATACCACCCAAGTCAAACACAGCTTCCAATGAATCACAATTCCTTACTTCAAGCTCTTCCAAATTAAAAAGAGATTGTAATATATTTAAAGGAAGAAGAACATTTGATAACCAATCACATTCTTGCACCACCAATGATTTCAGATTAGAAAATGGTCTGTGCCCAATTGGCTGGTGCCACAATTCTTTGAACTCTGGATATTTCGAAAGCTCCAAGTGCTTGAAGCTGTGGAATGCAACCTATAAAAAAAACATTTATGGGATCCATCAAAATAAAAGCACATTGAAACACATAAAGAAACTTTGAACTGTTTGATATGTGAAAATATTTTCTATTTTCATTTTTAGGCTTTATTTCTTCAAATGCAATTTCTGTTACACTAAAACAATCTTTTTGATGTATTCTTATTTGAGCTTATTTTAAGAAAGTTTTCATAACAACATTTTCATTAAACTCAACTAAACATATTTTCAAGCTCATTTTTTATTTTTAGAGAAAATGAAAATAAGAAATACCCAAAGCTCCAAGTGTTTAAAGTAGTGGACTGCAATCTATATACAAAAAGAATTTATGGGATCCGTCAAAATAAAGCCTATTGAAACACATTAAAAATTTTTGAACACTTGGTTTTCATTAGTTATGTCTTAAAAATTGTCAAAATATGGCCCCAAAAAAAAGATTGAATGCATATTTTAAAAAGAAAAATAAAGTTCACATAGGCCATCTACTTTCAAAAACAAAATAATTAGTTGGGTAAATCAAAACACACCTTATCTATAAACATCTTATTTATTGTTCTACTCAAGTCTCCTTCCCAACACCATTGTTCATCTTTTTCCTCTATTAGCACCTTCTTAAGCATTGGTGAGGTTGCTCCTTTAATGGAAAAGATCTCCATCCTTGGGCATTCCCTTACAATTGCTTTTTCCAACAAGGGAAACTTCAAGAAGCACTGACAACTTGAAAATCCATTGATCCTTGGCAAACATTCCAGCTCCAAATTTTTCAAATTGCTAAATGCAATTTCACTTCTCGTGTCATCTTCCTCTTCTATCACAATTTCTTCAAGTGAATTGCAGTTTTTTACTTTCATTGTTTCCAGCATCACCAAACTTCTCGCTGTTAACGAAGTGACTAAATTAACGAAACCGTTACAGTTTTCTATCTCCAAATATGTCATGAGGCAGAATGTGATAGAGGAAGGAACCAAATTTCTTAGGTTGGAACATTGTTTCACTATTAAGATATCAAGAACCTGAAGAACTGGGTGTATATAGGATCCTTCTTTACATATATGTTGGAGTTTAGGTAAATCATAGAGATTGATCTCTTTAAGCCGTGTGCTAGATTGATTTCCTCCTCCATCACCTCCTACATTTTCATCATTAAATATCTCCTTGAAAGAACACCATTCAACAACTAGAATCTCAAGATTGGGTGCATTTTGTAGAAAAAAATGAGGAAAAGCAGCTTCTTCATCTTCAAATTTGGATATTCTAAGAAGTTTGAGTTTGCATAATAGGTCCAATGAAACTTGGTGCTGCAATATCATATTAGAATCTGCATAATTTAGTGTCAACTTCTCCAAGTTGCCAATCACCTATAACATAAAAAATTTAATTAGAAGTAAATGTATCACAATATTGAAAAACATTTTAAAAGTCTAAGTTATATAGGAAGGGAATTTTCTCAATTTTTAAGAAATGGCGGACAAATGATAGTCCCGCTAATAAATTTAAAAATCTATACGATAGAAATTGAAATGGAGAAAAAGGAGCGTATATATACAAACACACACTAATTTAAATCTTTTTTTTCTGCAAATTTTGTTGAGAGCAATGTAGAATGAATGAATCTAAAATATTGTGAATGTACTATCTATATATACTAACAAAAAGGCAGCCACTAATCATTAACATACTACTAAATGTACCACTATATTGAAAAAAAAATTTAAAGGTCTAAGTTGTATAGGAAGGGAATTTCCTAATTTTTAAGACATGGTGGACAAATGATAGTCCTAGTAATAAATTTAAAAATATATATGATACTAATTGAAATGCAATAAAAGGAGCTTATATATATATATATATAACACACTAATTTAAATCTTTTTACCTGCAAATTTTGTTGAGAGCAATGTAGAATGAATGAATCTAACATATTGTGAGTGTACTATTTATACATACTACTAAAAAGCAACCACCTATCATCAATATGCTGAATATAACTTCTATAATAGAGATACTCGAGAGAAGCAATATATTGACTACTTTCATACTAAAGGATATGTCAAAGTATAGCATGTATATATGTCAACGTATAGCCTGAACTTAGCATGTGTATAGCCTGAGCAATTTGACTTGGTTGCCTTGAGAATTGACTTAGGCATATGGTGGAGTGATTTTAGGAGAGATCGAGGGTTAATACTTATGTAATTTAGCCTATAAATACTTGTTTGCTTAAAGTAATAAAATAGAACATTACATTATCAGATTGTTCTCAATTATATAGTATCAAAGGCTTGGCTTTTGGTTTTCTAGGTTTTTCAGTGTAGAGAAGAGTTATCCTTCACGTTGGTTCTTTCCTGGTCACTTAGAAGTGACTATTAGTTGACACCGCCAGTCCAGGGAGGTGCGTAATGGCAATTCCGGCCCGTCCTCAAAGTCTGGCGGCCTAACTCTAAACGCGTGAGGCTCACGCACCGTCACCACAGTTCAGATCGTCTCTCATACACCGGCGCATGAGGGTGCATGCGACGAATTTTCCTATTGCAATTTGGATTGATGGTGTCAAATCATCATTTCCGGTCCATCCACAGTGGCATCTTCATCATCAGAAGTCTTTTGAGTACTGGGCATCATTCATAGGAGAAGCTGTGCGTGTTGAGTTTGTGTTTTTTAATCTGGAAGCCAAGTCAATTTCAAATTTATATATTCTGAAATATCAGTAAGTTGTTGGCTTAGTGGATAATCACATTTTCAACTCTTAGTGATAGCTTGGTGGATATTCAGGTTCAGGTTTATATAATCTAAAATTTCTTAATTCATATATTATTTCTTTGTCTCTATTGCAAGGAAAATGTTAGATACTAAGTCCTCTGTTAATGAGTTAGTACCCACAATGTCAAATATAACTGAACATAAGTTAAATGGGTCTAACTATTTAGAATGGAGTAGAACTATTAGAATTTATCTACGGAGTGTTGAAAAATATGACCACTTGGAAAAGGAACCTCCTACAGATGAAACTAGACAAACTTGGCTCAGAGATGATGCACGTTTGTTCTTACAAATTACGAACTCAATTGACAGTGAAGTAACTGGACTAATTAATCACTGTGAATTTGTCAAGGAATTGATGAAATATCTTGTACTCTGGTAAGGGAAATATATCTCGTATATATGATGTCTGTAAAGCTTTTTATCATGTTGAGAAAAAAGGTAAGTCACATACAGCTTACTTCATGGAATTCAAGAAAATCTATGAAGAATTAAATGTGATTTTACCATTTAGTACTGATATCAAGGTACAAAAGTCTCAGAGGGATCAGATGGCAATCATGAGTTTTCTGGCAAGCCTTTCTTTAGAATTTGAGACTGCCAAATCTCAGATTCTTGCCAGTACTGAAATTACCTCACTTCAGGAAGTATTCAGTAGGGTCCTACATACAGAAAATACCCATCAACTCAACAACCTAATGCCCTCATTACCAGGGGAGGAGATGTTGAAAGAAGGCTAAGTAGAGGAGGGACTTCGGCCACTAGAAAGACTAGTGATATTGTGTGCTATTACTGTAAAGAGCCTGGCCATACGAAGCGTAATTGTAAGAAATTACATAACCACAACTAGAGGTTTCAAACTACCAATGTTGCTGCTGTTTCTAGCTCTTCTGATAAGGGTATTACAATTTCAGCTGATGAGTATGCTAAATATCAAGCTTTCTTAAAGGAGTCTACTTCAGTCACTGGTCTTACTGAATAAGGTAAAACATGCCTTATCTCATCTTCAAACAAATGGGTTAACAATTCTGGTGCCACAGATCATATGACATGTAATCCCAACACTCTTTCAAACTTCAAGTCACATAAATCTCCATCTTTTGTTACCATAGCGGATAGGTCTACATATAACATTAAGGGTCTAGGGAAACCCACTTCTTCTATTACCTTGTCATATGTTCTAAGTCTACCAAATCTTTCATTTAACCTAATTTCTATATGTCGACTTACCAAAGATCTAAATTGTTGTGTCTCATTTTTTCCTAATCACTGTCTTTTCCAGGATCTCATGATGAAGCAGATTGTTGGTAAAGGACATGTATCTAATGGTATCTACATCCTTGATACTTGGGAACCTCGGTTAGCTACTTGTGCTAGGGCCACCTCTCCATTTGATGCACATTGTCAGTTAGGACATCCTTCTCTGCCTACCTTGAAGAAGTTTTGCCCTCAATTTAATGATATAACATCAGTTGAATATGAATCTTGTCATTTTACAAAACACCATTGGGGTACGTTAAGTCCTAGAGTTAATAAACAGGCTGCATCAGCCTTTAGGTTAGTGCATTTAGATATTTGAGGACCATGTCCTGTGTTGTCTAAATTTGGTTTTAGATATTTTGTTACATTTATGGATGATTTTTCTCGAATGACATGGATTTATTTTATGAAGAATCGTTCTGAGGTGTTTTCTCATTTTTCTGCATTTTTTGATAAAATTAAGACCCAGTTTGATGTTTCCGTACATATCTTAAGGAGTGATAATGCTAAAGAATATATGTCAGAAACATTTCAAAACTATTTAACCAAACAAGGGATAATTCACCAGACTTCATATGTTGATACACCCACTCAAAATGGGGTAGCTAAAAGAAAGAATAAGCATCTTCTTGAGACTGCTCATGCCTTAATGATTCATATGAAAGTTCCCAAACAATTCTGGGACAGTGCTCTTTCCACAGCAAGTTTTTTAATTAATCAGATGCCTTCTACAGCCATTGATGATGCCACACCTTACAGTATTTTGTTTCCCAATAAGCCATTATTTCCTGTGCAATCTCGGGTGTTTGGAAGTACATGTTACGTTCGTGATGATAGGCCCCATATTACTAAACTTGATCCCAAAGCCTTGAAGTATGTATTCTTGGGATATTCTCATTTTCAGAAGGGTTATCGGTGCTACTTTCTGGATCTAAGCAGACATTTGGTCTCAACTGATGTGGTCTTCTCAGAAAAACAACCCTTCTTCTCCTCACTGCCCTTAACACGAAATCAGGGGGAGGATGAAGAGTGGTTAATCTATAACACCACATCCTCGAATGCCTCTACCAGTCAATCTGAAGATAGTCCAATTAAAGAACACTCATCTATAGAACAGATAGACACTGGTATCCTTCATGCTACAGCAAGACTGCCAATTACTCAAGTGTATTCTCGGAGACAAGTAACCAGTGATACATGTCCTGCACCAGCCACTTCGTCATCAGATCCTCCACCCAACTATCATAACCTACCTATCGCTCTTCACAAAGGTAAATGTCAATGCACCATCCCTAAGTCCAATTATCCCATTGCTAATTTTATATCCTATAATCATCTATCATCATCGTCTAGTGCTTTGATTGCTTCTTTAGACTTTGTTTCTATTCCTAAAACTGTTAAGGAAGCCTTGGCCTATCCAGGATGGCGTGCTACTATGCTTGAAGAAATAGAAGCACTAGATGCCAATTGAATATAGGATCTTGTAGACTTACCTGCAGGAAAGAAAGCTATAGGATACAAGTGGGTCTTTGCCATTAAATACGGATGGTTCAATTTCTTGACTTAAAGCCAGATTAGTAGCTAAAAGATATGCACAGACTTATAGGGTAGATTATTGTGATACATTCTCTCTTGTGGCCAAACTCACCTTAATCCGTCTATTCATTTCTTTCGCTGCATCCAAAAATTGGCCATTGTATCAATTAGATATCAAAAATGCTTTCTTGCATGGTGACCTTCATGAAGAAGTATATATGGAGCAACCACCTGGATTTGTTGCTCAGGGGGAATATGGGAAAGTTTGTCATTTAAAAAACCTTTGTATAGTTTGAAGCAAAGTCCCTGAGCATGGTTTGGTAAGTTCAGCATGGCAATTCAGGAGTTTGGGTTGAAGAAAAGTAAATGTGATCACTCCGTATTCTACAAGTAATCAAATGATGGTATCATTCTTCTTTTTGTTTATACTGATGATATTGTCATTACAGGGAATGACTCTCTAGGAATTTCATCCCTCAAATCATTCTTGCATACCAAGTTTCAGAAGTACTTCTTGGAAATTGAAGTAATAAGAAGTAAGAACGGAATACTTCTATCCCAAAGAAAGTATGTCCTTGACATGCTTATAGAAACTAGAAAGCTAGCTACTAAACCTTGTAGTTCCCCAATGATCCCAAATGCACATCTTGCAAAAGATGATGCGGATCTCTTCGATGATCCAGAAAAATACAGGAGGTTGGTCGAAAAATTGAACTATCTTACTCTAACACGACCAAACATTGCTTTTGCAATAAGTGTCGTCAGTCAATTCATGTCTACACCTAGAGTCAAACATTGGGAAGCTATAGAACATATCCTACACTATCTAAAAGGAGCTCCTAGTCTTGGTATATGGTACAGCAACCATGGGCATACCATAATTGAGTGCTTTAGAGATGCTAATTGGGCCGATTGCAAGGTTGATAGGCAATCCATCATTGGATTCTGTGTCTTTGTTGGAGGGAACTTAATATCATTGGAAAGTAAGAAACAAGGTGTTGTATCTCGATCAAGTGCTGAATCCGAATATAGAGCTATGGCACAATCCACTTGTGAGATCTTGTGGATACACTACTTGTTACATGAGGTTGGAGTGAAGTATTCAATGTCAGCAAAAGTGTGGTGTGATAATTAAGCCGCTTGCCATATTGTTTCAAATTCAGTTTATCATAAAAGAACTAAACACATTGAAGTTGATTGTCATTTTGTTCGTGAAAAGATTGAAGAGAACTTAATCACTACTAGATATATGAAGACAGAAGAGCAACTTGCTGACTTATTTACAATGTCTCTAAATGGGACTCAGATTGATTATTTATGTAACAAGCTAGGCATGATTAACATCTATGCACCTGCTTAAGGGGGAGTGTCAAAGTATAGCCTGTATATATGTCAATGTATAGCCTGAACTTAGCATGTGTATAGCCTGAGCAATTTGACTTGGTTGCCTTGAGGATTGACTTAGGCATACGGTGAAGTGATTTCAGGAGAGATTGAGGGTTAATACTTGTGTAATTTAGCCTATAAATACTTGTTTGCTTAGAGTAATAAAATAGAACATTGCATTATCAGATTATTCTCAATTACAGGATAAAATTTTATATCATCCATACCTCCTCAGCGGTAAACAATGGCTGTAGCACTGGGAAATGAAGTTGGTCAGTGAGCGCCATTTCTTGACTTCTATTTGATTGTACATCGAATACCATTTCTTGACTTCTATTTGACTGTACATCGAATAGCTTCAACTGCTTACAATTGAACACATTTATTGTTTTCAATGATTCACATTTTAAGGTATGTGCTCCTGCATAGAATCCCCTGAGTTTATGCAAATGTTGTAGGTCCAAGGAGGCAAGATGATTAAGCTCAAATAAGACAATTCTCTCAATGGCTCCATCCTTCTTTGAAACAACTTCCTTTATCTCATGACATGAAATTACTTCAAGATTTTCTAGCTGTGAAAGATCCTTTGCTATGGAGAATGGGAAGAGATATTCCAAACCCTGACAATATTTAATCTGCATAGTTTGTAGATTGTAAAAGCAAATAGTTCCCAGGGAATCCTTACTGCATATTTGTTTCAAATTTGGAAATCCATCCTGCAAAAAATATTTATTTTTTGGTCAAAGAACTACAATATATATATAGTTCCTTTTTTTAATTTTTTTGGGATAAATTTAAGTTTATCATATTATATCCCTTGTCCACGACTTCAATTACATAATTTCTTTTCCGGCTGAGTTGGGTCGCAAGGTTGAGAACTTTTTATTTCAACTTTGTTCTCCATTTTTCAATAGAGTACTTCACAGAAAATGAAATCAAAGTATTTTAATGTTCAACACAAGAATTAGTTAGGAATCCTGGGTTTACAAGAAAATAAAAGTTATGAAGAAAAGACGCATTTCTTTTTACAAGACTATTAGATTTTTATTTTCAGGAAAGGGTACCTTTTAGTATCAGAAAGATATTTGGTAAGGTATTTAGTCTATAACAGATCTTTAACTATTAACATTTAGTCCTTTCAATAAAAATCTTTGTGCAGAAAAATTTAAATGTAATTCAGAGTAGTCCTAAAAGTTTAAATACTCATACTGTTGAATCCGTACATGTAAATTGCAAAATCAATAATGGAATCTATATATTTAAATGCACATTGAACTAAGCCATTTAGGATTAGTGTGGTTCAAGTTCTGCCTATGACAGTGAGATCTAGTAAAGGAATCCTTTAAAGATTAGGAAATTATGAAAGGGATCTTTATGAAGAATTTAATAAAGCATCTCAGGGTGACCAAAGCATTGAATGGTGTAGTTTTTGTTAGACACTACATTACATATGCATACGCATCACTTAATTAGTATTGGTCTTTCAATCTTTTAGGGATGTTAAAACTTTTTTTTTATTGAATTTTTCGGAGATTAGACAACAATGGTTTATGATAAAAAATTAACAATGGTGGTACTCTCTCCTTCTCTCTGCTTTCCTCTGCTAATTTTCTGTAAAAGCTTCTTTGTTTCTTTAATCTTATATTCCTTTTTGTTGTACAGTGAAACTATACTTGACAGTGATTTACATGAGGATAATACCTGTTACCGTGAGCTTTCTTTTACCTGTACAGTGATTGTAAGTAATATTACTATAGTCGACTTATAGGGATGAAATTCAGTATATTGTCAAAGGAAAATACAGAACACTATATATAGAGATAGAGGGGAACAAGAACCCCGTAAATGAAGGGAAGGGAAGATACATAACGGTAAACTTCCCATAAGAGCTATTCTACAGAAGGACATAAAATAAATACAATTAAGGATAAAATAAATGCAATAAAGAGAGAAATATCTGACCTAACAGACTTACAGTGGAGGGCTAAATTGAATGAATAACTCTTATTCAGGCTACAAGCATTAGGTATTTTTGAAAGTATCAATACTCTATAGGACTCAAATAAAACTCAAAGACACTACAAAATAGATTATATTTTATGAATTTTAAAGATTAGAAGAACTGACACGAGATATGATTATCGTGGCTCTCATAGACCACATAAGCCAATTTGGGGGACCTGTAAATGTCAAAATCTATTTCTTCTTAGAATATCTTACTTGTCATAAGAAAATTAGTTAGTAATGATGGATAATGTGTACTATACGACATTCTAAGTATTGGTTGCAATTCTCTACACAGATCTACATTTTCTTGAAACTTTTTAAACCATGTAAACACTCAAAATTTGCTAAAATTGTAGCATATACCTTTTCAAACGAAATAGGAGGGTCCTTAGGTTGGACATCAAAACTTGAAGCTTCTAACCTCCACAACCGCTGGAGGTCGCCACCAACATGCTCCTGGGTGTCTTGCTTCCATATGTGCTTTAGATTAGTTAGATTTGCAACAATTATTTTTTTCAACTGAATGGTTTCTTTTACAACTCCTCCACTTTCTTTCATACCAGCCAAATCAAACACAACTTCCAATGAATCACAATTCTTTACTTCAAGCTCTTCCAAATTAGAAAGTGCTTGTAGCATATTAAAAGGAAGAAGAACATTTGATAACCAATCACATTCTTGCACCACCAATGATTTCAAATTAGAAAATGGTCTGTGCCCAATTGGCCTGCACCTCAATTCTTTCAACTCTTGATATTCCAAAAGTTCCAAGTTCTTGGAGCTATGGAATGCAATCTATATACAAAAGAATTCATGGGATCCGTCAAAATAAAATCACATTGAAACACATTAAGAAACTTTTAAACACTTGGCTTTCATTAGTTATGTCTTAAAGAATTTTCAAAATATGACCCAAAAAAAAAAATTTGAATGCATATTTTAAAAAGAAAAATAAAGTTCACATAGGCCATCCACTTTCAAAAAGAAGATAATTAGTTGGTTAAATCAAAACACTTGGGAGATGAAAATATTTTTATTTTAATTTTTAGTCTTCATTTCCTAAAATAAATTTTTTGAAACACTGAAAATATTTTTTGATGTTTTCAAATTTGGGTCCATTTTAAGAAATATTTTCAAGAAAATATTTTCATTAAACTCAACCAAGCATATTTTCATGCCCATTTTTTATTTTTAGTGAAAATAAAAAAAATGCCTAAACAAAACAGAACTTTGGCTTTAATGAGGTACTAATTTTAGGAAATATAACTCATCTGACTTTCATTTTGTAACTGAACAGGAAAGTGAATTATATACTGAAACTAAATTCTATTTTCAAAAAACCTTACATGAACGTATTGAAAGAGATAAACCTATATAATCTTCATGATGGCACTGCAAGAAACTACTCAATTTACTTTTCACTTACCTTTTCCATGAACAACTGATTGATAGTAGTATTAAGGTTCCCTTTCCAGCGCTTTGTTTCATTTTCAAATTTTACTACTGTCAGCATTGGGGCTTTAATGACTCCTAAAGAGAAATTTTGCATTTTGGGACATACAGTAATTGTCAAATTTTGCAAAGATGGAAATACCAAAGTATGTTTCCCTGAACAGAAGCTTTTGAAGCTGAATAAACATGTCAATTCCAAACCCTCTAAACTTTCAAATGTTATTTCTTCTTTTAAATTGCTAACTGCGATTTCATCCCCTGGGTCATCCCCTTCCTCTGCCACAACTTGTTCAAGTGAATTGCATTCTCTTATCTCCATTGTTGTTAAATGGATCAGACTTCTTGCTGTCGATGAGGTAAACAAGTCAATCAACCCATTGCATCCCTCTACATATAATTCCTTTAGGTGACTAAAAGTAAGAGAGAAGGGCACCAAATGCTTCAAATTGGAACATTCATCGACATCTAGTATTTCAAGAGCATCAAGAACTGGACCAATTTTGGATCCTTCTTGACAAATTGCTTGAAGTTCATCTAAGTCATACAAACCCAAATACTTGATTCGTGTGCTAATCTCAACTTCTTTGTCATGAAATATCACCTCAAAGGAACTCCTTTGAACCAATAGCTCTTCAAGATTGGGTATATTATGCAGAAACAAATATGGAAATGTGCTTTCGTCGTCTTCATAGTCATATAGTACAAGACATTTCAATTTGTTGAAGAGGTTTTGTGACTCCGAGTATTGGGTTTGCATAATCATGTTGGCGTACCTTTTGTCCAGTGTCAATTGCTCCAAGTTGGGAATCACCTATAACATTTTAAAAACATTAATTAGCTATATACAAACCTGATTTTACATATATCAGTGGTTGAATGC
Source organism: Biancaea sappan (assembly GCA_037074585.1). Taxonomy (NCBI): domain Eukaryota; kingdom Viridiplantae; phylum Streptophyta; class Magnoliopsida; order Fabales; family Fabaceae; genus Biancaea; species Biancaea sappan. The sequence goes on along the minus strand of CM073495.1, from coordinate 13,102,511 downwards.
TTTAAATAATTAACTTTCTACATATAATGTCCAGAATCCATATAAATTGAAGACAATTTCTTCTAACTTACTTTGTTATATTTTTCATTTGGAATTATTAATTTTTTTAGTTCCTTCATCTATTACATGTATCTTAGCTCTCTTTTTCATATTTTTATTCTATATTATTATACCTTTATGGTATGATTTTACACTAATTAAAAAGAAACATAATCTTGCATTGAACAAGTAATACCCACTGAAACAGAGTTTTTTTTTTCCCAATTTTGACCTATATGCTACGTGCTAATTTACCAAGCAAACTTCACTAAAAATGTAAAACAACTGTGAGTGGTCAACACTCACATATACATTAGTCTCTCAGATTCTTGAGCCAGAAAAATAAAAATTATTCTATGACATGATAAAATGCAATTCATACCTCCTCAACTATAAAAAGAGGCTTTGGCACTACTGATTGATTCATGGCAATGGAATTTTTATCAACCATAACTCTTCTTTCTCGGGGGCTCATAGATAGTGTCTTGAATAACTCTAATTTTTTGCATTCGGTCACATCCAATATTTTCAAAGATGGACATTTCAAACTGTAATTCCCTGAACAAAACCTCTCAAGTTTATCCAAGCGATATAGCACCAAAGAGGAGAGATGATTCAACACAAAAGTGGCAGTTTTGTCCATGTCTCCTTCCTTTGCAAAAATTTCCTTTATCCCACATCTTCTCGCTTCAATTTTTTCAAGGAACTGGAGATCCATGAATGTGGAGAATGGAAAAAGGTATTCTAAGTCTTTACAATCTTCAACAGTCACAGCTTGTAGATTGTGAAAGCCCAAAATTTTCGAAGGATCTCCATTCCATGTTTTCAACTTTGGCAAATGAAGTATTGTTAGTTCCTTCGCAATATAACACGCAATATTTGCATAAATACCTCACAATAATTGTGAATATTATTTGAACAAAGACATGCTAGATTTGCAGGATGGCGACATTAAGTAACAATTATTCTATTTCTACACCTTTTATTTGCATTGATCTTGTGCCTGACAAAAGCAAATCCGAAGTAAATGCTTTGATACAGTTGTCTTTTCATTTAGACAAGTGGCCGAACATAGTAGCATGTATATCATTTTTTTAATTTATTTTTATTTTAATTTTAAAAAATAAATCAATTTTAATTACTCACGTCCAGCAGAAGACATTTTTTTAAAAAAATTTTTAAAAGTAATAAAAGAAGTAGGAGAGAAGTTACATTCTTCTGAAAGTTAAAAGACCAATACTATTGAAGCCATACATATGGTTATGCAAAATCAATGTTGAAAACAGAATCAATGTTGGTTTTGCATGCGGTAATTGTAGATATTGTTAGACACTATGGTACATATGCAAATGCTTAGATTAATTAGTATTGGTTTTTTAATTTTTTAGGACTATTTACATTTCTTTTTGAAATTTTCAGAGATTAAACAATTAACGTTTATGACAAAATTGAACAATGGTGATTTATGTGTCCATCGAGCCAATAGGTTTTCAAATAGATTGACAAATAGATAGAGCCAATAGGTTTTCAAATAACTGACTATCCCCATCAAATGATGAGGGTTATAAAACTCTTAGTTGACAAACAGTCGGAATAATTTGGTAATAATTTGTTACCTCTCCACCGATACTCCCTCCTCTCTGCTAATTTTCTGTTTAACTTTCTTTGTTTCTTTAATTTCATATTCCATTTTGTTGTAACTTGAAACTATGCCCGACAGTGATTACGTGAGAATAATACATGCGAGTAATATTACAGTGGATGGCTAATTTGAATGAATAACTCTTATTCCGGCCATACGCATTAAGTATTTTTGAAAGTTTCAATGGTTTACGGGACTCAAATAAAACTCAAAGACACTACATAATAGATTATATTTTATGAATTTTCATAATTAAAAGAACTGACAAGCGATATGATTTACGTTACACAAGACCATTTGGGCGACACGTTAATGTCAAAATCTATTCTTCTTAAGATATCTTACTTGTCCTAAGAAAATTTATTTATTGTGTTGGATTATGTATACTAAACAACATTAAAAGAATCAATAGCAATTCTCTACATAAATTTACCTTTTATTGAAATTTTTTAAACCATGTAAACACTCACAATTTGCTAAAATTGTAGCACATACCTTTTCAACCAAAGTAGGAGGGTCCTTAGGTTGGATATCAACACTTGAACCTTCTACTGTCTTCAACCGCTTGTGGTCATCACCAATATGCTCAGCCCTTGTATTATCAAAACTAATAATTTCTAGGGTGTCTTGCTTCCATATGTGCTTCAGATTAGCCAGATTTTCAACAATTATTTTTTTCAACTGAATGGTTTCTTTCACATCTACTTCACTTTCATTCATACCATCCATATCAAACACAGCTTCCAATGATTCACAATTCCTTACTTCAAGCTCTTCCAAATTAAAAAGTGCTGGCAATATTTTTAAAGGAAGAAGAACATTTGATAACCAATCGCATTCTTGCACCACCAATGATTTCAAATTAGAAAATGGTCTGTGCCCAATTGGCCTGTGCCACAATTCTTTCAACTCTGGGTATTCTGAAAGCTCCAAGTGCTTGAAGCTGTGGAATGCAACCTATATACAAGAGAATTTATGGGATCCAACAAAATAAAAGCACATTGAAACACATTAAGAAACTTTAAACACATGGCTTTCATTAGTTGTGTCTTGAAAATTGTCAAAATATGGCCAAAACAAAAATTGAATGCATACTTTAAAAAGAAAAAATAAAGTTCACGTGGACCATCAACTTTCAAAAAGAAAATAATTAGTTGGGTAAGTCAAAACGCACCTTTTCTATAAACATCTTATTTATTGTTCTACTCAAGTCTCCTTCCCAACACCATTGTTTATCATTTTCCTCAAATAGCACCTTCCTAAGCATTGGTGAGCTTGCTTCTTTAATGGAAAAGATCTCCATCCTTGGGCATTCCCTCACGACAGCTTTTTCCAGCAGGGGAAACTTCAAGAAGCACTGACAACTTGAAAAACAATTGAGGCTTGGCAAACATTCCAGCTCTAAAATTTTCAAACTGCTAAATGCAATTTCACTTTTTGTGTCATCTTCCTCTTCTGTTACAATTTCTTCAAGTGAATTGCACTTTTTTAATTTCATCGTTTCCAACTTCACCAAACTTCTCGCCGTCAATGAAGTGATTAAATTAATGAAACCATTACAGTCTTCTATCTCCAAATATGTCAAGTGGCAGAATCTGAAGGAGGAAGGAACCAAATTTCTTAGATTGGAACATTGTTTCACTATTAAGATTTCAAGAACCTGAATAACTGGGTGAATTTGGGATCCTTCTTTAAATATATGCTGGAGTATAGGTAAATCATATAGATCCATCTCTTTAAGTTGTATGCTAGATTGATTTCCTCCTCCCTCACCTCCTACTGTTTCATCGTTAAATATCTCCTTGAAAGAACTCCATTCAACAACTAGAATCTCAAGATTGGGTACATTTTGTAGAAGCAAATGAGGAAAAGCAGCTTCATCATCTTCAAATTGGGATATCCTAAGAAGTTTGAGTTTGCAGAATAAGTTCCACGGAAGTTGGTGCTGCAATATCATATTGGCATCTGCATAATTTAGTGTCAAGTTCTCCAAGTTGCCAATCACCTAGAACATAAAAAAAATTAATTATTAGAAGTAAAAGTATGACTATATTGAAATTTTTTCTAAAGGTCTATGTTGCACCAAGGGAATTTCCTCAATTTTTAAGACATGATGGACAAATGATAGCCCCACTAATAAATCTAAAAATGTATACGATAATAATTGAAATGGAGTAAAAACAGCTTATATATATATAGACACATGCACCAATTTAAATCTATTTTCCTGCAAATTTTGTTTAGACCAATGTAAATGAATGAATTTAATATACTATTTATACATACTACTAAAAAGCACCTACCTATCATCAATATGGTAAATATCACTTCTATAATGGAGATACCCGAGAGAAGAAAATGCTACACATCATATTTACAATTTTCATACGAAGGATAAAATTTTATATGTCCATACCTCCTCAACAGTAAACAAAGGTTGTAACATTGGGAAATGAAGTTGGTCAACGAGCGCCATTTCTTGATTTCTATTTGACTGTACATCGAATAGCTTCAACTGTTTACAGTTGAACACATTTATTGTTTTCAATGATTCACATTTTAAGGTATGTGCTCCTGCATAGAATCCCCTGAGTTTAATCAAATGTTGTAGGTCCAAGGAGGCAAGATGATTAAGCTCAAATAAGACAGTTCTCTCAATGGGTCCATCCTTCTTTGAAACAATTTCCTTTATCCCATCACATGAAATCACTTGAAGATTTTCTAGGTTTGAAAGATCCTTTGCAATGGAGAATGGGAAGAGATACTCCAGACTGTGACAATATGTAATCTGCATAGTTTGTAGATTGTAAAAGCAAAGAGTTCCTTGGGAATCTTTACTCCATATTTGTTTCAAATTTGGAAATCCATCCTGCAAAATGTATTTTTCTTGTCAAAGAACAACAATATATATATATATATATTTTTTTTTTCTTTGCCTATAGGCGTTTTAAAAAAAAACTTTTGGGGCCAAATTTATGTTTATCATATTATATCCCTTGTCCGCGACTTCACGTACGTAATTTATTTCGTAGCTGATTTGGGACATAAGGTCTAGAACTTCTCTCTCTCTTTTTTATTTTTTTACCTATTTTTCCTTTTTTCGATAAACTACTTCACAGAAAATAAAATTAATATAAAGTTCGACACAAGAATTAGTTAACAATCCTCGGGTTACAAGAAAATAAAAGTTTTTTTTTTAAATCACTATTTCGTTTTTGGACTTTAGTTGTTTAATTATAATATCAACACGCATGAATAAGGAATTTAATATCAATTCATTATTACTATGCTTACAAAAATGACATTCTTACATTAATAAACATGTTTTATAATAAATTAATTCCATTCCCCAGACTTAACTCCCATGCATGTGGACACCAGATTTATATAAGCGGAAGGAAAAACAAGTATTGCAATATACTATAAGAACCATTTCACAATAAAAGCTTTAGTCAAGAAAAGACTTATTTTTTCCTTCACAGAAATTTAAGAAGACCCCCACATGTTGGATCTGTAACATTTTGAGTTAATTATCAGTAACATTTTGAGTTAATTTCATAATATATTTCCCAAATTCTACATTGTTGATGTTAAAAACTATTCAATGTTGGATTTGTAACCATATATCATGTATGTAATAATTGATCAAAAACTACATTGCACATCCTTCGTTGTTTTTTCCAATTTAGATTAAACAGAAATTATTCTTATCATCTTGATTTTTGAATCCAATTGCATTATATCTAAATCTAGATTATAGATATCTGACTTCTTAATCTATTGGTCCCGTCGCATTAGGTCAAGTCCTATCCCATCTGAATTTTAAATTATGTATAATCTCCAAATTACCTTTCTTAGTATTTAAAACATTGGGTCCTCTTCTTAACCTTTTCCCACTCAATCTATCCTTGACCTTCAAACATTTCAACTCCAAATCCTTTTGGACAATTTTTGTTAGAAGAAATATCTGATAGACTTACGTTTAATCCGACGCTTTGCAATATAAGCATAAATTTGACTATCTAATTCACACTTCACAGTATAAAATCATAACTAGCCAAATAGTAAAAATGACACGGAGGTAGCTAGCATATATAACAATTTAATTCAGCTAGGTGCAACCCAAGTAAAAATGGGTGACAAGTTACGAAACCTTAGAATTGAACATCAAACCATTCATAAGCTTCATCGTTTTTTTGTGTAATCCAATATCTGCGTATGTATACTAGTTTTCACCCAAGAAAAAGCATAACTTCCATTAACTAGAAAGGACAACATAACAACTATGGTTTAAGTCCAGGGGTCTAATATTTATATAAATTTAAAACAATTCACACACTTGGGAAGAAAAGACGCATTTGTTTTTTTCAAGACTACTAGATTTTTTATTTCCAAGAAAGGGTACTTTTTAGTATCAGAAAGATATTTGATAAAGTATTTAGTCTATGAAAGACCTTAAATATCAACATTGTATTCCTTTCACTACTAATCTTTGATATTTTGTTTGACGTGGCACATTATTTGTTTACTGGATGTTAACTATGTTCCAAGTTATATGAGGAAAAAAAAAAGAGATTTAAATGAAGTGCAACGTAGTTCCTAAAAGATTAAAAAATGATGTTATTCAGTTGCAAATTTAAATGAAATTCAAAGTAGTCCTGAAAGTTTAAAAACTAATACTATTGAATCCATACATATGATATTGCAAAATCAATTATGGAATCTATATATTGAAAAATAATATTAAGCAAGAAGACAGAGTGGGTGTTCGTTTTGCAAGTGTAGTATGCACTATTGGTAAGGTCTTATTGCCACGTCAGATAGTATCTAAAGCAATTTAGGATTAGTGTAGTTCAAGTTCTGCCTGTGACAGTGAGATCTAATAAAAGGATCCTGTATTTGAAAAGATTAGGAAATTCAGAAAGGAATCTTTATGATGTCTTTAAAAGGGTAATTGTAGAATGGGCAATAGCATTTCAAGGTGACTGAAGCATTGAATGGTGTAGTTTTTGTTAGACACCAACATTACAGTACATGCATATACTCATCGATTAATTGGTATTGGCATTGGTCTTTTAATCATGTAGGGACTATTCAAATTTCCTTTTTTTTTTTTCTTTGAATTTTTTAGAGATAAAAATTAACGATGGTGATACTCTCTCCTTCTCTCTGCTTTCCTCTGCTACTTTTCTGTTAAAGCTTCTTTGTTTCTTTAATTTCATATTCCATTTTGTTGTACTGTGAAACTATGCTCGACAGTGACTACGTGAGAGTAATACGTGTGGCTGAACATTCTTTCTTCTGTACTGTGACTAATATTACAGTGGAGGGCTAAATTGAATAAATAACTCTTATTCCGGCCATACGCATTAAGTATTTTGAAAGTTCCAATGGTTTACTGGACCCAAATAACATTCAAAGACACTACAAAATAGATTATATATATTTTATGAATTTTAACAATTAGAAGAACTGACAAGAGATATGATTTTCATTACACAGACCATTTTGGGCGATATGTTAATGTCAAAATCTATTCTTCTTAGGATATCTTACTTGTCCTAAGAAAATTAATCAATTATGTTGGATTATGTACACTAAATGGCATTAAAAGAGTTAGTTGCAATTCTCTACATAAATCTACATTTTATTGAAATTTGTTAAACCATGTAAACGCTCACAATTTGCTAAAATTCTAGCACATACCTTTTCAACCAAAGTAGGAGGGTCCTTAGGTAGGATATCAACACATGAAGCCTCTAACGTCTTCAACTGCTGGTGGTCATCACCAACAAGCACATCCCTTGAATTATCCAAACTGACAATTTCCTTGGTTTCTTGCTTCCATATGTGCTTTAGATTAGCTAGATTTGCAATAGTTATTTTTTTCAACTGAATGGTTTCTTTCATGACTACTTCACTTTCATTCATACCACCCAAATCAAACACAATTTCTAATGAATCACAATTCCTTACTTCAAGCTCTTCCAAATTAGAAAGTGCCTGTAGCATATTTAAAGGAAGAAGAGCATTTGATAACCAATCACATTCTTGCACCACCAATGACTTCAAATTAGAAAATGGTCTATGTCGAAATGGCCTGTACCACAATTCTTTCAACTCTGGATATTCTGAAAGCTCCAAGTACTTGAAGCCATGTAATGCAACCTATATACAAAAGAATTTAAGGGATCCAACAAAATAAAACCACATCGAGAAACACGTTAAGAAACTTTAAACACATGGCTTTCATTAGTTGTGTCTTGAAAATTGTCAAAATATGGCCAAAACAAAAATTGAATGCATACTTTGAAAAGAAAAAATAAAGTTCACGTAGACCATCTACTTTCAAAAGAAAATAATTAGTTGGGTAAGTCAAAACGCACCTTATCTATAAACATCTTATTTATTGTTCTACTCAAGTCTCCTTCCCAACACCATTGTTTATCTATATCCTCAAATAGCACCTTCCTAAGCATTGGTGAGCTTGCTTCTTTAATGGAAAAGATCTTCATCCTTGGGCATTCCCTCACGACTGCTTTTTCCAATAAGGGAAACTTCAAGAAGCACTGACAACTTGAAAAACAATTGAGGCTTGGCAAACATTCCAGCACTAAAATTTTCAAATTGCTAAATGCAATTTCACTTTTTGTGTCATCTTCCTCTTCTGTTACAATTTCTTTAAGTGAATTGCACTTCTTTAATTTCATCGTTTCTAGCTTCACCAAACTTCTTGCCGTTAATGAAGTGATTAAATTAATGAAACCGTTGCAATTTTCTATCTCCAAATATGTCAAGTGACAGATTCTGACAGAGGAAGGAACCAAATTTCTTAGATTGGAACATTGTTTCACTATTAAGATTTCAAGAACCTGAAGAACTGGGTAAATTTTGGATCCTTCTTTAAATATATGCTGGAGTATAGGTAAATCATATAGATTCATCACTTTAAGCCGTTTGCTAGATTGATTTCCTCCTCCCTCACCTCCTACGGTTTCATCGTTAAATATCTCTTTGAAGGAACTCCATTCAACAACTAGAATCTCAAGATTGGGTACATTTTGTAGAAACCAATGAGGAAAAGCAACTTCTTCATCTTCAAATTGGGATATTCTAAGAACTTTGAGTTTGCAGAATAGGTTCCATGGAAGTTGGTGCTGCAATATCATATTAGCATCTGCATAATTTAGTGTCAACTTCTCCAAGTTACCAATCACCTACAACATAAAAAAATTAATTACTAGAAGTAAAAGTATCACTTTATTGAAAAAAATTTTAAAGGTCTAAGTTGTACCAAGGGAATTTCCTCAATTTTTAAGACATGATGGACAATGATAGTCCCACTAATAAATCTAAAAATGTAAACGATAATAATTGAAATGGAGTAAAAAGAGCTTTTATATAAATATATATAGACACATGCACTAATTTACATCTTTTTTCCTCCAAATTTTGTTAAGAGCAATGTAAATGAATGAATCTAGACTATTGTTAATATACTATTTATACATACTACTAAAAAGGACCCACCTATCATCAATATGGTGAATATCACTTCTATAATGGAGATACTTGAGAGAAGAAAATGCTACACCTTATATTTTCAATTTTCATACGGAGGATAAAATTTTATATAGTCCATACCTCCTCAACAGTAAACAAAGGTTGTAACATTGGGAAATGAAGTTGGTCAATATGTGCCATTTCTTGACTTCTATTTGACTCTACATCAAATAGCTTCAGCTGCTTACAATTGAACACATTTATTGTCTTCAAGAATTGACATTGTAAGGTATGTGCCCCTGCGTAGAATCCCCTGAGTTTAATCAAATGTTGTAGGTCCAAGGAGGCAAGATGATTAAGCTCAAATAAGATAGTTCTCTTAATGGCTCCATCCTTTGAAACAATTTCCTTTATCCCATCACATGAAATTACTTGAAGAATTTCTAGGTTTGAAAGATCCTTTGCTATGGAGAATGGGAAGAGATACTCCAGACTGTGACAATATGTAATCTGCATAGTTTGTAGATTGTAAAAGCAAAGAGTTCCCTGGGAATCATTATTCCATATTTGTTTCAAATTTGGAAATCCATCCTGCAAAAAGTATTTTTTCTTGTCAAAGAACTACAATATATATATTTTTTTCTTTAGCTATAGGCGTTATAATCTTAATTCCTTTTTCAAAAAAAAAAATTTGGGGCTAAATTTAAGTTTATCATAATATATCCATTGTCCCCGACTTCACGTGCGTAATTTATTTCTTAGCTGAGTTGGGACATAAAGTCTATAACTTCTTTTTTTTTCCCCCTTTTTTCGATAAACTACTTCACAGAAAAGAAAATAGTATATTTAAAGTTCTACACAAGATTTAGTTAGGAATCCTCGGGTTACAAGAAAATGAAAGTTTTTTTTTTCCGAAATCACTATTTCGTTTTTGGACTGTAATTGTTTAATAATAATATCAATATGCATGAATAAGGAATTTAATATCAATTCACTATTATATTACTATGCTTACAAAAATAGCATTCTTACATCAATAAACAAGTTTTATAATAAGTTAATACCATTCCCCAGACTTAACTCCCATTTGAACACCAGATTTATATAAGCGGAAGGATAAACAAGTATTGCTATATATTATAAGAACCATTTCACCTAAAAAGCTTTGTCAAGAAAAGACTTTTTTTCCTTCACAGAAATTTAAGACCCCACGTGTTGGATCAGTAACATTTTGAGTTAATTTCATAATCTATTTCCCAAATTCTACATTGTTGATGTTAAAAACTATCGAATGTTGGATTCGTAACCATATATCATGTATGTAATAATTGATCAAAAACTACATTGCACATCCTTCGTTGTTTTTTCCAATTTAGATTAAACAGAAATTATTCTTATCATCATGATTTTTGAATCCAATTGTATTATATCTAAATCTAGATTATAGATATCTGACTTCTTACTCTATTGGTCCTGTCGCATTGGGTCAAGTCCTATCCCATCTGAATTTTAAATTATGTATAATCTCCAAATTACCTTTCTTAGTATTTAAAACATTGGGTCCTCTTCTTAACCTTTTCCCACTCAATCTATCCTTGACCTTCAAACATTTCAACTCCAAATCCTTTTGGACAATTTTTGTTAGAAGAAATATCTGATAGACTTACGTTTAATCCGACGCTTCGCAATATAAGCATAAATTTGACAATCTAATTCACACTTCACAGTATAAAATCATAACTAGCCAAATAGTAAAAATGACACGGAGGTAGCTAGCATATATAACAATTTAATTCAGCTAGGTGCAACCCAAGTAAAAATGGGTGACAAGTTACGAAACCTTAGAATTGAACATCAAACCATTCATAAGCTTCATCGTTTTTTTGTGTAATCCAATATCTGCGTATGTATACTAGTTTTCACCCAAGAAAAAGCATAACTTCCATTAACTAGAAAGGACAACATAACAACTATGGTTTAAGTCCAGGGGTCTAATATTTATATAAATTTAAAACAATTCACACACTTGGGAAGAAAAGACGCATTTGTTTTTTTCAAGACTACTAGATTTTTTATTTCCAAGAAAGGGTACTTTTTAGTATCAGAAAGATATTTGATAAAGTATTTAGTCTATGAAAGACCTTAAATATCAACATTGTATTCCTTTCACTACTAATCTTTGATATTTTGTTTGACGTGGCACATTATTTGTTTACTGGATGTTAACTGTGTTCCAAGTTATATGAGGAAAAAAAAAAAAAGAGATTTAAATGAAGTGCAACGTAGTTCCTAAAAGATTAAAAATGATGTTATTCAGTTGCAAATTTAAATGAAATTCAAAGTAGTCCTGAAAGTTTAAAAACTAATACTATTGAATCCATACATATGATATTGCAAAATCAATTATGGAATCTATATATCGAAAAATAATGCTAAGCAAGAAGACGGAGTGGATGTTGGTTTTGCAAGTGTAGTATGCACTATTGGTAAGGTCTTACTGCCCGTCAGATATTATTGCACATTGAACTAAAGGCCTTTAGGATTAGTGTGGTTCAAGTTCTGCCTATGACAGCGAGATCTAATAAAGGCATCCTGTATTTGAAAAGATTAGGAAATTATGAAAGGAATCTTTATGATGACTTTAAAAGGGTAATTGTAGAATGGGCAATAGCATTTCAGGGAGACCGAAGCATTGAATGGTGTAGTTTTTGTTAGACACTACAGTACATACATATACGCATCGATTAATTGGTATTGGTCTTTTAATCTTGTAGGGACTATTTGAAAAAAAATTTTGAATTTTTTAGAGGTTAGACAATAACGGTTTATGATAAAAATTAACGAAGGTGATGCTCTCTCCTCTCTGCTTTCCTCTGCTACTTTTCTGTTAAAGCTTCTTTGTTTCTTTAATCTCATATTCAATATTGTTGTACTGTGAAACTATGCTCGACAGTGATTTACGTGAGAATTTTACCAGTGGCTGAACATTCTTTTTCCTGTACTGTAACTAATATTTCAGTGGAGTTCTAAATTGAATGAATAACCCTCGTTCGGGCTATAAGCATTATGTATTTTTGAAAGTTTCATTGGTTTACCAGACCCAAATAAAATTCAAAGACACTACAAAATAGATTATATATATTTTATGAATTTTAACGATTAGAAGAACTAACAAGAGATATGATTTTCATTACACAAGACCATTTGGGCAATATGTTAATGTCAAAATCTATTCTTCTTAGGATATCTTACTTGTCCTAAGAAAATTAATTATGTTGGATTATGTACACTAAACGACATTAAAAGAATTAGTTGTAATTCTCTACATAAGTCAACATTTCATTGAAATTTTTTAAACCATGTAAACGCTCACAAGTTGCTAAAATTCTAGCACATACCTTTTCAACCAAAGTAGGAGGGTCCTTTGGTAGGATATCAACACTTGAGTGGTCATCACCAACAAGCACATCCCTTGAATTATCAAAACTAACAATTTCCTTGGTGTCTTGCTTCCATATGTGCTTTAGATTAGCTAGATTTGCAACAGTTATTTTTTTCAACCGAATGGTTTCTTTCACAACTACTTCACTTTCATTCATACCACCCAAATCAAATAGAATTTCTAATGAATCACAATTCCTCACTTCAAGCTCTTCCAAATTAGAAAGTGCCTGTAGCATATTTAAAGGAAGGAGAACATTTGATAACCAATCACATTCTTGCACCATCAGTGATTTCAAATTAGAAAATGGTCTGCGCCCAATTGGCCTTTTCCACAATTCTTTCAACTCTGGATATTCCAAAAGTTCCAAGTGCTTGAAGCTACAGAATGCAATCTATATACAAAAAAACAAAATTTATGGAATCTGTCAAAATAAAAGCACATTGAAACACATTAAGAAACTTTTTTGGCTTTCATTAGTTGTGTCTTGAAAATTGTCAAAACATGGCCCAAAAAAAAATTGAATGCATATTTTTAAAAGAAAAAGAAAGTTTACATAGGCAATCCACTTTCAAAAAGAAAATTATTAGTTGGTTAAATCAAAACACACCTTATCTATTCTTGCTGCTGATAAAAAAATATCAATATGAATCATCACATGTATATATATATATATATATATATTTACTCATCATGTACTATTAGTTGGAACTATTAACTCAATTCACTTTCATTTTGTAACAGGACAAGAAATAAAATGTACAAAAAATAAATTTTATTTTTCGTAAATGCATATTAGTCATATGTGCATATAAATGCAAAAGCAAAATAAAGATTTCCTCAAACTTTTCTCATTCTATGTGGCCCAACCTTCTTTGAAAATTGATCTTCAGTCCCTACATAATTAAGCCATATAATTTAAATAATCCTGAAAAAGATATGGCGTGCAAGCCATTCCTTCAATACCTAACAAACAGATTAATCATCTAAAATCCAAAATGCAACTATAACAAAACAACGAAAAAAACGAAATCAACAAATTATGCAAATCCTGCTTCTGATTCTCGTCGAAGTTTCCAAGCTTGTCATAATTTTTTAGAGAAGTAAATTAATGATGAGGAAAACAATAATGTCCTGGAACTAAAATTTGTGCATTTTGACGTTGCACTACATGTAATCCTTGGGGGGGGGGGGGGGCGGGAGAGAGAGAGAGAGAGATAGCAAAGATTAAATTAAAAAAATGTGAAACAAGAAGCCAGATTTGTAGTTAAAAAAATTTAATTTGAAATTAACTGATTCCCACGAATCAAATAAACTGAGTGTCATCATAAATAAGAAGCCATGTTTGAATAATTTTCAGTAGAAAAGAGAGTGTGATTGTGGCAATATGCCTATCCTGCGATAGTAATACACTAATTAGAATTATTGCTCAGGCTTATAGGCAAACCATTATGTAATTTGATCGTAATAATACAACAATTTTTTTTATTATCTGGTTTACTTGATTCAATACCAGAATTACTCTTCTCTGAATTTATAGAATTACTCTTCTTTGAATTCCTTAAGCACACAAACTTGGAAAACATGACTATATTGAAGAAACAAGTAAATTTACTTTTCACATACCTTTTCCACGAATAGCTGATTGATAGTGGTATTAAGGTCCCCTTTCCAGCATTTTGTTCCATTTTCTGATTCTACTACAGTCAGTATTGGGGCTAGAACGACTCCAGATGTGAAATTCTGGAATCTAGGGCATCCAGTAATTTTAAACTTTCGCAAAGATGAAAATATCAATTTATGATTTCCTGAGCAAAATATTTGGAATCTTGATAAACACATCAGTTCCAAATACTCCAAGCTTTCAAACGCTATTTCATCTCTTGTCTGATCATCTCCCTCTTTCATTACAATTTGTTCAAGTGAACTGCACTCTATTATCTTCATTGTTGTTAAATTGACCAGACTTCTTGCTACGGGTGAAGTAATTAAGTGTGTCAATCCATCGCATTTTTGTATCTCTAAATATGTCAGGTGATCAAATCTTGCAGAGGAAGGCACCAAGTGCCTCATATTGGAACAATGGGAGACAAACAATATTTCAAGAAAGTCAAGGATTGGGTCAATTTGGCTTCCTTCTTTACATATATGCTGAAGTTTGGGTAACTCAATTAGTTCCAACGCCTTGAGCCTAGAATGAACATTGTTTCCTTGATTCGAAGCAAGTCTGTCATCTTGGAATACCTGCTTGAAGGAACTGCAGAAAACAAATAGTTTCTCAAGACAAGGTGTGTTTTCTAGAAACCAATCCGGAAATGTTATTTCTTCATCCTCAAATATGGTTACCCGAAGCAGTTTTAGTTTGGTAAAAAGTTCCCCTGAATATTGGTCTTGCAGTATCATGTTGGCAACTTTTATGTCTAGTGTCAATTCCTCCAAGTTGGGAATCACCTATGTATCACATGTACAACATTAGTTAATAATTACAGCTCAAGTTGTATATGAATCAAAATATTTGGAAAAAGGGCAACTAGTACCTCCTCAACCATGAAAAGAGGTTGCTCCCTTGATTGCCTGATGGCCATGGAGTTTCCATCATCCATAAATCCTCTTTCTTGGGAGTTCATGAACTGTGTCGTGAATAACTCTAATTTGTTACAACTGAACACGTCAATGGCTTTCAAAGAGGGACATACCAGACTGTAATTCCCTGCATAAAACCTTTGCAGTTCTTCAAGTTTAATGAGTTTCAAAGAGAAGAGATGCTTAAACACAAAAGTGGCAGCTCCGCCAATAGGTCTTTCTTTATTTGCAACAATTTCCTTTATCCCACTCGAAAATACTCTGATTTCCTCAATGTGTAGAAGATCCATTGCAATGCTGAATGGGAAAAGGTATTCCAAGTCTTTACAATGCTCAACAATCAGAACTTGTAGGTTGTGAAAGAGAACTTTTTTCTGAGGAACTCCACTCCGAGTCTGTTTTAGCATTGGCAAACAAAGATTTGGTTCATTCACAATATAAGATGAAATATATTTCCATAAATAATTCACAACAATTACGGAGTAGAGCATTCTATTTTAAGTTCCTCGATTTCAATTCAATGCTCACTTATTATATATGGTAGCTCCCCCACTTCGTTAGTACTTAGAGTTGAACAACTGAACTCTTTTACCTTTTTTGATTTTTGTTTTTACTTTTTTTTTCTTTTTGAATTACTAGTTGGTCTAAATGAAATAAAAATATTTCTACACTGAACTCGGATAATAAACTTCACGTTACAAAATAACGGTTTTTTTTCCTCAAATCACTATTCATACGTTACATTAATTAACCATAATTGCGGAAGGTTTTTAACTTCCATTGAATTTTATTTCAATGCCTGCAAAAAAAACTATCCCGAAATAAATAAACAAGTTTAGGTTCTGATTTTACTATACTCTAAAAAGTTGGTCAGTGATAGAGCTCAATGACGTCGTGCAATTCATATAGTCGACTCCACTTAGTAGGATAAGACTTTATTGTTGTTGTTGTTGTTGTTGCTGCTGCTGCTAGCAAAATATACTATTTCGAAATAAAAAAGCAAGTTTAGTTGCTGATTTTTGTTAAAATATTTTGTTACTAATTAAATCAGTCAACATACTTATTTTCTTAAAGTTTTTTTTGGCTAAAAGTTTCCTTGAACCTATGTATTCATTAACAGGAATGAAATTTTGACAGTAGCCAAAAGAAAAAAGAAAATGTAATCTCTTAAACAAAGATGATAAATTCTTGAATTTTGTGGACAAAAACATTTATTGTCCCTACGGTGACTTTTTCGATTTGCTGGAAGTTTTATAAACTATTTTTAAGTACATTCCAATGAGTGGCCTCATTTTAAAATTTGGCAATTATCTCAATAGGAAAAATTAGAACTCAAAGAAACTACACTTTTAGACATATTAACCATGAGAAAATTACATTTTCGTGATCTTAGAACATTTAAGAGAATTGATGCAACATATCATTATGATGGCCATGCTGAGATTTTGGAATTACTTGATGAAAAAATTTATATTCTCTACCTTTTATTGAATTTTTTAAACCATGTGAACACTCAAAATTTGCTAAAATTGTAGCACATACCTTTTCAACCAAACAAGGAGAGTCCTTAGGTTGGATATCAACACTTGAAGCGTCTAATGTCTTTGACGGCCTGTGGTCATCACCAACATGCTCCTCCCTTGAATTATCAAAGCTAACAATTTCCCAGGTGTCTTGCTTCCATATTTGCTTCAGATTAAATAGATTTTTTACAATTATTTTTTTCAACTGAATGGTTTCTTTCACAACTATTTCACTTTCATTCATACCACCCAAATCAAACACAGCTTCCAGTGAATCACAATTCCTTACTTCAAGCACATCCAAATTAGAAAGTGCTTGTAGCATATTTAAAGGAAGAAGAACATTTGATAACCAATCGCATTCTTGGACCACCAATGATTTCAAATTAGAAAATGGCATGTGCCCAATTTGCCTGCACCACAAATCTTTCAACTCCGGATATTCTGAAAGCTCCAAGTACTTGAAGCTATGGAATGCAACCTATATACAAAGGAATTTAAGGGAACCGTCAAAATGAAAGCATATTGAAACACATTAAGCAGACAATATGGTAAAAAAAGAAAAACAAAGTTCATAGTTGCCAACTTAAAAAAGAAAATAAATAATTGGATAAGAAATCAAAACATACCTTATCTATAAACATCTTCTTTATTGTTCTATTCAAATCTCCTTCCCAGCACCATTGTTTATCCTTTTCCTCCATAAGCACCTTCCTAAGAATTGGCGAGCTTGCTCCTTTCACGGAAAAGATCTCCATCCTTGGGCATTCCCTCACAATGGCTTTTTCCAACACGGGAAACTTCAACAAGCACTTACTTCTTGAAAAACTATTGAGCCTTGGCAAACATTCCAACTCTAAAATTTTCAAACTGCTAAATCCAATTTCACTTTTTGTGTCATCTTCCTCTTCTGTCACGATTTCTTCAATTGAATTACACTTTTTTAATTTCATTATTTCCAACTTCGCCAAACTTCTCGCTGTTAACGAAGTGATTAAATGAATCAAACTGTTGCACTCTTCAATATCCAAATATGTCAAGTGGCAAAATGTGATAGAGGAAGGAACCAAATTTCTTAGATTGGAGCATTGTTTCACTATTAAGATTTCAAGAACCTGAAGAACAAGGTGAATTTGGGATCCTTCTTTAAATATATGTTGAAGTTTAGGTAAATCACATAGACTGATCACTTTAAGCCGTTTGCTAGATTGAATTCCTCCTCCCCCACCTCTTACTGTTTCATTGTTAAATATCTCCTTGAAAGAACTACATTCAACAACTAGAATCTCAAGATTTGGTACATTTTGTAGAAACAAATGAGGAAAAGCAGCTTCATCATCTTCAAATTGGGATATTCTAAGAAGCTTGATTTTGCAGAATAGGTCCCATGGAACTTGGTGTTGCAATATCATATTTGCATCTGCATAATTTAGTGTCAAATTCTCCAAGTTGCCAATCACCTACAACATAATAAATTTAATTATTAGAAGTGAAAGTACCACTACATTGAAAAAAATTTTAAAGGTCTAATTATACAAAGGGAATTTTCTTATTTCTTAAGACATGACGAACAAATAACAGTCCCAATGATCAATTTAAAAATGCGTGCAATAGTAATTGCAATGAAGTAAAAAGAGCACATCTATATATGTATATATATACACACACACAAACAAACGAATTTAAATCTTCTTTCCTTCCAATTTTGTCAAAAGTAATGTAGAATGAATGGATCTAAAATATTGTGAATACAGTTTATATACATAGTACTATAAAGCGGCCACTTATCATCAATATGGTGAATATGACTTCTATGATAGAGATACTCGATAGAACCAAATGTTGCACATTATATTTATAATTTTCATATTAAAAGATAAAATTTTATATCGTCCATACCTCCTCAATAGTAAACAAAGGTTGTAATATTGGAAGATGAAGTTGGTCAATGAGCGCTATTTCTTGACTTCTATTTGACTCTACATCGAATAGTTTCAACTGCTTACAATTGAACACATTTATTGTCTTCAAGGATTGACATTGTATGGTATGTGCCCCTGCGTAGAATCCCCTCAGTTGAAGCAAATGTTGTAGGTCCAAGGAGGCAAGATGATTAAACTCAAATAAAACAGTTTTCTCAATAGCCCCCTCCATCTTTGAAACAATTTCCTTTATCCCAAGACATGAAATTACTTGAAGATTTTCTAGTTGTGAAAGGTCCTTTGCTATGGCGAATGGGAAGACATATTCCAGACGGTGACAATCTTTAATCTGCAAAGTTTGTAGATTGTGAAAGCAAAGAGTTCCCTGGGAATCCTTACTCCACATCTGTTTCAAATTTGGAAATCCATCCTGCAAAAAGTATTTTTATTGTCAAAGAACTACCAAATATATATATATATATATATATATATATTCTTTAGCTACAGGCTTTCTATTCATTATTCCTTTTTTTTAATTAATTTTTGGGGTAAATTTCTGATATTATATCCCTTGTCCACTCACGTACGTAATTTATTTTTTGGCTCAGTTGGGAGATAAGGATGACAGTTTACCTTTTTTATTTCAACTTTGCTTTCCATTTTTCGATAAAATACTTCACAGAAAATAAAATCAAAGTAGTTCAATGTTCGACGCAAGAATTAGTATAAAAGGGAAATTGTAGAATGGACAATAACATTTCAGGGTGACCAAAGCATTGAATGGTGTAGTTTTTGTTAGATACTTCAGTGCATACGCATGTGCATCGATTGATTAGTATTGGTCTTTTAATCTATTAGGGAATATTTTATTTTCTTTTTGAATTTTTTAGAGATTAAACAATAATGGTTTATGGTAAAAAAAATATTAACGACGGTGATTTATGTGTCCATAGACCCATTAGGCTTTCAAATGGATTGATAAATAGGCAGACGCTTATCTTTCAAAAGACTCTATGAAAATAACTAACAATTCCCTTCACAGAAAGTATTCAAAGACGAGGATTATAAAACTACAGTTGACAAACAGTTGGAATAATTTGGTAAAAACTTTGGATGATACTCTCTTTTACCTCTCCAGTGATACTCTCTCCTACTCTGTCTTCCTCTGCAACTTTTATGTTAAAGTTTCTTCGTTTCTTTAATTTCATATTCTATTTTGCCGTATTCTTAAACTATGCTCAACAGTCATTTACGTTGAGAATAATACCTGCGACTGTGAACTTTTTTTTTTTTTTGGTAATGTGGTTGCAAGTAATATTACAATGGAGGGCTAAATTGAATGAAAAACTCTTATGCTAGCTACGATCATTAAGTATTTTTGAAAGTATCAATGCTTTATAGGACAAATAAAACAGAAAGCCACTACAAAATAGATTTGAATTTTAACAATTAGAAGATCTAACCCGAGATATGATTATCATGGCCCTCTTCATAGGATGCCGTACTTGTCATAAGAAAGCTAACTAATTATGTTGTATTATGTATAATAAATGACATTCTAAGAATCAGTCGCAGTTCTCTACATAAATCTACATTTTCTTCAAACTTTTTAAACCATGTAAACATTCAAAATTTGCTAAAAATTGTAGCACATACCTTTTCAACCAAACAAGGAGAGTCCTTAGGTTGGATATCAACACTTGAAGCTTCTAATGTCTTCGCCGGCCAGTGGTCATCACCAACATGCTCCTCCCTTGAATTATCAAAGCTAACAATTTCCCTTCTGTCTTGCTTCCATATTTGCTTCAGATTAAATAGATTTTTAACAATTATTTTTTTCAACTGAATGGTTTCTTTCACAACTACTTCACTTTCATTCATACCACCCAAATCAAACACAGCTTCCAGTGAATCACAATTCCTTACTTCAAGCACTTCTAAATTAGAAAGTGCTTGTAGCATATTTAAAGGAAGAAGAACATTTGATAACCAATCGCATTCTTGGACCACCAATGATTTCAAATTAGAAAATGGCATGTGCCCAATTGGCCTGCACCACAAATCTTTCAACTCCGGATATTCTGAAGGCTCCAAGTGCTTGAAGCTATGGAATGCAACCTATATACAAAGGAATTTAAGGGAACCGTCAAAATGAAAGCATATTGAAACACATTAAGCAGACAATATGGTAAAAAAAGAAAAACAAAGTTCATAGTTGCCAACTTAAAAAAGAAAATAAATAATTGGATAAGAAATCAAAACATACCTTATCTATAAACATCTTCTTTATTGTTCTATTCAAATCTCCTTCCCAGCACCATTGTTTATCCTTTTCCTCCATAAGCACCTTCCTAAGAATTGGCGAGCTTGCTCCTTTCACGGAAAAGATCTCCATCCTTGGGCATTCCCTCACAATGGCTTTTTCCAACACGGGAAACTTCAACAAGCACTTACTTCTTGAAAAACTATTGAGCCTTGGCAAACATTCCAACTCTAAAATTTTCAAACTGCTAAATCCAATTTCACTTTTTGTGTCATCTTCCTCTTCTGTCACGATTTCTTCAATTGAATTACACTTTTTTAATTTCATTGTTTCCAACTTCGCCAAACTTCTCGCTGTTAACGAAGTGATTAAATGAATCAAACTGTTGCACTCTTCAATATCCAAATATGTCAAGTGGCAAAATGTGATAGAGGAAGGAACCAAATTTCTTAGATTGGAACATTGTTTCACTATTAAGATTTCAAGAACCTGAAGAACAAGGTGAATTTGGGATCCTTCTTTAAATATATGTTGAAGTTTAGGTAAATCACATAGACTGATCTCTTTAAGCCGTTTGCTAGATTGAATTCCTCCTCCCCCACCTCTTACTGTTTCATCGTTAAATATCTCCTTGAAAGAACTGCATTCAACAACTAGAATCTCAAGATTTGGTACATTTTGTAGAAACAAATGAGGAAAAGCAGCTTCATCATCTTCAAATTGGGATATTCTAAGAAGCTTGATTTTGCAGAATAGGTCCCATGGAACTTGGTGTTGCAATATCATATTTGCATCTGCATAATTTAGTGTCAAATTCTCCAAGTTGCCAATCACCTATAGCATAATAAATTTAATTATTAGAAGTGAAAGTACCACTGCATTGAAAAAAATTTTAAAGGTCTAATTATACAAAGGGAATTTTCTTATTTCTTAAGACATGACGAACAAATAACAGTCCCAATGATCAATTTAAAAATGTGTGCAATAGTAATTGCAATGGAGTAAAAAGAGCACATCTATATATGTATATATATACACACACACAAACAAACGAATTTAAATCTTCTTTCCTTCCAATTTTGTCAAAAGCAATGTAGAATGAATGGATCTAAAATATTGTGAATATAGTTTATATACATAGTACTATAAAACGGCCACTTATCATCAATATGGTGAATATGACTTCTATGATAGAGATACTCGATAGAACCAAATGTTGCACATTATATTTATAATTTTCATATTAAAGGATAAAATTTTATATCGTCCATACCTCCTCAACAGTAAACAAAGGTTGTAATATTGGAAGATGAAGTTGGTCAATGAGCGCCATTTCTTGACTTCTATTTGACCCTACATCGAATAATTTCAACTGCTTACAATTGAACACATTTATTGTCTTCAAGGATTGACATTGTATGGTATGTGCCCCTGCGTAGAATCCCCTCAGTTGAAGCAAATGTTGGAGGTCCAAGGAGGCAAGATGATTAAACTCAAATAAAACAGTTTCCTCAATAGCCCCCTCTATTTTTGAAACAATTTCCTTTATCCCAAGACATGAAATTACTTGAAGATTTTCTAGTTGTGAAAGGTCCTTTGCTATGACGAATGGGAAGACATATTCCAGACTGTGACAATCTTTAATCTGCAAAGTTTGTAGATTGTGAAAGCAAAGAGTTACCTGGGAATCCTTACTCCACATTTGTTTCAAATTTGGAAATCCATCCTACAAAAAGTATTTTTATTGTCAAAGAACTACCACATATATATATATTTATATATATATATTCTTCAGCTACAGGCGATCTATTCATAGTTCCTTCTTTTAATTAATTTTTCGGTAAATTTATCGTATTATATCCCTTGTCCACTCACGTACGTAATTTATTTTTTGGCTGAGTTGGGATATAAGGATGACAATTTACCTCTTTTATTTCAACTTTGCTTTCCATTTTTTGATAAAATACTTCATAGAAAATAAAATCAAAGTAATTCAATGTTCGATGCAAGAATTAGTATAAAAGGGTTATTGTAGAATGGACAATAACATTTCAGGGTGACCAAAGCATTGAATAGTGTAGTTTTTGTTAGATACTTCAGTGCATATGCATATGCATCGATTGATTAGCATTAGTCTTTTAATCTTTAGGGACTATTTTATTTTCTTTCTGAATTTTTTAGACATTAAACAATAATGGTTTATGATAAAAAAATATTAACGATGGTGATTTATGTGTCCATAGAGCCTTTAGGCTTTCAAATGGATTGACAAATAGGTAGAGGCTTGTCTTTCTAAAGACTCTGAAAATAACTAACTATTCCCTTCATGGGATGTATTATAAAATGTTGGACCCGTGGTCCTTAAGAAAGGAATTAAAAGAGAGGGAAGGGTAACCAAATCAATGACAGCTGGCTAAGGACACGTGAAAGGGGACGCTAGTGGAATACGGTTAGGGGCTATGGGTATATATATGAGGTTTTTGAGTGGAAACGGCATGGAATGAATTGGAGTTGGTTTTGGGAGAGAGCTAGGCCTCTCGAAAGTCTGGCACTATTGTTTGTTGCTTTTCTCTTATTGTTTCAGTACTATCTTCATCTTATTTGCTAATTCTTTGTTATGTTTACTGGCTTTCTTGTTACTTTGAGAGTATTGTTGCTTGTCACTACCCCACTGGTGGTGTTGGGTTCTCTACTGGAATAATATCGGAGTTATTTCTTATTAATATTTGATTCGTATTGCTGGGTCCTATCAATTTGGTATCAGAGCTTTTCGGTTAGGGAATGGCAACGACAAGCACTGAGGATATTGATGCGAGATTCAAGGAAGCTTTCGCTGAGTGGAAAAGAGAGAAGTTCAGAAAGGACATGGAAGAGATGAAGATGATGTTGAAAAGAATTTTGACGAGAGAAAATATATTGGTAGCTAAATCAAGAGAAGAGAAGGAACCAACCGATAGTCGACGACCATTGGAGCTTCTTCCATTTTCTGGTGTTTTGGCCAAATTAGAAGAGAAGGAGGAGCCAAGTTCTCAGATGAATTCAATCGGAGAGCAAGAAGAACCAGAAGAACTGAGTTTTGTCAACAAGGAGAAACAACAAGACAATACCATTCTACTGTTCGACACTGAAAGAGCAAAAACGAAGGAACATGAGTATTTCCTTCATGAGGGAGAAGAGAAGACGGAAGCCATTCAAATGGGGATGAGTTCGTTGCTGGCGAAGGCTGGGGATGACGCGTTCTCTGAGAAGGATACTGCCCATGGCGATTTCAGTGCTTCTTCCACGGCGAAGGAAAGTCTGAAGAACGCAAGAAGATTCTCACCCATGGCAGCAGCTGAAAATGACGGTAAAACTAAAAATAGCTGGATACTGGATCGGGTCAAAAAGACCGGTTGGGGAAGAAGCCCAATAGGATGGGTTGGCAAACCTAATGGGCAAGCAAGGCTTTATGGGCTATACACCAGAAAAAATAAAGCAGGTTTGGCCCAATATTTCATCTGTTGCATGCTCAATAAATCCAATCACTACTTTAGACTTACCCAAGTCTTTGGCCCGAAGTCAACCTACCC
This sequence comes from Biancaea sappan, assembly GCA_037074585.1. Classification (NCBI taxonomy): domain Eukaryota; kingdom Viridiplantae; phylum Streptophyta; class Magnoliopsida; order Fabales; family Fabaceae; genus Biancaea; species Biancaea sappan. The sequence goes on along the minus strand of CM073495.1, from coordinate 13,078,025 downwards.
GACCCGAAGTTCTCCAACTGGTTCATCGACCAAAACTCATCGATTTGCAGATGAGAAGCTAAGCTTGATAACTACGACTGCGTCCTTCGCGATGGGGGAAGGGAAGAACGTCGAAGGTAGTCCAACGGCGTCTCAGGCTACAAGAGAAAGAATAATGTCGGATGAACATGTCGAAAAACGTAGCATCGGGCACGAACAGAAGCCGGAGATCCAAATCTTCACCGGTGAGGATACGAAGGGTTGGATTCTACGCGTCGAAAGGTATTTCACGGAGAATCGATGGCCGGATGAAGAGAAGGTTGATGCGATTTCGTGTTGCTTCCTCATCATTTTCGTTCCATCCTTCATCCTCGATCCACCCTTCTTTGCATTGTGGCTCACTTGGATTTCCATCAATAAGGCAGAAGTGCATGGAGACATCGGTGAAGATAGCACACTTCAATCTTTATTGGATGCTGGAGGTGTTCCATATACAGGACGTTCTCATCTGGCTAAGGGGCATGGTGGATCTGATACTATAATGGAAAGAAGAGGTCCAGCAACTACCCCAAATCATAAGCATTCTCAAGTTGACGATTGTGCTTATCATTCTACAGATGAACTATGTAGCAAACCTCATTCTCATCTTAGGAATCAGGACAGAAAACCCCTTGAGAAACAGTATGTACGAGTAGACCTAAGTTTCCTGAAAACTCTTGGTCAGGTTCATTCTGGATGGATTTTTGGTGGGATAGCTGAGTTTTTTGATAATTCAAGAGATGACAAAGCAACTAAGTTGGACAATTTTATAGATAAAATAAAGTTGAAATCTGGAAGTGATGAACCTATACTAACTATTTTTAATGATGGCCATGGTAAGAAATACAAGGAAATTATGAAAATAGTTTCAATTGGGCATAAGCAGTCTGATGACAATGATCCAGATCGCACTGGTAGATTTGGTGTTGGATTTAAGACTGGAGCAATGAAGCTTGGCAGTGATGCTCTTGTTTTGACCCAGACTGCAAATTCCAGATGTGTAGCTTTCCTTTCACACTTGTTGAATGAAGGGAAAGAGAATATTGAGATCCCCATAGTCTATTATCACTGTCTAGGACAACCCATGGAAGTGGATATGAGTGTTCAGACTGAAGCTTCAGTAGAATACAATTTTAAAGCCATTAAGAAAATTTCACTATTTAATGAGAATCTTATTGGATACAAGAGAGTTGGTGGCATGATTCATAAGTCGGATGTGAGAGATGTTTGGTTGAATCCTTTGGAGAGTCAAGATCAAGCTCCTATTGGAAAGAACTCACTTTTCCCAACTCTTAATTCTCACCTTGAGGGCAAGGTGAAGCTTCGAGGACCAGCTAATGTTGGGCTTGTGGTCCTTAATCAGTACAGGAGAAGGGATGAGCCTAGAGATAAGGACAAGTCAACAATAATAATTATTGATGAGGAAGACAGCTTGCTAGCTACAGGAAGTTTAACTGAAGTGACACCATTAAACTGCGTTTTTCTTGTTTCAATCCTAAGGATAAGGTTGGTCATAGAGATGTATGTTGGGGCTATTCAGATATGCAAAAGCTGTCTTCTAGGAAAGCAACCACCGGTCTCAACATCAAATTCTCACCTTGAGGGCAAGGTGAAACTTCGAGGGCGGAGTAATGTTGGACCCGTGGTCCTTAAGAAAGGAATTAAAAGAGAGGGAAGGGTAACCAAATCAATGACAGCTGGCTAAGGACACGTGAAAGGGGACGCTAGTGGAATACGGTTAGGGGCTATGGGTATATATATGAGGTTTTTGAGTGGAAACGGCATGGAATGAATTGGAGTTGGTTTTGGGAGAGAGCTAGGCCTCTCAAAAGTCTGGCACTATTGTTTGTTGCTTTTCTCTTATTGTTTCAGTACTGTCTTCATCTTATTTGCTAATTCTTTGTTATGTTTACTGGCTTTCTTGTTACTGTGAGAGTATTGTTGCTTGTCACTACCCCACTGGTGGTGTTGGGTTCTCTACTGGAATAATATCGAAGTTATTTGACAAACAGTTGAAATAATTTGGTAAAAACTTTGGATGAAAATTACAAGCTAAATCTTCTCTCTTTTACCTCTCCACTGACACTCTCCTTCTCTCTGTTTTCCTCTGCAATTTTTATGTTAAAGTTTCTTTGTTTCTTTAATTTCATATTCTATTTTTCTGTATTCTTAAACTATGTTCAACAGTCATTTACGTTGAGAATAATAATACCTGTGACTCTGAACTTTTTCTTTTTTTTGGATACTGTGGTTGTAAGTAATATTACAGTGGACGGCTAAATTGAATGAAAAACTCTTATGCTATCTACAAGCATTAAGTATTTTTCAAAGTACCAATGCTTTATAGGACGGAAATAAAACTGAAAGACACTACAAAATAGATTATATTTTTTGAATTTTAACGATTAGAAGATCTAACCCGAGATATGATTATCATGAACCTCTTTTTAGGATATCGTACTTGTCATAAGAAAGTTAACTAATTATGTTGGATTATGTATAATAAATGACATTCTAAGAATCAGTCGCAATTCTCTACATAAATCTACATTTTCTTGAAACATTTTAAACCATGTAAACACTCAAAATTTGCTATAATTGTAGCACATACCTTTTCAACCAAAGTAGGAAGGTCCTTAGGTTGGATATCAACACTCGAAGCTTCTAACGTCTTCAACCGCTGATGGTCATCACCAACATTCTCCTCCCTTGAATTATCAAAGCTAACAATTTCTTGGGTGTCTTGTTTCCATATGTGCTTCAGATTAACTAGATTTTCAACAATTATTTTTTTCAAGTGAATGGTTTCTTTCACACCTTGTTCACTTTCATTCATACCACCCAAATTAAACACAACCTCCAATGAATTGCAATTCCTTACTCCAAGCTCTTCCAAATTAGAAAGTGCTACCAGTATATTTAAAGGAAGAAGAACATTTGATAACCAATTGCATTCTTGCACCACCAATGATTTCAAATTAGAAAATGGTATGTGCCCAATTGGCTTATACCACAAATCTTTCAACTCTGGATATTCCGAAAGCTCCAAGTGCTTGAAACTGTGGAATGCAACCTATACACAAAAGAATTTAAGGGAACCGTCAAAATAAAAGCATATTGAAACACATCAAGAAAATGATATGGCAAAAAAAGAAAAATAAGTTCATAGTTTCCAACTTAAAAAGGAAAATAATTAGTTGGATAAGAAATCAAAACATACCTTATCTATAAACATCTTATTTATTGTTCTATTCAAGTCTCCTTCCCAGCGCCATTGTTCATCTTTCTCCTCTATAAGCACCTTCCTAAGCATTGGCGAACTTGCTCCTTTCATGGAGAAGATATCCATCCTTGGGCATTCCCTCACAACTGCTTCTTCCAACAGGGGAAACTTCAAAAAACACTTACTTGAAAAACTATTGAGCCTTGGCAAACATTCCATCTCTAAAATTTTCAAACTGCTAAATGCGATTTCACTTTTTGTGTCATCTTCCTCTTCTGTCACAATTTCTTCAAGTGAATTGCACTTTTTTAATTTCATCGTTTCCAGCTTCGCCAAACTTCTCGCTGTTAACGAAGTGATTAAATGAATGAAACTGTTGCATTCTTCTATATCCAAATATGTCAAGTGGTAAAATGTGATAGAGGAAGGAACCAAATTTCTTAGATTGGGACATTGTGTCACACTTAAGATTTCAAGAACCTGAAGAATGGGGTGAATTTGGGATCCTTCTTTTAATATATGCTGGAGTTTAGGCAAATCACATAGTTTGATCACTTTAAGCCGTGTGCTAGATTGAATTCCTCCTCCCTCACCTCTTACTGTTTCATCGTTAAATATCTCCTTGAAAGAACTGCATTCAACAGCTAGAGTCTCAAGATTTGGTACATTTTGTAGAAACAAATGAGGAAAAGCAGCTTCATCATCTTCAAATTGGGATATTCTAAGAAGTTTAATTTTGCAGAATAAGTCCCATGGAACTTGGCGTTGCAATATCATATTTGCATCTGCATAATTTAGCGTCAAATTCTCCAAGTTGCCAATCACCTACAACAAGATAAATTTAATTATTAGATGCAAAAGTATTAATATACTGAAAAATTTTAAAGGTCTGATTATTCGAAGGGAATTTCCTCATTTCTTTAGACATGAGGAACAAATAACAGTCCCAATGATCAATTTAAAAATGTGTACAAGAGTAATTGAAATGGAGTAAAAGGAGCTCACACACACACACACACACACACACACAAAAAACACACAAATTTAAATCTTCTTTCCTTCCAATTTTGTTGAGAGCAATGTAGAATGGATGAATCTAAAATATTGTGAATATAGTTTATAAACATACTACTATAAAGTGGCCATCTATCATCAATATGGTGAATTTGACTTCTATAATAGAGATATTGGAGACAAGAAAATGCTACACGTTATATTTACAATTTTCATACTAAAGAATAAAATTTTATATCGTCCATACCTCCTCAAAGGTAAACAAAGGTTGTAACATTGGAAAACGAAGTTGGTCGACGTGTGCCACATCAAATAGCTTCAACAGCTTACAATTAAACACATTTATTGTCTTCAAGGATTGACATTTCAAGGTATGTGCCCCTGCGTAGAATCCCCTGAGTTTATCCAAATGTCCTAGGTCCAAGGAGGCAAGATGATTAAGCTCAAATAAGACACTTTCTCCAATTGCACCATCCTTCTTTGAAACAATTTCCTTTATCCCAAGACATGAAAGTACTTGAAGATTTTCTAATTGTGAAAGGTCCTTTACTATGGAGAATGGGAAGAGATATTCCAGACTATGACAATATTCAACATGCATAGTTTGTAGATTGTAAAAACAAAGAGTTCCCTGTGAATCCTTACTCCATATTTGTTTCAACTTTGGTAGCTCAACTAGAATTAGAGTTCTCAGTTGTGCTGTATCCTCTTCCCTTTTTTGACATTTTAAGGTATTTGCATTCATTTTGAATATCTCTTCCACTAAAGGACAATCACTTACCTTCAATCTCTCAAGACTTCCAAAAGCTTTCTGTGTGTAACAAGAAGGAAAAAAATTCTCAAGTTTCTCACATTTGCTGACTTCCAATGTCTTCAATCCTTGAAATTGGTAGTGCCACACTGTCTTCAAGTTTTTCATGTCATTTATTATGATCTTTTCCAATTTAGAAAATCGAACCTATACAATGCACAATTTATCAAATCATAAATGTTCTATAATGATTGCAATATATATATATATATTCTATACATTTATTTTGAATATATTTTTTGCTTCATTTGGCATCTCATTCTTTGATATGTTTAGTACTATGCAGTGTGTAAAACATTTGGTATAACAAATACCAAAAGAAGTATATAATTGGTATTTGGTAATAAAGGATTGTCAATCTAAAATGGTGATATTATTTGTGCTTCCACAATGCCAAGAGAAGATATTGCAGTTTCTAAAACAACTTCAAAGCAAAATCACAGTACCTCTTCGGATGGATCATCGTCGTTCCTTTTCTTTGTGGCTATTATTTCCTCCATCATATTGCATTTATTTATTTCAAGTCGTTTGAGATTTTTCAGACTTTCAACCATGGATGATGAGAATAAGTATAAGAGGCTACCACAATCCTCTACAATCAAATTAGCCAAATTTTGAAAAGAAAAGGCTAAGCAAAGCTGATCATCATCCCAAATTTTGCTCAAATTGATTGCACTTAACTTCAGAGTATCCAAATTTGGACATGCAACCTGCAAAGTAATATTAGTCTTATGAAAGAACTACAATAAATTCACAAAATCGTCGTCTTTAAAAAGCGTTTTATTTTAAGGTATTAAAATTTGACTTATTCACCAAATTGTATTTATTTAATTACTTAGTAAAAGAGTAGAGATTGAATTCTTGACATGGAATATGTAACAATCTTGAAATCATGTTTGGAACTAGTAATAAATTGGTCAATGACATTTTGGTATTTTATTTTCCCAATGTTGTAGGTGTTAATTATTGTCCTGGAATTGTCCAAGAATCATTTTCCCAAAATTAAATACCATCATTTAAACAGATTTTCTTTTAAAATAATATCATTTTGACAGCACTTGACTTTGTAAGTTTTTCTTAAACGATGACATTTCGAGGGAAATAAAAATTCCATCTAAACAAGTTCGAATGACTTAACAACAATGCGTGCTAATTAGGGGAAATTAACCTAAATGAGAAACCATTGTGATTTAGAAAATGTTTTTTAGGAAATTAAGTTGAAAGTTTTTATCTTTAGAGGATCGTATTGAATAAATATTCTAAATCATTAATTAACTTAATAATTAGTGCAGAATTTACTTTCCAACAACAAAGGACACTTTGAACGTTTTGATAATATACTTATTGTTATATGAACTTTTTTTTTTAATACAATATGAACTTGATAATTACTTCATATTTAACACTTGGATAAATCAAAATTACTTCCTATATTTGATATTAAAAAGATGAAAGGGTGTCAATTGTCACATAATATACACATACATACATACATACATATATATAGAGAGAGAGAAAGACACACACACACACACACACGCATACACATAGTATTAGGAATCGGTCTGATCATTGACTCAAGCTGATCTTTGGATCACCAGATCAATTGTCAAACCTGAGCATATATATATATATATATATATTTTCATAAATAAATATTAAAATAAGTAAAACAAATAATTTATATGCAAACTTAACAACCAAATATCTTCAAAAATACATCTTAAAGTAACTTTAGCACACAAATATCATATTTAATAAATAAATACAATCTTTTATAATTATATTAATAAATTTTAAAAATAAAAATAAAAATAATATATTTTTGAATATATGATGGTTATTTAGTTATATTTAACCGTACATGATATTATAAAATTTGTTACTATTCAACTTTTATGATTTAAAATCATTTTAAATAATATAAGGATATAATTTACATAAAATAATATTTTATATTTCAAAATACTATTATTATTCCTATATGTATTTTTTGACGCACTTATATTATAACTAAAGTTTGTAGTTTGATGGTTAAAAATGTTGCTTTTCTTTTCTATGAACTCGTAGGTTCAACACTGTTTAGGCATTTTTTCCTTATATATGCTTTTGTGGAAATTTGAAAGAAAAAATTCAAACCCAGGTTAAACCGTGACACCGAGTGACCGATTGGATCAAAACACGGCTGAGCCGGGTCAACCGGGACTTAAATGAGTCAACTACATCCCGATCTAATGAGGCGACCCACACCCAGCCAGTATAGGCCAAGTCCAAAAGCACTGCACATACATACATAAAAGAACAGAATTAAAAATAGGACTTTAGTTATGACTTTAATATTTATGAAATGTTTATCTAATCTACACATTTATGAAATAATATTTTTTTTTTTGGTTTGCAAAGGAGACGCAGGACTTGATATTTTGTTTCAAGCAAAAACGTTGCAACTCAATTACAGAACACAATTTTAACATAATTTTTAAAAGGGATTTAGAAAGGCTTAGGTTTTGGAAAATATTTTAAAATTTTTGCTTCTTATTATTTTTTTTATTTCAAATTTTAATAATTAGAAAAATAAAATTACTTGTAAATCAAAATACATTTTTTTTCTTTCGTCTGGGAAAGTCAAAACCCTAAAAACTTGTCATCACCAGCTAAACTGAAAAGAAATATGAAAAGAAATTGAAATGGCCATAACGACAAACTAAATTTGTCACTGCTCAATTGATTAAATGTAAAAAAAATAAAAATAAAAATATTTTTATTAAATATTTCCACTAAACATAATAAGAAAACCAATTTTTTGGTAAAAATAATAAAAAATAAAAAAGGAGCACAAACAGACTGTTAGATTTTCTTTTTTGGTGAAAGTGAGGGTCCAAAATAATTGTTTTTTTTTGCAGAAAATGATTTTGAATAATTACAACTTTGATTTAGTATTTTTGACCCATGTTATAGGCATAACAATACAATTGTATATGAATCAAAATTTTATCAAATATTTCAACGAAATATTTTTCCTATAAGTTATCTAAGAATTTGATGGTTTAAATTTATTAAAACAAGAGGCACTTTTACATAGAGTTAAGAACAAGTATCACATATTTTTGTAACGAATTATCATTAGATATATTCATTTTCTAAATTTAAACAAGTATACTTTTTTTTTCTCTTGATCAATCTAACCAAATATACTATAAAGTTAAATTGTATAATTTTTAAATTTACGTTTAAAAAATTGTAAGTGTATAATCAGTGTTAGGCTACCTGCCATACATTTCAGTTCAAGTATTTATTAATTTCAAAATATAGTAGGAAGAAATGTAAATCTCAACTTTTAACACATTTGAAATGCTAATCAACAAAAGGGGGGAAAAAAGGAAGCAAAATTACATATAAAATCTAAAACACCAACTGGAGTTGGTAACAAGGTCTATAAAAGATTATTACAAATTATCTGTGAAACAAAAAATCAACAAGTAATATATTGTCAGTATATGCAAGTCATTTAAATTTCAAAAAAAAAAGTGAAATACAAGAATAAAATAGAAGGAACATACCTTGGCATTGAAAAACGATGTCTGAATATTAGTTCTCAATGACACACTCTTTACCTCGATTGTAGATATGAAGTCACTAGAGTAGAAATTATAAATTGTTGGTAAATGTTGTAAAGTCAATGAGCATAGTCGAATAAACTCAATCTTGTCGGTTGTTTTGCCACTATCTATGCTTTCTATAGAAACAATATTCTTCATAGAATTGCATTCAGAAACTTCAATCTCAAGAAGTTGGAAAAGCTCCTTGACCATTGAAACTGAGAAGAGATATTCTAATTGGTTACAACGTTTGACTTTAATGACGTTGAGTTTGCCAAAGGAATGGCTAGTGAGTGAGCCATGACATATCTTCTCCAAATTAGTGAGATTATGAAGTACAAGTGTCTCCAACTTTGGAAAGAAAACATGAGTTTGATTTCTCTCCCTTGAGTTAAGGATGTGCTGAAGTTCTACATTATTTTGGACGTGGAGGTGCTTTAACAATGGGAATCCTTCTTCATTCAAATGGTAAAGCACATTCAAAATGCCATTTACTTCATCCAAGTACAAACCCTCCACTCTTTTTATCAGTGTTTTCATCCCGTGCTCCAAATGAATGTTGGTTTTGAGCTTTAGCTTCAATAATCTCGGGGCCTCATGCTCATCATACCATTCCCATATATCTCCTATAACTATTTTATATCTTTCCAGCTTCTCAAACATTATGCTTCTTGGCAACATCCAAACCTCAAGAATTTCAATTTGTAGAGCAGTCAAGTTTTTCAAATGCTTAAGCTCAGCTAGGCTAGCATTTCCATTTTCCATAACTGAACTTTGCAACTCCCACTTAATGGAGGTGTTTCCCATGTACAACTCCTCCAATTCAGTCAAGTTAGATATGACATTTGAGGGGAAGATTTCAAATCCGGTATTGCTCAAGTCTAGCATTCTTAAATGAATTAATTGCCCAATTTCACTAGGTAATTCTATCATTGATGATTCGACAAGACTGAGAATTTTTAAATCCTTTAAGGACCCTATTCCAGCCATATCTCCTAAAACACACTGATCCAAACACAAGGTTTGAAGTTTGGTTAAGAAAGCAAGAGATGTAGGCAATGAAGATATGACCATGCCTAATAAACCCAACACTTCAAGATTTCTCATTCCTTCAAAAAAATTGTGTGGAAGCTTCAAAGAGCAATTATCACGGCTTTTAATAATACGGAAAAACTTTAGATTAGGACAATCTGACCTTTCAGGAAATTTCTGAATATAGCAATTGTCCAAGATAATCTGGGTACATCTTTTGAGAAAATCCTTTGTTGGCCAATCTTTCAACTTGGAATTCTCTTTCAAAATGAAAACAAATTGATCCCTATATGCAATTGTGGTGGCTACTTCACGAACAAAGTCATGCATTCTAACCCATTCATTTGTGTCAGTTTCAAGCAACAAACAAGAAGCCTTCAAGTCACTAATCATACTGTGAAATTTGTTTCTTGCATCTTCCATAGTACTTGCATGCTTGAATATACCCAAACCAATTCCATATTTCAACAAGACACTAATAGAATAGTGTGCTCCAAGTGTTCCACAAAGAAAGAATAATGTCTTCAGTTCATTACTCTCCAATTGTTTATAACTGATCTCCACGGCTGGATAAGCTATTTCCTTTAATCCTCCATCACCTAGTTGGTTTAAGGCATCTTTCCAACAATAAATGTCCTTATTTTTTAATGCCCTTGCCACCGTCACTACGAGAACAGGCAAGCCTCCACATTTTGCGGCCACTTTGTTTGCTATGCTATGCAAATTATCATCTTTAATGGCATCACCAACCATAACTTCAAATAAGCTCCAAGTTTCTTCTCCATTTAAAACTTCTAGCCCAAAATCCTTTTGAGTCTCCATATTTTGTAATGTATCTTGCTTGTTGGAAATTAGCAGTATTTTGCAACCCTCATGATTGATACGCTCAAGCTTCCCCTTTTTATCCACTTCAACAACATCTGAAGGAATTCCAATTTTCTCTAAATCAAATTTTTCCCAAATATCATCCAGAATGATAAGGATGGTTTGCTCCTTTTTTATTCTTTCACGCAATCGGGATGCTCTTAACAATGAAGTCTTTTCTTCAAACAGCAAGCCCAATTGTTCTGCAATCTCATCTTGAATTCTCTTGAGATCTGGAGTTTGGGTCACATCTGCTATAACCACAGCGTCAAACAACTTGTCATCCTTAACTTGCTTAGCAACTTCTTTCACTATAGTAGTCTTCCCCACACCACTTAAACCATAGACCCCTATTTTGCTTACTTTGGGATCTTTCAAAGACCACACAATGTCATCCTTTATTCTATTCCTTGACACAAGCTTTTCACTTCCTCTTATAGTAGAAGCCATGCTGACAACATCTAGAGGAGGCAGGTACCCGATTCGATCAAACTTCCCCTTTGCATGCACTTGAGCAACATTTCTTGCCATCTTCTTCGCTTTTCTACTAAGTTGATGCCGTGACTTCAAGTCAGGAAAGGACCATCTGGAGCACCCCACATTGGTACGGCATGGATCTTCACTAAGTTTGTTTGCTGCTTCAGTAATTTCATCCACTTTCTTCAACCAGTTTTGCACAACAACTTCGATCTCTTTTCCATTTCTTCTTTCTACTTCAATATCCTGCTTAATATGCTCCTTTGCCCCATCTAACTCCTTAACTTGATCCTGTAGCTCATCAAAATTGTCTTTGTAGAAAATCAAATACCCCACTTGCCTTCCAATGGGTGCCACAGTATACTCTGCTATTTTTGCAGCAATGGAAATAAGAATATCCATTGGTGCTTCCTGATTTGGCTGTGCAAGAAGAATATAAGACCATGTCAGATTGAGAGGAGAAAATGAGAGAGAAAAATCAAAACCAGAAATGATTGTAGAACAAAACAGAGTAGATGAACCACAAAACAGAGTTATGTAATAGAAATTCTAACGCAGATGGCAAAGCAATTTTGCAGCAAATTTTTGCAGAGAAAACATAAACTGGAATGAATTTAATGTGATTGAACAACCTTGCAAAGCTTAGTTTGTTTTTCTGGTCTTGTATACACAGAGAAGCAGAAGAAGAGGGGGAGAGAGAAAACCCTTCTCTTTTGGTGAAAAAAATGAAATTTTACTTTTTAGTGAAAGTATTTGTTTTACGAAGAATACTCATTTGTAAACTGAGTTATAAAAAACAATTTTTGAATGACATAATGGAATATATTGTTTACTGTTATGTGTATCATAGTCCATAGACCATATATTTTCTGTCATTTAAAATAAGAAAACATAAATATCGTAATAGCATGCTTTAATTGCATAAGTCCCAACTTTTTTTGGCTAATTAGTCCCTCATATAGATGAAATAGTTTTTAATTCAATTTGTCATATTTTTTTTTAAATTTAGTCCTTCAGATGTAGAATATTTTTTTCATTTATTCTCTTATAAAATTGTCATTTCAATTGAGTTCCTCACAAAAGAATTAGTTATCAATAATCTTTATGTTAGTACTTTGTTAATGAAATTAACAATGTAATAAAATATAATTTAATTTTTAACAAGTTAGTAATCAGTCACCTTTATATTGACAGTGAATTGGCGTTGGTTTCAGTAAAAGTATATTCAAGAAAGGATGATATTAATTATAACTTTATTTGCGAGATATCAATCTGAGAAATGTCTATTTATTAGTACTCAAAAAATAGCTTATAGTGTATGTGTCAGTCTAAATTTGTTTGTTTATAAGCGGGCTTGAGTTCATGAGTTCATCATTTTAGACCTGGTTAAAAATGAAACTTAACAAGTTGGTCCATTTTTTCAAAATTTAAATTTATTTTATATGCAAAATTTTATTTTATTTTATCTTATTTAATATTCTATATCATTATATTTAATAAATATAATAATTTTACTAATAATTAAGGTTATTAGTAAAAGACTTAGAAGACTATTCTATAAGATGTCAAATTGAGCAATATCGCATTTGTGGAAGACTAGTCCATTTTTTCAAGCATCAAATATGTTCGGTAAAATAGCTGTCCATGACTCTATTTTTATACCTAATTTTTATAAACCATTGGCATATAGAAAGTATTATAGCTTATAGGAGAGTTTTTAGGAAAAGCCTTTCTTATTTGCTTAAAAAATCAGGTATTTAAAAGTGTCTCTTTCAAGAAACCCTTTTTTTTTTCCTCCGCAAGATCGAGCTTTTAAGATTACAAATGTCCCGAAATTGCTTAGTTCAAATTTAGATGTTACTTAAACTACTCTCTATAAATTTGAAATCGCTTTATATATATATATATATATGTCAAAAGCTTAGGTGAGTTTTTGTCGCTGAAAAAATTAACATAATATCATTTTAAAAGAAATCTTTGATATTCATAATCTAACCTCTGCTACAACAGAGGATTTTCGTTGGTGGTGAACTTTTTTTGTTGTCACTTAAATTATGTTTTAGTGAGAGATCTTAAACTTGAATCTCTATTTTCCCATATGAAAAGTTGAACACAATTTTTGATACGCTCCATTCTAAGTTGGGATTTAAAACAGTTGAATACGATATTGAGTCCACACTCAGGTCAAATGATGTTGTTAATTTTCTTCGAATTGGTGGGTCAAAACTTGTAAAAAGACGGTCTTTTCATACTTCAAAATTCTATTAAAAAAAAACTGTAAAGACCCTTGTACATAAAATATTGGCTACATTGGTCAGTAGAAAGAGAATATAAATAAGAATGAGATATTTTAATGTAAACGTATTAAAACATCATAATTTACTAAAAATAAAAGAGAAAGTTTTTACTATGAGTTTTTTTTAAAGGACAATTAAATAAATGAATCATTTTTTCTTTCATTGTTGCAAGATTTTTTATTAATGCAATGTCTAGGAACTGAAAAAGCAAGCATTTAATGTTCGGATTTCGTATCTTTACAAGAAAGGAAATATCCAGATTTAATACAAATAAAGTAGTGAGAAAAGATTTGCAACTGATATGAAACGCATTAATCAGCACAATGGTGCATAAAGCCTATTAGCAATGCTGACTTTAAGGCATCTCTAAATTTGATCCTCATGAAACTAATATTCCTCAAAAAGATGGGCTCCCAATCCTTTTTAAGAACTTCTCTCAATTAATAGTTGATATTCTAAATATAATCCCCAAAACTCAACCCACAAAGCCACCCCAGTAAATAGAAGTTTTTAAGTCCATCCCTGCTTCCCTTAGGAAGAGGCAGAAATCCTCTCCCTGAAAGAATATGGTCATGCATGTAACATGAAATGCATGTCTTCATATCCCAAAAATGTATGACATAAGAGATTCTCATCCTTTTATTACTACCATTCTCAAAGTTCCTTTGAAGTGCCAGATTGCCGAGGTGGCACACCACTTCCTTCTACTAGAGAATCATCTTTAGTCAACGAGAACTCCAACGGCATATGTAAGTCTTGTATTTAGTTAAAGATAAGAGTATCTTTTCTATTTTGTAATTATTTCTCTCCTAGTTTGTAGTTTATTTTTTATTTTTTGATAAAATTATTGATTTGGCCTTTAAAATATTACAATATTCTCAATTTGATTTTTAAAAAATTGAATGTTTTAATTTATTTCCTAAAAAATTCTATTTATCTCGAATTTTCCTTCTTAAATCACCAGATTTTTTGTTGCTAAATTTTTAAATCTTTTGTTGTCACAAGTCATTTTGAAAAAAAAAATGGATGGAATTGAAACAAATATAAAATTTCATAAACTTAATTGAGACATACAATTTTTCAAAAAAAAATAAATTAAACTAATTATACTGTTTTAAGAATTAAATCAATAATTTCCACTTTCTTTTTCTGTTGACGTGGCAAAAAATGGGAATGAACATTCTATAAATATCAAGTCTGCATCATACAAAGTAAATTGATTAGTTATTAATACTACATTATTATATTAATTAATTATTAACATTCAATTATTATATTAATTGAATATTGAAGTGTTTGAACTTTGCAGTGATTTAGTTGGATTGGCTACTAATCATTTATATTTAGCAACGGATTAGTTAGAACAGTCGCTAAAGATTCACATTTAGCAGTGATTTAGTTAAACCGCCACTAAAATTTTGCATTTAGTAGCATTTTCACTTTCTCTCCCTTTTCTTGTTAAAGGCATTATAGCATTTATATAAAATTCATTTATATTTAATTTATATCTAAAGCTTACAGGCATAGAAGGAAAAAAAAACCCAGAAAGATATATAAACATATATATATATATATTATAATTTATATATATGAAAACATAGGCACATTCTTGTAAAGGACCTTACTAATTATCTTCCCCAAATGGGAATGAGAGGCGTTGTTGAATAGTTCTCCTTCCTCAGATCCCAGTAAAGTTCTGCATTTAGATCCAAAAGAGAAAATAAGAAAAGAACCGCTTAATTATCATAAATTGGAAGTCGTAATTAAGTTTTAAGTCACAATTAGGGGTAAGCAATGGTCGAATTCAGTTCGAGTTGACAATAAATCTTAACATGAACCGACTTCTACGTAGCAAATTGGGTTGGGTCGAGTTTAGCCTTTTTAAAAATGGACCCGAACCAACTCAACCTGTTAATGGGTGATTTGGTTTGGGTTAGGTTGGTAGGTCACTCTTTTTTTTTTTGTGTATTTTTCTTTCCTTTTTATTGGCAGTATAATACATACATAACAATTAATCCTTTAGCAAACATACATTGCCGGCTTTTTGTGATGAAAACTAGAGTGAAATAAAAAGAGGAAAAAGAAGAACGGTAATAATAAACTACAAGGAACTAAATCCAAATAAACATACAAAAAGTGATGGATATTTTCTTCATCATAAAGAAGAGCTTATAAAACTTACAAGAACAGCTTGTAGCAACACTGATAAATTTCTGGAACCAAAAATTTCTGGTTAAAAACAAAACCAGAAATTTCTGGATCTGGTTCATACGGACTAGATCCAAAAAAATTTTATTCATACAAATCCGTTCTAAGTCTGAAGGAGGAGAGATTGAGAGAAGAGAGAGCGAGCAGGAGATACAAACAGAGATGAAGAGCTGACGCCTCACGGAGTGGAGTGAAGACGCCGAGAAGGAGTGGTGGAACATGGCCGTGGAGGATGAGCACTGAGCAGAGCTGAGGAATTGAGTCTAACGGAGTGGAGGAGACAAAGACGAAGTGCCGAAGAGTGGAAATAGAGAACCAGAGTGCCAGAGAATGGAGACGGAGGAGAGATTGAGAGAATTGAGTAAGAGATGAAGTGAAGTAGAAGAGGTGAAGACTTAAGTGTGAAACTGAGAGTGAAGACTGACCAAGCTAGGGCACGGGTAGTAAACATTACGAGGGAACCTTCTATAGGAAAACTAAAATATATATACATATATATAGAGGTCGGGTTCGCGGATTGAGTTGGGTTGCCGGCCACTTGACCCGACCAATCTATGGTCAAGTAAAAAAATTTTAACACAACCCAACATGTAAACCTAATCTAATTGTGCAAATTGAGTTGAGTTGACCGGGCTGGCGAGTTAGTTGCCCACCCTTAGTTACAGTTGAATTGATCATAAATTTTAGATAAAGAAACCATTAATTATCAAAATATTCTTAATTACCAAAATATTAATGGAAGTATTATTTAATATAACATGAGTGGTAAATATTTGATTATTTTAGTAAATTAAAATGAATCTTTGCTATTATAGACAAATAATAAAAAAAGGAAAATTGAAAATAAAACTAAAATGTTGGATTTTATAATGAGTATATTGATAGACCAAGACTATTTTCCACCGCCAATTAATGATTTCTTGTTTAAACATATTATAGAATTCATATAAAACTAATTTAAGGCTTCTATTTAATTTATAAGAAAAGCTTATGAATACAAGGGAAAAAAAGAAATATATATATATATATACGCATAATTATAAAAGACCTTACCCTTGTTAATTAATTATCTTCCTGGAATGCGAATGAGAGGCGTTGTTGCTGTTCTCCTTCCTCAGTGTAATATCTCTTGTTTGGGTGGACAAGACAAAATAAGAAAAGAAACAACGTTAACACATCAAAATAACAAATAAGAATGAGATCAACTAATGAGGAGGCACAGTAATTTACCTTTTTCTTCAAGAAATGCAAAAACCTTTTTCTTCTCTCTTTTCTTCCTCTTTTCTTTTTCTTTTTTTGGATTTTGTGTATACGATTGACAACAAAGAAACAAATTTTAATACAGACTAGAGTATACGAAAAAAGAGATCTATGAAACCATTTTTTTTTAATTTTTATGAATATATGATTGACAACAAAGCAACAGACCTTGATGCACAAGAATACTAAAAGAAAAACTGATGTAGTATAAAAAGCACCATATATTTTTTTTTTCTTTTGAATTTTATGTGTAAACGATTGACAACAAAGGAAAAATCTTTAATGCATAAACAGTACCAAAACAAACTTCAAGAAAACAAACTTGAACACAGAAAGAACACACAACAGATGAACTCAGAATTATGGAGCAAATGTAGAGAATTGGATCCAGGGAAAGAGCAAAGTGCTTAAACTCAGACACAGGAAGCAATGAAGATGGGATAATGGAAGATAAAATAATTAAGATGTGGAGGAAAATTAAAATAATATGACAGAAACATATAGAAACAAACACTGAAGCTACATATGCATCCATATACGACAAAGACTTGGTTTTTTTAGAGAGCATTTGGTAAAATCCTAATATATAACACTTTTCAATTCTCGCTCTTATCCGAGCTAAGAAGCTGAAAACAAAAGCAATTGGTTTTGGTTAACAAGTGACATTATAATATTAGCAATTATTGCAACTCCATAAAAGTGAGAAAGTGATAGCATGACGCACCAAAGAAAATTAGAGGAAGCAACTTGGGAATTTCTATAATAAATACAGTGGAACATAATGAAGCACTACACCTACGGCCTGAAGACTTAGTCTTCTTTTTTTATTTTTTATTTTTTTCTCTGTCTGTCTGTCTAAAGATGTGTATCTAAATATATGTATTATTTTTGTAGCTCATTCATTGATGAAACAAATCAAATCTTAATATGTGTATTTGTTTTTGTACAAATCGTTTTCTGCTAAGAAAACAGTAAAAGTTGTATATAAAACGTTATAGAGAACAAATGATTATAAATGCATGCTAATGTAATTCCTTTAATCCTCCAGTACACACACACACATATATATAATTTATAGTTATGGGGTATAAGAAAACAAAAAAACAAAACAAAACAAAATATAGTTCATTAAGTGTAAAGGAGTCCTACAGGCACAAAGTATAGACCGTGTTGAAAATAAAAATTAGAATGAACTATGATTTTGATCTTAAAAAAACATTTAGTACCATTATTATTTAAAAAAAATAATCATATTAGTTTAAACCTTATACCAGCATCATTCCCCCTGTCAACATTATAATACTTAATTAAACAAAAAATGTTGTTTATGCATAGTATATGACATTATAATACTAGCAATTATTGCAACTCGACAAAGTGAGAGTATGATAACATATTTCGATACCAAAACAAAGAACAATATTAAATGAAGCAACTTGGGAATTTGTAAAATTCATATGAAAGTGAAACATAAAGAAAGAGTACACCTACCGCGTTAAGACTGTGTGTTTCAATTTTAGGGGATTCCTCGAATTTTCTAAATGATTTTTATTATCATCTTGTTCATCTTCAAGGAAGTTTGAGAATATCTAGTAAGTAATGCCTCCCTCCCGAGTAGCCCAAGTCACATAGCTAGCACTCTCCTAAATCCCCTGCTAGCTAGGTACATGCCATGGCGCTCTGAGGGCTACATGTTGCTATAGCACCATTGTTCTCAATAGCTCTCCTCCTGACTAGTAATCAAATACAAATCCTTTACAGAAGTATCAAATCATCTCATATTCATGAGAAGTGCACAAGCCACCATTTTCGATAATTCCCATGATGCATCTCAATTTGGCAAGAAAACAATAGTTCACAATGCCACAGTTTCAAATGTATATGTACAATATAAGTATGCATAGAACTATTCAAATATGAATAAAGAAGTAAATCCTGAAATGCATCATGTCCATTGAGAAAAACCATCATTCAGAAAATAATTTTATCAAATATCAGTATTTCAATCACATTTCAGAAAGTCATAAACCAGCTCACAATTTCAGATAATTTTGCAACAATGTCAACAACTTCCTTTAAAATCGACATAAAAGCATGATCGAGGTATAATCACCCACAAATGGTAAACTATCATGACATGATTGTCACGGAAAAAAATGAAACCAAGAATACATTTCATATATATATATATATATATATAGAAGATTTGGAAAATTATTAATGACAGTTATAGCTACACTATAGCAGTACTAGGGACTCTGTTTAAGACTTTAAATTCTTCCAACTTAATAGACGATACTGCAACTAAACTCGTTTGTCTAACCTTTAGAAATTACCAAGAAAGGAGAGAAGGGAATTAAGAACTATCTACATGTCTGAGAAAACTGCTGTACCTCAAGAAATTCATAAAGCAGCTGGGAAAACCCGAAAACAGTGATTCTCTCAGTTTGGCACCGCTGCAGCAGTGGTCGCCACTGCTGCAGCAACGTCTAAAGCCAGTACACTGATCAAGACCACCGCAGACAGTGGCTGGTTTCACTGCTGCAGCTGCAATGAACAGATAAAGCAGAAGTCCAAGGCTCTGTTTCTCAGATTTCACTTAGTTACATTTATTTTAGCAATCCAAATCAATCATATCCCATGCACACAGCACCCATACAGTTAAAATAGAAGTTCAAATTTCTTGTATATTCAGATAGCCATTTAAAATGTTTTTGGATTAATCCAATTATCATTTCTCTCTCTTGGTCAGCCTTTGTTTCGCATTATAACAGACCTTAAAATCACTTCCCAGCATTCATATAACTAGGATTATGTCCCTTGTTCATGTTAAACCAGAAGCAATATGAGTAATTGTTAGGTTATTGTAAGGCAATAAATCAAGGAGAAAGATTGAGAAGAACACACAAAGAAATTACGTGGTTAGGCCAATGCGACCTACGTCCACGGACAGAGAGAATATCTGTATTATTTCTGATAGAGGCTATATAGAGAGAAATTACATCAACCACTAATACAATGAATTCCCTTACACACATATATATAGAGGAAATAATGGGTTATGGGTCGTGGGTCGGGTTACAAACCAGGTCACCCATAAAATTCAAGTCAAACCCAACAATTTCCCTCATTGACTTGAATTCTCTCAAATCACCAGAACTAAGTACAAATTCATTTCTGTCATTCAAGCCCTGTAGGGCTTTATGGAATGCAAACATTCACCAAGTCCAAGCTATACTTGAACTTCTCTGAAGGTAGAGCCTTTGTCAACATATCTGCTAGATTATCTGCTGTGGCTATCTTCTCGATGGATAATTTCTTGTTTTCTATCACATCTCGAATAAAATTCAATCTGATATCAATATGCTTCAACCTCTCATGGTAGACTGGATTCTTGGCCAAACTTAATGCACTCTGACTATCACAATAAATGATAGGTCTTTGAATATTTAACCCCAGACTATCAATCAAACCATGTAACCACATACCTTCCTTAACTCCTTCTGCCAATGACATGTATTCTACATCAAACCATGTAACCACATACCTTCCTTAACTCCTTCTGCCAATGGCATGTATTCTGCTTCGGTGGTAGACAAGGCAACTGTAGATTGAAGTGTTGCCTTCCAACTGACAGCACATCCATTTAGAGTCAAGACATAGCATGTTAAGGATCTTCTCCTCAAAAGATCTCCAGCATAATCTGAATCTTTCAGATACCGCATAATCCATTTAACTACACTCTAGTGAGCTCTCCCAGGATTACTCATAAACCTGCTTACCACACTGACTGCATAAGCTAGATTAGGCCTAGTACATACCATTGCATACATCAAGCTTCCAACAGCATTACAGTAGGGCACTGAACTCATGTACCATTTTTCCTCAGCTGTAGTAGGTATTGTACTAGCATCAAGTTTAAAATGTGCTGCCAACGGAGTACTAACTGGCTTAGAATTATTCATCTGGAAAGAATACAACAATTGTTCTATGTATTTCTGCTGAGATACATACAGTAAATCTGCACTTCTATCTCTCTAAATCTCCATGCCCAATATCTTCTTGGCTGCACCCAAATCCTTCATCTCAAACTCACTGCTCAACAAGGCTTTCAAACTATCAATTTCAACCTTGTTCTTTGCAGCAATCAACATATCATCAACATATAGCAACAAATAAATATAAGAATCATCTGCAAGTTTCTTAGAGTAGACACAGTTATCAAACTGATTACGCAGAAAACCATGGGAAGTCATGAATGCATCAAATTTCTTGTACCACTATCTAGGAGACTGCTTCAAACCATACAAGGACTTTTTCATCAAACATACATGATCTTTCTTCCTAGAATCAAGAAATCCTTCTGGCTGTGATATATAGATCTGCTCCTCTAAATTTCCATGTAAAAAAGCAGTTTTCACATCCAGTTGTTCCAACTCCAAGTCAAAAACACTTACCATGGACAAAAGGACACAAATGGTTTTATGTTTCACAACAGGGGAGAAAACTTCATGATAATCAATTCCCTCCTTTTGTGAAAAACCCTTGGCCACGAGTCGTGCTTTGAACCTTGCTGGTTCAACTCCAGGAATACCTTCTTTCTTCTTGAAGACCCATTTGCATCCTACCGGTTTCACTCCCTTTGGTAACTGGTTCACGCCACTACGATGTCAAATCGCCCAGAATTGAATTGTGGCAATTTGAAGTATAGTGATTCCCAGGTCGTATTCACTCAAGGAGCCTCACTTCTTAATACTAATTAATCGTTCTAAACACCTAAACACTAATTAAGAGTACATAAACGTGGGGGGGTTTTGTGGCAGTACTAACAAAATAAATAAAACAGAACAGCAATTAAACACTACAACAGCAGCAAAATATGCAGCAACAGCAGTAACAGCAGCAGCAGCAGAAATTGCAAGATATTGACAGTAAAGAGACTATGTAATCAGCCACTAGGATTCATGGGAGTGTAACTATCATTACCTAACTCATTGATTCAGTTTTGTTCTCATTCCATTGTTTGGTTCTTTATGAAAATGTTTCTAGAATAACATCTAGAATTTAATGCTACTAATTACAGTCAAGAACATCTCTCTACTATAACTAGATGCATTTAGTGGAATATGTCAACCAAACCAAGTTAAATATATCATTTAACTAGTCATTTCGCCTCCCTCACTTTCCTAATCAGTCAAGCAAGGTTATGTCTTATATATATGTCAGTTTATGTTACATTCTCAAGCTCTAATCAGAATTTGACAGCAAAATAAACATGACAGCAAAACAGAAACGAAATGAGATGAAAATGGAGAACAAAACACTTAACTTGCATTCTTAGTTCAAGCTACAACATCCCAGTGGTCTAGTGACTAATTACAATGAAAACTTAGCCCTCCATGAGAGCAAAACAGCCAATAACAGAAGCAAAAACAGAGAGGAAGAGAGAGCTGCAAATTTTCTAAGTCTGGTTGCAAAATAAAAGTGTTCTCTTCTTTAAAAATTGATGCCCCTTCAATGCCTTAGAATATTCTACCCTAGATGCTTTCTTCCATGATGTGGCAACACTTTGACAGCAAAACAGCAGCATAATTAATGTTTCTGCAGCAGCAGATAGGCATGGCAGCAGCAGATTTAATATTTCTGCAGCAGAAAGTAATAAACAGCAACAGAATATAGGTATGGCAGCAGCAGAACAGCATGGAAAAATTGATATTTCAGCCTTGCTTTCTGACCTACGAAATTTAATATTCATGCCCAAAAATTCTGACTACATGGCATTGAATAAGAGTTCAAGTAGGCCCCACATCCAGCATATCCTAGTCAGCATCTGCATCACCCAAAAAGTGCCACATTAGCATCCAAATCAGCATCTTTGTCCATGTCAGCATTTTTCTCTCCAAAATTAAGATTTGTAGGAATTAGATTGAGCATTTTGCAATTCAAGTTCTAAAAATATAAAATTGAAACACATTCAATCCATAAATAGTTTACACCTAATAAATTCCAAAACATAATAAAATTAGAGAATTGACAAAATTAAAGAGGCAAAAAGGACTAAAATAGGGACTAAAAAGTATATAAAAATGCCCGATATCAGTAACGGTACAAGATCCCATGTTTCGTTCTTCTCAAGAGATTGCATCTCTTCATTCATTACAACCAGCCATTCTGATGCTTCTCTACTCTCAACTGCTTCTTTATATGATCTCGGGTCATCAGAATCAATGCTTTCACCTACTGCCAAGCATAAGCAACTGAATTAATATCAACTATATCAACACAATCTGCATACCTTATAGGTCTTCTGATTTCCCTCCTTTCCCTCCTTGTTGCTATAGGTTGTGATTCTTCTTCTTCCCTAGGCTGCTGTACAGGGTCTATTATAACCATTTTTGAAGTTTGAACTTCAATTTCCACCTTCTGGTTGGCACCTTGATCATTATTACCTGCATGACTACCAAGCTCCTCCTTCTAACCAAACATAGCAGACTCATCAAAAGTTACATCTTTGATAGTAATAAATTTTAGGGTTCTATCCTTTTCAGTACACCACAGTCTGTACCCTTTAACTCCATATGCATACCCTAGAAATATGCATTTCATTGCCCTAGGCTCTAGTTTACCATCATTCACATGAGCATAAGCAGGACAACCAAATATACGCAGGCCAGAATAATCAGAAGGTTTACCAGACCATACCTCTTGAGGAGTCTTAAAATCAATTGCAGTAGATGGCAATTTATTCACCAGATAACAAGCAGTGTTAACTGCTTCAGCCCAGAATTGTTTTGGCAAGCCAGCGTTTAATCGCATACATCTCGCACGCTGCAACAGTGTTTGATTCATATGTTCTGTAACTCCATTTTGCTGTGGTGTATGACGTACAGTGCGATGCCTCACTATACCTTCTTTGTTGCAAAATTCATCAAATGGAGCGTTACAGAACTCCAACCCATTATCAGTTCTGAGTGTTTTGACCTATTTTCCAGTCCGTTTCTCAACCATGGTCTTCCACTGCTTGAACTTCCCAAATACTTCATCTTTGGATTTCAGAAAATATACCCAAACCCTTCTAGAGTAGTCATCAATGAAAGTAACAAAGTACTTGCATTTGCCCTGAGATTCAACTGGATAAGGACCCCACAAGTCTGAGTGAACATATTGTAGAGCATCCGTAGAAGTATGCTTCCTAGAACTGAACTTAACTCTGCGTTGTTTACCTATAACACAAACTTCACAGAATTTTAGCTTCCCAGTTTCTGCCCCTTCTAACAATCCTTGTTTACTTAGAATTGACAGTCCTTTCTCACTCATGTGTCCCAATCGGCAATGCCACAACTCTGTACAATCATCATCCTTCCCTAAACATTTAGATACAGCCATTGTCCCCATCACAGAACTACCAATCAGAAAGTAAATGCCATGCTGCAATTTACCCTTCATTATAACCAGAGCACCTTTGGAAATTCTCAATTGTCCATTCTCTCCAGAGTACTTGTACCCTTGTTTGTCTAGAGTACCAAGAGAAATCAAGTTCTTCCGTAGACCAGGAACATACCAAGCATCAAGCGTCCTGACTATTCCATCATACATCTGAATCTGCACAGAACCATTGCCTTTAACACTGAGCTGCTCATCATCACCCAACCTCACAACACCATTCCACTCCTTGAAAGAAGTAAACAATTCACGTGAGAAAGTCATATGATAAGATGCACCTGTGTCCAAGACCCAAGTATTTGCAGAACCAGAGGTGCTGACTGTGAGAACATCAATGTCTTCTTCTTCGTCAGAACTATCTTGCACCACCGCAGCACTACCACTGGTATTCGGTTCCTTCTCATCATTTCCCTTCTTCCTCTGTGGACAATTCTTCCTGATGTGCCCTTTTTGTTTACAGTGATAACATCGAGGTCCTCCTTTGTTCCTCGACTTAGATCGTGACTTGCTTCTTTTTCCATCATCCCTTTTTGTGTCTCTGCCTCTGCCAACATACAAACCTGCTTCTGCACCATCCTCATTAGAACTAGAGACTCTTCTCTTCAGCTCTTTAGACTGTAAAGCATCTTTGACATCATTAACAGAGATACTATCTCTACCATACAATATAGTGTCAACAAAGTTCTCATATGAATTTGGTAGAGAACACAAAAGAATGATAGCCTGATCTTCATCATCTATCTTAACCCCAACACCCTGTAAATCTAGGATAATTCGGTTAAAATTATCAAGATGATCTTTTACTTGCATATTTTCTGTCATCCGCAGGGTATACAAACGCTGCTTCTGATATAACCAGTTTGTGAGAGACTTTTTCTGGTATTTATCATCCAATTTCTTCCACAAACCTGCAGCAGTTGATTCATCAACTACTTCTCTCAACACCTCATCAGTCAGACTCAATAGTAATGCACTACGAGCCTTTGCCAAAATTTCCTTCTTCTCCTCTTCTTTCAACGTGTTAGGTAGACTACTTTCTCCTTCTAATGCCACTGTATATCCCTGCTGAACCAGAAGTGCCCTCATTTTTACCTTCCACAAAGTGAAATCATTCGATCCATTGAACTTCTCAATATCGAATTTATGAGCCGACATCTTCTCACATAACAGCAGATAAATTACTAGCAAATTTCACAAATCAGAAATTGAATTTCACAAAACTGTTTAGAACCTTGCAAACTGACCAGAACTTCACTAACAGAAATTCAACACAGCAGTCCAACAAAATTCACAGCAGTAAACCAGAAATCCAATCCAGCACAATCCAACACAATCCAGTAAATTCACACAGAAATTTAGAATTCTTTTCTGAATTAAACATAAACTCACCTGAACCATGTCAACGAAATAAAAACGATCGCAACAGAAAACTTGATCCAAACAACTATGACCAAACAGCAGCTTTGACCAAACAGCAGTTTTTGACCAAACAGCAACTTTGACCAAACAGCAGCTTTGACCAAACAGCAGCTTTGACCAAACAGAAACTTTGACCAAACAGTAACTTTGACCAAATAGTACCGTTGACCGTTGACAGTGATACAGTGCTGAGTCGCTACAGTTCTGAGTCACTACAGTATCCGAGTCACTACAGTACCGTTGACCGTTGACTGCTACAGTGCCTCGCCGTAGAAGACGATAAACAGTAAGGCTACAGTAACTGACGAACCAAAAAATGAGCCAAGGCTCTGATACCACTGGTTAGGTTATTGTAAGGCAATAAATCAAGGAGAAAGATTGAGAAGAACACACAAAGAAATTACGTGGTTCGGCCAATGTGACCTACGTCCACGGACAGAGAGAATATCTGTATTATTTCTGATAGAGGCTATACAGAGAGAAATTACATCAACCACTAATACAATGAATTCCCTTACACACATATATATAGAGGAAATAATGGGTTATGGGTCATGGGTCGGGTTACAAACCAGGTCACCCATAAAATTCAAGTCAAACCCAACAGTAATTATGCACATAACCTATCTAATCAATTAAAATCCCACGGCAACTCTATTTATGCTGCACTTTTTCTGGTTTGCTTTACGCTCTCAGCCAACACTCATTAATTAATACAAACTATCCCAAATTCTAATGCTCATCCTTCATATAATTAGATGTAATAACTTGACTAATGACATAGCAAAATCAGAGAAAGATTGCAACAAAATCCAACAACATTATAAGCTCCAATCAACTACTCAGAAGTGTATATCCATAATAATATTAATCATCCCAAACACAGTCAAAAGCAAAGGAAAATTGCAGAAAAAAAATTTAAAACAGCCCACAATCCACGGTTCCAACATGCAGAAATCTCTACCCTTTTACTTGTCTGACAGGACAAAATTTACTACTCAAGACCAACTATTTAACCTGCAATTATTCCTTGTTCTCTTTTTACTAAAGTCTATTTAAATTCCTAGATTAATATATCGGCCATCGGGTAGCTGTACGCACACATGCAACTAAAGATTATGCAGAAAAAGTTGAAGCATATCAACAATTATTTCATGATTTTCTTCACGCAGATTTTCTTGTTATTTTCTTAACCTAACAACAGAAAATTTGGCCATTTAAATATAGCAATCTAGCACTAAAATGTCTCTGAAATCCACTAACATTATTGAACTTAAACTTCTCAACATGAAGCACACACGTGCAAATACGAAAAGGAGACATTTAGCTTGAGCATCGGTAAATTCTCGACTTACCCTCATCTTTTCTGCTCTGTTCTGTTTTCCTCACTCGGGTTCTCCATCTCATCATCGACCTTCCTTTTCTTCTTTCCAGCTATAGTCCCAATGCTAACCCAAAAGTTTCTGATTAGAAGAAGAAATTTTCACTTCTTCAGTCAAAGACCACAGACAACCCGAAATTAGAGTAAAGGGAAGATTATGCAGGAAATACTTTGTTTCTCTCTCCTTACCCGTCGTGCAGCATTATCCCCCTATCGTGTCATCGTTAACACCCGTTGGAGGGCCAAACTGCGGCACATTCGTCCACATGCAACCACCACGATGAACGGAGCAAGAGAAACCAGAAGCCACGGAGAGGGGGGGTCGTACTGAGCTATACTGATTGAAGAAACTTGTACACATTGTTGAAGCCTCCAGAATTTTCGAAAGTGAGATGGTGAAATTATAGGATACCACGTGTTAGCCCATATATTTCATGGCTGAAATTACATAGCATTCCTTCCCCATAAAATTTAGTTCAATCGTGAATTTTTCCTTAAATTTTCAAATTTAGCCCAAAAGACAAAAACCTCTCTGTTATTTCCATTTTGCAAACAGCCCCTTTATACTTTGTGCTGTGCAAAAAAAATCGTGGACCATGGGTCACATTAAGATTGCCTGTAAATGGGCAATAAACTATCCAATTAATTTAGATTTACAGGCCAAACGGACCAGCCTACAAGGCCCTTTTTTATTTTTATTTTTTAAAAAATATATTATTTAGTATAAATAATTTCACTTTATCACATTTTTATATTATATACTCTTATATTTAATAAATATAGTAACTTTAGATATAAAAACTTTTTTAATTTTGTAAAAAAATATAAAATTTTCAAATTTAAATATAGTATAGTTTAAATATAGAATTTTTAGTCCTTCAATATCTTTATGCTTCACAACTTAGCCCCTTAGGAGCTCATAAGAAAATTTCATAGAAGTCGCTTATAATTTCTAAAAAAAATTCAATTCACTACTATATAACCCAAAATCCTTCATTAACTCTATAATTAAAAGAGAAAATTTTTTCCACCTAATTAAATTTTCCTACAAGCTTTTATATTAGCTTTAAATTTTGAAAGAAAATATAAAAAATTAAAGTTATTGGTTATTTAAAAATATTAAAGAAGTGATATTTTATATGTATAAATATTATTTTAATAAAAAATTAAATTTTTTACTTAAAAAATTAAAAATTATATTATTTTAATATAAAAATCTAAAAATATATATTAAAAAAAGTGGCCGGCGGGCTAAATCAGATGGTCTTAGTCTCCGAAAATAGGCCCGTTCAATTCTTGGCCAGTGACGAGCCGATCCGATTTGGTCTTGGCCACCCCATTTAACAATACTATTTGTACCTCAATATTTAACTTCCAAAATTTGTAAATCAGTCCTTGAATTTCTTTTATGTTCCACAACATAGTCCCTTATGAGCTCATTAGAAAATTTCATATAAGTCCCTTATAATTTCTAAAAAAAAATCCAATTCTCTACTATATAAACCAAAGTCCTTCATTAACCCTATAATTAAAAGAGAAAATTTTTTCCATGTAATTAAATTTTCCTACAAGCTTCTAGATTAGCTTTAAATATTCGAATGAATCATTGGAGTGTTACAGGTTGGCTCTCTCTTATATTTAACTGCTAGTAGACTTGCTATTGTGTTCAATGAATGTCTTTGTGCAAGATTTCTAGTTCAATGTATGACTAATCACGATATCTTTTTATATTATCCTAGCCTTAACTTATAGCGAATAATTATCTCAAAACATCTAAAGAAATATTGTATCTGATTCTTATCACCACCCTGTTATCAACTTTGAAGGATACACGTTAGAACTATCCCTCAATAAAAACATAGACCAAAAGTACCCCACTTGACTCATCCTATTTTTTTTTAAAAAAAAATAATTGGCACGCCATATCATAAATTTAAATATTAATAATAATAAATTTTTAAATCAATGTAAATTAATACGTAACTAAGAAAATACAACTTTACAAATTATAAATTGCTTATTCATAACTAGATTCAAATGTAATAAATATATCTAAAATTAGTCCTCTTTCATGTAATTAATTAATTTGAAATAAAAAATTCAACATTAATCATATTTCTATTAATTAATATAAAAATAAGAAATAATAAGATAAATTATAAATAATATAATTAACAAAAAATAATTATCATTAATAAAATTGTAATAATTTAACATAAAATTTTATTAACAATTATGTAAAATGTTTAATTAATAATTAACTAAGTTATAATAAATAAGAAATGATAAGTTAGGACAAATGACTAGATCATAAATAAAATAAGAAATGATTATTTTGTAAATAATAAAATCATAAAATTACTTCATAAATATATCTAAAATTAGTCCTCTTTAATGTAAATGACTATTTTGTAATAACAAAAAAAATTTTACATTCATCATATTTCTATATTAATTAACATAAAATAAAAAATAATAAGATAAATTATAATAAAATTAACATACAAACAATTAACATTTAGAAGATTGTAATAATTAATATAAAAATTATATTACATAATATGTAAAAGATAATTAATAATAAACTGAGAAATAACTAAATCATAACAAAATTATAATAACATATAAATAAATTATTGATTATGTGAGAAATAACAAAATTGTAATAACATATAAATAACAAAATTATAATAACATATAAATAATAAAATTGCAACAAATAAAAAATTACCTTAATTTTATTTGTCTGTGGTTGGAGCAAATAAGAATGGGAGAAAATGAAGAAGGAAGCTTGTGAGGGGAAAGAAGAGGAGGGAGTTGGATGAAGTGAGAATGGAAGAAAGGAGTCAAGAGAGAAAAAATGATTTGGGGAAAATGGAGGAGGGCCAGTAAAGAGAAGGAAGATAAAGGAAGGAGCCAATTAAATGGTCAAAGACTTAGGCCATGTGTCGTGTTTGGGACATACGTCGTCCCTAACAAGGGTGACACCCTGACGCATTGTGTCACCCCTAACAAGGGTGACACGCTCGCCAGACAAACTAAGCCACAATAACAGTTAATGTTTTTAGAATCTGTCTGGTCATTGACCTAGGCTAGCCTACACATCATTGGGTTATTGGTTCAATTGCTAGGTCACTGAATTAATTGCTGAACCAGATAGATAAATTAAAAAATTAAAAATTAAATATATACATGTTAGCAATTTGACAAGTATACCAGTCGCACAAGTAATACAGTGATAAATGAGTAAGAGTATCGTTTCCATAAGAACTAGCTAATTAACTACTCAAGAAACTCAAACGTATTAGCCAGACAAACCAATTTGGATCAAAGATCGCTCTAATTGAAAATTGAAAGGTAAAAAGCGAAAGCCAAATATTTTTTATACTATTTTTGCAATTAACAACAAACACACATGCAAATTTGAATGAAATTAACTTAATAAATGACCTAGGGCTACTGATCCCCATATCCCGTCCTAAGAATTGCTAACTCTCCTTAGCACTTATAATTCTAATTAATTATACACTTTAATCTTATGTTTTCTAATAGCTTAAAAAGATTCTCCCAAACTTAAATTAAACTACTCAACTCTACACAAGGTCGACTAAGCATTAACCTAATTTGATTAAGTTAGGCCAACTAATATTCCTATTAACTAACAAGCAAAAACTTCTAAGGTTTAACCACTCGCCCTAATCACTCGATGTTCTACAAACATCTCCCTTCACTATAAAAAAAAAAAAAAACTTTCAGTGGCAACTTTTTGGTGGCAACTAAAAAAGTTGCCACCAAAAGTCGACCTTTAGTGGCAACTAAAAGAGTCGCCACTAAAAGTCTGACTTTTGGTGACAACTAAAGAGTCGCCACCAAAAGTCTAACTTTTGGTGGCGACTTTTGAGAGTTGCCACTAAAAGAGAGACTTTTGATGATGACTTTTAAAAGTCGCCACCAAAAGTCTAATTTTTTAAAATAAAATTTAAAAAATTTTAGACTTTTGGTAACGACTATGATAATTGCCACCAAAAGTGACCAAAAATCAATTTTAGGTATTTTTTTTTAAAATTACTTTCGGTAGCAACTATAATTGCCACTAAAGGTCACTTTGGTGGCAACTCAGAGAGTCACCACCAAAAGTCTAAATTTTTTTTATTTTTATTTAAAAATAAATTAACTTTTGGTGGCAACTCTCAAAAGTCACCACCAAAATACCATTGGTGACAACTTTGGTTGCCACCAAACACCATTAGTGGCGACAAAAGTCGCCACCAAAGGTAATCAAAAATCGTTTTTAACATTTTTTTAAAATATTTTCGGTGGCGACTATAGTCGCCACTAAAGGTGACTTTTGGTGGCAACTCTGAGAGTCGCCACCAAAAGTCAATTTTTTATTTATATATAATTATTTTTATCTATTAATCTACTAATAATAATATATTTTCTTTTTATTAAGTTAGATGTTGTTTCATTTTAGTGTTATGATGTTTTTGGCTTAAAATAATTTTAACAGATTATATATATATATATATATATATAAAATATTTTGCCTTTACATAACACAAATAAAGTGGTGGCGTAATGGCAATACACATATGGTTGCAAGCAAGAAACCCAGGTTCGAATCTCAAGTATGCATATGTTTGGTTTAATTTCAAATAAACTCTAATATTGTACAAAAAAAAATCGAGTCACTCTGGGGCAACAAGTTAGTAGACCGGCTAAGACCTTCATAGGTCAAATGGGTCTCGAGTTGACCCGTCGGACCAAACCGAGTCTTAAAAAATTACTATTGACTTTTGATGGCGATTAAAGGTTTTTTAATGGCAACTTTTAAAGTTGCCACTAAAGGTAATCAAAAATTATTTTTTGACACAAAATTTTTTTTTGTGAAAAATGACTTTTGGTGGCAACTAAAGTCGCCACTAAAGGGTAAATTTTGGTGGCAACTCCTTTAGTCTCCACCAAAAACCTTTCAGCCGCGAACTTTCAGCAACAACTTAGTTGCCACTAAAAGTCACCACCAAAGACCTTTTGGTGGCAACTTTTAGACTTTTAGTAGTTGCCACCAAAAGTGTTTTTTTTTTGTAGTGCTTGCCAAAGTTTGATGAAAGCAATAACCAAGCAGTAATATGATCAATTTTAAAGCAAGTATAATAGAAATGAATAATAGGAATGTATTTATTGAATAAAAATCACAAGTTTAGAGAGAAAACAACTCCTAATTAGATATTAGGTTTATAGTACCCATAAAGGGGAAAATTAGTTACTCATAGCTCTAGAACAACAGAAAACATCAAAAAATCTAATAAACTTCATGAAACCGAGGTTGAGTTGGCAAGAATCAGGCTTGACAAGCTCTAGAGATGGATTCCTCCTCTTCCTTCAGTAGAAACGGTGCCCTCCCTTGTGTCTCGAACTTAGGATGACCTAAAAATGATGCATTTTTGGTATTTAAACCTTTAGCAGCAAACTGTAGAAATCGTTTTGTCACTACAGCGACACTATGTCGCTGCTATAACCACAAATCTTTCATATAAAATCTAGGAGTCCATCGTTCACTGTTATAGCAATAGAGGCCCATCGCTATAGGAGTGAGAGGCAGAGAGATAGGCTCCTAAGACTTCTAGTTCCAGAGGTCACTGCTATAGCAGCACTGGTCCATCGCTATAGCAGTGAAAGACAGAGAAAGATGTGTTGCAATCTTTAGCTCCAGCAGCAGCTGCTACAGCGACATAGATCCACTGCTAGCAGTAGATGGCAGAAGACCAAGCTTCAGAGCTTCAGAAATGCAGCATTTTCATAGGTAACCTTCTCAGCAACTCAACCTAAACCAAAAGAGAAATAACACCATTAAATCGCAGGTTAGAGACATGAAATTACTTAAACTAACAGAAAATCTACAAAAACCTAAAATAAACTAAAACATTCAGAACATGGGTAAATATTCACAAGCCAATGCAAGAATGAGACCAAAAGAGAGGACATTTAGCACCAAAATGGTGCTAAATTCAGAACTTAATAATACTTATATTTGTTTTCAAATAAATTTAAAACTAAGTAACATAAATAATTTATATGTAAATTCACACTTTAAAGTCTTAAATTATGCTCTCATTTTTTTATTTTCAAAATATATAAATTTTAAAATTATAAAACATAGTGATTAAGTGAAAGAGAGTGAAATAAAAGAGAGAGAAGAGAAAAAGTGAATGAATGGAAGAATGGAGATAGCTTGAAGGGATAACGTGCTATAGAAATTAAGTGAGGGAATAATTTTTTTTGTAAACGAAAATTATTATTTTTTCTTTTTGTTTTGAAAAAATATTATTATATATTTATATTATAAATATAAATGATATTTTGCGTCATTTTCATCTCATAATACTAGTCTGGTAGGCTGCTTCTCAATTAATTATCACTTCGCCAAATGCATACATTGCACTGGGCAATTAATTCCTCTTCAAGAGTGGGTCCCTATTTGGCTTCTTCTTTATGAAATACTCCCTTCCCTTCTTCCCCATCAAGAGGTCCAGTCACCAATGACTCTTGCATTCCACTTCTTCTTTTTCTTCTCTCAATTCTTTCTTCTTTTTCTTCTTCTCTCAAAACATAAACACTCTTGATGAAAGAGGATGATCAGTGAACTTTGACATATGACCGGTAGTGGTGACAAACGATTGACAATAGCTTTGACGGATGGCGGTTTGATGATCACAAATGACTCACAACAGCTCGAATAGCGTCATTGGATCTTCTTCTTCTTCTTTTTCTAAGGTTTAGGTCAAGCGGGTTGGCCCAATCACCAGGTTGCTTGCATGTCGGTCAAAATGCTTGACCTAGATTAGTTCTGTCCTAGGTCACCAAGTTGACTCGCTCGGTCGGTCTAGGTCCAAAAGCTATGGTAAAAGTAACCTAGTTTGAAAATTAAAAAAAAATTGAAAAAAAGGGATGCAGTGAGAATTTAAAGGTAAAGGTAGGACCCAACAATGAAAAAGTCTATTTCTATGTTGTCTTTCCCTATATCATATAATATATATAATGCCCACTTTGCCATATTGACACTCAAATTCATTATTTTATTCCCTACCCAACTACGTACATACCTTTCCACTATACGATGCAATGGGAAAAAGAAAAAAAAATTCAAAATCTAAAACATGAAAGTGTTGCGATTAAAATGAACTAAAAGAAAAACTTGGATTAGATTGAAATGGAAATATGAAGGATGGTGTATCAAATTCCACTGGAAGGAAACTACATAAAGGGATCCTTTTGAGCAGGATGAACTTCAAATACAACATACAGCATAATCATTCCCTTATTCCCCAACCCATATTATTTACTGAGTATCAACACCCAAATCAGAAAGTACTAATATCAAAAAAATGGCAATCTCAATGATAACGAAAATCCTCATGCAATGAGTGGTCCAGACATAGTCATATCACATAATCACATGTCCAAGCGGGTTAATTCTTCATGTGCTTCTCTTTACCTAATTCCTTTGCTTCATTCCTTTCGTGCATTTCAGAAGTCTCCACGTCATTGTTTTACTTTTCCATTCTATCATTATTAGCTACCATAGTTTCCACATCAACTACCACAGCTTCCACATCATCAAACTTTTTATTCCCTGTATCAATATCATCCCTTTTAAAAATGACTTGTCCTCATGGTCAGAGTCAGGAAAAATTTCTTTTAACATAGTAAACTTTTCCTAAGTGGCTTTATCTCTGTCCATTCCACTTCATTCGACAAGAACCATCAAAACGTACTTGTCCTCTCTTTGCACCGATTTTTAAGCCACAATAGCAACTGGTTCGACCACTTTATTCCACTATCTCAGGTGTTTTTCCCGGCAATGAGGGTGGTTCTCCATAGTACTATTTTAGCAAAGATACATGGAACACATAATGAATTTTGCTATTAGATGGCAGTTCGAGTCTATAAGCCACAGACCCAATCTTTTCAACAATTTAATAGGGTCCATAATACCTCTTCGAAATTTTGAAGTTTAACCGCTTAGCCACTGACCTTGTCATGCCTTAATTCTAGGAGTATGACTGACACGGTGGCAGGATCCTTACCACTACCGTAAGCCTGAACTACAAATACTTAGGCAACACAATCAAAATAATAATTAAGGAAGCCTTCACACATCCATTATACAGAATACCTATGAGTTCTATCTACTACAGAGTGACACAAGGAGCCCAGACATACCTGATTAATGTTAATCTGAATCCAAAGAGGAATTGATGATAAGGAAGCTCTGCTACTCCTCAAACGGAGTCCAACCAACTAACAGATCTTGCAAAGGCATGAGAAAAGGGTAAGTATGAAAATACTCAGTGAGGAATTAACTATACTAAACATATTACCACCACGTGCTGCTCACAAGGATGGGCATGAAATATAATGTCCCTTTCACCAACACTATGACTAGGCCCCATTCCAAACAACCTACATAGTCAAGTGAATAAATCTTATCCTATCCATACAATTATCGTAAGATCATACATTACAAGGAAAATACAAAATTTATACCATCACATGACCTAATCACACAACATTAATGCGCAACATCAAGTGATCTTAAGATAAAAAAGTCTTCCCATGATCACCATATTTAACTAAATAAATTTAACACCTCTACATAAAACATACATTAGATGCATGACCATTTAAATCAACATAATTCCAATATACGTTGTATGTCCACCGTTCTAGGACAAAAGCTATGAATAATTAAATTAGGTCTCGTCCACCGTTCCAGGACAGAGACTATAAATAACTTAAATGAGGTCTCGTCCACCGTTGCAAGACAGAGACTATAAATAATTTAATGAAGTCACGTCTATCGTTCCAGGACAAAGACTATAAATAAGTTAAATAAGGTCTCATCTACCGTTTCAGGACAAAGACTATGAATAATTTAATGAAGTATTGTCCATCGTTCCAGGACAAAGACTATGAATAATTTAATGAAGTCTCATCTACCGTTCCAGGACAAAGACTATGAATAATTCAAATGAGGTCTCGTTCACCGTTCCAAGACATAGACTATGAATAATTTAATGAAATCTCATCCACTGTTCCAGGACAGAGACTATGAACAATTTAATGAAGTCTCGTCCACCGTTTCAGGACAAAGACTATAAATAATTTAATGAAATCACGTCCACCATTCTAAGACAAAAACTATGAATAAACATAATTTCCTTTTACCAAGCCTCATGAATATAATTCTCTCTTGGCAAGCCTTCATAATTATATTGTTTGTTAGTTTTATCCTTCTTTTAAGCTTTCATAATAATTTTTAATTATTTAGTTTATTTTGATTTTTTTTAATTTTTCTTGTAGGTTGAAGTTGCTTTGCTGAAGCCATAGCTCAGTGACAGGAACCATAGCTCAGTGACAGGAACCATAGCTCAGCAATGGTGTGGCAAAAGCAAGTTTTTCATCAGTGACACATAGCTTAGAGATGGCAAACCATAGCTTAGCAATGGAATACCATTACTCAGTGATGACGTCCTTCAGTTTTTGTGCTCCTCCTAGCGGGTTCATCACTGAGCGATGGTTTCACATTGCTCAGCAACAACGTTAGTGCTGTTGCGCATTTTGGAAGCCTTTAAAAGCCCTATTTTGCTTCTAATCTAATTATTTTTGGAGAAATTAAAGATCTGGGAGATGCATGAAAGCAAGGAAACTCGATTGGGGACGATCGAGACCTCCGATTCTCTTAGTTTTTCTTCTAAACTTTCTCTATGATTTCTGATTTTGCTATTTTCTTCATTCCTTCCATGAGTCACTAAACTCTTAGAGTTAGGGATTGATGTAGCTTGTTTCATACGAGGTTTTACTGATTGTTTGAATCCTTTTTAATGTAAATTTGATTATTGTACTGTTTTAATTGCATCTTGAATGATTGATCACCATTTTATGAAATTTAGGATTTATATTGATACTAGGGATAGTTCAATATAATGTTGCCCTTGTAATTACTGCTATAAATCAAGTTAATCTGGAGATAGATAAGTTTGTTTATGTGGTTTTTGTGGATTTCTTGAGCTCTATCACCTAATCAAATAATAGTACTAAGAAATTAGGCAATTATTTGAATTAGGTCGGATTAAATTCTAAGGAATTAGGTTTAATCAAATTTGAGAAATTAGCCAACAACAAAAGAATTTGAAATTAAAAAAAAATCATCCTTTAATAATTCAAAGGTTAATTTGTCTATGAATTCACTAGGCTAAAAAATAAGTGAAATCAATCCCTAGCTCTCTTTCATTCATTGTTGAATTTCAAATCTTGCTTTTGTTCTTTGTTTCCTAAATTTCTGCTTGCAGCTTGTTTAGATTTTCCTTCAATTCAATTTATATTTTGTTCAAATAGAATCTAAATTAGTAAAACTGGTAATTGTCAATAGTTAATCGTTGTGGATACGATACTCTTTCCTCACTACTTTACTACTTGTGTGAGACCCAGTACACTTGCTGGAAAATCTACATCAAGCCTCATGGATATAATTTATATGAGTTCATTATAATCATCACATGTGATCAAGTATAATTAAATATTAGTTAAGCATCATTAATATTCAACCAAAGTAAGCATATATACATATGTCCATTGCGCAAGCATATCATGGTACAATAATTCAATTAGCGACTACCACCCTATAACATGATTTCCCACTCATAAATTGCTTAGAAGAATAACTCATCACATAACACTTACAACCATAAGATTCCTTAAAAGTTTTTCCATTCTCAGATGTCCCATAGTCCAGGGGTAAAACTTGTTTACAAGCAATTTACATACTCGACAAACAACATCATTAGAAATAATATAGATCTGCAGTTGGAACTCTAGAGGCTTCAACTAGCCTTAGAGGAGTAGATTTTCAACCTACTGTTCCACAACTCATTTATGAACCTGTTAACAACGAACCTTTAATAAATCATTCACTCACTAGATCACAAATTTTAGTTTTATCTAAAGAATTTAAAATAGATAAGCAAAGGCTAAATACTGAGTTCATGAAAGATTATAATACACCCAAAAGAGAATGGTATTTTAAGACCTTCTCGACAAAACAAGTTCAATAATGGAAACAAGAATACTATCAATATTTAGAATAGATCAAAGAAAATATTTTTTTACATGGTTTGGTATGTATTGCCATAACTATAAAATAGAAAATCCATTTATAGAAGATCCAAAAATGATCAACACCTATACTAGAATAACAGTAGAATGAGATACAACATTAAGTCAAAAAATTATCTCTTTTCATCCACCCTTGGAAAACCTAAAGATTTCAAAAGGTAGTTTAGAAATAGCAGCTACACCGTTCAAAACCATAGAAGGAAATGAAGATCAGCACAGTTTAAAGAAAGATGTTAAAAACATAGCATCTCAAAATAATTTTACAAACTTAGCTCTTAATACCATAGGAAAGCAATTAGATATGATAGAAAACGTGGTTAACAACAAAGCTTTAGAAGCGTCAACTAGCACCCTTTTTCAAAATAAAATTAGTTCAATACCTCAACAACCCTTGTACAAAATACCCACTTTAACTAGAGAAGAATTAAGATCAATAAATTTAGGAAAAACTTCTCAAAATCTTGTTGAAGAAATCATAAAGAGATTAGATCAACTTAAAGTTTCAAATAATAAATCAAAAGGTTCTCATATCAATACAATATCAAAAATCGAACCCATAGAAGAAGATCAAAAAATAAATAGAATTAGATATAGAAATCCAAGACTAATAACTAGGAACTACTACCCAAGACCTAGTTATTCAGACACTCAGTATGAAGAAAATACCTTAGTTACAAAATCTAGTTACTCAGGTGATTCAATAATATAATGGAATACTGATGGTCATGGCGAGCATCAAGTGTTATGAATCATTCAAAATATGTCAATGCGTGCTAACACATACAAGATCAAAAATAATGATGAAAAATCAATAATTACCATGTTAACAACTGGTTTTACTGGTCAATTAAAAGGCTGGTAGGATAACTATCTCATTGAATCTGATAGATCAACAATTAAATTTGCAGTTAGGCAAGAAAAAATTAATGGTCAAATAGTAAATGCTTAAGATGGCATAGTTGTGTTAATTTATGCGTTAACAAAACACTTTATAGGAAATCCTACAGATTTTCAGCAAAGGATTGCTAATCAATTGGTCAATCTCATATGTCTAACGATGTTTGATTTTAGATAGTATAAAGATATGTTGCTCATAAAACTTTACACAAGATCCGATAGTACTGCTGACTATTGGAAAGAAAGATTTTTAAGTGGATTACCCAACCTATTTGCAGAAAGAGTTAAAGAAAGTATCAAAAAACAATGCAATAATACAATACCTTATCAACACATGACCTTTGGCAAGTTAATAAATTATGTTACAAACAAAGCTATCACGTTATGTAATGACATAAAGCTTCAATATAAGCTCAAGACTGAGTTCAAAAGTAGTCGTAGAGAGTTAGGTAATTTCTGTGATCAATATGGATCGAAAAGATCCAATCTCCCTCTTTAAAATATAGAAAACATAGGAAGAATAAGAAGCACAGACCCGTCAGAAAGACATATCGTCGTTACTCTGACAAACCTGTTAGATCATTCCAAAAAAATAAAACTCATCAAAACTCTAGGAAGTTTAAACACCAAAGGCCAAAATATAATAGGAAAATTACCAACCACAAACATATAGTTTGTTTTTAAATGCGGGAGGTATGGTCACATCTCAAAACATTGTTAACTTAAGAAAAAGATCAATTTGTTAGAAATAGTATAAGTACAAACAAAGTTTAATGAGTATTTTATTAGAAGATCAAAACACTGAGTCAGAATATGACACAGAAATTGGAAGTGATCAAAATGAAGTATACCAATTACATCAAATAAATAGTTCATCACATAGTTCAGAATCTGAAGACGAAAGTCATTCAAAAGAAATAGGCATATGTAATTGTAAAGAATGTTCAAAAATTAGTTGTTCAAAAACAATTAATGTGCTCAATAGAGATAAAATTCAAACTTTAGTTGAAATAATAGATAAAATAGATAATGAATAAGTTAGGAAAGAATATTTGCTCAAAATTAAAGATATAATGGATTCGGAAGAACATAACCAAAACATGAAGTTAAACCTTACAATGTTTAAGAGATAATCAATAGGTTACAACATAATCCAGTAAAAGAAAAAGCTACAATAAAATAATTAAAAGAAGAGATCAAAATCATAAAAGAAGAAATTCAATTGTTAAAACAGAAGGATATGAATTTATCCTTAGATATTTTAAGTATCATGGCTAATAAAGATGTTAAGAAGGATAATGATCAAGAAGAAACAATAGAAAGTAGTTCAAAACCTAGTGATAATTATATAAACATTATCTCTTGGATCCAAGTTCAAAAATGGTATTGTCAAGTTACTTTAACAATCAATAAAATTACAATATCAAAATGGTCGTTCTAATGGATTCAGGAGCCTATCTAAACTTTGTTCAAGAAGGGATAATACTCACTTAATACTATGAAAAAACCACAGAAAGCCTCAGTGGCGCAGGTGGTAATCAACTCCCAATTAGGTATACACTTTCAAATGCCAAGATATGTAATCAAGATATCTGGTTCAACATAACTTTTGTGCTTGTTAGGAATTTAAATGAACCTATGAGCTTCTAACTTTAATTTACCCCTTTAAAGTGTTAGAATCAAGTGTTTCAACAAATGTTTTAGCAAAGGAAATTTGTTTTGAATTTTTAAATCCTTCAAAAACTAAAGATGTCAACTTGCTCAAATCCTTAGCTATTTCAAAAATAAATTTAATAACTAGGAAGAAAACTCATATCAATATGTTAAATAAAGAAATTTATTTCAAAAAGATAGAAGAACAGACA
The DNA here is from genome assembly GCA_037074585.1 of Biancaea sappan. NCBI lineage: Eukaryota > Viridiplantae > Streptophyta > Magnoliopsida > Fabales > Fabaceae > Biancaea > Biancaea sappan. The sequence continues at coordinate 13,037,042 of CM073495.1, read as the reverse complement.
GAAAAACCCCAGATCAAAAATAGAATAATCTTAGTTCAACAAAAATTTGAAAAGGATATATGTTCAGAACGCCTAAACGCATTTTGGGATAGGAAGAAACATATAGTTTCTTTACCTTATGAGCCAAGCTTTACAGAAGATAAAATACCAACCAAAATTAGGCCCATACAAATGAACAAAGAAACTTTAGAGTATTGCAAAAAATAAATTCAAGACTTGCTCAATAAAAACCAAATTAGGGCTAGTAAATCCCCTTGGAGTTGCTCAATCTTTTATGTTCAAAATCAGGTAAAAATAGAAAGAAGAGCCCTTCGTATGATCATCAATTACAAATCCCTTAATAAAGTGATAAAATGGATTAGATATCCTATTCCAGATAGAAGAGATCTAATATCAAGAGTTCATATATTTTCAAAATTTGACATGAAATTTGGATATTACCAAATTCAGATAAATGAAGCTAATAAGTACAATACAACATTTGTTATTCCCTTTGGTCATTACGAGTGGAATATTATGCCATTCGGTCTCAAAAATGCATCATCTAAATTTCAAAATATTATGAATGTACTTTTAACCCTTACACTCAGCTCACCATAGTTTATATAGATGATTTTTAGTCTTTTCTAGATCAATAGATCAACATTTTAGACACTTTGATCAATTTTATGAAATTATTAAGATAAATAGATTAGTAGTCTCTGCTAAGAAAAATATTGTACGATCAAAAGAGAGATTTTATCTATAGTGCTATGTATCACAAAGTTTCAAAAAGAATTATTCAATAAACCTTTTCTTTTAAAAATGGATTGCAAAGCTGCTATAAATATTTTAGAAAAAGATGTTCAAAATTTAGTTTCAAAACATATTTTTGTTCGTTGGCAATTAATAATTTCTTGCTTTGATTTTGAAGTTCAACATATTAAAGGAAAGGAAAATGCCTTACCAGATTTTCTCACAAGAGAATTTTGCAGGGAAAATCGAAGAATGGAAAAGAAAAAAATCAAAAGAAGTAAGTAAAGAGCAATACGAATCCCCACTGAGTCCTACAAAAGGAGTTCAATATAGATTCCCACTGGGTCCTTCATCATCTCCAATACAAGCAACACCGCTCAACATTCGCCCTTCCGGTAGTGGTTCTTGACCACAAGGCCTTACGCCTTCTTCTCTTTCAACAATTTCTCAAAATTGTTTTGCTCCATTAACTTATGATCAAGCTTTAAAAACACCTTAACCTTCAAAATTAATTACACCTGCTCATTTATCAACCTCAAAAATGGTTTAGCTTACTTTAGCTCAAACTTATGTTCAAAATATCTTTAAAAAGATAAGTATATCAAAAAGGAATGTAATGCTCCAATAATGGTGGTTGAACCTGAATGGGTTTCTTCGCCAAAAACAACAACAAGAGAAGTTGCTCAAAAAGCTTTTCAAGAAGGATGGTATTTTCATCCAACAAATTTCACTACAAAAAAAATCACTTTAGTTGCCACCAAAAGTCTAAAAGTTGCCACCAAAAGGTCTTTGGTGGCAACTTTTAGTGGCAACTAAGTTGCTGCTGAAAGTTCGCGGCTAAAGGTTTTTGGTGGCGACTAAAGGAGTTGCCACCAAAAGTTACCCTTTAGTGGCAACTTTAGTTGCCACCAAAAGTCATTTTTCACCAAAAAAAAATTTCTATCAAAAATAATTTTTGGTTACCTTTAGTGGCAACTTTAAAAGTTGCAACTAAAAAACCTTTGGTGGTGACTAAAAGTTGCCACCAAAAGTCAATAGTAATTTTTTTAGATTTGGATTGGTCCGACGGGTCAACCCGAGACCCATTTGACCTGTGCAGGTCTTAGCCAGTCTACTTACTCGCTGTCCCAGGGTGACTCGATTATTTGTTGTGCAATATTAGAGTCTATTTGAAATTAAACCAAATATATATATACTTGAGATTCGAACCTGGGTTCCTTGCTTGCAACCATGTGTGTATTGCCATTACGCCACCACTTTATTTGTGTTATGTAAGGGCAAAATATTATATATATATATATATATATACATATATATAATCTGTTAAAATTATTTTAAGCGAAAAATATCATAACATTAAAATGAAACAATATCTAACTTAATAAAAAGAAAATATATTATTATTAGTAGATTAATGATAAAAAATAATTATATATAAATAAAAAAAATTGAATTTTGGTGGCAACTATGAGAGTTGCCACTAAAAGTCCCACTTTCAGTGGCAACTCTCAAAAGTTGCCACCAAAAGTCAATTTATTTTTAAATAAAAATAAAAAAATCAAACTTTTGGTGGCGACTCTTAGAGTTGCCACCAAAAGTCACCTTTAGTGGCAACTATAATTGCCACCGAAAGTATTTTAAAAAAATGTTTAAAACGATTTTTAATTATCTTTGGTGGCAACTTTTGGTTGCCACCAATGGTGTTTTGGTGGCAACTTTTAAAAATTGCCACCAAAAGTTAATTTATTTTTAAATAAAAATAAAAAAATTTCGACTTTTAGTGGCAACTCTCAGATTGCCACCAAAGTCACCTTCAGTGGCAACTATAGTTGCCACCGAAAGTAATTTTAAAAAAATACCTACAATTAATTTTTGGTCACTTTTGGTGGCAACAAAAGTTGCCACCAATAGGCTTTTAAGTCGCCACCAATGTTATTTTGGTGGCAACTATCATAGTTGCCACCAAAAGTCTAAAATTTTTTAAATTTTATTTTGAAAAATTAAACTTTTGGTGGCGACTTTCAAAAGTCGCCACCAAAAGTCCCTCTTTCAGTGGCAACTCTCAAAAGTCGCCACCAAAAGTTGGACTTTTGGTAGCGACTCTTTAGTTGCCACTAAAAGTCAGACTTTTAGTGGCAACTGTTTTAGTTGCCACTAAAGGTCGACTTTTGGTGGCAATTTTTTTAGTTGCCACTAAAAACTATTTTTTTTGTAGTGTTCGCTTAAAACTAGAGTGTTATATAAGTTCATTCTTGTGGACACTAATTCAATAACTCTTACTCATGAATACGATCCACAAAATCCCTCTAGAATTCTATATTCAAAAATAAAGATCAATCATGTTTTAACACTGTCTCAATGGAACAAATCTTCCTATACAAAGCAATCCTTTTCAAGGCAGTTTAACCCTCAAACTTATAGCTATTGGGATTACTGAATAGCTTGGTTCAACATGTTACTCATTCGACCATTTTCCCACTCTTGGTTCATTTGGTTCAACAAAGGTCAAAGAGAATTTCTAGCCTAGTTTTCATAATGGTTTTATTTCTTCAACCCAGCTTATGAAATTTTACCTCAATATGCTAAAGAAGCTTATCAGCATATCCTAGTTCACTCTAACCTCTCAAAAGGAATAGAATTGTTACAAATGTTTTCAAACTTCAGAACTCCCTGGATCATGACTTGGGATTTTGATTTCAAAACCAAGTTCAAATTAATCTATCTAACATATTTGTCAAGAACGTTCAACATAAAATGGTGGTCAACTTATAACCCCAACCTTCTCAACAAATCTGTCATTGAAAAATGGCTTGTTGAAAGGGGCTTTGACTGAGGTTAGCTAAGTCGATATTGAAATAATCATCTCCATTTTTTTGAAAGGGGCTTTAAACTTCAGGATTTGATCTGACAGATGGATCCTTTTTCTGTGAGGGTTTTATCTACCATGACTTAGATTAATTGTTTAAACTCATCTTTTGTTTGAGTTGTGGCAAGTTCTGCCATGATTTGAAACTTTGAAGCTAAAAATGGAGATTGTTGTTGAACACTTTGTTGATATTTCTAGAGATATGGATTTTAAACAAGCCATTTTTCAATGACAGATTTGTTGAAAAGGTTGGGATTATAAGTTGACAGCTATTTTATATTGAACATTCTTGACAAATATGTTGGATAGATTAACTTGGACTTAGTTTTGAAATCGAAATCCCAAGTCATGATCCAGGGAGTTCCAAAGTTTGAAAACATTTGTAACAATTCTGTTCCTTTTGAGAGGTTAGAGTGAACTAGGATATATTGATAAGCTTCTTTAGCATATTGAGGTAAAAACTCATAAGTTGGGCCGAAGAAATAAAACTATTCTAAAAAGCAGGCTAAAAATTCTCTTTGACCTTTGTTGAACCAAATGAACCAAGAGTGGGAAAATGGTCAAATGAGTAACATGTTCAACCAAGCTATTCGGTAATCCCAATAGCTATAAGTTTAAGGATTAAACTGCCTTGAAAAGGATTGCTCTGTATAGGAAGATTTGTTCCATTGAGACAGAGTTAAAACATGATTGATCTTTATTTTTGAATATAGAATTCTAGAGGGATTTTGTGGATCGTATTCATGAGTAAGAGTTATTGAATTAGTGTCCACAAGAATGAACTCATAGAACACTCTAGTTTTAAGCAGATTTGTTGAATGAAAATACCATCCTTCTTGAAAAGCTTTTTGAGCAACTTCTCTTGTTGTTGTTCTAGCGAAGAAACCCATTCAGGTTCAACCGCCATTATTAGAGCTTCACACTCTTTTTTGATATACTTATCTTTTTTGGAGATATTTTGAACATAAGTTTGAGCTGAAGTGAGCTGAACCATTTTGAGGTTGATAAATGAATAGGTGTAATTAATTTTAAAGGTGAAGGTGTTTTTAAAGCTTGATCATAAGTTAATGGAGCAAAACGGTTTTGTGAAATTGTTGAAAGAGAAGAAGGCGTAAGGCCTTGTGATCGAGAACCACTGCCACAAGGGTGAATGTTGAGCGGTGTTGATTGTATTGGAGATGATGAAGGACCCAATGGGGATCTATATTGAACTTTTTTACAGGGCCCAGTGGGGATCCGTATTGATCTTTACTTACTTCTTTTGATTTTTTCTTTTCCATTCTTTGATTTTCCCTGAAAAAATTCTCTTGTGAGAAAATCTAGTAAGGCATTGTCCTTTCCTTTAATATGTTGAACTTCAAAATCAAAGCAAGAAAGTATTGATTGCCAACGAGCAAATATATGTTTTGAAACTAAATTTTGAACATCTTTTTCTAAAACATTTTTAGCAGCTTTGCAACCATTTTTAAAAGAAAAGGTTTATTGAATAATTCTTTTTGAAACTTTGTGATACATAGCACTATAGATAAAATCTCTTTTTTGATCATAGAATATTTTTCTTAGCAGAGACTACTAATCTATTTTTCTTAACAATTTTATAAAATTGATCAAGGTGTCTAAAATTTTGATCTATTGATCTGGAAAAGACTAAAACAACATCTATATAAACTATGGTGAACTGGGTGTAAAGGTTGAAAATATCATTCATAATATTTTGAAATTTAGAGGGTGCATTTTTAAGACCGAACGGCATAATATTCCACTCATAATGACGAAAGGGAATAGCAAATGTTGTTTTGTACTTATTAGCTTCATTTATCTGGATTTGGTAATATCCAGATTTCATGTCAAATTTTGAAAATAAAGAAGCATTTTGAACTCTTGATATTAGATCTCCTCTATCTAGAATAGGATATCTAATCCATCTTAACACTTTATTAAGGGATTTGTAATTGATGATCATACGAGGGGCTCCTCTTTCTATTTCTGCCTAATTTTGAACATAAAAGACTAAGCAACTCCAAGGGGATTTACTAGCTCTAATTAGCTTTTTATTGAGTAAGTCTTGAATTTCTTTTTTAGAATACTCTAAAGTTTCTTTGTTCATTTGTATGGGCCTAGCTTTGGTTGGTATTTTATCTTCTGTAAAGCTTGGCTCATAAGATAAAGAAACTATATGTTTCTTCCTATCCCAAAATGCGTTTGGGCGTTCCGAACATATATCCTTTTCAAATTTTTGTTGAACTAAGGTTATTCTATTTTTGATCTGGGGTTTTCCTATCTGTTCTTTTATCTTTTTGAAATTAATTTCTTTATTTAACATGTTGATCTGAGTTTTCTTCCTAGTTATTAAATTTATTTTTGAAACAACTAAGGATTTGAGTAAGTTGACATCTTTAGTTTTCAAAGGATTTAAAAATTCAGAACAAAATTCCTTTCCCGAAATATTTGTTGAAATACCTGATTCTGACACTTTAAAGGGGTAAATTAAAGTTAGAAAATGTGTTCCTAAAATCATAGTTCATTTAAATTCCTAACAAGCACAAAAGTTATGTTGAAGTAGATGCCTGAATTACATATGCCCATTTCTTCTAAATGACTTTCGTCTTCAGATTTTGAACTATGTGATGAACTATTTATTTGATCTAATTGATATATTTCATTTTGATCACTTCCACTTTCTGTGTCATATTCTGACTCAGAGTTTTGATCTTCTAATAAAATACTCATTAAACTTTCTTTGTACTTATAATCTTTTTCTAACAAATTGAACCTAGTTGCCATCATCATGTAATTTAACCTTATACCTTTCATTCGTTAAAATGAGGGAACCACACTCACATGCAAAAATATGGCACAAGGGAATGTATTATTCAAACTTACAGATGATTTAACATGGTCTATCAAATAAGGTTGTAAACTCTACTCAGGGATATCTAAATACTTTATCCTTCCTTGCGTTCATTCCTTTCGAACAACTATGATCTTTTATACAAGTAATAATAATTAGGCACTTTTCCATACCACACGTATTGCCACACATGAGGCAAAATGGAGTTATTCTTTTATACAACCAAGGCTTCTAGTTCCAGCATAGAAATATCATCATTTCAATCGTTTCTCATGCATATGCATAACTTTTACTTTCATAAGCACACGAAAAGTATTTTGAATGACTATATCCATATTGACAAGGTTAAGTATATACAGAGAATACGACCAAAGTAAGTAAAGATCATCTCACTTGGGTATGGAGTACTTTCGACCTCCGAAAAATGTCCTAGCCAAGTCTTAAACCAGCCGATCATCTCTCAACACACCAAGCCAATCAAGAAGAAAGGAAATAAAAATCACACTTCAATGGTTATCAGGAGGCTGGTGCCCCTTCAACTTTCAGCCAGCTGCAGGAGGCTTGGCGCTTCGGGCACCATCCTTTTAACTATCGGCCAGTAGTACGAGGCTTGGCGCTTGGGGCGCCTTGGGTGCCAAGTAGCGGGAGTTCGAGTATCAGTTCGATTTTGACGCCCAAGCTCCAAAATCAACCAAATTTTTACCATTTCCATGATTCCTTTTAGGGGTTTTCTTCCTTAATGTTCTAAGATCAATATGGCTTAAAAACCCCAAGCTAATTCCATGGTTCTAAGCTTAAATCATTAATCTTTCAAGATAACCTTAACTTCTACTTATCCTTTTTTTCCATGAATTATACCTTCAAGCATGATACATTCTCAAATCTCTAATTCTAGACTTATCATAGATTAGCCAAAGAGTATTTTAAAAGGTTATCTAAATCCCAAAGCTTGTAAACAAAGCATTTATCTTCCAAAAATCCCCAAGATCCAAAAATAGAAAAGAGGAAAAGAAAGAGATGTTCACCTTGTCCTCCCTACTCTTTCCGGCGTGGTAGTCGGCTGGAGATCCTTCCCTTGGCCAATGATTAGCTGTCAGAAACTTCTATGAAGGAGGGAGAGACTCATGGCTGATGAGGGATTGAAAGAGAGATTGTGAGGGAGAAGGAAGGAGAGAAGAGTAGGAAATGAGAGAACAATTATGAGTTTAAGTGGTGTGTGGGGCCCACTAGCTCTCCTTTCAGTTTAGTCCTTCCTTACAAGCAACTAATAAGTATTTCATAAAATTTTCAAATAGCTTAATCATTACTAAGGCACCCTAATACACTCCATAATTACTCATCATCATACCTCATTTCATTAAAACATCATAATTTCTCCTCTCTTCACTTTAGTCCCTCTCTGACTCAATAATTTCCCATGCCTCCTAACCTCGTGCTCATCCCTACCCCATGGTTACTTATTGATTAACATGTTTAGCCTCTTGAAATCATTGAATTTTCCTTCGAAATAAAATGAAAATTTTTCCCGCACTCGAAGTACCGCTCAAGAAGTCTCGATAAACTAATTTCTGAAAGTGATAGATATTACAAACCTTTGCTTATAATGATGAAGTTTCAGCCACACCCATTCTCCTACATTAAAAATCTTGTCTCTCCTCTTCAAATCAGCATGCTTCTTTATTCACTTTTGACCTAACAATAAATTAGTTTGAAGTTGCAGTTGAATCTCTATCCTTCTTTACAGTAAATCATTTACTGCATCAACACTAACCTCCATTGGATTATAACCCCATAATAAGTTGGGCTTAACGCCATAGATTGCCTCATAGGGTGACATCTTAATAGAGGAATGATAGGAGGATTTATACCAAAACTCAGCCCAAGCCAAGAATTTATACCAATTACGTGGTTGATTGTGTGAGATTAGGCTCTTAAATATTCCTCCAATCTCCTATTAACGACTTTTGACTGCCATCTGATTTGGGGTGATAAGAGGAGGAATGTTTTAAATTGACACCACTGCAATGCATTAATTGAGTCCAAAATTTACTCATAAATAGTGGATCTCGATAAAAAATTATGCTTTGAGGGAAGCCATATAGCTTGACTATACTTTGGATGAATTTGTCTGCCACTGAACTTGCTATATAGCCTGCCTGATTATAGCGCTAAGAAATGAGCCTACTTAGTGAGATGATCTACAACCACATATATAGCTACATATCTATGAGAATTAGGCAATCTAGTAATGAAGTCTATGGTGACTTTTTGCCAACATTTCACAGAGATGGGCAATGGTTGTAAAGCACCATGTTTTTTCTTAGTAGAATACTATTTGTTGGCAACTTAGACAACGTTTTAGCTACTCTTTAATGTCCTCCTTCTTGTGAGGCCAATAAAATACCTATGTGGCTACCTTATAAGTTTTCACGAGCTCACCATGTCCCACTATTAGCACCTCATGATACATTCAAAATATCTCCTTTTTTAACATAGGGATAGTAGGAATGAAAATCTTACCATGATAGCAAATTAAGCCATTCCTGACACTATAGGCCTCCCCAAGTTCTCTTTTTATAAGTGCATGTTTCTTAAACTTTCATCTTCGATGTTTGTTTGTCGAATAGCCTCAATTATCAGATTATGCAGAATAGCCATGTTATGTAACTGAGATTCCTCTTCTCCTTGCCTAGATAATGCATCCACGACCCTATTCAATTTTCCACTGTGATATATAATTTCATAATTGAATCTCAACAACTTGGTTAAGTAGGAATGTTGCTCCTGAGTTTGAACAGTTTGTGACATTAATTCCCTGAGGCTTTTATGATCTGTCTTTATAATGAATTGCCTACCTAGCAGGTAATGCCTCTATTTCATGATTGATTGAGTGACTGCATATAATTATCGCACATAAGTGGATGCAACTAGTAATCTAAGAGTTAACTTCTTGCTAAAGAAGGCCAAAGAGTGCCCTTCTTGTGATAAAACTGTTCCCACCCTAATGTCCAAAGCATCTATCTCTACCACGAAAGTCTTCCTAAAGTCAGGAAGTTTGAGTATAGGTGTGGTAGTCATCCTCTGTTTCAACTCTTCAAAAGATCTTGTAGCATCTTCAATCTAGACAAACTTATTTTTTCTAAGAAAATCAGTAAGTGGCTGTGTAATCATAGCATAACCTTGCACAAACTTCCAGTTGTATCTGGTTAATCCAAGAAAGCCTCGAAGTTGTTTCAATTTGATTGGTCTGGGCCAATCCAATATAGCTTGCACCTTTTTTTTTTGGTCAATATGTATCCCCTCTTTGTTAATCACATGGCAGAGATATTCCATTGTCTTTTGGGCAAAAGTGCATTTTGAAATTTTTGCATAAAGGGTATGAGTTTTCCAGTGTACTCAGTACTACCTTTAGATGTTCCATATGATCTTCTAAGCTTTTGCTATAAATTAAAATATCATCAAAAAACACCATTATAAACTTGCATAAAAAGCTGAAAAACTTATGCATTAGAGCTTGGAAAGTAAAGGGTGCGTTGGTTAAACCAAAAGGCATTACAAGAAACTCATAATGCCCTATATGAGTTCTAAATGCAGTTTTGGGTAAATCTAATTCCCACATTCTAATTTGGTGGTATCCTGAGCATAAGTCAAGCTTTGAGAAAAACATAGGCCCATGAAACTCGTCAAGTATTTCATTTATGGTGGGAATTGGGAATCGATCTTTAACTATAGCATTATTTAATGCCCTGTAGTCAACACAAAATCTCCAAGTATTATCTTTTTTTTACCAAAAAAACTGGTGAAGAAAAAGGATTCCTGTTGTCTCTTATAATACCTTCTTTCTACATCTCGGACACAAGCATCTCTATTTCATTTTTCTAAAAATGAGGATACCTATATGGACGCACATTTATCAGTTTAGAATTAGGTTCCAATGGGATTATATGGTCTACCTCTCTCATTAGAGGGAGTTCCTTGGTTCTTGGAATACCTTATCAAATTGCTGCAATATTAAAACCTCATTCAGTACTTCATTACCTTCCTGAGACTTGTCCTCGTCATCCCTTATAGTGGTCAACTGATACATTTCACATACTCCTTTAGCTGCAGCTATTTTAGATAATTTCCTCCCCTTAAATGGTGTATTAATCAACAAGTTCTCTCTCTATAACTTAACCTTATTTCCTCGATACATGAATTCCATAGTTAGATCTTGGTAGTTCATTTGGATGGTCTCAAATTCTATGAGCCATTGAACACCTAAAACCATTGCAGGCCCCTTTACCTCTAGTACATATAGATCTACATTAAAATCTTGACTTTGAATATTCAACAGTACATTTTCACACTTGTTGAAACATGTCAAATATACCCCACTCCAAGTCCATACTTTAAACTCTTCTACTTATGTCCTTTTTAAATTTAGGTTGTCAGCCACATCTGTTCTCACAAAGTTATTATTACTCCTGTTATCAATAAGGATCTTTACCTGCTTCTTTCCAACCTGACCTATCACTCTTAATGTACTTGGGTGAAAGTGACCTACTAAAGCATTTATACTGATTTCTAGGGTGATTTCCAAGATTGAATATGTGTTTCTACATCAGTTTGTACCTCTCTGTCTTCACCCTATTCTTCTTGTAAGAGTTTCTCTACCTCATAATGTCCAACCAATAATAAACAAGAGGATTTACATCTGTGACTAACAGGATACTTCTCATCACAGTAATAACACAGTCTTTTCTCCCTCCTTGCTTTTACTCCATTGCAATAAACCTTTTAATATGAGAATTGTTACTTCTTACGCTGCTAACACGATCAGCTAATACATTATGCAATTTAACATTCCCATGCAAACTTCTAGAATTCCCTTTAGAATTGTTAAACCTTGTAGGTGTTGATTTGTTGTTCGGTGAAAAATAGGATGAGCTTACTCCTACAGATTTCTAATTACTGGAAGGATTCATATTACCAGTTAAACCCCCTTTCAGGTTATTTTGCATACTCCAAATTTTCTATTCATGCACTTCGCAAGGGATATTACCTGGTAGTAGCTATTTGGTTGAGCTAGAAGAAGCTCACACTTAAGTTGTTCTTGTAATCCGGCAATGAAAAAGCTAATCGACCATTGTTTGCTTAAACATGTTACCCTTGTGGATATATCCTCAAACTTAGTTTGGTATTCTAACATTGTGGAAGTCTGCTTTAACTCCTTAAACGCTGCCTTCGAATCATCGTAAAGTGACGTTCTAAAACAGAGTTGCAAGGCTGTGATGAACTCATACCAACTATGAATTAAGCTATTTTTCACTACCCATTTATACTAAGAATAAGTTGCCCCTTCTAAATGAAACGATGCAATTTTAACCCTCTGTTCTGTTGGCACCCTATATATGACAAAAAATTCCTTGATTTTAAATATCCAATCCTCTGCATCTTCTCCATTGAAATATGGAACATCCACTTTCATTCCCTTTCCTTGAAACAATTTCGAAAGATTGGTCTCTCTCGCACTTGCCTGTGACATAGTTCCTAGTGATACTTTGACTGCCTTATTGTGAATCAACTATCTCATCATGCTTTATATATTAGTCATAGATTCTTCGAGTTTTCCCATTCTAGTGTCCATCAAAATCAGTTTATCATCCATAAGAACTTGAGTTTTCTGAAGATCAATATTTGTTGCTTCCAGCTTCGCAAAATGAGTCCCCTTTGCCATGAAGTTTTTCTTAATGAAAGCACCAGTTGTTACGATTAAAATGAATTAAAAGATAAAATTGGATTAGATTGAAATGGAAATATAAAGGAAGGTGTATCAAATTCCACTAGAAGGAAAGTATACACAAAGGGATCCTTGTCGAGCAGAATGAACTCCAAATACAACATACAGCATGATCAATCCCCTATTCCCCATCCTGTATTATTTACTGAGTATCAACACCCAAAACAGAAAGTACTACTAATGACAAAATGGCAATCTCAATGCTAACGGAAATCCTCATGCAATGAGTGGTCCAGACGTACTCATATCATGTAATCACATGTCCAAGCGGGTGTCTAATTCCTTTGCTTCATTCCTTTTGTGCATCTCAGAAGTCTCCACGTCATTGTTTCATTTTTCCATTTTATCATTATCAGCTTCCATAGTTTCCACATCAGTTACCACAGCTTCCACATTATCAGACTTTCTACTCTCTATATCAAACAATATATATTTGTGAAATTTTAACCTATAAAATTAAAAAAATTGATGTAGAAATGAAAAAATGTAAATATTTGTTGGTAAGTATACTAAGTTTGTGCGCCCTTGATCTGAGTGGTTCTACTCTAGGTTTCGTATATTCTATTTGAATGGTTTAGTGGGCATATTGATGTGTTTTTTTATTTGTTTTTCAATTTTTAATATTTTAAAAACTTTGTAAACTTTTATTAATCTGATTTATATTAGATTAAATTACAATAGTGTAAAATTTTTTAATGTTAATTTTTTTATTTACAAGACTTAAATCCAAAATATTGTACGAAAAAAAACGAGCATCAATCACTTAATTCAATTTGCGATGAATTATTGATGTAAATTTAAAAGATATTAAATCAAAAAAAAAAGCTCAAAGCAGTGCACTTAAATTTTAGCAGATAATTAAGTACACATCATAATTAAGTTTATATAGGTGATCTTTGGTATAGTAAAAATTAAATAAAAATTAAAATAAAAAATGTGGTTTTCTTTGTTGCTTTCCCTTGCTATGTTGCTCTCTTACGATACCGCAAGTTTAAGTGATTCTATGAAAGTGGTTATATTTTATGTTTTTTATTTAATTTTGTATTGTCCTGAGTTTCTCTGTTTTCAATATTATGGCGGTGTTCGGCAAACGAGCTTATAACTTATAAGCTGGCTTATAGCTTATTTGACTAGTTTATAAGCTCGTTAAAAGTGTTCGGTAAACGAGCTTATTTTAGTAGCTTATAGTTTATTCTGATAAACTACTTTAAGTAGCTTATAGCTTATAGCTTAAAGTTTTTTGTTCCTATTTTGTCCTTACTATTTTTTCAAAATACCCATTATGTCCATTACTTTATTATATCATATTTACTCATCTTTTATTATATTTATATTTATATATAATATATTATACATATATAATATTATATATATGATAAAAATACATAAATATATTATAAATATGTATAATATATATAAAAATAATAAAATATGTAAATATATTTTATTATATATAATAAAATATAATATATATATATATATATATATATATAAATTATTATATATGTAAAAATATATTATTCATATATAAATATATATTTTTAATGAATTTTATATTTATAATAATTCAAATTAATTTAATTAAAAACAAAAAATGATAGATTTATTTATATTATTTTAGAATTAAAAAATATATGCCCTTTTATGTTATTTTACACTTTTCAACTACTCAATCAGCTACTTTTACCGAACACTTCTTATTCAAATAAGCTAGCTTATAAGTTATAAGCTATAAGCTATAAGCTAAAAATTAGCTTATAAGCTATCAGCTAGCTTATAAGCTATCCGCTAGCTTATAAGCTAATTTTGCCGAACAGAGCTTATATGTACAATTAGTGAGTGTCACGTGACGAGGAACTCTGAATTTGAGGTGACATCGTACTCTCTCCTTCCAAGAATTGCATTTTTAAAAAGAAAGTTTATTAAAAAATTAACTTTTGAGAGATTAAGTTTTTTTATCTGTAGATTACTTTAAAAATTATGTATATGATAATAAAAAAGTAATTTATATAAATCTAAAGTTAAAAAAAAAACCTAAACTCTTAAAAAGTGGAATTTTTATTAATTTACTCTCTTTTAAATATGTTCTCGCGTCTTCATGATGTGCTTCATTTCATTCTATTATATGTTGTTGATATGAATCAGCCATCCTTGGATGATCAAAGAAGGGGTGACATGGCAATTAAGGACAACAAAGCAGCTGATGTGGACAAAGTAGCTGATATGGACAGAGATATGGCTAATAAGCTTAGTGATTTGTGGAAAGAAAGGAGGTTGAGAAAAGCTCATTTCTGGCACATGATTACTATATTGGCTGAGTTGGAAAACAAAGCTACTACTGAAGGACACGTCAGATAGAGAAGGAAGAAAAGCACTGGCTTGGACACGTGATTATGAGAAAAGGGACTGCAATTACTTAGCTATCAAAATTATGTTATTGCATTTTGTCTTTTCTGATAGGATTTTGGAGACGTGTTTTTTGCTGTCATTTGGTTTTTTCTATTTCCTGTTATTTTGATAGAATAAATGAGTGGGGCAAAGGGAGAATAGGATATTGAAGATAATTGTGAAGCTTTGGCTTTTGGAGTTCTCCCTCTACTCGAAAGAGGTGAACGGTTGTAATCTTTCTTCATCAGGAATATTACAGATTCAATCATTTTTCTGATCTTATACATCCTTTTCTTTCTTGATTCTTTTACCTTTTTATCATTGGTGCTTTCATTGAGAGGTTGCAATGACAACATCTAACTCAACATTTCTGGAAACATGTGAGAGAATGACAGATACAAGTGAAAGGATGACACATTCCATAAAGTGAATAGACGCAATGATGCAGGAATATATTAGACAAGAATTTGGTCAAGAATGGGAGGAATTAAAATCATCTAATTCAGAATATATGATCAAATCAACACCGATTGAGATGCCAATTTTGAAGGAGATGCTAGTGGCAGCGGAAGACGACAGCTCTATGTGCAACGTATCGGTACCAACAGTGACACCTAATGATGTTCTAGAGCAATCGACACCAACTTCAGAAGCGGTTGACAATCAGAGCAAATTTTTTATAGATGTTGTCCCTGAGTTATCATCAACATTAGATTTACTGGAGAAAACCAAGAATCAGGTAAAGGACATCACATTGGATTCAAAGCAAAAGAATTCTGAAATATTTAACAAACCAGAAACTGCATGTCAAGAACAAAATGATCCAACACTGGATTTGAGACAACTATTTCTTTCAACTCCATGGTGTATGCATAATATGATTGTTCTTCCATTTTCTAATGAATTATAAAATGCATTTACAGTTGCTATAGATGTTATCTCGCATTCACAAAAAATTTTAACTGAAGAACTCATCCTTGTTTCGATGAATGATTATGTATATGGTTCGTTGGAGCTTAATAGAGAACAAGTTGATGGGATGGATTTTATTGTGATATATGATCCTGTGCGCTTTTTATGTGCTAAGTGCTTTTTTACTAGATATGATACTTATTTTCATACTTCTAGAAAATGCTTTCACATTGGAATGAACACTAAATGTTTGTGGAAATGTTGTACTGGGAGGGAGATGGTTTTAAAGGTTGCTGATGAAGACTATGTCTTGCCTATGTGCAATATAGAGAAGATAATGTCTGTACAATTAAGGAGTGAAACTGTTAACACTTCCTGTTTTGGAAAAACAGAGCTTGTGGAGAAACTTTTGGATTTACAATCTTCTTTGTAAAGTTCAGTCCACATATAATCTACCTAACAGATTAGAAAAGTGCATAGAATCAGAGGCCTATGCAGATGCAATCAGATTCTACACTAAAGCGATGCCAATCTTAAAGGCGTATAGAGACTCATCGTTCAAAGATTGCAAGAAAGCATCTGAAGAAGCAATTGCTATCATAGTAAATAATTTATAGGGAAAGCTATTTTCATATTCTGAGCCCCTGCAAGCAAGAGCTGAGGCTGCAGTGCTCCTTAAGCAAGTGGACTTCCTAGTGGAAAACTTGAAGGCAAAGCTACTTGAAAAGTTGGAACAATCTCTTACAAAAATTCAAATGAACGTTGAAGAAATAAACAATGCTTCAAAGGATTCCTCACCTCTTGCTCCTGCCCATGAAGTAGTCGTTCGAGAATTTATGAAGGAAGTAGCTATATCTGACCATATTCTTGAGGCTTCTGAGGTTGTTGTGAAGCTATATGTTAGAAGTTCATTATCTTATCTTTTACAAGATGTATTAAACTACCTCTTAAAATTCTTAAAAAAAGGAGTGGAGGATTACACTCTGGAAGTTGCTTTAGATACTAGCACAAAAATAGTTCCCTAGGGCAACATAGATATCTTGCTAGACTTCTACAATTTTATACATAATAACTTAGGGTTGCTTGTTAGACTAGGAGAGATAATAATTGATACGGTTCAAGAAGGGTTTGACTTCTCCAGGCAATTTGAGGATAAGTTCCTTTTGTTGTCAAGAAGGAATATTGCTTCAGCTAGTCAAGATCATTGTGCAAATGAAGGAACCTGAGGCGACAAAGCTTTTACTAGTCTCATCCTTTTACTGGCACATCTTTCTACTTTAATTGAACAAACTGGTATACCAAGAATCATTGAGGAAATAGTAGCTTCCTTTTTTGGTGTAGGTGAGGTTAATATTTTTCCTTTTGATCCTGGAGGAATGCATAACAAATTATCCTTTCCCAATATCTACCTTGAGGACAAGGTTGTTTTGAAAGGGTGTGTAAGTGATATGAATCAGCCATCCTTGGATGATCAAAGAAAGGGTGACATGGCAATTAAGGACAGTAAAGCAGCTGATGTGGACAGAGTAGCTGATATGGACAGAGATGTGGCTAATAAGCTCAGAGATTTGTGGAAAGAAAGGAGGTTGAGGAAAGCTCATTTCTGGCACATGATTACTATATTGGCTGAGTTGGAAAACAAAGCTACTGCTGAAGGACACGTCGGATAGAGAAGGAAGAAAGGCACTGGCTTGGACACATGATTATGAGAAAGGGGACTGCAATCACTTAGCCGTCAAAATCCTGTTATTGTATTTTGTCTTGTCTGATAGGATTTTGGAGACGTGTATTTTGCTGTCATTTGGTTTTTTCTATTTCCTGTTGTTTTGATAGAATAAATGAGTGGGGCAAAGGGAGAATAAGATATTGAAGATAATTGTGAAATTTTGGCTTTTGGAGTTTTCCCTCTACTCGAAAGAGGTGAACGGCTGTAATCTTTCTTCATCAGGAATATTACAGATTCAATCATTTTCCATTTTCTGATCTTATACATCCTTTTCTTTCTTGATTCTTTTACCTTCTTATCAGTTGTCCTTGGACATTGTAAGTTTATTTTGATTCTATTAGAATTCAATGATCCAGCTAAAAGAGTAAAAAGTTCGGATTTTATTACCCTAACTTAATACAAATTTAATGCATAATGCATGTGTAATCGATTATTTTTATGTTTGTGACAAAAATATTTTATTTTTTCTGTACAACACTTTCTAGTTGGTTCATTTTATGAATTCCAAAAACGAGGTTATGTGTGCATGTTCTCTATTTTAAACATAATTTGAAAGCATGTTTTGTTAGGTACAATTTCGGTAGACAAAACCAGAAACACTTTTCAACTTTTATTTATAATCAAATTAAGTACAACAAACAAATAAACAAGCACATTTCTTACTTTTTTTTTTGGCAAAAGTGAGCGCCTAAGGCCCAAAAAACAGGCTTTTAGAATATGTTTGATATGTAGTAAAAAAATAAAAAATAAATAAAAATAAAAATAAGATATTTTACTAAAATTTCTTATTTTTTATTAAAAAAAGATTAATATTGTTTAAGAGGAAAATTTAGACAATTTTTCAATGTCTCTCTTTTGACATTAATCATTTCCTTACTCCTTTTCAAGCTACCTATTGCACCGTTAGATTACCAAGTGTGTGTTTGGGAACATATTGGGGGTGAGCTGAACCACGTTTCAATAGTCTAAACCATGTTTTTTCTATGTTTCTAATATGTTTGGCAGAGCGTTAGAAATTTTTTTTTTCCAACTACATTTAGTCCTTGGACCACATTTGATCCACCATGCCAAATTGTTACTTTTACGATGGGATGAACGTGGTTTGCTTCTGTGATTAGTTATATTCCTCCATTACCCCGTGCTTCTGTCCAAAAAAAAAAAGCACCACTATTTTAGAGGTTAGAAACAAAGGAAGGAAGAGAGAAAGAGGGAGAGATGAAGAGAGAGTGTGTGTGTGTAGGAAAGATAGAGATTGATAGAGATGAAAAGAGAAAGAGAGATAATGAAGCCCTTTTTACCATGTTTAGCAGAGCAGAGTAACATAGAGGGATTAGCCGCATTCCTCTTCATCACACTAACAGCCTAAACTCTTCCTACCTTTGAATCATTCCTATGGTGTAGCTACCCCTCTTTGATCCAATAAAAAATTCAGTGAAAAGAAAAAAATCAAGTGTGACAAAGATGAAAAAAGATAAAGAGAAAAGAAAAGGAGAGGAAGAGAAGAACATGAAGGAAGATATGATATTTAGGAATCAAAGTAAATAGATTGAAAAGTTTATATAGGGGTTATTTTAACAAAGGATAAAATGTATTTTCAAATTAGGGATCTAGATGAAATAACAAAAGAGTTTATATCAAACAAAACACAAAAAAAAATTTTTAACTACAAACTTAAGTAAATAAACAGAAATATTTTGGATAAATGGAAAAATTGAAACAAAATTTGTTTTAAATTATTAACTCAATTTGTTTTAAATAATGGATAATTTATTTTATTTAAATTGTTAATTCATTTTATTTAAAAATTAACAATAATGAATACTTAGTTAATTTTAATTATAATAGACACTTAATTCATTTGGTTTAAAAATTAATTATTAATTAAAAATTAGTTAATAATTCATTTTATAATTAACAATTTATTAACACTTTAATTATAATTATACTTATTATATTAGATTTAAATTAATGACAATAAATAATAATTGTACATAAAATATGAAATATAAAATTTATATCATTTTTTATAATTATATATTCAAAACTACGTTTTCAAACTAACATTCAAATATCATATTTTACTTCTAATTACGTTTGTTTAATCCAAAATATGTTTATGTTAAATGTCTCTCAAACATAAATTATATTTATTCAAACTTAAATTTTTTTCAATCACATTCAATTCAATCTACTTTATCTTATTCACATTTGCCCACTGAACTTCCAATACTACAAAAAAAAAAATTAGTCATTACCCATGGGTTTTTAGCCACAGTTGTTAAAACCGTGGAAAACTCCAATCTAATTAGACTATTTTACCACATTATCATTACACGTTGCTAAAATTTGAGATAACCGTGAAAAAAAAAAAGCGCAAAATATATTTTTCTCCTTCCAATTATTTTTCTTGAGCTCTCCCCCTTTTTTTTAAATTTTTTGATTTAGGCTTACGCTTTCTGCCTTTCTCAATCCTTCCCCCTTTCTTCTCCTTTTCTCCTTTTTGCGTAGACCTTGTGTGTTTCCCTCTCCATATCCTGTCGAATCTTCGTTTGCATTGACGCTTGGCTGAGAGAAGACCAGCTCAAGGCTGTCGATCTTCGTCTGTGCTTTCTGTTTATAGGATACGTAAGGCCATCCCTATCTTCATCCATTGACATTCTAAACGGTTAGGTATCTTGTTCATCTTCCTCTATCTTTTCTCCCTTCATATCTGTGTTGTTATTTCTAATAGAAGAGGAGTTTTTAATTTCTTAACCCCAATCCCATTTCTGAAACACAGAAACCCCAAATATTGTATCTGTGCCCAATGTTCCAGCAAGACCATCGATAGTGAAGGAGAACACGTGCAATCCACTTTCACTTACCCACTTTGACCGAGAGCTTCATGAGTCAGAAAACAATTCTGGACACATTCATCACCAAATTTCTTCACCATTTCTCTTTTCCATTTCTGTAGAGAAGCCCGAATCCAGTTCTCTCTAAAATTGGTTCTAATTTACTAATGAAAATCATGGAATTTCTTCACGGCAAGATTGATGCAGCTTGAAGAGGATTATATCAAAAATTTTTTCGAGTTTTTGGTGCGTCACAGTGCAGTTCATCTCGGCAAAAGCTCCAACCAGGTTTGAGATAATGTAATTTGAAATTATAAATTGAAAATCCTTTGCGCATAGGTATTTTAGGGAAATAATTCTTCTCTTGAATTAGTTTCATAATTTGCATGTGGGACTCTGATTTCCGATTGGAGCTACTGTTAAATTAGAAAATTTTATTTGCTTCAAGATAAGAAATTGGGTGGTTATTTCGAAGTAGCAAGATTGAGTTCATAATAACATTCTGGTAAAAATTCTATAATCCTTCCCCATCTAATTCTTGGGCTGGCTTCCAGATTAATAAGAAAATGGGACTGTTTCGAGTTTCCATTGATTTTAACTAGAAAGGAAAGGTTGTTAGTTAGATAGCATTTATACACTCATATATGCTTTAACTGATGCCTAATGTATTTTTTGGGATGAAATTGAAAATCCTTTTATGTTGAATTTCTGCATTCACGAATGAATAGAAGGATATATGAATATAAGTGTGTGTATGTTTTGGGTATGTGTTTACTAATGAATTAACTTCTAATAGTTGGATTTCAACTTCGAGAATTGGGATAATTTGCAACAATATTCTCTTCCAATAATTTTTACTATTGGGATGGCTCTGGACTTCGAAAGTATATCAATCGGAGGACTTTCCTTGTTCTATCTTCCACCCATTCATCTAGCTACTTTTATTATTAGGAGCTCATTTGACTTAGTTTTTAGTTTATCCTATTGACAGGTACTTCCTTGGTTATGATAGTCATATGCTCTTTTGGTAATGATCATAAACATTTTGACGCATGGTGTTGGACTCAAATAGGTCGCACAGGGAAGGCAAGTATTTGCAGGAGTGCTAGCTTATATGGTTTTTATGTATTTTGATTCATTGGAATTTTTGTAAACTTCACCATTTTTTATTTCTTTTCTTTCTTTTAAATATGATATACAATATTCATAAACCAATTTCGTATTGTTTGTGTAATGTTGCATCTTATATCTTGTGGTAAAAGAAGACCTGAAAGAAAGTTAAATCTTGCATGGTGAATGCAGAACAAAGCAGAAAACTGAGTAGCTATACAAACAGGCAGATGAAGTGTGGACAGATGCTGAAGTTGTTGTAAAGAAGGTATAATCAAAGTTCATCTTCAAGTTTTGTTGTGCTCCAAATAAGTGATTGAGGAATGAAAACCAATTATCTGAAAGAAAAGAGGCTGATGCACCTATATTGCTGATATTTTCCCCCTGTATCTACTGCAATATATTCCATTCACATTTGATTATTCTGCATTGAATAGCCCTTGTCTATTTTAAACAAGCTAATAAGGTTTCTAAAAATATGAGAAACTTTTGGGATTGGAAAGCAGGATTCTCCAGGATCAACTGATTCTTCATCTGAACATCATCTAAGGTAGAGAAACACCAACTACAGTGTCATTGTTTGGCAAATTCAAGTCCTCAAATGTTTCAATGGCCTTTCAAAAAAAATGAGAGACGCAAAGTTAGTATACATAGCCAAGAAAGGATATGAAATAGTGAAAGAGGATAGAAGCAGTAGTCCAACAAAGAGAAGGCACGCACCTTTCACATCAAGTGGGGAAACAAGTACAAGAACAGAACTTGTTGTTGTACCCTCACAACAATCTTGGTGGTCTGAGAAGTCTGACCAATTTAAGGAGAAGGTAACTTAATTTGCTGTTCATATGGTCTTACAAATCTCTCCATCAAGATAATTTCTTTACATGGTACTCAGGTGAAAGGCCATCCTGATTCCAAGCGATTTGTTAAATATAGTGATCCTGTGAAGTCAAAGGGCCAGGAGGTGTGTTCTACTGCTGATTTTCTTTATCTACCAAAGTTGTTCAATTCTTTTTCCGTCACCTTGTTCTGTAATTATGTATTCAATAGCTTAGCTTGCATCCATAATGTAGTTGCTCCTTTTGAGATATTACTAATACAGTATTGTATTAAAAAGAATTGCCATATTTGACTTCCAACTCTCCATCAAGGTTAGTGCTAAGCTTGTACAGGAATGCTGGAATTCTATTTCTTTAATGGGCATCTGTGTTGAAGTTCATTTTTTAATAAGATATGAGTCTCTTTTTGTCTAGGTGGATATGTTCATTTCTTTTTTTTTTCTTTTCTAGATATTTATGAATGTTCTTGCGCAAGGAGATGTTGAAACTTTGAAAAAGTATTGTAGCCCTGAGCTCATTGAGTGATGCAAAGCAGAGCACAATGCTTACCAAAGTAATGGTATCTTCTTTGATAACAAGGTGAGTTTGCAAATATCTTGAATCTATCTTATTTTTCCTGTACAAATTAATTTCATATTGAATTTGAGTTTGGTAGTACCATATCGTATATGGAGTATATTTAATTTTTTTTTTTCGCATTTTACCTTGACTTTATGGAGTAGACTTGATAGGGTTAAATGAAGAGAAGCTCCTATTTGTTTGAACCAAGGTTCATCCTAGTCAATCCGATAGATATTATGTTAAGGTAACATGGTTTCCAAGTGGAGAAAGATAAGAAATAAAAACTAACAACAGTGTTTTTTGTTTTCACTTATTCACATTGTTCTAGTTTATGCTGGCTTATCATGGCTTATTTAATTGTTTAATTCCCACTGTGACTTTTGTTAATTGGATATATTTTTGCCTACCATTAGCACATATATATCACATTCTTATTTCTTAGTACTTATATTTGGTAGAAAGTGTTGAATAGTTACTGCTAAATTTTATATCTGTTTAGAATTGTTTTTTGACTAAATATGTTTTGACACTTTGAATAAAACCGTGGTTAAGTAGATGTTATCACGGTTGTTATAACCGTTGCTAACAAAAAATTCCCATGCTCTATTTTGTCATGTTTTTTGTAACCATAGTTACATTGTGTTAGCCATGGTTTTAAACTATTTAGTCACGGTTATAATCGTGGCAAATTATCTTTTTTTTTTTATAGTGAAATCATTAATTCACTCAATAATTAATGCAGAATTTACTTTCCCAAAAAAAAGACACTCTAAAGGTTTTGATAATATACTTATTCTTATATCAATTATTTTTTATACAATATGAACTTGATAATTACTTCATATTTAACACTTGGATAAATCAAAATTACTTCCTGTATTTGATATTAAAAAGTTGAAAGGGTGTCAATTTTCAAATGATAAACATATATATATATATATACGCACTTAAGCCTGAATCTTAATAATCCACATACATCCACAACTAAAGCTTACACATGTATTTCAATATACTTAACTAAAGCTTACACAAAGAGTTCATTTAGATACACCAGCCTAGAGGCCAAATGTGTGGAGGGAAGGTAACAAGAAAGAATAAAAACAAAAACGTAGAAGTATTGCTGTCCCCTTAAATGGACATCGTATAAATTAATAGATGAAAACAGAGAGCAAGTAGTAAAATCGTAATCATACACAAAAAAAAACTTTTTCTTTCTTGATAAAAACAAATAACTTAATTTTGAGATTGCTGAGAAATTATTAGACATGGTACACGCATCAATTTGAAAGGAAGATATACACACACAAACATACATACATACATAAAAGAACATAATTAAAAATAGGACTTTAGTTATTATGAGTTTAGTATTTATGAAAAGTTTATCTAATCTACACATTTATGAAAAAAATATATAATTTTTTGGTTCGCAAAGGAGATATAGGACTTGATGTTTTGTTTCAAGTGAAACCATTGCAACACAATTGTAACATCATTTGAAGAAGGCATTTACAAAGGCTTAGGTTTTAGAAGATATTATAAAATTTCTGTTTCTTATTATTTATTTTTATTTTGATTTTTAAAAATTAGAAAAATAAAATTACTTGTAAATCAAAATGCACTTTTTGCTTTAGTCTAGAAAAGTCAAAACCCTAAAAACTTGTAAATCTCAACTATTTATAAACATACGTTGTAGTGTTTATTAGTATAGAGCCTCATTTTAACACAATTGAAATGCTAATCAACAAAGGGGGAAAAAAGAAGAAGCAAAATTACATATAAAATCTAAAACTCCAACAAGAATTGGTAACCAG
Organism: Biancaea sappan; assembly: GCA_037074585.1. Lineage (NCBI taxonomy): Eukaryota > Viridiplantae > Streptophyta > Magnoliopsida > Fabales > Fabaceae > Biancaea > Biancaea sappan. The sequence goes on along the minus strand of CM073495.1, from coordinate 13,012,627 downwards.
GTATATAAAAAGATTATTACAATGATAAATGCTTAAGTGATCTATTTTAGCCTATTAGATATCTTATGTAAATATCTGAAATAATGAACATAAAAAAAAAATCAACAAATGATATATTGTAAGTATGGGCAAGTCATTTGAATTTTGAAACAAAAAATGTGAAATATAGTAATAAAATAGCAGGAACGTACCTTGACATTGAAAAACGATGTTTGAATATTAGTCCTCAATGACTCACTCTTTACCTTGATCGTAGAAGATGTAAAGTCGCTAGAGTAAAAACTACAAATTGTTGTTGGTAAATGTTATAAAGTCAATGAGCGCAGTTGAATAAACTCAATAATGTTAGTTGTTTTGCCACTATCCAAGCTTTCCATAGAAATAATATTCATAAAATTACATTCAAAAACTTCAATGTCAAGAAGTTGGGAAAGCTCCTTAACCATTGAAACTGAAAAGAGATATTTTAATTGGTCACAATGTTTGACTTTGATGACTCTAAGTATGCCAAAGGAATTATCAGTAAGTGAGCCATGACATATCTTCTCCAAATTTGTGAGATTATGAAGTACAAGCATCTCTAACTATGGAAAAAAAATATGAGTTTGATTTCTCTCTCTTGAGTTAATGATGTGTTGAAGTTTTGTATTATTTTGGATGTGGAGGTGCTTTAACAATGGGAATTCTCTATTCAAATGATAAAGCACATTCGAAGTACCATTTATTTCATCTAAATACAAATCCTCCACTCGTTTTATCAATGTTTTAATCTTGTGCTCCAAATGAATGTTGGTTTTGAGCTTAAGCTTCAATAATCTTGGGGGCCTCATCCTCATCAAACCATTTCCATTTATCTCCTATAACTATTTTATATCTTTCTAGCTTCTCAAATATTAATATGTTCTTAGGCAACATCCAAACCTCAAGAATTTGAATTTCTAGAGCAGTCAAGTTTTTCAAATGCTTAAGCTAAGCAAGACTAGCATTTTCATTTTCCATAACTGAATCTCGTAACTGCCACTTAGTGGAGGTATTGCCCATGTACAACTCCTCTAATTCAGCCAAGTTGGATATGAGATTTGAGGGGATGATTTCAAATTCGATATTGCTCAAGTCTAACATTCTTAAATGAATTAATTGCCCAATTTCAATAGGTAATTTTATCATTGATGAAGACAAAAGATTGAGAATTTTTAAATTCTTTAAAGACCCTATTCCAGCCATATCTTCTAAAACGCACTGGTCCAAACACAAGGTTTGAAGTTTGGTTATGAAAGCAAGAGATGTAGGCAATGAAGATATGGTTAAGCCTGTTAAATCCAATACTTCAAGATTTCTCATGCTCTCAAAAAAAGAATGTGGAATCTTTAAAGAGCAATTATCACTACTATTAATATGAAACAAATTTAGATTAGGACAATCTAACCTTTTAGGAAATTCTTGAATATAGCAACAGACCAAGACAATCTGGGTACATCTTTTGAAAAAATCCTCTGTTGGCCAATCTTTCAACTGAGTATTCCTTTCCAATGTAAAAACATTTTGATCCCTAGATGTAATTGCGGTGCCACTTCAAAAACAATGTCATGCATTCTAACCCTTTTATTTGTGTCAATTTTGAGCAACAAACAAGAAGCCTTCAAATCACTAATCATACTGTGAAATTTGTTTCTTGCATCTTCCATGGTATTGACATGCTTGAATATACCCAAACCAATTCCATATTTCATCAAGTCACTAATCAAAGGAGATGTTCCAAGTATTCTACAAAGCAAGAATAATGACTTCACTTCTTTACTCTCTAATTGTTTATAATTGAACTCCAAGGCTAAATAAACTATTTCATTTAGTCCTCAATCACCAACTATTGCTAGTTGGTTTAAGGCATCTTTCCAACAATAAATGTCCTTATTGTTTAATGCCCTTGCCATTATCACTATGAGAACAGGCAAGCCTCCACATTTTGTGGTCACTTGGTTTGCTGTGCTGTGCAAATTAGCATCTTAATAACATCACCAATCATGACTTCAAACAAGCTCCAAGTTTCTTCTCCATTGAAAACTTCTAGCCTAAAATACTTTTGAGTCTCCATATTTTGTAATGTATCTTGCTTTCTAGAAATTAGTAGTATTTTGCAACCGTCATGATTGATATGCTCAAACTTTCCCTTTTCCTACACTTTAGCAACATCTAAAGGAATTCCAATTTTTCTCTAAATCGAAATTTTCCCAAATATCATCCAAAATGATAAGGATAGTTTAGTCCTTTTTTATTCTCTCATGCTATCGCGTTGCTCCTACTAATGAGGTCTTTTCTTCAAAGTGCAAGCCCAATTGCTCTGCAATCTCATCTTGAATTCTATTGAGATCTGGAGTTTAGGTCACATCTTCCATAACCATAGCATCAAACAACTTGTCATCCTTAATTTGCTTAGCAACTTCTTTCACTATAGTCGTCTTGCCCACCCCACTTAAACCTTAGACCCTTATTTTGCTTACTGTGGGATCTTTCAAAGCCAACATAATGTCCTCCTTCACTCTATTCCTTGACACAAGCTTTTTACTTTCTCTTGCAGTGAAAGCAACGCTGACTACATCTAGAGGAAGTAGGTACCCGATTCGATCAAACTTCCCCTTTCCCTGCACTTCTGCAATATTTCTTGCCATTTTCTTGGCTTTTCTTCTTAGTTGATGCTATGACATCAAGTTAGGAAAAGACCATCTGAAGCACCCCATATTAGCAAGATATGGATCTTCACTAAGTTTGTTTGTTGCTTCTATAATCTCTTCCACTTTGGTCAGCCAGTTTCGCACATCAGCTTCAATTTGTTTTCCATTTCTAATTTCTACTTCAATTTCATGATTGATACGCTCCTTCACTCTTTATAACTCCTCAACCTGATCCTTTCTCTCCTCAAAATTGTTTTTATAGTAAATCAAATAATCCACTGGCCTTCCAATGGGGTCGACAATATACTCTGCTATTTTTACAGCAATGGAAATGAGAATATCCATTGGTGCTTCCTGATTTTGTGTGCACGAAGAATAAAATTCCAAATCAGATTGAGAAGAGAAAAACAAGAAATGATTTCAGAACAAAAAACAACATCATGTTGTTAGAAGACATCGACCTCTCTCTCTTCTCTCATCTTGAATTATCTAGAAAATTATAGAAAAATATAGAAAACGAAAGACAAAAGCGGTGAAAGAAATAGCAAGAGGAATCTCGAAGCCTCCAACGTCTATATATATCAAGTAGTTATGTGTATGTGTAGTGTGAAATGTGATGTGTGTGTGTGAGTAATATATAATAGAAAGTGAGAGAGCTCAAAATAAAAGAAGAGTGACGTACGTGAGGCATAGATTATGATAGAGAGAAATTAAGATAAAGTAGAGTTGGTGGAAGAGTGTGACGAAGAGAGAATAGGCAGAGTGGTGGAGTGTCTCTTCACTATTACGAGTATTGTACTTTGGCTATTAAATAAATAAAATTTCTATTTCATTCTATAATTAGTATTAAAGCGGTACGGTTTGAAGTGTTGATCGAGTATTCAACTAAGTAAAGTAATGTATTCAAGTTTGTGGTTCAAAATTGTAATAAGAGACTTTGCTGAAAGTGCCAAGCACTAGTGAGATTAGTATGGCATACTTCATATTTAACACTTGCTTAGTGCAAAAATTAAACAACAACAACTATAGCTTGTGGAATGTTATAGTTAAGCTTTATCTCGAAAGATAAAATCTCTAGGATATTATTGATGGAGATGAAGCCACGCCACCGACGAATCCTGCTGAATTAAATAAGTGGAATGTCAAAGCCAAGAAAGCTCTGTATGTTCTCGCCACTACTGTTGAATCTTAATTTTTAAGTCATATTAAAGACACGAAGACACAAAATGAGGCATGGGAAGCGCTGCAATACTCTTTGTAAAGACAAATGATGTGAAGTTGCAGAAGTTGAAGAATGAGTTAATTACAACAAAACAAAATGACATGTCAGTAAGTGAATATTTTTCAAAAATGAAATCTATTTGTGCCGAAATTTTAAAATTAGATCCATATAATGCTATTACCAATGTTCAAATGAGGAGGATTATTGTTGTGGGGTTATACCCAAATACAATAATGTTCTTACAACTACAAGAGGTTGGGTTGACGAACCAACTCTAACTGAGTTGGAAAGTATTCTAGCCAACCAAGAAGTTTTGGACTCACAAATGTCCAAAATCTCATTAAAAGATGAGGAGAAGGCTTTGTTCAATTAAAAAAAAAAGGATCGTGAAGATGAGTCCAACTCTAAAGTAAATAGAAGAGATGGAAGATGGCATCAAAGTAGTTGGTAGAAAGGTCGTCGAGGTGGAACTCCATATCGAGGAGGATGATGCCAAGACTCACTAAATCAAAGACAAAGAAGATATCAACGAAAAGATGATAGATGTTTCAATTACAAAAAAAGAGGCCATTTGCTAGAGAATGAAGAATGAGATTTTCAAGCATCGTTTGCAACTACAGAAGAAGAAGCAATTGTAGCACCATGCATTGAAGAACCGACAGAAGATGAGGCATTAATAACAGTCATACAAAATTCTATCAATTATGAAGAAGAATGGATTGTGGACTCTGAATGTTCTAATCACATGATTGGAGATAAAGAAAAGCTTATGACAATGTCAAATTATAAAGGTGGTTGAGTTGTTATGATTGCAAACAATTCAAGACTACTAATAACTCATGTTGGCAATACTGAGATTACCCCCATCATGGCTTCGAGAAGGTATAGCTGCAAAATGTTTATCATGTACTAGGAATGAAGAAAAATCTCCTATCAATATCATAATTAACCGTTGATAGCAACTACGTGGTGTTCGGGCTGAAGGATGTCAAAGTATACAAAAGTTTATAGCCCACTGACACACCAATTATGGAAGGAAGACGTGTTGAATCTGTGTATGTGATGTTTGCACAAACAACTTACATGGACAAAACAAGAAAGAACGAGACAGCTGATTTATGGCATGCAAGACTGAATTATGTTAGCTACCATAAGCTAAAGGTGATGATGAAGAAGGCAATGCTCAGAAGAAGGAAAAATTTTAAACTATGTCACCATGTATAGGAAACTAGTGGGAAGTTTAATTTATTTGACGTTGACTAGAACAGACATTATTCATGCAATTGGAGATTTAAGTCGATTCATGCAAGACTCCAAGAAATCTTATCTAGAAGTAGTACGAAGAATTTTGACATACATTAAACGGACATTAGACTACGGTTTATTTTACAAAAAACGAGTCCTTTGCAAAATAATAGGATATTGTGAAGCCAATTATGCTGGTGACCATGATACTCGCCGATCAAATACTAGGTACATGTTTGATTTGGGACCTGGAACAATATCATGGTACAGTAAAAGACAGCCTACATTTGCTTTGTCAAATATAGAAACGGAGTATAGAATCGCATCAAATGCAGCAAAGGATTGCATTTGGCTAATAGAGCTACTAAGAAATCTGCAGCAAAGTGTGGAGTATTAGGTAAAATTATATTGTGCCAACATATCAGTAATTCGGCTAGCAGACAATCCAGTGTTCCGTGCATGAACAAAGCACGTAGAAGTTCACTATCACTATATCCAAGAAAAAGTACTTCAAGGTGATATTGATGCAGAGCATATTTACATGAAAAGAAATTAAGTTGCTGATATATTTACCAAAAACTTGAGCAAAGTAAAGTTTGAAGAATTTCACAAATAACTTGTTATAATTTCAAGAACAATAATAAGAGAGATAAGTTGTTGAAGGAGAGTGTTAGAAGACACCGACTTCTCACTCTCTCATCTTGAATTATCTAAAAAATTATAGAAAAATATAGAAAAAGAAAGACAAAAGGTGGTGAAAGAAATAGCAAGAGGAATCCTAAAGCTTCATGCACTGGCCCCCAACATCTATATATATCGAGTAGTTTTGTATGTTTATGTGGCGAGCAGGTTCGCTGCCTGTCCCCTATATATCAAGTAGTTATCTACCTATCCAAGGGGGCAGACAGCTTGCCTAGAGGAGCGTAAACCATTCGATTGCGGATTGAACAGTTCAAATCGATCAAAAATGTTTTATTCAAAAATAAATTTGAAAATTTTTTCAAAAAAATTTGAAAAATCTTTTCTAAAAATCTCAAAATTTTAGATTTTTTTAAAAAAATTTCAAATTTATTTTTGAATGAAACATTTTCAATTAATCTGGACCTTCCAATTCATGATCAGATAATCCAAGCTCCTTTAGATAGATAGCGAATCTGCTTTCGTGTATTTGTAATGTGAGATGCGATGTGTGTGCCAGTAATATAAAATAGAAATTAGGGAGCTCATAATGAAAGAAGAGTGACGTACGTGAGGCATAGATTATGAGAGAGAGAAATTAAGATAAAGTAGGGTTGGTGGAAGAGTGTGAGGAAGAGAGAGCATAGGCAAAGTGGTGGAGTGTCTCTATTAAGATTTAAGAGTAATGTACTTTGGCTATTAAATAAATAAAAATTCTATTTTATTCTACACATGTACCCCATTTTGAAATATCAATTAGGCTTGTCGCCGCCTGACATTTTTTATTTTGCCTGCTCTGTAAGGAAAATCAACATCTTACTTGAGCGATTTCCAAAGGAAAAAAAAGATTGGGAACTAGCAGTATAATATGAAGCAAATTAACTTCTGGTAACCCTGTTTATTGATTGGCTCTTCAATATCATTAGATGCTTCAAGAAACCGTAGCAGTGGCAGTGTAAGTCAAAACAGAAAACAGGATGCAAATATGTTTGGTAAAATAGCTGTCCATGACTCTATTTTTCTATCTGAATTTTCAAAACCGCTAGCTCGTGGAAAGTATTACAGCTTATAGGAAAGTATTTAGGAAAAGCCTTTTCTTTTTTGGCTAGAAAACCAATTTGTCTGAAGTATTTGAGAGTGTCTCTCAAGAAACTTTTTTCCCCTCTGCAAGCCGGAGCTTTTGATGTTACAAATGTCCCGAAAGTGCTTAGCTCAAATTTAATTGTTACTTAAATGACTTTTTATGAATTTCAAATATCTTTATACGTATATATGTAAAAAGCTTAGGTGAGTTTTTGTCCCTGAAAAAATTAACATGATATCAGTTTTAAAAAAAAAGTCTTTGATATTCATAATCTAGCTTATAGTACAATGACTCTAAATATTGAGTGTTAGCTGTCCCGTAAAGTCGGACATGTCAGCCATTCATTTGCTTTTATTATTAGATTGTCAATATGTGTTTTCTTTTCATCCTCTTGTTTATTCCTTTCTCATTCACCAAACTCAAGGCCATATACTCTTGAATGCCTACATTATTTTTGAATTTAACTTTAAAAACAATTAGTTTTAGCTTTTCATTGAATTATATTATGCATTTGACTTCGATCGTAACGAAGTTGGAACAAAAGTGGCTTTTGGGAGTCCTGTGACCCAAGATATAATTCTTCTCGCCGATCTCTCTTCCACTAGACTTCACTCTGGGATTCTCTCAGCTCTCGCCTCTTCCAGTCCAGTCTCTCTCTTAGCTCTCTGTCTTACTCATGGGGTCTCTCTCTCTCTCTCTCTCTCTCTCTCTCTCTCTCTCTCTCTCTCTCCCCCCTTCTCTCGGGATCTCTCTCTTGGTGTGTCAAGATTGTGTCTCTCTGTTTTCGATCTCTCTGTTTCTGTCTCTCTGGGTCTCTTTCGCCATTTGCTTTCTGATGTAGAAAACAGAGCAAGGATGTCGCTCCTCTCTCTTTGTCACTCTTTCTTTCAGAAACAAAAACATAAAGCCACTCTTTTAGCTATTGCTGAACCAATCCTTTCCTAATCCAATCGCGTTCCCATTGAGGTCAAATGCACGATATAATTCGACGAAAAGCTGAAACTAATTGTTTTTAAATTTAAATTCAAAAACAATTTAGACATTTAAGAGTATAACCATGAGTTTGGGAAATAAAAAGAGAACAAACAAGAGAACGAAGAGATGACACATGTTGACAATCCGATAACAGAAGCAAATGAATAGCTGATATCTCCGATTTTAGAGTGCAGTTGGCGCTTAAATTTTACAGAAGTTGTTCTCTATTTTTTGTTGTCTTTTAAATTATTTTTTAGTAAGATATCTTAAATTTGATTCTCTATTTTATTGTATAAAAAGATTGCCATCCCATGTATACTTAATGTATCTGATAAAATAAAGTTTTCCTGATTTGGAAGAAAAATTAATTAACTAATTTTTGACAATAAAAAATTTGAAATCAAATATTTTAATTTAGTCTCTAAAATGTTATATTAGTTTTAATTTTACCATATGAATATTAAACTAACTTTTGACAAAAAAAAAATTTGAAATTTATAAGCATGGATAAATTTGGCAATTTAACGATAAAAATTACAGACTTAAGATAAATATATAACAATTTTGATATGCTCCATTCTACGTTGGGACTTCAAACAGTTGAATATAAAATGTATCAACTTCATGACACTAATTTTCTTGGAAATGGTGGGTCTGTTGTGCATTAAGATTGAATTCCTTTATGCCACGTCAGCACATATTTAGTGGCGCATTAATGATAATTAGCAATAGGATTTTCTTTTACAAATTTTAGCAAGTATAGATTAATAGATATCAAGTTATGCAAAAATAAACTATATATAGGTACATAAATTAGAAATATTAGTGAAAATGGGGAATGGATATATATATATATATATACCTTACCTTAATAAAACGAACATTTAAAAATATATAATTTTAGGAAATTAAAATATTATTTGTATTTTCATATACAAAAGTAGTATTTTGGTTTCAAATTTTTGGTATGAATTCTAATTTCATTTGACATACATGTTTGTTTTGTTTCCATTTGTTTATAAAAGTTGTCATTGTCACTTAATTGCTAATTCTATCTAAATTATTAGAAAAAAAAATAAAAATGAGATGTCTTAACATATGAACGAGAACATTTTTATACATCACTTTTACTTATTTTATTATTATTTATATACCATGGAACTTTGAATACTTTGTTTAGATATCATGATTCGTTAAAACCAAAAAAAAAATTGGTAAATAATACTAATGTGTTGTGGTTTTATATGCTGTTTAAATCAAAATATTTTAGTTTTTTTCATTAATTTGAAAGTATACTACAAATTAACTTGTGTCGATTTTGCAGAAAAGGCTAGCACGGAAATCCATATAAAAAAGAAAGAAGAAAGACAAAAGATATTAGTATTCTCCTCCTTTCCTTTGCTTCAAATTTGGGGCCAACAACACGAAATCACCCACTAATTGAACTTCTGGCAATAAATTAATTTATATATTAAATATAATTAAATTCAATTTCAAACTGACTAAAAATAATATATTGCGTTCATAAATATTGATTACGAATTGGATAAACAAATCACAAGAGACATCACTTTAAATAATAATTAGACATGGTACTCTAATTTTTTTTTTGGGATATCATTATTTATTAAGACACAAAATTACATTGTCAAAATTGACGTGTTACGCTTTATAAATATTGTCTAAATCATTGATAAAAATACTGTATCAATCATTTTTACTAAAATAAAAATATATTTTTTGCTCTTAACATTTAAATGATATTTCAATTACATTGGAATGAGATCATGAAGTTGATACATTTTATAAATAAGTAGAACAAAATTGAACATACTTAAACAAAAGGACAAAATTAGAACTTTAAATTAACGCAGTGATAATATCTAGCTAGTGAGCCCTTATTTATGTGTTTGCATACGCTCAAATTTTTCATTAATGATTATAATGATGTTAGCGATTGGGACAAGATTGACACATTTTCTAGTCAAGTGCAGCAAAACTGATGTAAAACAAACAGGTACGACAAATTTGAATTCTTTTTTTTTTTTTATAATAGTTATAAAGGCTCAAACTAAATCATATTAAAATGAACTGAAAATATTACATTAGTCAGATACAATAAAGACTCAAAAGAAAACTAAGATAGAAACCAAAAAAGGAAAAATCCTTCAAAGAAAATTTTGAATCTATCAAAGGATCTAGAGAAAAAGCATATATCAATTTATTAACCAAAAGAGGTAAACTAACATATACTGATGAAATTTCTGGAGTCATTTCTTCTATCCGTCCTAAGATCATTTTTGTAGGTGTTAACACATTTTGACTAAAATTGAGTTCCGCTTTCTTCAGATCCACTAGTAGCCTCAAAGCTCTCTTAAAGGATTGTAAACCGAACAACAAAAACTCGAAAAATCAGCAAACAAAACAACAAAAACTTACAAAGAAAACTAAATCTGAAAAAACAAGAACATTTACAAAGAAAAAACTAGATTTGGAAAACAATTATGAAAGAAAACACACAAAACTTACTAAGAAAATACAAAATCTGAAAGCTCACTCAAGAAACCAAACAAACAAAACTTTTACAAATAAGAGATAAAAACTTCTACAACGAGAAGACAAAACTCCCATAGAGGGGCGTCCGGATTCCCTGCTTAAATTTTTGCCTGCTTAGTTTTTAGTAACGGTTTTACTTTTTAGCAATAGTTTAACTATTGCTAAAGGTTTTTAACAACAGTAAAAATCGTTGCTAAAAACCAAGCAAGCCTCTGCTAGTTTTTTGCCCAAACAGAGGATCCGCTCGCTACAGAGGGGAGACTAAACTCCTACAAAAGAGAGATTGAGAGAAGAACCATGAAGAAGAAGAAAAGGGATCGGGATTGCACTTAGGCATCCTCCACCCGATCAACAGAGAAGGAAGAACCAGCAGAGGAAGAGAGAAGGAGGAGTATTTTCTCTCTCCTACTGTTTGGAAATTAACTTAACCCCAACAGGATAAAATTGAAAACTTACAACAAACATATATGATGAAAGTAAAATTTTTGCAATTCTATTTTTTACTATTATATTATTTATAAAATACTATAGAAAAAAAGATTGGATGAAAGTAAAATAATATTTTTAAAATTTTTTTATAATTAACGTCATATATACAGTAAATTTTATTTTAAATTAATTACAATTTTATAAACAGCAGTTGCCTTTGGGAGATAAAACTCTACTCACATTTATATTGATTTTTGTTTATGTTTATAATATTTGTTTTTAATTATTTATGTATTATATGTTTTATTTTTTATTAAATATTTTTTTTAAAATACCGTCAAATAACTCAAAAAAACTATTGACTCAACTTAACATGTAACAAAAATATCGTCACTTATCACATGCACTTATAATCTAAAATTATAAAAATATTCTTAATAATAATTAGAAAAAGTTGTTTCTTTCTCGCCTTCTCCATCTCCGTCTGCTCTCTCTCTCCTTCTATTCTCTCTCTCTCGTCTTAGTCCTTCTTTCTGTTTTCATCTCTCTCTGAGTTCCCTCTGTGTGCCCGGAGCTGCTGGCCAAGATTAAAACAGAGAGAGGGTAAGAGAGAGCCCAAACAGGGAGAGTGAGAGAGGTGTTATTTCTGAACATAGAAGACCATGTCTGCGTGGAGAAGAACAGGCAGAAACAGAGAGTTTGGTTCGAGTGTGAAGAACTAAAGATGGTAGGGTGGTCTGTGTCCGTCATGGATGTCAATGGAAGAAACCTCTTGGTATTTAGTGTTAATTAATGTCTTCCTCCGATGTTTCTATGACATTCGTCTCTCTCTAAGTTCCCTCTGTGTGCTCTGAGCTGCTGGCCAAGATTAAAACAGAAGGGACTTAGAAATAAGTGGGGAACTCGTGTTGTTTTCATTTACTTCCAGCACACCCACAAAAGCTCTAGAGAATTGAAGTGTCAAGTATTTTTTTTTTCTTGGCCAGTGTAGTTCGACTCTCTCTTAAGTGTTGTCCATCGCTGTCTATGTCGGATTTCTCTGTTCTGGAAAGCTCCCGGGAGATTTTCATTGACGGCAGAACTTGGTGGAACTTCGGGTAACTGGAAATTGAAATGCTCTATTCTTAAGTTTCTTTCTCCTTCCCTTCGAATGTGACTGACCGAAAGAGGATCCAAAACCTTGCTTAGAAATTTCTGGTTTGGTAATGAGAGAGTTTGCCGGGAGCTATTAAGAAAACATGGATAGTGCAGAATTTTGCAATGATAACCCATGTCTGTTGGACTGTCAAGAGAGCGAAGGAGTAAGACAGGGAGAAGGACTGAGACTAGGGATAGAGAGAGAGCAGATGGAGACTGCGATATAGAAACTTTTTTTTTTAAATTATCATTAGGAGTATTTTTATAATTTTAAATTATGAGTAGACGTGACAAGTGAGATAATAAATAATTTTTGTTACGTAACAATCTAATCATCATTTTTTGTTAAATTATTTAACGATGTTAAAAAAATTATTTGACAAAAAATAAAACATATAAAACATAAATGATAAAAAATAAATGTTAAAAATATAAATATAAATTAATATAAATATTAGAGATATCAAATTTTATTTTACCCTTTTTTTAATTGTCCGCACGTAGTTTCTTTTCTTAATTGTAAACATTTAAAAAAAAAAACGCAAACATTACAATTTTTGCATTTCAAAATTTTAAAAACTATAACTTTACAGGCTTATGCTGCCACATCACCGCGTGCCATATCATTTTTACTTGATGCTGGAACATATGTATGAATGTGTCCATTTTTGCAGAAATTCAAACAAATTCTTGCATGGGAAAATATAAAAAGAAAAAAGAAAGACAAAAGATAGTGTAAAAAAAAGAAAAGAAAGAAAAGGCTTACCCCCAATATCGATAATAGACACCGTCACTGTGTCTGTACTCTCCAACTGAACTTCTGTATGTCAAATCATAGTTTAATCAAATACTAAAATGACTAAATATAGATTACTGTTTATAAATATCAATTACGCATGGGATAAATAAATGAGTGAGAGACATCACTGTACCTCTATATATGATTATGATCAATAATGGACACCAACCTAAACTTGTGTTCCTTCTGCAATATATCTATGACCAACCTGAGACACCAAGCTTGATCACAAACAAATCGCAATTGGGGGTAGCAAATTTCCTCTTTTTATTTTTATTTTTTTATTTTTGGATTTTTATGTTCATGGACAGACAACAAATTGGCAACAAACTTTAAAGCAAAGTAACAAATGGAAATTGTTGAGAAAATACTGAGTTTGGCTGATTTCAGCTGCTTGATTGAAGCAGAAAATAGAGGAAATCAGAACAAGCACAGTGCTGAGACTCTGGATTATACAGTAAGCAATGAAATGATATCAAAGAACCAAGAATCAAGAACAAGTCTTTTTTGTTTTTTTGGGATATATATATATATGACAACAAAGCAACAAACTGTAATGCAGAGTGCTAATGAAAAAACCAAGGGTGAAAACAGACACTACCAAATATTGGACAAGAAAATAAGGGCAATACCAATATTTTTTTTTTTAAATGAACAATAAGGAAACAAGTGAATAAAGATCAAAGAAGTATGTTAGAAAGTGGAAGTTGGAAATGCTAAAAAAACCCAGAGTAAAACAGAGGAAATTAGAACACTTGAAGTCAAAACATATCCAAGAACCAAGTATGAAGAACAGTCGAAGGTGAAGAAGAAATAAGGAATAGGCTATGGATCCATAACAAAATGGTCGGACTACATATATAATAGAGAACAAAAAGACATTTCCCCTGTACTTCAGCATTTCTATTTACTAGTTCTGTTGCTATTGTGCCGAGGTGTGCCATTCTCCATAGTATTCCTTCATTCAATTTGATGCTCTCTTGAATCTTGTGCTAGGTGATTTGCTAGTTTTCTGGTATATGTATCATTAGCCACTCCTACAAGACTAACCTTGTCCTCAAGGTTGACTAAAAAGAGTAACATAATATAACATGCTGAAGAAGTACCACCTCTCGGGTCAAAAGGAAAAGTATTATTACCATAAAGATTGATAGCCTTCTTCCAATTATGATATCATCAAATTCAATTCCAATTATGATATCATCAAATTCGGAGTCAAGGCATTGTGATTTATTAGGCACTAACATCTCATGAAAGTAAAGGACAATGAATTGTGATGTGGAAGGAGAACTCTTACTCTCGTTTGCAACACAATGTGGCCGCTAATAAAACATATTTCACTTTCATTCTTACGAACATTACCAAGCTTCTCAACTAAAGGCAAAGACCAACCATAATCCATGTTAAAGGTATATGAAATTATAAGTGTCATCATATTCAAAATTATAGGAGTGGTTGGTGGCCTAGGACATGCATCAATCAACATTTCTAGATCCATTGTATCAATACTAATTCCAGAATTATTAAACACAAGACAACCACATCTCTTAGGAATATGATAAACTTGAGTTGCCAGTGTCATTAGTGATCATGGCCATTGGAAGAGTTTCAATTTGCTGCCTCTGTTACTCTATCTCCATTAGAGATATTTAGACCTTATCTTCATTATCACTTAATAGATGTTCAATTGCATTCCAACAAATTTGCACCCAGATCCATAAACTTGCATATACTCTTGCTAGTTGCTCTACATTGCTCTTCCTTTTCTTCACTTTGATTCCAAAATTCCCTTCTAAAACATAATATGCATTATTTTCAAAAGAATTTTTTTTAGCCCGTAAACCAAGTATTCAAAAGCAACCTCTAAGCAAAAGTAACATCTTCCTTATGATACTATAGAATCTATAATTCTATCCCCAATAGTTTAAAATTTATTTTCTTATATGCATTATATATGGCTAACAGATTTCTTCAACTTCTTTAAGGACTTACTAGTTGTATCATAAAAAAAGACAACAATATGAACATCTTCCATACCAAAGCCCACATTATTATTCAAACACTTCTCCACTTTGTTAATATGGCTTTCAAAAATTGAAATATGCTCTTGTTGTGCAGCCAATAACTTCATTTGATGTTGATTTACATTAGGAAAACTATGCTTCCAGATAGATAAGGCAAAAGTAATGGTCCAAATAAGGGAAACTCCATTCTTCAATTCAAGTGACTCAGTGTAGCATTTCCTCAAACATGTAAAGGGCATTTCGAGTTTAAGAAATGAAGATTAAAGCTAGTGAAGAAGCATATGATACCAAAGAAACCACCAAGATCATATATCAAGACAGAAATTGATAAGTCCTTTATTTTGGTTAATTTAGGTGGTTTTTATTAGACTTTTTTCTCTCATTGATCCCATTTTACTACCCTTTTGTATGCTTTATTCTTTATTTTAGTCTATCTCTTTGTACATTGTAGTTTCCTTGTTTTATCTTGTTTTTATCTCTTTTCTCTTTCCTTTTAATACTTTTTTCTGTTTTCCTTATATGCTTTCTTTTCTGGTCTAAAACATTTGAGGAATTGAAGTTTTGCTGCTCATCTGGGCGCTAACACCTCAACTCTCTGTCTAAGATTCAGAACGTGGCGCCTCAGGTGCCACTCAGGGCACCCCAGGCGCCAATCCTCGTGTTTCAGTTATTTTCTGCTTGGCGCCTAGGCACCTCGACTCTGCACCTGTGAGTTCTATGCTATATATAGATTTTCTGCAGAAGTTTGGGATCTTTTGGTTGGAGGTGAATGAAGCTTTTCTAGGGCAAAAATGGAGGAGATTAGAGACCTCTTCTCTACTGAATTTGAAGTTTTTCTTCATTTTTCTCCTTCCTCTTGATCATGTTTGGTATTTGTTATGTATTTCTTCCCCTTGTTAATGTGTAACTAAACTCTAGGATTTAGGGGATTGATATATATTGACTTCCTTTGAAGCTTTGTTGTTGAATGCTTTAATATAATTGTTGTTCTGATTATTGGAATAGTTGTTACTGGTTTATTTCCTTTTACATGATTTGCAATCATTTAACTTAGATGTATTTAGGATTTGTATTAATGCTAGACATAGCTTGATATAAACACGCCCTTGTAACTTCTACCGTGAATCGGGTTATACTAGACATAGATAATCTTATTTGCGTGATTTTATGAGTTCTTAAACTTAAACTTTGAACCAAATAATTAGACTAAGTCATTAGCTAATTATTTTGGTAAGGAAGATTTGCTTACTAAGACATTGGGTTCAAATATTTTCGTGAACTAGACTAACATTAAAAGGAATTTGTAAATGTATCTAAGCATCCTCTAATGATTCAAAGATTGGTTTGTTTATGAATTAATTGGATTATGAGTTAAGAAAGTCAATCCCCTATACCCATTGTGTTGTAGTGTATTTCTTCATTTGGTGTTTAGTTAATTCAGTGTCGTTAGTTTAGTTTACTTTCTGTAAATTCTCTATCTTTTTCTCCGTTCAAATATAACTTGATCTAGTGAAATTAGTAATTGTTAAAAATCAATCCCTGAGTACGATAACTCTTTCTCTCACTTTACTACTTGTGCGACCGATACACTTGTCGGGAAAAGATTGCATTAGAAATCATCTCATCAAATTCCCATTTCTTAAGCTTCAATGTACTAGCTATATAATTCTTTATTAGAGCAAGGGTGTGTTTTTTTGTTAATTTCTTTTTTTTTTTTGCAAATCTAAATCCAAATAGGCTAATTGATATGTCTCTTGCAAATATTCAATAGATGAAAGAAGAACCACCTTACCTAAATCACCTTTTACTCAAACAGCCTCAACAACAGCTATCATCTTCTCTGTATATTAAAGGTTTGGGCATCTGACAATATTGCTTTCAATCTAATCAAGTGTGAGAGTTTCATGATTAATTAGGTCCTTAGGAAGAACAACCTTGTATGCTTGGAAGGCATAGGCAAGAACCCCTGTTCCTGTAAACTCTTTAAAGATCTTCTTAGCTACAGCTCCAGAAGTAACTCTTCCAATCGTTTCTCTGGCAGAAGATCTACCACCATTCTGCACTGATCTAATGCCATACTTTATGTCATAGGTTGCATATGCATGGGAAAGCCTATAAGCTAGAGACATCTCCCTATAATTATGTCCTCGCAGTCATTATTGGGAACAAATACATGGATTGGAGTTCCAGTAGCTACTCTCGAACAATTAGCATCAATTTTGGCATCAAACATGGTTATACATTTGCGTGTGACCTCAAGCTCAAGGATGAAAGCACTGACATTCACATATGTCCCAGATTCAACTAGTGCTGGTGACGCACCCATTGTGTTGTTGTTGTTGTCTGCGACTTTCGCTGTTTCTCTTATATATTTTTTGTCTAACATTAACAGCATAGTTGTGGGATGTTCCGAATTTGCTGATTTCAACTCTTCCCACTCGTGGCCACATACTTGTCGAAAATACTACCTCATGAAAGCTTCCAAGTGCTATAATGAGTCGATCATCCCATCCAATGAGTATGTTTTAGCAGGTAACACTCCTCACATCTTCTGTTCCATGCCATGTAGTGTTTCCTTTAAACTCACTAGCCGAGAGTCCATGGCGCTTAACCTATCATTTATGAGCCCTTGGATTTTTTGTAAACCCATAGTAGTTGCTTCAATCTTGGCAAATCGACTTCTTCCTGCCATTGCAGGATTCTCAATGAAGACACCAATTGATATGAACTCAAATCTAAAGGAAAAGAAATAAGAAAATGGAAGAACATAAACTGTGAATTGACAGATGATTATGTATTAGAGTCAAGTAGATGAAAAATATACATTAAAGGTTTCCTATTCTAGCTAAGGTAGCTCCACAAGTCATAGACCAAATTCTACATACCCCTCCCCTCCCCTCGTCGAATCCGAATCTTGTACCATACTTTGTAGTATGGCAGAAGTGTCATACTTTTTAACAACGATTTTTACCATTATTAAAACTTTTAATAAACTAAAGGTTTTAGCAACGGTTACTAAAAAGTATGGTACTGGATCCCTCCTCATATAGCCTTCCCTCTTAAAAGAAAAGAAACAAACAAAATAGGAACAAGACAAAATGAGAAAGGACAAAGTAACACTTAACAAAATGGTTGGACCACATATATAAATAAAAACAAAAAAAAACAAAAAGACATTTTCCCAGTACTTCAATGTTTTTGTTTACTAATTTTGTTGCTATTATTCTGAGGTGTGCCATTCTCTATGATATTCCTTCATTCAATTTGATACTCTCCTGAATCTTGTGTCTAGCAATTTGCTTGTTTTCTAATATGTGTCAGCGTCACAAAGAAGGACTGGAAATGAATGGTTAAAAAAGGGTAAATTAAATAAAGAATGTATGTATGTATGATGGATCTTTAATTAATTATACTTCTAAAACAAGAAAACAAATATGCGCAAAGCGAAGGCAAGCTTTGATTCATTTAAATTATGGAAGATTTTAGATTAATCACAACCCTCTCTCATGGATACTTTCACCCTTGAGAATCACTAAGAAACGAACATGTTTGAAAATAAATTGATAATTAGCTAATTGGCGCAACAATGATGAAATGAAAAAACGAATTTCATCTTTAATTGTTTATCATACTGCTTATACAATTAAGTTTTGTACTATAAGTCTTAATCATTTTTTTAAAAAATACTGCTCAAAATTTTTATTTATTTTACTAAAAATGTTTAAATTAAAAAAAAAACCAATAATCATTAACCTACGTCTCATTTTATTTAACTTTTACTTGGTCTCTCTCCTCTCTCATATTTTTCTCTTCTCATTTCAATTTTCTTACATATGTTTTTAGAATTTGTTTTCTTTCATTGCATCGTTAATTCTTCAATTAAAAAAGATGCTTTAAGAAATTGAATTTCATTGTAATCCGCAATTGAGATATTTTTGCAACATTAGGGTTTAAAAATATAAAAGTTGGGGTGAAAATTTTAGAAAAACATTTGTCAAAGAGAAACAAATCTGAATATTTCGAACACAATTAATTTAATAATCCTCAAAGAGGATAAGCTTATTTTGAAAAAGCAAGAAAAAATTAGTAAATATATAAATTCATTTTTGAAAGATACATTTCTTTATTATTTTAGTCTCGTAATTTAAATGATTAATTATATATTTATTAATTTTTAGAAGGTTAATTTAATAATAACATATAACAAGTTCGTAACACCTAAGATTAAATTGTGTAATGAGTTTGTAATAAGATTTCATTGACAATAAAAAAAAACATAAAAAATCTATGGGATCCTTACTAAACTTTGTACTTTCCCAAAACTTGCAAACTATAATAAAGACGCACATAGAAACTTCATGGTAGTGGATCATCTGCAATACAAAAATCATTATTAATTACGACTACTCAAATAATTAAAAAAAAGAAAAAGAAAAATCAAGACCTGCTTTTCAAAAAGGGGCACTCTTTTCTTAATTTTAATCCACTACACCACGACCTGAGTGCTTGTTCTTTTGAATAATATATATATATATATTTATATATATTCTTTAGATGTATATATAAGAAACAAATAGATCTAATAATATATAATTATAAAGTATACAAAATAAAGAATAAAAAAGATTGAAGAAAATGGAGGAAAGAACAAGAGAGAATGGAAAAGCGTATGGAAACACCACAACATTAGCAATGCATTGAAGCTAGACTAAAATATTGGACACAGAAATTAAAATAATCCTTTTCATAATTCACACAAAACAACAACCTAATTAATCTAAAAATTGCATTGAAGCTAGACTAAAGTATTGGACACTCTTTCAATTATTAGCTTCAAATGAATTATATAATATAAGTTTAAAGAGATAGCTTTTGATATATATTTTTTTCAAATGTCGTAGAGAAAATCATTGATTCCGTTTGAAGGAATCACTCTTCGCACATAAAATTTAAAAATTGTGTTATACAAGTATAACTTTTGTATTATATATATATATATATACATGTATAAATCAAATGTCAAGAAATATTATTTCATTTTAATCTAATTTCATATTTTTGTTGTCTAGAAATATATTATGCAAATGGTAAAAAGTTAAAAGTATTTACGAGGTCTGACCTGTTTTCAGTAGCCCAACTAAAGTGGGCTTGATTGGCCCGTTTTTCACAGCACTGGCAATTAATTTTCATGTCTTTTAAGTCAATTTTTTAACAATTTTAAACCTTTGACTTTGTTGCCGTAAATTGACTGTGTCAGTTATAAATAGAAAGAAGGACATGAGTTGTATGATACTCACATCAAATTACATAAATAATACTTAGTAACTAGTGAAATGCAATTTCATTTGGAGATTGATTAAGTGCTTGTTTGGATTTACGTTGTGAGGCACCGAACGTACGTTCATTATAGTAAAAGCACGTTGCACACAAATGAGTAGGTGTTTGGATAGACGTTTATAACATTTTTCAAAATCGATTCAAACATTTAAACGTGAAAATGCCAACGCTGCATATATTAGCTTCTACGAAGAATCGATTATTGCCTGCTATTTGATTGGTGTGCCTTGCTGCTTACTTTCCACTACTACCCTTCCCCATGTATTTGTTTTATCTGTTATATGTTTTATTTGTTGTGCATAAGATTATGAAGAGTGTACGCAATGAAAGTCTTTTAGCTATATGTGTGTATAATATATGTTACTGGACATGATATATATATGATTTATGTTTTACCTATATGTGTGTGTGTTTTATAATATATCCACGTTGCTGTACGTGTATATCTTTACTCTTAGGTTTTATATAAGTTTAATGATTTTATTTTGATTAAGATCTTTAAATAATTATTAAAAAATAGTTAAAACTAATTTAGAGATAAATAAATTTATTTTATTACAAAATTTATAAATTTTAATATTTTAGTGTCAATAGTCAATGAAATAAAACAATATAAAATTTATATCTTTTCTAGTAATTACACATTCAAAAGTACTTTTGCTATCCAATATCCAAACGAAATTCATTTTTTAAAATCACCTTTCTGATGACAGTTTCCAAACATAAATCACGTTCATCCAAAATCAATTCTACTCACAATCAATTCTGAAAATCAATTTTGCTCAAACCTAAATTTACTCAACGAATTTCCAAACACACACTAATTCTATACAGAAATTGCAAGATTAACATGTGAGGGTAAAAATTAATTACTTATGTAACTACAACATGATTTTTTTGTTAGGAAATAAATGAAAATGTAATGTGTCATTTCCCATCATTATCAAGAAATTACAGAAATGTGACAAGTTAAACAAATGTCCTCATACAAAGAAACACATCGTAAAGCATCTAAATTGAAGAATTCATCAATCCAAGAACTCTTCAAGGAAAATGAGTCTTTTTGTTTAATTTATTTGTTGTTTTTGATGAAGGAAAATCCCATCATGGAATATAAACAAGAAAAAAGAGTGAGAAAAAAAAATTTGTCCGATCAGTAACAATGAGATTCTTTAATCCATTTAACATTTCTTGAGAACAATTTCTTCAAGAAAGGAAATGAAAAGGAAGATTGAAAGCATCCCATCTCCAGATTTTTCAGCAATGCTTTAACTTTCAAAAGCTAATGGCCAAGGGGATGATCTTAACTGCGGTCAGAATCTGCAACTTCTTGCTGCTGATAAAAAATAATAATATGAATCAGCATATATATATATATATATATATATATATATATATTCATCAGGTAGTATTTGTTGGAACTATTAACTCAGTTCACTTTCATTTTGTAACTGAACAAGAAAGAAAATGTACTAAAATAAATTCTATTTTTTGTAAATGCATTTTGATCATATGTGCATATAAATGCAAAAGCAAAATAAAGATTTCCTCAAACCTTTTTCATTCTAGGTGGCCGAACCTTCTTTGACCAAAGGAGAAAAAAAAAACATATAACTCTTTTTTTTCTTTAATGAAATAAAATTGATCTTCAATCCCCACGTAATTGAGCCATATAATTAAAATAATCCTGTGAAAGATAAGAAGTGCAAGCGCTCCATTCAATACCTAACATACAAATTAATCTTCTAAAACCCAAAATGCAACTTTAACAAAACAACGAAAAAAATGACGTCAACAAATTACGGAAATTTTGCTTCTGATTCTCCTCGAAGTTTTCAAGCTTGCCACAATTTTTAAGGAAAATAAATAGCTAAAAGAGAGAAGTGAAAGGAAATAATCCAAAATTTAGAGAAGTAAATTAATGATAAGGAAAACAGTAACGTTCCCACGAATCAAATAAATTAAATGTCATCATATGTAAATTAATCATAATCTTTTAGGTTCCCATTATGCAATTTGTTCTTAATAATACAACAGTTTTTTTCATTGTCTGGTTTACTTGATTTAACACAAGAATTACCCTTCTTCGAATTTATAAAATAATAATGGTTCTTCCTTTATTCCTTAAGCACACAAACCTGGAAAACATGAATATATTGAAGAAACTAGTCAATTTTGCTTTTCACATACCTTTTCTATGAACAACTGATTGATGTCTCCTTTCCAGCGCTTTGTTCCATTTTCCACTTCTACTATAGTTAGTATTGGGGCTATAATGACTCCTGATGTGAAATTCTGCAATTTGGGGCATCCAATAATTTTGAATTCTGCCACAGATGAAAATATCAATTTATGTTTCACTAAGCAGAAGCTTTTGAAGCTTGATAAACACGTCAATTCCAAATACTTCAAACTTTCGAATGCTATTTCATCTCTTGTCTCATCTTCCTCTTTCGTCCCAATTTGTTCAAGTGAACTACACTCTATTATCTTCATTGTTGTTAAATTGACCAGACTTCTTGCTGTAGGTGAAGCAATTAAGTATGTCAATCTATCGCATTTTTTATCTCTAAATATGTCAAGTGACCAAATCTTGCAGAGGAAGGCACCAAGTGCTTCAAATTGGAACAATGGTCGACAAATATCATTTCAAGAAAGTCAAGGATTGGGTTAATTTGGCTTCCTTCTTTATATATATATGAAGTTATAATTTTTTGACAAAAAACATCTCCTGTACCAGACTGGGTTTGCAGACTGACTAGCATGCTAAAAGGAGATGTTTTTTGTGAAAAAAATTATAACTTCATATATATATATATATATATATATATATCCTATAGCTATATACTGATCATCTTCATGGGCTGCGACCACTCAAACGGCATCACACGCCTCAATGGGTCATTATGTTCTACAGGCCTCTTTCAGTATTATGCTATCAGAATATACATATACATGCTATATGGACTAAAACTATGAATAAACATAGTTCCTCAGTGAACATCTTCCAGATAACAAACTAGCTAGTAGTTTGGCCCTTTATGGAATCATGGATCGCATATTAGAAATTAAATTCCTTTTTCGAACCTCAAAGAAATTTAGAATGCCATTACCTTAATATCCAGCTTCTGAAAATTTTTGTTGATAGAGGAGAGAGAGTATGAACACAGCTCAAATACTTTAAACTTCGAATATTATTGATGATAGGGGATTTACAATAGTGTTTAAGAGATTACAAAGAGAGGATACATGGAGTGAGTATTCGGAGGATTGAGGGCTTAGGGGATTTACAATAGTGTTTAAGAGATTACAAAGAGAGGATACATGGAGTGAGTATTCGGAGGATTGAGGGCTAAGAGATCAAAGAAAATTTTCTCTTATTTTTGCCACTTGTCTAAATGTCTATTTATAGTGGAGGTCTGAGTTATATTAACTCAGGTTTACAAATCATAGTTTTCTTTTTTTAAACTAAGGTTACTTTGTCGTGTCTCCTTTTAGTCATGTCCATTAGCTTTGGTCACTTTTGTCTCCTACTTTTGTCAGATTATTTCATGCTTTAGTCTTCTCAGTCTGCTTCTGCTTTTACTGGTGTCAGATTCCTTCTTTTCTTCTCTGGTGTTTTCTGCCGACGGTTTTGTCTGGTTGTGCCGACAGTCATAATTTCTGTCTTCAGATACTTTTTATTGTGTGCCAAATAATTCTTTTTGTGGCATCTTTTTCTTTCTTTCTTTCTCTTTTTTTTTGCTTTATAATACGGAAAGATCAATAATGGGCTCGTCATAATCTTGAGTCTTTTCTTCTTTATAATATTTGCATCGGTGTCCTAAATTGTCTAATAGTAATTGACATACACGTCTTTTAGTGGGCTCAGATAAATTCATTTTATTTTTTCTTATTTTTTCAGCCCATAATTGAAATTCTTTTGGTAACCTACTAGTCTTTTCTACCGAGTAAATACATGTAGTTGGACCCGTAAAGTAAGTCCATTGTTGTTCTTCTTTTTCTGTTAATGTCCTGGATAATTCTTGCATAATAGTGGCGACTTCTTGAGCTCGAATATTGTGCAGTCGATACTCAAGGTCTTCTTGGTCTTCAATAATATCTTTCACTTGTTGGTCACATTCGTATGGTCTTCTAGTTGTTCCAAGCTTAATGAGATTGATCGGAGGATAATATTTATCTGGGATTATTTCACAAATAGTTGAATAAAATCTAATATATATTTGGTATTGGGTTACAATTTTGAAATAGTGTTTGGCTGATTCTACTAGGTGTTTTGGTAAATCGGTTAGTTTGGAGAGATCTTTATTGGGGTATATAGTCTGAATAAATCCATAATCAAATAAAGTTTTTACTAGTTTTGGGTTAGTGCCAGGCATAATAATAGTTTTATTCAAGGCATAATGTGAAGCATATTTGATAGTCTTAGATGGAATAGATAATGTACTAGTCCTCTTGATGATAGTTACAAGGAACTCCTATTGTTCTTTTCTCTGAAAATTGGATATATTTGGATCTGGTATAGTTCTTTTTGGCGTCTGGGTTTTACTGGTCTAGGCTTGTTCTTGGATAATTTTTGAAAGAAGTGTTACTGAGGGTGTTACAACCATTTCTGGTGTAATTAATTTTGGTTCTAGGACTTTGGATTTATTGGGCTCAAATTTGGACTTAAGGTCCAATATTATTCTTTCAATACTTGTAACTCTATTTTCTAGTCCATCTAGACTAGATTTTACTTGGCTTAATGCTTCATCAATAGTTGACGTTAAATGATATATTTCAGTATCCATTAATCCTTTCAAATAAAATATTTGGGATTCTAGGATATTAATTCTCAATACTTCTGAATCAACAGGAAGTAACTCTTGGTTAATTTTCTCACTTACCGGACTTGATGGCTGGTTACTTGCCATAATAGTACATGCTCAAATAATCAGCTATTAGATTATTTTTTCCTTTAATATATTCAATAGTATAATCATAATAAGCTAAGTCCATTTGCCACTTAATTAACATTTTGTTACTAAGTTTACAATTACTTATTCCCTTATCTAACCAATGTTTTACTTGAGTATTATCAGTTTTAATAATAAAAGTTGTATTTACTATAAATAATTTGAATTTCTCTATTGCTTTTACTACTGCATAAAATTCTTTCCAATTATTATGATATTTAACTTGGCTATCATTTAATTTTCTGCTAGTGTATCTAGTAATATATTCATTTCCCTTGTATTCAAAATATAATACTGCTCCCCAATAATTATCACTTGCGTTAGTATAAATAATTCATCTAATATTTGTAGATTTTGGAATATATAATTTTGGCAAATTTTTACATAATTGTTTTATATCTTCTACTATTTTTTCGGTTTGGTTATTCCAAATCCATGTACTTTTTTCTCCTGCTAATCTGGATATTTTTGAAGTTAATTTTGATAAATTAGGTATATAATGTCTAGCTTGGTTTACTAATCCTAAGAATGATTGTAATTCTTTTTTATTTGTAATTTTCTTAAATTCTAATACCTTTTTACTAATATGTTCTTGGAGTTCTATCCCGTCTGATGTAATAATTTGTCCTAAAAATCCTATAGTAGTTTTCCTTAATTCAGTCTTATGAGGTGCTATATTTAGTCCTCTTTCTTCTATTATTTCTACAAACCTATTTAAATGTTGTTCATGTTCTTCCTTAGTTTCAGAAAATATTAAAATATCATCTATATAAATTACTGCAAAATGATTAATTGGTTCTAGTAATTTGGTTACATAATCTTGAAATATACTTGGACTATTATTAAAGCCCATAGGTAATACATTTCATTCAAATAATCCTTCTGATGTACTGAATCCAGTATACTTTTTACTTTCTTCAGTTAATTTGATCTGATAAAATCCTGATTTACAATCAAATTTACTAAATATATTTTTTCCTTTTAATAGATTAAATAATAAATCTATCTTTGGGATCGGATATCTATTTTTCACAACTATTTGGTTTAGCTTTCTATAATCTATTACCATTGTAGATTTTTTTCTTTTTTCCTCACTATGTTTAATTACTATCATTGCTGGAGATGAATATTCTGATTTACTGTCTCTAATTACATCATATTTTTTAATTTCATTAATATGCATAACAAATTCTTTTTTCTCTTTTTCTGTCCATGGATAAGGTTTACAATTTATTTGTTTACTATAATCTTTTAATTCTATGGTTGCTAATGGCTTAAATTTTTCCCAGTGAACTAAAGGGTTTTCACTATAATTTTCTTTGATTCGTTGTTCTATTGTTTTTGTTATCATAATTCCTATTTTTGGTAATTTGTCTTGAATTTCTATAGGTTTATTATTTGGTATAAATTGTATTTCATTATCATTACATTTTTTTCTGAAAAGTTTCATCTTTTCTTCTATAGGGTCTAGTTATTCTTATTCCCCAAGCTTGGTGTTTACAGGGTGTTGTTAAGATTAGCACTTTATTATGAAAAGTTATTGGGTAATATTGTTCTAAGAAATCTAATCCTAATAATATGTCACAACTAATTCCATTATATTGGTATACCTTTGGTATCTTTAATTCATAGTTTCCTATTTGTATATATACCTCTTTTTCTGCTAATTCTAATAAATGAATTTCGTTTCATGCACTAGTCATTCTTAGTAGTGTGTTTTCCTTTTTCCAATATTCTGGTGGTAATACATTATATTTCATAGTGGTTAAACTTGCTTCAGTGTCTACTAAAGCATGATATTTTCTTGACCTATATTTTTTATAATTTA
The DNA here is from genome assembly GCA_037074585.1 of Biancaea sappan. Lineage (NCBI taxonomy): Eukaryota > Viridiplantae > Streptophyta > Magnoliopsida > Fabales > Fabaceae > Biancaea > Biancaea sappan. The sequence continues at coordinate 12,985,689 of CM073495.1, read as the reverse complement.
ATTTAACTAAGATATAATATAACATTATATCAGTCTTATTTTTGGAATTATTATTGTTTGATAATTTATAGTTATATATATTTGATTTTCTCTAAATCTATAAGGTTTTACTTGTTCTAAAAAATATTTTCCTAATATCATTTTATGTTCGGCATTATTATTGATCATATTATCTACCCATAATTTTACACTTATTTCGTCTCTTTTGTTAAATCTTAAATTTGCATTTGTAGTTGTTCCTGATTCTTCAATCATAATATTATCATCTGCTAATTGTAATTGCATATTGCTATGTGCTATAGTAGGGTCTATTATAGCTATAATTTCTTGCGATGTGTTATTTTTTCTAATTTCTAATAATATATAACTCTTTGTATTAGTTAAATCTATTTGTGGAGTTGATCTTATTTCTGGTAATCTATAAGTTATTGGTATTTCGGCTAATCTTAATCTTTCAATGTCTGGATAATTTCTATAACTTTGGGTTTTGGATAAAGGTCTATTACTATAACTACTTTGTGGTCTTTTATATTTTATACTATATCTTGGCTGGGTTAGATTTATATTTATTGATCTATTTCCTAATGTATTATCAAATTTTATTTGTCTCCTTAATGCATCTCTATTGGTTATAGTATTATCTATATTAAACTGAATTTCTGAGGGTAATGTTATTCTTTGATTATCTAAAGGTACTTCTCTTAATACTGGTACAAAATATCTATCTATAAATATTCTTCCTTGCCTTTTTCAATAAATCTTATCTTGATTAGTAAAAATTAATCCTACTCTTACTTGTGTACTAATAATTTTATTATGTGGTGGCATTTTTATTCCTTTAATTCTATGGTATACATTTAGTGTTCTATCCATATTTCCTTCTGCTCTACTTATTGCAAAATTAGTATTTATTGTAAATTTTAGTTTTTGGTATATTAAGTTTCCACTAAGTATTCCTAAAATACTATTTCTTACATCATCTACCATCTGTTAGTACTAATTCTATTGGTGTATCTATTCCTTCTCTATAATAAGCTTTTACTAGTAATTGTACTCCTTGAATGTATATTTATGATACTTCATCTTTAAAAGGTACTTTGGATATTTCGTTTTCGATTAATGTTTTATTTAATAATGGTATTCTTAATACTCCAGTTACTAATTCTAATTCTATAGGTTGTTTTTTATCTATTATTACACAATGATATTTTTCTTTTTGATTTTTCTTTATTATTTTACTAACTTTACTAAATAAATTTTCGTGTTTAAATCTTGTTCTTGTAAATCTAAATTTATTTTGGATATTTTGTCATATTGTTTTTCATTAAAAGTTATCCTAGTTTCAGTTATTCCTTTTTCAGCTACTAATTGTTGGTTATATGATTCATATATAGTCTTATGCTGTGCTACTTATTTCTTCTATTTCTGTATTCATCATATTTATACTATATTCTTCTTCTATATCTGAATATTCTAAATCACTATTGCTACTTAATTCTTCTTCTGATTTATATAATTTTTATATTTTCTTCTATCTCACTTTCATATTCTTCTAATGGTTCTAGATTATATTCTTCTGCTAATTCTAAGATTTTCATAGTTTTGTTAGTCAGTTGATATATGTCCTATTTCTCCACAATTATAACATCTACACTTTTTTGGATTCTTTTTATAATTAGTTTTTCTTTTAAAATATTTTTTATTTTTTTCTGGTTTAATCCGACTATTCTTATAATATGTACTATATTTTTCTTTTGGATATCTTTTAAATTTATATTGTTTCTTAAATGGTTTTTGCTTTCTTTTATGCTTAATCATTTCACATCCCCATTTATGAGATGTTTGTAATTCTCCACATTTTAGCATATGTTTATTAATTTTATAATACTTCTGGCTTCTCCAAGCATTCTTACATTTATCTGATAAATAATTTTTTAGAAAATCTTTTCTTCTTCCCATAGTATCTATTACTCCTACAGTACTTAATGTTCTTCCTTCTAAGGCTTTGTAGTATTCTTCCAAAATTGGTTCACTAATTAATTTTGGTAATTGTCTATAGAATAAGTCTAAATAATAAATGATCTTTATAATTATCAAATCTTGCTTCATAATAATATTTCTTATATTCGCAAACATATTGGTTTAAATATTTTGGTTCTAAAGAACATAATTCTATGTTATGTAAATTTCTTATTGCTCTGTTAATTTTTGTTTTTTCTTCCATATGTACATTACTTCCTACAAATTCATTTCTTAATACTTGTTCATATTGTCTTATTAACAATGCTATACTTTGCCTTTTTGTTAAATTTTCATTTCCTCTTAATATCCTTACTCCATCTCTAAAATCTTGATCTTTACTCTTCCACCACTCATGTACTATTCCTATAAATGTTGATTCTATTAGTAAACTAATTGTTGGTATATCTACTCCTTTTGTTAATAAGGCTATTAATTGGGATTTTGTCCATTCTTCTAATCTTTTGTGATTATCTAAATTACAATATAAATTTAACCATAATCCTGCTGTTGGTACTGTTTTATTTTCGTATTGTTCTAATGGTGTTGGTGTGTATCTACTATTATTTGGCGTTTCAAAGCTAATATTCATATTTGTATATTCATCTATTCTAGACGGTTCTTTGTGTCTTAATTCTTCTTGTTCTAATTCTTGTTCTCTGGTTATACTGGTTTCTGTCCTAGTTATATTAAATGATGGTTGGTTTAAATCTGGGGAGTCAAATACTTGAGTTTGTGGTTGATATGATTGGGTTTGTGGTAAATTTACTAATTCTGTAAATTGTCTTTGTGGTTGATTTACTGATGTTAGATCACTAGTTTGCATATTTATTTGTTCTTCTGTTAATTCTATATCGGTATTTAATCCTTCTATTTCTAATCTTAATTGTTCCATATCTAATTCTTTCTCTTCTTGGCTCATTACTTTATCTATATCATCTTCATCTTCTGATTTTTCTCCTATTATATGATTAATCTGTGGTTTTTCTATTATTTTTGCTAAGCTTAATAAGAAATCATCTGAATCTTTTAACATAATTTCTGCTAATTGGGAACTTTCATTTTCAACTTCTTCTATTATTTCCTTTCCTTTATTTATTATAATTATGTCATCTTTCTTTTCTTTTTCTGGTTTTATTCCATATCTTTCTTCATCAAATTTTTTAACTTCTTCGAATATTGTCCATAGATTTTTGTTTAAAGTTTCCTGTCCTTTATGCAATCTTTCTACTTCTATCTTAGTCTGTTTTGTGTTTTCATCTAATGTTTGACCTCTTATTTTTTGTTCTGTAAGTCTTTCTTCTTCATTTAATATATCTATTATATTTAGCATATTAATTTGTGGTTCATCAGTTATCGGTTCTACTAATGATTCTTGTTCTGGTACTCCTAAATGTTTCATTATTTTCTTTATATCTGTCTGTATTTTTAATATTTCAGTTTAATTCTTTTTAACTTGTATTTTGATTTCATATACTTTTTGTTCTAAAGGTTTTGCTAATCCTACTAATCTATCAGTCCTTTCTGTTTCTTCTACTAGTTCTATTTGTTTTCTAGCATCTACAGGTATTCTTTCTGTTTCTTCTTGAGAGTCATATAAATAATTATAATTAAATGCTTCTAAGGCTACTGATTTATCTAAATAACATCCTAATTGTTTCATTATTAACATATTTGTAAAATTTAATTGATTCCTTACATCTTCACCTTCTCCACCAATACAGAATGGAGTTAATGTGTACTATCTTCATCATCAATAGTTGGAATATGAGAATATACAGGCAATTTATACTGTTCTATATCATATATTCTAGGTTCTACTCTGGTTAACACATCCATAATTAATATCAACACACAATCAATTTAAGAATATGAACAATTAATTATTAGAGAGGGAAAAGGGGTGCTGGCTTTTTAAATTGTTAAGGTTCAAAAAAGTTCATTAATTCCTAATACAGGAGCTCTGATACCAGACTGGGTTTGCAGACTGACTATATATATATATATATATATCAATGTTGTATGACCCGGGAACCGGCGACTCGGTGGCTGGCTCTGTTCTGGTCGAAAGATTAAATTGGGCTACACACGGCCGCCAAAACCCGACCGACCCAACCGGGTCTTGGTCGACTCGGGTGACCTGGTGACCATAACCTGAATTTTTTTTTTCAGCAGCACTTTTTTAATTTACTTTACCAATAGGAATAATATTATTAAGAAAATATAAGCATTTTAATTGTTTTATAAATTATTATAGATGTTTAAGACTTTTAATGTATGAATTATTATGTTTGGATGATTTTATTTATTACTTTATGAATTATTATAAATATTTATGACTTTATATTTGAATTATTATAAATGTTTGTAAAGTATTATAGATATTTATGACTTTGAATTGTGAAAATTGCATGTAAATTATTTATTTTACTTATTTTTGAATTATTTGTAAAGATATATAAGTATATATATATATATATATATATATATATATATATATATATATATATATATATATATATATATATATATATATATATATATATATATATATTTAATTTTTTTAATTTATTTATCCTGTTCAAAAATTAACCATGTGATCCAGCGGTTGAACCAGTGACCGATCAACGGCCGACCGATTCTGACAACATAGATATATATACATATACACACACACGGAATGTGGGACCGCCTACACCGTAAGTGTGAATCCTAATCATCCACAGATATTACACATATATCCAATCTACACATTTATGAAAAAATATATAATTTTTTGATTTGCAAAGGAGATACAGGACTTGATATTTTGTTTCAAGTGAAAACGTTGCAACTCAATTACGGAACACAATTTTACATCATTTGAAGAAGGGATTTAGAAAGGCTTAGGTTTTAGAAGATATTATAAGATTTCTGTTTCTTATTATTTATTTTTATTTTTATTTTTTTAACAATTAGAAAAATAAAATTACTTGTAAATCAAAATGCACTTTTTGCTTTCGTCTAGAAAAGTCAAAAACCCTAAAAACTTGTCAAAACTAGCTAAACTGAAAACTTAAAAGAAATACGAAATTGGATTGAAATGGCCATAACTACAACTATTATCATTAGAAATAAGATCAAGTACACATATTTTTGTAACGAATTATCATTAGATATATTCATTTTTTAAATTTAAACAAGTATAATTTCTTTTTCTCTTGATCAATTTTTACAAATATACTATAAAGTTAAATTGTATAACTTTATATTTATGTATAAAAAATTGTTTAAATGTAAAATTAGTGTTATAAAGCTACCTGCCATACATATCAACTCAAGTATTTATTAATTTCAAAATATAGTAGGAAGAAATGAAAATCTCAACTATTTATAAACATACCCTTTAGTGTTTATTAGTATAGAGCCTCATTTTAACACATTTGAAATGCTAATCAACAAAGAAGCAAAATTACATATATAATCTAAAACTCCAACTAGAATTGGCAACAAGGTATATAAAAAGATTATTACAATGACAAATGCTTAAGTGATCTATTTTAGCCTATTAGATATCTTATGTAAATATTCGAATTATAGGTGAACACAGAAAAATAAAAATCAACAAGTGATATATTGTGAGTATGCGCAAGTCATAAAAAATGTGAAATATAGTAACAAAATAGAAGGAAAGTACCTTGGCATTGAAAAACGATGTTTGAATATTAGTCCTAAATGATCCACTCTCTACCTCGATTGTAGAAGATATAAAGTCACTAGAGTAGAAATTACCAACCGTTGGTAAATATTGTAAAGTCAATGAGTATAGTCGAATAAACTCAACCTTGTCAGTTGTTTTGTCATTGTCCATGCTTTCCATAGAAATAATATTTTTCATAGAATTGCATTGAGAAACTTCAATCTCAAGAAGTTGGGAAAGCACCTTAACCATTGAAACCGAGAAGAGATATTCCAATTGGTCACATTGTTTGACTTTGATGACCCTGAGTTTGCCAAAGGAATTATTAGTAAATGAGCCATGACATATCTTCTCCATGAATTATGAAGTACAAGTGTCTCCAACTTTGGAAAGAAAGCATGAGATCGATTTCTCCCCATTGAGTTAAGAATGTGGCGAAGTTCTACATTATTTTGGATGTGGAGGTGCTTTAACAATGAGAATCCTTCTCCATTCAAATGGTAAAGCACATTCGAAATGCCATTTATTTCATCTAAGTACAAATCCTCCACTTTTTTTTATCAGTGTTTTAATCCCGTGATCCAAATGAATGTTGGTTTTGAGCTTGAGCTTCAATAATCTCGGGGCCTCATGCTCATCAAACCATTCCCATATATCTCCTATAACTATTTTATATCTTTCTAGCTTCTCAAACATTATGCTCCTTGGCAGCATCCAAGCCTCAAGAATTTGAATTTCTAAAGTAGTCAAGTTCTTCAAATGTTGAAGCTCAGCAAGGCTAGCATTTCCATTTTCCATAACTGAATTTTGTAACTCCCACTTAATGGAGGTGTTGCCCATGTATAACTCCTCCAATTCGGCAAAGTTAGATATGAGACCTGAGGGGATAATTTCAAATCTAGCATTGCTCAAGTCAAGCACTCTTAAATGAATTAATTGCCCAATTTCACTAGGTAATTCTTTCATTGATGAACGTAAAAGACTGAGAATTTTTAAATTCTTTAAGGACCCTATTCCAGCCATGTCTTCTAAAACACATTGATCCAAACACAAGGTTTGAAGTTTGGTTAAGAAAGAAAGAGATGTAGGCAATGAAGATATGTTCATACCCGTTAAATCCAACACTTCAAGATTTGTCATTCCCTCAAAAAAAGAATGGGGAATCTTCAAAGAGCGATTATCACTGCTATTAATATGGAAAAACTTTAGATTAGGATAATCTAACCTTTCAGGAAATTTCTGAATATAGCAATGGATCAAGACAATCTGGGTACAGCTTTTGAAAAAATCCTCTGTTGGCCAATCTTTCAAATGAGTATTCATTTTTGATGTAAAAACATTTTGATCCCTAGATGCAATTTCGGTGGCTACTTCACAAACAATGTCATGCATTCTAACCCTTTTACTTGTGTCAGTTTCAAGCAACAAACAAGAAGCCTTCAAATCACTAATCATGCTATGAAATTTGTTTCTTGCATCTTCCATGGTATTTACATGTTTGAATATACCTAAGCCAAATCCATATTTGAACAAGTCACTAATTGAAGGAGACGTTCCATATACTCCACAAAGCAAGAATAATGACTTCACTTCATTACTCTCCAATTGTTTATAACTGAACTCCAAGGCTGAATAAACTATTTCATTTAATCCTCCATCACCAATTGTTTGTAGTTGGTTTAAGGCATCTTTCCAACGATAAATGTCCTTATTTTTTAATGCCTTTGCCACTGTCACTACTAAAATAGGCAGGCCTCCACATTTTGCGGCCACTTGGTTTGCTATACTATGCAAATTAGCATCTTTAATAACATCACCAACCATGACTTCAAATAATCTCCAAGTTTCTTCTCCATTTAAAACTTCTAGCCTAAAATCCTTTTGAGTCTCCATATTTTGTAAAGTATCTCGCTTTCGGGAAATTAGTAGTATTTTGCAAACCTCATGATTGATACGCTCAAACTTTCCCTTTTCCTGCATGTCAACAACATCTAAAGGAATTCCAATTTTCTCTAAATCAAAATTTTCCCAAATATCATCCAAAATGATAAGGATAGTTTGCTCCTTTTTTATCCTCTCACGCAGTCGGGTTGCTCTTACTAGTGAGGTCTTTTCTCCAAGCTGCAAGCCCAATTGTTCTGCAATCTCATCTTGAATTCTTTTGAGATCTAGAGTTTGGGTCACATTTGCCATAACCATAGTGTCAAACAACTTGTCATCCTTAACTTGCTTAGCAACTTCTTTCACTATAGTAGTCTTCCCCACCCTACTTAAACCATTGACCCCTATTCTGCTTACTGTGGGATCTTTCAAAGCCAACATAATGTCCTCCTTCATTCTGTTCCTTGACACAAGCTTTTTACTTCCTCTTGTAGTGGAAGCAACGCTGACTACATCTAGAGGAGGCAGGTAACAAATTCGGTCAAACTTCCCCTTTCCCTGCACTTCTGTAATATTTCTTGCCATTTTCTTTGCTTTTCTACTAAGTTGATGTTGTGACTTCAAGTTACGAAAAGACCATCTAGAGCACCCCACATTAGCATGGCATGGATCTTCACTAAGTTTGTTTGCTGCTTCTATAATAGCTTCCACTTTGGTTAGCCAGTTTCGCACATCAGCTTCGATCTCTTTTCCATTTCTTATTTCTACTTCAATTTCATGATTTATACGCTCCTTTGCTCCCCCTAACTCCTTAACTTGATCCTTTAACTCCTCAAAATTGTTTTTGTAGTAAATCAAATAGCCCACTTGCCTTCCAATGGGGTCAACAGTATTCTCTGCTATTTTTGTAGCAATGGAAATGAGAATATCCATTGGTGCTTCCTGATTTGGTGTGTAGGAAGAATAAAAATCCAAATGATATTGAGAGGAGAAAAACTACAAATTATTACAGAACAAAAAACATCACGTACCCTTCTTTGAAATATCAATTAGGCTTGCCGTAGCCTGAAATTTTCTATTTTGCCCTGCTCTGTGAGGAAAATCAACCTCTTGAGCGATTTCCAAAGTAAAAAAGATTGGGAACTAGCAGTATAAGATGGAGCTAAACTAACTTCATTAAGTGGCGCATTAATGATAACTAGCAACAGGAATTTTTTACAAATTTTATCAAGTATAGATATCAAGTTATGCAAAAATAAACTATATATAGGGACATAAATTAAAAAAAATTAGTGAAACTATGGGTATATGTATATATATATTTACCTTACCTTAATAAAACGAACATTTGAAAAAATATATAGTTTTAGGAAATTAAAATATTATATTATTGTGTTTTCATATAAAAAAGTAGTATTTTGGTTTCAAACGTTTGGTATGAGTTCTAATTTCATTTGACACACAAGTTTGTTTTGTTCCATTTGTTTATAAAAGTTGTAAGTATCACTTAATTGCTAATGCTATCTAAATTGTTGGGAAAAAAAAAACTAAAAATGACATGTCTAAACATATGAACAAGAACATTTTTAGATATCACTTTAACTTATTTTATTATCATTTATATACCATGGAACTTTGAATACTTTTTTTAGTTATCAAGATTCAATATAGCAAAACAAAAATTAATTGGTGAAAAGTACTAATTTGTTGTGGTTTTATATTCAGTTTAAATCATTAACTAAAATTACTAGTCACTTTTATTAATTTTTTATCAAAATTTTTTATTATGTTTTATTAATTTTAAAGTATACTACAAACCACTGTCAATTTCTGGAGAAATGCTAACAAAGGCTTGCACGGGAAAATATAAAAAAGAAAGAGGAAAGACAAAAGAAAAGATAGTAAGACAAAAAGAGCTTACCCCAAATATCAGAAAGAGGCAGTGTTACTGTATTCCCCTCCTTTCCTTTGCTTCAAATTTGGGGCCAGCAACACGAATCACCCACTAATTGAACTTCTGGTATTAAATTAAATTATATATTAAATATAATTTAAGTCAATTTCAAACAGACTGAAACGATATACTGCGTTTATAAATATTGATTACGAATTGGATAAACAAATCACAAGAGACATCACTTTGAATAATAATTAGACAAGGCACCCTGATTTTTTTTTTTTGAGATATCATTATTTATTAAGACACAAAATTACAATGGTAAAAAATGACGTGTTGCGACTTTATAAATGTCGTCTAAATTATTGATACAAAAATATTATATTAATCATTTTTATTAAAGTAAAGGTACATTTAATTTACATTGGAATGAAATCATGAAGTTGATACATTTTATAAATAAGTAGAACAAAATTAAAACATATTTAAAACGAAAGGAGGAAATTGAAACTTTAAATTACGCATTGATGTTATTCTAAATAAGTATATGCTCAAATTTTTCATTAATTATTATAATGATGTTAGCGATTGGAGCAAGATTAACGCATTTTCTAGTCAAGTGAGGCAAAATGGATGTAAAACGAACAGGTAGGACAAAATTGAAAACTTACAACAAACATAAAGAATGAAAATAAAAAATTTGCCATTCTTTTTTTTTACTATTATATTATTTATAAAATATTAATTTCATATTGTAAAAAAGATTACAAGAAAGTAAAATAATATTTTTTAAATTTTTATTAATTGACTGCGGATATATAGTACAATATATTTTAAATTAATTGCAATTTTATAGAGAGTGGCCGACTTTGAGAGATAAAACTTCCCTCACATCTTTTAAAATAATATGATACTTTATTTTCCTAAAGTTTATATTAATTTTTTTTATATCTTTAATGTTTCTTTTTGACCGTTTATGTCTCATATGTTTTATTTTTGTAAAATATATATGTTTTTAACACAGTCAAATAATTTAATAGAAATTGTTGGCTGGACTGTCATGTAACAAAAATACTTTTGACGTCACTTTTTCTTTTTATATGTATTCATAATCTAAAATTATAAAAATACTTTTAATAATAATCAAAATAATTATTTCTTTCTCTTCATCTTTGTCTACTCTCTCTCTCTCTCCAATTTTCGGGACCGGTACCTTCCTATGCGTAGGAGCTCCTACGCACTGAAACGATACATAAAATCAAATGGGGTTCATGCCAAGTTGCTAGCTACATGTTATTTGTCTCCAAATTCATTGATCACCACTTTGTTTATTAATTTCCTCTGCACCCAGTAAAGTGCTCCATGGTTGGCACTACATATCTACACACATATACATAGTTGCTAGATTCTTCAAACCATTATTTTATTCTGCGTACACATGAATCCAATTTATATATATGCTAATGTGTAAAAAAATATTTTTAGAATTTTTGTAATTTTAAGTTGAGTAGACGTGACAAATGACGTGACAGATAATTTTTGTTACAAAACAATCCAATCAGTATTTTTCGTTAATTTATTTGACAGTATTTAATAAGAAGCATATCTAATAAAAAATAAAACATGTCAGATATAAACGGTTAAAACAAATGTCAAGGACATAAAAAAAAATTATTGTAAATATTAAAGACATAAAGAATATTTTGTCCGTCTTTTAATTGTCTTGCATGTAGTTTCTTTTCTTAATTGTAAACTTTTTTTTTGGAAAAGTAAACATTACAATTTTTGCATTTCAAAATTTTAAAAACTAACTTTACAGGCCTATGCTGTCACATCACTCCGTCCCATGTCATTTTTACTTGACGCTGGAACATACGTATGAATGTGTCCCATTTTTAAGAAATTCAAACAAATACTTGCATGGGAAAATATAAAAAGAAAAAAGAGACAAAAGACAGTTTTTTTTTTTTTAAAAAAAAGGCTTACCCCAATACCGATAATAAGCATAGTCACTGCCTCTGTACTCTCCAACTAAATTTCTGTAGTTCAAATTATAATTTAATTAAATACTAAAATGACCAAATATGGATTACTGTTTATAAATATATCAATTACGCATGGGATAAATAAATGAGTGGGGAGACATCACTGTACCTCAAAATATGATTATGATCAACAATGGACACCAAACTAAACTTGTGTTCTTTGCTTCTGCAATATAACTATCACCAACCTGAGACAACAAATTAAAATTAGCAACAAACTTTAAAGCGAAGTAACAATAAAAGTGATCCGTAAAACCAGGGGTGAACAGAGAATACCAAATATTAGACCCAAAAAATAAAAAAGACAACCAATACACGGATTGCGAAGGCATATTCAGATTATGTTGTATATAATAGATCTTCGAATTACAGAATCCATAAATGAGACTGGTATAAATTGGTGGAGCGAAATAGTTATGTGTGCGCGTGTGTACATATATTTATGTGCATGAACATAATTATTGAGGGAATTTAATTTTCTTTTGAGAAGACTAATAAAAGAAAATTAAATTGATAAATATTTTTTTAAAAAAATTAGTTAAAAAAAAAATAATTTTGGGGAAGAAGAGGGGGGGGGGGGGAGGGGGGCAATTACCCCTTTACATAAGAAGATCCATCCCTGTTGTGTGCTAATAATATGTTTTCACCATAACAACAGAGATTCGGATTCACTTCATCTAGTTTATGAGTCCAACTCTTTTCAGTCACAGTTTTATGATTTTTAGTCACGGTTATAATTGTGGTTAATTTTAGCTATAGTTATAACTGTGGCTAAAAATTATAAAACTGTGACTAAAAAAAGTTGTACTCTCCAGCTAACTGGAGCAGATCCAACACTAACAACAGAACTGTTTTGCTTAGCAGGATGACATTTATAGTGGCAATATTGACAATAGTCAATGGGAAGTAAATGATCAACTACAGAACAGAGTGATTTAATAAAATTAATTCTAACCCAAAAGGCAAAATAATCCTCCAATTGAGTTTTATATCAACTACTTGTACATCATATAGTGTAATTTTTTTTTGTGTAATTCCATTGGTTAAGACAAAATTATCCTTCATTGATGTAATTTGGAACAAAACTTTCTTTTACTTTCTCAGCATTAAACTCAAATAAAATTGCTTATCGTTCATAAAACTCTGATATTTTAAGAGAGACAGCCTCAGAAACAAGATTAATGAAGAAATACTTTGAGCAATATCAACATCTACAATTTGCCAAACACCATAGTCTAAAAATTAATTCATCCACCATCGAATATTATATCTTATTTACAAGCTAATAATCAAATATATTAAATATGCATATTCAAATGCATTTCTTGAATACATTATTGAACTCGTCTGAAAATTAATTCATCTACGATTGTTTGAGTTTTAATTAAAAATATAAATCAAGGAATATTTTATCTTCTATTTGGAATATTTCATATGGGCCAAATTTAAATACACCAGTTTTACAACTACTATTAATTTTATGATTTTTGTTATTATCCGTCATCCCTTCAGAGAAAACTTTTCATCATTGAATCACCAAACTTAATAAAAAAATGCTTTCGAGAACAATTTAGTTTCTCAGCTATTCTGAAGAAGAAAAACAAAACATACTGAACTGAAAAAAGGACCTTACCCCTATTCTGCTCCTCAAGTACGTGTTTTGCTTTCTCAGCAAAGGATTCAGAAGCTGCAAGAAGTTCCAAGTAAGGTTTTGTTGTTCATAATCAAAAAATTAAGAAGCAACACATTAATACCAAGTGAATTTAAACTAAAGCAATGGAATTTACCTCTTTTATATATCGCTATAAGATCACCAGCAACACAATCTTCAATGTTTATATTAAGCTTTTTATTTTTCAATTTTTTTTCGAATTTTATATATGATCGACAACACAGCAACGCAGTTCACCACAAAATAGTAGTAGCAATAGAAAGTAAATGAAGGCACCAATTTTTTTTTTTTTTTTGGTTTTATAAACAGGAAAGCGACAAAGTTGAATATGGAAAGAAAAATAGCAGAATTAGAACACAAAAGAAGAAACTATGAAGAAAAGAGGTTGTAAAATTAAACTTAGGAAAAGTTGCAATGGAAAATATCTACAAATGAAGCACAAGTTTTTTTTTTTTAACTTTTTTTGATTATTTATATAAACAAAGAAGGCAACAAAGTTAAATATATACGGGAGGGAACTAAAAGAACCGGACACACAAAAGAAGAAATTATAAAGAAACGAGGTTGTAAAACTCAAGAAAAATATCTAGAAATGAAGCACAAGTTTTTTTTTTTGGTTATGTAATTGAACAAAGAAGGCAACAAAGAAGAAATTATGAAGAAGAGAGTTCTGAAAGCCAAAAACTTAGGAATTGCAGAAGAAGAAGCAAGAACTGTGAAGCAACCAATGCTTTCGAATTATGAAGTGCAATAGGAATATTAGTAAGTTTTTATTAATAAGAATAAAAATATGGCAATTATTGCTCCACCACATTAATTAATTAAATAATTAAAAATATAAAAGAAAGCCAGGACCTGCTTTTCAGGATACTTTTCTCAAAAGGGACTATCTTTACTACAATTATATACCGTGTTAGAATTAAATTCAAATTTTACAACCTTCAAAGTTAGAATTTAAATTAGACTTTATAACTTTACAAGTTAGAATTCAAATCAGATTTTATAATTCTAGATGTTGGAATTCAATTCAGACTTTATAACTTTAGATGACAGAATTCAAATCAAAATTCATTTTAAATTGTAGCTATCTGTTTATTTATTTTATTATATCTTATTGTGTAATTTTACCTATAAAAGACAAGTGGGTGTGTTGTTACTTCTAATCAATCTTGAATTGAATCAAAATATTGAGTCCTTCTCTTTCTCTCTTCTCTCTCTCTTGTGTTGTGCGTATGTGAGAAATTTGATAATATATATCACGATAGAACTTTGAATACTTTTTTTAGATATCATGATTCATTAAACAAAAAAAAAATGATTGGTAAAAAAATACTAATGTGTTGTGGTTTTATACGCTGTTTAAGTCATTAACTAAAAATACTAGTCATTTTTATTAATTTTTTTATCAAAATATTTTATTTTTTATTAGTTTTAAAGTATAAATTTTGCAGAAATTCTAATGAAGGCTTGCACTGGAAAATATAAAAAAGAAAGAAGAAAGACAAAAGATAGTAAAACAAAAATAACTTAGCCCAAATATCAAAACGAGGCACTGTTACTGTATTCTCCTCCTTTCCTTTGTTTCAAATTTGGGGCCAACAACACGAATCACGCACTAATCGAACTTCTGGAAATAATATAATTTATATATTAAATATAATTTTAATTCAATTTCAAAAATAGTGAAAACACTATACTGCGTTTATATATATTGATTACAAATTGGATAAAACAAACGACAAGAGACATCACTTTACTGCAAAGTGCTAATAAAAGTGACCTGCGTTTGTAGTAAGCAATGAATGATATCCAAGAATCAAGAATCAAGAATCAAGAACAAGCAATTCCTTTTCCTTTTTTTTTTCTTTGGATTCTTTATACATATATGCCTGACAACAAATATTAGAAAAGAAAATAAGGGCATTATATATATATATATATATATATATATTAAGAAAGTAGAAGTTGGAATCAAGTGAACAGAGATCAAAGAAGCAAGAACAAGCAATTCCTTTTTCTTTTCCCTTTTTTTTTCTTCTTTGGATTTATATATATATATAACAGAAAACAAAGCAACAAACTTTAACGTATAGCTTAATTGGGCTCTGATGAGGATAGGAACTTTAACCCAACTACCATTCATACCCTTAACCCATGAATCTTAGTTGTGATTCATCATATATAACTGGTTCAATATGGTATGTAAATTGTGTATTCCTATCACAATTAATGAGCCCATATATATCAAGCTTAATTTGTTCATACTCAAGCAAAAGTCGAAGCCTTCTACTGGTTTCTCTTTCTTCCCACTTCAAATTATGTCAAAGCCCACATAATTTGATTACCAGTTTGCATTTCTTTTAAAACTTCCTCTTACTCTTCTTTTTGAGTATTGTTGTTCCAAAATGATTGACATTCAATTTTGACGACTCTTATTTTTTTTTTTTTCTCTAGAATTTGAAAGCGTGGCAACCTACAGTTTGTTTTCCCATGCCTTTTTGACAACCACATAGAATTATGACCTCAAATTCAACATTTTTCCTCCATCTCTTGTAAGGTTTTGAGTTTGAACTATAAACAATAGGGAAGGGCTTCTATTCGACCATTAAAGTAATCTAGCGAGCTCACTCACTTATTCTATAATTTGTTTATGTATACCACTTTCCTTAAGTAAGTACCTCAAACCTCAATAGGCCTAGACTATTAGCCAAGTCATGTAGAGAGTTCGAGCCCCTTAACTTTCTGGAGTTCTGATTTGTCCCCATAATACGTCACATGATCAAAATCACAAAAAATGAGCCATGGTAGAGAAGTTGGAACAGAGCCACTTAAATCCTAGAGATGTTTCCTTTTCTGAGTTTTTGATCCATAGACACCAATCAAAAGGGTTTTGAAACTATTTAGTGAACTTCAAAGTATGTTTACCCAATTTTGACTACCATAGGTAAACACCCCTTGGAGAGTATACTTTATGCATTAACTTCCATAGAATACCTCGTAATATTAATAAAAGACATTTTAGTCTCTTGCTTGAAATACACTCTCTCTATATCCAACCCATCCTCCATACCAAACCTCTCAAGAATTCAAGTCATTTGGGAGTCTACCATATGCTTTACAATTTCACTTTGTTTCTCATTCTAATTACAGTTAAGAAAGGAATGGCCAGTCCTACCATATGCTTTACAAAACCTGTAGATACTCTCATATCTATATTCTATCCAAACTATTAATACACGCCAGATTTTGAGGATGTAGCCCATAATCAATGGTGACTTTAAGGCATCTCTAACTTTAATCCTCATGAAACCAATATTCCTCAAAAAGATTGGCTCCCAATCCTTTTTAACAACATCTCTTAATTAATAGTTGATATTCTAAACATTGTCAAGCATGTAACAAGAAAAGCATGTCTTCATATCCGAAAAATATATGACGTACGGATTCGTGTCCTTTATTATTACTACCATTTTCAAAGTTCCTTTGAAGTGCCACATTGCTGAGGTGGCACACCACATCCTTCTACTAGAAACCATCTTTAGTCAACGAGGACTCCAATGGCGTAGTGAACGAAAATTGCTTATTGATATCAAGCATTTTTACATTTATTTTAGTTCTTATCTTACTCTTATTGCAATTTAATTATGGGAAACTAATTATAAAATGTTTTGGATTTTAATGGATCAAAATTAATTATTGAATAAATATTTCCTAATTTCATATATTTTTATACATTGAATATTTGAAGACCCAATTAATCCTTTTGTTTCTGTTGCAAATTTAATTGATTAGAGAGATTATGTTGTCATGGATGTTGACATATGCGCTGATGTGGTGCAAAATGCTGACTGTTTTGCCGAGCTGGATTTGTAGGCCTACCAGACTGCAAATGTAGTCTTGCTAGAACTGCATGCATGCAGCATTTATGTAGTCCAGAATTTCCTAAAATATGCAAGCTCCCTAAGTCAGTTTTGAGACTAGAAAAAGAGTGTTTCTGCACTTCCCAATCCATGAAGATACCTCTGCACGAGGAGCTACACTACCGCCAAACCAGAATGCTAAAAGTGACATGATGCAGAAGTCAACTTCACTTATTGGACTCAGATTAAAACACCTCCAGATCCCATTTTCCATTCTGTTGAAGATTTCTATCTTCTCCATTTTTCTCTGTAGTTCATAGGTCTCTTCTTCTGTGTATGTTTCATTTATGTAATTTCGTTTTAGCTATCATGGAAGGCTAGAACTCTTTGTAAACAGTCATATGGTGACCTGGAGATTGTAGTTTGAATTCTTGGAGTAATCAGATAAGTTATTGTTGTTTCTATTTCATTTCTATCCTGATTTAAGCACTATGGTTTCATGTTTATGCTTGCATATGATTAGACTTTTATAAATGTGATTTCTATTCTAATATTTAATCTAAGTTTTAATATTGTTATGACCAATTAGTATAGTTTGTTTTATTAGAATAAGATTTTAGCCCTACAGTAGAAATTAATTGGCTCACGCAAGACTCAATATATGCAAGAGAAATCTCGATACCAGTGGTTCTACATATTGTCGTAAAATTTCACTCTCTCCCTTTTCTTGTTTAAACGCATTATAGAATTTATCATTTTAAGGCTTCTATTTAATTTATAACTAAAGCTTAATTATAGGCATAGAGGGGGAAAAAAAAAGAAAACCAGAAAGATATATATATATATATATATGATCACGCACGCACATAATTGTAAAGGACCTTACCAATTATCTTCCCCAAATGTGAATGAGAGGCTTTTGTTGATGGTTCTCCTTCCTCAAATCCCAGTAACGTTCTGTTTTTCATATCCAAAAGAGAAAATAAGGAAAGAACCCCTTAATTATCATAAATTTTAAGTCATTGTTGAATTGATTATTAATTTTATATAAGGAAACAACTTAATTATCAAAATATTAATGTAAGTATTATTAAATATGACGTGAGTAGTAAATATTTGATTATTTTGGCAAATAAAAATGAATCTTTGCTATTACAAAAAAATAATAGAAGGAAAATTGAAAAACTAAAAATTTGGCTTGTATAATGAGTATATTGATAACCAAGGCAACTTTCCACCGTCAATTAATTGTTTCTTGTTTAAACATGTGATACAATTTATATAAAACTTATTTAAGGCTTCTATCTAGTTCATAACAAATGAAAAAGAAAACCAGAAATATATATATATATATATACACCTTACCCTTCTTAATTAATTGTGTTCCTCGAATGCGAATATGAGGCGTTGTTGCCGTTCTCCATCCTCAGCGTGATATCTGTTGTTTGGGTTAAGAAGAGAAAATGAGAAAAGAAATTGTTAGTTCAAGTATGCGAATGAGAGGCGTTGTCTAGGTGGAGAAAAGAAAATAAGAAAAGAAACAACACATCAAAATAACAAATAAGAATGAGATCAAATAATAAGAAGAGACAATAATTTACCTTTTTCTTTTCTCTTTTCTTCTTCTTCTATTTGGTTTTTTTTTTATGGATTTTGTGTTTATGATTGAGAACAAAAGAAACAAATTTTAATATTGACCAGAGTATACAAAGGAAGACATCTATGAAACCATTTTTTTTTCGAATTTTTATGAGTACATAATTGACAACAAAACATCAGACTTTCATATGCAGAAGAAAGTCAAAAGAAAAGTGATATAGTATAAAAAGCACCAAATATTTCTTTTTTTTTTTGGGGGGATTTTTATGCGTATATGATTGACAACAAAGGAACAAACTTTAATGCAGAAACAATACTAAAACAAGCTTCAAGGAAACAAACTTGAACACAGAACACAGAACACAGAACAGATCAACTCAGGATTGTGGAGCAAATGTAGAGAATTAGATGGAACAAGCTTTAATGTAGAAACCGTACCAAAACAAGCTTAAAAAACAAATTTGAGCACAGAACAGAAAGAGAAAACAGGAACTCAGGATTGTGGAGCAAATGTAGAGAATTAGAAGAGCAAAATACTTAAACTCAGAAACAGGAAGCAACGAAGATGGGATAATGGAAGATGGCGTAGTTAAGATGTGGAGGAAATTAAAATAATATGACAGAAACATATAGAAAGACTGAAGCCACACAGACGCATCCATATACGACAAAGACTTGGAACATAAAGGGAGACTACCGCGTGACGACTACAGTAAAGCATAATGGAAAACTGTACTTAAAGTAAAAATGATGGAAGACTGCCGTGCAAACAGTGCCTTCAGATAGTGATGGATTAGACAAAGATGAAAGGCATCACAATTATTGCTAAACTACATTAATTAATTATATATAAAAAGAGGAAACGGTCCTTTTCAAAATAGGGCTCTCTTTTTCCCAATTCTCATCCCCTACCGACGTTATTATTGCTATTACTTTTTCTTTTTTTACGTTAATTAATTAAATAATTAATAAAAAGAAAAGCAAGACCTGCTTTTTTAAAAAGGAAGTTGCTTTTCAAAAAGAAAAAGATATGGCAATGATTGGTGTACCAATTTAATAATTAACAAAGGAATAATGATCAAGAACGTGAAACGCTCATCTTGCCATAAAATTATTAATGAAATAAGTCATATTTTCACAAACTGAGAATTTCACCAAAATTGGTGCAAAACACTCCTGTGCCTTATAGGTCTTTGCCCTACAAATTACAAAATTATTGCAAAATTGCTTGTTAACAAACTTTTTGCTATACCGATTTAATAATTAATAAAGGAATAAACCAAGACCTTTTTTGAAAAAAGCGGCTCTCTTTCCCATCCACTATCAACTTTAGTATATTAATCAAACAACACTTAATTAATTACCCGTGCCATTGAATTCTTCTTATGAGACACCTCAAATTTAGGGGCAACTTTTTTAAGGCTTCAATACAAATAATATTTTCAACATAGGAGATATAATTTGCTCTCTGATCAACTTTAAAAGTTGTTAATAAACCCTCCTTAAACCTTTAATTTTATGCAATGTAACTCTGAATTTGTTAAATTTCGCGTCCAAAACCCTGATATTATCTGTTCGTACAAATAAAATAAAAGTGAAAAGTGAAAAGAAAAATACATCTAATTTGTCATTTTTAGTGACAAAACAATTTTTTTGGGGGGTCATTTTCTTTGACATTTTTGCAAAAAAAAGTTCTCTAAGAATGATTCATTTGGTGTATTCTTCGTTAATTTGGCTCTTTTAACAATCATAAACAAGTAATTTAAAGACTTTTTATGGCAAAGTCAACAAAGGGATTATGCATTTACACTATATAAAATTGAAAGTTTAAACTTTTAAAGTTGAGAAGGTAAATTAAATAATTCTCTAAATGGAAAAAAAATTCTTTGCATTACTACATTTTTTTAATATGCATATACTTACGACTGGCTTCATCGAATTTCCCTAACAAATTATGATCATTCTCCCAGAACAAAACAAACAAAACCTTGGCCTTGCTTGGTTCTTATTATTATTTTTTAAAAAAAACTTGTTTATAGAAAAAAATAAAAATATATTTGGTACATTTCTGCAAAGGAGGGTATTTTAAAAATAGTTTTTAAAAATTTATTTTTAAAATAGAAAAAACAAAACAAGTTTTATATGTTTTTGAAAACATTAAAGGATTAGATAGAAAAGAACAAAAGGATCTACAACGAAATAAAATAATATATAGTTATACATTTGTTAATCCATCATAAAAAATAGATTTGAGAGAATATTCAATTATAAAACATCAAGAAAAGGAAAAAAAAAAGAGAATAGAAATGGAGAAAAGAATAGGAAGAAAATGAAGGAACGGCACAGAATGGACATTCAGTTTAAATAATACCTTTCATAACCCATATATATATATATATATATATATATATATATATATATATATGACAACTTAATCTGTGCTTTGAAAAAAGAACAATAACCAAATAAAGATTCAATGAGACTAAAAAATTGGATACCCTTACAATTATTATCTTCAAATGAAATATATAATGGGTAAAACTACAGTTCTTTATATATATATATATATATATATATATATATATATATATATATATATTTACATATTTGTTATTATTTTTCATTAAAAATAGAATGTGCAAAAAGTTCTTAGAAGAATCAAGAGAAATTATTGATATAGTCATTGATTACAATTTTCTTAATTTAGTCTTTGAAATATCTATATGGTTTATAAAAATATTTTTTATTTTTATTTTCAATTTTCATCATTTTTTGAAATACATTTCTTGAAACATTGAAAACATATTTTTGATGTTTTCAGATTCGGACCTATTTTAATAAATATTTTTAAGAAAATATTTTCATTAAACTAAAACACATTTTGAAGACCGTTTTATATTTTTAGTGAAAATGAAAATACGAAATACCCAAACCAAATAAGTCTTAAGTATCTTAATTTAATTCGTGAAAGATTGCATTTGTTTTAATTTGTAAGGTTGTCAAAATTAAGATTTTATATAGGATTGGAGAATGTACAAGATAAATTAAATCGTAAAATTAGATCGAATATCGTAAAATCCTATCATTTAAAAATAAAATAATATTTAAAAAATACATAGTAACAAAAATTTTGTATGCAATTCAAAGTCATTAAAATCTCATCATATTTTAATAAAACAAATTCAAATATCATACATAAATAAGTAAACATAGCAAAAAAGTTATTAAAATAGAGTAAATAAATAAAAAAATACAAAATAACAAACAAACAACTTATAAAATCAAACATCTAGTGTCACACCCCAAAAGAAGGAAATTTGCCTCCTAAACCCTTCCTAAAAATCTCTAGCAATACTTATTTGAAAATAACTAAAATAATTCTTATTCAAAACATAACTTTGAACATAACAAAACTTCATTAAATTCATATATATTAACATCTAAAAATTTTCAAGAAATTTTGGCAGAGCCTTCTTACGGATGATATGCCTAAGCACCTAAACAAACTTTTTAAATAAAAGTTGAGGACTAATTTTTAATTTTTGGAGAAGTTATGTTGTAAATTATATAAGTAGTCTAGAGAGGGAGGTTAATGAGAAAATAAAGTAAAAAAAACCTTGATCCTTGGTGGGCTTTTTTACTTTCATACACCACATTTTAATTTAAATTCCATAACTATTTTATTTATATTTTAATTTACTAGATTAGGCCACTTTTACTGTAGCCGAAATCGGATTGTAATCTTGTCGCCCCTTTCGGTCAAGCCAGCGTGCCATCCCTGTGTTAGATAAAGCAGTGTCGCCCTTGTCAAAGGTAACACACCAGCTATTTTGATCGTTCGCGTTACCCCCCAACTTGCAGCACTTTCCTTTTCCCTTTCTTCTTCTTTCCTTCTTTTCCTTTGCTTCCTCCTCGCACGCTGGCACTCTCTCTGCTACCGCTGTCACCAACCTTTCTCCTCATCTACCCCCCGCCGTCTTACCTCTCATCTGCTACTTCTCCCCCAACTGCGGCTCTCCTTTGCGAAGCTCCCCTCCAACCGCGCCTTTCCACTGCTCTTCCCTTTCTTCTTTATTCTTTTCCCCAAAACTGACCCTTCCTTCCCATTTTCTTCTTCCTCCTTCTTCCTACCACCACCTCCAGATTTGCTTTCCTCTGTGAAGCCCCCCAGCCGCGCCTCTCCTCTGTGGTAATTTTTTTTTCAAAATCTCAATATTAATATTTTCTTTAAAAACATTATTTTTTATTTTTACTTAATCTATTTGTATTTTATTTTGTTGTATTAGGTAAGTGTTCGTGGCAATTTTTGATCTCCGAAGTCATGTTTTATACATAATTATCAAGCTACATATTTTTTTTTTCATATTCTTTTATTGGATTTTAATTTTAAATAATTTATTTAGAACATGTAAGTATTTTTTTATTATTACAATTTAGAAAAAAATTTAGATGTGTTTGATTTAATTAATTTTGGATTTTAATTTGTTTTGATTGTAATTATAAATTTAAAATTAGTTTGATTAATTGTTGTTTGATTTAGTCAATTGTTGTAATAATTAATTTGGTTGATTTGTAGTTGTTTTTTTTATTAGTTTAGGGGTCTTGTAATTATGAATTAGGAATTTTTTAATCTTTATATGGTTGTTTAAATTTTAATAAAGTTCTTTACATATGAAAATTTTATATGTTATTAATTTTATATTGTTGCTTAAATTGTATTTATTTTCTAAATAATTATGATAATATAACTATAAAATTACTTAATTAAAAATAATAAGAAATAATATCTACAAAATTTCATCATATTTCTATATTAACTAACATAAAATCATAAATAATAAGAATAAATTTATAATATAATTAGAAAATAGTTATCATTCAGAAAATTATAATGACTAACATAAAAATCATATTACAAATTATGTATAAAATAGTTAATATGTAATTAAATTATAAAAATAAAGATATCTTAAACATAAAAAATAAATCATAACAACAACTTAAAAACTATGAAAGTAAAATTACAATCGATAAAAACTGTAAAACAAAAACATACCTAAGAGAATGTAAAGATGAAGAAGAATATACAGGAAGAAGATGGAAAACTAGTCTGAAGGAAAAATAGCAAAACTATGCGTCTGAAGTTTGAAGTTTGTAATACTGGGAGAGAGAGAGAGAGAGGCAGGCGAACGAATTAAATCACTCAGTTTGGAGGGGGCCTAGGGCTACGTGTCATGTTGGACCGTTGTCGTCCTTGACACTAGTGATGTGCGTGTCAGCCTTGTCAGGGGTAACACTAGTCCGCTTGACACATAGTGGGGGGCGACACACTTTTTGACTGAATCCAGTGTCACCTCTGATAGGGACGACACGTGGCAACCATAGTAAAATTGGCCTAATCTAATATTGAAAAAAAACGAGTTACATTTGCAATATAAATTAAAAAGAGGACTGAACAGTAAAAAATCATCCTTGTGGTGTAAATTTAATTTTCTTAGGAATAGTCTGGACTCGAGTGAAAATAAAATTCTTATAGAGGCACTTTTATGATTTTCAGCCAAATAAAATTGTTGTAGCAATTCAGGAGCTGACCACGTGTGCTTCTTTTTCATTTTCTGGTCTTGGCCGTGAAATTCTGCCCAAACCAAAGAATTTTCCGGACATAGAAGAAGAAAGCGACAAAGCTGAATACGGAAAGGAAAATAGCAGAATTAGAACACAGAAGAAGGAACTATGAAGAAAAAGACGTTACAAAACTCAAGAAAAGTTGCAGCGGAAAAATATCCAAAAATGAAGCTCAAGTTTTTTCTTTTCTTTTCTTTTTTTGGTTATATATTTGAACAAAGTAGGCAACAAAGAAGAAATTATGAAGAGAGTTCAGAAGCCAAAAACTAAGGACTTGAAAGCAATGGAAATGGGATTGTAGAAGAAGAAGCAAGAACGGGAGCAAACAATACCTTCGAATTATGATGTGCAATAGGAAAATTAGTAAGCTTTCATTAACAAGGTATGGGAATGATTGCTACGCCACATTAATTAATTAAATAATTAAAAAAAAAGAAGCAAAACCTGCTTTTCAAAACGGGGCTATCTTTTCTGGATTTGGAGTGGCTGCCACAAGTTTCAGCAACGGTTTAAAATCGTTGCTATAAATTTTGTAAAAAAAATATCACAATTAACACTTATAGCAACGGTTTTAAACCGTTGCTGAAACTTGTGGCAACAGTTAAGAGTTGGCTGCTCCAGATCTCTTTTCTCGATGCTCATCCACTATTATCATTATTATAATATTTTTTTTGAAAAGATCATTATTATTATATTAAACATGAAGAATTGATTAATCTCGCCTTCGAGCGTCTTGTGTTCTCACTTTCCATTTTCCAGTCCCTAACAACCCTCACTTTCTGCAAATTAATAACATAATTTACCCAAAAGTGGGCTCTCTTTCCCATCCACTACCAACTGTAGTATGTTAATCAAAGAAGACTTGCTTTTTCGAAAGTGGTGTGTATCCATATTCTGCCATTGAATTCTTCTTATTACACACCTCAAATTTAGGGGCAACGTTTTTTTGGGGCTAAAATGCAAATAATATTTTTAACATAGAAGATATAATTTACTCTTTCAACTTTAAAAAATGTTAATAAACCCTCCTTAAACCTTTAATTTTGTGCATTATAACCCTCAATCCAAAATCATAATACTATTTGGTCATACAAATTAAGAAAAAAGGCCAAAGTGAAAATAAAAATAGATCCAATTTGTCATTTTTAGTGACAAAACAATGGTTTTTTTTTGGGGGGTCATTTTCTTTGACATTTTTGCAACAAATAGTCATCTAAGAATGATGCATTAGATATATTCTTCGTTAATTTGGCTTTTTTCACATTCATAAATAAGTAAGTTAAAATTTTTTATGGGAAAGTCAACAAAGGAATTATACATTTATGCTACATACAGTCGAAAGTTGAAATTTCTAATGTTGAGAAGGTAAATTCCATAATTCCTTAAATGGAGAAAATTTCTTTGCATTATTATATTTTTTAATATGCACGCTTACGACTGGATTCATTGAATTTTCCTAACAAATTATTATCATTCTCCGAGAACAAAACAAACAAAATGTTGGCCTTGCTTCGTTCTTATTTTTAAAAATAATTTTTTGTTTATAGACAAACATATAAAACTTGTTTCGTACATTATATTACTGCGAAGGAAGGCATTTTAAAAATAATTTTTGAAAATTTATTTTTAAAATAGAAAAAACAAAACAATTTTTATAGGTTTTTGAAAACATTGTTTTGGAAAACAGTTTAAAAAAAGTGGTAGTATTTTGTTAATTATATAAGTTTATTAATGGCATTTATTTAAATATGAGTTAGAAGAAGAAAACAAGAGCAGATTGTCTGACATAAAGAGTAGGAACTGCACGCAGCAGCTTGAACTGCGCCGTCCGCTTGAATCAAATTGTGCGTTATCCATTGCGCCACATGGACCCACTGCACATGGTTTGTTACTGCATGTTTTGAATGTTTTGATTGGAATTCAGTTCTCACCACCTCCTTCCGTCGACTCCTCAATTTAGATGGCATAAAATCGTAGTTAAAAAAAGTTAGACACTCTAGCTCACATGAGCAAATTCAGACCCCTTTCCTTTGGTTTTTGCATGCAGGGAGTTCTTCAAGTGGCTTCGATGTGAATATATTGCCGACGCTGCTGAAGGAAGATGACACTGGTGGTTTCATCTTCTCCAAACAACGCAACTTAGTCATTTCAAATGGATCTATCTATGTACAACGGAGGAGAGAATATTAGTGGTTGCAAGAGGGATTTTGATGGAGAGGCTTATTATGATCAACGGTCTGCCTCATCAAGGGCAAGCCATGAAGACGACAACGTTGGAAATACTAGGAAGAAGCTAAGGCTGACCAAAGAACAATCTGTTTTATATGACAATGATGAGTAAGTTTTGAGTTTGAAATCTACCTGTGGAGCCTAATCTAGAATGTAAACTTCAGGCACCAAGACATGGAAGAAGAGGTTCAGAAGAATGGATGCTGCACTTAGACAGGGTTGACCTAGTTAACCCAACTAGGAAAAGAAAAGGGGAGCTGCTTATGGAAGCTTTTGAAACAGTCATGCCAACCATCAAAAATTGAAGCTGGCCAATTAGCAGAATAGCTGAAAAGTACGCTCATGTCAAGGAAGCAAAATTAGAAGAGGCTTTTTCTTTCTCTTCTCAAATCATATATAATTGATAAGAAACAATTTCTAGAACTCTTTTTAGCCAGAGAGAACAGAAAAAGAAGAGTTGTTCTAAAAGTGTCAAGTATTCAACATTTACTTTATATGAGCTCTATATAAAGAAAAGAATTTATAGAACTCTTTTTTTAGAAAAAAATTCAAGTAATAATTTCATGTTGTATATAAGCTTCCGAAAGTCTCATTCTTTGGTTTCCTCTAAGAGGGTGTATAGGTGATGAACAAGGAAATTTATTTGATATCCTTTTCTTCCAACTAATTCACTGCGTTGTTTGAAGAAGACGACACTATCGCGTCAGTTTCTTCTGACGCTTCCTCCGGTTGTCGGCAATCTGTTCACATCAAAGCCCTTTGAACTCCTTGCATGCGAAAAGCAGAGCCATTCAAATTGAGGAGTTGATGGAAGGAGGTGGGGAAAACGGGGTTCCAATCAAAACATGATGTAAACAACCATGTGCAGTGGGTCCACGTGGCGCAATGAACAATGCACGATTTGATTTGAGCGGACGATGCAAATTGAAAGCAATGGAAATATGATGGAAGAAGAGGAAGCAAGATCGCTGAAGCAAACATGGCTCTCTTTTAATTAGCAAGTTTTCATTAGCAACTTTTAATTAATGTTATATAAAAGAGGAAAACCTGCTCTCTTTTTTTAAATTCTCATCCACTATCGACATTATTATTACTAGAGAAAAATATATTTTACTCTCATAAACTTTTATTAATGTGCAAAAAACTCTTGTCAACTTTAAAATTGAACAAAGAACCCTATAAACTTTTTGTTTGTGCAAAAGAAAAAACACGTCCAGTTGAACGTTAGTCAAATTAATGATCATGCTGATTAGGCTATGAAAATGCCACATCAGCTTATTTACACCTTAGCATGCTACGTCATCATTTTCTCCATGACACATGCTCTATTTTCGGTTTAGTTTGTCTCCTCTGTTTCTTGCCCTCAAATTTCTGTCAGCCTTTGTGTTCCCTTCGACTCCCCGTGCTCTCGATCAAATTCTGCCAGCCTCGGTGTTTGGGTTCTCTCTCACTTTGGTCCCTATTATGCGTTCTCTCTTAATGTTGCTCTCTGTTCTTTCTTGCTCAAGTCTCCGTCAGTCCTCTTTTCTCTCACTAGGTCTCTATTTTTCATTTTATTTGTCTCACTCAAGTCTCTCTCTATGTTGCTCTCTCTGTGCTTAACTCTCAAGTCTCTACGCTCATGTTCACAAACTATTGAAGTGGGTCATATATATATATATATATATATATATATATATATCTCTCTTTTCAAAATTTACGATGAGTTCTTCAGAAATTGAGATATTAAAATCTTGTATTGCGTGCTCTGCGATATCTTTAATTCAATTTCCCATGAAGCACCATGGAAGTTTCTTAAAGCTCTCTGGTGGAGGACAAAGCTCTATCTCTCTCTCTCTCTCTCTCTCACACACACAGTTTCTCTTCCTAAGATGCATTAACTTACAGTTATGTCTTTTTCTTTTTGGTTCATCGGTGCTTCCAAGTAGATAATGCACACAACCTATTTGATGATATTCTCAAAAGAAACTAAATATGCATTTCTTGCTCAATTCCATGTTGCAGTCAGTATCTACACCTCCTCAGTTGCAAGAGCTTTGTTGCATTGTAACGACCAATATTAGTAGACTGGATTACCTAGAATTGAGTCTAAACAAGTTTAAGGATTGTTTAACTTTGTCTCTTGTTGTTCAGATGATGGAAGATTGCAAACATGAGGCACAAACTAGAAGACTGCTCTAGTTTTTCTTATGATCCAGTAAGAATTTGGATTGCAATTTAGAAGACAAGGATTATAACTATGCTCTTAGAGTTTTTGTTGAAAAGAAAGACCACACAGCAATTATATCTTGATTTCGAATCTCGATCTCAATTTTTCGTTTTATGAAAAAACTAATGTTTTCACGTGTATAGTCAAGTTCACAAAAAATATTTAAAAAAATTAAAAAAAAGATGCTTTACGAAGAATGAATAACAAGAAAGTGCTTATGGTCCACATTGAACCAAACAGGAAAGCCCTTCTTCACCATGCTATGCAAAACATCATTTAGAGCTTGACATAGGCCTACTATACAGACAAAGACTTGAGCGGAAAAGAGAAACAGAGAGAGAGAGATAGACTTAAGCTAGACAAATAAAATGAAAAACAAAGATTGAGTAAGAGAAAAAGCGACTGACGGAGACTTTAGCGAGAAAAAACAAAGAGATATATTAAGCGAGAACGTAGAACAGGGACCAAAGGGATAGAGAACCCAAACACAGAGACTAGTAGAATCTGATTGAGACCATGCAGAGACAAAGGGAACACGTTGATGGAAAGTCAAGGGTGAGAAACAGAGGAGACAAGCTGAACCAAAAATAGAGTGTGTTGTTATAGAGTGTGGAGAGAACGATGACTTGGCATGCTAAGGTGTAAATAATAAGCTCATGTAGCATTTTCATATCCTAGTTAGCATTAACCTCCACTGTTTCTAATATGGCAAGCCATATAATGAAGGTTTTCTTGTTACCAAAAAGTATTCATTCAACTATTGATAGAAAAATGCAAAATTTCTTTTGGGGACATAAGCAAGATACTAGGAAGTGATAAGTCCTTTACTTTGGTTATTCTATATGGTTTTTATTGGGCTTTTTCTCTCCATTGGTCCTATTTTGCTCTCCATTTGCACCTTTTACCTTATTTTTAGCTTAGTTTTCTCTCGTATTGTAGTCTCCTTATTTTACTTGTTTTATTTCCCTTTTTCCTTGCTTTCTGATGCACTTTGTTGTGTTTTCATGTAGGTGTATATTTTGGTATAATACAAGTTAGAGAGCTAAAGAATTCTAATGTAAGTGCTGTGTTGCAGCAAGCTTGAAGGCTAGCGCCTAGGCGCCATGCCCTCAACTCTGGGCCTGACAAATTATGGCTGGCACCTCTGGCACCACATAGGGTGCCCAGAGGCATTAGCCCCTAAACTCTCTACCTTGAATTCTGAAGGTGGCACCTCAGGCTCTAATCCATCTTTTTTTGCTCATTTTCTGCATGGCACCTAGGTGCCCGGATCCTGACCTGCACAAGATTGAACCTATAAATTGGATTTCTGAGGAATTTTGGGGTATCTTTTGGCTGGAGATCAAGGGGCTCTGCTAGAGTACATTGGAAGAGTTGAGAGACCTCTTCTTCACTGAGTTTGATGCTTGTTTCCTTCTCTCCTTCCTCTTGTATCATGTTATTTTATGTATTTGTGATGTTTTTCTTCTCTTCCACCATGTGTAACTAAACCTCTAGGGTTTAGGGGATTGATGTATTTTGACTTCCTATGAAGCTTTGTAATTAATGCTTTAATATGAATGCAATTCCGATTTTTGGAGTATAATTTATTGCTTTTAAGTTCTCTTGGATGCTTAGCTACCATCTTCAATAAATCTAGAGTTTTTATTAATGTTAGACATAATTTGATATAAACATGACTTTGTAATTTCTACCATTTATCAGGTTATACTAGACATAGATAACCTTATTTGCGTGATTTTTATAAGTTCCCAAGCTTAAACTCCAAATCAAATAGTTGGACTAAGACATCAGCTAATTTTTTAGGTAAGGAAGGTTTGTTTCTCCAAGACATTAGGTTCAAATAATTTAGAGAGCTTAATCAACTTAAAAAGGAATTTGCAATTATATTGAAGTATTCTTTTATAACTCAAAGGTAGGTTTGTCTATGAATCAACTGTATTAGGAGTCAAACAAAGTCAATTCCCTATACTCGATTTGTTATCGTGTTATTTCTCATCATGCCAGCAATTTCTTGTTCTTAATCTAGTTTGTTTTTAATCAAATTTAGTCTCAGTTTACCCAACCATTTCAATAGTCTAAATATAACTTAAGCTAGTGAAATTGGTAATTGTTAAAAGTCAATCCCTGAGGACGATAACTCTTTCTCTCACTTTACTACTTGTGCGAGCCGATACACTTGTCGGAAAAGATCGCATCAAGTTTTAGCACCGTTGCCAGGGATTGACGGTGTTTAACAATATTAAGAGTAGCTAGTAGGGTTGTAGTTTACACCTTACTTTTTCTATTCATATTTATACTTTAAATCTTACTTTTGTACTTGTTCATACTTTTGCTTTTGTTTATATTCTTTATCTTACATGAACCTTTGGTTTATACGAGGTACCACCGACCCAAGTCCATTGAAATTTGACCCAGAAATTGAAAGGTCGGCTCACAAACGCCTAAGGCAAGCTAGAGAAGCTAGATGAGCTCAACGAGCTCAACCCGCAACTATGGCAAATCCTAATCAACATCATAATCCACCTTACATCCACCGGTGAGAGCTCTCATGGATTATAACATCCCAACTGTGGATGGGTGTAGTGTTAGTATAATGTAACCACTAATGGAAGCTACTAACTTTCAACTAAACCCAGCCCTTCTTCAATTGATTCAAAGCAATTAGCATGGTGGGCATCCATTTGAAGACCCCAACTCACATATCTCACGCTTTTTGCAAATCTGTGATACAGTGAAGTTGAATGAGGTTAGTGAAGAAGCGATTAGACTCAGGTGCTTTCCATTTTCACTGAAGGATAAGACACTTGTCTGGTTAAAGTCTATGCCCAAGGGTAGTGTCACAATTTGGGTAGATTTAGTGTAAAAATTTCTCACTAGGTATTTTCCTCCATCTAGATCTTTGAAGATCAGAGAAGAGATTACCACTTTCAGGCAACAAGAGAACAAGTTCTTAAGTGAAGCCTAGGAGAGGTACAATGCAATTTTGAGGAAATGCCTTCACTACTCATTTGAGCTTTGGATTCATACTCAGAGTTTCTATGATAGACTTCTCCCCCAAATAAGAATAGTAATGGATGCAGCAGCTGGAGGGGCTCTAAATCGTAAGACCCTCGAGCAAGCAATGGATTTATATGCTACTATGGCTTGCAATGACTACCAAAGTCATAGGGAGAGGACATTGGCTAAGAAGAGTGCTGGAATGTTGGAAGTGAGCACTCTATATGCTCTTTTAGCCCAAAACAAGTTGATAACCCAGCATATAGCTTAGTTAAATAAGAAAATTATGTAGCCAATGTTAGTGCCATCAACCATCTAACCATTGCCTGTGATTTTTGTTCAGGAAACCATTTTAATGAGAATTGTCCAAGCAATATGTTTAACTCCACAACCGAGCAAGTCAACTATATGGGCAACCAATACAAGGGTCAAAACAATCCCTATTCTCAAACATACAACCCGAGGTAGAGAAATCATCCAAATTTCTGATGGGGAAATCAAAATAATCTGAATGCCCCTAACAAGCCACCTCAACAATATTAGAACTCCCTCTCTCAATCACAAACTAATGAGAAAATATCTTCATTGGAAAGTGCCCTAGAGAAATTAACCTTACAAACTACCTCTTTCATGCAACAAACCTCCACATTCATGGAAGAAACTAGGGCCGATTTTTGGAACCAAGAAGCCTCTATCTGCAATCTAGAGACCCAAGCGGGATAAATAGCAAGGCAACTTTCGGATAGACCTTAAGGCACATTGCCTAGAGACACAATTGTAAATCAGAGGGACCACGTGAATGCTATAACCACTTGGAGTGGAAGAGTGCTAGAGCCAACCTTTAGAAAAAAGGTAGTGGTTGAAGAGAATGAAGAGCTAGCTACAGATGAAAGCTCAAAGAATCAAAACACTTATTCAAAGTGCATTGAAGATGAACACAAGAAGGAGAAGACAAGTGGCATAAAGCCTCACATACCATCACTCAAGGTACATTTCCCCAACACCTCTATAAGATAAATGATGAGAAGCAATTCAGTAAATTCTTGGAGGTCTTCAAAAAGCTCCATATTAACATACCATTTGTAGAGTCTCTCGAGCAAATGCCTACATATACCAAGTTTATGAAGCAATTATTGGTAAAGAAAAGAAAAATTAGGGATGAGGAGAGGATTACCTTGAATGAAGGGTGTAGTGCCATCATTCAGAGGAAATTGCCCCCCAAGCTTAAGGATCCGAGAAGCTTCTTCATTCCTTGTACAATAGGGGGTAAAACATATCAGAAGACTCCATGTGATCTGGAAGCCAACATAAATCTCATGCCCTTATCTATCTTCGAGAAGCTTGGTATTGGTGAAGTGAAACCAACTACGATGACCCTTCAACTTGTCGACTTGTCATTGAGACTCCCATATGGGGTGGTTGAGGATATGCTAGTCAAAATAGGAAAGTTCTTTCTCCCTATAGATTTTATAGTTTTGGATATAGTCAAGGATGAAGAAATTCCATTCATCTTAGGCAGGCCATTCTTGGCCACTTCAGGGGTAGTTATTCATGTGGCACAAAGAACACTTACTCTGACGGTCCAAGAGGAGCAAGAAACTTTCAAGGTTTTTGACAATGGAAAACCTCCAGCTAAGGAGGAAGCTTGTAACAAAAAAGAAGAATTGAAGGTTGTTGAGTAAGTAACTCTAGTAAATGCCACACTGCTTCATCATGCCACACCGCACTGTCCTAACGTAACTCCATCCAAGGGAGATGAAACTCAAAAAGATAAGACAAAATAGTGTCAGGTTCAAGGCAAAGGAATTTAGCTTCAAAGTACTTCTGGAGCTCCCATCGATCCGGGTTGAGGAAATCGGGTAAAGTCTAGCTAAGGACTATAAACTTAGTGCTTCTTAGGAGGCAACCCAAGTCTCTTACCCTTTCTCTTTTAATTGCAGTCATTTACTGCTTTCTTGTGTTGTACTGCTATTGTTGTTGTTGGTTGTGTTGATGTTGCTATCCCTATTTCTGTGTGTGCTGCTTAATTTTTGCAATTTTTGTTGAAATCTTGTAGGAATGATGTGCTTAAGAGCTTGAATTGAGTATTTGTGTTTAATTGTTGCATTTTATGCTATTTGTTGCAATTTTTATGGATCACAATCTTCATTTTTCTGTGCCTGAACCTTGCCTGGTCTGCTTGGGGGGCCTGCTGTAAAAATCTGCATCTTTGGTTTTCTGTCATGCTGGCACCTAAGTGCCACGCAGGGCGCCTCTAGGCACCATAGGCATAACTCTCGGGTAGGTCCTCGCCTCAGGCACCACACCAGGCGCCCGAGGCGCCCCATCTTTAAATATTCAGTTTTTGAACTTGGCACCCAGGCGTCACTCCATATATAAGCCACCCTTCGCTGTTTAGCCCTATTTTTCCCATTTTAAGCCTTAGTAGCTCTCTTTTCCTCTGAGGTCCACTATCTCCTCTGCCGTACTGTGCCATCCCCTCCATTTTTCTATTAGTTTTCACACACAAACCTCCCTCCTATCACTCTCTATACACATTCCTTCACCTTTCACCATGTTCAACCATCTCCTTCATGCTTTCTCACTACCATCGTGCCCTTTCCATTGTGTCTACTTTTGGGGTGTTGCTGTTTGGTGCTTGTGACGTATCCTCCTTCCTTTTTCTGGTAATTTCGCTTCCCTTTCCCTTTCTTTTATTTTATTTTTTAGCAAAAATTTCAAAAACAAAATAAAAGGGGAAAATTCATCTTTTCAGAAATTTTTGAATTTCCCTTCTTTCTATTTTCCAGATATTGCTGTTAGATGATTGTCTTTTATTTCAAAAAAAAATGAATAAAAGGGAATTGAAATTTCTGACTTGTATTTTAGGGCTTGTGTTTAAATATTAGAAATTCCTTTTGACTTTTCTAGGATCGTAATTGCTGAAATGTCTAGAAAACGTCAGAGAAAAAGTCAAGGCGAGTCATCATCTCGTAGGGATTTTGATCGGTTTAGGTTTAGATCCATTGAAAATAGTAAGAGGTTAAGGATTTAGCATCTAGAGAGTTCATTGCTAAATGTGGATTTAATTTGAGAGAAGGCGAACACCCTGAAATTTTAAATAGGATTAAGGAGTGGAATTAGCAGAAATTGTGTGAGCCAGTTGCCCATTTTTGCCCTGACATTGTAAAAGAATTTTATGCAAATGCTTATCGGTTGAGGAGTGATCAAGGTGTTAGGGATACTTGCATTTCCTATGTTAGGGCAAAAGATATACATTTTTCAATTAACAGTATCAATAATTACTTTGGCTTACAATATGCACCTAGGCAATGTGTCTTTGATAAATGGATGAGGCACAAATATGTTAAGGCTCCCCACATTATCGTCACTCTCTGTCGGAAGGGGGCAAGTTGGGAACTGGATGCCGAGGCAAAAGCAGTAAACTTTAAAAAATCTGACATGAAGTAAATTCCCAAAGCCTGGTGTACATTTGTCCAGTCCAACTTGCTTCCTACCTCAAACCAGTCAGAAGTAACTATCAAACGAGTGGTGGTTATCTATTTGATTATGACAGGGAATGTGTTTAATATAGGTTCCTTGATTTCCCACAATCTTTCGAAACTATTTCAAAAAAAGGGGAAACGCCTTAGATATCCATGCCTCATCACAAACTTGTGTGAGAAGGATGAGGCACCGTTATAGCGTGTAACGTGAAGAGCCCCGGAGAGCGTTATCACCAACTAGGTAGTAGACTCGACGTTTCGCAATTTTATGGCTCTCGCGGCACCTCTACTTATCCCTCCTCTTCCTCCTCAGGTACCTGTGAGACTCCGCACTGCACCACCTCTAATTAACATGTCAAAGCGCCCGAGTAATGTTGCGACTAGAATTAGGGAAATCAAGCAAACCCTAGATGCTTTCATTGCAACTCATAACCATCAACATAGGGCAATGGCTCATGCAATGTATTCCTTGGGTTGGTATTTTAGTGCTAGAACTGATGATTGGTTCTTGGAGGATCCGGCCTTAGATCCGTTTGATGACATTAACTTTGATCCTTCTTCCAACCGAGAAGTCGTTAGTGAGGGCAGCCACAACATGGCAGGGGAGGCAGACAATGATGATGAGGAGGATGATTGATACTTCTTTATGATTCACTGATGTTGCACTTATGCTTACTTTCATTTTAGTTTGTAATTTTTGTCCTGAACAGCTTTATGATGTTTCATGTTTCAGTCTCGTGAACTTGTGCATTTTTGTGATGTTGTTTTTATTTCAGTTGAACTCTTTATGTTGAATGGATGTTGTTCTTTGCATTTCAATTTATTGTTGGTTCTGTATTTCTGTTCTTTTAGTTATTTTGGAATAACTGCTGATGGTTTCTTTTTGATTCATAGCATTCTTTTACCCTGCCTCCCTGTTTTTCATTGTCCTGTTTTGGATGTTCAAACCTTGTTTTTGGGTTGGTTTGACATTGAGGACAATGTATAGTTTTGGTTTGCTGGAGTAGAGTGGTTTTAGGCTTAGATACCATTGACTTTTTGGCTAACCCATTCTTTTTGTTTATAAGAATGCCATTCTTTTGTTTAAACCATCGCTTTCTTTGGATTTTTCTTGATAAATTGGATAGTGCTTTACAGATTTTATATTATTTCAATTTCAATTAATTTTATGCAATGTCATCTTATTTAAAATCTAGCTTAAATTGGTTTTTTTAGAATTTCTAGATTAAAAATTGAAAATTTTCAAACTTCTTAAAAATTATTGACTCTCTCATTTTTCTTTAAGTGCTTTTCAAAATCTTAGAAAGTTTTAATTTTTACTTATGACAATTTTTACTCAATAAGGGATTTCTTTCTCACACCAAACAAAAAAAAAAGGAGAGAACAAAAAACAACAAAACAAATTACTGAAAATTAAATAAAATGGAGGTGTGATTTAAGTTGAGGAAGTGTAGTGTGGATTAGGCACACAACACTTGTTCTAACCAATGAATCACATCTTCCTTGCAAATAAAGGTGACGGACAAAGTGTTGTTGTGTGGATTAGGCGCACGGGCGACTCTTTGTCTCCTTAGCCTCGCTTTCCTTTCCTTTTGCTTTGATTGAGAGGGAGATGTGTGGGTTAGGCACACTGTCTTCACTTTAATCATTTTATCTTAAAGGTTTCTATTTATAGAAAAGTTTTCCTTGAGAGCCAAATTTGTCATGGTAAGATAAATATTTTTAAGCTTTTGAAACAGTGATTTGAGAAAATGAAAGTATTCGCAATTTGTCTTTAAAATTTCTGAAATTTCTCATCTTCTCTCTTTGAATTCTTAGTCACTCATTGTCAAGTTAGTTTTATTGAGACGACTGTATGAAATTTTCTTGTTTTGATTTTATGTTTCATTTTGTTCAGTATCTCTTTTGCATCGTGAAAAATCCTTAGGCTTAGTTAGTTTTTGTTTTTGCATTAGTTAATGTTTTGCTTGAGGACAAGCAAAAGTCTTGATCTGGGGAAGTTGATAAGTCCTTTATTTCCGTTATTCTATATGGGTTTTATTAGGCTTTTTCTCTCCCTTGGTCCTATTTTGCTCTCCTTTTGCACCTTTTTCCTTAGTTTTCTCTCGCATTGTAGTTTCCTTATTTTCCTTGTTTTATTTCCCTTTTTCCTTGCTTTCTAATGCACTTTGTTGTAATTTCATGTAGGTGTATATTTTGGTATGATACAAGTTGGAGAGCTGAAGAATTCTAATACAAGTGCTGTGTTGCAGCAAGCTTGAGGGCTGGCGCCTTAAGTGCCATGCCCTCAACTCTCAGCCTGACAAATTAAGGCTAGCGCCTTAGGCGTCAGCCCCCAAACTCTCTGCCTCGAATTCTGAAGGCGGCACCTCAGGCGCACATAGGGTGCCTAGATGCCAATCCATGTTTTTTTGCCTATTTTTTGCATGGCGCCTAGGTGCTCGGATCCTGATCGGCATGAGATTGAACCTATAAATTGGATTTCTGAGGAATTTTAGGGTATTTTTGGCTGGAGGGCACATTGGAGGAGTTAGGAGACCTCTTTTTCATTGAGTTTGATACTTGTTTCCTTCTCTTCTTCCTCTTGTATCATGTTATTTTATGTATTTGTGATGTTTTTCTTCTCTTCCACCATGTGTAACTAAACCTCTAGTGTCACGACCCTCAAAATGGTACGTGACCGGCACAACTTAGAGATACTCTCTAGTTGTAAGCCTATGCTTTTAGCTTCACATAATAATAAAAAATGTGAGAGTAATAATATAACAAAGACTTATCTTAGTTAAACACTCCGATTTTACTTAATAAGCTACAATCTCACAAAATATACAGTAAACTTAAAGTACTGTAATAACATAATTATGTACAATAATCATTTCCTCCTAGATGTCCTATTTGACTGCAGAGCTTTCTAAAATTTAAAACTGAAGAAACAGCTTTAATTCAAATAAACACCAACCCTTGAAGCAAAGAGGGTTAGGATATTGCGCTACTCCTCAGACGGATGTTTTTCGTTAATCTCAGGATCTGAAAAAAATATATCCACCACAATATGAGATAATAATCTCAATGAATAGATAAAGTTACAAGGATAGAAACTTAATTACAGATAATCATCAAGTGATTAACAATACACAAGTATATGTATAAAATGCATAAGTAAAATCATATCATACTTATAATCGACAAACAGCCATAGAATATGACCATAATCATATTCGGCACACAGCTATCCCCACATTTGGCATACAGCCATAGCATATGACCATAATCATATTTGGCACACAGCCATATTCATATTCGGCACATAGCCATCTTCACATTCGGCACACAGCCATAGCATATGACCATAATCATATTCGGCACACAGCCATATTCACATTCGGCACACAGCCATAACATATGACCATAATCATATTCGGCACACAGCCATATTCATATTAATTGAAATATTCAGTCAAAGGTAATAGTAGATATACTCTGAATATGTAAATTACTTGGACTATTCATATAATTAAATAAGTATCCAAGTAGGTTAGCTACTCACCTGAAATCCAAGTTACTATGTCTTCTTTAAATCTACACAATTACATTTAATGGATTCAATTAATATAATTCTTTAATACATATAATCACGTATACGTACGTGTACTATTCAAATATACATATAAAAATGTACACGTATATGTACTATTCAAAAATACATATAAATACTATTTATATATAGTTACTATTCATTTACATATACGGTTACTATTTATACATACAATTACTATTCATACATACAGTTACTATTTATACGTATAGGTACTATTCATACCAGAAATAAAGAATACAATCTGTAAAAGAGTACACCAGGTAAGTTCCCAGGAAAGAGTGGAGAGTCCCAATGGACACACTTAACAACCATGTCTTTCCTTAGCCAGAACTTTCCTAGATATGTACTCTTCACAGTTTACATTCTATTTCGGTAATCAGAGAATCAAAACAACATATAGGTAGCTAAGGACAGTTTTTCTGATGTGGAAGATCGGCCAAAGCCGCAACCACAGAGCATACTTAAAAAAATAACTTTTTTTAAAAAATCTGAATGACACAGAAAAGGGGCATAGTATTCTTACCTTGGATCTAGGCTAAGGAAGAAAGACCTAGAATCTCAGAGCCCTAATGCCGGAGCAAGAGAAATTTTGAGCAGAGGAGAGAAGAGAAACTGAAGGTGTGAGTTTTGAATTGAAATGGAAGGGCCTATTTATAGGAGAAGTTATGGTACTATTTGCTACTATTCCATCTACCATTCTCCTATACTATTTCATCTACCAGTTTCACTTATCAGTTTTCATCTACTATTCTCCTATACTATTTCATCTACCAGTTTCACTTACCAGTTTTCATCTACCATTCTCCTATACTATTTCATCTACCAGTCTCACTTACCAGTTTTCATCTACCATTCATTATATCTCATAATTTATTGAATCTTTAATTAAAAATTTATATTTTTAACAATATGCACAAATGAGTATACAAAAATTAAACTAATAGGGAATTTATTTTCTCCAAAATAATTTATCGTAATTCTTGAATACTTATAACTTAAAAAAAATAAATAATGGGTATTACATTCTACCCCCTTTAAAAAAATTCGGTCCCTGAATTTAAATTACCTTGAAGATTCAAATAGATGTGGGTATCTAATTCGCATATCAGCCTCGGCTTCCCATGTGGCCTCCTCGTGAATCTGATTCCGCCATAGTACTTTTATCGATGGAATCTCTCTAGATCAGAGTTTCTTAATCTGCCTATCCAGGATAGCTATCGGTACTTCCTCGTATGACAAATCTTCATCTAATTGGAGGGTATCTTGATGGAGTACGTGTGAAGGATCAGGAAGGTACTTCCTTAACATAGACACATGGAAGACGGGGTGGATTCCCCCTAATTCTGTGGGTAAGGCTAGCTTGTAGGCAACATTGCCTATTCTCTCTAGGATCTCGTAAGGTCCAATATACCTGGGGCTTAATTTCCCTTTCTTCCTAAACCTCATTATGCCTTTCATGGGTGAAACCTTGAGAAACACCATGTCTCCAATGATGAACTCTAAGTCTCTTCGTCTATGGTCAGCATAGGCTTTCTGCCTATTCTGGGCTGCTAACATCCGTTCTCGGATAACTCTTACCTTGGTGATTGCTTCTTGCACTAAATCGGGTCCCAGGATTTTTACCTCACCCATCTCGAACCATCCAATCGGTGATCGACACCGGCGACCATACAAAGCCTCATAAGGTGCCATCTTGATACTTGATTGGTAACTGTTGTTGTAGGCAAACTCCACTAGCGGAAGGTGCTTTTCCCAGCTTCCACCAAAGTCAAGGATGCATGCCCTCAACATGTCTTCCAAAGTCTGAATGGTCCGCTCTGTTTGTCCATCAGTCTACGGGTGAAAAGTCGTGCTAAGGTTTACTCTGGTACCAAGGGCTTCCTGAAAAGTTCTCCAAAATCGGGACGTGAATTGTGGCCCACGATCGGAGATAATCGTCAAAGGCACTCCATGTAACTTCACAACTTCTTTGATGTAGAGCTCAGCCAGTCTAGACACACTATATGTTGTCTTAACCGGTATAAATTGGGCCGTCTTATTTAACCGGTCAATGATGACCCAGATGGAATCATAGCCACTAGAAGAATGTGGTAATCCTACTACGAAGTCCATCGTCACATCTTCCCATTTCCACTCAGGAATTTTAATTTGCTGAAGTTTCCCTGCCGATCTCAGGTGTTCAGCTTTAACTTGCTGACAAGTTAAACATCTTGATACAAAATCTGCCACGTCTCGCTTCATTCCATCCCACCAGTAAATTTGTTTCAAGTCTTGGTACATCTTGGCCATACCAGGGTGAACTGTGTATGCTGTGTTATGTCCTTCTTCCATAATCTCTCTCCTCAGAGCCGGCATATTAGGAACACACAATCGATTTTTAAACCAAAGTGTGCCTGTGTCATCAAGTGTAAACTCTTGGGTATCTCTACTGTGTACCTTGTCCATGATCTTGGCCAATTCTGGGTCATCCTTATGAAATAGACGAATATGGTCGAATAAGGAAGATTTAGCCTTAACGTGAGCCAAGAACATGCCAGAGTCGGATATCTCAAAGTATACCCCATGAGACTCTAATTCTTGTAACTCTTGTACTAAGGGCTTTCTTACCTCAGTTATCTGTGCAAGAGTACCTGAGGATTTTCTACTTAAGGCATCTGCTACCACATTTGCTTTTCCAGGGTGGTATAGGATATTGCAGTCATAATCCTTCATCAATTCCATCCAGCGCCTTTGTCGTAAATTAAGGTCACGCTGATCAAAGATATATTTAAGGCTCTTATGATCAGTGAATATTTCACATTTTTCCCCATAGAGATAGTGCCGCCATATTTTAAGTGCAAACACAACCGCTGCCATTTCTAGGTCATGTGTCGGGTAATTCTGCTCATGTTTCTTGAGTTGTCTGGAGGCATAAGCTATCACTTTACCATTCTGCATGAGGACACAACCAAGTCCTATTCGAGAGGCATCACAATATACCGTGAACCCTCCTGGTCCGGATGGTAATACCAGTATTGGCGCTGTAACCAACCGCAGCTTAAGTTGTAAGAAACTCTTCTCGCATTCATCATCCCACTGATACTTTACATTCTTTCGTGTTAGCTGTGTGAGAGGGGCAGCTATCTTTGAAAAGTCCTGGATGAAACGTCGGTAATAACCAGCCAATCCTAGGAAGCTCCGAATTTCTGTTACCGAAGTAGGTCTCGGCCACATCTTGATCGCTTCAACCTTGCTCGGGTCCGCCTGTATGCCATCTTTTGAAATTACATGACCTAAGAAGGTTACTCGGTCAATCCAGAACTCACACTTTGAGAACTTCGCATAAAGTTGATGTTCTCTCAGCTTCTGCAATGCCATACGAAGATGTTGCTCGTGCTCCGCCGAGCTCCTTGAGTAAACTAATATATCATCTATAAATACTATGACAAATCGATCAAGGTATGGTTTAAATACCCAGTTCATGAGATCCATGAAAGCTGCCGGGGCATTTGTTAGTCCGAAAGACATAACTGTGAACTCGTAATGTCCATACCTAGTACGAAATGCTGTCTTGGGTATATCTGCCATTTTGACCTTGAGTTGGTGATAACCAGACCTCAAGTCAATCTTAAAAAAATGCTTAGCTCCCTGCAACTGATCAAAAAGATCATCTATACGAGGCAGAGGGTACTTATTTTTTATAGTGACCCTATTCAGTTGCCTGTAATCAATGCAAAGTCTCATTGATCCATCTTTGTTCTTTACGAAGAGAACAGGGGCACCCTACGGGGAATAACTGGGTCTTATGAAACCCTTATCTAGAAGATCCTGCAGTTGTTCCTTGAGTTCTTTCAACTCAGTCGGTGCCATTCTGTAAGGTGGATTTGAGATAGGTTGAGTTTCTGGTGCCAGATTTATATTGAACTCAATTTCCCGATCCGGGGGTAGTCCTGGTAATTCGTCTGGAAACACGTCTAAAAACTCTCTCACAATTGGCACATCTTCAGGTTTGAGCTTTTCCTTCTCTACGTCTTGTACGAAGGCTAAGAACCCTCTACACCCTTTTCTCAATAATCGTTGGGCGCCCATTAGGGAGATCAAGTTATGCGGTGTTCTACTTTGGTCTCCCTGGAATACAAATGTGGCTTCTCCGGGCATAGAAATTTTTATGGATTTACTATGACAATCGAGGGTTGCGTGGCATGAAGCCAACCAATCCATGCCTAAAAGTACATCAAAATCTATCATATCAAGGATCATAAGATCTGCCACGGTTTCTAGCCCTCCTACAACCACACTACACTCTTTATACTTTTCCTCTATTAGAACCCTTTCTCCCATAGGGGTAGACACAAGAAACGGTTGTTCTAAACTTATCGATTTCTTAAGGATGTATTTAACAAAATTTGGAGATACATATGAATGGATAGATCCAGGGTCGAATAATACATGAGCTTTATGAGAGTAAATGGTCAAAATACCTGTGACAACAGCATTAGATGCTTGGGCGTCTTGTCTGGTAAGAGCAAACACCCTAGCTGGACCATGATTAAAAGACTGCTGCCCTCTTCCTCCTGCTCCTCTTCCGGCTCCTCTTCCTAGTCCACCCCTTCCTGCAGATGAATGAGCTACGCTAGCTGATGTTGTCATTGTTTGAGGATGTGATGGTTGTGCAGACCTAGCCCCAATAAGTAATTGTGGACATTCCCTTGCAAAGTGACTCGCTTGACCACAATGGTAGCAAATTTTGCTCTCTTTATAACATATTCCCGAATGAAACTTCCCACATTGCGGGCACATAGGCTTAGCATGCCTTTGTTGAATTGGTGCTTGATCATCCCTCCTTTGATTGAAACTCAGTTGTACTACACTGGATGACGCAATAGTTTGCCCCGAAAATGCTATAGGATTTGATTAGCCTCGATTTGGCGGCTTTGGTGCTCCTGCTGAGCTATTGTAGGGCTTTTCTTCCCGTCCTCGCTTTTTCTTCGTTCTTTGTTCACCCTTCACCTCTTCTGCCATTTCCATGAATCTTGCAGTACTTATCATTGCGGCATAAGAAGGATATGTTTCAATTTGGGTCCCCACAAGTTGTCTTAA
This sequence comes from Biancaea sappan, assembly GCA_037074585.1. Classification (NCBI taxonomy): domain Eukaryota; kingdom Viridiplantae; phylum Streptophyta; class Magnoliopsida; order Fabales; family Fabaceae; genus Biancaea; species Biancaea sappan. The sequence continues at coordinate 12,941,812 of CM073495.1, read as the reverse complement.
AAAGGGGCGAAGGCCCATGACAAATCTCTTTATCTTTTCTCTTTCATCAAGATTTTTGTTAGCTGCAAATCGAGAGAGCTGTATGAACTTAGTGTTATAATCATGGATCGACATGGACCCTTGCTTGAGGGTTTCAAATTCTTGGGTTTTTGCGTCTCGTGCACTTTGAGGGAGGAATCTTTCCATGAACATCCTCTCAAATTCTTCCCATTCCACTGGTGGGGCATTACTAGCTCTACCCCCTTTAAAGCTGTTCCACCATTCTTCAGCAACTCCATTCAATTGGTAAACAGCTAATGCCACTTTTCGGACACTTGAACATCCCAAAGCTGTGCAGGCCTTTTCAATACCATCCAAGAATTTTCTTGGGTCTTCGTTTGGATCTTCTCCAGAGAATGATGGAGGTTTGAGCTTTAGGAAGCTCGTAAGTTGTTTTTCTGTCAAAATCTCCTCTTGTTGGGGAAGAGGTGGTGCTTGCGTATTTGTTTGAGGTGCCACTGGGGAATTGTTCAGAATAGATTGCCCTATTATCATTGCCTCCATTCTATCCATTCGCTCTTGGATAGTATTGAACATAGCCCTTAGAAATGGATCATTTGGAGAAGGTATCTCATCAGCACCTACAGTCTCAGTACGTTCACTGCTTTCTTGTGATGCATTCACTGAGGAGGAAGGTGTTGGCACTCTTCTAGAGCCCAAACGCCTACCTTGGTTAGATGGTCTTCCTCTTGCCATTAAAGGTGTCAAAATCTACACAGATTTAGCAAACACCTTTAGATGTTAAGAATACCTTAGAGCGCAATACTAATTAAGGAGTATGACACCAAAGGAATATTAATGACATCCTATGGTGCCTTCTGTGGAACCTCATCCTATGATTGTGCCGCGGTTCACAATAATAGGGGAGGGTCTACCGAAGACACCTATTGCTCTGTAGTCAATAGGAGACCTAAAAACCCAATACCTCTGATACCAACTTTGTCACGACCCTCAAAATGGTACGTGACCGGCACAACTTAGAGATACTCTCTAGTTGTAAGCCTATGCTTTTAGCTTCATATAATAATAAAAAATGTGAGAGTAATAATATAACAAAGACTTATCTTAGTTAAACACTCCGATTTTACTTAATAAGCTACAATCTCACAAAATATACAGTAAACTTAAAGTACTGTAATAACATAATTATGTACAATAACCACTTCCTCCTAGATGTCCTATTTGACTGCAGAGTTTTCTAAATTTAAAACTGAAGAAACAGCTTTAATTCAAATAAACACCAACCCTTGAAGCAAAGAGGGTTAGGATATTGCGCTACTCCTCAGACGGATGTTTTTCGTTAATCTCAGGATCTGAAAAAAAATATATCCACCACAATATGAGATAATAATCTCAATGAATAGATAACGTTACAAGGATAGAAACTTAATTACAGATAATCATCAAGTGATTAACAATACACAAGTATATGTATAAAATGCATAAGTAAAATCATATCATACTTATAATCGACAAACAGCCATAGAATATGACCATAATCATATTCGTCACACAGCTATCCCCACATTTGGCATACAGCCATAGCATATGACCATAATCATATTTGGCACACAGCTATATTCATATTCGGCACATAGCCATCTTCACATTCGGCACACAGTCATAGCATATGACCATAATCATATTCGGCACACAGCCATATTCACATTCGGCACACAGCCATAACATATGACCATAATCATATTCGGCACACAGCCATATTCATATTAATTGAAATATTCAGTCAAAGGTAATAGTAGATATACTCTGAATATGTAAATTAATTGGACTATTCATATAATTAAATAAGTATCCAAGTAGGTTAGCTACTCACCTGAAATCCAAGTTACTATATCTTCTTTAAATCTACACAATTATATTTAATGGATTCAATTAATATAATTCTTTAATACATATAATCACGTATACGTACGTGTACTATTCAAAAATACATATAAAAATGTACACGTATATGTACTATTCAAAAATACATATAAATACTATTTATATATAGTTACTATTCATTTATATATACGGTTACTATTTATACATACAGTTACTATTTATACGTACGGTTACTATTTATACGTATAGGTACTATTCATACCAGAAATAAAGAATACAATCTGTAAAAGAGTACACCAGGTAAGTTCCCAGGAAAGAGTGGAGAGTCCCAATGGACACACTTAACAACCATGTCTTTCCTTAGCCAGAACTTTCCTAGACATGTACTCTTCACAGTTTACATTCTATTTCGGTAATCAGAGAATCAAAACAATATATAGGTAGCTAAGGACAGTTTTTCTGATGTGGAAGATCGGCCAAAGCCGCAACCACAGAGCATATTTAAGAAAATAACTTTTTTAAAAAAATCTGAATGGCACAGAAATGGGGCATAGTATTCTTACCTTGGATCTAGGCTAAGGAAGAAAGACCTAGAATCTCAGAGCCCTAATGCCGGAGCAAGAGAAATTTTGAGCAGAGGAGAGAAGAGAAACTGAAGGTGTGAGTTTTGAATTGAAATGGAAGGGCCTATTTATAGGAGAAGTTATGGTACTATTTGCTACTATTCCATCTACCATTCTCCTATACTATTTCATCTACCAGTTTCACTTATCAGTTTTCATCTACCATTCTCCTATACTATTTCATCTACCAGTCTCACTTACCAGTTTTCATCTACCATTCATTATATCTCATAATTTATTGAATCTTTAATTAAAAATTTATATTTTCAACAATATGCACAAACGAGTATACAAAAATTAAACTGATAGGGAATTTATTTTCTCCAAAATAATTTATCGTAATTCTTGAATACTTATAACTTAAAAAAAAATAAATAATGGGTATTACATCTAGGGTTTAGGAGACTGATGTATTTTGACTTCCTATGAAGCTTTGTAATTGAATGCTTTAATATGAATGCAATTCTAATTTTTGGAGTAGAATTTACTGCTTTTAATCTATCTTGGATGCTTAGCTACCATCTTCGATGAATCTAGGGTTTGTATTAATGCTAGACATAGTTTGATATAAACATGACTTTATAATTTCTACCGTAGATCGGGTTATACTAGACATAGATAACCTTATTTGCGTGATTTTTATAAGTTCACAAGCTTAAACTCTGAATCAAATAGTTGGACTAAGACATTAGCTAATTGTTTGAGTAAGGAAGGTTTGTTTCTCCAAGACATTGGGTTCAAATATTTTAGAGAGCTTAATCAACTTAAAAAGGAATTTGCAATTATATTGAAGTATTCTTTTATGACTCAAAGGTGGGTTTGTCTACGAATTAACTGGATTAGGAGTCAAACAAAGTCAATCCCCTATACCCCTTTTTTTATCGTGTTATTTCTGATTGTGCTAGCAATTTCTTGTTCTTAATCTATTTTTCTTTTAATCAAATTTAGTCTCAGTTTACCCAACCATTTCAATAGTTCAAATATAACTTAAGCTAGTAAAATTGGTAATTGTTAAAAGTCAATCCTTGAGTATGATAACTTTTTCTCTCACTTTACTACTTGTACAACCCGATACACTTGTTAGGAAAGATCGTATCAGGAAGATGCATTCTATTAGGTAGGACAAAATATGTACACCTAAATCTAAGGGAGATCTTGGGTTTAAAAAAACTGAATATCAAAATAAGGCTCTTATCTTAAACTTAATTTGGAGATTAAATAACTCATCAAATCAGCTTTGGACAAATATCTTGTTCAACAAATATAGGACTGATTTCTCAAAAAAGAAAATTCAACATTCTCTTACTTTTAAAAGCATTATTCTATCTATTCCTCTCTATACTCTAGCATTAGAGTGGTCATTAGAGATGGAAAAAACACAAACTTTTGGTTTGACCCCTGGTTAGGAAAACAACTTAGAGAACTCATCTATGGCCCCATCCTTCTTGATGAAGACAAACGAGCTGTAGATTCAGTTATCCATAATAATAGCCACCATAATTCATTACAAAAAAATGACTCTTGGTGGCGACTAAAGTTGTAATTGAAAGTCCGTGACTAATTGTCTTTTGGTGGTGACTAAAGAAGTCGCCATCAAAAGTCACCCTTTAGTGGTGATTATCAAAAGTCATCTTTGTTGCAAAAAAAAATTTCATAAGAAAAATGACTTTTGGTGGCGACTTTGAAAGTCGCCATCAAAAGTCACTTGACATCTCTTTGGATTCAGATTGGCCCAACAAGTCAACTTGAGATCCATTTGACTCATGCGGATCTTAGCTGGTCTAATAACTCGTTGTCTCAGGTGACTCGATTTTTTTGGTGCATTATTCAACATATGCATACCTGAAATTCGAACCTGGGTCATTTGCTTTCAGTCATGTGTGTCTTGTCATCCTGCCACCACTTCATATGTGCTATATAAGGGCAAAATATTTATTATATATATATATATATATATATATATATATATAATTTGTAAAAATTATTTTAAGTCAAAAAAATTACAAAATCGAAATAAAACAATATCTAACTTAACAAAAAGAAAATATATTATTACTATGAGAGTTGCTACAAAATGTCCAACTTCGGTTAATTTAATTAAAAAAAATCAACTTCAGTTAAAAAAATTAGACTTTTGGTGGCGACTCCCATAGTCGCCACTAAAAGTCAAATTTTTAAAAAAATTTAAAAAAGTTGGATTTTTTTAAAATAAAATTAAAAAAAATCAGATTTTTAGTGGCGACTCTTATTGTCGCCACTAAAAATCTGACCTTTGATGGTGACTCCCATAGTCGCAACCAAAAGTCAATTTTTTTAAAAAAAAATTAAAAAAAGTCTAATTTTTTAATTTTATTTTTAAAAAAATTTGACTTTTGGTGGCAACTTTCAAAAGTCGCCACTAAAAATTGAGTTTTGGTGGTGACTCCTATACCAAAAGTGAGACTTTTAGTAGCAACTCCCAAAACTCAACTTTAGTGAGGAGTCATTTAGTCACCACCAAAAGCATACTTTTGAGTCGCCACTAAAAGTCAATTTTCTTGTATTGATTCTTGGTACCTTCATAATCTTCCCTTTGAGTTGCCAAAAAAATAAAGATGGAAATCATTTCTCAACCTCTTCCACAATTTAATGATATCCCAAGTGACAAAAAGATTTGGAAATATACTCAAAATGGCATCTTTTCTTCCAAAACAGCTTATATCCATGTCCTAAAAACCTTCACTTAGCCTCACATCCACCATTATCAAAATCACTATTGGATTTGAAAACTATTTGTCATCCAAGAGGAAATTTTTTCCTCTGGCAATCTTACATTAAATGTCTTCCAATAAATATTAGACTTCAGAGAGCCACTTGCTTGAACAACATTAAATGCCCTTTATGCCTTTTAGAACCTGAAACGCATCTTCACAGACTTAGAGATTGCAACTTCTCAAAACATGTTTGGCACTCCCTTCAACCACCTGAAATCACAGACTTCTTCAACCAAAACTATCAAAATTGGTTCCTTTCAAATAGTAATAATAATACTCCAAACCACTTCAATATTCTCTAGAAAACCATTTTCCTCTACTCAATTAAAGAGTTATGGCTAAGTAGAAACAAATTTGTCTTTCAATCTTTCCAGTCTTCTATCTCCAATATAAAAAATAACATCTTGTTTAGAGCAGCATAGTTTTGGTTCTCTATTCCTCAAAACTTTGTCATATCGCCTCCTTTAATGCCCATCCAAAATCTCAAATTAACAAATTTTCTTGGAAAAAACCTCCATTTGGATAGCATACACTGAATGTTGATGAATCACCGAAAAAGAATCTTCTAGCAACTAGACGAGTGATTAGAAATGACATAAGACAATTGGTTTCTCAAAATTCTTAGGAATTGGTACGGTGGCCTTGGTTGAGGCATGGTCTTTGTTCTTGGGATTACAGACTACTATCCAACTGAACATTAAAAGGATTGAAATTGAAACCGATAGCAAGGACATATTTAATCTTGTTTTCAAACATCTGTAAATGACTTCATCCTTTGGCTATTTTACTCTCAAATTGCAAGCTCCAACTCCCTTGCTTTGAAGAATACAAGCTTCTTAAAATCTCTAGAAGAAACAACAATTGTGCAGACTTACTAGCAAAAAATGCATGAAACTGCAAAACTCCTATGAGGACTTTCAGGTCCCTTTTTTTTTTTTTTTCACGGATGCTTATGCTCAAGAACTTTGATCTAAATTTTGTTGTTTTTGATGCTCTTACTATGTTGCTTTTCTTTACTAGTTTTGTTGTATCCATCTTATTTGCTATTTTTGTTTCTACTTGTCTTTGATACTAGCTGAACTTTGTTGATGACTTAGCAACCGTACCAATCGTACATGTAGTATAGTGAAAAATAAGTAAGAATGTCGTTCCCATGAGGAATAACGTGCTAACTACCCGAGAAACTAAGTTATATTAGTTAGACATTCTAAATTTGTATGGTTCATTAACAGAAAGCAAACGAAAATGTAAAATTGAGTTAGAAGTGAGTTGTATGATTGTATGGACTCTAACCAACATGATGGAAATCACAAGATGAACACAAAATAATTCACAAGATTAACACAACCTAGGATTGCTAATCCCCTGTCATTCTTCACAGATTTTAATCCCTCTCCCTCTTGTTCTCACGACCATACATGCTAATCTAGGATACGAACATGCTTAGATGAATTCTCCTGAATGCCAACTAAGACTAAACCCAAAAGCCCATAATTCCTTATGTAGTCTTAGGTTTCAAAAGTGTACAAACCCTAATCTGATTATGTGAGGCTAATGTCTATATTCCTATGACATTAACTAATCAATCCCTTCGCTTTTAAGGTTCAAAAACTCACACTATGCATTCTATGGTCTAGGTTTTTACATTCCTCTTCCAAATGTAACAAAACCACCAAACAATCCATTAAATTGATCAAGTTTAATGAAAGTAAGAAGATAAGAATAAATAAACATGTATTAATGGCCAAATAATCACAAGAAGTCAAGAGATTTTCAAAACCTAATAGTACAGAAATTTAGCTACACATGATTACAAAATACAGAAAATGAGAGCATAAAAAAAAAAGAAAACTCCATGATTCCAAGTTGGATGGAAGAGAAATTGCTCTAATCTCCACCAAAAGCTGGTTCCCCTAGCCCCTGGAGCTGAATTCGTCGTTCCCCCCGGCTCCAACCTAGAATGCCCTAAAATTTCAGTCCAAAATACCTTTTAAAGCCTGCTACACGTGATAGCAAAATGTCTTGTGTGCTTAAGTGCACACTTTTCTCGCTTAAGCCCGATTCAGGCAGAAATGAACTCTTCTTCAGCATGAGGGACTCGCTTAAGCACACATTATTCACGCTTAAGCGCATTGTGGACAGAATGGAACCTTCAATGTTGCACAGAACCGCTTAAGCATATGTATAACCTACTTAAGCATGAATATGGCAGAGAGCAATCAACTTCTTGTTATATGCTTAGGCGCATTAAAATTCGCCTAGGTGCATGAGGGACAACTTAAAATCTTTATTTTGAGCCCCTTTTTCTTTTCCAAAGTTCTATCTTTTCATCATTTGGATCTTGGCCTAGGATTTCTCATCCTTCAACATCATTTTCCCAGCTAAAATATCTGCAAAAACATAATCACCAACAGATTTACAAAAATAACCCAAAAAGAATGCGATTAGGGCTAAAAATTGTATTTCTAACCTAAGGGTGAGGTATGTATGCAACTATCCAAATGTTAGGTGTTAAAGCCCTAACATAGGTCAAAAGTATACTAAAATGATCAAAATCTCCATAGAATTTATATGAATGCTGAGGACTTATCAATCCCCCAAACTTGAACTTTTACTCGTCTCGAGTAAAGCAAATAGAACCATGTTGGAATCAATAAGTCAAGATAAGCAAAGCTTCAGCTCTCTTTTAAAGCCCTTAAGCGCTAATTTTCAAAAATTGCAAAGAGATGAAATTTAAGTCAACCTATACATACCTTCAGGTTCTAAAATAAACAAAGCTTCCTTACAACTTCTCGAAGTGTATGTATGCTTTAGCCAAGATTCAATTTCATGCAAATGTTTAGTTGAAACTTCAATAGTTTAAGAAGTATAGAAACAATCAATATTGACAACTCCATAGGCCTATCCTTATCCTCTCTCTCCACTAAGCTAAACTCTGCACCATTCTTTGATCAAAAGGACTTACAGCTTGTAACGTGGCTTTGGGCAATGGCTACCAAAGGAAGGGAAAAGGGAAAAAAGCAAACATCAAGAGAATTATAATTTAGCATCAATAAATATGACTCATTTTCTTTCCTTCCCCTTTCTTCTTTTATCCCAAAAATTTTCATTTTCCTAATTCCTTTAACTTTCACTTTTCGTCCAGAGATTTTTCATGTCTTACAAGATGAAAGGATGCAATCATCATGAAAATTTTTTTTGGCGTACTCAATCCTCATAGATTTGCATGTCTCTCAAGAATGACAACTTCAATATGCTCTTATTTTTTCTTTTTCATTCTTCATTCCTCTTTTTTTTTCAAATAAAAGCACTCTTTTACTTCATTTCTTTTTCTACTCTTTGATTTGCTTGTCTCATACACCTCCATAAGCAACATCACTTTTCCAAACTTTATATATGCTATTATTCTCTTGAAAAAGAGGTTAGACATTGTTTTTCAGACTTAAAAGGTGGGGCTAAAGTGGGTAAAAGAAGGAATTAACAAAGGGATTTTTCTGACTTTTTTATTTAAGAAATAAAAGCTAAAAATAGGGATCAATGGGTAGCATAATAAAAGGATAGTTTGAAAGACTCAATTGCACAAAGAAAATGCCTAAATCATTTCTCCAAACAATGCAAAATTTAGAAATTTCGATCCAAAAGAGTTTAAAGATAGGTTTTAGAGTTCTTAAAATTGATAAATAACCATACCAATTAAACTACAAGAATTTTCTTTGAACAAATGCACTTAGATAAATTCTGGCTAATTTGTGCTTAAAAAAAATTTCAATAACTCCAAGGAAGCAAAGTTTATTGGATAACTTGAACACAAATATAGACTCTATAAAAATTTTCATGCTAAGCAACAAGTAATCAGCAAATTCATCTTAAGGATTTTACAAGAGACAAATTCCAGCCAGCCAATCTCAACAAAATTAAATAATAGATAAGGCTAGAGAAAAAGTTCAACGTATTCACACAATTCTACAGATCACCAAAATCCTCCCCCAAACTTGAGGCAAACATTGTACTTAATGGTTGAATAAACAAATGAATCATATGAACAAAAAGGGAAATAGGGGGAGTAAGAAAAAGCTAACTAAAATAATTGAAAATAATGGTGAAACAAAAAAAAACATATCAACAGCCAAAAATACAACGTCTTAACCAAAAAGAGACGTTGATCCAATTAGTCCAAAAGAACAAGTTAATCAAAAGAGTTCAATAACAGAAATTTAAAATAAAGTTCAATTACAATAATCCAAAAATAGAAATATAACAAAAATACAAATTCTAGCTATCATCCTCATCAGCTTCTTCTTCTTCATCTGCATCTTCATCTTCATCTGCATCTTCTCCTTCTGCTGCATCTCCTCCTTCTTCTTCAGTATCATCTTCTTCGCCTCCCTTACTTTGGGATAAATCCCACCCTTCAGTGTTGATCCCATTCTGAATAGCCCAGGCATTGCCAAAGCTCTGCTGATAGTGCCACATATTCTTCATCATAAGCTCAAGAGCAGAGATACACTGATCAACGAACACAAGTGTGACAATGGGAGCCTAGGTGGGAACTTGGGAGGTCTGTGTTGAGTTCTCAATTTAATGCTATTTTGATGCTAAATACCCTATCTTTTGACTCTTTCTTGTTGTCTTGTAATTCTTAACTCATGTTTTGAGTAGTTTAGATTAGTTTTAGTTTTCTTTGATCTTTTAATAAATGTAGTGATTTCATGATTCTTTTATGTGATTTAATGGGTTTATTTGTTATTTTTGGTGTAGGTTGAGTTGGTAAAAAGTTCGTGTTAAAAGATGGAATGCTAGAGCTAAAATTTTGAAAATGCTGATGTGATTGCTGTCTCCCACAGCTATAGCGGTAGAATCTATAGCTATAGCGGTGGAGTGCTGAAAAAAGGATTTTGGAGCCTTCTTCTCTACCAGCCACCGCTATAGCGGTAAAACCTAAAAAAACTCATTTTTAAGCTTTCTTCTCTGCCTCCCACTGCTATAGCGGTGGTTCGCAATCCTGCACTGATTTAAATGCGTCAGAACATATTTTCTAGGGTATTCTGAGTTGAAGACAAAGGGGAGGCACCGATTTCTGCTAGAGGAGAAGGAGGAATCCATTCCCGAAGCTGATCAAGCCCGAATTTCGTCAACCCAACCTCAGATTCATGGAGTTTGCTCAGTCTTTTACTACTTTCTGTAGTTTTAGAGCCATGAGTGGCTAATTTTCTGTTCTAGGGTTACTATAAACCCAATTTCAGATTAGGATTTGTGTTCTATTGAAACTTGTGATTCTTGTCAATTAAATACATACCTATCGTTCATATTTCCTGAACTTGTTATAAAATTGGCCATTTTATGATCTGTATGTTGCCTTCATTGAATTTGGGAGAGGGAGATGATGGTAGAACACTGAATGATTAGGGCGAGTGATAGAACTTAGGAGTTTTACTTGTTAATTAATAGGAATATTAATTAACCTCGTTTAATCAAATTAGGTTAACATTAATTCGACTTAAACTCACATAAGGGATTGTGTAGAGTTGGGTAGCTTAATTTAGGTTAGGGAGAATCACTTTAAGCCATTAGAAAACCTATGATTATTGTGTATAATTGATCTAAATCACAAGTGTTAAAGAGAATTTGCAAATCCTATAACGAAAGAGGGGGATTAGTAACTCTAGGCCTTTTGTTTGAATTATTTCCTTCAATTCTATAGCAATTTGATTTTACTTTCAATTAGAGCTTTCTAAAATCAAAAATTGGTTTGCCTAAATAATGCGTTTGAATTTCTGGAGTTCTTAGCACGTTAGTCCCTGTAGAGACGATAACTCTTTACTCACTTTTACACTATATTACTTGTGCGACTGGTGCACTTGCCAGAACGTCCCAACAAGTTTTTGGCGCCGTTGCCGGGGACTAACGATTTTTAGCTAATATTCTAAGAAATTTAAAGGTGCTAGCTTAGACATTTTTTTTCTGTTTTGTTTTATTTTGTTTCAGTTATTTTTTTTATTTTATTTGTTTTTGTGTAGTTAGTCATTTTTGCTTTTAGCATTAATTTTGAGATTTTTTTTTGTTAATTATGACTGGAGTTTTCTATTGTGTATGCGAGGCACCGCTCATACTTCTGATCTTCTTTTTGAGCCTGAGATTGAAAGACTAGCAAGGAGAACAAGAAGGGAAGCGAGAGCTAGGAGAACTCAAGTAAAATAAACTACACAAGAAGAAATGGCCGAAGATAACCAGAACCATCGAGATGTTGACGTTAATGCTGGTAATGGGGCTGGCAATGAGCCTCAGGAGGATGACAATAGAACTGTGTGGGATTATGCATCACCCACTGAGGTTGGACATGCGTCCAGCATAGTGAAACCTCCGCTTGGTGCAAACAACTTTGAAATAAAGGCAGTCTTGATGAATTTGGTCTAGCAGAACCAGTTTGGAGGGAGCCCGATAGAAGACCCAAACAACCACATTACAAACTTCTTAGATATCTGTGACATGGTTAAGATGAATGGGGTAAGCGATGATGCCATACGTCTTCGTCTATTTCCTTTTTCCTTGAGGGATATGGCTAAGAGTTGGTTGAATGTTCAACCGAGAGGGAGTATCACAACTTGGGATGAACTCCAAAAGAGGTTTTTAGATAAGTTCTTTCCTCCCTCAAGGTCAATCAAATTGAGGAATGAGATCACAGCCTTTTATCAGCATGAAGGTGAAAGTTTATATGAGGCCTGGGAATGGTTCAAGAATTTACTGATGAAGTGTCCAAACCATGGTCTCCAAGAGTGGCAGCAGCTCACTATTTTTCACAGTGGTCTCACATATGAGACTCAAGATAAGTTAGACACTGTAGCGGGTGGTGCTTTGATGGCGAGATCTATAGTGCAAGTAAGAGAGATAATAGAGACTATGGGGGCGAGCCAAAATGCATCTAGCCGATCCAAGAATGCTTCAAGAAGGGGAGTCATGGAATTAGACACCCTAAATGCTTTGTTAGCTCAGAATGAAGCATTAACCAGGAAAGTAGACTTGCTATGCTCAAGACAGAATGAATCGGCGAAGGTGAATGCGATAATTATGCCGGGTGCAAATTGTGATTTCTGTGGAGGGGCTCATGTCAATGGGTGTTGTGAGGAATTTCCTTCAGTGGAACAGTTAAACTACATGGATAATTTGCAGAAGGACCAGAATAACCAGTACTCCAACACATATCATCCGAGTTTGAGGAATCATCCTAATTTCTCTTGGAGTAATAATCACTGCCTTAATCCCTCAACTTCATCTTCTGGTAAGCCATTTCATCCTCCTGAGTTTAATAGTCAAAATAACTTTTCTCCTCAAAATAGAGCCCCACCACCTCAAGTGGAGAAGAAGCGGTTGATGGAGGAGATGTTTATGAAATTCATGGAGAGAAGCGAGTCGATGTTTCAGACTCAGAATGTGGCCATCAAGAATTTAGAGACTCAAATGGGATAGCTGGCTCTTGCTCTGAACAATAGGCCACAAGGTAACCTCCCTAGTAATACTGAGAATAACCCAAGAAGGGAGGGGAAAGAGCATTGTAATGCTATTACCTTAAGGAGTGGCAAAGAACTCCCTGATGCTATAAAATCACATGATTCGAAGGAAGGGGTGATAACTGAAAAAAAGAATGAAAAAGTTGACAAACCCCAAGAAAGGGCAGCTGAGAATATAGATGCTTCGGGTGCTAAAGGAAAAGGTATAAATACCAGTCAAGACTTGAGAGCTGAAAAGTTTATTCCACCAATGCCTTATCCTCTGAGGCATAAAAAGTTTAATTTGGACTGGCAATATAAGAAGTTCTTGGAGATCTTGAAACAACTTCATATCAACATCCCATTCATGGAGGCATTAGAACAAATGCCCAGTTATGCAAAATTTATGAAGGATGTTCTGTCAAGAAAAAGGCGCTTGGGTGAGTTTGAAACTGTTGCTATGACTCAAGAATGCAGTGCCATTCTCCAAAAGAAGTTGCCTAGCAAAATGAGAGATCCAGGTAGCTTTGTGATCCCATGCAACATTAGAAGCAAATTTTCGAGAAAGGCACTATGCGATCTGGGAGCCAGTGTGAATCTGATGCCATTGTCTGTTTTCAAGAAATTGGGTCTAGGACATGCTCGGCCTACCACAGTGACACTGCAGTTAGCTGACCGTTCGATGTGCTATCCGAACGGAATCATTGAGGATGTGCTTGTTAAGGTAGACAAGTTAATTTTTTCGACTGATTTTATTATCATGGATTATGAGGAAGACAAGGAAATCCCGATCATTTTGGGAAGACCTTTTCTTGCAACCGGAAAAACATTAATTGATGTTCATAAAGGTGAGTTAACTATGAGAGTTAATGATCAAGAGGTCACCTTTAACATGAACAAGGCAATGAAGACTTCTGATGACCCGGAGGAGTGCTATATACTAAAGATGATTGATAAAGAATCTCACGGGCATTGTCATAACAAGATGAGTAAAGTTCATGATGAGGATAAAGAAGATGAGAAGAAAAGAACAAAGATATCTCTAGAAATTTCAGAAGTTTTTGTAAAGTTTCGTGACAATCCTCAAAGATTCAAACCTCCTGATATTGTGCAGAATGCGGTTACGCAACTGAGTGGATGCAAGAAACAGAAGAAACTGGAGGATCCACCTTGAGCATAGGCGCCCTAGTAAAGTCTGACTGAAGGCTATAAACTTAGCGTTCTTGGAAGGCAACCCAAGCTTTCTTTCCCTCTTTCGTAGTTTTTATTATCTTGTTCTTGTTTTGCTTATTTTTACTTGTGGTATTTTTTTTTCTTTCTTGGTTATGGTGATGTTGTTTATTCTTTTCCTCTGTGGGCTGATCTGGGACAGTGAGGACACTGTCAAATTTAAGTTTGGGGGAGAGGTTTGTTGATGGGTTTCTTCTTTGAGAAAATTTTGGTTAATTTTGTGTTATCCATATGCATGTGTAGTAGGAGGAAATTTTTGAAAATTTTGAAATCTGAAAGTTTGAAATTATTTGGCAAGTCAAATCATGTCAAATGAAATTCTGTTTAAGAGTTACCTCTTGAGTTTGCTAATCTTAAGTTTTCATATTTTGTAAGTGTTAGCCCTATCACTTCAAAATAACAGGAGTCTTATTTTTGTCTCTTTGAATGGTTTTTAGATCATTTTCATATTTATATATTTAAAAAAAAGTTCAATAAGAGGCTAGTGAAAAAAAGATTCAATAAGGGAATAGTTGAAAGTTTCAATAAGGGATAGGCTCTTGTAATTAAAATAAAATGAGAAAATTGGCAAAAAAAATTTCCAAAGGAAATAAGGAAAGTTAGGAAGCTATATCCTTGAGAACAAAATAATGAAGCCCTTGAGAATCGAAATAAAACGATGCCTTTGAGAACAAAGAAGTAATTTAGTTTTGGAATTTTTGTGAATTTGGTTTTATAAACTGTTCTAAGAGGTGAAGCTTTGATTTCAAATTTTCTTGTAGTTTGGTTAACACTTCTTTTTGAATCCTTAAGATTGCAAACTCTTGAGTTAAATCTTTTGAGTAATGGTTTGATGAGGCTTGACTTGTTGTAATTCATATTTTCAGATCTTTACTTCTCCTAGTTGCACATATTCATGGTCGCACATATTTTTCTCAACATTTGTCTCATTGAAAGTTTTTGGTTGAGGACAAGCAAAGGTTCAAGTTTGGGGGAGTGTTGAGTTCTCAATTTAATGCTATTTTGATGCTAAATACCCTCTCTTTTGATCTCTTTCTTGTTGTCTTGTAATTCTTAACTCATGTTTTGAGTAGTTTAGATTAGTTTTAGTTTTCTTTGATCTTTTAATAAATGGAGTGATTTCATGATTCTTTTATGCGATTTAATGGGTTTATTTGTTATTTTTGGTGTAGGCTGAGTTGGTAAAAAGTTCGTGTTAAAAGATGGAATGCTAGAGCTGAAATTCTGAAAATGCTGATGTGATTGCTGTCTCCCACAGCTATAGCGGTAGAATCTACAGCTATAGCGGTGGAGTGCTGAAAAAAGGATTTTGGAGCCTTCTTCTCTGCCAGCCATTGCTATAGCGGTGGATCTTCACCGCTATAGCGGTAAAACATGAAAAAACTCATTTTTAAGCTTTCTTCTCTGCCTCCCACCGCTATAGCGGTGGTTCGCGATCCTGCACTGATTTAAATGCGTCAGAACATATTTTCTAGGGTATTCTGAGTTGAAGAGAGAGGGGAAGCGCCGATTTCTGCTAGAGGAGAAGGAGGAATCCATTCCCGAAGCCAATCAAGCCCGAATTTCGTCAACCCAACCTTAGATTCATGGAGTTTGCTCAGTCTTTTACTACTTTCTGTAGTTTTAGAGCCATGAGTGGCTAATTTTCTGTTCTAGGGTTACTATGAACCCAATTTCAGATTAGTATTTGTGTTCTCTTGAAACTTGTGATTCTTGTCAATTAAATACATACCTATCGTTCATATTTCCTGAACTTGTTATAAAATTGGTCATTTTATGATCTGTATGTTGCCTTCATTGAACTTGGGAGAGGGAGATGATGGTAGAACACTGAATGATTAGGGCGAGTGATAGAACTTAGGGGTTTTACTTGTTAATTAATAGGAATATTAATTAATCTCGTTTAATCAAATTAGGTTAACATTAATTCGACTTAAACTCACATAAGGGATTATGTAGAGTTGGGTAGCTTAATTTAGGTTCGGAAGAATCACTTTAAGCCATTAGAAAACCTAAGATTATTGTGTATAATTGATCTAAATCACAAGTGTTAAGGAGAATTTGCAATTCCTATAACGAAAGAGGGGGATTAGTAACTCTAGGCCTTTTATTTGAATTATTTCCTTCAATTCTATAGCAATTTGATTTTAGTTTCAATTAGAGCTTTCTAAAATCAAAAATTGGTTTGCCTAAATAATGCATTTAAATTTCTGGAGTACTTAGCATGTTAGTCCCTGTGGAGACGATAACTCTTTACTCACTTTTACACTATATTACTTGTGCGACTGGTGCACTTGCCAGAACGTCCCAACAGTCTGAGGGGCAGTAGGAGGTCTAGGAGCACTACTAGTGTAGCATCTTCTATAGTAAATTAGAGTTCTTCACATTGATGTCTGAGGTATTGGTGGTCGAGAGAAGGTTAGATTGAGACAAAACATACCAAGCTTTGGCCACTAGAAAAAGGTCAGCTCTCTGTAGCTTGAGAGGTGCATTCTTTTTGCCCAAAATCCATTGTGCACCAGGTTTGCACAATGTGTCAAGTACTCTCTCAGGGTTTGTAGGGATTTCATCAATGTGATGCTGGTAGAGACAAATAGCTGATATAATCCCAAAATATCTATTGATAGTAGCAGCGGAAAAATCAACTTTTACACCTCTAACCATAGTCTTGTACTCCCCTAGACCATCATTTTTGAACCTCCTAGCATTGGCATAGAACTGTTGAACCACTGATAAGCAACTAATGGGTTTTTCCATGAACATATACAGACCCCAACCTTTTTTGGCAATTTGCTCAAGAATTTCAGGATAATCACCGGGACTAAGTGCAATTGCTCTCTCCCTAACATATTTTCTAATGCTAACTTTGTCTTTAAACCAGTTTTGGTGCTCTAGGGTTCTAAACTTAAAATTATCAAAAGGAATGGAACCACTAGACCCAATTTTTCCTTACCCCTTGATCTCTTTTTGGATGCCATAGGATCCCTGTGAGAAATTCAGCCAAAGAACCCACAAACAGTAAAATAAATCAACACTAATCTAAAGCCTATGTTCTCATATTCCCAAAATGCTCTCAAAATTTCAGAAATTTAACCACTATGCCTACCAAAATCACAGAGGAAAGATAAGATTCCTTACCTATTGAGTGAAAAGGGAAGAAACATAGAGAATACACTTGAGGCATAGAGGACAACCACCACACATGACATATCCAATGCAAAAGATAGAGGAACCCACGGCAGAGGGGCTTCGAAACACCAAAAACTGAAGAGGAACGGCGAATATGGCTAAGAAAGGGATAGAGAAGGGATGGGTGGATGGTTTTATGGTAGGGAATGGCCGAAAATAGGCCGGAGATAGAAGGAGAGGGGGAGTCGCGGTAGGGGAGGAAAAACTAAAGGGGAAAATTGAAAATTTTAGGGCTGAAATCCCTAAATCTCGAATTTAAACTAGTAGTCTCACGCTTAAGCGTGGACAAAATACGCTTAAGCACAATAGCTTCAGCAGAAATTCTCCTTTTTTTTTTTAGGCTCAGGGTCACAGCGTCGGACGCTGAAGGACCAATGCTGGACGTTGGCTTCAGAATGTGCAAGTAGGCATCACCCGCCTAAGCAAGTTATTAATGCGCTTAAGCGCAGTTTGACCTGAGAGCAACTTCATTATTTTGCCACAACCCGTCTCAGCGTGACTATTATGCGCTTAAGCGATTTCTACCCAAGAGGAGCCCAAAATTAGCCCTTAACATGCCTAAGCGTGCCTATACCCTGCCTAAGCACGATTCCAACAAAATGATAGCAAAAATTCAGCAAAAACATGGCTAAATTTCCTCAGATTATGCCAAACTAGCACTTCAAACATCAGCCAAAAGGTCCATCTGCCTCAAACTACAGACTCAGCTTCTCAAAAGGATTACATGGGCATCCATCCAGACATTAATGCACAGAAATTACAGAGTTTGTGACCTCAATTACATCTATCCAATTATCTCCAAAAACTCCAAATAGGCCAGCTATCATCCCCCAAACTTACTTCAGTCAAACATTCCAACCATCAACAAAAATTTCTTCTCCTCAAAACAATAATGAACAATATAAACAGACCATAAAGAGAGATAAGGTACAGAAAACATGCGAACGAACTACAAAGCTAAGGAACTAAACTACAACAAACTACTAACCAAACTAACTACACACAACAACTTATGTAGCACAGCAAAAGGTCACAAAGCTATATATACAACATGACAGCACACAAACAACTAAATGTTGATGAAAATAAAAGGAAGAGTGTAAGAAAGCTTGGGGTGCCTCCCAATAGCACTACGTTTATAGTCCTTAACTGAAATTTACTGGAGCTCCTATGCCATAGGTTGGATGAGTGGTAGAGAAGTCTCCCCCCGCTCAACTTCGCCACCAAGATAGTGCTTCAATCGATGGCCATTCACTTTGAAACTTCTAACACCTTCCTGATCTGAAATTTCCATGGCTTCGTGTGGGAAGGCTTCTTTTACAACCTCCTGACCATCTGGACTTCAGTTTTCCAGGAAAGAGTTTGAGTCTCGAGTTGAAAAGAAGAACTTGTTGGCCTGCTTCAAAGGATTAGGGGACTATTTTGCCATCATACCATCTTTTCACCTTTTCTTTGTACAGTTTAGAGCTTTCATAAGCTTGAAGATGGAAGTCTTCAAGTTCATTTAATTGCAAGAGCCTCTTTTCTTCAGCTTTCTTGATATCGAAATTTAAGAACTTTATGGCCCAAAATGCTTTGTGCTCTAGCTATACGGGGAGATGGCAAGCTTTTCCATAGACTAGCTTGAATGGAGATGTTCCAATTAGAGTTTTGTATGCAGTTCGATAAGCCCATAAAGCATCATCTATCCTATTTGCCTAATCTTTTCTTGAGGTGTTAACTGTTTTCTCTAATATCCTCTTCAATTCTCAGTTAGAGACCTCAACTTAACCTCTTGTTTGAGGGTGATAGGGGGTGGCTACTCGGTGCTTGATACCATATTTAGTCAAAAGGCTATCCAAATACTTGTTACAGAAATGAGTTCCACCATTGCTAATTAAAGCTCGTGGCACCCCGAACTGAGGGAAAATGTTTTTCTTCAAGAAATTAACTACAACTTTTAAATCATTTGCTGTAGTGGGAATGGCTTCCACCCATTTGGAGACATAGTCGACGGCCACCAGTATGTATTGAAATAAGAAGGAAGAGGGAAATGGCCCCATGAAATCAATCCCCCACACATCAAAAATCTCTACTTCAAGAACACTGTTAAGTGGCATTTCGTGTTTTCTTGAGATTTTGCCACTTCTTTAACATCGATCACAATTTTTGACAAAATTTCTTGTATCCTTAAACAAGGATGGCCAATACAATCCACTTTTCAACACCTTGGCTGCTGTTCGAACGCTGCTATAATGACCTATATAGTCTGAATTATGACAATGCCATAGCACATTGATCATCTCTTCTTCTAGAATACAGCAACGAATTATCTGATCAGCACAAACTCAGAAGAGAAACGTCTCCTCCCAAAAGTAGTTTCGCACATCATGGATGAACCTCTTCCTTTAATGGGTGTTTATGTCAGGTGGCAATCTATCACACATAAGAAAATTCACATAGTCAGCATACCATGGCAACTGCTTGTCTCTTATTAAAAATAGCCTCTCATCAGGAAAATTTTCATTAATTTGCGGCTCCATTTCAACTTGAGCATCATTGCTTAGGCGGGTGAGATGATCGGCAACTTGATTCTCACTCCCTTTCCTATCCTGAATTTACAAATCAAATTCTTACAGTAGTAGAATCCATCTGATCAACCGAGGCTTTGAGTCCTTTTTCTCAATGAGATATTTGATCACCGAATGGTCAGTATGCACGGTGACTTTGGTTCCCACTAGATATGCTCGAAATTTATCAAATGCAAACACCACCGCCAATAACTCTTTCTCTGTGGTGGTGTAATTCAATTGAGCATCGGCTAGCGTTTTGCTAGCATAATAAATGTGATGAAAGATCTTTTCACAATGTTGACCCAACACCGCCCCCACTGCATAGTCACTTACATCGCACATTAATTCAAAGGGTTTCTTCCAATCCGGGGCAACAATAATTGGTGCAGCAACTAGTCTTTTCTTTAATTCAATAAATGATGCCAAACACTTCCCATTAAAGCAAAATAGAGCATCTTTTTCCAGTAAATGGCATAATGGCTTAGCAATCTTGGAGAAATCTTTTATAAACCTCCTATAGAAGCCAGTATGACCAAGAAAACTCCTGACTCCCTTTACAGACACCAGAGGAGGGAGTTACTCAATAGTTGAAACTTTAGCTTGATCTACTTCCAAACCCTTCTTGGAGACCTTGTGGCCAAGCACAATACCTTCTTGTACCATAAAATGAAATTTTTCCCAGTTTAGAACCAAATTAGTTTCTTCACATCGCTCTAGAACTTGTTTCAAGTTGCCAAGACAACTATCAAATGAGGCTCCAAAGACTGAGAAATTATCCATAAAAACTTCGAGGCATTTTTTCACCATGTCTGAAAATATTGCCATCATGCATCTCTGAAATGTTGCCGGTACGTTACACAAACTAAATGGCATTCTCTTAAAAGCGAATGTGCCACACAGATATGTAAACGTTGTCTTTTCCTGATCATCTGGTGCAGTGGTAATCTGGTTATATCCTGAATAGCCATCAAGAAAATAGAAGAAACTCTTGGCCAGCCAACCGATCTAACATCTGATCAATGGATGGCAGCGAGAAGTGATCCTTCCTTGTAGCCTTGTTAAGCTTGCGATAGTCCATGCATATTCTCCACCCTGTGACTGTTCACGTTGGTATCAATTCATTCTGAGTGTTAGCCACTACAGCCATGCCTCCCTTTTTTGGGACGCATTGAACTGGGCTCACCCACGAACTATCAGAAATGGGATAGATTATTCCTGCATTCAACCACTTTACGATCTTTTTCTTCACTACATCTTTTATTACCAGGTTTAATCTTCACTTGTTCTTAATAGTGGGAGAATATCCTTCTTCGAGCTTTATCTTATGCATACAAATTGAAGGACTAATGCCTTTTATGTCGGCGATCGTCCATCCCAAGGCATTTTTATGTTCTCGTAGGACCCTCAATAATATTTCTTCTTGCTCCAAACTCAACAAAGAAGACTTAATGATTGGCAAGGTTGACGATTCTCCCAGATATGCATACTTCAAATTGGAAGGTAATGGTTTGAGCTCAAGTACAAGTGGCTCTTTAATAGATGGCTTAGTGTCATACTCCATCTCGGTGGTCAAATCTAATAATTCCACTTGTTTGTGGTACTTAGGAGTGGCATTCAACAAGTTCACACACTCAACAACTTCTTCATCATCTTCATCCACTTCCATAGCTACAAGAGATGATTCAAGTGCATCTTCATAATACACCTTCTCAAAGGTGGTTTACACTACTCTATCCACCATGGCATCTATCACAGAAATTCTATAGCACTCATCTTGATCATTAGGATACTTCATTGCCTTAAAAACATTGAACTTTACCTCTTGATCTTACACCCTCATAGTGAGCTCTCCTTTTTGCACATCGATTATAGTTCTCCCGGTAGATAAGAATGGTCGTCTCAAAATGATAGGGACATCATGATCTTCTTCATAGTCCAGGACAATGAAATCAGCTGAGAATATAAACTTATCCACTTTAACTAATACATCCTCAATGACTCCTCTAGGATACACAAGAGTACGATCTGCTAGTTGTAAGGTGACTATGGTCAGTCGAGCATCACCCAATCATAGCCTCTTGTATATTGATAGAGGCATTAAGTTTATGCTTGCTCCCAAGTCATAGAAGGCCTTTCTACTTAATTTATCCCCAATTGTGCAAGGTATATTGAAGCTTCTCGGATCTTTGAGCTTTGGTGGGAGTTTATTTTGCAAGATGGCACTACATTCTTCAGTGAGTGTTACAGTTTCATATTCACAAAGCCTTCTCTTCTTGGACAAAATATCCTTCATGAATTTCACGTAACTTGGCATTTGCTCAAGGGCTTCCACAAAGGGGATGTTGATGCGGAGTCTTTTAAATACCTCCAAGAATTTCTTGAATTGGTGATCCAATTTTTACTTCTCGAATCTTTGTGGAAGCATTTGGAATTTTGAGTGCTCAATAAGGGGTTTAACTTCATTTTTCTCTAGAGTGACTTCTTTTTGGTCTTTTCTTTTTTCAACTTTGGCTGTCTTTAGATTACCCTTAATTTCTTTCCCACTTCTCAATGCGATGGCTTTACAATGCTCATTTCCTTCTATTCTAGGATTGATCTCAGTGTCACTAGGAAGGGTGCCTTGAGGTCTACTCTTAAGAGCGTTGGCCAATTGTCCCATTTGGGTTTCCAAGATTTTGATAGCCATATTTTGGCTCTGAATTAAAGATACCTGACTCTGGATCACGACATCATTTTTGGCCATATATTGCATGAACATATCTTCTAAAGTGGGTTCCTTTTCCACTTGAGGAGGTGGAGCTCTATTCTGAGGAATGTAGTTGCTTTGGTTATTGAAGCCAGGGGGTTGAGAAGGCCTACTAGATGATGACAAAGCTGTGGGATTGAGACAATGATTGTTGCTCCATGAAAAGTTCAGATGACTCTTATTTTCCGAATTATATGAATTTGAATAGAAGGTGTTCTAGCTTCTCTGGTGATTTCCTATAATTCAGCTGTTCCATGGTAGAAATCTCCTCACAGTAACCATTAATGTGAGCACCCCCACAGAAGTCACAGCTTGGTGCTGGATTATTCACCGTATTCACTCTTACTGGCTCTTATTGTCTAGCACACAACATCTCGACCTTTTTAGTTAAGGCTTCATTCTGGGCCAAAATAGCATTAAGTGTATTCAATTCAAACATCCCTTTCTTTGAGTTACTCTTGGCTCTGATAGAAGCATTCTGACTAGCCCCTACAGTCTCAATAATGTCTTGGACCTGTTCAATTAACTTAACAATCAATGCACTGCCAGCTGCGGTATCCAGTTTATCCCTGGTTTCATAATTCAATCCACTGCAGAAGATCAAAATTTGTTGCCACTCTTGAATGCCATGGTTAGGGCATTTTCTCAACATTTCCTTGAATTGTTCCCAAGCAGTGTATAACGTCTCTCCCTCTTATTGATAGAATGTTGTAATCTCATTTCTCAATTTTACTGATCTTGAGGGAGGAAAGAATTTATCCAGGAATTTCTTTCGTTGTTCATCCCAAGTAGTGATACTCCCCGGCTGTAGAGTCATCAACTAATTTTTTTGCACTATCCCTTAAAGAGAAAAGGAATAATCGAAGGCGGATAGTATCATCTATAACTCCATTCAACTTGACCATATCGCAAATGTCAAGGAAGTTTACAATATGGTTGTTCAGATCTTCCATGGGTTTCCCCCAAACTGGTTCTGTTGAACCAGATTTAACATCATAGCCTTCATCTCGAAATTGTTGGCTCCAATAGCAGGCTTCACTATGCTTGAAGTATTACCAGCGTTATGGGGCAAAGAATAATCCCATATCGCTCTGAATCCCAACTGAGGCTCATCAACAACCCCATTTCTAGCATTGATCTCATCACCCTGATGATTCTAGTTATCTTTAGTCATTTCTTCTTGTATAGCTTGGCTTACTTGAGTTTTTTTAGCTCTAGCTTCCCTACTTGAGTTTTTCTAGCTCTAGCTTCCCTCCTAGTTCTCCTCATTAGTCTTTCAATCTCTAGCTCGAAAAGAAGATCAGAAGGATCAAGAGTACCTCGTATACAAAATGAAAAACACTAATTAGCAAAGAAAGATAGAAACAACAAAATTAACACAAAAACTAAGATGACTAACTAAGAAAAATAAACAAAGAAAAACAAGCTATACACAAAGGTCTAATCTAGCACCTCTTAGTTTCTATGAATATTAGCAACAATCGTTAATCCCTGGCAACAACGCCAAAAACTTGTTGACGACTTGGTAAGAGTACCAATCGTATAAGTAATATAGTGAAAATTAAGTAAGAATGTCGTTCCCACGAGGATTAACGTGCTAACTACTCAAGAAATTAAGTTATATTAGTTAGACAATCTAAATTTGTATGGTTCATTAACAGAAAGCAAACGAAAATGTAAAATTGAGTTAGAAGTGAGTTGTATGATTGTATGGACTCTAACCAACACGATGGAAATCACAAGACGAATACAAAATAATTCACAAGATTAACACAACCTAGGATTGCTAATCCCTCGTCGTTCTTCATAGATTTTAATCCCTCTCCCTCTTGTTCTCACTGGCTATACATACTAATCTAGGATACGAACATGCTTAGATGAATTCTCCCAAATGCCAACTAAGACTAAACCCAAAAGCCCATAATTCCTTATGTAGTCTTAGGTTTCAAAAGTGCACAAACCCTAATCTGATTATGTGAGGCTAATGTCTATATTTCTATGACATTAACTAATCAATCTCTTCACTCTTAAGGTTCAAGAACTCACAATATACATTCTATGGTCTAGGTTTTTACATTCCTCTTCCAAGTGTAGCAAAACCACCAAACAATCCATTAAATTGATCAAGTTTAATGAAAGCAAGAAGATAAGAATGAATAAACAAGTATTAATGGCTAAATAATCACAAGAAGTCAAGAGATTTACAAAATCTAATCCAAACTAGGGTTTATAGCAATCCTAGTACAGAAATTTAGCTACACATTATTACAAAATACAAAAAATGAAAGAAGAAAAGAGAAAACTCCATGATTCCAAGTTGGATGGAAGAAAAATTGCTCTAAACTCCACCAAAAGCTGGTTCCCCTAGCCCCTGGAGTTGAATTCGTCGTTCTTCCCTCAGCTCCAACCCAGAATGCCCTAAAATTTCAGTCCAAAATTCCTTTTAAAGCCTGCTGCACGTGATAACAAAATGTCTTGTATGCTTAAGCGCACACTTTTCCCACTTAAGCATGATTTAGGCAAAAATGAACTCTTTTTCAGCACGACGGACCCGCTTAAGCGCATATTATTCACGCTTAAGCGCATTGTGGACAGAATGGAACCTTCAATGTTGCACGGAACCACTTAAGCATGTGTATATCCCGCTTAAGCATAAATATGGCAGAGAGCAATCACCTTCTTGTGCTTTATACTCTTAGGCGCATTAAAATCCGCTTACGCACATGAGGGACAGTTTAAAATCTTCATTTTGAGCCCCTTTTTCTTCTCCAAAGTTTCCTCTTTTCATCATTTAAATCTTGGCCTAGGATTTCTCATCCTTCAACATCATTTTCCCAGTTAAAATATCTGTAAAAACATAATCACCAATAGATTTACAAAAATAACCTAAAAAGAATGCGATTAGGGCCAAAAATTGCATTTCTAAGGGTGAGGTATGTATGCAACTATCCAAAAGTTAGGTGTTAAATCCCTAACATAGGTCAAAAGTATACCAAAATGATCAAAATCTCCATAGAATTTATATGAATGCTAAAGACTCATCAAACTTTCATGTATCTCCTCTTCAAAAAAAAAAAAGGACAGTTGAGGATAATATAGTAATTACAGCAAAGCAGGCTGATAGTTTAACTCCTAGTAACATAATGTAGTAGCAATGTGTTTTCTATTTGCATAGGTGAAGCAACTTGTTGCTTTCTTAGAGATATTAGAACGTTCTTTTTTTTTTCTTTTTTTTTTCTTTCTTAATCAATGTATGTGAGCCTTACTTTAATCTTCCTTAAGAGGTTGATTATGTGCTTTGCATCTTATGTTGCGGCATTTCTTTTGCTCAAAATTTATTTAGCTAGAGATACCAATTTAGTGATGATTTTTACAAATCTTATGAACTTTGTGCTGCGTAAGTGTAACTCTTCTTAGATATTGTTAATCTAAGAACTATTTATAAGAGAAATTTCTTTTCTGCATCTTATTTTAAATGAAAGCTTTCCTTTGAAATTGATCATGTAAGCAAATTTATTTGGAGCCTTTGGATTAACTATTTATTAACTTATTATTTTGCTTGAACCATTGTTGTTATTCATCTATTTTCACATTGTGCAGGAGCCTGAACCCATAGACTGGGAATATTATAGAAAAGGAACTGGCTCTCGTTTGGTGGATATGTACAAGGAGCATTATGAAAGAATGTTTTTAAGCTCTTTTGTGAATATCCCTTAAGTATTTTAGATCTTCTTACAGGTTAGGTTAGAAATTCTAACTCATTCTTGGAAGTCCCAACATTGTTGATATACAAGTTTATAAATTTGGTTCTTATTATGCACTTGTTTTTTCTCTATGAATGGAGAGAATTGCTTCCTGTTTGCTGAATTGCTTTGTTTTGGTTTAAGTGAGTGCAAAGCTTTTCTTTTTGAAGCCAGAGTGCCAATATGATGGCTGCACTTTTGCTTTGCTAATCAAAGATTGTGGCTTTTTTTGTTTCCCTTTTCTCTCCATATCTTGGGTAGTATTGAAGTTGGCATGCATGGAAGTTAGAATTTCTTTAAAGGCTAAAATATTCATGCAAACCATTAATAGGATGGATTCAACTAGTCCAGCTCTTGCATGGTTATTGTGCTGCTACAAAAGTAGTGCACTTTATCTGTGTAAATGAAGTACCATATCAATTTGAACCATAAAAATTTAGCAAGTGTTTTTGTAGGATTTAGGTCATGACTCTTAAATGTATTTTTTTTCTGTCTTTTTTGCATTTTTATCATTCTAAATTGACACCAATGTGATGTATATATATATATTATTAAAAATTTTATGGTATGTGGAAGAATGCTGAAATAAAACAGAACCAGTGCCCTTCTCTTTTCTACTCACTGTATCATGTATACTCCTTACATTTAACTTTATCTAAGTACTTTCAATTTCCAGGAATTTGAATGTGGATACTTTTAGTAAATTCATGGATATGTAGCATAACCTATATGACCAATCCAGTAAGGCGTAGGGACTAGACTTTGGAATTAGCTTGTAAAGTTCCATATAAACTCACAGGGATCTTTCTTCTTTCTGCAATGCAAAATATGTCACACTCACCTTACCTTTTTGGTTGTCTTAATTACTGATTATGTCGAAGGATCCTGCCTTTAATCCTTTTTTCAGAAAAACCAAAAAAAAAAAAAAATCCTGCCTCTGAACTCTTAACAAGCAAAAGACTATTTTTCAAATCCAAATGTTGCTTTTGAATTCCGCACGATCAATCCCTAAGTACGTGGACAAAGTACCTCTTGAATATAAGCTTAAATTTGATGCACTAGTGATTATTTGAGGCATCGTTTGGAAGAAGGCACTTGAGTTTCTGGATCCAAACCCCTGTTCACATCTGGATTATAATAAAGCCAACCTTATTCTAATTCATATATATATATATATGAATGTAAATATTCATTGAGTTGTTTTCTAGTTTATTTCAGGTTTGTTTCTTCAGGCAGTTTGTGAGGTCAGATCCTGAGGAAGACTGCTTGACCTTGAGACATAGATTTATCATGGTAATAAGTCTTCCCTTATCATTGATGTTATTCTTCATGAACGTCAATGATTTGGAAATTGACCCTCTTGGGTACATAACTTATTATGATTTGCTATTGCAGGCCTCTACTATCATGAAAGACTTGTATCGTGACATTTCTAGAATTGCTAAAGAAAAGGTGGATCAAGAGAAGTAAAGTCAAATTGAGGGATATCCCCACTTTCTTACACCATCCTCACTCACTCTTTGACTCTGCAATTCTGCAATCATTCACAGGATGACTGATTGTGGATACAATGTTATTTCCTGAGTTTTGAAGGTTTAGGATCAACAAAAGCCTCTAATCTTGATGGTGGATACAATGTTAGTGCAATTTTTGGATACAATGTTAGTGCAACTTAAAAGAAATACTCCTGAAATTTCTACTTGTTTAAAAACAGCTCCCTTCAACTGTTCGTTAGATCAACTAATGATCAAGTACATGTTATCACATATTACTTATCTTAATTGAGATCCTAATTGTGCCAACGCCAAACTGAGTAGGGGAGAAAGGACTGCCGGAAATCACATCGGCAAGCAATATGGATGAGGAAGAGAGAGAAAGGGAGACAATAAAATTATTCATTGAATCGAACTGAGCAAACCAATATGGAAGAGGAACAAGAGGAAGAGCCAGAAAGGAAGGCAAAACGAGTTTGGCTTGATTTCTAGCAACACTCTCTCAACGCCAGTGCTCTCTCCCCTGCATGGTTTCCATAAATAATCTATTATTTTAAATAGCTACAGGCCTATCTTGCCAATAGTAGATTCAAATCCAGGAAACTTAATCTTGCGAACTTCATATTGAAGATGTTCACATGTAGAAATTCATTATGTCAATTACAAAGAAAGAGAGGGATATAAATTGTATGATACATCAAATTACATAAATAATCTATTTGAGTCCTCTCTTATGAAAGGAGGGTCCTATTAGTATATTTCAACATTTATGTGGAAATAAAGAGTTAAATTTCATACAATTTAAATCAAAGTCATCTAATCAATTCTCACGTGTTTTGAAATGCTCTAACAGAATCTTCCTATCGCATGAGGGAATTTGAGAATTCGTGTAAGTATATAATATTTATTAACTAATGAAATCTCAAGTCATTTAGAAATTAATGTTATTCTATATATACAAAAGCTACAGTTGCAAGATTCCTAGAACGAAATGCAACGTGAGTAAAAATTAATTAATTATGTCATTAGCATTTTTTTTTTCTTGGGGTACATGCAACATGATGGCTTTGATCATGAGGAGTAAATCAAATGAACTGTGACATTTCGCATCATTACCAAGAAATTAAACATTTACCACAAGCTAAAACATATGTCCTCATGCAAGATTGATACATTTTAAAGAATCTAAATTCAAGAATCCATCAATCAATTACTCTTCAAGGAACAAATAGTTAAATACAATAGGCTAAGATTTTTTGCTTTTGTTTTTGTTTTTGGTGAAAGAAAATCTCATGATTAAAAATACACAGGAAAAGTCCTATCAATAATAATAAGATTCTCAAATACAATTAAGCTTATTCTTAAGAACAGTTTCTTTATGAAAGTAAAGGAAATGAAAATATGGAAATATGGCAGGAAGATTGAAAGCGTCCCATCTCCAGATTTTGCAGCGATGCTTTAACTTTCAAATGCTAATGGCCAAGGTGATAATGATCTTAACTCCTGTCAGAATCTACAGCTTCTTGCTGCTGATAAAAGATAGTAATATGAATCAGCATAATATTTAATCGTGAGGTACTAACTATTAAGAAATATAAACTCATCTCACTTTCATTTTGTGACTGAACAGGAAAGTAAACATATTGAAACTAAATTCTATTTTCAGTCAACCTTACATGAACATATTGAAAGAGCATAGACCTATATAATCTTCATGGTGGCTCTACAAGAAACTACTCAATTTACTTTTCACATACCTTTTTCCTCGAACAGCTGGTTGATAGTGGTATTAAGGTCTCCTTTCCAGCGCTTTGTTCCATTTTCAAATTTTACTACTGTCAACACTGGGGCTATAATGACTCCTGAAGAGAAATTTTGCATTTTGGGACATCTTGTAATTGTTAAATATTTCAACCTTGGAAATACCAAAGTATGTTTCCCTGAACAAAAGCTTTTGAAACTTGATAAACATGTCAGTTGCAAATCCTCCAAGCTTTCAAACGTGATTTCTTCTTTTAAATTGCTAACTGCAATTTCATCTCCTAGCTCATCCCCTACTTCTGCCACAACTTGTTCAAGTGAACGGCACTTTCTTATCTCCATTGTTGTTAAATGGATCAGACTTCTTGTTGTTGATGAGGTAAATAAGTCAATCAATCCATTGCATTCCTCTACATATAATCCTTTTAGGTGGCTAAAAGTAAGAGAGGAAGGCACCAAGTGCTTCAAATTGGAACATTCCCTGACGTCTAGTATTTTGATAGCATCAAGAACTGAGCCAATTTTGGACCCTTCTTGACATATTGTTTGAAGTTCATCTAAGTTAGTCAAACCCATGTATTTGATTCGTGTGATAATCTCAACTTCTTTGTCATGAAATATCACCGTGACGGAACTCCACTGAACATATAGCCTTTCAAGATTGGGTATATTATGCAGAAACCAATATGGAAATGTGCTTTCGTCATCTTCATAGTCATATAGTCGAAGACGTCTCAGTTTGTTGAGGAGGTTTTGTGACTGTGAGTATTGGGTTTGCATAATCATGTTGGCGTACCTTTTGTCTAGTGTCAATTTCTTCAAGTTGGGAATCACCTATCGCATTTCAAAACATTGATTAGTTATATAGAAAACCTGATTTTACATATAGCAGCGGTTGAATGCTTTAAATAATTAACTTTCTACATATAATATCCATAATCCATATAAATTGAAGACAATTTCTTCTAACTTACTGTGTTATTTTTTCATTTGAAATTATCAATTTTTTTAGTTCCTTCATCTATTACTTAGCTTTCTTTTTGATATTTTTATTCTATATTATTATACTTTTACGGTATGATTTTATGCTGGTTAAAAAGAAACATAATCTTGCATTAATGAACAAGTAATACCCAGTGAAATAGAGTTGTTTTTTCTCCAGTCCTGACCTATATGCTACATGCTAATATAACAGGCAAACTTCAATAAAAATGCAAAACAACTTATAGTGGTCAACACATGCATATTCGTTAGTCTCTCATATTCTTGAGCCAGAAAAATAAAAAATGTTGTATGACAAGATAAAATGCAATTCGTACCTCCTCAACCAAGAAGAGAGGTTGCGGTACTACTAATTGATTCATGGCCATAGATTTTTCATCACTCAAAACTCTTCGTCCTTGGGAGTTCATAGACAGTGTTTTGAATAACCCTAATTTTTTGCAGCCGACCACATCCAATATTTTCAAAGACGGACATGTCAAACTGTAATTCCCTGCCCAAAATCTCTCTAGTTCATCCAAATCATATAGCACGAAAGAGGAGAGATGATTCAACGCAAAAGTGGCAGTTTTGTCCTTGTCTCCTTCCTTTGCAACAATTTCCTTTTCCCACAGCTTCTCACCTCAATTTTTTCAAGAAACTGAAGATCCATGAATGTGGAGAATGGAAAAAGGTATTCTAAGTCTTTACAATCTTCAACAGTCATAGCTTGTAGATTATGAAAGCCAAGAATTTCCGGAGGATCTCTATTCCAAGTTTTCAACTTTGGCAAATAAAGTATTGTTAGTTCCTTCGTAATATAACATGCAATATTTGCAGAAATACTTCACAATAATTATGAGTATTATTTGAATAAAGACATGCTAAATTTGTATAATGGCAACAATAAGTAGTAATTGTTCTACTGCTACGCCTTCTATTTTGATTGATCTTGTGCCTGACAAAAGCAAATGCGAAGTAAATGCTTTAATGCAGTTGTCTTTCATTTAGACAAGTGACTGAACATAGAAACGTGTTTATCAATTTTTTAAATTATTGTTATATTAAGTTTTAAAATTTAATTATTTTTAATAAAAGTAATAACCAATTTTAATTACTCACATCCAGCAGAAGACATTTATTTTTTAAATTTTTAATAGTAATAAAAGAAGTAGGTGAGAAGTTACATTCTTCTAAAAGTTAAAAAGCCAATACTATAGAATCCACACAGACAGTTGCGCAAAATCAATGTTGAAAATAGAGTGAATGTTGGTTTTGCCCTCATAGGGCTTTATGTCAAAGTAAGGGGCAAGTAAATTGGCTCAGAAAATTTCTCATTCTGTTATTGGGCAAGTGTCTCTATTCTATCAATTTGAGTATTGGGTTCCATCAGAATATTATTGGGTGAATAGTATGCACAATGTCCAGTGAGGGTAAGATCTTATTGTTTTAACTAGGCTGCTGTAGATGCTATGTCCAATATTTTGCACATTTAACTAAATCTTGAAGAGAGTCCTTATTTGAAATCTTTATAAAAACTTTAAAAATGTAATTGTAGAATGAGCCATAGCATTGGAGCATGACCAAAGCAATGTATGGTATAGATTTTGTTAGACACTACAATACATATGCATATGCTTGGATTAATTAGGATTTATTTTTTAATTATTCAGGGACTATTTACAGTTCCTTTTGAATATTTCAGAGATTAAACAGCAACGGTTTATGATAAAAATTAAAAATGGTGATTTATGTGTCCATAGAGCCATTAGGTTTTCAAAGAACGAGGGTTATAAAACTGTGAGTTGAAAAACAGTTAGAATAATTGTGTAATAACTTTGGATAAAAATTATATGTAATAACAATTTAAACGCTAAATTTTCTTTGTCACCTCTCCTCTGATACTCTATCCTTCTCTCTGATTTACTTTGCTAGTTTTCAATTAAAGTTTCATTGTGTCTTTAATGTCATATTCCATTTTCTTTAATTTCAAGTTTTATAGGACTCAAATAAAAGTCAAAGGCACTATAATTTCAGACTCATTAAATAAGTGTCAATGTTTTATGAATTTTAACAATTAGAAGAACTGACACGAGATATGATTATTACAGCCGTCATAGATCACACAAGACCATTTGGGAAGACATGTTAACGTCAAAATCTATTTCCTTTTAGGATGTCTTCTAATTATGTTGGATTATGTATACTAAACAACATTCTAAGAATCAGCTGCAATTCTCTATATAAATCTACATTTTCTTGAAATTTTTTTAAACCATGTCAACACTCAAAATTTGCTAAAATTGTAGCACATACCTTTTCAATCATAGTAGGACCGTCCTTAAAACTATGATGATAAATTCTTGAATTTTGTGGACAAAAACATTATTGGACGCCAAGTGAAAGAAATATCTATCCTGTGACATTTTCGATTTGATGGACGTTTTATAAACTATTTTTAAGCGTAATCCATTAATAAGTGGCCGCATTTTGAAATTAGTAATTATCTCAACAGGAAAAATCAGAACTCAAAGCCACTACAATTTTAGACATATTAAGGGTAACAAAAATTACATTTTTCGTGATCTTAGAACATTTAAGAGAATTGATACAACATATGATTGTCATGGCCACGCAGAGATTTTGGTGTTACTTGTAATTGATTGACAACTGAACTCCTTTACCCTTTTTTTTTTTAATTTTAATTTTTATTTACTAGTTGGTCTAAACGAAATAAATATATTTCAACACTCAACATGGAAAATAAACCTCATGTTACAAGAGAATAAAGGTTATTTTAAAAAAAATACTATTTATTTATTAAATTAATTAACTAAACGTGCAGAAAGGGTACTTTTTAGTATCAGGAAGATATTTGGTAAAGTATTTAGTCTATGAAAGATCTTAAATATCAACATTTTAGTCCTTTCGTTAAGAATCTTTGTTATCATGTTTGACGTAGCATATTATTCATTTATTGGATGTTAACTTTGTTTCAAAATTATATGAAGAAAAAAAAAATTAGAGATTTAAATGAAGTGCAACGTAGTTTCTAAAGTTTAAAAACTAATACTATTGAATCCATACATATAATATTGTAATCTATATATTGAAAAATAATGTTAGGCAAGAAGACAGAGTGGGTGTTGGTTTTGAAAGTAGTATGCATGTGGTAATTGTAGATTTTGTTAGACACTACAGTGCATACGCATACGGATGGATTAATCACTATTGGTTTTTTGATCTTTAAGGGACTATTTTAATTTCTTTTTGAATTTTTCAGATATTAAACAATAATGGTTTATGATATGTATCCGTAGAGCCATTAGGTTTTCAAATAGATTGACAAATAGGTAAAAGCTTGGCTTTTTAAAGACTGTTAAAATAACAAATTATTCCCTTCAAAGGAAGTATTCAAGGATGAGGATTATAAAACTTGGAGTTGACAAGCAATTGGAATAATTTGGCAATAACTTTTGATGAAAATTAGATGTAATAACCATTTTGCAAGCTACATCTTCTCTCTGCTTTCCTCTCCCCTGATACTCTCTCTCTCTCTGCTTTCCTCTGTTACTTTTCTGTTGAAGTTTCTTTGTTTCTTTAATTTCATATTCCATTTTGTTGTACTATGAAACTATGCTCGACAGTGATTTATGTGAGAATAATACCTGTGACATTAAACTTTCTTTTTTCTGTACTGTGACTGTTAAGTAATAATACAGTGGAGGGCTAAATTAAATGAATAACTCTAATGCTAGCTACAAGCATTAAGTATTCTTGAAAGTATCAGTGATTTCTAGGACTCAAATAAAACTCAAAGACACTACAGAATAGATTATATTATATGAATTTTAACAATTTTAAGAATTGACACGAGATATGATTATCATGGCCGTCAAAATTTATTTCTTCTTAGGATATCTTACTTGTTCTGAGAAAATTAATTATGTTGGATTATGTATACTAAAAACCATTCTAAGAATCAATTGCAATTCTCTACATAAATCTACATTTTCTTGAAACTTTTTAAACCATGTAAACACTCAGAATTTGCAAAAATTGTAACAAATACCTTTTCAACCAAAGTAGGAGGGTCCTTAGGTTGGATACCGACACTTGAAGCTTCTAACGTCTTCATCCACTGGTTGTCATCACCAACATGCTTCTCCCTTGAATTATCAAAACTAACAATTTCCTGGGTGTCTTGCTTCCAAATGTACTTTAGATTAGCTAGATTTGCAACAGTTATTTTTTTCAACTGAATGGTTTCTTTCACAAGTACTTCACTTTCATTCATACCACCCAAATCAAACACAGCTTCCAATGAATCACAATTCCTTACTTCTAGTTCTTCCAAATTAGAAAGTGCTTGCAGTATATTTAAAGGAAGAAGAATATTTGATAACCAATAGCATCCTTGCACCACCAATGATTTCAAATTAGAAAATGGTTCGTGCTCAATTGGCTTGTACCACAATTCTTTCAACTCTGGACATTTTGAAAGCTCCAGGTGCTTGAAGCCATAGAATGCAATCTATATACAGAAGAATTGATGGGATCCATCAAAATTTAAGCACACTGAAACACATTAATAAACTTTGAACACTAGCCACTTCAACTTAAAGAAAATAAATAGCTATAAGAGAGAACTGAAAGGAAATCATCCTAAATTTAGAGAAGCAAAGTAATGATAAAGAAAACAATAATGTCTTGGAACTAAAATTTGTGCATTTCGACGTTGCACCACATGTAATTGGGGAGAGAGAGAAAGAGAGTGAGAGAGTAATATTGCAAGGATGAAATAAAAAAGGTGCACCAAGAAGGCAGATTTGTAGTTAAAAAAATTAATTTGAAATTAATTGATTCTTTCTAAACAAATAAATAAGTGTGGTCAAAATTAAGAAGCCATGTTTAAATAATTTAAGAAGGGGAAAAAAAAAGTGAGAGTGTGGCAATATGCCTTTCACACACCTTTTCCATGAACAGTTGATTGATGGTGGTATTAAGGTCTCTTTGCCAGCGCTTTGTTCCATTTTCCACTTCTACTACAGTCAGTATTGGGGCTACAACGACTCCTGATGTGAAATTATCTAATCTGGGGCATCCAATAATTTTTAATTTTTCCAAAGATGAAAATATCAATTTATGTTTTGTTAAGCAGAAGCTTCTGAAACTTGATAAATGATAAACACGTCAGTTCCAAATACTCCAAATTTTTGAATGCTATTTCATCTTTTGTCTCATCTCCCTCTTTCATCACAATTTGTTCAAGTGAACTACACTCTATTATCTTCATTGTTGTTAAATTGACCAGACTTCTTGCTGTGGGTGAAGCAATTAAGTGTGTCAATCCATCGCATTTTTCTATCTCTAAATATGTCAAGTAACCAAAGCTTGCAGAGGAAGGCACCAAGTGCTTCAAATTGGAACAATGGATGACAAATAATCTTTCAAGAAAGTCAAGGATTGGGTCAATTTGGCTGCCTTCTTTACATATATGCTGAAGTTTGGGTAACTGAGTTAGTTCCAAATGCTTGAGCCTAGTGTGGACAAATTTATTTCCTTGATTAGAAGCAAGTCTGTCATCTTGGAAGACGTGTGTGAAGGAACTCCACTGAACAACCAGTTCCTCAATACAAGGTGTGTTTTCTAGAAACCAATCCAGAAATGTTATTTGTTCATCCTCAAACTCAGATACCCGAAGCAATTTTAATCTGGTAAAAAGTTCCCCTGAATATTGGCCTTGCGGGATAATGTTGGCAACTTTTATGTTTAGTGTCAATTCCTCCAAGTTGGGAATCACCTATATATCAAATGTACAACATTAGTTAATAATTACAGCTCAAGTTGTTTATGAATCAATATATTTGTTGTAGGAAAAAAGGCAATTGGTACCTCCTCAACTATGAAAAGAGGTTGCTCCCTTGATTGCCTTATGGCCACTGAGTTTCCATCACCCATAACTCCTCTTTCTCGGGAGTTCATGAACTGTGTTGTAAATAACTCTAATTTGTTACAACTGAACACGTCAATGGCTTTCAAAGAGGGGCATGCCAAACTGTAATTTCTTGCATAAAACCTTTTCAGTTTTTTCAGACAACAGAGTTGCAAAGAGAAAAGATGCCTAAACACAAAAGTGGAAGCTCCGTCTATAGATTCTTCTTTATTTGCAACAATTTCCTTTATCCCACACCAAGCTACTCTGATATTCTCAAGGTATAGATGATCCATTGCAATGTCGAATGGGAAAAGGTATTCCAAGTCTTCACAATCCTCAACAATCAGAACTCGTAGGTTGTAAAAGCCAACTTTTTTCTGAGGAACTCCACTCTGAGTCTGTTTTAGAACTGGCAAACAAAGATTTGGTTCCTTCACAATATAACATGAAATATATTAATTCACAATAATTACGGGATATAGCATTCTATTTTAAGTTTCTCGATTTCAAGCCACTGCTCACTTATTATATATGTAAGCTCCCCACTTCGTTAGCGCTTAGCGTTGAACAACTGAACTATTTTACCTTTTTTGTTTTTTTTTTTTGTTTTTTTCTTTTTGGTTTATCAGTTGGTTTGAATGAAATAAATATATTTCAATAGTCAATGCGAACAATAAAGTTTTTTTTAAATCACTATTTATCTATTAAATTAATTAACTACACGTGGGGAAAGGGTACGTTTTAGTATCAGGAAGAAATTTGGTAAAGTATTTAGTCTCTGAAAGATCTTAAATATCAACATTTTAGTCCTTTCATTAAGAAACTTTGTCATTATGTTTGACGTTGCACATTATTTGTTTACTGGATGTTAACTATGATTCAAATTATATCAGGAAAAAAAAATGATATTTAAATGAAGTGCAACGTAGTTTCTAAAAATTTAAAAACTAATGTTATTGAGTTGCAGAAAAATTTTAAATGAAATTCAAAGTAGTCCTAAAAGTTTAAAAACTAATACTATTGAATCCATACATATAATATTGCAAAATCAATTATGGAATCTATATATTGAAAAATAATGTGAGGCAAGAAGACAGAGGGGTGTTGGTTTGAAAGTGTAGTATGCAACATTGGTAAGGTCTTATTGCTATGTCAAATAGTTTTGCACATTGAACTAAAGCCATATAGGATTATTTATGTGAGAATAATACCTGTGACATTAAACTTTCTTTTTTCTGTACTGTGACTGTAAGTAATAATACAGTGGAGGGCTAAATTGAATGAATAACTCTAATGCTAGCTACAAGCATTAAGTATTCTTGAAAGTATCAGTGATTTTTAGGACTCAAATAAAACTCAAAGACACTACAGAATAGATTATATTATATGAATTTTAACAATTATAAGAATAGACACGATATATGATTATCATGGCTGTCAAAATTTATTTCTTCTTAGGATATCTTACTTGTTATAAGAAAATTAATTATGTTGGATTATGTATACTAAAAACCATTCTAAGAATCAATTGCATTCTCTACATAAATCTACATTTTCTTGAAGCTTTTTAAACCATGTAAACACTCAGAATTTGCAAAAATTGTAACACATACCTTTTCAACCAAAGTAGGAGGGTCCTTAGGTTGGATACCTTTTCTGTTGAAGTTTCTTTGTTTCTTTAATTTCATATTCCATTTTGTTGTACTAAGAAACTTTACTCGACAGTGATTTATGTGAGAATAATACCTGTGACTGTAAACTTTCTTTTTTCTCTACCGTGACTGTAAATAATAATACAGTGGAGGGCTAAATTGAATGAATAACTCTAATGCTGGCTACAAGCATTAAGTATTCTTGAAAGTATCAATGATTTCTAGGACTCAAATAAAACTCAAAGACACTACAAAATAGATTATATTGTATGAATTTTAAACCATTTAAACACTCAAAATTTGCTAAAATTGTAGCACATACCTTTTCAACCAAAGTAGGAGGGTCCTTCGATTGGATATCAACACTTGAAGCTTCTAACGTCTTCAATCGCCGGTGGTCACCACCAACATGCTCATTCCTTGAATTATCAAAACTAACAATTTCCTGGGTGTCATGCTTCCATATGTGCTTCAGATTAGTTAGATTTGCAACAGTTATTTTTTTCAACGGAATGGTTTCTTTCACAACTACTTCACTTTCATTCATAGCTTCCAAATCAAACACAGCTTCCAACGAATCACAATTCCTTACTTCAAGCTCTTCCAAATTAGAAAGTGATTGTAGTATATTTAAAGGAAGAAGAACATTTGATAACCAATCACATTCTCCCACCAGCAATGATTTCAAATTAGAAAATGGTCTCTGCCCAATTGGCCTGTACCACAATTCTTTCAACTCTGGATATTCTGAAAGCTCCAAGTGCTTGAAGCTGTGGAATGCAATCTATATACAAAAAGAATGTATGGAATCGGTCAAAATAAAAGCACATTGAAACACATTAAGAAAAACTTTAAACACTTGGCTTGCATTAGTTGTCTTAAAAATTGTCAAAATATGGCCAAAAATAAATTGAATGCATATTTTAAAAAGAAAAATAAAGTTCACATAGGCCATCCACTTGCAAAAAGAAAATAATTAGTTCAATAAATCAAGACATACCTTATCTATGAACATCTTATTTATTGTTCTATTCAAGTCTCCTTCCCAGCACCATTGTTCATCTTTTTCTTCTATAAACACCTTCCGAAGCACTCGCGAGCTTGCTCCTTTAATGGAAAAGATCTCCATCCTTGGACATTTCCTCACAACTACTTTTTCCAACATGGGAAAGAAGCACTTACTACTTGAAAAACTATTGAGCCTTGGCAAACATTCTAGCACTAAAATTTTCAAATTGCTAAATGCAATTTCACTTTTTGTGTCATCTTCCTCTTCTGTCACAATTTCTTCAAGTGAATTGCACTTTTTTAATTTCATTGTTTCCAGCATTACCAAACTTCTCGCTGTTAACGAAGTGATTAAATGAATAAAACTGTAGCAGTCTTCTATATACAAATATGTCAAGTGGCAGAATCTGACAGAGGAAGGAACCAAATTTCTTAGACTCAAGCAACGATGTACTCTTAGGATTTCAAGAACCTGAAAAACTGGATGAATTTGGGATCTTTCTTTAAATATATGCTGGAGTTTATGTAAATCATACAGATTAATCTCTTTAAGTCGTGTGCTATATTGATTTCCTTCTCCCTCACCCCTTACTGTTTCATTGTTAAATATCTCTTTGAAAGAACTATATTGAACAACTAGAATCTCAAGATTGGGTGCATTTTGTAGAAACAAATGAGGAAAAGCAGCTTCATCATCTTCGAATTGGAGTATTCTAAGAAGTTTGAGTTTGTGGAATAGGTTCCATGGAAGTTGGTGTTGCAATATCATATTAGTATCTGCATAATTTAGCGTCAACTTCTCCAAGTTTCCAATCACCTACAACATAAAAAATTTAATTATTACGAGTAAAAGTATCACTATATTGAAAAAGTTTAAAGGTCTAAGTTGTACCAAGGAATTTCCTCAAATTTTAAGACATGATGGACAAATGATAGTCCCACTAATAAATCTAAAAATGTATACGATAGTAATTGAAATGGAATAAAAAGTGCTTATATATATATAGACACACGCACTAATTTAAATCCTCTTTCCTTCCAATTTTGTTGGGAGCAATGTAGAATAAATGAATCTAAAATATTGTGAACATACTATATATACATACTACTATAAAAGCGGCCAACTATCATCAATAGGCTGAATATGACTTCTATAATAGAGATACTCGATAGAAGAAAATGATGCACATTATAGTTACAATTCTCATACTATAAAGGATAAAATTTTATATCATCCATACCTCCTCAACGATGAATAAAGGTTGTAATATTGGGAAATGAAGTTGGTCAATGGGCAACATTTCTTGACTTCTATTTGACTCTACATCGAATAACTTCAACAACTTACATTCGAACACATTTATTGTCTTCAAGGATTGACATTTCAAGGTATGTGCCCCAGCGTAGAATCTCTTGAGTTGATACAAACGTTCTAGGTGCAAGGAGGCAAGATGATTAAGATCAAATAAAACAGTTTCCTCAATGGCTCCTTCCTTCGTTGAAACAATTTCCTTTATCCCACGACACGAAATTACTTGAAGATTTTCTAGTTGTGAAAGATCCTTTGCTATGGAGAATGGGAACAGATATTCCACGCTATGACAATCTTTAATCTGCATAGTTTGTAGATTGTAAAAGCAAAGAGTTCCCTGGGAATCCTTACTCCATATATGCTTCAAATTTGGAAATTCATCCTGCAAAAAGTATTTTCTTGTCAAAGAACTACAATATATATTTTTTTCTTTAGCTATAGGCGTTCTAATCTCAATTTTTAAAGAAAACATTTTGGGGGTAAATTTAAGTTTATCATATTATATCCCTTGTCCACGACTTCACGTACGTAATTTATTTCTTAGCTGAGTTGGCACATAAGGTTGAGAACTTCTCTCTTTATTTATTTATTTTTTTCGTTTTTTCGATAAACTACTTCACAGAAAATAAAATCAATATATTTTAAAGTTTGACGCAAGAACTAGCTAGGAATCCTCGGGTTACAAGAAAATAAAAGTTTTTTGTGAAATCACTATTTTGTTTTTGGACTGTAATTGTTTAATTATAATATTAACATGCATGAATAAGGAATTTAATATCAATTCGCTATTACATCACTGTGCTTACAAAAATAACATTCTAACATCAATAAACAAGTTTTATAACAAGTTAACTCCATTCCCCAGACTTAACTCCCATTTGGACACCAGATAAACAAGTATTGCTATGTACTATAAGAACATTTTAGACGAAAAGTTTGGTCAAGTTTTTTCTTTGACAGAAATTTAAGACCCCACGTGTTGGATCAGTAATATTTTGAGTTAATTACATAATCTGTTTCCCAAATTCTACGTTGTTGATGTTAAAAACTATTCAAAGTTGGATTCATAAGCATATATCATGTATGTATTAATTGATCAAAAACTACATTGCACATCCTTCGTTGTTTTTTCCAGTTTAGATTAAACAGAAATTATTCTTATCATCTTGATTTTTGAATCCAATTGTATTATATCTAAATCTAGATTATAGATATCTGACTCCTTAATCTATTGGTCCTATCGCATTAGGTCAAGTCCTATCTCATCTGAATTTTAAATTATGTACAATCTCTTAATTACCTTTCTTATTATTTAAAACATTGGGTCCTCTTCGTAATATTTTCCCAGTCAATCTATCCATAACATTCAAACATTTCAACTCCAAATCCTTTTACACATTTTTTGTTTGAAGAAATATCTGATAGACATACATTTAATCCAACGCTTTGCATTATAATAAAAGTTTTTTTAATCAATAGTATTAGTGAATCATGCATTCCTTTAGGATCAATTAGTCCCATATACATGCATAAATTTGAACGAACTGGAAATCCATGAATGTGGAGAATGGAAAAAAGTTTTCTAAGTCTTTACGATCTTCAACAGTTACATCTTGTAGATAGTGAAAGCCAAGAATTTTTGGAGGATCCCTAGTCCAAGTTTCCAACTTTAGCAAATGAAGTATTGTTAGTTCCTTCGCAATATAACATGCAATATTTGCATAAATACCTCACAATAGAATATTATTTTAACAAAGACATGCTAAAATTGCAGCATGGCAACACTAAGTAGTAATTATTCTACTGCTACGCCTTTTATTTAGATTGATCTTGTGCCTGACAAAAGCGTATGCAAAATAAATGCTTTAATGCATTAGTCCTTTCATTTAGACAAGTGGCTGAACATAGTAACGGGCACATCAATTTTTAATTTATTTTAATTTTAATTTTAGAAATTTAATTATTTATATTAAAAATAATAAATCAATTTTAATTACTCACATCCAGTAGAAGACTTTTTTTCTAATATATTTTAATAGTAATAAAAGAAGTAGGTGAGAAGTTACTTTGTTCTAGAAGTTAAAAGACCAATACTATGGAATTCATACATATAGTCTGCAAAATTAATAACAGAATGAATGTTGGTTTTATTGCATGTGGCGCCTCATGCGGCTTTATGTCAAAGTAAGGGCACAAAGTCTACTGAGGGTAAGATCTTATTATTTTAAGAGACTCCTTATTTGGAATCTTTATAATGACTTTTAAAAAGGTAATTGTAGATTTTGTTATAGATTTTGTTAGACACTACAACAGATGTGCATATGCTTGGATTAATTAGTATTGGTGTTTGAATCTTTTAGGGACTATTTAAATTTCTTTTTGAATATTTCAGAGATTAAATAACAATGATTTATGATAAAAATTAACGATTATAATTTATGTGTCCATAGGGCCATTGGGCTTTCAAATAGATTGACAGATAGATAGAGAGGCTTCGCTTTCTAGAGATTCTATTAAAATAACTAACTATCCCCTTCAAAGGACGAAGGTTATAAAACTCAGATTTGACAAACAGTTAGAATAATTTGGTAATAACTTTGGATGAAAATTAGATG
Source organism: Biancaea sappan (assembly GCA_037074585.1). NCBI lineage: Eukaryota > Viridiplantae > Streptophyta > Magnoliopsida > Fabales > Fabaceae > Biancaea > Biancaea sappan. The sequence goes on along the minus strand of CM073495.1, from coordinate 12,898,848 downwards.
TAATAACAACTTTTCTGTTAAAGTTTCTCTGTTTCTTTAATTTCATATTCATTTTGTTGTACTGTGAAATTATGCTCCACAGTGATTTACATAAGAATAATACCTGTGACTGTGAACTTTTTTTTTTAACCCTACTGTGATTGTAAGCAATGAAACAGTGGAGGGTTAAATTGATTGAATATCTCTTATTCTAACTATAAGGATTAAGTATTTTGGAATTGTCAGTGTTTTATCGGCTCAAATAAAATTGAAAGACACAACAAAATAGATTACATTTTATGAAACTGACACGAGATATTATAATCATAGCCCACAGACATCACAAGACCATTTGGAGGACACGTTATGTCATAATCTATTTCTTCTTAGGATATCTTACGTGTCATAAGAAAATTAAGATGTTGGATTATATATACTAAATGACATTTTAAGAAACAGCTGCAATTCTCTAAATAAATCTACTTTTTCTTGAAACTTTTAAAACCATGTAAACACTCAAAATTTGCTAAAATTGTAGCACATACCTTTTCAACCAAAGTAGGAGGGTTCTTCAGTTTGATATCAACACTTGAAGCTTCCAACGTTTTCAATCGCCGGTGGTCACCACCAACATGCTCATTCCTTGAATTATCAAAACTAACAATTTCCTGGGTGTCATGCTTCCATATGTGCTTCAGATTAGTTAGATTTGCAACAGTTATTATTTTCAACTGAATGGTTTCTTTCACAACTACTTCACTTTCATTCATAGCTTCCAAATCAAACACAGCTTCCAACGAATCACAATTCCTTACTTCAAGATCTTCCAAATTATAAAGTGCTTGTAGTATATTTAAAGGAAGAAGAACATTTGATAACCAATCACATTCTCCCACCAGCAATGATTTCAAATTAGAAAATGGTCTCTGCCCAATTGGCCTGTACCACAATTCTTTCAACTCTGGATATTCTGAAAGCTCCAAGTGCTTGAAGCTGTGGAATGCAATCTATAAACAAAAAGAATGTATGGAATCCGTCAAAATAAAAGTACATTGATACACATTAAGAAAAACTTTAAACACTTGGCTTGCATTAGTTGTGTCTTAAAAATTGTCAAAATATGGCCAAAAATAATTGAACGCATATTTTAAAAAGACAAGTAAAGTTCACATAGACCATCCACATTCTAAGAGAAAATAATTAGTTGGGTAAATAAAAACACACCTTATCTATAAACATCTTATTTATTGTTCTATTCAAATCTCATTCCCAAGACCATTGTTCATCATTTTCCATTGTTAGCACCTTTCTAAGCATTGGTGAGCTTGCTCTTTCAAGAGAGAAGATCTTCATCCTTGGGCATTGCCTCACAACTACTTTTTCCAACAGAGGAAACTTGAAGAAGCACTTTTTACTTGAAAAACTGCTAAGCCTTGGCAAACATTCCAGCTTTAAAATTTTTAAAGTACTAAATGCAATTTCACTTTTTGTGTCATCTTCCTCTTCTGTCACAATTTCTTCAAGTGAATTGCACTTTTTTAATTTCATTGTTTCCAGCTTCACCAAACTTCTTGCTGTTAACGAAGTGATTAAATTAATGAAACCATTGCAGTCTTTTATCTTCAAATAAATCAAGTGGCAAAATGTGACAGAGGAAGGAACTAAATTTCTTAGACTGGAACATTGTTCCACTTTTAAGAGTTCAAGATACTGAAGAACTGGGTGTATTTGGGATCCTTCTTTACATATATGTTGGAGTTTAGGTAAACAATGTAGATACATTACTCCTAGTTGTGTGCTAGATTGATTTCCTCCACCCTCGCCTCTTATTGTTTCATCATAAAATATCTCCTTGAAAGAACTCGATCCAACAATTAGAATCTTAAGATTGGGTATATTTTGTAGAAATAAATGAGGAAAAGCAGCTTCTTCATCTTCAAATTCGAATATTGCAAGATGTTTGAGTTTGCATAATAGATCCCATGGAACTTGGTGTTGCAATATCATATTAGCATTTGCATAATTTAGTGTCAACTCCTCCAAGTTGCCAATCACCTACAGCATAATCATTAATGATTAGAAGTAAAAGTATCACTATTCTGAAAAAAAAAATTAAAGGTCTTAGTTTGTCCGAAAGGAATTTCCTCATTTCTTAAGATATTATGAACAAATGATAGTCTCATTGATCAATTTAAAAATGTGTAAGATAGTAATTGAAATATGGACAAAAAGGAGCTCATAAACAAACACACGCACCCACAAAAAAAAAAAAGCGGCCACCTATAATTAATATTCTAAATATATATGACTTCTATATAGAGATACTCGAGAGAAAATGCTACACATTATGTTTACAATTTTCATATTAAAGGATAAAATTTTATATCATCCATACCTCCTCAACAGTAAACAAAGGCTGTAAAATTGGGAAATGAAGTTGGTCAATGAACGACATTTCTTGACTTCTATTTGACTCTACATTGAATAGCTTCAACTGCTTACAATTGAACACAAGTATGCTCTTCAAGGATTGACATTTTAAGGTATGTGCCTCTGTATAGAATCCTCTGAGTTGAATCAAATTTTGTAGGACCAAAGAGGCAAGACGATTAAGCTCAAATAAAATAGTTTCCTCAACGACTCCATCCTTCTTTGAAACAATTTCCTTTATCCCACATGAGCTCACTTCAAGATTTTCTAGTTGTGAAAGATCCTTAGCTATGAAGAATGGGAAAAGATATTCTAGATTGTCACAATCTTCAATCTGTATGGATTGTAGATTGTAAAAGTGAAGAGTTCCCTGGGAATCCTTACTCCATATTTGTTTCAACTTTGGTAGCTTAACTAGAATTAGAGTTGTCAATTGTGCTCTATCCTCCTCACTATGCTGACATTTTAAGGTATTGGCATTCATTTGGAATATCTCTTCCACTAAAGGACAATCGCTGACCTTCAATTTCTCAAGACTTCCAAAAGCTTTCTGTTTGTAACAAGAAGGAAAAATATTCTCAAGTTTCTCACATTTGCTGACTTCCAATGTCTTCAATCCTTGAAACTGGTACTGCCAGACTGTCTTCAAGTTTTTCATATCATTTATTATGATCTTCTCCAATTTAGAAAGTCGAACCTACATATAATGCACAATTTATCAAATCATAAATATTCTATAATAACTGCAGTATATATATGCTACACATTTATTTAAATATATTATTTCATTCGCTTGGTATCTTATTTTTTGATATGTTAAGTACTATGCGGTGTGTAAAACATTTTGGTATAACTAATACCAAAATAAGTATATAATTGGTATTTGGTAAAATAGTGATATTATTTGTGGTTCCACAATGCCAAGAAAAGATTTTGCATTTTCTAAAGCAACTTGAAAGTAAAAGCACAGTACCTCTTTTGATGGACCAGCATTGTTTCTTTCCTTTGTGGCTATTATTTTTTCCATCATATCGCATTTATTTATTTCAAGCCGTTTGAGATTTTTTAGACTGGTGAGAATAGGTACTTGAGGTTACCACAGTCCTCTACAATAAAATTAGCCAAATTTTGAAAAGAATAGACTAAGCAAAGCTGATCATCATCCCAAAACTTGTTCAAATTGATTGCACTCAACTTCAAAGTCTCCAAATTTGGACATACAACCTACAAAAAAAATTAGTCTTGTGAAAGAACTACAATATATTCACAAAATCACCATCTTTAAGAAGTGTTTTATTTTAAGATATTAAAATATGACTTCAGCACCAAATTGTATTTATTTATTTACTAAGTAAAAGAGTAAAGATTGCATTCTTGACATGAAACATGTATCAATCTTAAAATCATGCGGTTAGTGAATAGAATTGAAAATAGGACTTCAATTATGACTAATATTTTTAAAAAGTTTATCTATTTCTGACATTTCGATCAACTTCTCGAAATCGGACTTTGCTTCTCTCTTTAGCCAAAGAGTCTTTGGTTGTGTGGCCTGTCTACAGTGTTTAAATAGCTATGACCCCAACCTGTCATGTGAGACCTACAACCATCTAATTACTGTGGACATGCCACATAAGTCCTTGGCTAAGGAGAGAAACTCCTTCCCCCTGAAATCTATTTCTAAAAAGTTTATCTATTATGACTAATAGTTATGACTAATTTTTCCACTCAAAATACCCAAAGTCCAAACAAGCAAATTTCGAATCTGATTAACCCCTCGAAATCTATTTCTGACATTCTGACCAAGAACCATTTTCGAATGATTCATCAAGCCTCTTAGAGGAAAACCAACTTTTCCAACCTTCTTCCAATTTTTTTATAAACACTAGTGTCCCACTTTCGAATAGCAAACCAGACTCTGAAATCATTCCAACCAAAACAACCCTAAGATCGTACAAGGAAATCCTAAGCAACTCAAAAGGCTTTCCAACAGAAAAACAGATCCCTGAACTATAGAACTGGAAAGTTGTCAAGTCTTTTGTGGATGAAGGGCAAGAGAAGTTTCCTTCTGTTATTATTCCATCTCAGGCAGTCTTGAACTCAATACAAAGATGGAATCACTCCCTCATCATCAGGTTGAACTCTAATTTTAAGAAATTTGAAAACCTAAAGCGTAAACTATCTGCGCTTTGGAAACTAAGGGGGACCCTAGATTTAATCGACTTATCTATGGGCTTCTACATCATATACGACTTACTGGAAAAAGACAGAACGAAGGTCATCACCACCAGACCATGGTGTTTTGGAACTTCACCAATCCTTGGCAGATCATGGGCACCAGGCATCAATCCGGTGGACGAATCCAAGAAAAAAGTCACTCCAATATAGATGACTATAAAGCATCTCCCAACTGAATTTCACACACCGCAAATTCTCATGGAAATCAGGAATGCAATAGGAAGAATGGTTGCTTTGGATGCCAGAAATGCCAAACAGACTTACCAAATTTGGGTTTGCACTGAGGTAGATCTATCCACTGAGCTTCCAACAAAAATTACTGTCAATGGTCATCTCTTCTAGGTATTGTTTGAAAACTCCCATATCTTTTTGTCTGACTCTATCTCTCAGACTCCTATTCTTCCTTCCTCCCCCCAAATGGCCGACAACCTTTCCAGCAAGCTATTTCTAATCGTAATGGTCATAATCTATCAAATTCAGATTTTTTGGCTGCCAATGACTCTAGTGACAAAAGGAAAAACCAAAATTCAACAAAAATTCAATTTACCCGGAATAACCAAATTTTAATTCACTCAACTACTTCTGTCTTTAATGCCATTTATTCCAAAGCAATTGAAAACTTTTTACTAGGAGATATAGGACTCTCTGAACTAAATCGAACACACATAGATTCTCCTGAACACGATATAAATACTAATACTAGTGCTGATGGCAGTTCTTTTAAAAAGACTTTTTTTCACACCTGAAAATGCTACAAACTTTAGCTTTTTATCAAGTGGCAAGCAATACCACCCTCTTTAGGCCCAAAACCAACTGTGAACAAATCTAAAACCAGCCAAATTGTAATTGCTGACTTACCAACACCTACCTCTTCCAATATAACAGATCAAACTAATAACTTAGATAGTGCTCCTCGATAGTCTTGACAATTTAAACTAACCACTCACTATTGCAGCTTCTGACTCCCTCCTTGCTTCAAACCTTCTTCACCAAAATACAGATGCCCCCCAAATGCCTAATCTTCCCTCCAAACCTCCTGAATCCCCATGTCCAAAATCAACTACTAACCCCCAAACTGAAGTCATGCCAAGTCAACCTGCTGTATCGCCTAGACAAAAATCTCCTATGTGGTCTCCTAAACAGCCTATCCTGAACCAAGATATGGACTTAGCATATGAAGGTAGCACTCCCAGAACTCTCTCACCAAAACTGCAAGAGAATGAGATAAGCAATAAACCTATTAAAAATACAGGATTTTTTTCCCCTTCAATAATGAGAACCAATACCCAACAAAATGAGAGATACCCTCTACGCTCCAAATCATGCCCACATAGAACTAGTATTAAAAAAAACCTTTAATAAAAATGAGAGAAAACCAAGTACTAGTTGCATCCCTAACCATCACCCACGATCTAAATCTAGGAACAGCTAGCTTAGACCTTTTCCTCCATTTCGCACCTACTTTTACTTCTAGTGCTTCTTCCTTTTGATGCCAATCCTTATCACTTCTTTATCGCAATGAATATTATTAGTTGGAACACTAGAGTTGCAGGGGGCACCGATTTTAGATGTGTTTTTAGAGAAATGGTCAACTCCTACAATCCAGACATTGTCATTCTCACTGAAACAAGGGTCAGTGGAGATCGGGCTAACTCAATCGTTAATGGCCTTGGTTTTCAAAAATCTATTACAGTTGATGCCACAGGTTTTTTTTGGAGGTATTTAGGTTCTATGGAACCCAAATACCATTTCTACCAAGCCCTTAGCAACAGTGTTTTCATGAAATATTCTTTAAAGTTCAAGTTAGTGATCAAACTTTTATTCTCACTGCTATCTATGCTAGTCCTACCTTTGTTATAAGAAAATTGATTTAGGAAAAATTATCAACTGTTTCCGAATATGTTAGGCTTCCTTAGCTCCTGATAGGAGATTTCAATGAAATAACATGCCCTTCTGAAAAATTTGGTGGAAGGCCCCCTAGTAGACCAAAAATGAAACCTTTTCTAGATTTTCTAGATAAAGCAAATCTCATTGATCTAGGATTTAGAGGGCCAAAGTTCACTTTGACTGATTGCAGAGAATCAGGATCTATAATTAAAACTAGAATAGATAGATCACACGCTAATGTTGCCTGGTTAAACCTCTTCCCTGACTCTCAAGTAACTCACCTTCCTAGGCTATCTTCTGATCACTGCCCTATCCTTCTTCAAACTCAAAAAATCATTGTCGTTGGCCAAAAGCCCTTCAGATTTAAACCTTATTGGATGAAACATCCTTGTCAGATCTCACTTCTAGAGTTTGGCTTTCTCAACATGGAAATTTGTCTCAGACTGTTACTAACTTTCAAAATGAGCTTTCTGTTTGGAAAAAGGACACTTTTGAAACTATTTTCCAAGAAGAACCAAAGCTAGGCTCTACGGTCTCCAAAAATCTATCCAACTCAAACGTGATTCATAGTTCTTACTCCTGGAACAGACTCTGCAAAATAAAATTAGAAATCTCCTGGAATATGAAGAAAGAATTTGGTGCATCAAATCAAGAATAAATTGGCTTAGTCTTGCGGATAAAAACACAGCCTTTTTCCACATGTCTACAGTACTTAATATAAGATCTAACAAAATTCTTACTCCAAAATCTAGACCAAAGCTGGACCTTTGACCAAAATGAAATACAATCTGAATTTCTAATCAACCTAAAAAATGTTTTCTGTGTGCAGCTGCAAAACCAAACTTCTTTAAATCAAGAACTCTCAAATGTAAGCTTTCCTAGATTTGATGTCTCTTTTAATATGCAGCTTACTTCCCCCTATTGAAATCGAAATCCTTGAAGCTATAAAGAGTTTAGGACCTTTAAAGAGTCCAGGGGAAGATGGAATCCACGCAATTTTCTACCAAAACAATTGGGATATTGTTAACGGTAAATTAGTCCCTGAAATTCAAAATATTTTCTTCACTAACTCCATCTCTCCTGACTGGGGGAGAACTTTACTTTGCCTCATACCAAAAATTCATAATGCCCATCAGGTTAATCACTACAGACCCCTAGGTTTATGTAACACATTATAAAATCCTCACTAAAATTCTTGTGAATAGAATGAAACCACACCTCCCGTCTTATCTCGCCTTTTCAGGGTGCCTTTACAAAAGGAAGGCACATTTCTGACCTGTTCCTAGTGGCTGAGGAAACTCTTCACTCCATGAATCTTTCCAAATGTAAAGAAGGATGGCTGGTCCTCAAATTGGACATAGAAAAGGCCTTTGACTCTCTTTCTTGGAACTATATTGAAAAAATTTTAAAACTTCATAATTTCCCTTCAAAGTTTATTTCTCTTGTTCTCTCATGCCTTAAAAATATTCACCATACTCCAATCATTAACGGAAAAAAAAAAATTAACTCATTCATCCCCTCAAGAGGTATTCGCCAAGGGGATCCTATCTCCCTTTTTATTTTCTTACTAGCCATGGAATATCTAACTAAGCTAATTCATGATAAAATTCAAGATAATTCTTCGACCCCTTTCAAATTTAGTAACCAAACACCTTACATCTCTCATTTGCTATCTGCTGAAGATGTTCTTTTGTTCTGTAAAGCAAATTTGAAAAGCATTCAATCTATTCATGATCTCCCTACCAACTTTTGTGATTTAAGTGGCCTAAAAATCAATTACATGAAATCTAAAGTCTGGTTTTCTAAACAAGTCAATCCTCAAATAACAACTCTCTTCGCTAATTACTTTGCAGTACGAGTCTCCACTGATCTTGGTACTTATTTTGGCTTCCCTCTAAGACTTATTTTGGCTTCCCTCTAAGACAGTTATAAGAAACGAGATTTTAATTTCATCTTCGATAAACTCTCTAAGAAGCTTCAAAGCTGGAAAACAAAACTCCTTTCTAAGGCTGGAAGAACTCTCATCTATTCTACTCTTTCAAGCATCCCAAAGTATATCATGAGTTCCTTCTTTCTTCCTAAATCCACTCTATCACAAATAGACTTGAAATTAAGAAATTTTTTCTGGGGTCATGATGATAATATTAAGAAAATTCATACCATAAGTTGGGACAAAGTAGCTAGACCGAGATCTTTAGGCGGTGTGGGCATAAGAAAATGAGTATTACAAAACAAAGCCCTCCTCCTAAGCCTAACTTGGAGATTAGAAAATAATCCTGACAACCTTTGTTCTAAAACTCTTAAAAGAAAAATACGGTTTAGACCTCTCAAAACGTAAAACAAACAAATCCTCCTCCTTCAGAGGATTACAAAAAATTCTCCCTTTATACAAAACTTGTATAAGAAAAGACCATTGGAGATGGGAAAGAAATAAATCTTTGGCATGACACTTGGCTTAATCAGCCCCTCAGAAGCTCTTTAATTGGCCCCCTCCCATTAGAAGAAGAAAATAGAACAGTAAGTGATATTATCAAGGAATCAAATAATTGTAAAACAGGCACCTTTCTGACCTTTCTTTCATTTTCCCCCTTGAAATAATAGCTGAAATTAACTTCACACCCCTCCCTTTAAGTAACCACACTAAAAAAGACAACACCATCTGGAATTTAACAAACAATGGTATCTTTTCCTCCAAAAGTGCTTATGTCTGGCTTCTAAATAACCACTCAAACATTTTGATGAATTCTATCCATAACGCTCAAAATTTAAGAAAAATAAACTGGCAATGGATTTGGAAAACCCCTGTTCATCCTTGCTAACAATTCTTCCTTTGGCAATCTTCCCTTGAAGGCCTCCCATAAACAACATTCTTTTTAAAAAGAACTGTTCAAACACTATTACCTGTCTTGTATGTAACTCGGAAACTAAAACTCACATTCATGCACTTAGAGACTGTATCCAAACTCGACTTCTTTGGCTATCTCTCAATCCACCCACAAATTTCTTTGATCAAAACTATGAAGAATGGTTAGAATTTGGTTAGAATTTAATTCTAAAGACAAAAACAGAAGTACTTATGGGTTGCCTTGGCAAATTATTTTTGTATATGGAATTAGAAATACCTGGCTTTTGAGAAACCAAAAAGTTTTCAAAAATCCTTCCATGCCACTTTCTACTACTAAAAAGCTTATCATTTCAAAAGCAGCAAAATTCTAGTCTTGTTCTGATGATATCCCCAATTTAAAACCCCACCCTACCCTTCCTCCTTCTCTTATTCTAAATTGGGAGAAGCCTGAAATTTGATGGATTAAGCTTAATGTGGATAGCTCTACCAAAGACAGACTCATGGGAGTTGGTGGTGTTTTAAGATCTGACCAAGGAGAATGGCTTTTAGGCTTCACCAAATTCATTAGTGCTGGAACCCCCCTCTTGGGTGAAGCTTGGTCCCTTCTCAATGGCCTTCAAACTGCAAATCAACTAGGAATTGCTAAACTAGAGGTTGAAACTGACTGCCAAGTCCTTTTCAATCTTATGAGTTACCAAATCTCCAGCAAGCACCCATTATATGTTATCATTTCAAACTGCAGGGCCTTAACTTCCATTTTTGAGTGTTTTAGTCTTAGGAAAATTAGTATAAAGAAAAACATTTGTGCAGACATCCTTTCAAAGAAAGCTAGAGAAGCTGCTGCCCCAATCAGAACTTATGCAAACCAGCCTCCCTTTGCCCAAACAGAATATCTCAATGATCTTCGAAATATTTAGCTCATTTTGTCCATTCTCCGTTTACTTATGTTTGTCTGTTCATCTATATTTATATTGGCTATCTTTGCTTATCCTTTCATTGTCTTCTTTTGTACTAAGAACATATTGTTCCATCTATTTTTAAGTTAATGCATTCCCTTTTACCCAAAAAAAAAAGTTTATCTAATCTACACAGGACTCGATTTGTTTCAAGTGAAAACATTGCAACTCAATCACTGAACACAATTTTAACATCATATAAAGAAAGGGATTTAGAAAGGCTTAGGTTTTAGAAAATATTTTAAAATTTTTCCTTCTTATTATTTATTTTTATTTCAATTTTTAATAATTAGAAAAATAAAATTACAGGTGAATCAAAATGCATTTTTTGCTTTCGTCCAAGAAAGTCAAACCCTAAAAATTTGTCAACACCAGCTAATTAAACTGAAAAGAATATGAAAATAAATTGAAATGGCCATAACTAAATTATCACTACTCAATTGATTAAATGTAACAAAACATTTAAAATAAAAAATTTTAAATTAAATATTTCCATTAAACATTATTAAAAAAAACCAATGTTTTGGTAAAAATGGTATGAAAATAATAAAGAAGCACAAACAGACTGTTAGATTTTCTTTTTTGGTGAAAGTGAGGGTCCAAAAAGTGGACTCTTGGAGTTTGTTTTTTACTTGTTTTTAATTTTTTTTTCTTTTTTGCAAAGAATGATTTTGGATAATTACAACTTCGATTTAGTTTTTTTAACCCACATTATAGGCATAACAATACAATGTTACTTGAATCGACATTTTGTCAAATATTTCAACGAAACAATTTTACTATAACTTAGTTATCTAAAAATTTGACGGTTTAAATTTATTAAAAAAAGAAGGACTTCTACATAAAATTAAGAACAAGTATCATGTATTTTTGTGATGACTTATCATTTGATATATTCATTTTCTAAATTTGAACAAATATACTATAAATTTAAATTGTATAATGTTAAATTTAGGTATAAAAAATTGAAAGTGTATAAACAGTGTTATAAAGCTACCTGCCATACATTTCAATTCAAGTATTAATTAATTTCAAAACATAGTAGGAAGAAATGTAAATCTTAACTACTTATAAACATACCCTGTAGTGTTTATTAGTATAGAGCCTCACTTTAACACATTTGAAATACTAATTGACAAAAAGGGAAAAAAGAAGAAGCATAATTTCATATAAAATATAAAACTACAACTAGAGTTGGTAACAAGGTATATAAAAGATTATTGCAATGGTAAATGTTAAAGTGATCTAATTTAGCATATTAGATATCTTATGTAAATATCCGAATTATAGGTGAACAACAAAACAAGTAATATATTGTGATTGTGAGTATACGCAAGTTATTTGAATTTCACAAAAAGTAAAAGTGAAATATTAAGAATAAAATAGAAGGAAAGTACCTTAGCATTGAAAAACGATGTCTGAATATTAGTCCTCAATGACTCACTCTTTACTTGGACTATAGAAGACATGAAGTTACTAGAGCAGAAATTAGCAATCATTGGTAAATGTTGCAAAGTCAACGAGCGTAGTTGAATAAACTCAATTTTGTCAGTAGTTATGCCGCTATCCATGCTTTCCTTAGAAACAATATTCTTCATAGTACTGCAATCAGAAACTTGAATCTCAAGAAGTTGAGAAAGTTCCTTAACCATTGAAACTGAGAAGAGATATTCTAATTGATTACAACATTTGACTTTGATGACTTTGAGTTTGCCAAAGGAATTACCGGTAAGTGAGCCATGACATATCTTCTCCAAATTTGTGAGATTATGAAGTACAAATGTCTCTAACTTTGGAAAGAAAACATGAGTTTGATTTCTTTCCATTGAGTTAATGATGTGCTGAAGTTCTGCATTATTTTGGATGTGGAGGTGCTTTAACAATGGAAATCCTTCTCCATTCAAATCGTCAAGCACATTCGAAATGTCATTTATTTCATCTAAGTACAAATTCTCCACTCTTTTTATCAGTGTTTTAATCCCATGCTCCAAATAAATTTTGGTTTTGAGCTTGAGCTTCAATAATCTCGGGGCCTCATCCTCATCAGACCATTCCCATATATCTCCTATAACTATTTGATATCTTTCCAGCTTCTCAAACTTTATGTCCCTAGGCAACATCCAAGCTTCAAGAATTTGAATTCGTAAAGCAGTCAAGTTTGTCAAATTCTTAAGCTCGGCAAGGTTAGCATTTCCATTTTCCATAATGGAGGTGTTGCTCATGTGCAACTCCTCCAATTCAGCTAACTTAGATATGACATTTGAGGGGATGATTTCAAATCCAGCATTGCTCAAGTCTAGCATTCTTAAATGAAGTAATTGCCCAATTTCACTAGGTAATTCTCTCATTGATGATTTCACAAGACTAAGAATTTTTAAATTCTTTAAGGACCCTATTCCAGCCATATCTCCTAAAACACATTGATGCAAACAAAAGGTTTGAAGTTTAGTTAAGAAAGCAAGAGATGTCGGCAATGAAGATATGGTCATGCCTGTTATATCCAACACTTCAAGATTTCTCATTCCCTCAAAAAAAGAATGTGGAATCTTCAAAGAGCGATTGTCACTACTATTAATCCGGAAGAACTTTAGATTAGGACAATCTAACCTTTCAGGAAGTATTTGAGTATAACAGCAATACAAGTTGATTTGGGTACACCTTCTAAGAAAATTCTCTGTTGGCCAATCTTTCAAATTAGCGTTCCTTTTCAATGTGAAAACATATTGATCCCTAGATGCAATTACGGTGGCTACTTCACAAACAATGTCATGCATTCTAACCATTTCACTTGTGTCAGTTTCAACCAACAAACAAGAAGCCTTCAAATCACTAATCATACTGTGAAAGTTGTTTCTTGCATCTTCCATGGTATTTACATTCTTGAATATACCTAAACCAATTCCATATTTCAACAAGTCACTAATCAAAGGAGATGTTCCAAGTATTCCACAGAGCAAGAATAATGTCTTCAGTTCATTACTCCACAATTGTTTATAACTGATCTCCAAGGCCGAATAAGCTACGTCATTATATCTTCCACCAACTGTTTCTAGTTGATTTAATGCATCTTTCCAATAATTAATTTCCTTATTTTTTAATGCCCTTGCCATTGTCACTACTAGAATAGGCAAGCCTCCACATTTTGCAGCCACTTGGTTTGCTATGCTATGCAAATTAGCATCTTTAATAGCGTCACCAACCATAACTTCAAACAAGCTCCAGGTTTCTTCTCCATTTAAAACTTCTAGCCTAAAATCCTTTTGAGTCTCCATATTTTGTAATGTATCTCGATCTCTGGAAATTAGCAGTATTTTGCAACCCCCGTGATTATCCTCTAGTCTAAAATTCTTTGGAGTCTCCATATTTTGTAACCCTATATTGCAACCCTTTTGGTTATCCTTAAGAGAAATTCCAATTTTATCCAAATCAAATTTTTCCCAAACATCATCCAGAATGATAAGGATAGTTTTCTCCTTTTTCATCCTCTCACGAAGTCGGCTTGCTCTTACCAGTGAGGTCTTTTCTTCAAACTGCAAACCCAATTGTTCTGCAATCTCATCTTGAATTCTGTTAAGATCTAGAGTTTGGGTCACAACTGCCATAACCACAGTGTCAAACAACTTGTCATCCTTAACTTGCTTAGCAACTTCTTGCACTATAGTAGTCTTTCCCACACCACTTAAACCATAGACCCCTATTTTGCTTACCGTAGGATCTTTCAAAGCCAACATAATGTCCACCTTCATTCTATTCCTTGACACAAGCTTTTCACTTCCTCTTGTAGTAGAAGCCATGTTGACTACATCTACAGGAGGGAGGTATCCCATTCGCTCAAACTTCCGCATTGCCTGCACTTGAGCAACATTTCTTGTCATTTTCTTTGCTTTTCTACTAAGTTGATGCCGTGACTTCAAGTAAGGAAAAGACCATCGTGAACATCCCACATTGGCACAGCCTAGATCTTCACTAAGTCTGTTCGCTGCTGTTGTAATCTCATCCACTTTGTTCAGCCAGTTTTGCACATCAGCTTCTATTTCTTTTCCATTTCTAATTTCTGCTTCAATTTCATGATTGATACGCTCCTTCTCTCTTTGTAACTCCTCAACCTGATTGTTTAGCTCCTCAAAATTGTTGTTGTAGAGTAAATCAAATAGCCGACTTGCCTTCCAATGGGTTCCACAGTATACTCTGCTATTTTTCCAGCAATTGAAGTGAGAACATCCATTGGTGCTTCCTGATTTGGCTATGCAAGAAGAATATAGGACCATATCAGAATGAGAGGAGAAAATGAGAGACAAAAATTAAACCCAGAAATGATTGTAGAACAAAACATAGTAGATGAACCACAAAATAGAATTATGTAACAAAAATTCTAACGGAGACAGAAAAGTAATTTTGCAACAAATTTTTGGAGAGAAAACATAAACTGGAATGAATTTAATGTGATTGTATAACCTTGCAAAGCTTAGTAGGTTTTTCTAGTGAAACAATGACATTTTACTTTTTAGTGAAAGTATTTTTTACAAAAAATACTCGTTTGTGAACTGAGTTATAAAAAAAATACATAATGGAATGTATTGTGTAGAAATATGTATGTATGTATTGCATGTATTCCGTTAACTATTAGTTATCACTTATCAGTTAGATATCATAGTTCGAAGTTAGTTGTTTCCTGTTTAGCTAGTTCTATAGTTATTGTACAGGTTAGCTTAATGTGCCTTGTATATATAGAGCAGCTTAGGTGTTTTTGTACTTGATGAATGAGAATCAGATTTGATTCCAGACTCAATACCTGAGGTCGTGCATATTGTTTGCTTTAAGCGTATCTTAGACAATATATCTTCTGTCATTTACAATAAGCAGAAAAAATAAATATCGTAATAGTATTCTTTAATTGCAAGTCACATTTTTAGGCTAAAACTATTACATTTTATGAATTAGTTATCAATAATCTGTACGTTAGTACTTTGTTAATGAAATTAACAAATTGAGACTATTGTTATTTTGTAAAGGGCAATTTTTTATATGCTCCATTCTAAGTTGGGTTTTAAAACAGTTGAATACAATATTGAGTACACACCCAGCTCAAATGATGTTGCTAATTTTCTTCGAATTGGTGGGTGTGCATTAAGTTGTTTTTTAATTTTTGAGTTTTATATTTATTACTTCCTCCTTTTTTTTCCTTTTGCCTTTTACAGAAAGTTTACTAGCTGGAGAATAGGGAAACATACCAACCTATAGGGGCCAAACTAAGATTGAAGTTTTGATTATGTCATTGAATTCCTTCATTATTATTGCTCTTAAGGCAACTCCGCCTATGTTTTATAGCCGGTCCCAAGCCTAGGTAAAGGAGGAGGGTTGTGTTAGGCCCTCGACAGCCAACGTAAAATTTTGTCAAATCTCTCATGAATATGGATCAACGACACTATTATGCTAATGCTAGGACATTACCCGTAAGCAACGCACTGTATGGCTCGAGTACAGTGACAGGTGAGCTAGAGCCGCTGCATCGGCACCCGGATGTAGTGTTAAATGTGCAATGGTCCACTAATACTAGGTCGTTGCCTGAAAGCAACGCACTATATGGCTCAAGTACAGTGTCAAATGAGTTAGAGCCACTGCATCGTCGATCGAATGTAGTGTCACAAGGACATGTTCTTGGAAGGTTGAGGGTAAAGAAGCTAGCCCAGGAGAGCAAAATCAGGATCGGTACGTGGAATATCGGGACTATGACAGGGAAATCTATAGAGGTTGTAGACACTATGAAGAGGAGGAAAATTAATATCTTGTGCCTTCAAGAGACTAAATGGGTTGGAGAAAAGGCTAAGAAGTTTGACGGTTCAGGCTTCAAGTTCTAGTACACGGGAAAAGTAAGGACAAAGAATGGTGTAGGTATCTTGGTTGACAAGGATTGGACGCCGAGTGTGGTGGAGGTAAAAAGGATTGGGGATAGGATTTTATGCTTAAGAATGATTGTTGAAAGAGATACTATCCATATCATTAGTGCCTATGCACCCCAAGTAGGGGCGGATGCATATCTTAAGGAAAAGTTTTGGGAAGATTTGGAGGGATTGGTCAGAAGCATACCCTTAGAAGAGAATATTTTCATCGGGGGGGACCTTAATGGCCATGTTGGGAAAGAAGCAGGACAGTATGAGAGAGTTTATGGTGGCTTTGGTTTTGGGGAGCTTAACGAGGAAGGACAGTCTATACTCGATTTCTCAATGGCTTATAATTTTAAGGTTGTCAACACTTGCTTTAAGAAGTGAGAGGAGCATTTAATCACATACAAGAGTGGAGCTTCAAGGTCACAGATTGACTTCTTTTTGGTAAGGAATCCAGATAGGAAAATTTGTCAAAATTGTAAAGTTATTCCTGGGGAACCCGTGGCAACTCAACATAGGGTCTTGGTCCTTGACGTGAGTATTAAGGGTCGGAAACAAAAGCATCGACAGGTGATGAACCCTAGGACAAAGTGGTGGCAGCTAAAGGGGGAAAATCTACAGACTTTCAAGAGAAGACTATGGGAGGAAGGGTCTTGGGAGTTACGAGAAAATGCTAACATCAGGAGATGGCCAATAGGGTTAGAAAGATAGCTAAAGCACTCTTAGGAGAATCTAAAGGTTTTGGACAAAGAGATAAGGAATCTTAGTGGTGGAATGAGACCGTTCAAGAGAAGATCAAATTTAAAAAAGATTGCTTTAAAGCTATCCATTTGAGCAATAACTTAGAAAATTAGGAAAGGTATCAGAAGGCTAATAAGGAGGCTAAAAAAGCAGTAAGTGAAGCACGATCTAAAGCGTTTGAAGAGTTTTACAAGGACTTAGGAACGAAAAAATGGGAACAAAAGATTTACAAGATTGCGAAGACTAGAGAAAGGAAATCTAGAGATTTGGATCAAGTAAGATGTGTTAAGGATGAAGAAGGAAAAGTTTTGGTTACAGATAGAGATATTAAAAACAGATGGCAAGGTTACTTTCACAAGCTCTTTAATGACGGAGCAGGGTCGACCTGTAATAGGGAAGATTTAACAACCTTGGAGAGAGAACAAAATTTGACATATTATCGCAGGATTAAGGTTGATGAGGTTAAGGAAGCTCTAAGAAGAATGGATAATGGTAAAGCCGTTGGTCCTGATGGTATTTCTATTGAAGTTTGGAAGTGTTTAGGGGATGAGGGTACTATCTGGCTAACTAAGCTCTTTAATGAGATTTTAAGGTCCAAAAAAATGCCGGAGGAATGGAGAAGAAATACTTTAGTGCCTATATACAAAAACAAAGGAGACATCCAGAACTGTGCAAACTACTGAGGGATTAAGCTTATGAGTCACACTCTAAAATTATAGGAAAGAGTGATTGAACGCAGGTTAAGAATGGAGACGAGTATTTCGGAAAATCAATTTAGATTCATACCAGGGCGATCAACTATGGAAGCTATTTATCTGCTAAGGTGGTTTGGACATGTTCAAAGAAGACCATTAGAAGCGCCAGTAAGGAGAGTTGAGCATATGGTTTGGAACCCTGTGAAAAAAGGTCGAGGAAGACCAAGAAGAACACTTAAAGAGGTTATTGAGAGGGATCTTCTGCTAAATGAGATCCCTAAAGAGTTAGTCATTGATAGAACTCAATGGCGTCGGGTGATCCATGTAGCCGACCCCACCTAGTGGGATAAGGCTGTTGTTGTTGTTGTTGTTGTTGTATTATTGCTCTTAAGGCACTTTATGGACTCTGCTTTCAAGTCCCCAATTGCATAAGCTATGCCTTCGGGGTGAAACGATTTCATTTGCTGACCATTGATGATAATTCTCATTGTTGGGCTTCATACTTATTTCTTAATTACCTTCCTCCAATTGGTAAGGAAATTTATAGCTTAAAAAATAAAAATTCCTTCTAGGATTTACCCACATAATTTATTGTAAACTTTATAGATTTCATTCTGTGAGCTAGCCCACTAAACTTTTTGTTTCTTATAACCCAATGCAATGAAGAATATCCCAGACAACACAATGTTGCTCAAAATCAACCTGTCTTTACGAGGAACGCATTGTCATGAGGAAGGCATTCTTATTGAGGATAAGATCTTTAACCCTACTACCATCCATACCCTTAACCCATGAATCTTAGTTGTGATTCATCATACGTAATTGGTTCACTATGGTATGTAATTAATTGTGTATTTCTATCGCAATTAATGAGCCTCATAATTATCAAGCTTAATTTGTTCACACTCAAGCAAATGTCGAAGCCTTTTACTGCTTTCTCTTTCTTCCCAGTTCAAAGAGAAATTCTTCTGTAAGCATAAATTTAACACATAAAATAAAAGAAAAAGACTATCTCTCTTGCTTTAATATATTTAGTTGTCTCTCTCTTATTTTCTCTCTCTTCTTCATATCTTCTGATTTTTTACTTTTTTTGGTTAAAATGTATTATTTTTTCCAACCAAAGAAATTTAGATTAAAATGATAAAAAAATATTTTATAATATATATTTGCTCTCCCTACGAATTTCACAATTTTTTTACTTTTATTAACTGCTTTTTAATATTTTCTCTCCCTAAATTAATATGATAAATTAAATGCTTTTTAATATTTTTGACTTTTCACAACTTTTATTAATATTTTAAAATTAATATTTTAAAAAATATAGTTTTTAAAAATAAGAAATAAAAACCGAAATGTACACAAGAGACTTTGTGTTTTGTTGATTAAATTAAGAAATTATTTATTTATTTAAAAAATTAGAAAACGTAATTGATCTACATAGTTGAATGTCATATATTCTTCTACCCAAAAAAGAAAAAAAAAGAATGTCATATATTCAACGTTATCTAGGAATAACACAAAATCAATGACAATATGACATAGTTGACAAAATTAATTTAATCTTCTAGAAAATAATAAAACATGGACCGTAAAGAAAATAATAATAATAATAATAATGAGTTTTTTTTCCAAAAAAAAATAAAAAAAGAAAACAACCAAAACACTGAATAAAAAAATTTGTGGAATAAGAGTAAAATGTTATTTTTCAATCTTATTTTTTATTTTTCAGATTTTAATATTCAAACTTATTAAAAAGCAATTAACAAAAGTAAAAAGTTGTGAGACGCGTAGGGGAGAGCAAATATATTTTATAAAATATTTTTATCATATTAATTTAAATTTCTTTGGTTGGAAAAACATAATACATTTTAATCAAAAAGTTAAAAATCAGAATAGATAAAGAAGAGAGAGAGACAACTAAGTGCATTAAAGCAAGAGAGAGAGCCTTTTTTCCTTATTTTATAGGTGACTTTTTCTGTTTTTTATTTTATTAGATATAAATATTTGATTGACTATGGCTAAAACTGAGGTGTTAGGTTTGTGCCCATAAAAGAATTTCTCAAATTCAAATTATGTCAAAGACTACATAATTGGATGTTCCAAAATGATATATTGACATTCTATTTTGACAACTCTATCGCCATATTTTAATTTTTCCTCCACAATTCCAAAGCGAACCTACAATTTCTTTTCCCATGCCTCTTTAACAACCACCTCGAAACATGACCTCAAATTCAAACTTTTTCCTCCTAATGGAGAATGGAAAAAGAATAATTAAGGTGATATTGTCAATGTTAAATGATGGTAGAACTATTCTAGGTGTAATAAAATCTATAAGAACTAGAATTTTAGGAAAATAGGTACTTTAAAATTAGGTTTATTTTCCTTGAAGCTAGCTTATGTCTAGGCTTAGCTCATGCATTAAATTCTCAACTACTAATGCATTATTTTCCTCCCTCAACTACTCATGCATTAAATGTTCTTGTAACTAGACTCCCTATATAAAGGGGTCTCTTTTATGTTGTAGACAGACTTTTGGAATAAATTATATCATAATATTTCTATCTCCCTCTTAGTCTGATGTCTCTTCTCCCTCCTTTCTTCTCTATTTCTGCCTCTTTTCTTTTTGTTTTTCCCTCCTCCCTCTCTGTTCTACATTAGTTTGGTATCATAGCAAGGCATTTTTGTTCCACCCACACTCCCTATCACCTAAACCACTAACTGAAACACCCAAGATTCACCAAAAAGTCATATTTTCATCATTGTTTGAGCTTGTTCACCCACATCCAGTCACCAAACCAAGAAACCACTCATACCTTCAGCTTCGACAGCCTCTGACCAACCAATCCCTAAAGTTCAATCATTGGAGATGGCTGCACACATAGCCATACCTCCATGCATGTGGGCCTCAAGCGCCAACATGCGCTAGATTGGAAAAGTGCCATTTTTGTGCCGAATTTCACCTCTTCTCTACTCTTATAGCAACCACAACCTTCAAGGAATAATTGGGGTAGTATTTATGCTTATTTTGGCTCATTATTATTGAGGTAAGGTATTTAAACTCTCTTTGGAAAATTTGAAATGCCAAGATAGCCATGGCACTAAGCATTCAAAATTTTCATACTAGATTGGACAAATTGGATGCTATACTAAAGTCTTCTGACGTGCAACTGACGTTTGGATGAAATCTTGTATGTTATTTACTTGATATCAAGGCAAATTAATGGTGAACATGTGGAAGATTTTCCTCATTACTCTCGCACAAAATTCCAAGAAAAAGCTCAAGCCCCTTCCTATGCTAAACAAGAAAAAATACTCTCGCATTTCAAAACTCAAGGATGAGTTTTCTCCAACCAAGGGAGAATGATGGAGAATGGAAAAAGAATAATTAAGGTGGTATTATCAATGTTAAAAGATGGAAGAACTATTATAAGTGTAATAAAATCTATGGGAACTAGTATTTTAGCAAAATAGGTACTTTACAATTAGATTGCATTTATTTTCCTTGAAGCTAGCTTATGTCTAGGCTCAGCTTATGCATTAAATCCTCAACTAATCATGCATTAAATGCTCTTGTAACTACTCCCTATATAAAGGGTCCATCTTGTGTTGTAGACAAACTTTTGGAATGAATTAAATCATAAAATTTTTATCTCCCTCTTAGTCTGTTGTCTCTTCTCCCTCTTTTCTTCTCTATTTCTCCTTCTTTTCTTTTTTTTTTCCCTCTTCCCTCTCAATTCTATGTGGGCTTCTATTAGACCATTAAAGTAATCTAGAGCCCACTTAGGTACATATTCTATTATCTCTTTTTCTCCCAAATCATTTAATCATCTATTTTGTCTATATATACTACTTTCCTTACATAAGTACCTCAATAAGCCTAGATTATTAGCCAAGTCATGTAGAGGGTTCGAGCCCCTTAACTTTCTTACGCTGCTTGATTTGTCCCCATAATACGTCACATGATTAAAATTGCCAAAAATGAGCCAAGAGAAGTTGGAATAGAGCCAAGGAAATCCTAGAAAAGTTCCCTTTTATGAGTTTTTGATACATAGACACCAATCAAAAGGGGTTTGGAACCATTTGGTGAGCTAAAAACTATGTTTATGCAATTTTGACTCCCACAGGTAAACACCCCTTGGAGACTATACTAAACCTTTCAAGAATTCAAGTAATTTGGGAGTCTAAAGCAACTGTAATTTGTTTGTTATTCTAATTACAGTTAAGAAAGAAATGGCCAATCCTACCGTATGCTTTTAAAAACTTGTAGATTCTCTCATATCTACATTGTATCCAAATTATTCATACACGCCAAGTTTTGAGGATGTAGCCCATTAACAATGGTGACTTTAAGGCATCTCTAACTTTAATCCTCATGAAACCAATATTCCTAAAAAAGATTGGCTCCCAATCCTTTTTAAAAAACTTCTGTTAATTAATAGTTGATATTCTAAATGTAATCCCCATAACTCAACCCATATAGCCACCTCAATAAATAGAAGTTTTTCTAAGCCCATCCCTGGTTCCATTATAGGAAGAGGAAGAAAAGCCTTCCTGAAAGGAACATGGTCAAGTATATAAAAAGAAAAGCAAGGCTTCATATCCCAAAAATGTATGACATACATATTCTTATCCTTTATTACTACCATTCTCAGAGGTTGCTAAGGTGGCACACCACATCCTTCTACTGGAGACCATCTTTAGTCAACGAGAACTCAAATGGCATATTGAACAAAAATTGCTTCTTGATATTTAGCATTTTTACATTCATTTTAGTCCCTAGTTTAATTTTATAGCAATTTAATTATGGGAAACTCTCTAGTTATGTTTGGGATTTTAATGATTATAAATTAATTATTAAATGAATATTTCCCAATTTCTTTTTTTATGCATTGAATAACAATTAATCCTTTTGTTTACATTGCCTATTTAATTAGTTAGAGACATGGACGCTGACAGATGGGCTGATGTGGACACAAGATGCTGATTGTTTTGCTGAGCTGGACGTGTATGCACACCAGAATGCAAAAGCAGTCTTACCAGAACTACATACATGCAATGTTTATGTAGTCCATAATTTCCTAAAATATGCAAGCTGCTAAGGCCAGTTTTGAGACTAGAAAAAGGGTGTTTTTGCACTTCCGAATCCATGAAGATACCTCTGCACAAGGAGTTGCACTACTACCAGACTAGAATGCTGAAAGTGACATGATTAAGAAGTCAACTTCTCTCATTGGACACAGATTAAAACACCTCTAGATCCTATTTTCCATTATGTTGAAGACTTATATCTTCCTCCATTTTTCTCTGTAGTTCACAAACTCTTCTTCTGTGTATTTTTCATTTATTTAATTTTGTTTAGCCTCCATGGAGGGCTAAAACTCTTACGTAATCAGTCACATGGTGAACTGGAGACTGTAGTTTGAATTCTTGGAGCAATCAGATAAGTTATTGTTGTTTCTATTTCATTTCTATCCTAATTTACCTCTATACTTTCATGTTTATGCTTGCATCTGATTAAACTTACATAAATGTGACTTATGTTCTAAATATTTAATCTTGTTATGACCAAATGGTATAGAAAATAGTGACACGTATAAATGTTGTACATGATATTGGTTAAGACTTAATCAGGCTTCATTAGATTATGAGTTAGTGAATATCTTCCTATCCATAATTTGAGTAGACTCTAATTCTAGGAGATCTTTTAGAAACATAGTATTAAAAACCAAATGACAAAACACAACTAAACATTAATGTACAGATGAGAATGATGATAGATATACTTCTAGGAATTGATAACTCTATTTTATAGAGTTATTTAACCTCTATTTTTATTAATAAATTGAGTAAAATAAGTGGTTTTAAGTCTTTTTCTGATTTATTTAGTCTTTTTATTTGTTTAGTTTAATTTTATAGGGAATTAGTTTATCTTTAGGATTTATCTTGAGATTTATTATTTATTGTGGTTATTTAGCTTAAGTTAGTTAGGATATTTAAGTTAACTTTTATTAGAATTTATTTTAGTTAGTTTCCTTTAGAATTTAAATTAAGATTAGGATTTGAAAAAAAAAAAGCAATCTTTATATTATTATTATTATTATTATTATTATCATCTATGTTTTGGTTGGATGCTTTATTTTTTAATGAGGATTTGGAGATTGAGGAGGCGGCACTGTACACGAAGGAGAAAGCTTGAAAAATTGGAAGCATCATTCATCATCTTTTCTCCTTTTTCTTTTCTTTTGAGTTTTGATGAAAATACTCATGGATATTATTGTTGATGTTATCATGAGTAGCTAAATTCCTCTTGTTAGGGAGAAGATGTAGCTTCCCTTGAATATTATAAATTGAGTTTTCGATTAATCTAAGTTTATTTAGTTTTCTTATTGAGTAATTATTTCTGTGCTTACTATTTTTTCAAACTGATCACTTGAAAATTGATTTAGGGTTCATACAGAGAATTGAAAAATTCATGTATTGAATATGCCTATTGAATTAATTGCCATAAGTATATTTGATCTAGGAATAAACAGATTACTTGTGTGGTTTTGATAGAGTTCACCGATGCTTATTGCCTGTGCCTAATTTGGTTGGTCTAAGGAATTAGAGAATTTGATTAGGTTCAGAGTATTGATTCGCCAAGGGATTGGGTTTTAATTAAAATTGAGAATTCTACCATCAATATATAAATTAAAGACTTAGATTAAAATGGAAGCTCATTCATAGTTGGATAGATTAGTGAAATTGGATCCCTAACGCTTTAATAATTTTCATACTTTCCTTAGTTTAATTTTGTGACTTTTCATTAATCATTAGTAATTTAGTTTATTTTAGAAAATTAATTTAACCTAATTTAGTTTAATCATATTAAAATTTGATCGTCTAGATAGTATAGAAATAGTGAAATCGGTACTTGACTACTATAATCCTCGTGGGATCAACACTCTACTCATTTTCTATATTACTTGTTGACTCGGTACACTTGCCGATAGCATTTCATATTTCTGACCAACAGGAATCCTATGACTGGTTGCATGCTCTCTATTTTTTATTATTGTTTTATTGGTTTTGTGTTTCTGTATGTTATTTAATTCTGTAATTTTTATTTTTTTATAAGAAAAGAAATATTATTAAGGAGATACAAAAGAGAGAGAAAGCGAAGGACTAGGGATCCTCCTAGAGGAAACTAAAAGAAAAAAAAACAAACAACCAAAAAAAACCCATACAAAAAGCTAGGATTCCCTTAACAGCCCAAAACAAACCCACAGCACAAGAGGAAGATGAAAACATGACAAAAAAAGGCTCTACACCTCCCCTAGCGAGGGCTTCTAAATCAGGAAAGACTGGAATAACCCACTCGAAAACCACTTAGACTGAATTCCTTTATCACGGATTGCCTAACCGAAAAAACTAACTAACTAAAAGTCTTCCAAGATTAGTAAACTTACTCTTCCTTTCCTTGAAAGTACCATAAGTTATCAACGATGACAATCTTTTCATCTCTGTCAAAGCTTTCTTATTTTTCCTCTCATCGGCCCTCGACGACGCATTCACCCTAACCTCATTTCCAAACTTGTCTCTGAGTTGGAGGTTGAGGGCATCAAGCAAAGCTTGGGGGTTGTGGTTTTCTTTTTCACCCCCTAAAGGCTTTAAGGTAACACCACCTTCTTTTATCCCGTAGAACTTCTTTGAGCATGAGATGAATTGCAAGCATCCTGGAGGAGAAGGATACCGTCCAGAGGAAAGTCGTTGAGCATACAATTTCTAAGAAAAGATTACGAAAATATCATCCAAAGTGTCATCATCTTTATTTCGAGCATCCTTTTGTGTCTCCCGCCTATTAATCTCTTCCTCTAGTTGTTCAATGAGAAGCCCTTCTTCCTCCTAAAAATTAGACAAGTCTTCTTCCATCCAATTCTCAGGCTGCCCATGAAGAGATAGAATATGAGAACTGGTTTGTTAATCTATGATGCCCTCATCCTTATTTTCTAAGAAAATATTACGAAAATATCATCCAAAGTGTCATCATCATCTTTATTCCGAGCATCCTTTTGTGTCTCCCGCCTATTAATCTCTTCCTTTAGTTATTCAATGAGAAGCCCTTCTTCCTCCTCAAAATTAGACAAGTCTTCTTCTATCCAATTCTTAGGCTGCTCATGAAAAGATAGAATATGCATCCTCAAAACTTTGATAAACCATAGGTTGTTTCTCCTTACACCTATTTTTGGATCCTATAATCCCCTCCAAACTGCCATCCTCCTTCTCTCTGTCTAGAGCAAAATCTAGGGACCCCTTATCAGAGGCCTCTAAAGCTAAACAGTTGTCCTTCGTTGTCCTTTTATTAGCAATAACGTTTAGGCATCTGTTCTGAATCTCCAGCATCCTTGCTAGGTGTCTTGGTAGACTAACAGACATTTTTGAAGGAATCTTACCAGTCACTACCTATGCAATCAGCTGGGAAGATGTAGACATATGTTGGATACTCGGTACAAACCCACGAAGTCCTTTAGTGCATGAAAACACTTCTCCGACTAGTGACTGTGTGATTTGGACCTCCAACACCATCGTCGTAACCGGTCGCACATTTTTGTTGTACCTTGGATGTCCACGATGTGAGTCTGAATGTCATAGAAGAGAGGAGACCCTCACTACGTGGTCCATATCCGATCATAGACTAGCTAGGTCGGGTAGCTGCAGGATGGTTTATCCACATCTAGACCCTTTGGATGATGGGCCTGGTGCATGTAGCTCTCCTTCCCTTTAGGTATCCATCTGGTTAAGTGTTGGGCCTTTTGCTTGTTAAGGGCCCTCCCAATCTTATTATCTGCAGCAGCCATATTTGGACCCCTCACTAAGGCCCAAAAAAGCATTTCTCCCACCATCTGACAACACCTTAACCCTAAGAGTTCTTTTGAATCTTTGGCCCCTCAAAAATGGATCGAAAGCTTTTCCTTAGCAACCAACTACATGGACCCTCCTTAGCGCTCCAAGCCATCTAATCGAGAGCATGGATGGTGGAGATTGAGGCACACTGAAGACTCTTGGGCCCTTGGATCCAGGCGATCCAACGGCCTAGATAGTGTGGGCACATTAAGTAAAACCCTGTATTTTGATTTTTTTTTTTTCCTTTTAGCTTCCATACGTTCACCACGTGTCCCCCATTGGCCCAACCCTTCTCTTCTGGGTCCTGGATATATGACCTGATCCGGTTCAACTATTTTTCTTTTTTATAAAATTTCTTTTCACTGCCAATCTGTACCTAACACATGGCACCTGGGACCCACCATTGATCCTTTCTTCCTTGCCAAGCACTAGCCTAGATATGTCTTTCACCATTTTTTATCGTGAAGGTACGTGCATCTGCATCTCTCCATCAGTATATCTTCTTCTCTAACAGATTGTGTGTCTTTTTCTTTGACATTGTGTGCGTATTGTTCTCCGACATCATGTGGGTTATCTTCTCCAGTGTTCTGTGTGCTAATTCTCCTCCTTTCTATGCCCATTCATCTCCGGAGTTGTGTTGTACAATGTCTTCTTTGGCGTTTTGTAGGTGTTCTTATCTGGCGATCTGTGCATAGTCTCCGTTGTGCAACAAAGTATCCCTATGAACCAGAGCCCTTTGCTTCTTCGTCATGCTTTTCGTCACACTATGCATGGTATTACTATGAAACCCTCCTCCGTCGTGCTATGCTTTGTATTACCATGAATCATCCTCCGTCGTACACCATACAAAAACTTTATTGTAAGCATTACTGCCCAATTCCAGTGGTATTTTATTTTCATGATTCATTGGTTTATCTGAGAAGTTATACTTCATGTAATCAATGGAATGTGGGATTCTACAAAGTGTTCACATTTTTATTTACTGAATAACCCCACAAGCACTATACAATCAAAAGTATTATGGTTAAAACAAGCTAATAAAATAATTTACAGAAGGCATTGTTATTGGGGTTTCCATAGTATCAGCCACTATGTACAAAATCAGTTTGTTAAAGGGGTTTCCATTGTATCAGGTCTTTGTCCTATTGGTTTTGCAAAAGAACCAAGTGAAAAGTGATTATCTGGAAACAATCATATATTGCAGCAAAAGATGCAATTTTGCACAGTAAAATACCAAAATGATGAACTGATGCAACCTTGATTTTCTGTGATGAGAAATCACTATCCTAAACATGTTGAATACAATTTGGAAAATGGATGCACTGGATGGTTTAGATACAGACCCATTTCATGAAAACTGAGATTTTGGCCTAGTATGCTCCCAAAATAATGGATAATATTGGCATCTTTTAATTTCATGACTTCATTTCTTCTTTATGTAATTTACCAGAAAGGCCATTTTTAAGGAATGTCTTCTAAGTTCATGTTTTTAATGTATATCATAATGGAATTATTAAATAGATTAATTTTGGTTTTATAGTTATTTGTACATAACTAATCATAAGGTTGGGAGAAGAGGTAAGTGGGAGCAATAGTTAAAAGTTATTTGAACTCTGCCTTGAACTAAGTTATATGCAAATTCTTTCTAGAGTTCATATTCAAGAAATGCTCCAAGTACAAGAGTTACAAAGAGAAAGAGTGCACTCTACCTATAACCTTTACGCTTTAGCTTAAGAGGTTGGCCTAATTTGTAATTAGAGTCAGCTAGAATGATCATGTGGTAGGGATTGTATTTTGATGTAACCATGATTAACAAGCCAGTTTTGGAAGTCTATAACTTTAAAATGTATTCTTTTTCTCCTTATTCTGGTTTCAGTGTCATGAAATAGCTAAACATGTGTGTTAAAAAGTTGGTAATTCTTAAATGTTAAAATTTGCTATTTTTTTTCAAATCTTGGTAATTCTTAAATGTTAAATGTTAAAACTTTCTATTTTTCCCCAAATGTTGGTAATTCTTAAATGTTAAAATTTTCTATTTTTTTCTAATTTTTCTAATTCTTAAATGTTTAATTTTGCTTTTTTTTTTCAAATTTTGGTAATTCTTTAATGTTAAAGTTTGCTATATTTTTTTTTCCAAATGTTGCTAATTCTTAAATGTTTAAATTTGCTATTTTTTTTTCCAAATGTTGCTATTTCTTAAATGTTTAATTTTGCATATTTTTTTCAAATGTTGCTAACTCTTAAATGTTTAATTATGCTATTTTTTTTCCAAATGTTGCTATTTCTTAAATGTTTAATTTTGCTATTTTTTTCTCAAATGTTGCTATTTCTTAAATGTTTAATTTTGCTATTTTTTCCCCAAATGTTGCTAATCTTAAATGTTTAATTTTTTTTTTCAAGTATTATCATGTCAAAATTATCCTGATTAATAAACTTTGAATTAGTCACTACACAATATTAATAGGGATGGAGGGAAATTTAAATCTTGCGGTAGCAATGAAATTTAGTAGTGTAGATGCAGTGTGGAATTTTTGAAGGATGTATGGTGGAAAGATGGGATTCGGAGTAAGGAAGGAAAACAAAAATAAAAGCAAGAAGGATAATAAAACAGTAATGTCATTGTATTATGTGTGTTCGAAAGAGGGTTTCCGAGGGGTTGACAAGGGGGATGTAAAGACCAAAAAAATTCGTGATGACACAAGAACAGGGTGCAAAGCCCATATATGCTTAAAACTCAATTCTAGAAAGTATAAGGTGAAAGAATTTGACGAAGTGCATAATCATGCACTGCACACACCAAAGACAGCTCACATGCATCCGTCGCAGTGTCATATTTCTGGTGTTCAAGCATACGAGATCAAATGGACAGCGGATGCTAGCCTTAGGCAGAAGGCATTTTTTCATTTGATGAGCGTCTATGCAGGGAGGAACAGAGAATATCAGCTTTACTCAAAATGATGCAAGAAATTATCTCAAGGTAAGAAGAGAACGGAACGTGGCTTTTGGGGACGTTGGTACCCTAATACAGCATTTCCAAAAGTAATCATCAGAGAATCCTTTGTTCTTTTGTGTCTATTAGTTGGACGTGGAAGAATAGATAACAAATGTTTTTTGGGCAGACGTGAAATGCTAATTGACTACGGACTATTCAATGAAGTGGTGTCACTTGATACCATATTCGATACGAATAAAAAAGGAAGGCCACTTTTTGTGTTTTGTGGTTTGAATCACCATAGAGGAATAGTACTATTTAGAATGGCGTTGTTGTTTGATGAGACCGTAGAATCCTTTAAGTGGCTTTTCCAAACATTTCTTTCAGCTAATGGGCACAAAAAGCCTCTAACTTTGTTTACTGTCCAGGATGTAGCCATGGCACAAACATTATACGAGGTTATGCTAAAGACAATCCATGGGCTTTGTACAAGACATCTGATGTGGAATGCCACAAAACACCTCTCTTGGTTGCCTAAGGGTGAGTCCTACATATTAAAGGAGCTCAAACAGTGTATGTATGGGATCAATGATGAAGATCAGTTTGAGATGAGATAGGCTAAATTGGTGGAAGATCATGATGTCAAAGAGAATCAGTGAATAATTAATGCATACCAAGTAAAGGAGAAATCGGCTACATGTTATATGAAGAAGGCTTTCTCACTTGATGTATGGAGCACACAGCTTAGTGAGATCCTCAACTCAGATTTTAAGGACTTCTTGATCCCAACTGTAGACCTTGTTCAGTTCTTCACACTCTTTGAGCGAATTGTGGAAGAGAAACGCTACAAAGAATTGAAGTGTGGGTATGTGTCCAAAGAGACAAGGCCATGACTGAGAACTTTGATGTCACTTATACTTAAGCAGCTTCTTGACCATTATACTTAGCCTATCTTTGAACTATTCCAACAAGAATTTGATGCTAGGGAATAGACGTGTATAAAGGGAATGGATGAGAACTAGCCTCTTAGACGCTATGTTATTTCTCTAGTTAGTGATAATAGAGATTATATAGTGTCACTTGATCAATCGGATAACACAATCACTTGTTCATCTCGTAAGTTCAAGTTCATTGGTATTCTTTACTGCCATGCCCTCAAGGTCTACGATTTGAATAACATCAAACTACTCCCTGATAGATACATAATTCCTAGATGGACAAACAAAGCAAGAGTTTCTATGGTATACAATGCTACAGGGAGAGAGATAGAGGATGACCTTAGGCTACAGACTACGCAATGGTTTAGGGACCTCACTTGGAGATCTATAAATGCATCAACAGAAGCATTTAGGTCAGCGAAAGGATATTCATTGATGTTGAACGTCATTGACAATTTGCACAAGCAACTCATTGAGCTTTATTTGACTAGAAATGGTTCAGGTACAGATGTAAATGCCAGTGTCAATGCTCCCGCTGCCCCCCTCAGTGCACACTATTGGTAACGGGATTCAAGCAAAGAGACGGTGCAAATAATAAGAGACGCATTAGGAGTTGTGTTAAGCATGGGGAAAAGAAGAATAATAATAGAATTGCCTCGACAAGAGTAAGTAATTTGTATATTTTATATATCTAACGAAACACTATTGTAATTATCTAATTCCACCTTTGTATTTGTAGAGGAATAAGGCACAACCTAGCAAATCTTACACAGCACCTCCAGCACTGCTACCTGGCGTCTCTTGTTCAGCACCACTTCCTAAATTTAGTTTTACTGAAATGCTTATGGTTTAGATTTCGTGACATAACTTAAGTTTTTTTTTCAAGGCAAACATCAATGTTGCTCAGATTCTAATAAATCCTATTGTTTAATGTAGGCTCCTATTGATCATCCAATGAAATCGCTGGAAGAATTGCATTTTAATGACAATTTTCCACATACAAACAATTAAGGTTGACAACTAGTTCCTTTAAATAGAGTACTTAGGTGTGGCTTTACTTTTTATTCCACTCAGTCTTCCCCTTGTCTTATTGTTGTCATTCTTCATTCCTTTTTTTGGCAGGGGAGATTGCACATGTGGGTTTTTGTGGTTTCATTCTTTTGGCTTCAGGGTTTTTGTGGTCATATTTTTTTCATGGTGATGAACTTGTGCTCACTTGTTTTCATGTTTACTTTTTCAGAAGTACTTGAATAACTCATAGTCGATGAATTATATATCAAGATCTATGGCTTTTTATAGCCTTATGGCTTATTTTAGATGATTTTATTGTGATGTAGTTATTGATGACTTTGGTGATATTTAAACCCATAGGTTTCTTGCTGTTGATACTTATTTGCTATCTTTACTTTCTTTAGGATCTATTTGACTCAAAAATGTGGAATAGTTGTAGGTAGCCTATTAGATAAACTCAATGGTAGCTATTGAGGAGGAAGAACTATCAAAATCTCATCTATCAACGCCTTCCAAGATCCATTCTCAACAAAAAGAGTTTCATTCTTTTGGGTTTTGTGGTAATAAACTTGAATTGTAAATATGAATGGAGAAGAATATTTGTAAGACTTGTGCTCACTTTTTTTCATTTTTACTTTTTTGTAAGTCTGATAAGTGAATTATCTTTTTCAGGTTGTTGAAGATAGTTATTCTTATGGACTTGAAAGGTCATTTTGAATAATCATTATAATTCTTTAGTAGTGTTCAATTTGGATCCATTAGTATCAAATGGTGATCTTCGTCTAATATTTGGGGCGTATAAGGAGATCAAAGAGATAAAACTTTATGTGCATTTTAACTGTCCAACACTCCATCTAAATTTCTTATTTTGATTTCTTCTTAGTTTTTACCTAGTCATCAATTAGTGAAAAGTTCTACAATAAAATTAGGTAGGTCACTGGTATAGTTCCCTATCCATGATTCTGCTATTTACTGAAATAATTTTACTGGAATATAGGGGGAACCCCCCATATGGGTAGAAAGAAAAAGAAAAGAATAAGTCAATTTTGGAATGGTTAGCTTTTTTACAAAATAACAAACTTTATAATTGGATCAGTGGATCATTTTTTCAGTCATATTTTGTGTTAAAAATTGCATTTAAAGGAAACAGCATACAAGAGACATCGTAAATTTATCGAATATTATGATGTTAGAGCAGCTAAGGCAGCACTCAAAGCATTAAATAAGAGTGATATTGCTTAGAACTTGTGCTATTTGTTTAGTGAATGATGAAAGGTCAGAAAATCAAGCTTCCCTCAAGTGATTTGCTAAATACTTATTGTTCATGATGCATTGAAAGAAAGTGTACATCTTCAGCTTGATATTTACTTGATTGCAAAACAATTGTCTAAGCTTTTTGGGATTATCCAATATCTTTCCATTTTAAAATGTTGTTTTAAATCTAAATATAGGTCTCTTGTTGCCAATTTATCCAATTTATCTACTATAAATTGGTACAAGACTGAGGACTTGAAGAAACCAGAAAACTGGGCTTTAGGTATCCTGTTGGTCTATGTAGCCCTTTCTATATTTTTCCTCCTCTTTAAGTCTTGGCAGCTGAGATATGTTATTCTGCAATCTTTTCTTAAACAATTGAAAAGGCCAAGTATATCTATATTGCGGGCTTTTTCCTCACTGTATCACCAAAATCTATTCAGTTAGTTGTTGAGCATGCAACCACAACAAGGTAAGATATGATTTATAATTGGCAATCCCTATTTATGAGTGGTTTCTAACATTTTTGTAATTTATTTTGCTATGCAGTTCTTTTGTATGAACCTTTCTACGCCATTTACCTATGAGTTCTTCAAGGATGTGTATAAGAAAAAGATCTGCAGTGACTTTTTGGAAATGAGACTGAAGCAGGAACTTTTGCTAAAGTTCATGGCTTCGAGGTAATTTTTTGCTTTACAAATTTGTAGAGCTACAGTTTTGGAGTCTAAATACTGATCCGTTTTTTCTCTTCTATTGAATAGACTGATAAGTGGAGGAGATAGCTCTAAAGATTTCCCAGTGGCCAAAGGCATCAAGAACACACAAAAGGATAACTATTTTCATGGTAAAAAATGTGCTTATGATATTGGTGCAAGCTATAATTATCTGTCTTGTATATGATTTTATGAAAATTACATGATGCAACCAAGTGATGAACATGGTAAGGCAATGGGATTTAATACTGGATAGAACCAATTTTACTTATATATCTGTTGGGCTTCGGTTTAAGTCTTTTAAAATTAGTAATAGGAAGGTTTGTGGCACTACTAGGAATTTATCATTGTTGTTGCTAGCAAGGCACGAATTTCATCCAACCTAGCATGTTAGTGAAATTGTGTTCATATTATCTTGCTTTGTATGTTTGTAGAAGATGCATTTGTTGGAGCATTTCTTTCGCAGTTGATTCAGGAGAAGCCCATTTCCTATTGAAGAATGCATGCAAGCTAGTTGTTATGTAGCAAATGTTATTGTCTAAAGGTTTGGCTGCACATACCCGGAGAAGCCTGATTTTAAATGAGGAGTATTTCCCCAACTGGTGCCCGTTGTGAAATTTTGATTGTTTGAGAAGTCATTTGTTGTGCTTTTATTTTTATAATCATACTTATTTAAATAACTTGCCGATCAATATAAGCACATGGAGTAAGTGGCATTTCATTTCGTTGCTTACTTATTTCCTACAATTTATAGCATTTCACATGTCTTTGCACCTTTCTCCGTTTCTACACCGATACTCATTTTTGGTTCGAAGCAAGGAAAGGAGAAAATAGAGAGATTCTATGACAGAGAGAGACGAGCCTGAGAAAGGAAGAGACAAAGAGAGACACCGGAGATAGGGAGAAACAGAGGCAGGCACACCATCAAGACAGAGAGAGACGCTAAAAATCTATAAAATAGGGGCAGATAGTGATATATATATATATATATATATATATATATATATATATATATATATATATATATATATATATATATATATATTAAAAGAAATTTAAAAAAAAAAAAGAAAAATAGTCGAACCAAGTCAGGTCATATATCCAAGACCTAGAGGGGAGGCAGGCGGGCCAATGGGGGACACATGGCAAACGTATGGAAGCTGAAGGAAAAAAAAATCAAAACACAACATTTTAGTTAACATGCCACCCAATCTACGCCATTGAATCACGTGGATCCAACAGCCCAGGAGTTTTTAACGTGCCTCAATCTCCACTATGCATCCATGCTCGCAATCAGACAGCTTAGAGGCGCTACCAGCATACATTAGTGGAGTATTAGCTATCTTTGGAGAATAGCAAACTGTCCACACATCTGCCAAAGGATCTCCATCCCTTGCCTCCCTCTCCCTTGGGAATTCTAACAAAGATCCTCCTACCTCCTTTAGATAACTCCATAACAACAAGAAACTCACCCCTAGCATTTTCCCTGACCTCAACAAAAAAGGTAATATCCTTCTCACGAAAACTTTTCACCACAGAAAACTTCCTCCTGCTATCTATCAGGATACAGATGACAAAAGCAAGCCACCCAGCGAATTCCATCTCAATTGATGGAGAACCGGAAACCCCTTCTAGATTCCAAAATGGTAAACTTAATGAACTCCCCTGAATGTTCCACCACCAAATCGAAGATCTTAGCTTCGATGGTAAGCTGCCAATACGCCATAAAAAAACTCTAAACAGAAAATAAAAGTAACTTCCTTAGTAAAACTATAACAATAGTAAGACTCTTCTCTTGCAGACACACGGAGGCCATAATAGAAAAATTAGAAAGATTTCTTTTATTGCTTTATTTTTCAGCTCCCTATTTTTTGGCTGTTTTTGGAGGCATGTGTAATTAATTATTCCCCCATGTGTAATTAATGTAAGTAGAGTTTGAACACCTATTAGTTATAGAAGCATAAACTCTACGAGAGAATACAACTTGGGGATTAGTATATAGCAAATTTGCCATATAACTCAATGTCAGGTGGTTCGACAACCGTAGTGGCATGAACTACTTATTTGCCTTGATCTTTTGAGGGTATGAGGTAAAACATAATAACCTATTTGTTTTGTTAGAACTTCTAGCTAGCAATGTTATTTAGGAGAAGAAACAAATTAGTTAGAAATTTTGAAGCTAAATTCATGAAAATAATGAAACTGAGGTGAAATAATGGGCCTGGAAATTTTTTAGAGATTGTGGTTCGAATTTAAGAATTTTTCATAATTAAACAAATACCCAGTTGGAGTTCCATATCAATCAGTAGCCTTCAGATTATTTTTTTTTATTTTCTTTCTCCTCTTTTTCTTTTTCCATACCCATCAGTAGTAGCTCATTCCATTTCTTTCCTTATATTTTTTAGATAACAGGATAAAGTTTGAATCTCCACAAGGGTAGTAGAGTAAGACAAAGGATGAGCTTATCGTTGCTCAGTTATTTTAGTTGTGATCCCATAAAAAGGATCCCCTTTTCCTTGTTGTGTTGTATTGGAACAAACATAAAAATGGAGTTCTATGATGTATCATAGGGGATTGATTGTTATGATAATATGGGTACCTACTCTGCTGATCATATCTTCTGAAAGAAGGTGTGACATAAATATAAGCTTGATTCTCTGGTTGGAGGTAAGGGGCAAGGATTTCACACCATAATCAAAGTCCTCTCCACCTTCGAATTCACTCAAGTCCTCCCATCTTTTATTGAAAACCGGTGTTAATACTTAATAAAAGTCCTCCCTTGAGTGGGCATTCTAGTTTGAGGTTTGTTTGTTCTTTCTAGTTTGAGATTTGTTTGTTCTTTGTTTCTTGGTAGGCAGGAACAATTAAGAACTAGCTGGTCCAACTGCTTCCTAGCTAGGCCCCTTAATTTAGAAAACCCTATCTGATTCCTTTGTTTCTGGCTACGCAAATAATTTGTTTTATTACAAGATTATATTGAACTAAAGCCTCAGGTGTGTTTCTAAGATAAGATTTGAGCCCTACAGTAGAACTTAATTGGCTCACTTTCAAGGCAGACTCAATATATGCAAGAGAAAACTCTACTCAATAAAAGGATTCAAAATTTTGTCATCATAATGAGTATATTTATAGACTAAGGCTATTTTCACCCTCAGTTAACTGACTAACTATATGGAGGACAAGAATACTCAAAATTCTATATATTGTCATAAAATTTCACTCCCTCTTCCTTTTCTTGTTTAAACGCATTATAGAATTTATCATTTTAAGGCTTCTATTTAATTTATAACTAAAGCTTATAGGCATAGAAGAAGAAAAAAAACACAGATAAATGTGCGTGTGTGTGTGTGTGTATATATATATATATATGAACACGCACGCACATATTTATAAAGGACCTTACTAATTTTCTTCCCCAAATGTGAATGAGAGGCGTTGTTGAATGGCTCTCCTTCAAGTAAAGTTCTGTTTTTCAGATCCAAAAGAGAAAATAAGAACCGTTTAATTATCAAAAATTTTGTCACAGTTGAATTGATTATAAATTTTAGATAAGAAAACCACTTAATTATCAAAATATTAATGGAATATTATTAAATATGACGTGAGTAGTAAATATTTGATTATTTTGGTAAATAAAAATGAATCTTTTTTATTACAGGAAAATAATAAAAAGAGGAAAATTGAAAAACAAAAAAAAACTAAAAATTTTTCTTTTATAATGAATATATTGATAACCAAGGCAATTTTCCACCGTCAATTAATTATTTGTTGTTTAAACATATGATAGAATTTATATAAAATTTATTTAAGGCTTCTATCTAATTTATAACAAAAGCTTACACAGAAAAAAAAAACCAGAAATATATTTATACACATAACTATAAAAGACCTTACCCTTCTTAATTAGTTATTTTCCTCGAATACCAATTTGAGGCTTTGTTGCCGTTTTCCTTCCTCAGCGTGATATCTGTTGTTTGGATGGAGAAGAGAAAATAAGAAAAGAAACAATACATCAAAATAACAAAAAAGAATGATATCAAATAATGAGGAGGGACAATAATTTACCTTCATTTTTCAAGAAATGCGACAACTTTTTTCTTCTCTCTTTCTTTTTTTTTTTTTTGCCTTTTTTGGGATTTTGTGTATATGATTGAGAACAAAGAAACAAATTTTAATATTGACCAGAGTATACAAAGAAAGAGATCTATTAAACCTTTTTTTTTATTTTGAATTTTTATGAGTACAGACTTTAATGCAGAATAATACCAAAAGAAAAGTGACGTAGTATAAAAAGCTTCAAATATTTCTTCTTTTTTTTTTTGGATTTTTATGCGTATATGATTGACAACAAAAGGAACGAGCTTAAATGCAGAAACAGTATCAAAACAAGCTTCAATGCAGATCTACGAAACCATTTTTTTAAAAAATTTTATGAGTACATAATTGACAGCAAAACAACAGACTTTAATGCGGAATAATACCAAAAGAAAAGTGATGTCGTATAAAAAGCTTCAAATATTTCTTTTTTTTTTTTGGGATTTTTATGCGAATATGATTGACAACAAAAGAACAAACTTAATGCAGAAACAGTACCAAAACAAGCTTCAATGCAGATCTATGAAACCATATATTTTTTTGAATTTTTATGAGTACATAATTGACAACAAAGTAATAGACTTTAATGCAGAAAAATACCAGAAGAAAAGTGATGTAGTATTCAAAGCAGTAAATATTTCTGTTCTTTTTAAGATTTTTATGCGTATATGATTGATAACAAAGGAAACTTTAATGCACAAACAATGCCAAAACAAGCTTCAAGGAAACAAACTTGAACACAGAACTGAGAGAGAAAACAGGAACTCAGGATTCTGGAGCAAATGTAGAGAATTAGAAGGAACAAGTTTTAATGCAGAAATAGTACCAAAACAAGCTTCAAGGAAACAAACTTGAACACAGAACACAGAACAGAGAGGAAAAACAGGAACTCAGGATTGTGGAGCAAATGTAGAGAATTACACCGAGGAAAAGAGCAGAAGAAATTAGAAGAGCAAAGTGCTTAAACTCAGAAAAGGAGGCAATGAAGATGGGATAATGGAAGATGGAGTAGTTAAGATGTGGAGGAAATTAATATGACAAACATATAGAAACACTGAAGCTATTATGCATCCATATACGACAGAGTCTTGGAAGTTGGAACATAAAGGAAGACTACAGCGTGAATACTACAGTAAAACATAATGGAAAACTGTACTTAAAGTAAAACATAATGATGACTGTACTTAAAAAGTAAAACATAATGGAAGACTAAAGCTACCGCGTGAAGACTTGTTTTATTCCAAAAGATCTGTCTCTGTCCCTGAGAATTAGCTAAAGTTAGATGCAGTGAAAAACGAACAAGAACATCAAAAATAGAAAACCCCTTCAATACAATGAAGGAAATTTGCAAGAAATTGAGCCAAAAAACCGTAAATCATCAATACCCACAAATGCGGAATTATAACTCAAGTTTGATCAGAAATGTTTTAATCATAATTAAATTTAATTGTTTAATTGATATTGATAAATATAATAGAACTTGTTATAATTCATAATTATTGTATCACTTACAACTTTTAGTCTTATGTAAAATAACGCACTTGTCTTCGCCAAAAAACAAACTCATTTATATAATCTAAAAAATCAGTACTCATTCATCATAATTATAAGTTAACTCATTTATAATAATGTCTCATTACTATTATTATTTAGAATTAGGTATCTACACAAATAAATTATTTTTACTAACGCCCCTAACTAATTTATAAATATATCAAATTGGATCCACAAATGTAAATTTTATAAAGATCTTTATTTGAACCTAATTATAGATAACACTTTATATATATTTTAAAAATATGCACACATATACAATGTTTAATATGTAAATCCATTATGAGTATACATAGGCTCGGTTCAATTTAATTTTGAGATGAACCAAATCGAATTGACCTCTAAAACCAGGATATCTTCTTAAACTAAAATACTTCATAAACGACTTCAATCACATTATAAATA
This sequence comes from Biancaea sappan, assembly GCA_037074585.1. Taxonomy (NCBI): domain Eukaryota; kingdom Viridiplantae; phylum Streptophyta; class Magnoliopsida; order Fabales; family Fabaceae; genus Biancaea; species Biancaea sappan. The sequence goes on along the minus strand of CM073495.1, from coordinate 12,859,407 downwards.
AGTTGCATCAAAAACTTCAAGGTTGGAAATAACACTTACTCTCTTTTGCTAGTAGAATACAACTTATCACGGCAACTCTAAATACAATCCCAAATTAATACATGAGAGTCTTCAAACTATCCCAAATAATAAATAAACAAATTGATAAAATTAATACAAACTTCCTCTCTAGACACACTACTAGTAACAGGAAAATTCACCTGAGATAAAATAACCAGAACTAAACACAATGGAGGATTGGGCATTAAAAACCCTACTTAGAACATTGCCTTCATGGCAAAACTAAAATGGGAATTAGAAACTAAGATCCAAAAACCATGGGTCATTCACCAAGCGGGTGTTGCGTGCATCACCACAAATACAATATCTTCTTTCACAACATGATGATCCTCTGTATACACCCCCTACTGTATCTGTCACCTAGTCACCTCTTAGCTCCCTCAGTCCACCAAGGCAAATCTTCGGCATCAGACACTACTTCCTGCTTCAATCGTCACCAAGCATTTATTTTTTGTTAAGTTTGTTAACAAATATGCTCTTCTTTTTGCAATTTGCTCTAACTGGGTCTGTTTTGTAACTGAAACATCTCTGACTTGGACTCCATTGACACACCCTTTTCATGGCCTAACATGTAGAACTGCTCCAATTCTCCCCGTTTAATTTTATTTCCATATTTCACCCAAAAAATAAAAAATTTGATCCATCAACTAGCTATGGCATATTTGGGACAGATATAGACTTTTGCTTGTGATGAGGAAGGTCTTGGGCATTCTTAATAAAAACGTCCAAGAAGCTATAGCTTAATTGGGCTCTGATGAGGATCCATACCCTTAATCCATGAATCTTAGTTGTGATTCATCATATATGTTAGTTCACTATGGTATGTAAATTGTGTATTCCTATCACCATTAATGAGCCCCATAACTATCAAGCTTAGTTTGTTCACACTGAAGCAAATGTCCAAGCCTTTCACTGGTTTCCCTGCCTTCCCAATTAAAATTATGTCAAAGCCAAAATAATTTGATTACCAGTTTGCATTTCTTTTAAAACTTCCTCTTACTCTTTTGAGTATTGATGTTCCAAAATGATTGACATTCAATTTTGACAACTCTATGGCCATATTTTAATTTTTCCACTAGAATTTAAAAGCCTGGGAATCTACAGTTTGTTTTCCCATGCCTCTTTGACAACCTTTTGGAATTATTATATCAAATTCAAACTTTTTCCTCCTTCTCCTGTAAGGTTTTGAGTTTGAACTATAAAACAATAGGGAAGGCTTCTATTAGACCATTAAAGTAATCGAGAGCCCACTCGGGATTACATATTCTATGATCTATTTTTCTCTGAAATCGTATAATTATACTATTTTGTCTATCTATACAACTTTCCTTAAATAAGTACCCCAATAAGCCTAGATTATTACCCAAGTCATGTAGAGGGTTCGAGCCCCCTAACTTTCTTGAGCTGCTTGATTTGTCCCCATAATACGTCACATGATTAAAATCACCAAAAATGAGCCATGGAAGAGAAGTTGGAACAGAACCAAAGAAATCCTAGAGATGTTTGCTTTTATGAGTTTTTGATCCATAGACACCAATCAGAAGAGTTTTGGAACTGTTTAGTGAGCTACAAATTATGTTTGCCCAATTTTGACTACCATAGGTAAACACCCCTTGGAGAGTATACTTTACATATTCACATCCATAGAATACCTCGTAAAATAAATAAAAGACATTTTAGCCTCTTGCTTGAAATGCACTCTCTATATCCAACCCATCCTCCATACTGATGTAAATGAACCAACAGACCCCCAAGTATTTATGAAAGAAATACTTTGAATTAGCAATTAACAATAAAGCTCCACTGAAATGGATATACAGCAACAAAACTCACAATACTGAAATATCACTCAACACACAGCAGAGGAATTAAAATGAACTTCAACCTAAACAACCTAAGACTCTCACACAACGTAAACACAGAAATACAGATGAACTCACACTGTAAATATGAGGAACACTGATGAACACTAAAGGGCACACACATTCTAGCATTCGAGACGCTAGTCTCTCCCCACTTCCTAGCATTCGAGAGGCTAGGCTTTCCACACCACTCTCCTCAAGTATTTTCCAACATGACTTCCTGCATGACCCTCTCTTCCCAATATACTGCCCATCCTTCCAATCCTTCTCTCTCCTATCTGGCCCCGTACATGCTTCCTGGCCTAATTAGTTGTGCTGCTGATAATAGACTCCCCTGTTCATCTTGAATAACTTCCTTGTCTGTCGTATGTTTTAGGCCCATTACCTCTATTAAGGCCCAATACATCACATACCAAAAGTGATTTGGGAATCTAAAGCAATTTCAATTTTTATGTCATTCTAATTACAGTTAAGAAAGGAATGGCCAGTCCTACCATATACCTTACAAAACTTGTAGATACTCTCATATCTACATTCTATCCAAACTCTTCATACACGCCAAATTTTGAGGATGTAGACCGTTAACAATGGTGACTTCAAGGCGTCTCTAAATTTGATACCAATGAAACTAATATTCCTCAAAAGATTGGCTCCCAATCCTTTTTAAAAATTAAACGTTTCTTAATTAATAGTTGATATTCTAAATGTAATCTCCGTAACTCAACCCACATAGTATCTATTAAATATAATAGCGTCAGTTAACCTATCTAAAACTTACTTTTATTTCCCCAAAACATTTGAAGGATGAGCTCAAGTTGTGTCGTTAGGCCATAACTAGTTTTCTTTTCAAACTTGTATCTGACTCTAGTGGTAGCTTCATAATCCACTACCCAAAAAAAAAAAAAAAATATATATATATATATATATATACATACATTAGCAGGGTTAAGTTTGCAATAGCGGAGCTGTTATATGCAGCGTTGCAACAATATTAGCGGCAGTTTTGGAAACCGCTGGCATAACTACCATAAAAGTAAATTTAGCGGCAATTAACTGACGCTATTATATTTAATAATAAATATATTTTTTATTTGTTATTGGGGCGGGGCTATTGTCACCGTGAATTAAGTGATTAACTACATGGAGGACAATAATACTCAAAATTCTATATATTGTGGTAAAATTTCACTCTCTCTCTAAACGCATTATAGAACTAATATAAAATTCATTTAAGGCTTCTATCTAATTTATAATTGAAGCTTATATATAGGCATAGAAGGAAAAAAAAAAACCAAAAAGATATATATGTATATGAACATGCACGTAAATAATTGTAAAGGACCTTACTAATTGTCTTCCCCAAATGTGAATGAGAGGCGTTGCTGAATAGTTCTCCTTCCTCATATCCCAATGAAGTCCTGTTTTTTAGATCCAAAAAAGAAAATAAGAAAAAGAAAACAGCTTAATTATCACAAATTTTAAGTCATAATTAAGTTTTAGGTCATAGTCGAATTGATCATAAATTTTAGATAAGGAAACCACTTAATTATCAAAATATTAGTGGAAGTATTTTTAAATATGACGTGTGTAGTAAATATTTGATTATTTTGGTAAATAAAAATGAATCTTTGCTATGACAGAAAAATAATAAAAACAGGAAAGTTGGGGGAAAATTTTGACTTTTGTAATGAGTACAACTAGTGTTGTGACCCGTGTGATGCACGGATAAATCAAAATTTTTAAAAATTTTCGCAACTTATAAAAAATAATAATAATTACAATTGATTTATATAAAACTTATCAGTTATGACATATATTTTTTAAATGTAAATATTCTGAATTAATTTATCAGTTCTATAATTAAATCTATTTTACCTACTCAAACTTTAATTTGAATTAATTTATTTATTTATTTAATAGAATAAATTTAAATGAATAAAATAAGTAAATTTGTTAATTTGCGGATTATTTGTTATTTGTTATAAATTATTTGTTACACAGATTGGTAATTGATTGAATATTGATTTCATCTTTACTTCTGCATGCGTCTTTTTTTGTTTTAATCGAATTCAAAGAAGAAAAATACTAAAGGTTGCTGCTACATTTGGATTGGATCTCCAGGCCTCAGATTTCATCTTTCAAAAATCTAATTTTCATCTCTTTCTTTAATTAAAGGATTATGATTTAAATATTCATATCTCGAACTTTGATTTCTATTAAATTAAGAACTATTTTAAAAAGAAATCAAAATAAAGTCAAATAAAGTAAAATTTTTTAATTCACATGTCAATTCCATAATCAAATTTATTTTACCTACTAAAAAAATCCTCTAAGACACTATAATGGTTAAATAATAAAGGTAATTCAATTCAAATCATTTAAATCAATTCAAATCAAATAATTAATATTATGTGATGTCATTAATTTACTTAATTTATTTATTCATTCAAATCAAATGAAATAACGAAATTCACTAATTATTAATTTCACTAATTAATAATTATAATAAAAAAATATTCTGTTTTTCACTTTAACAATAACCCATATAATATATTAAATATATTGGAACCCACATAATATGATAATAATACTATAATTTATAAATTTATGAAACTTATGAAACTTATGAGACTTATAAGTTATGTTATATACTTTTTAAACGTAAATATTCTGATATAAATTTTGATTATTTATACAAATATAAATTATATATTTTAATATAAAATTTATGATAATAAACATCTACATTATATTATGATATAAAATAAATTATCAAATACAATAAAATAAAGAGATGTATGTGTAATCAATAAAAAGTTTTTAATTTAAAATTTTCTGCTAAAAAAATAATCAAATTAAAAATGTTTATATGGAATATAGGATATGTATGATCAAGAATTAATGCCAAAATATTTTGATCCTTATACATGTATATTTCAACAATTTATTATGTATATATTTCAATTCAAATCAATTCAAATCAAATAATGAAGGTAATTATTTTTTAATTTCAATTCAAATCAAATAATTAATATTATGTGATGTCATTAATTTACCAAATTTATTAATTTACCCAAAAAAAATTATGACACATGTATCAATTTCTAATTCAAGGTTTTCCACTATCTCATAATTCAAACAATGCAACTACAAAACATAATTTCAGGGATACTGTGTGTAACAGTGTAGAACGAGATTCAAGTTTATATTAGATCAATTGTACAAAAAGAATTTACTCTGAAAGTCAAATAGAAAAAAAAAATAAGATATGATGAAGATAAAAATTTACATACCTCAAAAAGTTCAGAGGGATTGTCTCGGCGATAAACACCACTCTTCTTACTATTGCTAATCGGAAAGCACCTGTATTTGATATATATGGGTAAATAGGTTTGAATTTTAGGATAAGAACTACTACAATTTTGAGCAAGATAGAGGTGAGTCTCTGAGAATATTGAAACTCATGCAAATGTAGAAAAAAAAAATTCATAGAGTAAGGATAACAAAATGTGTAAGAGAAGTGATAATAGACTTACGACACAAACCAAAAGAACTTAATGCTTTTGAACTTCTTCTTGCAGGAAAATTTACATCTCTTAGAGGAAATAAATTGTTGCAGTAATATGCATAAAGATTGAGTGGATAGTCTACCAAAGCTATGGAAGAACACGGTGCCAGAGAAATAGTGCTAGTTCATTAGACCATGATATTCTTCTTCGATTTAGAAAAATAGTGGCAGAAAAATAGTGTTAGTCCATTGTATCATGATCATCTTCTTTGAGATATATATATGGATGAAAAAAAAGAATTGAAGAAAAGTACCTACAGGAAAAAAAATGTTGAAACTTTAAGAAGTATATCCCCAGGTATTGGTTGGGTTCTCGATCAATGGAAGAATATAATCAAATGGAGAAAAATGAGCAGCGAAAGCTTAGTTGGGAGATAGAGGGTTGTCAAGTTATACCAGTGGATTCAGAGAAGGAAAATTGACATGTATGATAGAGAACAAAACACTATAGTTTATTGGTTCTGAAGATAGGTATATAATAATTAATTATTTGATTATTTGTATATAATAAATGCTGATTTACCAAAAGACAATGCATTATATTTTAATCGAAAAGTTTACCTAATTTATCAATTATATACCAATTATATAGTAATTATATATAGTAATTTACTTTAATTTTTTCAAATTCATTTAATGTAATTACATAGCAATTATATATCAATTATATAGCAATTTACCTTAATTTTTTTTCAAATTCATCTAATGTAATGTGATTAATTTACCTAATTTGTTTATTTAAATTTATTCTATTATATATAATTTAATGATCTATTGACGATTAATGCCTTAGAGTATAATTGTTTTAGTCTATTATATAGATTATAGACCAAGACTATTTTTCACCGTCAATTAATTATTTCTTGATTAAACACATTATAGAATTCATATAAAATTTAGTTGAGGTTTCTATATAATTTATAGCAAAACCTTATGAATACACAGAAGGAAAAAAAAAAAGGAAATCAGAGATATATACATATATATACATAATTATAAAAGACCTCACTCTTTTTAATTAATTATCTTCCTCAGCCGTGATATATGTTGTTTGAGAAAATAAGAAAAGAAACATTACATCAAAATAACAACTAAGAATGACATCAACTAACGAGAGGGACAGTAATTTACTTTTTTCTTCAACAAAAGCAATAACCTTTTTCTTCTCTCTTCAACTGATGCAAGAGAGATGAAGAAGAATGAGCAAAAAAGAAAAGATAGATGATCTAAAGAGGAGACACACATGAGTGTGTGTGTGCGTGTGTGTGTGAGAGAGAGAGTTAGAGTCTTAGAGAGAGAGAGAGAGAGAGAGAGAGAGAGAGAGAGAGAGAGAGAGAGAGAGAGAGAGAGAGAGAGAGAGAGAGAGAGAGAGAGAGAGAGAGAGAGAGAGAGAGAGAGAGAGAGATGATCATATTTTCTTTCGGTTATGACCATTCCACTAGTTCAGTTCAGACCAAAAACAACCACCATCAGTTATGCAGAGGTATAAAACCCATAAATACCACATTAACAGAGAAAGTTCACAACTTACATAAAAATCCAATAAACCCTTCCTTTCTCGGTCTAGCGGAAGCAGAATTTTTTTTCCTCCGCTCGAAACACCCCCACAACAGCGATTGCAATCCAGAAACGTATATTCAGCATGCATGAAGTTAAAACAAAAGGATTTGATCAGAACAACATAGCAAAATACAACAAGAAAATTATGCAGAAAATTAACCCGATTTATCAGCTTTCACCCCACGGGTTTCCAGCTCAGACATTTCTGTTATTATTTTTTAGCCGACCAACAGAAACATTCTCATTCGTCACTTATTTCTTTTGCAAAAGCCAGACAAAATCCACCCGACTAAAACATCTGAGAAGCGTCGAACACATGCAGGCACGGAGGAGCAATCTTAATCTGAAAAATTAGATAGATTTCCCACTTACCCGCTGCTCAACCATGCCCGCCGTCAAGAGTCATCTTAGAGAAGCCATTCTGAACGGAATTATCCCACATGCAGTCACGAAATTGGAGGGAGAAGAGAAGTTGGGAATAAGACAAGCACCATATGTTTTTCTTTTTAGCAACAGTTAAATTTTTGTTAAAAGTTTTAACAACAATTAAAATTGTTGCTAAAAATAAAGCATGGACAAAAACAAATATTTAATCCACTTTCGAGAAGTTGGTGGCTACGGGTTGAGAGGACGATCACACACAAATATATATATATATATATATATATACACACACACACACACACACACACACACACACACACTCTCCAAAGACTTCGTGGCAAATAAAAAGAAACCACCGCTTTAATGTTAACTTCTTCTTCTGCTGAAATAATTTCTCCCTTTTTACTTTTCCACAATTCCGAATTTGAGAACCTTCACACATATCCCATAGTTTCAATTTAAACCATGAAATTTTTATATTTCTCCAAATAGTGCCCATGAGCTCTCTAGAACTTCATAGAGGTCCATGGGTATGGCATGATAATGCCAAAAGTTCTCATAAATCCCACGGATTATCCTAAAAGACCAAGACTAGTCTTGATATTATTCTTTAATCCCTTGTGTAAAAGAAATCAGAGTTTTCTTTTAAATTTCAAAATTTCAAACTGGTCCTGAGAGTTCCTCAATTTCACCTTAATGGTCTAACTACACTTAGTCTCAGTGGCGTATCCAGGACCCCTTGATCGAGGGGCAAAATTTTCATCATTTGCTTTTCTGAATCTGATAGTAACTCTTTTAAATTAATTTTAATTTATTATTTATTTGATGGTAATTTCCTCTTAAAAAATATTTCTATTACAAAAAAATTGTTTTTCTTCTAAATCCTAATTGTATAATCAATCAACTAATTTGATTGAATTAGACCTATATACAAAAACCACAAATTTCAAACTTTTACAAAGAGGTCCATAATACTGTAATGATAAATTAACCATCGTCAAAAAAAAATTTCATGAAATTGACTTCACAAATATATTACTCATGATCATAATTGTATAATCAATCAACTAATTTGATAGAATTAGACCTATGTATAAAAATCATAAATTTCAAGCTTTTACAAAGAGGTCCCTAATAATGGAATGATAAATTATCTATCATCAAGAAAAAATTTCATGAAATTGACTGCACAAATATATTACTCATGATCCTAATTATACAATCAATCAATCAGTTTGATAGAATTAGACATATATACAAAAATCTCAAATTTCAAGCTTTTACAAAGAGCTCCCTAACAATGGAATGATAAATTAACCATCATCAAGAAAAAATTTCATAAAATTGACTTTACAAATATGTTACTCATAACCCTAATTACATAATCAATTAATCAATTTAATAGAATTAAACCTATGTACAAAAAATGTAAATTTCAAACTTTTACAAAGAGGTCCCTAACAATGGAATGAGAAATTAACCATTATCAAGAAAAGATTTTGTGACTCTGGGAAGTAAAAGTCTTGTGACTGTGAGCAGTAGAGAGGAACTGGGTCACTGAATGAGTTCAAAAAAATATTAAGAGGGTTCAAAAAAAACAAAGAGGGGGGGCAAATTGAAAAAAAAAATTTTTACATGAACATTTCTAAATTTCAGGGGGTGCAGCTGCACCCCCTGAATTATACGTGGCTCCGCCACTGCTTAGTTTGGCTATACCCTTATACTCTGTTTGGTTCGCATGCCCAAGCGGAATGGAAAGTAGGATTACCATCTAGAGCAAATGTTCATGCGTTTGGCTCGCAATCTCATTGGAAAGGCAACTTCCCACTATGGAAAAAAATGGCACTATTTTCCTCTATTTTTTTCTACCCCTAAAGCATTGGAAACTGCAATTATGTAGTGGAAAACAAAGTAAATTACACAATTGTCCTCAATTGCCCCATTTCATCTGTCACTATTTAGCCGTTTGTGGGTTATGGGTAAAAGTTATCCCATGGTGATTTTCGAAGATTTGCTCTCAGTTGCCCCTTCTCATCTATATTGTTCATCCATCTAGTTCACCCGTGGAGAGAAGAAGACAACAGCGACGTCGTCTATGGGTTATCAGAGGACGCGAGGGATTCAGAGGAGTAGCATTGTCTCGTCTATATGGTGATGGGATGGTGAAAATCAAAGATGATGGCGGTATCGATTCATCCATCAAAGACGATGGTAGGGGAGGTTGAGAGAAAGGTGTCGACAGAGAACATGGGATCAATGGAAAACTTAGAGCTGATGGAAAACATGGCGTTGATGGCGAGGAGGGATGGTCCATAGAAGAACGCGAGGGATTCAAAGGATTGAGGGATTTTTTTTAAGTTTTATAATTTTTTAATAAAGTAAAAAAATATGGGTATCATGGTTCAATTACAACATTAAAAAATACATATTAAAATATTTACTTTCTCCTTCTTATTTTCTTTTCTATTTCGTACCAAACAATTTTTTTTTCTTTTCTATTTTCCTTTCTATTTCATTCTTTCTTTCCTTTCCATTCTTAATCTGTATTGCGAACCAAACAGACCATTAAAGTCTGCTTGAGCAGAGAAGATAAGACATACACATCCATAATGTTAAGCTAGTTACTTGGTGGACATTCTCTGACATTAGCGGTCACACCATTTTTAGGCCTCTTTCTTGATCGATTTGATAGACTTACAAAACACAATTGTAGAGAGCTCAACTTCTCCTCTCTCAATTGTAGCTCGATTTGGAATAATCCACCCAATAATTTCAAGCTCCTACTAAATTCTTAGTCTAAATTCCATTAAGAGAAAAAGACAAGACATATGATATTCCAACAAAATAACACACTAAGAACAATACGCTGTAGAACACAGGACAAGATGACTATTCACAATAACAAAACATTCCTACACAGCACACCCCTTCACAGGTAATGAGGACGATGAAGAACAACACACACACAATGGAAAAAGGAAAATGGTAAATGCAGAAAAACATGAAAGGTGGGTCCCTCTATAAGTGGGGCCCTAGGGGTCAAATTACAATTTAACTAAGGTTGCAACCAAATTTTGTAATTTACTCCAAAGTCAATTTTTTATCAAAAGTTAGGCACCTCATTTTTGAAATCTGAAGGGGCTGCGCAAGGAAAAATTGGCAGAGGGGTTGGTGCAGACAACGTGCAGAAAATTGAAGAGGTTGGTGAGGAATGACTCTATAAATAGGGTCATTTACCTCATCCTCAAAATCATCCTTCATCAACCCAAAGAGAAGCCTCACTTTTGAGAGAAAAGAGTGAGAAGAAAAATAGAGAGAGTGCCTAAGAAAGTTTTTGAGAGAAAAAATAGTGAGTCCAATTTGTGAGGGTTATTGTCCACAAATTGAAGAAATATTGTTGTAGTATTTTTTGTGAGTAATAGGTCCACCTAAGGGTGAAGATTGTATTCCCATTATTACTATAGTGGAAGATTTAAGCGGCCTACGGGTCCCGTGGTTTTTACCTAATTTGGGTTTTCCACGCTAAAAATTTTGATGCTATTTTTATCTATTGTATTTTGAGAATTATCCTGGGTCTGTGGAATTATTTTGATTCTGCGCACACCGCCGTTTTTCCCAACAAGTGGTATCAGAGCTTCTGGTTGGAGTACTATTGAAGATTACCGTACGAGTATTATTCACAAATACTGTACGAAGACGTACGAGTACTATTCACATATACAGGTACTGTTCATACATACTAGTATTTTTATACGTACTAGTACTATTTATACATACTGGTACCGTTCATACGTACGAAAGTACTGTTCATACATACGGAAGTACTGTTCATACGAACGGAAGTACTATTCACTGCCAGAAAAGTTTTGGGATCAGTTAAAACTTTGACTACTGATTTCAATGGAGACAAGAAACATCAAAATGATCAGCCTAAATGGCACAAATTATCACATGTGGAGAAGCAAGATGAAGGATCTCATATTTGTGATGAAAATGCATCTACCAGTGTTTACATCAGATAAACCTGAAGGCAAGACGGATGAGGAATGGGGGTTTGAGCATGAGCAGGTGTGCGGTTTCATCCGACAATATGTCGAAGACAACGTATACAACCACATCTGCAATGAGACTCATGCCCGAATGCTATGGAATAAGCTTGAACAGCTTTATGCGTCAAAAACTGGTAACAATAAATTATTTTATTTGACCAAATTGACGCAGTTGAAATACAGGGAAGGGACTTCTGTAGCAGATCATCTAAATGAGATGCAAGGGGTCGTAGATCAACTATCCAGAATGGGCATAAATCTGGACGATGAAATATTTGCTCTGCTGGTATTGGGCTCTCTACCAGAGTCGTGGGAGACTCTGAAAATCTCCATCACCAACACTGCACCTGATGGTGTAGTTAATATGGAGTCTGTTAAAAGCAGTATCTTAAATGAAGAAATGAGAAGAAGATCTCAAAACTCATCTTCTTCATCACAACCAGATGTTCTGGTTTCAGACTTCAGGGGGAGGAACCAGTCTAGGGATCAAAAACCTAGAGGAAGAAGCAGAGGCAAATCCAACAGATATGCCAATATTGAATGCCATTACTGTAAAAAGAAAGGTCACATCAAAATACACTGCCGCAAGTTCAAAAAGGATCAAGAAAAGAACAAAGGCAGAGGACAGAAGAAAAACAACAGTAGTGATGATGAGCAAGCAGATGTTGCTGAGGAGTTCAACATTGTCTATGATGATGATGTAGTCAATCTTACAACCCATGAGACAAGCTGGGTGATTGACAGTGGTGCCACCATTCATGCTACATCTCGGAAGGAATTTTTCTCATCTTACACACCAGGCAATTTTGGTGCTGTAAGAATAGGAAACAATAATCTTTCAATAATTGCAAGTAAGGGAGATGTTTGTTTAAAGACGGAGAATGGTACGCAATTAGTCCTGAAGGATGTGAGGCATATTCCAGATATACGCCTGAATCTGATTTCAACAAGCAAGCTAGATGATGAAGGTTTCTACAATACCTTCTTTAATGGCCAATGGAAGCTTACCAAAGGATCATTGGTGGTGGCCAGAGGGAACAAAGACTCCAAACTGTACATTATGCAAGCAAAGCTCTCCAAGGATGTTGTGAATACAACGGAGAATGATAGTACAGTTGAGCTATGGCACAAACATCTCGGTCATATGAGCGAGAAGAGCATGATCCATTTAACTAGGAAGAATGCTCTACCTGGTTTGGATCAAGTTCACTTGAAGAAATGTGATGATTGTCTAGCAGGAAAGCAAAATAGAGCTACGTTTAAAAGCCACCCTCCTTCTAGAATGGCAAATGTATTGGATTTGGTACACTTAGATTTATGTGGACCAATGTTAAAGTCACTTGGTGGTGCTCAGTACTTTGTGACTTTCATTGATGACCATTCAAGGAAGATATGGGCACACACTTTAAAGACAAAGGATCAAGTGCTAAGTGTCTTTAAAGAGTTTCATGCCTCAGTTGAAAGAGAAACTGGGAAGAAGCTAAAATGCATCCGGACAGACAACGGTGGAGAATACATTGGGCCTTTTGATGCCTACTGTAAAGAGCATGGTATTCGGCATCAGACAACGCCTCCAAAAACACCGCAGCTGAATGGCTTGGTTGAGAGGATGAACAGAACTTTGATGAAGAGAGTCAGATGTTTACTCTCTCATGCAAAGTTACCAAAGAAATTTTGGGGTGAGGCTTTACTAGCAGCAGTACATGTGCTGAATCGCTCACCTTGTGTCCCTTTAAAGCTAGATGTTCCAGAAAAAGTATGGTCAGGAAAAGATGTTTCCTACAACCATCTGCGAGTGTTTGGATGCAAAGCCTTTGTACATATTCCAAAGGATGAAAGGTCCAAACTTAAAAGTAAGACACGACAATGTGTGTTCATTGGATATGGTCAAGATAAGCTTGGCTACAGATTTTATGATCCAGTAGAGAAGAAACCAGTCAGGAGTCGTGATGGTGTTCATTGAAGATCAGACCATTGAAGACATTTCTAAAGCCAATGGTGATTCAACTGGTTCGGAAGTTATTCCTCCAACACTGGTGCCAAGACAAGTTGAAGATGAAATACAGAATGATCAGCCTGAAAAAGGTGATCCAGATGCTCCCGTTGAGATTCCATCAGAAGATTCCGATGATGATGATGGTGTTCATGATCAACCACCAGTTCCAATGGGTTCTCCAGAATTGAGAAGATCTACTAGAGTTCGACAACCCTCTATTAGATACCCTGTAAATCAGTATGTGTTATTAACTGACGGGGGAGAACCAGAAAGCTTCGAAGAAGCAATGGATGATGAACACAAGAAGAAGTGGATTGAGGCCATGCAAGATGAGATGAAATCATTGCATGAGAATAAAACTTTTGAACTGGTGAAGCTGCCAAAAGGCAAGAAGGCTTTGAAGAACAAATGGGTGTTCAGAATTAAGCATGAAGAGAACAGCTCCCATCCAAGATTCAAAGCCAGATTGGTCGTCAAGGGATTCAGCCAAAGAAAAGGGATTGACTTTGATGAGATATTTTCACCAGTAGTGAAAATGACATCCATTCGAATAGTGCTAGGGTTAGCAGCAAGTCTTGACCTTGAGGTTGAGCAAATGGATGTTAAAACTGCATTCTTTCATGGTGATTTGGAGGAAGAAATATACATGGAGTAACCAGAGGGTTTCAAGAAAAACGAAAAAGAAGACTATGTTTGCAAGTTGAAGAAAAGCTTGTATGGCTTGAAGCAAGCACCAAGACAGTGGTATAAGAAGTTTGAGTCTGTTATGGGGGAGCATGGTTACAAGAAGACTACTTCAGATCACTGTGTGTTCGTGCAGAAATTCTTTGATGATGATTTCATTATTTTATTGCTCTATGTGGATGACATGTTGATTGTTGGCCAAAATATTTCTAGAATTTATGACTTGAAGAAGCAGTTGAGTAAGTCTTTTGCTATGAAAGACTTAGGGCCAGCAAAACCCATTCTTGGCATGAAGATAACTAGAGACAGAAGCGCCAAGAAATTATGGTTGTCACAAGTGAAGTATATTGAGAAAGTACTTCAAAGGTTCAACATGGACAAAGCTAAAGCGGTTAGTTGTCCTCTTGCTAATCACTTTAAGCTAAGTTCTAAGCAGTGCCCTTCCACAGATGAAGAAAAGGAAGAGATGGACAACGTTCCATATGCTTCAGCAGTTGGAAGTTTAATGTATGCCATGGTGTGCACACGGCCGGATATTGCTCATGCAGTTGGAGTAGTGAGTAGATTCCTTTCAAAACCTGGAAAGGAACATTGGGCTGCAGTAAAGTGGATATTCAGGTATCTACGGGGTACTTCCAAAATATGCTTATGTTTTGGAGATACCAAACCTGTGTTAGTTGGATACACAGATGCAGATATGGCCGGCGATATAGATTCGAGAAAATCTACTTCGGGCTACCTGATCACTTTTGCAGGGGGAGCTGTGGCATGGCAGTTAAAATTACAGAAGTGTGTTGCACTGTCCACCACTGAAGCAGAATTCATCGCAGAAACTGAAGCCAGTAAGGAGTTGCTATGGATGAAAAGGTTCTTAAATGAACTTACTTTCCACCAAGAAAAGTATGAACTATTTTGTGACAATCAAAGTGCAATTCACCTTGGAAAGAATGCCTCCTTTCACTCAAGATCGAATCACATTGATATGAGATATCACTGGATAAGAGGTGCATTGGAGAAGAAGCTACTATAGCTTGAAAAGATCCATACAGATGAAAATGGATCTGATATGTTAACTAAGACTCTTCCAAGAAGCAAGTTTGAATATTGTCGATCAGTTGTAGGATTGGTGGAACCCCCCACTTAGGTCGGAAGGGAGAGAATTGAAAGGTGGGTCCCTCTATAAGTGGGGCCCTAGGGGTCAAATTACAATTTAACTAAGGTTGCAACCAAATTTTGTAATTTACTCCAAAGTCAATTTTTTATCAAAAGTTAGGCACCTCATTTTTGAAATCTGAAGGGGCTGCGCAAGGAAAAATTGGCAGAGGGGTTGGTGCAGACAACGTGTAGAAAATTGAAGAGGTTGGTGAGGAATGACTCTATAAATAGGGTCATTTACCTCATCCTCAAAATCATCCTTCATCAACCCAAAGAGAAGCCTCACTTTTGAGAGAAAAGAGTGAGAAGAAAAATAGAGAGAGTGCCTCAGAAAGTTTCTGAGAGAAAAAATAGTGAGTCCAATTTGTGAGGGTTATTGTCCACAAATTGAAGAAATACTGTTGTAGTATTTTTTGTGAGTAATAGGTCCACCTAAGGGTGAAGATTGTATTCCCATTATTACTATAGTGGAAGATTTAAGCGGCCTACGGGTCCCGTGATTTTTACCTAATTTGGGTTTTCCATGCTAAAAATTTTGGTGCTATTTTTGTCTATTGTATTTTGGGAATTATCCTGGGTCTGTGGAATTATTTTGATTCTGCGCACACCGTCGTTTTTCCCAACAAAACAAACAGCAAGGTTGCCAGGCTTTCAAGAGGCTAGTATCCCAGACCCTTCCCAAAACTTTCCCTCCCTTCATTCTCTTGCCTCTCTCCTTTTAAACCTCTCTGTAACTAACTGGTCCCCACTCATTCAAACTAATTTGATCAAGTGCAATCTCTCTTAACCTTCTCCTATATATACTTTGTTGCCACTTTTTTTACTCTTCCCTTTGCCTATAGCTTGTACTGGTTCTATCACAATCAAAGCATGCTTATATACTCCGTGTCTTATATAGTTCTTCCTAAAAGGTACACACAGAAGATGAACAACGTTAACATTATTTTTTTCTAGAGATACAAGAAGAACAAGTCAAGAATTCATCTTTGTCCCAAAGAGCTTCTTTGCAAGCATAGGAAGTAGGGAGTTTGGGCATTAGGAAAATGGAAGCATTCAATAAAGCTCTGTGTGGCTAAACAAGCATTGAGAATAGTGGAGAACAAAAATTCTCTCCTTAGTAGGTGGTGCTTTAAAAAGTAATGCTCAGATGATGTTAATTTGTTGTTTAATAAACCAACATATCGTTCATATTTTTGGATAGGAATTTGGGCTAATATGAATCGAGACAACTTAGTTTGAATAGTGGGCAATGTAAAAAAAAAAATTAGCATTCTTTATAGTAAACTTTGGTTGCCTCCTTCTCATCTACTCTTTGATGTAGAAAAGGCATCTGATTTGATTGACTTCATGATTTCTTCCTAGAAAGTAGACATAATCAAGTATCCCTACTCCTCACATGGTGATTTCACTCCCTTCAGTATTCCCCCTTCCTTGACTAGTGCAAACGACAAGCTGAATTGGTCCTTGGACAGTAAAGGCGTTTACGAAGTAGTCACTGCTTATAGGTTGCTTACAGATTCTGCAAATAGAAGCTCAGTGCAAAGTAATCCGCTCCTATGTATCATATTTTCATTTGGAAGCTGATAAATAGAGTAATCCCCTCCCTGGATATATTGCAATAACACCATTTCAAAGGAAACAATTTTTGCCCTTTTTGCCAGATGGATTAGATTACAATTGATCATATAATTTTCACATTTGGCTATGCTAAAAGCATTTAGTTTGGAAATGATATCTCTTTCAATATCTCTAATTTGCTCCAAGGCTCCTTTATTGCATGGTTGTGCATGTGGTTTGAAAACTGAAGAAAAGATTATGAGGTCTTCTTTAATCAAACAGTGCTAATATTGATTATGTTGTATTAAATTTGGAGGACGAGAAACAAAGCCATCTTTGAATCCAAAGTTGAATCAGATGGAACCTTTTCAACACTATCAAGGCACACTCGACCAAGATCCTCAGTCTAACAATGCATAGGAGAAATATGAGAAAGGCAAGAAGATCCTAGAAAATGGATCAATGAAGAAATTTAGAGAGATCAGAAATTGTTGTGATAATGCTTTCATGTTTTAGAGCATCAAAAAGAGGAAGAAATGGGTGTTCTATGTTGCAGTTGTCTTAAGCAATGGACCAAAAACCTTTCATCTATATAATAGACTAAAACAATTCCACTCTAAAGCATTAATTGCCAGTAGATCATTAAATTATGTATAATAGAATAAATTTAAATAAATAAATTAGGTAAATTAATCACATTCACATTAAATAAATTTTAAAAAAATTAGGATAAATTGCTATATAATTGATATATAATTGCTATGTAATCACATTAAATGAATTTGAAAAAATTAGGGTAAATTACTACATAATTGATATAATCATTATATAATTGCTATATAATTGATAAATTAGGTAAACTTTTTGATTGAAATATAATGCATTGTCTTTTGGTAAATTAGCATTTATTCTACACAAATAATCAAACAATTAATTGCTATATATATATATATATATATATATCTTCAGAAGCGATAAACTACAAAGTTTTGTTCTCCATCATGCATGTCCATTTTCCTTTTCTGAATCCACTGATACAATTCGACAACGCTCTATCTCCCAATCAAACTCTTGCTGCTCATCTTTCCCAATTTGATCTCATTCTTTCATCTATCGGGAACCCAATCAATACCTGGTGATATGGCTTCTTAAAGCTCCAACCTTTTTTCCCTGTAGTTACTTTTCTTCAATTCTTTTTTTTTTTCCGTCCATATATATATCTCAAAGAAGAAGATCATGATACAATAGACTAGCACTACTTCTCTGCCACCATTTTCTGAATCGAAGAAGAATATCATGCTCTAATGAATTAACACTATTTTCCTGGCACCGTGTTCCTCCATAACTTTGGTATACTATCTACACAATCTCCATGTCTATTACTGCAACAATTTGTTTCCTCTCAGACGTACAAATTTTCTTGCAAGAAGAAGCTCAAAAATATTAAGTTCTTTTAGTTTATGTTGTAAGTCTATTATCACTTCTCTTATACGTTTTGTAAAACTTCTATTTTTAACATGTATCCTTATTTTATGAATTTTTTTCCACATTTTCACGGGCTTCAATATTCTCAGAGACTCACCTCTATCTTCCTTAAAATTGTAGTAGTTCTTATTCCAAAATTCAAACCTATTTTTCCATATATCTCAAATACAGGTGCTTTCCGGTTAGCAATAGTAAGAAGAGTAGTTTCTACTGCTGAGGAAATCTGTTTGAATTTTTCGAGGTATGTGAATTTTCATCTTTATCAGATCTTAATATTTTTTGCTATTTGACTTTCAGAGTAGATTCTTCCTATACAATTGATCTCATATAAACTTAAACCCCGTGCTACACTGTTACACACAGTATCCCTGAAATTATGTTTTGTAGTTACATTGTCTGAAACTGTGAGATAGTGGAAAACCTTGAATTAGAAACTGATACACATGTCATAATTTTTTTAGCTAAATTAATAAATTTGGTAAATTAATGACATCACATAATATTAATTATTTGATTTGAATTGATTGAAATGATTTGAATTGAAATTTAAAAAAATAATTACCTTTATTATTTGGCCACTGTAGGAGAATTAATGACATCATATTAAAGAGAGAGATGAAAACTAGATTTTTGAAAGATGAAATCTGAGGTCTGGAGATCTAATTCAAACGTAACAGCAACCTTCAGTGTTTTTCTTCTTTAGATTCAATTAAAACAAAAAAAGACGCATTCAGAAGTAAAGATGAAATCCATATTCAATCAATTACCAATCTGTGCAACAAATAACAAATAATCCACAAAATAACTAATTTACTTATTTTATTCATTTAAATTTATTCTATTAAATAAATAAATCAATTCAAATTAAAGTTTGAGTAAATAAAATAGATTTAATTATGGAACTGATAAATTAATTTAGAATATTTGCGTTTAAAAAGTATATATTATAACTCATAAGTTTCATTTAAATCAATTGTAATCATTATTATTATTATTTATAAATTACGAAAATTTTTAGAATTGTAATTTATCTGTGCATCGCACAGGTCATAACACTAGTTTTAGCTAAATGAGGTAGAATACAAACATTAAAATCCAATGGCTTTCTTTCACTAGGGGTTTTCTCATGAAATCTGATTGCACGGTGGACTAAAAATAATATTGGACTAAACTCTTGTAAGAAACCCATTAAAATACTTGACTTGCTTATATACAACAAGAAGATTAAATTACTCTTCTGGCAGTTTCGCTTAATTTTACTTTCTTAAATTACCCATTTTGTCAAATTTAGTCTTAGAATATCAAGAAGATTTTGATTAGTAAATTTTCATAATTGTAAGTTTTTGAGTTTGGGACACTCATGATGGGGTTGAGCCAGTGTCCAATATCAAAAATTCATTAAATTGGTTATATATATATATATATATATATATATATATATATATATATATATATAGTTACGGAGAGTTGTAGGAATAACATATCCACCGATTCAGGATTTCAGGTTGTACAAATAATTTTTATGGACTTTAAGTAATTTGAAGTGCACAATTTTAAATTCTTATAATCTGAGTACCTTTTATATAATTCGAAAAAATAAGAAAATTCAGAAGGCAAAAAAATTTTATAAAAAGAACAAGAAAAAGAAAGAATTGAAGATGGAAGGAAGCTTACCATAGTTTAGCGTAACAACCATGATCTGTACAGATTCTTTTCCATTCCATGGGAACATGATTTTTCTGCTTCTTTATATGACAAAATCCAGATCGAATCGATATGCATTGCCCACCCAAAATGAAAGGTCGGGCATTCGGGTCGGGTTCTAAATGTTTGTGGGAAAGGTTGTCTAATCTCACCTTTCACAGCACGCAAAAGGATACGTGTCCGACTCTCAATCCACCGTCATTGCATCTTCTTCGCCAACTCCATCTTTACGTGTTCCCTCTCTCTGTATGGCCATGAATCTCGGCATAAGATTCTTTCTCTGAATTCTCGCTTCCTCGATTCCATTTATATATATATATATATATATATACATATATTCTCTTTCTCTCTCTCTCTCTCTCTATCTCTGTCTTTGGATCAGCAACGTCGATATCGATCGCCTGGGTCGACAGCAGCAATGACGGACTCGCCGGGAATTCGCCGGAGCTCTTTTTCCAGTTCCACCAGTTCGAGCGATCTTTCCGTCAGAGTCGAGCGTGAAGTAAGTGTGGGAAGCGGAAGAACTGGCAAGGAAATGGATCATGCTAGAGATATTGGCAGTGGAGGTCAAGTTGATAATGGTGCTAGTAGCTCTTCAGGTTTGTAAAATTTGGTCTATTAGCTTCTGAGCTTGTGTTTTGAGAAATAAAGAGAATCCAAATCCTATCTTCAGATAATTGTTTTCGGGGGGCTGATTTGTGAGAACAGAATCCCAAGATTCCTCCATGAGAGTCGAAACTGTTTTCTTTTTCTTTTCTTAAATTTCCTATTGTTTGTGTGCTGCTAGGAAATTGCATGAAGGATTAAAACAAATCGTTGAACTTCAAATTAATTTACGAGTTAAGCCCATAATATCTCGGTATGCAATAGATGTCACAAATATTTGACATGGGACGTGGCGTACTTATCTAACGCTGACATAGTTTGACTAATTGGAATTTAATTGAGGGAAGTTGGTGACAAGCAAAATTTCAACATTGAGGTTGTGCCATAAATATCTGGGTCCATTCATGTGACGAAAGCAATATGGTGGGTGGGACTAATTTGGTAACGGCTTACTAGGAAAAGTGTGTGTTAATTTTTATTTTTTATAACTTAAAATGATGCTTTCCCCGGTTGACCGACTTTATAATTTATCTATTTGATCCTCTAAGGTTGTAGATTCTTGTGTGTATTATCTTTGTTTGGAATCTGTCAATCCTAACTTACTGTGAATGGAATCTTTATTTAATGCTTCAAGTTTCTCTGCCTCTCTGTCTCGCTCTTTATGCACAAATTACTTGACTGACCCCAAACACTTATTATAAGGATTGTTTGCCCACTCATACTAATTTTAACTGAGCATTTTTCAATATGCAGCAATATATCATCACAATTTGGATCTTTTTTTTTTTTTTTTGCTTTCTCATATATATTTTTTATTTTGGCATCCATCAATTTTCCAATTTATTTATGTAACTTTCTATTTCCTTCACACTACTATTATTAGAGGTATCAAGGAGGAATAGAGGACAGAAACAGGAAGTCCGCTTAGAAACAGAAGAGTAGAACAAAAATTGGGGAAAAAAAACGTTTCAAGCTACAATAAGGGGAAAAGGAACATTGGGAAAGCAGAATAAGAACTTAAAAAGAACAGCATCCTCAGAATATGCCCCTTCATCCCTTCATTAGAATTACAGCACTTCGGACAATCATTAAAAAACTCCATTCATATGCAAAATTTATATAATGAAGCAGTGAGCAATCTCTGCCTGAACCATCTTATCAAGTTGACACCCAAATAAGTCCAGTGAGAATAGCTATTTGGCTGAAATTAATCAATCCAATAAAGACAGCTCAGCAAAGTAGAAAGATGTTGACAAACTCACTAGTCTGTAAAAGTTCTTAATCTAAAAGTTATTAAGGCACATAATATACTGTGAACAGATAGTGCCTTATTTGGCATCATGACCTACAAGAAGTTGCAAGATAAATTCCAAATGTGTGTAGAACCTAGGCAAAGAAGGAGAGGAGAGAGGAGAAATCTGAATGAGACCACTGACTTAGTCTGTCAGGTATCCTAGGTGTCTGTATTTATAATGGAAAAAATTAGGGACAGGACATAATTTAAATAATGTCGCTAAAACTACAAGAGGCACAGCATAAACACTGGCCCAGCCCATTATATATTGACTCATGCACCCTTTTTAACCTGGCCATTTACCTTTTCTTAATAATGTTTTACTCTCTTCACATATATACACACACAAAGAATAGAAGTCAATGCAGAAACTTAGTCAACAATTTTTTTTCTTTATATTTTGCACTTCCCTTTGTTGAAAATCCTCTTTCCAATTTAAATGTGATGTAAATGATAATCTACGCCCTGCCAGGCACTTTAAGCAGCCATTGTAATCCGCCCAGGAGAGTTTAACCTTTTGTTTGTGTGTGTGAGTGTATTGACATTGCTTGACATCCTTAGCTAGGCTATTCATGATAGTTGGCACCAACATGCCTTCTGATATGACCTCATGGCCCTTGGAACCAAGCAACAACTAACTCCTTGTCACATAAAGCTCAACGAGGATGAAACACTGTCCGTTATCCCTTCTCTTATTGACCAGTATTTATGCTGGAAACTTGACATACAAAGATTGTTTAAAGGGTTCTTTGCTTCTAGAAAAATCTTCTGTCATGTACAGGCAAATATTAAATTTGTTATGCCCGAACATGTTTTTATATTCCTTCAGTGATAGGACCATTCCTGTTGCTTGTCTCAAAAGAACAACTATTTTGTCATAGCAAGTAAGCATTTCATCACATTCATATTACAATAGCTGCATCCAAGACATTAATCGTACTGACTTTTGCTGCACAAGTTTAAGTGCGCTGCCTTATTTTATAATGCATGAACAGCTTCATGACCAATTGCTCTAAGGTAGAATGATCTGATTACTTTGGTAATATCAAAGTACACTAACAATAAAATAACTGTATTGAGATGGCATTGCAAATAATGAAATAAATAAATAATATTCCAACTTCTTCAAGGGAAAAAAGCAAATGAGTACCCAGTGTTCTTCGTCATTTTTTACTATGTAAAACAAGGAGTTCCACAAACTTTTGGGTCTGCAAAATACTAACTCTGTGAGAAAGAGGAAAATAAGGATACAAGGCTACACAATTGTTAGCTGCAGAGCCATTAAATTATATCAGAAAGCAAAGTGTTGAGACAGAGTGCCCAAATAAGACCCGCTATCTGATATTAATTTATCTTCTGCTTAGCATATGGCATATAGATTCAATGATTATGTAAATATTAGATTTATTCCAAAATGTGCTGTCCTCTGAGGATCTTCGCATGTCTTCGTTCAAGAGCTGATTAGGGTTGCTGCACTCGTTTAACATAATTTGTTCTCTATACTTGTCCCATTATATGATCTGCAACTAATTATTGCTTTTTATTTAAATATGTTGATGTCGATCTTTTGGTAGTGACATCCCCTAGTTTCATATCAGTGAAAATCCTTCCATATTTTTCTTAAACTATTACTATTTATGTTCTTGATGAGCATATTGCTTTGTTGTAGCGGTCATCATGATGATGCATCCGTTGTCAAGTGTGTTAGGGATCTCTCAACGTTTATATCGATAAATATAACATTCTAATTCATATCTTAACTTCTGTCTTGTTTTCTCCTTCTTCAGGTGTTTCTGGAAGGGATTTGTCTAAAGTGAACACGTTGCCAGCAGAAATATCACATGCAGATAAGTCAGAGTCATGTTCAGGTCCATTTAAATTGGAAAGGTCAAAAACAGAGAGGCAGAGACATCTGTGGCCTGAAGACGCTGCACAGATTTTTGATAACAAAATTCCTGTCAAGGACAAGGTATTTCATTGAGTTTTGTGATTATGTTTTTAGTCCTTGCGTTTTCCCCCTCTTAACTATTTTTCTTCTAATTCTTTCCTTTATCCCCTTCTTGTTGCTCTTTAATGGCTAGTCTAGCAGTTTTTGATTGTCTAGGAATGATCGGTTACTTAACAAATCAAAAGAAGGCAAAACGGGCAGACTTTGATTGCTTGTAACTGCAGTAATGGTTATAGAGCTATGGGTGGTTATAGAAAAAGAAGTCATATTAGATTTATTTAAAGCATAATTAATTATTTACTAGAAAAGGAATTATTTTGCCAATGACCATTTTGTTGGATCAAACCTTGTAAACTGTCAAAACTGGCTGGCCTGTTAACCTACCTTTTAGCTGGGTATGGTCTTGCATTTCTTGGCCATTAAAATGCAGCCCTAAATGGGCTGGCCACAATAAGGGCAAAAAAAAAAAATCACATTTAACAGTGTCTTTTTTAATATTTTTATGATATTATTTTATTAAATACACATATGTACCATAATATTTACATACATTCTGTGAAAAGATTATTATTACCTGAGTTAAAAGTAAATTTTTTTTTCCTTTAAAAATAGTTTGAAGAAGTCTATAAAATGGGCCACAGACAGGCTAGTCCATCAATGGCTCGTTTGAGAGATAGTCCATGGGTTGGCTCATTCATTGCTTCGATTCCGTATCAAGGATTAGTTGATCTAAAACTTTTTAAGCTGTTAGTTGAAGGACTAGGAATACCTTTTATCTCTGACTGGAAGAATTAGATGCTTTTCATTGTTCTTTCTTTGAATGTTTTCTTCTCTAAACAGACTTCTTTAAGTGTATTTCCTGTTATACTTGTCTTCAATCATTGGCAATTGAGATGATCTTAATTATTCATCGGGAAAGAAAATATAGTGGAAAAAGAAATTTCAAAGAAGTTTCCAAAATAAGCCTGAATGGTTGAGTATATTTGCTATGCAGTTTTTATCATACCTCTTGAACTTTTTTTTAAAAAATGTTTTATCAAAATTTTCTCCTTTATCAGGCTGTTTTTATCATATGTTTAAAGCACTTCAAACCATTTGATTCAATACATTGAAACCACTTCAAACCATTTGATTCAATACATTGAAACCAAGTATCATTTTTTTCTCGCTGATTATTCATGTGGGAGACTTGGTGACTGAAGGTTGTGGAGGGTTACTAGACTTGATTGTAAGCGCAAAATTATTTTGTAAGCATAACTTACAAAATTCACGTAAGAGGAAATAATTTTAAGTGGTGACAGTCCCCCAAGTTCTCTGTTTCTTAGTTATTAAGAAAAGGTAAAAGAGCAATTGTTAAAGGTGGAAGCAAGCCTTCGCCTTACTTAAGTTGCCTTAGCAAATAGGATTATGGTCATGGTTCCTGTATTTCCTTCAAACATAATATATTTTCTTCTTCTCCTACTTTTCCTACTATTCATTTATCTGATGATTATAATAATCTTAATTTTTAAACCTATACGCCTGAAACCTCCATTGGACTTTACTATTCTGCAGCTTAAATTGTTGAACAGAATAGCTACTGTAAAAGGTGATGGAACTGTTGAAGTTGAAGTTCCAGGAGATGTAGAACCTGATGCTTTTGGCATTCGATCTGAACTTGTACATAATGTTGTTGATGATGATCAACTGGATGCAACAGACATTCAATACATACCGCCATTACAGATAGTGATGCTTATTGTTGGGACACGTGGAGATGTACAACCATTTATTGCAATAGGCAAACGGTTGCAGGTATAGAGACATTAAATGTCTCATTATTCTCCTGCCCTTATTAAAATGTTATATATTTGTATGAGTGTGTATATTTATGTATTGCCTTTGCTGAACAATTCCATTGTGAAAAGAAATTTTATTAACTAGAGTAAAAAAGAAAGTGCAATCTCAAGATAATATATTCAACTTCCAAGTCAAAAAATAAAAATAACAATAAAAATATTTATTTAAAGAACAGAAAGAGAAAACATAAATGCAGTAGCGCCCTCCTATCTCTTTCTATTAGGTAAGGACAGCTCCTGTTAGATCCATTGCCCAAGTCCAAACATCATAAATAAGTTAAAAAAGGGAGGTAGAAGTTTCCCAATAGATGATCTTCATCTGGGTGTTTGGGATGGTTGTCTGGTTGTTGTTTCCTAACTATTATGCTACCCAATTTTTTGATTGTTGAAGTTACCTGCTTTACTATATACAGTCCAAGGATTCAAGTGATATGCAGTTTATGTTTGTCAACGTTATGCTTCATTGAAACTTGAAAGCTTGATGGTGTCACACTATTATAAACAGCGTGTAATTAACCTCTAGCTCAGATTCACTGCTTTGAGACCTAGATAAAAGGAATAAAGGAAGAGTTCATATAGTTTGCAATTCATCCTTTCCAATATATGTCCATTATGTGATTCTATTGCTCAATGTACTTTGCTTAAGTAATTGCTGTGTTCTATCTTTGATGCTGCATATTGGAGGACAACCAGGTAAAGAATTAATACATGTCACTTGAAAACTCATTCAGATGATTTTTTTTTTCCATTTCTTTTCTAGTTTTAAGATTTTAGAATTTAGAGCTCAATTTGTATTTCTCTAATAGCTCTGACACATTTTAAAAATTTGCTATAATAATAAATCAACACCTAGGATTTTTGTACTATTTGGAGGTTGATGGTTTACTGGCATTAAAGTCGTCCCACAGCCAGCAGTCACTCTTATTCTCTAATAGCTCTGGCACATTTTATTGAAGACAAAATTGAGGATTTACTCCTGCATTTATGTGCAGGACTATGGCCATCGAGCAAGATTAGCAACTCATTCAAATTTTAAGGAGTTTGTCTTGACTGCTGGATTGGAGTTCTATCCTTTGGGCGGTGATCCAAAAGTCCTTGCTGGTTGTATGTACTATATACCCACATACCACTTTTCTACATTATATTATCTGAGTGGTCATTTACACGTTTTTTCTTCTGTTTCTTAGTTCCCTCGCAATGTTTTTTATTTCTTCTGTTCCACTTGATTCTTAAACTACTTTGAGATGGTGCTACTATGGCTTATGTGGGTCTAGAAAACCATATGGCTTGTAGAGTCAGTTGTGGTGTATCTCGATTGCATGCTTATTCAGACTTAGCCATCAAGTGTTTGTGTGTGTGGACAACTGTTTTCACTTGTGTGTCTCAGTACTAGTTTGTATTTAATGTAATTGTGGAGTTGTATGATATCTTCTCTTTTACCTGTTCAATAGAACTTTGATTAGAATTTTTGAACTATAAGACAATTTTGATTCACTTGCATGGATTTAATTATGTTAAGGACACATTATCAGGCTCTGCAAGAAATTTGATTTCTTACTAATTCTAGTTCTCAGGAGAATTACCTATCTAGGGATCATCTTTGCTTTTTTCCTTCACAAATCTGCCTTTGTACTTCTTTTCTTTATTGAGTCAAACATTTAGATGTATTGGCAAGAGTAAGAAGCCTTTTTGTATCACTTGCAAGATAAATGTAAGACAAAAAGATAGGTTCCTGGTGAAGCCCATCTTTTGAGGTTATTTGGTCCCCATATATTTCTCTCTCCTTCCCTCTGTTCTGATTTTATGTGCATTATATTTGAGTTGGGTACATATGCTGAATCATATGTTAATCCGGCCCTCATATGTCTCTTATTATTTTGCCACTGACTTTTTGTTATGCACAGCTGAAACTTATATTAATATAAACACAAACCTCATATGAGTGCTTAGTATATATTCTTCCTCCCAATCATTTTCTATTTTGCAGGAGGGTTTCGCTTTTAAGATTTTTTTTTATTCAATTCTGAAACATGAAAGAAGCTTGTTCTAATAAAATAATGGTTTTAAAAATATTTATATAACATGTTGATGTAATGTCTGTCATGAATAAAGCAACTGCCCAAGTGTGGTCTTGGAAATTAATAACTGTCATCTTTATAGTTGTTCTACTATTTTGCTTTTGCATTTTTAACTTTTAAGTTCTTTCTGGAGCAGATATGGTAAAGAACAAGGGCTTCCTGCCATCAGGACCTTCTGAGATACATATTCAGAGAAATCAAATTAAAGAAATCATTAACTCTCTGCTTCCAGCTTGTAAAGAACCTGATATTGATTCCAGAATTCCCTTCAAAGCTGATGCAATCATTGCCAATCCCCCAGCATACGGTACAGTTTTTTTTTCTCTGTTACATTTTAATATGATTGGTTAAATTTATGCATTTTAATTTTCCTTTCGAGTTATTTTGATGAGATTCTCAATTTATGCATTTTAATTTTCCTTTCGAGTTATTTTGATGAGATTCTCAAGTAGGAAATGATATTGGACTCCATTATGATGGTCTGGATGTCAATTTGCATTTCTGTTCTTTAGTTGGAACAATGATTTTAGATAAACATAGTCTACCTAAATTACACAATCTATGTGCTCTTGTTAATTAAAATGAAACAATAAGCAAACAAGAAAACGACTATGCTTTTTCTATCCCCAAAAAAAAAAAAAAAAAGACTATGCTTCGTGATCAGGAAGATGACTCTTGAAACTCAGTAAAGTATTTCTTAAATTTGAATAAATTGGAACTTTGAAGCCAAATTGTGCAGAGTCAACAAAATGTCATGGTTTTCTCATATGTTCCTCTCCCTCAAACACTTGCTAATTGCCTTAGAAGCTTAGAAAAAATAATAGGCCACTAGCTTCAGCCACCCTTTAAGTTGCTGTCCAAACAGTAATAGACTATCACTGTCCTGATGCACGCCCTTGAAGAGCTCTTGACTAAAAGAAATTCGTCCTATGAAGATTAGACCATTACGGGATCCCCAAATTAAAAGATATAAATCAAAAAGGAATCTAGAGGATGTTAAAGGAATATTGGGCAGTGGGGACAGATTGGCATAGATGGTTAACTGTCTTGAGAAAGATCTAAGTAGGTGACAGACACATGGAAGCTATTCATGGGAAATTCTATAGGAAGTTTGTCAGGAAAAAGGGAATAAAAAGTGGTTGAGGGCCGAGACAGAGGTAGGCAGAAATTTGGATGATTTCAGGGAGGACCTAGCCCATTGAAGAGCTAGACTCTTAGAGTTTTTGATAGGTACCTAGTAGTGGAATATAATGTGTGGTGTAATGCGTGATTCTGTGAGTATGTTAGAGGGGTAGAAAGGAGATTTCAGAGGGACAAATTAGTTATAAATGGAGGGGAGGTAGGGAGAGGAGGGAGGTGTGGAGAATGATAGTTTGTTATGCGTATGAGCTTTTGCTTTGGGAGAGTCTTGTGACTCCAGAAGACTTAGTCTCTGGTTTATCCTTTTCTTTCTGTGTATTTCGTTGTTGTGGTAAGAGATTTTCTGGTTCTGTCCTGTTCTGTTTTCTTGAATTTGCAGTAAAATCAGTATTGAGTTTCGATCAGTTTTTTTGCATCTCTCTCTGTCTCTCTGTTTCTCTCTGTTTCTTTTTTTTTTCTGCTCTGTTTTTATACTGTAATTTCAGAGAAGAAACCTTGGTTTCCAGCAGACTCTAATATGTCCAAATCAATTCTTTTGAATGCTGGATGGTGATTTAACTGGAAAAGTGAGTAGTTTATAAATGACATGGTTCAGTGGTTTAAGCATGGTCAAACTGGAATTCAAAACATGTAATGTTATATATATATATATATATACATGGAAAAATGAATTCAAAACTGGTATATAATAGTTAAATCTTTAAGTCAATAATTAACAAAAATAAAATTAGAATTAGTAATGACAATATCTCTAACGTTATAGTTTTGTGATACAAGCAAAAAATCATTATCTACTACTTAGCAATATTAATGTGATGTTTTCAGCATCGTATTAACAACTAATGTTTTACTACTCCTGGAATATCTTTATTTTTTTAAAACTAATATTGTTAATATAGTAATAAATTTTGTAAATATATATACTACAACAACAACAACAACAACAAAGCCTTATCCCATAGATCGCACGATGCCATTGAACTCTATCAATGACCAACTCTTCAGGTATCTCATTTACCAGAAGATCCCGTTCAATAACTTCTCTAAGTGTCATTCTTGGTCTTCCTCGACCTTTTTTTTACAGGGTTCCGTCCCAATATTCCACGTACCAATCCTAATTTTGCTCTCCTGGGCTAGCTTCTTTACGCTCAACCTTCCAAGAACATGCACTTGTGATACTACATTCGATCGACGATGCAGTGGCTCTAGCTCATTTGACACTATACTCGAGCCATACAGCGTGTTGCTTCCGGTAACGACCTAGTATTAGTAGACCCTTGCTCATTTGACACTACATCCAAGTGCCGATGCAGGGGCTCTAGCTCACTTGTCACTGTACTCGAGCCATACAGTGCGTTGATTCCGAGCAACGTCTTAGCATTAGCATAATAATATCATTGATCCATGTTCATGAGAGATTCGACAAAATTTTACGTTGGTTGTCGAGAGCTAACACAACCCTCTTCCTTTACCCGAGCTTGGGACTGGCTATAAAACATAGGCAGAGTTGTAAATATATATACTAGTTTCAATTAAATCTATCTTCTTGCCCCCTAATTATGTCAATTGATTTTTGTGACTTGTTCAGAGTTCTTATATGTTAAGATAAGTTACTCTGTTAAGAGATTCAAAAATTTTAGGAAGGTCTTAGGTGTTGAGAAAATAGTTACTAGTAGTGCCCCCAACATGATAAGTGTCTTTGTAATTGTGAGATTATGATTGTAATTGTGAGATTATGGTTACATTATAAATAGAATTTGAGGGGTTAGTGTTATGCAATCTGTCATTGAGTCTTTCAACAATATATTTCGTTTGGTCTCTTTCTTTTCTCCATTACATTTGCATTCCCCAATTTCTCAATGTTAATAATAGAGATATTCATTAGTTAATTTAGAGTTTATTGTATAGTTGACTCTTCCATAACTGTAGGCTAATTTAGAGGGATGTTGTCGAGCATAATCATAGGGATTGAGAGCATAATTATAGGGATTAATTTATTTTTATTTCCTTTTCGGAGTCTACTGAACTTGTATATATATATATATATGTTGTTTAATGGAATAATCATCAGAAAGCTTTCCAATCTCTCTTCCTGTTCGTTGTTATTTCATGGTATCAGAGGCTATTTTGGCTTTTGTTTTCTGATTCTAGATAGAATCAGTGGGTGTTTATGTGAGGTCACTCTAGCAAGTGATCTTTGGTTCTCACCACCAGTCCAGGGAGGAGTGCCACCGTGAGTTCGGCTCATCCCAAGACCGGCGACGATTCGTGGCGTGCGTGAGGTTCACGCGCCGTTTGAAGATTCGGCTGTTCTTCCATGCGCCGGAGCGTGGAGGCGCGCGCGCGACGGTGTTTTGCGATGCGGCTTATTCTCCTGACGTCGACTCTTGAGTCTCGGCTTCTTCCCGGTGTCAGTTCGGTTGTACAAGTTCGTTTGAATATCGGGTCTCTTTATTTAGCTTGTACACGTCCCTGTGTTCTCTGTTTCTATTTTCCAGATCTGTTCTTTCTTTGTTTTTCCTCTAGAAATGGCAGAAACTAAATTTCATGTTGCTAAATTAGTTCCATCCATGTCAAAAATTACTGAGCACAAATTGAATGGATCCAACTATCTAGAGTGTAGTAAAACTATTAGGGTCTACCTTCCGAGTGTTGAGAATGATGGTCATTTGACCAAAGAACCTCCTACAGATGGAACTAAACAAGCGTGGCTTAGAGATGATGCACGTTTGTTCTTATAGATTACAAACTCCATTGATAGTGAGATAATCGGTCTAATTAACCATTGTGAGTTTGTTAAAGAGTTGATGGATTATTTGGAATTTCCATATTCTGGCAAAGGGAATGTATCTCGTATATTTGAAGTATGCAAATCATTTGATCGTGCTGACAAAGAGGGTAAAACCCTCACTACTTACTTTATGGAATTCAAGAAAACATATGAAGAACTGAATGTACTTTTGTCGTTTAGTACTGACGTCAAAGTGTAGCAAACTCAACAAGAACAAATGGCCATCATGAGTTTCTTGGCTGGTCTTCCATCAGAGTTTGAGACTGCCAAATCACAGATTCTTGCCAGTTTAGAAATCACCTCCCTTCAGGAGGTCTTTAGCAGGGTCCTACATACAGAGAATATCCCATCGTCTCAACAAACTAATGTTTTGGTTGCCAAAGGAGGAGGTGATAACAAGGCCATCAAAGGAGGGACCACGAAAAATGGGAAGAGTAGCGAGATTGTGTGCTACTATTGCAAGGAACCAGGCCATACAAAGCGAAACTGTAAGAAATTGCAGAACCGCAATCAAAGGATGCAGGCTGCTAATGTTGTGGCGACTTCTAGTTCATCATCTAAGAAAGGCGTTACTATTTCAGCTGATGAATATGCTAAATATCAAGCCTTCTTGAGGGAATCTAGTTCCGTCACTGCTCTTGCTGAGCAAGGCAAAACTTGTCTTATTTCTTCCTCAAACAAATGGATCATTCACAAATCACATGACAGGTAATTCCAATACCTTCTCTAGTTTCAAGCCACATAAATCCTCCTCTGTCACCATAGCAGATGGATCCACTTATAATATTGACGGCTCAAGGATTGTTAAACCTACTTCTTCTATCACTTTGTCGTCTGTTTTAAGCTTACCTAGCCTTACCTTTAACTTGATCTCGGTGAGTAGACTCACAAAGGATTTGAATTGTTGTATCTCATTATTTCCTGATCACTATCTCTTTCAGGATCTTATGACGAAGCAGATTATTGGTAAAGGACATGTATCCGGTGGTCTTTACATTCTCGATGCGTGAGAGCCTTGGCCAGTTGCTTGTCCTAGTGTCATATCTCCAATTGATGCACATTTTCGATTGGGACATCCTTCTTTACTCGTCTTGAAGAAGTTGTACCCACAGTTTCATACTGTGTCAATGGTGGAATGTGAGTCTTGCCATTTTGCAAAACATCATCGTAGTTCATTAAATCCTAAAGTTAATAAAAGAGTTGATTTTGCTTTGGAGTTAGTTCATTCAGATATTTGGGGACTGAGTGCCATCTTGGCTAAGACTGGTTTTAGATATTTTGTCATTTTTGTGGATGATTTTTTTTGAATGACATGGATTTATTTTATGAAAAATCGCTCTGAGCTGTTTTCTCATTTTTCTGCCTTTCATGCTGAGGTTAAAACTCAGTTTAATGTTTCGGTCCATATATTACGGAGTGATAATGCTAAAGAATATATGTCAAAATCTTTTCAGAACTACCTGACCCAACTGGTCAGTTTGCATCTGCTTTGACTGGTTCTTTGTGACACTGGTAATTCTATTTGAAACTGGATTACTGGCTGGTGCAACCATCTGGTCTGGATTACAGAAACCATGGTCTAAATCACCTGAAGGCCTGACAGCAGAACGTGAAATGGGGAAGAAATCTCCTGTATCATCCTCTTGAAATTGTGAAAAATTCCTGTCTAAGATAACATTATTGTACGAGTGCTGACTGCTGAGATTAGAAGTAATTTAAACCTTTTTATCAATATGAACTGGAGAAAATTCTAACAAGCTTTCTTCAAAAGAAACTATGAGTTCCAGATATAGAACCATAGTTTTTGCACACTATTCCTTCTTTAAAGCATATTAAAACTGACAATATATTCAACATTGTCTCTTAACTCCAGTCTCATCCCCACTTGATATTCTCCAATAGATGGGATGCTAAGAAGGGCAATTCTACTTGTTTTCAACTTTTGAGAGAAAGATGCTGACTCCACTAATAAATTTTGGCTTGCCACCTTTGTACTGATATATTATATTTCCTTCAATTTTCATCTTCTGGCTAATGAATTATTTTTACTTGTGAAGCACATATTGTTTGACCCATCTCTTTATTGTACTCCACTGTTGAACACTGCAATATTTATCTTCAGGGCATACCCATGTGGCAGAGGCACTGGAAATACCATTACATATTTTTTTCACAATGCCATGGACGTAAGCTTCTAATCTACTAATATTTCTTCATTTTGTATTTTATTTTTTTGTGCTTGTTTTGTTTTGCTGAGAAATTTAATTCTGCATTATATGCACTTTGTCTTCTTCATTCAGGCCCACTAGTGAATTTCCACATCCTTTGTCCCGTGTAAAGCAACCAGCTGGTTATAGGGTGAGTTCTCAAAATTTTTGCTGGTTCTTATGATTCCTTCATTTGCATTGTTCTCGTATTTAAGTAAAAACTGGTCATGTATACTCTTTCAGCTTTCATATCAAATTGTTGACTCATTGATTTGGCTGGGAATACGTGACATGATTAATGACCTTCGGAAGAAAAAGTTAAAGCTACGACCAGTCACATATTTAAGTGGTTCACAAGGCTCTGATACTGATGTGCCACATGCATATATATGGAGTCCTCACCTTGTTCCTAAACCAAAAGGTCGTTGTGTTAGATCTCAATCTTAGCATTTTGTTTTGTGGCATTCTCACCTAATGCTGTTACATATCATAGCAAAAAATTATTCATTGTGTCCTTGATTATTTATTTTTTCCGCTTTATGGTTATATGCTCTTTTTTCCCCCTTTAATAAAACAAGTTCAATATAAATTCATTATTTTCTGTTAGTCTGGGTTCCAATGAAAAAAATGCTTAACGAATGTATATCTTCCAACAAAGGAAAATGTTAAGGGAATGAAGCTGTGCCATTTACTGCTGGGAAAAGCTCAATTAAAGTTAGGGCTGCTTCCAGATTCTGTTGCTTCCTTCTTTTCTCTTTCTTTTTCTTTGAATAAATTCACCCCCAACCCAACCCTTTTTAATAATGAAAAAACATAAGCTTCTGAGCTTCCTGGACTGGTTACACTGTGTTTTTTTCCAATCCTATTTGAATTGTTAACTTGAGGTTAAATATATGTCTAACGTTTGAAACATAAATTATCTTATGCAGCTTGACCCTTGGTGGAATGATTCAATATTGGTTATTTCTTGGTTTGCAGATTGGGGGCCAAAAATTGATGTTGTTGGGTTTTGCTTCCTTGATCTTGCATCAAACTATGAACCTCCGGAGTCTCTCATTAAATGGCTTGAAGAGGGTGACAAGCCTATTTACATTGGATTTGGTAGCCTGGTAGGTGTTCTTATTTCCATTTAACTTTTTTTTTTTGGTTGGGGGGGGGGGGTGGGCGGGGTGATGTAAAATAAAAAAAGTTTTGAACTTTAGGTCACTTGTAAACAGCCTCCAAACTTCTTAAACTAGAAATTTGTTCTAAATAGATTCTTATGTCTAATATTTTCATTTTTCCCACTTTTCTAATATGATTCTTGTGTGCTAAAGCTATAGCTAGGAACCTTTTTTGTTTTTTGTTTTTTTTTTGGCATTTTTTTTTCAATTTTTGGTAGTAAGATTTGGAAATTTCACTTTGGCTCTGATGCATTCAGTTTTACAGTGCTTAAAATATGGTTGCTAATGACAAGGTAGCCCGAAGCATCAGTTAAGTGTTATAATTACCACATATAATTTACATGGACATTCTTCTCTCTCTCTCTCTCTCTCTCTCTGCTTTTCTTTTACTTTTTTGAGTTCCAAAAGCCAAAGGCACATTCAAAAATACTTTTTGAAATGAGAATCAAGTGGTCTTATCTATTTTTCTTTGCGGAATTAAATAAACATCCTTAAAATTTTGAATGTAAGGTTTCAGGATTTATATTTAATTACTTCATCATACTAGACATTAGTTCATATTTAATGAGCAACTGGTATTTAATTACCTTGTGGTTATTAAATCTTTGTTTTCTATCCCTCATTGTCATGGAGTTACCTAAATATTTAACATAAGAAGGATAATATATCATACAAGTGCAACTGTGTTAATCTAGGCTGAGCGCAACTTAGTGCTTCCTTATGTGAATTTTTTTTTTCCTTATTTGATGATTATCTATCTTCTGTGATGCAAATAACAGACAGAAGCTTTGGCTTCATGTACTACTTGGGTGAGTTTATGGATAGCTCAACCTCTTAGGAGATGGAGTTTTTTGCTAGTAGATCACCCTGAAGTTTGTGTAAAATATTTTTATTATCTTATACACAGATTTCGAGATGATCTAACAGTAAAAGAAACTCAATCTCTCAAGCAAAAGAACTCTATAAACTTTCACTACTATTTAATAATAAAGAGAAGAGTTTGTACTCAATGAATTGATTTTTATTTTATCTTACTCTGTTAATCTTATTGCTGCTTGTCTTTCTCATACACATATTACAGCCTGTTCAAGAACCAGAAAAAATGACTCAAATAATTGTAGAAGCCCTGGAAAAAACTGGACAGAGGGGCATCATTAATAAAGGATGGGGAGGTCTTGGGAGTTGTAAGAATATTTAACTTTCTTTTTTTTTTTAAATAGATTTTTTATTGTTTTAAACTTTTTATTTTTCTTCCCAGTGGCAGAACCAAGGGACTTCATATACTTATTGGACAATTGCCCTCATGACTGGCTATTCCCACGCTGCAAGGCTGTGGTGAGATTTTCTAGTTCTCAATCTTGGTTCACCATAATTTAAAAGCTACCTTGACATTGGAAATCACTTAACATAAATCTCAACTCTCCCAAATTTGAGTTGTGACAGATGTCGGAATTTTGTTGAGGCTACTGATTCAAACTTGTCTGAGTGTGTTGGCCTTTGGCTCAAACAACTTTGCAGGTTGCTGTAATTTATTATGGGTTGGCGACAGGGTTCAACATTGTTTGAGATCCCCTGACAGTTATGGCACATGGTGGTCATCTTAGGTGGTTAAGTGATGAAGAATGGGGAATCTTTTGGAATAACTGGTCAATAACATTGGTAATTAAATCAAGATAGTAAATATTCTGAGAAATAGAAACCTAGGGAATATCAAATATTAGATTACTTAGTTTATTTTGGAATTCTATAATCAATGCACCTAGGAACTATTAGCTTATTAATTTCACTTAGGGACTTGTTTTATGTATTTATTTCTTTTCTATCGTTGTATCTTGGCTCCTTAAATTCTCTCTAAACTTGTAAGCATCTTGCATTAGTGCTTAAAAGTATAAATCAGAGTTTTCTTTCTCCCTCCTTTCTAGTCTCTCTATTTCTCCCTCTTTTCCCTTTCCCTCCTCTGTTCTGCATCATTAAGCTGCCAAAGATTTCAAACCAACATGGGTTGATGAAGAAAATAGGGACTAGACTATGATCTGATCCTGGACCAAGCCCAATCTTAAGCTAGTCCATGCATATGGGTCCAAATTTTGGGCAGAATTGTAACTCATCTCGTCCATGTGGGATTTAGTGGCCCTGTTAGTCTGGCTGTATTAAAGATTCACCTTATGTGGTCACTATGCTAGCGTAGGCCTAACAAGAACAAGTGCTACTATTTCTACTTGTATGTTGTGTGTCAATGATGCTGACCTGAGAAGCTTCGTATATATTCTCTTTTTGGTACATCACATGTTCAGTGATGAGGGAATTTAGCCAAGTGATTGCTTTGAGAGCTTCAGTTCATTTGCTTAATTGCTAGTAAATTTATCTTAACATCTTTTTTTGCACCCTTGCATAAGAAAAAAGGGCCATTGCACAGGTTTATTTAGCAAACTGTGAAATTGAGTAAGGCTTTGTTAAGTAGAATGATATTTGTTAGCTACACTATTAAGTGTAAAACTTGTTCACATTTTCTAGGCAATTTTTCTTTTATCAATCTTAATGACTTTTTCTTTCAAATATCCTTTTGGTTATATATCCAAATAATCATTCTTTTACTCATTGCTTCAGGTACATCATGGAGGGGCAGGTACCACTGCTGCTGGACTAAAAGCTGCAGTAAGTAATTTATAGATTATTGACTCGCTAGAAAGTTCCATGTATAATTTTGCTTTTTGATAATTGCTATGTTTCATGGTAGTGCCCAACAACCGTAGTTCCATTTTTCGGTGATCAACCATTTTGGGGTGAGCGAGTACATGCCAGAGGAGTTGGTCCAGCACCCATACCAGTTGACGAGTTTTCTCTTCACAAGTTGGTTGATGCAATGAAATTTATGCTAGATTCCAAGGTAATATGTTCTTCCTGGAATATTTACTTTTAAGTTTGATACAAATTTAAGCCAGGAGAAGGGAGCATGTTTCAGATCTAAATACAATAACAATAAAGCCTTATCCTATTAGGTAGGGTCGGCTATATGGATCTCACAACGCCATTGAGCTCTATCAATGACCAATTCTTTAAGTATCTCATTCTCCAGAAAATCTCGTTCAATAACTTCTCTAAGTGTCTTTCTTGGTCTTCCTCGACCCTTTTTCACAGGATTTCATACCATCTGCTTAATTCTCTTTATTGACGCCTCCATATGCTTTTTTGAACATGTCCAAACTACCTTAAATGATTGTCTACCATTTTCTCCTCAATAGGTGCCACTTCAACTCTACTTCGTATACAATCATTACGGATCATATTTCGTCTTATATGATCACACATTTAGCTCAACATCCTCATTTCTGCTTCTCAATTTTTTGTTCTTGTTGTCCTTTCACTGCCCAACACTCACTCTCATATGATATTACCAGTCTTATGGAAGTACGATGAAATTTTCTTTTGAGCTTTTTAGGTACTTTCCGATCACAAACAATTTTTGATGCCTTTCTCCATTTCAACCACCCCGCTTGTATCCTATGTGTAACATCTCCATTAATTTTACCGTCATCTTGAATAACTGATACTAGATGCCTGAATTTCGACACTTGTGATATAACCGGGTCTCTAATTTTAACCTCCAACTCATTTTTAGATTTCTCGCTTGTTAAACTTGTAATGCATATATTCTGTTTTTTAGAACTAAATAATCACCCTAAATTCTTTATGCATGGTCTATATATGTGTGTGTGCGTGCGCATATTATTAATGCATCATAATAAATCTGGGGTTTGTGGTGCAAAAGCTCAGTTTATGAAAAATTGACTTGTCTATGTTATCACACATTTCAATATGATAACATGCCTTCTGGTGGACTCAGGATCATGGAATGAATTTGATCAATTTGCACCACTTAAAAGGCGTGCTGTTTAAATCTTGACTGGAAAAGAATTGTGTGACACTTGAACTAGTTACGTACATGCGAAACTCTTCCCTTATATTGTGTAGGGCTATTAAAAAATGAAACATGCATTCTGTTCTGATCACATATACAACAATCTTGAAAATACAGTACTCTACCAATGGACTTTCTGCTCCTTATTGCTTCCAAAACCCCTGAACTCAACAGCTAAAAAGTTATCAATTTCCCCGAACTAACCCACTTCTCATTAAAGATGGCAAAGAGACTGTTACATATCAGCCGTGCCCCATCGTAATGCTAGAAAAAGGGACTTGTTTCTGAACTGCTATTGTTACTTTACATCTGTCTGATGGAAAGACACTTAAACAGTCATCTTTGGGTCATTTTAAAAAGAATAGTGGGTAGCATACTTGACGCGGTAGAATTTTGGTAATATGCAATCAGAAACCTGCAGAAGCTTCTATATAAGGGGCAGTTATATGCTGGACCGCCACTGATATCTTATTACTGTTTTTGGTTGGAAACTTTGCGTTGCGTGATACTAACGTATTTTGCCAGTTTGGAACTAGTTTTCTGCTGGGACGATACGAACTCATCCATTGCCAATGGTTGAGGTGTAATGCAAAGCAATTTAGTTTCATGGAATTTGTGGGAAGTACCGTGTTTATTTATCTGATATGATAACAGGTTAAGGATCGTGCACACGAACTTGCTAAGGCCATGGAAAATGAGGATGGGGTAGCAGGAGCTGTGAAAGCATTCTTTAAGCATTATCCTCGGAAAAAGCCAGAGTCCGATATAAAACCGACGTCTTCAAATTTTTTCTCTATAAGTAGATGTTTTGGTTGTTCCCCATTTACTCAGTTGTGCAGCCAGCCCCCACCTCATAATTCATAATTTAAATTATTGTATATTGTTACTGGGCTTATGATATGTGCTTGTCTATTTGCATGTTTCTATTTTCAATCCATAATATTTAGCTTTCACGAACGCTACGGAAAAATTCTTAGGAATAATATGATGCACAATAAATTAATGTAAGGAGCTATCAGAAATTCTCTAAAGTATAATATAAGTAAATAAATAAATATATATATATATATATATATATATATATATATATATATATATATTTATAAACATATCTAGTGAGAAGAGTAATTTAATATGAAAAGAAAATAATTGTCATTAGATTACAAATCAATAGTCTAAATTAATGCAAAATTCATTTATGCAAAAATTAAGAAATATGTTGTTAATTTATGTTAATAAATTTTGTATCACTTTGAATCATTGATTTATGATTCAATGATAATTATTTTGTTCTCTCACTTTCACATTAAAACACTCCTGTAATTAGATGTCTCGTGTGTGTGTAAAGAATATCATAAGCGTTTGATTTGTGAAAGTATTTATTATTTTTATTTTCAGTTTTTAATTTTTAAAATACTGAAAATATTTTTTTTATTCTTTCAGATTTGAGCTTATTTTAATTAAATGTTTCTGAAGAAAAATATTTTCATTAAATTCAACAAAATACATTTTCAAACTCTTTTTATATTTTTATTAAAAATAAAAAAAATACTCAAATCAAATAAACCCTCAATTTTCCTGTTGAAGGCAAGGTCTCATTGACATCTTTCCATGAAATGAAATAGAGTACTCGAGCATCGGTAAAGTGAAGTCCTAAAATAAGGCGGCAAACATAATTTAAATGCGAAGACTTAAATCACGTTAAGTGAATCACATGAATCAGCGCACAAAA
The DNA here is from genome assembly GCA_037074585.1 of Biancaea sappan. Lineage (NCBI taxonomy): Eukaryota > Viridiplantae > Streptophyta > Magnoliopsida > Fabales > Fabaceae > Biancaea > Biancaea sappan. Next base: position 12,818,627 of record CM073495.1, on the reverse strand, counting down.
TCAACACCTTCCTTAAGTACTTAATCAAAATGTGCACCATCAACGTATAAGCGTCAGCTTCTTCGGTGGCAACTTTCTGGCTCTCAGTGAGGCGAAGGAAAAAGGGTTCTCTGTTACCAGCATCTACTCTCTCTCTGGCAGCTGTGACATTCCATTTTTCTACAAACCCAACACGGCAATAAATGGGTACTTGATCAATCTTTTAATATTCCATAGGTCCGAAATATTCAATATCCGTATTCTATTCAAAAAGTTACTTTCTTAGTATCCATATTCAAAATATGAATTTTTGGAGGGAACAGTACCTTTTAAGATTATATTTGGACTTTTAGATGAGATCATCAAATAATTCAAATTAATCTTGTGTGTTTTTTTAAATAATTGTATGATTAATTTTTTTAAAAAATAAAAATATATAAGATTGAACTTATTAAAAATTAATCATGTATTTTTTATAAAATCATGTAATTTTTTTAAGAAAAACACACAAGATTAATATGGATCGTTGAATGATCTCATCCAACTATTGAAATCTGATCCTGGAGAATACTATTCCTTATAAGACCTTGATGAGATCCAAAACTCCAAGATATATGATATTCAGAATATCTAGAAATGATGTATAATAGATATTTGATATTCTAAATTTGTCATTAGTATCCAAATATTTGATATCCGACATTCATTCAACAAAAGTTTTAAATTTATCAATTTTATATTATATAAATACATATTGTAATTCATATATTAAAATTTTATAATTTATGATATACATTGAAATATTATATGGATAATAAACGAATGGATAATTCATTTTTCGCGGATATAGGATATTCTACGTAATTCACGCACCAATTAATAAATGACTGAGGTAGCAATCAAACATAAAAATAGAGCATTAATTAATTAACTTTAGATATAAAGAGAGTAGAGATAAAGCAAATAAACTCAGAGATTTATCCTGGTTCGGCTTCAACCCAAGCTTACATCCAGTTCTCAAGACTTTCTCTTGAGATTTTTCACTATATCCACAAGTTTAAACATGACACTTGTGAGCTATTACAACAGATAATTTTTTTAATCTGGACTTCTCTCAATGTTTTGCCACAAACATTCTTTTAGAAAGATGAGAAGAACACAAGGATAAAACTCTCTTAGAATAAGAATACAAGATAAAGCTATGACAATTCAAATGATAAAGTACAAGCAAATGTCGGCTCAATGATGCTTGTAGCTCTCACAAATATGATGAAACAAGTTTGATATCACATTGTGGCACTTGGTTCTTGTTAAAATCGTGTATTTAAGGTCATATCTATAGGCTTCATTGAAATATGGTCATTTATAGTCATTATATAGTATTTTTCAAACTTATGTCCAATTTAAAAATTCATAACGTTCTCATTTGAAGTATGTTTTAAACAAATAATATATCGTTGGAAAGTTAATTTATTCTAGTTTCATATGCAATAAGTTTAATTGAAAAATTCCTTAATGTTTAGGAGATATGATCAAAATACTAAATAAAGGTTGGAAGCCAATATATGACCATTATATAGTATTTTTCAAACCATTCACATTTGAAGTTGGTTTTAAAATTTCAATAAAAAAGCTGGTTTTAAGCAAAAAATATATCATCGGAAAGGTAATTGTCACGACCCGTTTTCTGGGCACATGACCGGCACAATGATGAATATCCCATCACTGTAAGCCTTTCGATAAATTCTACCCATGAGTTTAGTCATTATCAAAATAACCATTCCTGAAGAAAATATATCAAATTTTCTTATTTGAAATTCATAGAGATGATTTGCACATAATAATAGATTTTCAATATAAAATACATTATTATGCTGACATACAAACCAAATGCCAAACCCCTGACCTAGATGTCCTAGATGATTACAGAGCAACATAATCTACAACAATAGAGGGGCCTACCCGATAGCGGGAAGGTCCAAAGTGATTTACTCTTCTAGCGGATATTCTTCACTGGCAACCTGATCTGAACAAAAAGGTTGTACAAACAATGTGAGCTTTTAAACTCAGTGAGCAAATCGACCTCGCAATTATTAACAACATATTTAAGATCAAACCAAATCACATTTCAAACAATTCATACAATTCTAAATCAAGTTCCCAGACATTTTTCGGGTCCCGTCCACAATAAGTGGCCGTTGCCCCACGGCCCCTGCCGTATCCTCCCTTATTTCACCCCTGTCCTCAAAGGGACAAATCTGTAGTCTAACCTTATTTCACCCCGTCCTTAAAAGGACTAATATCATATTCAATATCACGTGGCTATAGTGATTTCATTCCACCCTTATTTCATCCTATGGGATCCCATAAACTTTATTTCCGTTTCTATCAAGATCAAACACAACCACATTACACAATCATAGGCAACCATATGCATCTCATTTCAGGAAAAGTTCACAACAGAATCATATTTACACATTTCAATGTATAACATGAATGCATGAATTTCATGTCACATATATATAGAGTATACTTTTAATATATACATTAAATAAGCAAACAAGGTAAGGTAGGATCTCTCACCTCGATTCCATACGAGTATCACTTCTCTAAGTCATTACGGACAAGAGTACACAGATAAATTTCAGTATACCGCTACAGAGATTTTCATGAAAGATTAGAGAAAATACGTTAGGATTGTTTTCGTATAGATACTGTTCATACGTACGGTTACTGTTCATATATACGGTCACTATTCATACATACGGTTACTATTCATACCAGAAATAGAGAATACAATCTGTAAAAGAGTACACCAGGTAAGTTCCCAGGAAAGAGTGGAGGGTCACACTGGACACACTTAAAAACCAGGTCTTTCCTTAGCCAGAACTTTCCTAGACATGTATTCTTCACAGTTTACATTCTATTTCGGTAATCAGAGAATCAAAATAACATATAAACAGCTAAGGACAGTTTTTTTTGATGTGGAAGATCAGCCAAGGCCGCAACCACAGAGCATACTTAAGAAAATAACTTCTAAAATTTGAAAGACATAGAAAGGGCATAGTATCCTTACCTAAGCTGAAAAGGAAAGGCCCACAATCTTAGAGGCCTAGCATTGAAGTAAGAGAAACTTAAGGAGAGAAGAAGAGAAGTTGAAGGTGTGAGTTTAGAAGTGAAATGAAAGCGCCTATTTATAGGAAAAGTCAAGGGTACTATTTGATACTATGCGTTAATAAAATATTCAATTTACTATTTATAAAAAGACATTTCTAATAATGCAGTTACTGTGTAAATAGCGGCAACGGAAAATTTTTTCTGTTATTACTATTGAAAACTTAAAGGAAAAACTATCCTTTCACCTTAAACCTTTAAGTTTCTTTTCAAATCAGTCCTTTCAATTTAGTCCCTGAGGGTATTTTTACACATAAAACGTCATTTTCTCTTACAAACTTCTTTCTAGTTTTCTCTTATGACCAAACCACATCTAGTACTTGACATTTCGATTGCATAAATGAACAGTATCGTATACGTAAATAGTATTATACGGGTGAATAGTACTGTATACTGAAATAGTAACAGTAGTTTGTAAACAAATATTTATATTTTATTTTTCTTGGGTATTACAGTAATTAAGTCTAGTTTTATATGCAATTCATTCAAAAATACATTTTTGTTTGAGAAATATAATTGAAAAACTAACCAAAGGTCAGAAATTTACTAGTGCTACTAGTCAACTTGCATTTTTTATATTTAATTTAAAAATTTATAACTTTCTCATTTGGATATGTTTTAATCAAATAATAGACCTTTGAAAATCTCTTTGAGTCTATTTTCAAATAAAATAACTTTAGTTCAAATATTCATTGTAATTTATGAGATATGATAAAAATAGTGATGAAAGGTCAAAATCAAAGTTTTGTAAAAATTCATATCTCAATATCTTTTTTATTTAAACCATGTGTGTTTGTTCAAAATACATTGAGCTAATATATGAAAATCTAAATCATTGAATCTTACAAATTTATTAGCCTATTGAAAGTATTCCTAATTTAAACTTTTAGACTATCTTGATGCTACCAAACTTTCACAACTTCACATCTTCTAATTTTTTATTTCTTGGAGCATTATTCTTGCTTGTTATTTCTCTGAGTGAAGTATGATGTTGTTTTTCATTTTCTTCAATCCAATGTTCACTCTTCTTGTTTTGAACCAACCTTCATCAAAAAATATCTTACTTGTAAACTAAATGATTAGTTCAATTTATAATAAAGAGCATGATTCATGTATAAATTATTTCATAGCAAATAATATGATTATGCTTAAATTGTAGCACAAGAAAGATATATATGAAATACTCTTCTCACTATCAAGGCTACAAATCTTAAGCAATGTAATTACATACAAATTGTAAAAAGCATGATTCATATATAGGACATCATATATTGAATAACATAATCATGCTTAAATACTTGTAGTATATATGATAATTAATTCTTATATAATTGCTATTATCAATGCTATAATTCTCATACATTCGTCATTATCAAAACTTATAGCATAATTCCTTAGGGCTAACAATCTCCCCATTTTTTATAATGACAAATCAGCAAAGAAAAGTATGTGTCACAAGATAATGAACACTATGTAACAACCACATACACATATTTTTCTTCTTATATCCTTCTCTTCCTATTTGATTATCAAAAAAAAAGGAGTAAGAAAAACAATATATAAAGTTTTATGCATGTTTCTTCTTTAAGCAAGAATATCATAAGATGTCAATTTAACTTGGGATGAGGATTCATCAAAATTTATCATCTTTGTCATTGAAATGTTAAGAAAATAGTTTCAGAAAACTTCTCATGTCAAATGAAATGAGCCAAAAGATATACAAAATTTGAATGTAGTTAGGCTCCCCCTCAAACAATGCATATCATGAAAAAGAATAAAGAATATGCAATTTTAAAGATGTATTCTTTTTCAAAAACACCATAAGTTCCCTCTAAAAATGAGCATTCTTTTAAATGAAGATTTAAGGATATGACATGTGTAATACTCAAATCATTGATGTATTGTACTCTTCAAAAGGGATCAAGAAATATTTGAAACATATCCCTATATGCAATGACATGATCAAGAATGTAAAAAATAAATAAATAAATAAATTATTTTATCATTGCTAAGAATACAAGTCAAAAAGAAAACTTACATGTTAATGCATATAAAAAAATAAAGTAACAATGGATAGAGATACTCATCAAATTTTGGCAGACTTTTGATACTTCTTGAATCTTTCCTTGACTATGTATTTGTTGGAGATTGTCTCCCTTGTCTTTATGCACACATCAAGTTGTCTCTTTTCTTGTTTTTGTGCATATCATTGTACCATTATATTTCTTTCCCTTTTTGACATAATCAAAAGAGTAAGATTATGGTATAATAACTTCAATAAGTAAAGCTCCCCCTTAATTTATGCCTAATTTTTTTTCACATAGAGTTCAGTAGTAGATAGAATGCATACTTCATTTCTCTTCTTTGACATTTTTAGAGTAGAAAAATGTGCCTTCATATTTTGCTTCACATTAGTTCTCTTATAACCCTTTTGATATTTATCTTTATCTATCCTTTTTCAAGAATTTATGAATCAAAGAATTGGAAAAAAAAAGGATAATCATATTAGATAGAAAAAGAACATAACATTGTAAAATGACAACTCTTAAATCATACAACAAAACAAAAGAACAATCTACGGGCAAGGTGACTTTTTAGAGGTAGAAGGAGTTTTGGGTTTGGAAGAGGAAGGTCAGAGTTCGGAAGGCAAAGAAATAGTAAATTTCTGCAGCTCAAAAATTGATCTTAGAGTAAGCGCTAATGTAAGTTGACGAGGAGTATCTTGTATCAAATTAAATATTCAATATTCCTAGTTTGTTGATTATAGAAGAATTGGGATAGAAACATGAAATTTTTGTCAATTAGAGCAGCTTGCTCATCAACGCAATGATTTACCAGTTTCTCCAAGTCTTCAAGCTTGTGTTCTAGAAGAGCTAGCTTGTGTTCTAAAAGATTGGGTAGTTGATGTAATTTCTGGAGGGAAAACACTTGATCGATTTTCTGGATAGGTTGAAAGAAACAAACAAATGAAACCAAATCACTCAATTGATAAGCCAAAGGGCGCCACAACTAAGAAAAATGGGTTGATCTCGCCACACTCAAGAAAGAAGAACGTGAGTGATAAGAAATCTAGTTGCTCTCGCCACTAACACAAGTTAGATAAGAGAAAGAACTCAAGAATCCTCTTGAAAGCAAAATGCCAATATCTCATATATGATTCAAAGATGGTTTACAACATATGGCAACGACCCTTTTTATAGAGGGTCTCCAAAACAAAAGGACAAAAGACTCCAACTAATGCATTAAATGCATCAACTAAAAGTCAAGTAGTGTAAGCTAAATGTCAAAGACAATAAATGCATAGGTAGCTAAAAGTCAAAGACAAGAAATACATAGGTAATAGACTACAACTCTATTCAACAAATGCAACTAACCCACATGTAATCTTTTCACACTTCTTCCACTTTCAACAATGTGGTTAAGCCCAATCCAAGCCCTTTAGCCCTTGAACGAGTTAGAGGCCCAATTGAAGTGTTCTCTCTTTCTTGGGCTGCAATTAGTCCAAGCTCTTTAACCCTTGAACGAGTTAGAGGCCCAATTGAAGTGTTCTCCTTTTCTTGGGCTGCAATGGGGTTATCCTTGATTACATCATCCTCCCCTGGTTGAAATGGATTTGTCCTCAAATCCAAGTCCTCTTTATCTTCTAAGTACGGTGAAAGATCCCTCACATTGAAAGTAGTAGAAACAGCATAGTCTTCAGGCAAATCAATTTTGTATGTATTATCATTTACCTTGTCTATGATACAGAAAAGACCATCTGCCCTTGGCATTAATTTGGACTTCCTTTGGTTTGAAAATCTTTCTTTTCGAAGATGAACCCACACTAAATCTCCAGGACTGAATTGAACAAATTTTCTTCTCTTGTTGGCAGTCTTCTCATAGATGGAGTTCTTCTTCTCAATTTGCTGTTTAATATTTTCATGTAACTTCTTTATCATGTCAGCCTTCATTTTTCCATCTATGCATTCTCGAGCTTCAAGTGGTAATGGTACTAAATCAAGTGGGCTCAATGGATTAAATCCATAAACTACTTCAAAAGGAGAGTGTTTAGTAGTACCATGTACACTTCTATTGTAAGCAAATTCAGCATAGGCCAAGCATTCATCCCAACTTTTCAAGTTTTTGCCAATGATAGTTCTTAGCAAAGTAGAAAGCGTTCGGTTCACCACTTCAGTTTGCCCATCAGTTTGTGGGTGACAGGCAGTACTAAAGAGTAACTTTGTTCCCAACTTCCTCCATAAAGTCTTCCAAAAGTAGCTAAGAAATTTGGCATCATGATCTGACACGATACTCTTTGGAATGCCATGAAGTCTCACAATTTCTTTGAAAAATAAATTGGCAATGTGCACAGCATTATCGGTCTTATAGCATGGAATAAAATGAGACATTTTTGAAAAACGATCAACAACAACCATGACCGAATCTTTACCTCTTTGTGTCCTTGGTAAGCCTAGCACGAAATCCATGCTAACATCAGTCCAAGGTTGATCTGGAACAGGTAGAGGTGTATAAAGTCCATGGGCTGCTTCCTTGCTCTTGGCTTTTTTGCAAACAATACACCTTTCAATCACATGATGCACATCTCTAATCATGTTAGGCCAATAAAAATGCTCTTTCAGCATCTCCAATGTCTTGGTTTCACCGAAATGCCCAGCCAATCCTCCTCCGTGAGCTTCTCGTGTAAGTAATTCCCTTATATAACAATTTGGAATTACCAGCCTCCCTAAGCGAAATAAAAAACCTTCAGATCTATAAAATCCCTTATATGCCATTTTCTCACAAGCGAGATAAATTTCAGCAAGTGTTGAATCTTCCATGTAATGGTCTTTAATAGATTCAAATCCCAACAATTTAGCATTCATCATGGAAATTAAGGCATATCTCCTTGATAAGGCATCTGCAACAATGTTGGTTTCTCCCTTCTTATACTTCAACACATAGGGAAAAGCTTCAAGAAATTCCACCCACTTTGCATGTCTTCTATTCAGCTTGCTCTGACCTTTCAAGTGTTTGAGTGATTCATGGTCTGTGTGAATTACAAATTCTTTTGGTAACAAGTAGTGCTGCCATGTCTCAAGAGCTCTAATTAAAGAGTAGAACTCCTTATCATAGGTAGAGTAGTTAAGACTGGCTCCATTCAACGTCTCACTAAAATAAGCTATAGGACGCCTTTCTTGAAGAAGTACAGCTCCAATTCCCACTCCACTAGCATCACATTCAATCTCAAAAGTCTTAGAAAAATTAGGCAAAGCCAATATGGGTGCATTGCACAACTTTTCTTTGACAAGCTCAAAACTTCGTTGGGCTGCATCACTCTATTTGAACTCCTTTCCTCCCTTAACACATTCAGTTATGGGTGCTAAGATGGTGCTGAAATCCCTTACAAATCTTCTATAGAAAGAGGCAAGCCCATGAAAACTTCTTACTTCAGATATGGTTCTTGGAACGGGCCATTCTTTGATAGCTTTCACCTTTTCTTCATCAACTCCCACTCCTTGCTGAGATACTACAAAGCCAAGAAAAATCACATGGTCTTGACAAAAGTAGCATTTTTTTAGATTAGCATAGAGTTTCTCCTTTCGCAACACTTCCAAGACTTCCTTCAAATGTTGCACATGCTCCTCATAACTTTGACTGTAGATCAAAATATCATCGAAATATACCACAACAAATTTTCCAATGAAAGATCTAAGCACATGATTCATCAGTCGCATAAATGTGCTAGGGGCATTAGATAGCCCAAATGGCATTACCATCCATTCGTAAAGTCCATGCTTTGTCTTGAAGGCTGTCTTCCACTCGTCTCCCTCTTTCATTCGGATTTGGTGATAGCCGCTCTTCAAGTCAATTTTTGAAAACACCTTGGAACCATTCAGCTCATCCAACATGTCATCCAATCTTGGAATTGGGTAGCGGTATTTGATGGTGATCTTATTTATAGCACGGCTGTCCACACACATTCTCATAGAGCCATCCTTTTTAGGGACTAATAATGTAGGCACAGAACAAGGGCTCATGGATTCCCTTACATAACCCTTTTCAATCAACTTATCGACTTGCCTTTTTAGCTCCTTAGCCTCCTCTGGATTCATTATGTATGCTGGCTTATTTGGTAAGGCAGCACCGGGCACCAAATCAATTTGATGCTCAATTCCTCTTAAGGGTGGCAATCCCTTAGGTAGCTCATTCAGAAAGACATCTGTAAATTCTTCTATCAACTCCCTCACAAGCTTAGAAAGCTTTTCTGCAAGTTCTGGATTTAGCTCCTTAAGAATTAGTAATAATACAAAGTTTTTCCTTCTTATTGCCTTCTTTAACTCATTCTTAGAAGCAAAACAGCTAGGCTTCTTCTCCTCGATTACATCCTCCTTCGGCTGTACTTGTATTGGCTTTAAGGGTGCCAACACAATCTTCTTTCCATCCTTCTTGAAAGCGTAGGTGTTTTTGAAGCCATCATGTAGTGCTCTTCTATCAAATTGCCAGGGCCTCCCAAGTAGAAGATGACTAGCATCCATAGGGACTATGTCACACAATACCTCATCTTTGTAATTCTTCCCTATAGAGAAAGGTACCTTTACTTGTTTGGTGACCTTCATCTCGCCATGATTATTCAACCATTGCAGCTTGTATGGACGGGGATGATTGATGATAGGTAGCTTCAATTTGCCAACCAAGGTGGTTGAAGCAACGTTAGTGCAGCTCCCACTATCAATTATCACGTTACAAACTTTGCCTCCGATAGTACACCTTGTTTGAAAAATATTCTCCCTCTGTTCTTCTTCTACTTTGGCTTGGATATTCAAGGCACGTCTAATAACCAAGGTAGCACCTTCATCAGCATATTCAACAACTTCTTCTTCGTCAAAATATTCTTCCTCTTCACATTCCTCCACAATATCTTCATCTTCACTCTCTATTTCCCCTTGTTTTTCCTTCAAGATCATCACTCTTCTATTAGGACATTCGGATGCTATATGACCATGACCTAAGCACTTGAAGCACTTAATGTCTCGGCTTCTTTTGGAGGGTTGGTTGTCTTCTCTCTTATCCTTCCCCTTAGAACTTTCAGATTTGTTCAGCTTTTTCTTCCATATCTCCTTATTACTCCCTTTGGTAGTGTTTGAGGTTTGGGAAAGTGTTTGGAAAGGTTTACTCCCCAATGGTTTAGACACTCCATTGTTTCTTCCATAAACTCTCTTTTTCTGTCTCTCCACCTTAATTGCCAATTTAATTACATCTTCTAAGAAGACATAATTCTGCAACTCTACTAAGTCAGCAACTTCTTTGTTCAAACCACCAAGAAATCGAGCTATGGTTTGCTCTTGGGGTTCATTCAGCTCGCACCGAATCATCAAAGTTTCAAATTCTTTGACATAATCTTCAACACACATACCTCCTTGCCTCAAGCTTTGAAGATTAAAATAAAGCTCTTGCTTGTAGTAATCAGGTACAAAACGCCTCTGCATGAGCCTTTTCATCAATCTCCAATTTCGAACTTCCTCCTTTCCATCTCTTCTTCGTTGATTCTTCAAATTTTCCCACCATAGATTTGCATAATCAGTGAATTCAAGGGCTGCAAGTCGGCATTTGGTAGCTTCTGAATATTCTTGATATTCAAAAATCTTCTCTACTCGTTGCACCCACTCCAAGTATTCTTCAGGAGAACTTGTTCCCTTAAATGGAGGAATCTTCATTTTGATGTTGGCATCACGTTCCCTCTGCTGCCTTCTTTGCCTAGGTTGTTCACCTTCTTCAGCTTCAGATTCTTCTCCATGGTGTTCAACATAAGCTCCTCTTCTTGGTTGTTGTTGTTGTAGCTCCATAAATCTAGCCATTTGAGTGGTTAGTTGAGCTATTTGTTCCATCATTTCTTCTTGACCTCTTTTGTCACATCCCAAAAATTGAGTATGTGAAAAGATACTACTCATTTGATATAATTCTCAAACATACGTTATATACATATATTCTGTAAGGTTTTACATTCAACCTTAATCATTCATTCCACACTACAGAATTATATTCATCTGATAAGCAAATATAGACATACATAGTCTGATATTTCTATCTCATCGCAAGCCTAGGAGACCTATAAAAAGTACAGAGCGTTTCTAATATCCACATTAATAAGTACTGGTGTCCCACCAGACAGAAATAGAGAATAATCCCAAGGGGCTTCTAATCTTCAAACAGATTCTCTTCTTCTCTGTTTTCTGTATCTGAAAAAAAATAATCATAGGGAGTGTGAGTTTATTTAAAAACTCAGTAAGTAAATAACTGTACTATATAAAATATCAAAAGTACAAATACCACATTTACTCATATAATTAATTATCTTATACATCGAGTAGTATGGGACTCTAACCCTTTCAAACTCATGAATAAGATTTCATAGATATACACCGAGTAGTATGGGACTTTAACCCTTTCAACTCGTGTATAGATTTCATAGATATGCACTGAGTAGTATGGGACTTTAACCCTTTCACACTCGTGTATAAGATTTCTTAGATATACACCGAGTAGTATGGGACTTTAACCCTTTCACACTCGTGTATTAGATTTCTTAGATATACACCGAGTAGTATGGGACTTTAACCCTTTCACACTCGTGTATTAGATCCCGTAGATCTTTACTCATTAATAAAATAGTGAGAATTCATCACATAGTACAATTGTCATGAAATAAATAGTTTCTTCATACTCTTATTTCTACTGATCATCATATACTCCCATATGAAAAATTAATTGCTTATTATCCAAATAATATTGTAAATGGGACTTATATTGTACTTTGACTAGTAATATCAAAGTAGCTGAGCAAGGTTATTCACTCACCTTGATGTTTGTCCAAGTTTACCTTGTTCCACACTAGAATTTGTGTAGGAAAATTTCCTAGTAAAATATATTACAAGGAATCATAAGAAAGGAAACAAAATCACGAAAATACGTAAAATTTTCTGACTGCTACAGTAACGGGTTGCTACAGTACGGTTTGCTACAGTGTCGGTTCGCTACAGTACCGGTTCGCTACAGTACCGGTTCGCTACAGTAACGTTGACTGCTACAGTACCGTTAACTGCCGACACTACAGTACTGCTACAGTAACCCGAAGAAAATTTTCCAGATTTTGTTTCGAAATCCCTGGTCGCTACAGTAACTCGGTTTTGCAGAAAAATCTTTCAAAAATTCATCCTTTCCTTTCTTGTTTCAAAACCAGAATTTCAACTCTTTTAACCGATTATAACTCAAATATAACTTCTAAAACAACTGAGATTCATGAATTATCATCAAAATCTTCAAGAACAAAACCTCCTCTGATTTTCTACATAAACTGAAATTTAAGGAAAATAATCGGATTAAAGCTTACCTTTGATCCTTACAAAGCTTTTGAACCGAACAAATAATCGAACTTCTGAAGATCAAGGAAAGGATTTGAAAAGAAAATGAAGAACTGAGAAAGAATCTTTTCTGCTTCCTTCGGCTGAGTGAAAAAATATGAGGTTACTATTGAAACCTTATATTAAATATTTCTAATGGGTTATTCAATAACCCATGGGTATCCATAACCCAACATCCAAACCCATCCAGTCAATTTACAATAAATGGATTAATTGACCATTCTGCAACCACTTTTCCATGAATTTCACCATTCTTAGAATATATCCCTCATTGTGCAAATATTTAGTCCAGTCATTTAACTCAATTTTCATAAATAATATTCAAAGAGAACAATTAAATATGAAAATTAAAAATGACCAAAATAAATAACTAAAGTAACGTTGTAGAATTCTAAAATACTCTTAAGCGAATTATATTCTGAAATGAACGGGTATTACATTCTACCCCCCTTAAAAGAATTCGGTCCTCCGAATTAAAATCTTACCTCAAGTTTCAAATAAATGTGGATAGTTTTTCCACATCTCATCTTCTGCCTCCCACGTAGCTTCCTCGCGAGAATGATTTCTCCAAAGAACCTTGACAGTAGGAATTTCTTTGGTACGCAATTTCTTGACTTTTCTATCAAGGATAGCTACTGGTACCTCGTCGTAGGTGAGAGTTTCATCAAAATGAACTTCTTGGGGTTGAATGACATGAGAAGGATCAGGAAGATACTTCCGTAGCATGGACACATGAAATATTGGATGAACTCCCTCTAGGTTGGAAGGTAGGTCTAGGCGATATGCCACATTACCCACTCTGTCTACAACCTCATATGGGCCAACATACCTCGGACTAAGCTTGCCTTTCTTCCCGAATCTCATTACTCCTTTCATAGGTGAGATTCGTAAGAAAACCATATCACCTATTGCAAATTCAAGGTCACGTCGTCGGTTGTCCGCATAAGACTTCTGTCTACTCTGAGCAGTTAACAACTTCTCTCTGATCAGTTTAACTTTATTTATATCTTCCTGAATCATCTCAGGTCCAAATATTTTGGTTTCACCAAGTTCAAACCAACCTATAGGAGATCGACACCGTCTCCCATATAAAGCCTCAAAAGGTGCCATCTGAATACTGGCTTGGTAACTGTTGTTATAAGCAAATTCAATAAGAGACAAATGATCTTCCCAACTTCCACTGAAATCCATCACACAAGCTCTTAGCATATCCTCTAAAGTCTGAATTGTCCTTTCGGACTGTCCATCAGTCTGAGGATGGAATGCTGTGCTAAGATTCACTTTGGTACCCAAAGCCTCTTGAAAGACTTTCCAGAACCGAGAAGTAAACTGAGGTCCTCGGTCTGATATAATGGATATTGGTACACCATGAAGTTTCACTATTTCTTTAACATAAAGTCGAGCAAGTTTTGCTACACTGAAAGTGGTATGAACAGGAAGAAAATGTGCTGACTTAGTAAGTCGATCCACTATGACCCATATTGAATCATTTCCTTTTGTTGACCGAGGTAAACCTACTACAAAATCCATGGTGATCCTTTCCCACTTCCATTCGGGAATATCTAGTTTTTGCATCAATCCAGGTGGTCGTCGATGTTCAGCTTTAACTTGCTGACAAGTCAAACATCGAGCTACAAAGTCAGTCACGTCTCGCTTCATGCCCTCCCACCAATAAACTTGTTTCAAGTCCTGATACATTTTCACAGCACCAGGATGTACAACGTAGGGTGAACCATGAGCTTCCATTAAGATTTCATGTTTCAAAGATTCAATGTTGGGGACACAGAGTCTACCATTAAACCATAAGACTCCTTCTTCATCTACCAAGAAACTTGGTGCTAGACCTTGCCTTGCCTTATCTCTTATTTTGACCATATCAATGTCACCTTCTAAAGTTGCTTTTACTTTTTCAACAAGGGATGATCTAACTGTTAAATGAGCCAGAAATGTACCTGACTCAGTGATCTCGAAGAATACTCCATCAGCTTCCAATTCTTGTAGTTCATGTATTAGAGACCTCCTTATAGTGGCAATGTGAGCTAAACTTCCCATAGACTTTCGACTTAGAGCATCAGCCACTACATTTGCTTTACCTGGATGGTAAAGGATGGTACAATCATAATCTTTCAGAAGTTCCATCCACCTTCGTTGCCTTAGATTGAGATCTCTCTGCTCAAAAATGTACTTAAGGCTTTTGTGATCTGTAAAAATTTTACAAGTTTCCCCATACAAGTAATGTCTCCATATCTTTAGGGCAAACACTACAGCTGCCATTTCCAAATCATGAGTGGGGTAATTCAATTCATGCTTTTTAAGCTGACGTGAGCCATAAGCTATGACTTTACCATGTTGCATCAACACACACCCTAAGCCTATCTTTGAGGCATCACAGAATACAGAGTAACCCCCTGGTCCTGATGGTAGAATTAAGACTGGTGCAGAAGTTAAACACTCTTTCAATTGGGTGAAACTTTGTTCACATGAATCATCCCAAATGTATTTAACATTCTTTCGGGTTAACTTATTTAATGGAAGAGCCGTCTTAGAGAAATCTTTGACAAAGCGACGGTAATACCCTGCTAAGCCAAGAAAACTACGTACTTCAGACACAGTTGTTGGTCGAGGCCATTGTTTTACTGCTTCAATTTTACTTGGATCTACATGAATACCTTCTTGGGAAATAACATGTCCCAAAAATGTTACATGACTCATCCAGAATTCACATTTTGAGAGCTTTGCGTACAACTGATGCTCTCTCAAAGTCTGAAGCACTTTTTTCAAATGTTCAGTATGTTCTTCATGACTCTTTGAATATACCAAAATATCATCAATAAACACAATAACAAACTTATCAAGGAATGATTTGAACACTCTGTTCATTAAATTCATAAATGCTGCTGGTGCATTTGTCAACCCAAAAGACATCACAAGAAACTCATAATGTCCATACCGTGTACGAAAAGCAGTCTTAGGTATATCATCACTCTTAATTCGTAACTGATGATATCCAGACCTTAGATCAATCTTTGAGAAGTATTTTGCTCCTTGAAGCTGATCAAACAAATCATCTATCCTTGGTAAAGGATACTTATTCTTCACTGTGACTTTATTCAGTTGACGATAATCTATACATAATCTCATAGAACCATCTTTCTTTTTCACAAAAAGAACAGGAGCACCCCAAGGTGAAAAACTTGGGCGAATGAACCCTTTGTTTAACAAATCTTCCAATTGTTCTTTAAGTTCTTTTAGCTCAACAGGAGCCATACGATAAGGTGGAATAGAAATTGGTCTTGTGTCTGGGACCAAATCAATACTGAACTCAATATCTCTTTCTGGCGGTAATCCAGGTAAATCTTCTGGGAACACATCTGGGAATTCATTAACCACATGAATGTCTTCTAACTTCTGTTCTTTCTTTTCTAAATCTTTGATAAAAGCTAGAAATCCCTGACATCCCTTTCGCAACATACGCTGGGCACTTAACATAGATATCATGTTGCAAGGTACATCACTTCGATCTCCTTGAAACACAAAATTACTCCTCCCCGGTATATTAAAGGAAATAACTTTGTCACGACAATTTATAGTAGCATGACAAGAAGATAGCCAGTCCATCCCTAGAATCACATCAAAATCTAACATATTGAGAACCATAAGATCTATCTCAGTTTCCATGCCTCCAACGATTATTTTACAAGAACGATAACATGTTTTAACCATCAAAGTCTCTCTCATCGGTGTGGAAACCAAGAATGGTTCTTTAAGAATAATCGAATCAATTGCAAATCTCTTGGCAAATAGGGGTGACACATATGAGTGAGTAGAACCGGGGTCAAACAAAATACGTGCAGCAAAAGTATTAACAGATAATATACCTGTAACTACAGCATTGGATGTTTGAGCATCCTGTCGGGTTAGAGCATATATTCTTGCATTTCCTCTGCCAGCAGCTTGTTTTCCACGGTCACCTTGGCCTCTTCCAGAACCTCTTCCCATACTACCCCCTGTTGAAGGGGTTGGTGTTTGAGTAATAGATTGTGGTCGAGGTGGCAAAGTAGACCCTTGACCTGGTCTTGTCATGAGCTGAGGGCACTCCCTTATAAAATGTCCTTTTTGTCCACAGTGAAAACAGCCTGTACCAACAGTGTTTAACCTGCATTCTCCGAAGTGAAACTTTCTACATTCAGGACATTGAGGTTTTTCCCTTCTACCTTGAGTACCTCCTCTACTAGAAGAGCTAAAACCACCCCTGCTCTCTGAACGAGGCTTAGCCACACTGGCTATAGAATAAGATGACTTAGTAGGAGTGGCTGGAGCATGTTGTGGTGCAGTAAAAGTCCCTAAGTCTTTCCCTTGATTAAAAGATCTCCTATATCTGGCCTTCTTCTTTTGACGATATTCTTCTTTATTCTTTGACCTCCTTTCCATTCTTCGGGCCACATCAACAGCTTCTGAGTACGAAGAGTAATCATTCATATTAGAACCCACTTGATCATATAAGGCATCACGAAGCCCTTCCACAAACTTTTCTATTTTCTTCCTTTCAGAAGGAATGATTTCAGGGGCATATTCAGATAATTTAACAAACTGAGCTGAATATTCATCAACAGTCATGGTTCCCTGCCGTAGATACAGAAAATCTCTGGCCCTGGATGATCGTTCACTTGCCGGAAGAAATTCATCCATAACCAATCTGTAAAATTCTGTCCACATAACTGGCGGTGCGCCTTGAATTCTAGCTTTCTTCCAGTTCCTCCACCATTTACCAGCCCTACCTTTTAACTGAAAGGAAGTGAATTCTACCTTTTGAGTAGGAGAACACCCTATAGCATCACAGATTGCTTCACAATCTTCAAGGAAACATTGTGGGTCCTCTTTGGGATCTTCCCCTGAAAAAGTAGGAGGCCTCATTTTCTGGAATTCAGACATTCTTACCTCTCTTACATTAACTCCTCCCGCTAACGGAGCTGGTGGTACATTTTTAGCTTCAACAATAGGAGGATCCACTGGCAGGTTAGCTTGTGCAGCTCGACCTCTCATTTCAGCCTCAAATCGGTCAAATCGTTCATTCATCAAATGAATCACATGTGCAATAGTTGCATTACCGACATGAGCATCAGGTTCGACTCTTCTTGCTTGCTCACTAGTTGCGCCCTCAGTACTTTGAGCATGTAAACTATCACCACGGTTAGGATCATCTTGCACATGTACTGGTGGATTTATGGCCCTCCTTGGACCCATATGCTCATTATTATTAGAAGATCCTTCTGACATTGATCTGTCACAGATCTACACACATAACAAACAATTTTCAGACATAAACAAAATATCACTTACTAGCCCCACTCAGAAGTTATCTATAAAATGACGTTATACTCTACAAGGTCTTTTATGGAACCTAATCCTATGGTCATGCCGCGGCTCATGACAATAGGGAAGGGCCCACAAAGATCACTTTGCTCTGTACTCTATAGGGGACCTATAAAACCTTTCCTCTGATACCAAATTTGTCACATCCCAAAAATTGAGTATGTGAAAAGATACTACTCATTTGATATAATTCTCAAACATACGTTATATACATATATTCTGTAAGGTTTTACATTCAACCTTAATCATTCATTCCACACTACAGAATTATATTCATCTGATAAGCAAATATAGACATACATAGTCTGATATTTCTATCTCATCGCAAGCCTAGGAGACCTATAAAAAGTACAGAGCGTTTCTAATATCCACATTAATAAGTACTGGTGTCCCACCAGACAGAAATAGAGAATAATCCCAAGGGGCTTCTAATCTTCAAACAGATTCTCTTCTTCTCTGTTTTCTGTATCTGAAAAAAAATAATCATAGGGAGTGTGAGTTTATTTAAAAACTCAGTAAGTAAATAACTGTACTATATAAAATATCAAAAGTACAAATACCACATTTACTCATATAATTAATTATCTTATACATCGAGTAGTATGGGACTCTAACCCTTTCAAACTCATGAATAAGATTTCATAGATATACACCGAGTAGTATGGGACTTTAACCCTTTCAACTCGTGTATAGATTTCATAGATATGCACTGAGTAGTATGGGACTTTAACCCTTTCACACTCGTGTATAAGATTTCTTAGATATACACCGAGTAGTATGGGACTTTAACCCTTTCACACTCGTGTATTAGATTTCTTAGATATACACCGAGTAGTATGGGACTTTAACCCTTTCACACTCGTGTATTAGATCCCGTAGATCTTTACTCATTAATAAAATAGTGAGAATTCATCACATAGTACAATTGTCATGAAATAAATAGTTTCTTCATACTCTTATTTCTACTGATCATCATATACTCCCATATGAAAAATTAATTGCTTATTATCCAAATAATATTGTAAATGGGACTTATATTGTACTTTGACTAGTAATATCAAAGTAGCTGAGCAAGGTTATTCACTCACCTTGATGTTTGTCCAAGTTTACCTTGTTCCACACTAGAATTTGTGTAGGAAAATTTCCTAGTAAAATATATTACAAGGAATCATAAGAAAGGAAACAAAATCACGAAAATACGTAAAATTTTCTGACTGCTACAGTAACGGGTTGCTACAGTACGGTTTGCTACAGTGTCGGTTCGCTACAGTACCGGTTCGCTACAGTAACGTTGACTGCTACAGTACCGTTGACTGCCGACACTACAGTACTGCTACAGTAACCCGAAGAAAATTTTCCAGATTTTGTTTCGAAATCCCTGGTCGCTACAGTAACTCGGTTTTGCAGAAAAATCTTTCAAAAATTCATCCTTTCCTTTCTTGTTTCAAAACCAGAATTTCAACTCTTTTAACCGATTATAACTCAAATATAACTTCTAAAACAACTGAGATTCATGAATTATCATCAAAATCTTCAAGAACAAAACCTCCTCTGATCTTCTACATAAACTGAAATTTAAGGAAAATAATCGGATTAAAGCTTACCTTTGATCCTTACAAAGCTTTTGAACCGAACAAATAATCGAACTTCTGAAGATCAAGGAAAGGATTTGAAAAGAAAATGAAGAACTGAGAAAGAATCTTTTCTGCTTCCTTCGGCTGAGTGAAAAAATATGAGGTTACTATTGAAACTTTATATTAAATATTTCTAATGGGTTATTCAATAACCCATGGGTATCCATAACCCAACATCCAAACCCATCCAGTCAATTTACAATAAATGGATTAATTGACCATTCTGCAACCACTTTTCCATGAATTTCACCATTCTTAGAATATATCCCTCATTGTGCAAATATTTAGTCCAGTCATTTAACTCAATTTTCATAAATAATATTCAAAGAGAACAATTAAATATGAAAATTAAAAATGACCAAAATAAATAACTAAAGTAACGTTGTAGAATTCTAAAATACTCTTAAGCGAATTATATTCTGAAATGAACGGGTATTACATCTTTGTAGGCCAACAATTTGAGCTTGTTGTAGGCTAAGCCCAAAAGGAACTTCAGAACTATTTTCTCCTGTCATAGTGATTTGTAATTTGTTGGTTTGAATTTGGTGAAGGGTAGGTTCACTCTCTAAGTGTTTACACTCGGATTAACAATGAACAGTAACAATGAACAGTAACGATGAAATTTTTTTTTTTTAAAAAACTGTAATAAAATAGAACAACACAAGAATAGAAATAAAGATAAAGATGAACAGACCAAAAAATTAGCCTTCCATGTAGGTGGCAGATTACAAAATAAGGAAAACTAAGCCTTCCATATAGGTGGCAGAATACAAAATAAGGAAAACTAAGCCTTCCATGTAGGTGGCAAAACACAGAATAAAATGCAATTAAATTAAGCTTTCCACGAAGGGGCAAAACACAAAACAAATAATAGAACCTGAATTGAAGTGGCTTTGATACCAATATGATGTGATTTCTGGAGGGAAAACACTTGATCGATTTTCTGGATAGGTTGAAAGAAACAAACAAATAAAACCAAATCACTCAATTGATAAGCCAAAGGGCGCCACAACTAAGAGAAATGGGTTGATCTCGCCACACTCAAGAAAGAAGAACGTGAGTGATAAGAAATCTAGTTGCTCTCGCCACTAACACAAGTTAGATAAGAGAAAGAACTCAAGAATCCTCTTGAAAGCAAAATGCCAATATCTCATATATGATTCAAAGATGGTTTACAACATATGGCAACGACCCTTTTTATAGAGGGTCTCCAAAACAAAAGGACAAAAGACTCCAACTAATGCATTAAATGCATCAACTAAAAGTCAAGTAGTGTAGGCTAAATGTCAAAGACAATAAATGCATAGGTAGCTAAAAATCAAAGACAAGAAATACATAGGTAATAGACTACAACTATATTCAACAAATGCAACTAACCCACATGCAATCTTTTCACACTTCTTCCACTTTCAACAATGTGGTTAAGCCCAATCCAAGCCCTTTAGCCCTTGAACGAGTTAGAGGCCCAATTGAAGTGTTCTCCCTTTCTTGGGCTGCAATTAGTCCAAGCTCTTTAACCCTTGAACGAGTTAGAGGCCCAATTGAAGTGTTCTCCTTTTCTTGGGCTGCAATGGGGTTATCCTTGATTACATCAGTAGTGTTGTCATCTTCTAGCTCTTCTTGATTTCTCTTTCTCTTCTTTGTTTCATTGACCCATCAATGGGTCTTTTACCTTTTGCCATTTCCCGAACAAAGAGTTAGATCTAGTTCCTCCTTTCTGGCCTCAGTATTAATATCAACTTGCTTGTTGTTGTTGGCCATAGCTTTGAAAATCTCGAAAAAGAGTTTTGAAAACAAGATAGGGGAATTGCTTCAAGAATTTGTATGCAAAGGAAAGCAGGTTTTTGTGGTGTGGTGATTAAGGGAGTTTGAGCTATATTTATATATTTATAGAGGAAATTTTGAGCTCAAGACAAAAATAAAATTCGTAGGTTGCACACCTAAGGATAGTTTTCACACATAACATGCATAATTTTCAAAAATAAATGTCGGGCATATTATCAAATAATATGATTAATTAAATGCCATAAGCATGTAAGTCAAGGATTTTACAGTGAATTGTGGCTAATATGTTTACGTGTTCCTTGCCTCATTTTCGATGCGAGAGAATAAGGTTCAAAGGCTTGATGGTTCAAAAAATTCCCTTTCGAACCCATTTATTTTTTGTTCTCTGAGGAACATCACACTTATAGGAGTAGGATTGAGATTTATGTCTTTTCAGTCCACAATCTACCAAACATCTTTGCTGGAACAAAGAAATTCTTATGATATTTTTGGTTTGATTTGGTTTGAAATCCAAACTAGTTTTATTAAAAACACATATTTGTTTGCCAAGCAAAACATTTAAGTTATTTCTACCTTAAGTAAATTTTGCAAGTGTGTTTTTAAGATTTTCATTTTCTTTTTTCTAAAGAATCACACTTAGTACAAAAACTTTTTTGATTTGTAGAGATAAAAGCCTCTAAATTCGTACTCTCTTCTTGCAAAGTTTTGTTTTGATTTTAATCAAAACTCTCTTCCTTGAAATAGAAAATTCGTTTTTCAATCTCTCAAGTTCATTTTCAAGAATGGAAATTTTTTCTTTTGAATTAATTAACTTCTTTGCAAGTTTCAAGGATTCAACATGCAAATCATCAAAGGCTTTTTGAAGTTCATCAAATGAATAGTCAAATTTACCTCATTTTCATCTCTGGCCATGAGATAAATGTTGGCTTCTTCATTTATGTTCTCCTCATCAAAATCACTATTTCCCCATAGAGAATATATGTAAGTTTTCTTCGATGATTATACCTATGGAAATTTCTACATAATTGATATACTAGGAGGACATTTTGGTATCCATCTTAATTTGGGTCCTTGAAAGTTAGTACAAGAATTCTTAATACTTTTAGGAACCCAAATTTGTTTCTTTCTTACATGAGAATTTCTCCTAATGTGGCATAAATAAGATATATGTCCTTCATGGCCACAATAATGACAAGTAAAGGTCTCTTGAAAATTTTTGCTTTTTGTTTTGAAAGTCCTTCAAATTATTTATTTCAAAATTATTTTCAAATTTTCAAATGATACGTTTATATTTGCCTCTACTTCAACATGCTTGGAAGAAGTTGAAATTTCACCATGTAAATCATTTCGAAGATTTAAATCATAAGTTGAACAATTAAAATTCAAACATACTTGCTCATGCAACTCATCTTATGTATCTCATGATTTATCATGAAAAGAGCTAGTAGGAAGTTTGGAATTTTCATTTACCTCCAAGTCATTTTAAGCCATAGATTAAGAATTTTCCAATGTTTGATTTGTAGGATCTTTCTGGAAATCTTCCTCTTTTTCATTGCTCACCATTTGTTTTTGGAAGAGTTCCTTCTTAAATATGCTTCTATTAGTCTCTTCCTCAATTCCATGTTGATTATCTTCAAGAGGCACAAAGCATGTTTCTTGATCTTGTACTATCTCTTAAGTTCTATCATTCACAACTTCAACAACATGGTTAGAATCATATAAAACACAAATAGTGTCCTATATATCTATAGCACTAGAGCAGTTTTTGATTCTAGCATAATCATGTTCATTTAAAGCACTATATAATTCATGCATAGCTTTAATGTTCAAAAAAATAATAATTCTATATCATACTCATCACATTCTTTTCTTGGTTTAGAGACAAAACTATCTTGTATGACATCCCATAAATCTAAATCAAGAGATTGTATATATAATTTCACCATAATTTTTCAAAATATAAAATTAACATTTCAAGAAAAA
The DNA here is from genome assembly GCA_037074585.1 of Biancaea sappan. NCBI lineage: Eukaryota > Viridiplantae > Streptophyta > Magnoliopsida > Fabales > Fabaceae > Biancaea > Biancaea sappan. Next base: position 12,795,301 of record CM073495.1, on the reverse strand, counting down.
GAGGTTTAGTAATATCATGGCCTTCCATTAATATCATATTCTCCATGGTTGCCACAAAAAATCTTGAGACAGTTAAGTCATTTAAATAAGAGCCCAAGCTTTGATACCACTTGTTAGACAAGACAACCATACCCAAGAGAAGAGTGAATTGGGTGTTATCAAAAACATTGAGTAATTTTTGAAATTCTTTTTCAATAATACTTCTAATGGCTATAAGTTTAAAAGAAGATAGCTCAACCAACAATTAGCTCTCTTGAAGTAAATTTAAAAAAGTAATTCATGCAAAAATTAATTAATAACTAAGGAAGAAATCAAACATAAAATAGAGCATTAATTAATCAACTTTAAATATAAGGAGAGTAGGGATAGAGAAAGCAAACTCAAAGATTTATCCTTGTTTGGCTTTAACCCAAGCCTACATCAGGTCCTCAAGACTTCCTCTTGTGATTTTCCACTATATCCAACAGAGAATTTTTTCAATGCGGGCCTTTTTCAACCCTTAAGATGTTTTTCCTGAAGACATTCTTTCAAAGTATTACTCTCCTTGAGAATACAACTCAAAAAAATGAAAAGAACACAAGGATAAACTTTCTCTTATAATAGCAATACAAGATGAAATTTTAACAATTCAGATGATAAAGTATAAATAAATGTTGGCTTAATGACGCTTGTATTTCTCACAAATATGATGAAACAAGTTTGATTTCACGTTGTGGCACTTGGTTCTTCTTAAAATTGTGTATCTAAGGACATATATATATATATATATATATATATATATATATATATATATATATATGCTTCATCGAAATATAAATGTTTATAACCATTATATGATCGTTATATAATATTTTTCAAACTTATATCCATTTTAAAAATTTATAACGTTCGCATTTGAAGTCTTTTTTAAACAAATAATATTTTTTTGGAAAAGTAATCCAATCTAGTTTCATATGTTGAAAACTCCTTATCACTTATGAGAGATAAGTCGGAAGATATTATATGATCGTTATACAGTATTTTTCAAACTTAGGTTAACTTTAAAAATTCATAATGTTCACATTTCAAGCCGATTTTAAGCAAACAATATACCATTAGAAAGGTAATTGAGTCTAGTTTTATATGTAATATAATAAGATTCATTGAAAAATACATTTTCCATTTGAGAGATATGATCAAAAAACTGACCAAAGGTTAGAAAGAATAAATTTACTAGTGCTACCAGTCAACTTGTAGTTTTTATATTTAATTTAAAAATTTATAACTATCTCATTTTGACTCTATTTTAATCAAATAATATATTTTGAAAAACCCATTGAGTCTAGTTTCAAATAAATAAATTCAATTGAAATATTCATTGTAATATATGAGATATGATGAAAATAGTGACCAAAGATCATAATCAAGATTTTATAAAAATTCATATCTCACTATCTTTTTTATTTAAACCATGTGTGTTTGTTCAAAATGCATTGAGCCAATATATACAAATCTAAATCATTGACTTTCACAAATTTATGAGCCCATTGAAAATATACCTAATTTAAGCTCATATGCTATCTTGATGCTACCAAGCTTCCACTACTTTACATCTTCGAATTCTTTATTTCTTGGAGCATTATTCTTGCTTGTTGTTTCTTTGAGTGAAGCATGATGTTGTTTTTCATTTTCTTCAATCCAATGTTTACTTTTTTTGTTTTGAACCAACCTTCATCAAAGAATATCTTACTTGTAAACTAAATAGTTAGTTCAATTTATAATAAAGAGTATGATTCAAGTATAACTTATTTCATTCCAAATACTATGATCATGCTTAAATTATAGCACAAGAAAGACATATATAAAATAAGCTTCTCACATATCAAGGCTATAATTCTTAGACAATATAATTACATACATATTGTAAAGAGCATGATTCATATATAAGGCATTATACATAAAATAACATAATCATGCTTAAATATTTGTAGTATATATGATAATTAATCCTTATATATATATTTGTTATTATCAATGCTACAATTCTCACACATTTGTCATTATTAAAACTTATAATATAATTTCTTAGGGCTAACACAAGCTTTTGTCTAAAAAAAACTCAAATTTGTTGACTAGTAAAGGTTTAGTGAGTATGTCAGCTAGTTGTTCTTTAGTTTTGCAATAGACAATAGTTACATCACCATTTTTTTGTATTTCCCTTAGGAGGAAGAGCTTGATATTGAAGTGCTTAGTTTTCCCATGAAATACAGGATTGTGAGAAATAGCTCTTGTAGCTTGGCTGTCCACGAACACTTCAATGCTTGGTGTTTGCTCCATATGCAGATCAACCAAAATTTTCTTCAGCCATAATGCTTGATTTACTAATGTTGTAGCTACTACAAGCTCTGCTTCTACAGTGGATTGAGCCACAATATTTTGGTTTTTGAAAACCATGAGAAAATTTTTGAAATAAGACTAAAATAGTACCTAGAAGTACTTTTCATATGATCCAAGAAACTGCCTCAATCATTGTCACAGTACCCTAATAGCTTCATATTTTGATTCTTTTGAGACTTGACATCATAGTTGATGGTTCCTTTGGTGTACCTAACAACTCGCTTTGCTGCCCTTGGATGCACTTCACTAGAACAATGCATGAACCTTGATAGTACATTTAAAGCATACAATATATCGGGTCTTGTTGCTGTGAGATACATTAAGCACCCAATAAGGCTTCTGAAATATGTTTCTTTTATTTTTTTCAGCTCCATCATCTTTGCTTAGATTCTCTTTTTTGTTCATGAGAGTATTTATCTCTTTTCAATCCTCCATTTTGAATTTTTTTAGAATCTCCTTTGCATACTTCTTCTAACAAATGAAAACGTCATCTTTTCCTTATATAATCTCTATTTCAAGAAAATATGTCATCTGACCAAGATTTATCATTTCAAAAGCCTGCATCATATCTAGCTTGAACTCATCAATAGTCTTTGCACCGCTCCCTGTAATTAAAAGGTCATCCATATAAAGAGAAACAATGAGAAGCTCATCATTGTTATGTTTAACATATAGTGTGGATTCTGAGAGACTCCTTTTAAAGCCTAGACCATGCAAATAATCATCTATTCCACTATACCAAGTTCTTGGGGCCTGTTTTAGGCCATAAAGAGCTCTATGTAGTCTATAGAATTTGTCTTCTTTGGCTTCCACAAAAAAGCCTTTAAGTTGCTCAACATAAATTTCTTCTTCAAGAATTTCATTAAGGAATGCTGATTTTACATCCATCTTATGCACTTTCAAGCCAAGTTGTGCAAAAATAGCAAGAATTAACCTAATTGTATCAAGCCCAGCAACATGTGCAAATGCGTCAAAATAATCAACTCTAAAAAATTGTGCATACCCCTTAACAACAAGCCTTGCTTTATTCTTGTTAATTGAACCATCAGCATTTAGCTTGGTTCTAAACACCCATTTTACCTAATTACCTTTCTACCCTGAGGTTTATCAACAAGCTCCCAAGTTTTGCTCTTTTAGATCATAAACAGGTCCTCCTTCATTGTATTCTTCCATTTGGGGTCTTTGAGAGTTTCTTCATAGTTAACAGGTTTGTATATTGCAACATTGCATCTCTAATATATGTCAGATATCAATTGAGTCCCTCTAACTGGTGGATCATCCTCCCTTCTATCTAACCATGAACATGTTCTAGGCATGGAAGTGTTTGAATCTTCCCAATCCCACTCTTCATTTTCCATGAAGTGAACGTTTCTGCTGGTGACTATAGTCTTAGTTTTTAGTTGAAAGACTTTATATGTCTTTGAAACCATACTATATCCAATGAAAATGCTTGGAGTAGCCTTTTTGTCTTGTTTATCTCATTTAACCTGTGGGACATAGATAAAACAAAGACAACCAAACACTTAAAGAAAATTAATTTGAGGTTTATACCCGCACCATGCTTCAAATAGAGTTTTATTCTTCACTGCATTTGTGGGAAGCCTATTCTATAGAAACACTACTGTGTTTGTTGCTTTTGCCCAAAATTTCTTGGGCAAATTCTTTTCATGCTACATGCATCTAGCCATCTCCATAATAAATTGATTTTTCTTTCACTAACTCCATTTTGTTCTGAAGTATAAGGAGCTGTAAGTTGATGTTCAATCCCTTCTTCTTCACAAAATAGATTGAACTGTTCAAATGTATATTCTTTGCCATTATCAGATCTTAAAATTTGAATTTGATAGCTACTTTCGTTTTTACTTTTGCTTTAAGCTTTCATAAAGTACTCCCTAACCCCCTATTTGAACTTTAGAAAATAAACCCAGCACATATGGGTTAAGTCATCTACTAAGATAATGTAGTAACGACTACCTTTAGTGAAGAAGTCCTCTGGGGCCCTCCAACATTAGTCTAAATCAACTGCAACTTCTTTGTAGCTCTCCACATGGTGGTTCGAAATGAAAGCTTGCTTTACTTCCCATATTGATAAGCATGACAATCTGTGAAAATCACTTCAAAGTTAGGTAAGTCCCTTGCCATCTCATCTTTTTTTTTTCATTTTGAGAATTCCTTGGTAATGGTAGTCCCAAATCTCTTATGCCATAACTCAGCAACATTTTCTTTTGCTAAAAAAATAGCTTGCTCTGCCTGAATTGGATCTAATGAGAAACTTTTGCCTCTCATTTTTACTTTAAACAGATCTTGACCTATAGCATCCTTGATCAAGTAGTAATTATCTTGGAAAAACACCTTAAAGCCTTTTTCAAGCAGCTAGCCAACACTAAACAGATTTTGATCAAGGTTAGGAACATATAACACATCAGAAATAGTTTAAGTACCTGAATGTGTTGCAATGGCAATGGTTCCTATTCCTTTTGCTGGAATATAACCATTGTGACCTATCTTAACCTTTGAAATTTTAGTGGGTTTTAGTTCCTTGAAGAGTTCCTTGTCATGCATCATGTGATTGGTTAATTTGCCATCAATCAATCAAGACTCATCTGAAATATTGCTGGACAAACAAGTTGCAACAAAGAGTTGTTCTTCCTCATCTTCATTTGCTATTTGTGCATCTTCTTCTTACTGCTGGTGTTGGTTCTTGCAAATGATTGCTTCATGCCCGAGTTGATTGCACTTGCTACACTTAGCATCAAGCCTTTTCCAGCACTAGAATGGTGGATGGCCTAACTTGTTGCAATGCTTACAAGGCGGGTACTTTCCCTTGGAGTTCCCTGCTTTGCTCTTATCGCTGTTAGATATAGAAACTTTGTTTGCTTGTTGGTTCCTTCTATCTTTGTCTCTCCCACCATCTTTATGTTTGGCTGGCAAAGGTTCCTCAACAAAGCCTTCTTCTCTCATAGCCCTTCGTTGTTCTTGTGCCTGCAGAGAATTTAGCAACTCTACCAAGGTGATCTTAAATAGATCATTGGTGTTTTCCAAAGCGGTTATGGGAGTCTCAAATCTTTCAAGTACAATAACCAAAATTTTTTCAACAATACGAGAATCATTAAACTTAGAAACAAGCAACCTTAGTATGTTTGCTATGTTCAAAAGCCTCCTTGATGGTTTCTGACTCTTTCATCCTCAGCAATTCGAAGTCCCTAATAAGATTCAGCACTTGCATGCCTTTGATTCGATCATCTCCTTCGTACTCTGCTTCGAAATAATCCCATATGGCTTTGGCTGACTTTAATAGACATAATTCAAATGAAGACTGCTGATGAAACTGCTGCAAATAGACATGCCTTTGCCTTAGATTTTCTGGTTTTTCTGTCCTTGTGGTTCTTGATTTGAGTCATTGTTGGATTGTCAGTTAGAGGAGGAACTACATAGTCTTCTTTAACTGCCTCCTATAGAAGCTTATAGGTAAGCTTTCATCCGTACAGCCCAAATATTGTAATTTTCACTGTAAAAAATTGGTGGTTCCATTGCTAAGAAATTTGAGTCTCCTTCTGTGCTTGTCATTTTGGTGTTGAAGCAATGGTGTTTGGTAGCTCACAACTCACTGAAGAAATACTCAGATTTTCACTCACGGGTCCCTCAAGAATGAGGCTCTGATACCATTTGTAGTTTTTGAAATAATAGAAAATGGCAGAGAGAGAGATATGGCAGCAGAACTCTTATGCGTTTTATTGACTATATGAGCACTACATTTACAGTAGTAGCAGTAACAGTAAAAGCGATAAAGACAATGCATATGGTGATCTTAGAAAATCTCAAATTTGACTAATTAAAGCCTAAGAAATAGGGATAGCTTACTCTAGCTAGGAAAATAAAATAAAAAAACAAAAACCAGTAAAAAACAAGTGCTGTTCAAAAGCAAATTTCTAATACTTGACCACCTAGGAAAAATCAATTCAAGAGCAGTCATCGGGGTGAATATAAGCATAATCACCAAATCTCAAATTAAATTAAGAAACCATTTAATGTTATTTTGGCACAAACTTTTGATGAGCCATGGGAGTGCAAATCCTTCAAATCACCCAAATCTAAATCGCTATTCCATCTTTTTCTTTTTTTCGAATGAGGGGGGAGAAACAGAAGAAAGAGCTAGTACACATACCAACCTCCATTCCGAACATGCTTAATAAGAGGAAAATTTTCAAACACAAGGGTTTTCTCTATGTAGATATTTGAGACGATGGTTGTCTTTGTGAGGATTGTAATGTCTTCTAGGATGCACTACACCTCCTTACTTCGTTGCTCTTGCCTCTGAGCATGCTGAGAAAAGACTTGTTGAGGATTCCTATGAGGACCTTATCTCCTATGAAGTCAACCAAATACTCCAATTCTACCCTTAAACAAAGGAGGAAGGCTCTCTTGGTTCCTTCTCTGGTCTTTGAAATATAGACAACAATAGGATATTAATGGAATTGATGTATACTCCCACAATCTATGATCCTTTAGCTTTACCCCGTTTCCAGGCCCAGTGAATATGAGTAGCTAGACCTTGAATCTAAGTTGTTCTTTCTCTTGGTCTAGTTGTGTTGCAACTACACCCAAGGTCCACATTTGAGCTAGCTTTCTATATCTCATTAAGAACCGTGAGGACATTTGGGCTAGTGGAGTCAAAGAGGTCTCTCTTTTTGTGATTATAAATAGCCCTACTAGTGATTAGACCATCACTAAGGAGTTGAGAAGAGCCCTGAGCTGGATCAAATGGAACTTTGCAAGAAGTAGCCAAATCTATCATATTATAAATCCATGCAGTTATGGACTGAGGGGCAATAGCTTCTATTCTAATAGCGTACTTAGAACCAAACCAAACTGCCTTAACGAAGGGCAGGTGAGAAAAAGGTGGTTGTCATCCTCGAAATTCCTATTACAAAGAGGGTAGAGGCCTTGAGTGTTGATGTCTCTATTTTGAGGACATCTCCAATAGGAAGAGATTTTTGTGGAAGCTTCCAAGCAAAAACTTATATTCTCCTTGGAATGTTTAACTTCTAGAGATAACTCCAATTTAGATGGTGAATTTGCATAGGATCATTTGATCTTATGAGATTGTAGCCATCTTTTACTGAACAATACCCAAAGCAACTAATTTTTTAAGTTAGTTTATCTTTACTTCCATACTTTCAGAGTGGTTAGTTGGTAATTCTTCTAATTTTACGATTCGTTTTATTTTACCCTTAAACTAGTTTTTAATTAAGATTTTGATCTTGACAACATTAGTTAAGCTTAAGAACAAAACTAAAATTCATTAGAAAAATATATAATAGTATTTACACACAAAAAAATTATTAGACAAAATTAAACTTAAATCAAAGTTTAAAAGTGAAAATAATAATTTTGCTTTACATGAAAATCTTGAAGAAAAGGAGGAAGGCTTACCATTTTTTTCTTGGACCAAAAGTTGTACCTCTAATTGACTCTCAATTGCCATCTTTTCGTTTATTTATTTGTTTATTCATTTTGGTGATAGGCCAATTTATGTGATAATCACATTAAGAAAAAAATCTATAACCTACGTATTGGCGGACCAAATTTGAGTAGATTTTCTAAACTACTAAATCACAAAATCCTGGGTTTCCTGGTTCTACCAAAGCCACTCAACTAGATCTCCTCAAATTTTTTTCGCTTCCATTTTTATTAATGGCAATGGATTGTTGAATTCTATCTTACTATTTCAATATTTAAAGTTGAAACAGAAACTATATATAGATAATTAGGTCAACAGAGCAGTATCTTCCAATAAGTATGCCGGTAGTCTTGTCAGAATGAAGGACCCATTCACATGAATTGAGAATTCATGCAGTTGAGTATAAAGATACTTTGGCTACCGTCAAATTGTAAGTAAACCACACGAAATTGAACCAACCAAAACAAATAAACAAAAATAAAAGAGATTTAATTTAATTTAATTTTTAAAATATAAATTTTAATCAATTTAACTTAAAGTCAATTAAAATTGAATAGTATTAAATTAAATTAATATAAAAAAATATATTTATTTATACATATAACTATATATAATATTATATTTATCAAATCTCTTGTAAATAAATAAATGAACCTCATATTTTTGTTAATTATTTTATTGTTTTACAAATTTTGTCTTCAAAATTTTAATATGCATCTTAGTTATATTTTTGTGGACAATAAAACAAAATTTTATAATATTAAAAATTAAAATTTGACCAATTTTTGTTTTAACATTTAATAATTTACTTTAAAGGCTTATTTATTTATAATATTATGATATTATCAAAAGAAAAATATCTAAAACCAAACTAAAACACCAAATTAAAACCGAATCAAACTATCAAAAAATTAAAAACAGATAGGCCTCCAATTTTGCAACACAATGAACTCAATTCTGTTTAGTTTAAGCTCAAAACTGAATCGAACTAAAATTTATCAACACTCCCAGTTTCTACGGATACAATATTGCATTCAGATCCCTTCTCAGTTCTCAAACTAAGGATTCAGATAAACTTGGATGCTCCAAATACAACTGCAAACACACAGGTTCGCTACTCATTGACTTGATAGGGGTTATGAGTGGGGGTTGTTGCCACTGCTTTGTGTCGGTTGGGATCCATAATTCTGTATTGTTGCTTGTACCAGCCTCAGGAAGGGATCTAAAGTATGCAGTTATCTCCCACTTGCAATCTGTCACTCAGAGGAAAAAGAAAGAATTGAGACTGTTCCAGTCACCAAAAATTCAGCACATGGTTCACAAACAGAAAAGCTCGAAGTACTAAACCTCTTAAATATATCATCCATATGAACTGAAAAGACACCGGATGGTGGTAGAATTTATAAGTGTGCACAAAGAGAGAGAGAGAGAGAGAGAGAGGGTGGGGGCAGGAGAGAGATCATGATAGATTGAGAGTTGCATAGTCAAAAAGAAGTATGGATTGCTTGACTGAACTCGCATTTACCATGGGGAAGATTCTTAGTAAGAGACTCTGAGACTAAAAGCTTCACCAGTAAAGATCTTAGAGAGAGCTCCAGGTCAGCCTCTTCCACCTTTGAGCCATAAGATTGGTTCACTGCAACCTTAAATACAAATTTCTCCAGTGGAACATTGTCAGCTCTTAAGAATATAACTGCTACTCTTTCTACCATTCCCTAGTAAAACACAAGTACGAGGAAGTGTCAGAGATGAGTGCTTCCATATGAAACAGTGGACTTGAACCTGCTTTTGAGTTAATACTCAGTCTGCAAATACATTAGCCTACATCACAAGTGTCCATGAAAAGGGTTGTATATCTTTTAAGTAGTCTTACAGAATATGAAACATACATAACTATATTATACCCAAAAATTTTATTTAGTATAATGTTCATTGGACAGTTAAGATTCTCATGACCGATGACATGAAGAAATATGAGAAATCCAGAATATCACAAGGTCATTGCCTACATAAAATACAAGTGGGATGCAAAATTTCCAACAAATTAAATTAGGTGAGTGAAACCTAGTAAATAGCTACGTTCAAACATACAGTTCTACATTATGTTGTGATAACTTCAGTGGCCAAAACAAAGGAAATGCCTAGATTGAATACATTCTTACCTTCGCATTTCGATAGTTCAACATCCATGTATAACAACTAACAGGTTGCCTTAAATAAGTTTAATATTCCATCTATTTTAATCTAGTTAACAAGAATGCAATTAAGTCAAACCAAGAAAGAACAAATCTACTAATGAAGTTTTCATTATAAAGAAACAGCATGAAAGATCATTAAACACCACTTTATGATCAAGTAACAGGTACAAAAAATGCTCTTGAGCAATTTCAATTCTACCTGAAATTTAAGCAACCTCTATTTAATTACACACTAGCAATTGGTAAAAATTTATATCCGTTGCATTGCTTACACTCGATTGCAAAAACCAAATTACCTAGACCAACCTGTTGTAAAAAGATAAGAAGTTCTGAAACAGCTGTATGAATATAATATTTGAGCTGAGGATGGCGAGCCCTTTGAACCACCACATTCATATACCGTGTCCTCTCAAAAGCACCTTTTTCCACACCCAAAACCAGTAAATACAAAAATATCAGTTTGACTGCCAAGAGAAATGAAAAGCAAAGGAAAGAAAATGTGGAAATGTGTCACCAAAAGCCACAACCAAATTTAAAAATTTAAAAAATAGCTAAAAGCAATTAGTGGATATGCAAGAACTAACCGGAAGGGTAAACCCCTTTGAGAAAAACAATAGCCGTAATTGCCACTTCCAAAAATTCAATCAAAACTCGAGCTGTTTGGCCTGCAACTTTTGAGAGACTAGTTAGAACTGTGAAAAAGTAAATTTAAAAAAAAAAAAAAAGAAAGTTATGGGTTAATCTCAAACCTTGTGGAGACTGATTCTCTTTGTTATCCATCATGTACACTCAAATTCTAGGATTTCAATTCATTTCTTCATTATTGAATCTCGTATCTAAGGTAGGAACGGCAATGGCTTTTGACGGAATGGAATTTTGTGGTTCAAAATACTGTTTAATAAAGCATGAAAATGAATCAGAAAATTGCTTCATTCTATTATTCGGTTGAAAAAATTCAGGTAGATATGAAAAGAAATTACGAGCAAATGATCACAATACCCATAGATGGGGAAAAAAATCAAATAATGATTTTCCCAATAAAATAATTAAAAAATGCTGTGTGTCTAGATACAAAGGAGATAACTTGAACAAAAAAATAATAATATTCCTAGATATAAAGGGCATAACATAAATTTTGCTATTTCAACATAGACATAATTATGACAAAAATTCCATAATATTACACAATTGACATATCATTGTAATTTTCTAAATTTCACTTAAAAGAACTTTTCATTCCCAGAATGAGAAGATATTCCATTAGATGATCTAAGGAATCCGCATTCCATCAAAATGAGGAAAAGGGCATTCTAAGGTCCGATTTTGCTTCATGTTACAGGGATGGGAAAGACTTTTGAGGAAATAGAATCTTGTTATCTAAAATCCTGTTTCGTAAGGTGATGTGATTTCCGGAGGGAAAACACTTGATCGATTTTCTGGATAGGTTGAAAGAAACAAACAAATGAAACCAAATCACTCAATTGATAAGCCAAAGGGCGCCACAACTAAGAGAAATGGGTTGATCTCGCCACACTCAAGAAAGAAGAACGTGAGTGATAAGAAATCTAGTTGCTCTCGCCACTAACACAAGTTAGATAAGAGAAAGAACTCAAGAATACTCTTGAAAGCAAAATGCCAATATCTCATATATGATTCAAAGATGGTTTACAACAAATGGCAAGAACCTTTTTTATAGAGGGTCTCCAAAATAAAAAGACAAAAGACTCCAACTAATGCATTAAATGCATCAACTAAAAGTCAAGTAGTGTAGGCTAAATGTCAAAGACAATAAATGCATAGGTAGCTAAATGTCAAAGACAATAAATGCATAGGTAATAGACTACAACTATATTCAACAAATGCAACTATCTCACATGCAATCTTTTTCACACTTCTTGCACTTTCAACAAAGTGGTTAAGCCCAATTCAATCCCTTTAGCCCTTAAAGGAGTTAGAGGCCCAATTGAAGTGTTCTCCCTTTTTTGGGCTTCAATTAGTCCAAGCTCTTTAACCCTTAAACGAGTTAGAGGCCCAATTGAAGTGTTCTCCTTTTCTTGGGCTGCAATGGGGTTATCCTTGATTACATCATCCTCCCCTGGTTGAAATGGATTTGTCCTCAAATCCAAGTCCTCTTTATCTTTTAAGTACGGGGAAAGATCCCTCACATTGAAAGTAGTAGAAACAGCATAGTATTCAGGCAAATCAATTTTGTATGTATTATCATTTACCTTGTCTATGATACGGAAAGGACCATCTGCCCTTGGCATTAATTTGGACTTCCTTTGGTTTGGAAATCTTTCTTTTCGAAGATGAACCCACACTAAATCTCCAGGACTGAATTGAACAAATTTTCTTCTCTTGTTGGCAGTCTTCTCATAGATGGAGTTCTTCTTCTCAATTTGCTGTTTAATGTTTTCATGTAACTTCTTTATCATGTCAGCCTTCATTTTTCCATCTATGCATTCTCGAGCTTCAAGTGGTAATGGTCATGGTTATCAAATCGAGATTCAAATCGTGAATCGGAAGACCTATTTTTTGAATCGCGAATCGAATCTTTTTATGAATCGTAAGATACAAGATCAATAAAAATTTCAAAATAAATAAGCTAATATATCATATATAAACTTCAAAATAATCAAAATTCCAAAATTCAAGTCATATATCAAAAAAACATCAAGAAGATAGCAAAACAAAGATGACAAAACAATGATGAATGATCTCATCTCATTCATCATCCCCAAGATCAATGTCACTTAATTCATCCTCATCTTCTGGCATTAAACGCTCTTCCTCTTCCTCAACATTTCCAACTATCTCTTCAATTTCATTCTCATCCCCTATTAAGATGGATTTTTCCTTATCAACCTTGGCATTTAAGTTTCTTGGACCTATAAAAGAAAAAAAAAACACTTAATTAGTGACACTGACAACATAGTACTATAGTTAAATGTTACTTCTAAGTTTTAAAGTTTAAACAAATACCTCTCTTCCTTTTCTTGCTTGGAGCTCCTTTTTCAAGAGTATAGGCCTCATGTATATCCATCCATGAAGTATCAACCGGTAAGCAAGGATTCTCTTTTTCTGTAATCCACTCATCATCTGATTCAATATCAGATAAGCATATAGGATCATAAGTATCTCCTTTCTCCTCTCTGGCCTTCTGTCTCATCTCAAGTTGAAGATTATACTTAACAAAGACAAGAGCATTTAATCTCTGTTGCTCTAAGCGATTTCTTCTCTTGGTATGGACTTGATCAAATATGCTCCAATTTCTTTCACATCCAGTAGCACTACAAGTGAGACTTAAAACTCTCATTGCTAGTTTTTGTAACTCTTTGCCCTCTCCACCATAACTTTCCCACCAAAGAGCTATAAAAACAAAAGCCAACATAAAAATCAAATCTATATCTGTGTTGCCTATGCCTTTTCAAAATCATGAAAATTAATGTAAAATACTAAAATTTACCAGGTTGCTTCTTATCCCTGGTATCTATTGCCATGCTTCTTCCAAAAAGTCCCTTGACAGTCTTGAATCTATCAAGTTGTTGATCAATAGTAAATCTAATCCTTCTATCTGGGATCATTCTCTCAATGGTCTCATATAAACCAAATAAAACTTCACTATCCGCATTGAAGTTTTTGTCATAGTGGAACCTAATAAAAACATAAAATAAGGAATCAGTAAATTTTCAATTACCAAAGTAACATGATTTGATCTCAAAACTTAAAGAATGACTTACTTAGGATTAAGATAGTAAGCAGCAGCATGGAGAGGCCTGTGTAATTGCAAATTCCAACGAGTATCAATTATCTTCCACACCTTTTTATATCTTGACTCTTGCTTCTTGAAGTTTGCAGCTATTTGTTCTTTAGCTCTATCCATTGCTTCATAGATATATGGCATGGCAGGTTTTGAGTCTCCATCTACAAGCCTTAAAACCTTCACAACGGGAGTCACACACTTCAAGCAATATTGGATGGATTTCCAAAATCTAACATCACATAGAACAATATTCATCACTTGTTTACCCTCATCTTTGCTAGCATAATTACTAGTAGCCCATTCCTCCGAAGCAAACATAGACCGAAGAGCATTCTTTTGTAGCATAATACCTTGTAGGGTGAGAAAAGCAGTTGCAAATCTTGTGACTGCTGGTCTAGCTAATTCCCTTCCATTGGAATGCTTTCTATATAAGTTTAGGACCCATGTGTGTCTATAAATGAAAGTTGTGACTTTTTTGGCATTTGTAATAGTATTAAAAAATACCGGAAGTTGCCCGATGTCTTCAAGAATCAAATCAAGGCAGTGAGCTGCACAAGGAGACCAAAATAATTTTGTTCTCTTCTCCTCTAACATCTTTCCAGCAGCCACAAGATTAGCAGCACCATCTGTCACAACTTGCACTACATTGTCTTCCCCAATTTCCTCTACCATAGAATCTAATAAATTAAACATTTGCTTAGCATCCTTAATCACATCACTAGTGTCAATAGATTTTAAAAAAACAGTCCCACTTGGACTATTAACCAAAAAATTGGTAAGTGACCTGCCTTTTCCATCTGTCCAACCATCACACATCAAAGTGCAGCCCCATTTTTCCCATTCAATCTTGTATTTCTCCAAACTTGCTTGAATGTTGTCAACTGCCTTTTTCAAGTAAGATACTCTCACCTCATGAAAAGTAGGAGGTTTTAAACCCCTTCCATATTCACCAACAGATTTTAGCATTTGGACAAATAAGGAACTTCTTACCAAATTAAATGGCAAAGCATTGCCATAGATGCAATTGCAAATGTCTTGAATCACTAACTCTCTATCTTTAAGCACCTCATTCATTGTCTGCTGCTTTAATAATTTTGTTCCTTTTTTTGTATTATCTTGGGTGCTCACACCTTCAAAGCATTCCTGATTATTTGCCTCTTTGGCTTTATCTTTGTCTTCTAAGAGCTTCAAAAACATCTCTTTAACTTCATCGGGAACAGATGGACAGGCACTAACATTCTCTTTAGTCCCAGCAAGATGATGCTTCATCCTTGCAACACCACCCCAACAATTATGTGAACAATACTTGCACTTAACTAAAAGTCTATGAGGTGGAACAGACTCACAATGATTCCATGTAATATCAACTTCTTTTTTCTTTTTTGTTTGACCCATTACCCTAATTAAAAAAAATCTGAAAACAGAGGAGGGCCACCAAGAGGAACAAAATATAAAAGAAAATAAAAAGTGATGAGGGAATGAATGGAAGGGAATTAAAAAAATTAAAAAAAAAAAGAAAATGCAACAGAGGAACATAATTTAAAAATTAAAAAATAATACAATTAGAAACAAAAAAAAGGATCAGTCTGGGTGTGCGCCAGTGCGGTTCCTGTGTGGGAAGCAGATGCACGCATAGTGGGAGAAGGCAAATACAGAGGAAGCAAACACACACGAACACACAGTGGGAGGAGGCAAATACACTCAATGGAGGAATCAAACACATACGGACACTGGAAGGCAAACGCACGCACGGTGAAGAAGGCAATCGCACGCACAATGGGACTGAAGAAGCAGTGACCTAGGTGTTATATATTGCGATTATGCCTTGGATAGTGGGAAGAATCATTTTCGTCAATCTCTGTCCAATTAAGAGAGAAAAATCTGGTTAAATGCCGTGATCTGAGGAATTATCCATAATCGGGTCGCGCGACCCGGAAGAAGACCCGACGGCAATTCGCGAGCCATTGGAGGAACGGGAATCGTGCGATTCATTCTCACTCACGATTCGCACGATTCAGGCACTATATTCGCGATTCCAGTTGCGATTTTGAATCAAAAACGAGTCACCTTGCGATATGTATCCTTCTGCTGGATTTCCGGGACGTATCGCGATATGAATCCCACGATTCATGCGATACTGATAACACTGGTAATGGTACTAAATCAAGTGGGCTCAATGGATTAAATCCATAAACTACTTCAAAAGGAGAGTGTTTAGTAGTACCATGTACACTTCTATTGTAAGCAAATTCAGCATAGGCCAAGCATTCATCCCAACTTTTCAAGTTTTTGCCAATGATAGTTCTTAGCAAAGTAGAAAGCGTTCGGTTCACCACTTCAGTTTGCCCATCAGTTTGTGGGTGACAGGCAGTACTAAAGAGTAACTTTGTTCCCAGCTTTCTCCATAAAGTCTTCCAAAAGTAGCTAAGAAATTTGGCATCACGATCTGACACGATACTCTTTGGAATGCCATGAAGTCTCACAATTTCTTTGAAAAATAAATTGGCGATGTGCACAGCATCGTCGGTCTTATGGCATGGAATAAAATGAGACATTTTTGAAAAACGATCAACAACAACCATGACCGAACTAACATCAGTCCAAGGTTGATCTGGAACAGGTAGAGGTGTATAAAGTCCATGGGCTGCTTCCTTGCTCTTGGCTTTTTTACAAACAATACACCTTTCAATCACATGATGCACATCTCTAATCATGTTAGGCCAATAAAAATGCTCTTTCAGCATCTCCAATGTCTTGGTTTCACCGAAATGCCCAGCCAATC
The DNA here is from genome assembly GCA_037074585.1 of Biancaea sappan. Classification (NCBI taxonomy): domain Eukaryota; kingdom Viridiplantae; phylum Streptophyta; class Magnoliopsida; order Fabales; family Fabaceae; genus Biancaea; species Biancaea sappan. The sequence continues at coordinate 12,778,721 of CM073495.1, read as the reverse complement.
CTCCTCCGTGAGCTTCTCGTGTAAGTAATTCCCTTATAGAACAGTTTGGAATTACAAGTCTCCCCAAGCGAAATAAAAAACCTTCAGATCTATAAAATCCCTTATATGCCATTTTCTCACAAGCGAGATAAATAGAAGCAAGTGTCGAATCTTCCATATAATGGTCTTTAAGAGATTCAAATCCCAACAATTTAGCATTCATCATGGAAATTAAAGCATATCTCCTTGATAAGGCATCTGCAACAATGTTGGTTTCTCCCTTCTTATACTTCAACACATAAGGAAAAGCTTCAAGAAATTCCACCCACTTTGCATGTCTTCTATTCAGCTTGCTCTGACCTTTCAAGTGTTTGAGTGATTCATGGTCTGTGTGAATTACAAATTCTTTTGGTAACAAGTAGTGCTGCCATGTCTCAAGAGCTCTAATTAAAGAGTAGAACTCCTTATCATAAGTAGAGTAGTTAATACTGGCTCCATTCAATTTCTCACTAAAATAAGCTATAGGACGCTTTTCTTGAAAAAGTACAGCTCCAATTCCCACTCCATTAGCATCACATTCAATCTCAAAAGTCTTAGAAAAATTAGGCAAAGCCAATATGGGTGCATTGCACAATTTTTCTTTGACAAGCTCAAAACTTCGTTGGGTTGCATCACTCCATTTGAACTCCTTTCCTCCCTTAATACATTCAGTTATGGGTGCTAAGATGGTGCTGAAATCCCTTACAAATCTTCTATAGAAAGATGCAAGCCCATGAAAACTTCTTACTTCAGATATGGTTCTTGGAACGGGCCATTCTTTGATAGCTTTCACCTTTTCTTCATCAACTCCCACTCCTTGCTGAGATACTACAAAGCCAAGAAAAATCACATGGTCTTGACAAAAGTAGCATTTTTTTAGATTAGCATAGAGTTTCTCCTTTCGCAACACTTCCAAGACTTCCTTCAAATGTTGCACATGCTTCTCATAACTTTGACTGTAGATCAAAATATCATCGAAATATACCACAACGAATTTTCCAATGAAAGATCTAAGCACATGATTCATCAATCGCATAAATGTGCTAGGGGCATTAGATAGCCCAAATGGCATTACCATCCATTCGTAAAGTCCATGCTTTGTCTTGAAGGCTGTCTTCCACTCGTCTCCCTCTTTCATTCGGATTTGGTGATAGCCACTCTTCAAGTCAATTTTTAAAAACACCTTGGAACCATTCAGCTCATCCAACATGTCATCCAATCTTGGAATTGGGTAGCGGTATTTGATGGTGATCTTATTTATAGCACGGCTGTGCACACACATTCTCATAGAGCCATCCTTTTTAGGGACTAATAATGTAAGCACAGAACAAGGGCTCATGGATTCCCTTACATAACCCTTTTCAATCAACTCATCAACTTGCCTTTTTAGCTCCTTAGCCTCCTCTGGATTCATTATGTATGCTGGCTTATTTGGTAAGGCAGCACCGGGCACCAAATCAATTTGATGCTCAATTCCTCTTAAGGGTGGCAATCCCTTAGGTAGCTCATTCGGAAAGACATCTGCAAATTCTTCTATCAACTCCCTCACAAGCTTAGGAAGCTTTTCTGCAAGTTCTGGATTTAGCTCCTTGAGAATTAGCAATAATACAAAGTTTTCCCTTTTTATTGCCTTCTTTAACTCATTCTTAGAAGCAAAACAACTAGGCTTCTTCTCCTCGATTACATCCTCCTTCGGCTGTACTTGTATTGGCTTTAAGGGTGCCAACACAATCTTCTTTCCATCCTTCTCGAAAGCGTAGGTGTTTTTGAAGCCATCATGTAGTGCTCTTCTATCAAATTGCCAGGGCCTCCCAAGTAGAAGATGACTAGCATCCATAGGGACTATGTCACACAATACCTCATCTTTGTAATTCTTCCCTATAGAGAAAGGTACCTTTACTTGTTTGGTGACCTTCATCTCGCCATGATTATTTAGCCATTGCAGCTTATATGGACGGGGATGATTGATAATAGGTAGCTTCAATTTTCCAACTAAGGTGGTTGAAGCAACGTTAGTGCAGCTCCCACTATCAATTATCACGTTACAAACTTTGCCTGCGATAGTGCACCTTGTTTGAAAAATATTCTCCCTCTGTTCTTCTTCTACCTTGGCTTGGATATTCAAGGCACGTCTAATAACCAAGGCAGCACCTTCATCAGCATACTCAACAACTTCTTTTTCGTCAAAATATTCTTCCTCTTCACATTCCTCCACAATATCTTCATCTTCACTCTCTATTTCCCCTTGTTTCTCCTTCAAGATCATCACTCTTCTATTAGGACATTCGGATGCTATATGGCCATGACCTAAGCACTTGAAGCACTTAATGTCTCGGCTTCTTTTAGATGGTTGGTTGTCTTCTCTCTTATCCTTCCCCTTAGAACTTTCAGATTTGTTCGGCTCTTTCTTCCATATCTCCTTATTACTCCCTTTGGTAGTGTTTGAGGTTTGGGAAAGTGTTTGGAAAGGTTTACTCCCCAATGGTTTAGACACTCCATTGTTTCTTCCATAAACTCTCTTTTTCTGTCTCTCCACCTTAATTGCCAATTTAATTACATCTTCTAAGAAGACATAATTCTGCAACTCTACTAAGTCAGCAACTTCTTTGTTCAAACCACCAAGAAATCGAGCTATGGTTTGCTCTTGGGGTTCATTCAGCTCGCACCGAATCATCAAAGTTTCAAATTCTTTGACATAATCTTCAACACACATGCCTCCTTGCCTCAAGCTTTGAAGCTTAAAATAAAGCTCTTGCTTGTAGTAATCAGGTACAAAACGCCTCTGCATGAGCCTTTTCATCAATCTCCAATTTCGAACTTCCTCCTCTCCATCTCTTCTTCGTTGATTCTTCAAATTTTCCCACCATAGATTTGCATAATCAGTGAATTCAAGGGCTGCAAGTCGACATTTGGTAGCTTCTGAATATTCTTGATATTCAAAAATCTTCTCTACTCGTTGCACCCACTCCAAGTATTATTCAGGAGAACTTGTTCCCTTAAATGGAGGAATCTTCATTTTGATGTTGGCATCACGCTCCCTCTGCTGCCTTCTTTGTCTAGGTTGTTCACCTTCTTCAGCTTCAGATTCTTCTCCATGGTGTTCAACATAAGCTCCTCTTCTTGGTTGTTGTTGTTGTAGCTCCATAAATCTAGCCATTTGAGTGGTTAGTTGAGCTATTTGTTCCATCATTTCTTCTTGACCTCTTTGTAGGCCAACAATTTGAGCTTGTTGTAGGCTAAGCCCAAAAGGAACTTCAGAACTATTTTCTCATGAATTGAAGTGGCTCTGATACCAATATGATGTGATTTCCGGAGGGAAAACACTTGATCGATTTTCTGAATAGGTTGAAAGAAACAAACAAATGAAACCAAATCACTCAATTGATAAGCCAAAGGGTGCCACAACTAAGAGAAATGGGTTGATCTCGCCACACTCAAGAAAGAAGAACGTGAGTGATAAGAAATCTAGTTGCTCTCGCCACTAACACAAGTTAGATAAGAGAAAGAACTCAAGAATACTCTTGAAAGCAAAATGCCAATATCTCATATATGATTCAAAGATGGTTTACAACAAATGGCAAGAACCTTTTTTATAGAGGGTCTCCAAAACAAAAAGACAAAAGACTCCAACTAATGCATTAAATGCATCAACTAAAAGTCAAGTAGTGTAGGCTAAATGTCAAAAACAATAAATGCATAGGTAGCTAAATGTCAAAGACAATAAATGCATAGGTAATAGACTACAACTATATTCAACAAATGCAACTATCTTACATGCAATCTTTTTCACACTTCTTGCACTTTCAACAAAGTGGTTAAGCCCAATTCAAGCCCTTTAGCCCTTAAAGGAGTTAGAGGCCCAATTGAAGTGTTCTCCCTTTCTTGGGCTGCAATTAGTCCAAGCTCTTTAACCCTTAAACGAGTTAGGGGCCCAATTGAAGTGTTCTCCTTTTCTTGGGCTGCAATGGGGTTATCCTTGATTACATCATAAGGCATGGAAAGAAATGGGAAAGAAAACTACTGCATTCTATTTTTGGTTGGAATAATCCATATATAGTCATGGAAATGAATTCTAGGCAGGTGACAAACATTACTCATGGATAAAAAAATAATTAAATATAATTTTCTACTCATGGATAAAAAAATAATTAAATATAATTTTCTACTCATGGATAAAAAAATAATTAAATATAATTTTCTCCCAATAACATGAGTAAAAAAATAGCTGATTCCTAAAGAAAAGGCCAATTTAATCACAAATTCACCCAACAATTTCCCAAAAGTAAAGCTGCATAATGATCTCTACTTTTGGAAACAGTGCTTAAACCCAAATTTAAGTCTTAAAATTCAGGAAGCGCAAGGGGGAAAGCATTCCTCCTAGCCTCGTTTGTTACCTAAACTTTCAAGTGAAAATGCATCATACAACGCCTCAAGGAAATGGAGTATGCAAGAGGGAAAGTATGCCTCTCAGCTCGTTTGTTACCCAAACTGTCAAGTAAAAATGCATTATCCAACATCTCAAGGAAATGGAGTATACTTAAAATTTTCCACAGAATCGATTGAGAACAGAGCAGCTTCAAGTGGAAGAGAACTCCAAATCATATATTAAGCAAGGCACCGGCATCAACCAATTTTAAGGTAAAATTTTGGCCAAAGCATTGAGAAAGGAATCATCTGAATTTCAAGCAAAACAAATTCTTTAATCAGACAAAAATAGGAGCAAAGGTACTAGATTCCAAATTTAGAAACACGTATTTTAATTGAAATTCAATCAGGCCCAAACAGCGCATTCTCATAAACTCAAACCTATTTCAGCAATAAAATTCATGGCCTTGATAATTAAGAATGTAGAAAAGATCCAGCTATTTACCTCTTCCTTTATCTTTCTGGAATCTCCAAAAACCGCGCCGCTCAAGACCTCTTCGTTCTCTCTCAGCTTTCCGCTCGATCCTCTTTCAGTCAGAATTTCCCCCCGGAACCTTCCCAAAATCGTGCGCCTCTAGTCCTCTCGTATTTTTTTTTCGCACACACAGAATAAAACATTCCCTCGAGCGTCTTCCTCGCCAAACTTTTCTGCTCTCTGTTTTCTTGAAGTTCTGCTCAGCTCTCCCAATCGTCTCACTCTCTCTTTTCCTCACTGCCTCTACCGCTTCTGCTCTCTCTCTCTCTCTCTCTAAAACAAACCTCTTCCGGAGACGTTCTCTTATGTTTTTCGATTCTTCTCTTTCACCACCTGCCGTAGAAAACGTGCTGCTTCTCTCGAAGATGTTCTGCTTCTTCCCGTCGGAGACGTGATGCTTCTCTCTAATGGCCGTTCGGAAAGGTTCTCCAATACTCTCTTCCCTTCAGTGCTCTGCTGCTGTCTACAGTTCGGTGCTGCAGCGCGTGCGTTCTTGAGTCTTCATCCCCTAAACGCAGAGTTGTTCTGCGTTCCACGTGGCTCTAATATTTGTTTCTTCTTATATTTTTGGTCACTCTTTTTTTTTTTTTTGGGTCAAATGAATATAAATTTTACTAATATAACACCAAGTCAAATATTACATAAGATAAATCAAAACTTAAACATTGTCAAATACATAACAAATTTAAAACTTATAAAAAATTGGTACATGATCCTAAAAATTAGTACCACACACATACAATAAATTTGTGAGACTATACAATGACAACACACCTCTGACTCTTATCTAACGAATTAAAAGAGGCAACATACCCCTACCTTAGATAAGACCTAGTTTTCTAACAATTCAAATAAAACAAGCTGATACATGCCTACAAGAACTAAAAACAATGCAAGTCTAACCCAAAAGAGCTATAGAATGGGTTGGTAAAGCCCAAACAATTTTTTTTAAATGAAAAGCAAAATAGATCAGGACGGATCTTTCCACCCAGGCTGCAGCACGCCCTTGACCAGTGTGAGATCCATGACTGCAGCACACCCAGGCCGGCCGCAAGCCATCTTGCCTTCATTGGCAACATCATGAACACCAAGGAGCCGACAGATAGAGCTGTCAATAGGCTGGGCTTGGGCTGGGCCAACCCAAGCCCTCTAGGGCTTTTAATAAATAAGGGCCGGGCCAGGCTAGGCTTTTGCTACTAGTTGAGTTGAAAATCCTGGCCCAACCCAACCCTTCAAGGGCCATAGGTTAGGTTGGGCCAGCCCTTTTTTTAAAAAAATAATTTTCTTTTATCTATAATTTAAATATAACACATGACAAAAAAAAATATATTATACATGATATTTTTGTTCAATGAAACTCAATGGAAAGTAGTGTCAAATATTCAAAATAGAAATACGAATTTATAGCTTTTTATGACATTTTATTTTTAATTTTAGAAGTTTCTTTTTGGAATAGAACATTAGGTTGAGTCATATACATAATACATTACTTCAAGGGTCAATTTTTCATACTTGAACGACCTTAACAACTCATGACCTAAATAATAAAAAAAATTACAAACTCAAAATACTAATATTTTTAAATATTTTTTATTAAAAAAGCCTTTAGGGCCGGCCCGTCCTAGCCCACTTCAGCCCTATGGGCCTAAATAGGCTGGGCTAAAAGCCCTTGTTAAAAATATGCCACTAAATTCTTAGCCCGTCCCATCCCATTTATAAGGCCAGCTCTGTAATACCCGTTAATTTCGGAATATAATTCGCTTAAGAGTATTTTATAATGTACAACGTTACTTTAGTTATTTATTTTGGTCATTTTTAATTTTCATATTTAATTGTTCTCTTTGAATATTATTTATGAAAATTGAGTTAAATGACTGGACTAAATATTTGCACCATGTGGGATATATTCTAAGAATAGTGAAATTTATAGAAAAGTGGTTTCAAAATGGTCAATTAGTCCATTTATTGTAAATTGACTGGATGGGTTTGGATGTTGGGTTATGGATACCCATGGGTTATTGAATAACCCATTAGAAATATTTAATATAAAGTTTCAATAGTACCCCCTCATTTTTCACTCAGCCGAAGGAAGGCAGAAAAACGTTTTCTCTCTTCTTCATCCTCTTTTCAAATCCTTTCCTTGATCTTCAGAGTTTTGATTGTTTGTTCGGTTCAAAAGCTTTGTAAGGATCAAAGGTAAGCTTTAATCTCATTATTTTCCTTAAATTTCAGTTTATATGGAAGATTAGAGGAGGTTTTGTTCTTGAAGATTTTGATGATAATTCGTGAATCTCAGTTGTTTTAGAAGTTATATTTGAGTTATAATCGGTTAAAAGAGTTGAGATTCTGGTTTTGAATCAAAAGAAAGGAAAGGATGAATTTTTTGAAAGATTTTCTGCAAAATTCGAAGTACTGTAACAACTGGAAATCTGGAATTTTTCTTCGAGTTACTGTAGCGACCAGAAATTTCGGAAAAAAATCTGGAAAATTTTCTTCGGGTACTGTAGCAGTACTGTAGTGTCGGGCAGTCAACGGTACTGTAGCAGTCAACGTTACTGTAGCGAACCGTCACTGTAGCAAACCGTTACTGTAGCAATCAGAAAATTTTGCGTATTTTCGTGATTTTGTTTCCTTTCTTATGTTTCCTTGTAATATATTTTACTAGGAAATTTTCCTACACAAATTCTAGTGTGGAACAAGGTAAACTTGGACAAACATCAAGATGAGTGAATAACCTTGCTCAGCTAATTTGATATTACTCGTCAAAGTACAATATAAGTCCCATTTACAATATTATTTGGATAATAAGCAATTAATTTTTCATATGGGAGTATATGATGATCAGTAGAAATAAGAGTATGTAGAAATTATTTATTTCATGACAATTGTACTATGTGATGAATTCTCACTATCTTATTAATGAGTAAAGATCTACGGGATCTAATACACGAGTGTGAAAGGGTTAAAGTCCCATACTACTCGGTGTATATCTAAGAAATCTTATACACGAGTTTGAAAGGGTTAAAGTCCCATACTACTCAGTGTATATCTAAGAAATCTTATACACGAGTTTGAAAGGGTTAAAGTCCCATACTACTCAGTGCATATCTATAAAATCTATACACGAGTTGAAAGGGTTAAAGTCCCATACTACTCGGTGTATACCTATGAGATCTTATTCACGAGTTTGAAAGGGTTAGAGTCCCATACTACTCGGTGTATATCTATGAAATCTTATTCATGAGTTTGAAAGGGTTAGAGTCCCATACTACTCGATGTATAAGACAATTAATTATATGAGTAAATGTGGTATTTGTACTTTTGATATTTTATATAGTACAGTTATTTACTTACTGAGTTTTTAAATAAACTCACACTCCCTATGATTATTTTTTTCAGATACAGAAAACAAAGAACAAGAGTATCCATTTGAAGAATAGAAGCCCATTGGAATTATCCTCTATTTCTGTCTGGTGGGATACCAGTACTTATTAATGTGGATACTAGGAACGCTCTGTACTTTCTATAGGTCTCGTAGGCTTGCGATGAGATAGAAATATCAGACTATGTATGTCTATATTTGCTTATCAGATGAATATAATTCTGTAGTGTGGAATGAATGATTAAGGTTGAATGTAAAACCTTACAGAACATATGTAAATAACGTATGTTTGAGAATTTTATCAAATGAGTAGTATCTTTTCACATGTTCAATTTTTGGGATGTGACAATTTGGTATCAGAGGATAGGATTTATAGGTCCCCTATAGAGTACAGAGCAAAGTGATCTTTGTGGGCCCTTCCCTATTGTCATGAGCCGCGGCATGACCATAGGATTAAGTTCCATAAAAGACCTTGTAGAGTATAACGTCATTTTATAGATAACTTCTCAGTGGGGCTAGTAAGTGATATTTTGATTATGTTTGAAAATTGTTTGTTATGTGTGTAGATCTGTGACAGTACAATGTCAGAAGGATCTTCTAATAATAATGAGCATATGGGTCCAAGGAGGGCCATAAATCCACCAGTACATGTGCAAGATGATCCTAACCGTGGTGATAGTTTACATGCTCAAAGTACTGAGGGCGCAACTAGTGAGCAAGCAAGGAGAGTCGAACCTGATGCTCACGTTGGCAATGCAACTATTGCACATGTGATTAATTTGATGAATGAACGATTTGACCGATTTGAGGCTGAAATGAGGGGTCGAGCTGCACAAGCTAACCTGCCAGTGGATCCTCCTATTGTCGAAGCTGAAATTGTACCACCAGCTCAGTTAGCTGGAGGAGATAACGTAAGGGAGGTAAGAATGTCTGAATTCCAGAAAATGAGGCCTCCTACTTTTTCAGGGGAAGATCCCAAAGAGGACCCACAATGTTTCCTTGAAGATTGTGAAGCAATCTGTGATGCTATAGGGTGTTCTCCTACTCAAAAGGTAGAATTCACTTCTTTTCAGTTAAAGGGTAGGGCTGGTAAATGGTGGAGGAACTGGAAGAAAGCTAGAATTCAAGGCGCACCGCCAGTTATGTGGACAGAATTTTACAGATTAGTTAGGGATGAATTTCTTCCGGCAAGTGAACGATCATCTAGGACCAGGGATTTTCTGTATCTGCGGCAGGGAAACATAACTGTTGATGAATATTCAGCTCAGTTTGTTAAATTATCTGAATATGCCCCTGAAATCATTCCTTCTGAAAGGAAGAAAATAGAAAAGTTTGTGGAAGGGCTTCGTGATGCCTTATATGATCAAGTGGGTTCTAATATGAACGATTACTCTTCGTACTCAGAAGCTGTTGATGTGGCCTGAAGAATGGAAAAGAGGTCAAAGAATAAAGAAGAATATCGTCAAAAGAAGAAAGCTAGATATAGGAGATCTTTTGATCAAGGGGAAGACTCAGGGACTTTGAAACCCTTTACTGCATCACAGCATGCTCCAGCCACTCCTACTAAGTCATCTTATTCTACAGCCAGTGTGGCTAAGCCTCGTTCAGAGAGTAGGGGTGGTTTTAGCTCTTCTAGTAGAGGAGGTACTCAAGGTAGAAGGGAAAAACCTCAATGTCCTGAGTGTGGAAAGTTTCACTTCGGGGAATGCAGGTTAAACACTGTTGGTACAGGTTGTTTTAACTGTGGACAAAAAGGACATTTTATAAGGGAGTGCCCTCAGCTCATGACAAGACCAGGTCAAGGGTCTACTTTGCCACCTCGACCACAATCTATTACTCAAACACCAACCCCTTCAACAGGGGGTAGTATGGGAAGAGGTTCTGGAAGAGGCCAAGGTGACCGTGGAAAACAAGCTGCTGGCAAAAGAAATGCAAGAGTATATGCTCTAACCCGACAGGATGCTCAAACATCTAATGCTGTAGTTACAGGTATATTATCTGTTAATACTTTTGCTGCACGTATTTTGTTTGACTCCGGTTCTACTCACTCATATGTGTCACCCCTATTTTCCAAGAGATTTGCATTTGATTCAATTACTCTTAAAGAACCATTCTTGGTTTCCACACCGATGAGAGAGACTTTGATGGTTAAAACATGTTATCGTTCTTGTAAAATAATCGTTGGAGGCACGGAAACTGAGATAGATCTTATGGTTCTCAATATGTTAGATTTTGATGTGATTTTAGGGATGGACTGGCTATCTTCTTGTCATGCTACTATAAATTGTCGTGACAAAGTTATTTCCTTTAATATGCCGGGGAGGAGTAATTTTGTGTTTCAAGGAGATCGAAGTGATGTACCTTGCAACATGATATCTATGTTAAGTGCCCGGCGTATGTTGCGAAAGGGATGTCAGGGATTTCTAGCTTTTATCAAAGATTTAGAAAAGAAAGAACAGAAGTTAGAAGACATTCATGTGGTTAATGAATTCCCAGATGTGTTCCCAGAAGATTTACCTGGATTACCGCCAGAAAGAGATATTGAGTTCAGTATTGATTTGGTCCCAGACACACGACCAATTTCTATTCCACCTTATCGTATGGCTCCTGTTGAGCTAAAAGAACTCAAAGAACAATTGGAAGATTTGTTAAACAAAGGGTTCATTCGCCCAAGTTTTTCACCTTGGGGTGCTCCTGTTCTTTTTGTGAAAAAGAAAGATAGTTCTATGAGACTATGTATAGATTATCGTCAGCTGAATAAAGTCACAGTGAAAAATAAGTATCCTTTACCAAGGATAGATGATTTGTTTGATCAGCTTCAAGGAGCAAAATACTTCTCAAAGATTGATCTAAGGTCTGGATATCATCAGTTACGAATTAAGAATGATGATATACCTAAGACTGCTTTTCGTACACGGTATGGACATTATGAGTTTCTTGTGATGTCTTTTGGGTTGACAAATGCACCAGCAGCATTTATGGATTTAATGAACAGAGTGTTCAAATCATTCCTTGATAAGTTTGTAATTGTATTCATTGATGATATTTTGGTATATTCAAAGAGTCATGAGGAACATACTGAGCATTTGAGAATAGTGCTTCAGACCTTGAGAGAGCATCAGTTGTACGCAAAGCTCTCAAAATGTGAATTCTGGATGAGTCATGTAACGTTTTTGGGACATGTTATTTCCCAAGAAGGTATTCATGTAGATCCAAGTAAAATTGAAGCAGTAAAACAATGGCCTAGACCAACAACTGTGTCTGAAGTACATAGTTTTCTCGGCTTAGCAGGATATTACCGTCGCTTTGTCAAAGATTTCTCTAAGACGGCTCTCCCATTAAATAAGTTAACCCGAAAGAATGTTAAATACATTTGGGATGATTCATGTGAGCAAAGTTTTACCCAATTGAAAAAGTGTTTAACTTCTGCACCAGTCTTAATCCTACCATCAGGACCAGGGGGTTACTCTGTATTCTGTGATGCCTCAAAGATAGGCTTAGGGTGTGTGTTGATGCAACATGGTAAAGTCATAGCTTATGGCTCACGTCAGCTTAAAAAGCATGAATTGAATTACCCCACTCATGATTTGGAAATGGCAGCTGTAGTGTTTGCCCTAAAGATATGGAGACATTACTTGTATGGGGAAACTTGTAAATTTTTTACAGATCACAAAAGCCTTAAGTACATTTTTGAGCAGAGAGATCTCAATCTAAGGCAACGAAGGTGGATGGAACTTCTGAAAGATTATGATTGTACCATCCTTTACCATCCAGGTAAAGCAAATGTAGTGGCTGATGCTCTAAGTCGAAAGTCTATGGGAAGTTTAGCTCACATTGCCACTATATGGAGATCTCTAATACATGAACTACAAGAATTGGAAGCTGATGGAGTATTCTTCGAGATCACTGAGTCAGGTACATTTCTGGCTCATTTAACAGTTAGATCATCCCTTGTTGAAAAAGTAAAAGCAACTTTAGAAAATGACATTGATATGGTCAAAATCAGAGATAAGGCAAGGCAAGGTCTAGCACCAAGTTTCTTGGTAGATGAAGAAGGAGTCTTATGGTTTAATGGAAGACTCTGTGTCCCCAACATTGAATCTTTGAAACATGAAATCTTAATGGAAGCTCATGGTTCGCCCTACGTTGTACATCCTGGTGCTGTGAAAATGTATCAGGACTTGAAACAAGTTTACTGGTGGGAGGGCATGAAGCGAGACGTGACTGACTTTGTAGCTCGATGTTTGACTTTCAGTGTAGCAAAACTTGCTCGACTTTATGTTAAAGAAATAGTGAAACTTCATGGTGTACCAATATCCATTATATCAGACCGAGGACCTCAGTTTACTTCTAGGTTCTGGAAAGTCTTTCAAGAGGCTTTGGGTACCAAAGTGAATCTTAGCACAGCATTCCATCCTCAGACTGATGGACAGTCCGAAAGGACAATTCAGATTTTAGAGGATATGCTAAGAGCTTGTGTGATGGATTTCAGTGGAAGTTGGAAGATCATTTGTCTCTTATTGAATTTACTTATAATAACAGTTACCAAGCCAGTATCCAGATGGCACCTTTTGAGGCTTTATATGGGAGACGGTGTCGATCTCCTATAGGTTGGTTTGAACTTGGTGAAACCAAAATATTTGGACCTGAGATGATTCAGGAAGATATAAATAAAGTTAAACTTATCAGAGAGAGGTTGTTAACTGCTCAGAGTAGACAGAAATCTTATGCGGACAACAGACGACGTGATCTTGAATTTGCAATAGGTGACATAGTTTTCTTACGAATCTCACCTATGAAGGGAGTAATGAGATTCGGGAAGAAAGGCAAGCTTAGCCCGAGGTATGTTGGCCCATATGAGGTTGTTGACAGAGTGGGTAATGTGGCATATCGCCTAGACCTACCTTCCAACCTAGAGGGAGTTCATCCAATATTTCATGTGTCCATGCTACGGAAGTATCTTCCTGATCCTTCTCATGTCATTCAACCCCAAGAAGTTCATTTTGATGAAACTCTCACCTACGAAGAGGTACCAGTAGCTATCCTTGATAGAAAAGTCAAGAAATTACGTACTAAAGAAATTCCTACTGTCAAGGTTCTTTGGAGAAATCATTCTCGCGAGGAAGCTACGTGGGAGACAGAAGATGAAATGTGGAAAAACTATCCACATTTATTTGAAACTTGAGGTAATATTTTAATTCGGAGGACCGAATTCTTTTAAGGGGGGTAGAATGTAATACCCGTTAATTTCGGAATATAATTCGCTTAAGAGTATTTTAGAATGTACAACGTTACTTTAGTTATTTATTTTGGTCATTTTTAATTTTCATATTTAATTGTTCTCTTTGAATATTATTTATGAAAATTGAGTTAAATGACTGCACTAAATATTTGCACCATGTGGGATATATTCTAAGAATGGTGAAATTCATAGAAAAGTGGTTTCAGAATGGTCAATTAGTCCATTTATTGTAAATTGACTGGATGGGTTTGGATGTTGGGTTATGGATACCCATGGGTTATTGAATAACCCATTAGAAATATTTAATATAAAGTTTCAATAGTACCCCATCATTTTTCACTCAGCCGAAGGAAGGCAGAAAAACGTTTTCTCTCTTCTTCATCCTCTTTTCAAATCCTTTCCTTGATCTTCAGAGTTTTGATTGTTTGTTCGGTTCAAAAGCTTTGTAAGGATCAAAGGTAAGCTTTAATCTCATTATTTTCCTTAAATTTCAGTTTATATGGAAGATTAGAGGAGGTTTTGTTCTTGAAGATTTTGATGATAATTCGTGAATCTCAGTTGTTTTAGAAGTTATATTTGAGTTATAATCGGTTAAAAGAGTTGAGATTCTGGTTTTGAATCAAAAGAAAGGAAATGATGAATTTTTTGAAAGATTTTCTGCAAAATTTGAAGTACTGTAGCAACTGGAAATCTGGAATTTTTCTTCGAGTTACTGTAGCGACCAGAAATTTCGGAAAAAAATCTGGAAAATTTTCTTCGGGTACTGTAGCAGTACTGTAGTGTCGGGCAGTCAACGGTACTGTAGCAGTCAACGTTACTGTAGCGAACCGTCACTGTAGCAAACCGTTACTGTAGCAATCAGAAAATTTTGCGTATTTTCGTGATTTTGTTTCCTTTCTTATGTTTCCTTGTAATATATTTTACTAGGAAATTTTCCTACACAAATTCTAGTGTGGAACAAGGTAAACTTGGACAAACATCAAGATGAGTGAATAACCTTGCTCAGCTAATTTGATATTACTCGTCAAAGTACAATATAAGTCCCATTTACAATATTATTTGGATAATAAGCAATTAATTTTTCATATGGGAGTATATGATGATCAGTAGAAATAAGAGTATGTAGAAATTATTTATTTCATGACAATTGTACTATGTGATGAATTCTCACTATCTTATTAATGAGTAAAGATCTACGGGATCTAATACACGAGTGTGAAAGGGTTAAAGTCCCATACTACTCGGTGTATATCTAAGAAATCTTATACACGAGTTTGAAAGGGTTAAAGTCCCATACTACTCAGTGTATATCTAAGAAATCTTATACACGAGTTTGAAAGGGTTAAAGTCCCATACTACTCAGTGCATATCTATAAAATCTATACACGAGTTGAAAGGGTTAAAGTCCCATACTACTCGGTGTATACCTATGAGATCTTATTCACGAGTTTGAAAGGGTTAGAGTCCCATACTACTCGGTGTATATCTATGAAATCTTATTCATGAGTTTGAAAGGGTTAGAGTCTCATACTACTCGATGTATAAGACAATTAATTATATGAGTAAATGTGGTATTTGTACTTTTGATATTTTATATAGTATAGTTATTTACTTACTGAGTTTTTAAATAAACTCACACTCCCTATAATTATTTTTTTCAGATACAGAAAACAAAGAACAAGAGTATCCATTTGAAGAATAGAAGCCCATTGGAATTATCCTCTATTTCTGTCTGGTGGGATACCAGTACTTATTAATGTGGATACTAGGAACGCTCTGTACTTTCTATAGGTCTCGTAGGCTTGCGATGAGATAGAAATATCAGACTATGTATGTCTATATTTGCTTATCAGATGAATATAATTCTGTAGTGTGGAATGAATGATTAAGGTTGAATGTAAAACCTTACAGAACATATGTAAATAACGTATGTTTGAGAATTTTATCAAATGAGTAGTATCTTTTCACATGTTCAATTTTTGGGATGTGACAAGCTCGGCCCAGCCCAATGGGCTTAACCCATTTTGACAGCTTTACCAGCAGAGGGTTTGGGCTATTATGGACTTTTTCTTGTTTCGGCTTTAATTTGAACAAGAATTACCTAAGCTAAAATGAACTCTTAGGGTCCGTTTAGTAACTAGAAAAGAGTAAGAATGAAAATGAAGTAGGAAAATGGAAAGAAAAAAATGGAAGAGGGAAAAGAGAAAGGAAAAAAAATATTTTGTATGAGATGGAAAAGAATGAATGAAAAAAGTGAGTATGTGTGATAATTTACTAAATTACCCCTTATTTGTATCAAACTCTCACTCTACCTCAAATCTCATCTCTCTCGGTCTTCTCATCTCTTTCACTTCGCATCTCTGCCTCGTCTCTCTCCATACCTCTTGTCTCACCGTCACTGGTCTCTCCCCGTTGATGGTCGACCGGCTTGTTTTGGAGCTAAACTAAAACTAATTTAAAGATAAAAGTCCAACTGGTTGACTAACAGGCTAAAGACCAATCGACTACATCCTTTCTAGAATGTGCCAGTCAACCAACATACTAATACTAGTCAACCACCAATATTTAGTAATGGGTTTCACAAAAGTAAGCTCCCCTTGTGGAATTGGGAGAATGACCAAAAGGAAAATCACAAACTAACCCATCTTCCAGTAGCAAGCTTTAAGTGAGGTACCAGTAACAAGTTCAACACATCCAGAGAAGACAGTAAAAGGGAACGAAGAGAATGACGGAGAGAAGAGGAACAAAATTGTTCGAGTATCATTTTCCATCCAAGAATCACATTTTCCATCCAAAATGTGGCGGAAAGGAACTCAAGGAAAGCGCCCCTTTTTATTCCATGATAGAAAGCCCCATTCATGCCTCAGTGTGCTACCAAACGGTAAAAAAATAGAACAGTAATGGAACACACTACTCCATTCCAGCATTCTTAAGCTACCAAACAGCTCCTTAATTTATCATTATTGTTTCTCATCTTTCTAGAAATTATAACTAAATTAATAACAAATTATTTTTATTATTATATTACTTTTTTTCATTTTTTAATTACTCATTTATCTTTTTATAATTTTTCTATTTTTAAATTTTAACATTTCAAACCACAAAATGCTCAAAAAACAGAATGTTTACATCATATTATATACACTTGAATTAATTAATGGTGTTTTAGACAAACAATTGCGAAATTAGGTACCAAAAAGAGGAAAATGGATTGTGACAAATCTCTTCAAACTTAAATTATAATAATTTCATATTTTTTCTGATACAAGTTTTATACCACTTGAACCCATGATCACTAACTTATAGATCGTACCATTTGAGTTACAAGCTCAATAATAATAATTTTATAGTTATAGGAGAGGGAGCTCTTTTTTTTTCAAGTAAAGCAAAATACTAATCCTCAATTGGTTTAAGTGACTGAACACTTATTTCTTTTAAACAAAGTATTGTGTTCAAGTCTTATAAGGAAGAAAATTAAAACTAAATTTTTTTTCTATAGTTTTGTGATTCAATCTAACTCAAACTATATTCGTTTAAGCATAATAAATTTTTTAATATCATTGAGTCAAATTGTGCGTGTTTGTATGTGATGTGTGTAATAGGTAAGAAGCAAGGATTGCAGAACCAGACCACATTGGCTGATCCGACCGATTGGACTAGTGATCGACGGGGTTCCAATCTGGTTCATCCAAAAAATTGGTCTGCCATTGAACTGGTACGAAACCAGTCAAATCAATTCTAAACCAGGCAAAACAAACAAACCAGGCTAGTGGCTGGTTCTGTTCAGTTCCTTTAATTTTATTTTTTTTTTGCTTTCCAACCCCCTAAACGGTGTTGTTTAGAGGCTGTGTAAGAAAAAGAAAAAAAGGATCCTGTATAGTGCGTTTACGAGAAGTTGAGAGCTAGAAGGAAAAATTAAAAAAACCTAAAGCCCCCTTGACATCGTCACCGCTAATGGTTCTGCCATTGACGTCATCGTTGCTTGTTAGGTCTAGGTTGCTGCCGAGCCTTCCTCCACTGCGATTTTTTCCCCCAGCTTGTTGGTGAGAGTGAAAGAAGAGGAAAAGAGAAGAGAGGATAGATAAAAAGGAATAATATTGGTTCATCTACAAAAGTGGAGTATGGATTGCTGTGAAATGCTTGCCTCGAAAACCAAAATTGAAGTATTTGGAAGGTTATTATCCTCTGTGTGCACCTCAATCCTATAGTGGGTGGAACATTCTTAAAAGTGGGTGGGATAGTGGGAAGTGAGGTGGGTGGGGGTTGGGGTCTTGGGAGACTAAAAAGTAAAATAATGAGGATTGGGAAGTGAGATTAGGAAATTGGGAAATGAAGAGAAGATGTGAGTGAGTAGAATATATTTAATAGGTAAATTATATTATGAGTTTTATTAATAGGTAGATTATATTTAAATATTATTGTTATTAATTTATGGTTTTTATTATGTAATGTGATTGTGTATATTAATATATGTATTTTAAATTTTTATAAATTATCAATTATATTAAGTATATTAATAGTTTAAATTATATATATATATATATATATATATATATATATATATATATATATATATATATATTAATAGTTTTTAATCACCACTAGTTTGATCGCAGTTCGACCATGATTTGACTATTGAATCTTGAACCGGTACCTTCACTGGTTCAATGACCGGTCTGATTTTAAAAATCATGGTAAGAAGAGATAATGATGATGAAGAAAGTGTGAAAACAACCCATTAGTGGAGTGTATAATTGTGAAAGAACACGAGTGCTTGAGTTGAAGTGTGTTTAATCTAAATTTCATTTTAAATCTCAAAAATTTTAAGAATTTTAAAAATACTCTATTTTTTAAATTTATTTTTAATTTTTGAACCCCAAAAAATTTTAATATTTTTAAAACAGTTGTTTCCTTCAAATTTGATTTTAAAATCCAAAAATTTTGAGGTTTTCAAAATATTATTTTTTTATTTGATTTAAAATAGCAAAACTTAGACTTGTCAAAAAGGCGGGTCAAGCTTGTTTAACCCACTTTTACAGCGGGTAGTTCGACTCGACCTGTATAACCCGTACATCTCACGACATCACCTCCCCCTCCCTTACATTTAGTATACACACCACATTCTAGTAGTCCACAACCTCACCTCCCTTCTCACTAACACAAATTAGAAGTTTAGAATAGGAAAATGGGGATTTCTGAAGAGTTGAATGATATCAAGCATTTTTATATACTTTTTAGTCCCTATCTTAGTCGTATTGCTATTTCAATGTTGCCAACTCTCCTATTTTATTATATTTTGAATTTATTGGGTGTAAATTAATTATAGAATTAATATGATTCAAATTCATAATTTTATCCTAATTAATTCATGTGCTTAATTTCATATCTAATTATTTGAGAGAAAAATTGCTGGCATGGACGTTTTGCTTACTTGGAGGCCACCTGGACATGCTGACTGGGCATTGAATGGTTGACTAGGGCTGACTGGATTTCTGGTCCCCATTGTTCTCCACTTTACAGCAAAGGGGAATGACAGCATGGGCCTTCTGCAGCAATTAATGGTAGACAAAAATAGCAAAGGAATGGAGTAACTTGTCTTGCTGCCCACATCATCCAAGGAGGCATCCAAGGAGGCATCTAGGGTAGAATATTCCAAGGCATGGAGGGCATCAGTTTTAAAAATCAGAGGACACTTTTATTTTCAGTAACTTAGCAATTTTCGTAGCTCTTTTTCCCTCTCTGTTTTCTCTTCTGTCATTTGCTATTTTTCTCTCATGGAGGGCTAAGTCTTCATTGTAATCAGTCACTGGACCACTGGGATGTTATAGCTTGAACTAAGAATGCAAACTAAGTGTTTTATTCTCCATTTTCATCTCATTTCGTTTCTGTTGTGCTGTTATGTTTATGTTGCTGTCAGATTCTGATTAGAGCTTGAGAAGTAACATAAACTGACTTATATATATATATAAGATATAACCTTGCTTGACTGATTAGGAAAGTGAGGGAGGCGAAATGACTAGTTAGATAATATATTTAACTTGGTTTGGTTGAGATTTTCCACTGAATGCATCTGGTTATAGTAGAGAGATATTCTTGACTATAATTAGTAGCATTAAATTCTAGATGTTATTCTAGAACCATTTTCATAAAGAACCAAACAATGGAATGAGAACAAAACTGAATCAATGAACTAGGTAATGATAGTTGCACTCCCATGAATCCTAGTGGCTGATTACATAGTCTCTTTACTGTCAACACCTTGCAAATTTCGCTGCTGCTGCTGTTGTAGTTATTTGGTTGCTGTTCTATTCTGTTTTCATTAGTACTGTCAACAATCCCCCCCCCCGTTTATGTACTTTTCATTAGTGTTTGGGTGTTTAGAACGATTAATTAGTGTTTAGAAGTGAGGCTCCTTGAGTGAATACGACTTGGGGATCACTATACTGCAAATTGCCACAAATTCAATTCTGGGTGATTCGGCATCGTAGTGGCGTGAACCAGAATTTTGGCGCCGTTGCCGGGGAGCCAATTCATTTCTAAGTGTTAATTAGTTGTTCTATTGTGTTCTTGTTTGATTTTAAGTGGCTTGGTATTGTTGGAAGTGATTACAAATTCTTCAAGTCAATTTTTCAAGTTTCCTAGTTATGTTTCAGCCACTATTCATCGGCTAAAAAAACTAAAGCGGATTGACTTGAAAAATTGGTAGTCCACTAAACACGACATTGGGTGGACTCTAGCAGACATTCCTGGGATTAGTCCTTCTGTGTGCATGCATCGCATTCTTCTTGAAGAAGAGACTAAACCAGTCAGGCAGCCCCAAAGACGACTTAACCCCATGATTCTTGATGTGGTTAAGAAGGAGGTAAGTAAGCTCCTCCAAGCAGGCATTATTTATCCTATCTCTGATAGTAAGTGGGTGAGTCCGGTACAAGTAGTGCCAAAGAAAACCAGGGTAACTATTATAGAAAATGAAAATAATGAGCTAGTACCCACTAAAGTGCAAAATAGTTGGCGTGTTTGCATTGATTACAGGAAGTTGAACCAAGCAACTAGAAAAGATCATTTTCCTCTTCCTTTTATTGATCAAATGCTTGAAAGACTTGCTGGAAAGTCTCACTACTGTTTTCTTGATGGTTTTTCTGGATATTTTCAAATTCACATTGCACCCGAAGATCAGGAGAAGACTACCTTCACCTGTCCCTTTAGTACTTTTGCATATAGACGCATGCCTTTTGGTCTCTGCAATGCACCTGGTACTTTTCAGAGATGCATGATAAGTATATTTTCTGACTTGTTAGAAGATTGCATGGAAGTGTTCATGGATGATTTTTCTGTTTATGGAGACTCATTTGATGCATGCTTGAAAAATTTGGAGAGAGTACTTGACAGATGCATAGAAAAGAATTTGGTATTGAATTATGAGAAATGTCATTTCATGGTAGAACAAGGGATGGTCCTAGGCCATATAGTGTCATCACATGGCATAGAATAGATAAAGCTAAAGTTGATGTTATATCCTCTTTGCCTTACCCCGCTTCTGTGCGGGAAGTTCGCTCTTTTTTTGGCCATGCAGGATTTTATAGAAGATTCATCAAGGACTTCAGTAAGATCGCTCTACCCCTATCTAAACTCCTCCAAAAAGAAACTGATTTCATTTTTAATGATGCTTGCAGGTCAGCTTTTGATGAGTTGAAGAAGCAACTTACCTCCCCTCCTATCATCCAACCTCCACGGTGGGAACTTCCTTTGAGCTCATGTGTGATGCCTCAAATTTTACTGTGGGAGCAGTACTTTCACAAAGAATAGAGAGAAAGTTGCATGTCATAGCCTATGCGTCCCGCACTCTTGATTCAGCTCAATCAAATTACACAACCACAGAGAAGGAGTTTTTAGCAATTGTTTTTGCTTTAGAAAAATTTAGATCATATTTGCTTGCCTCCAAAGTAATTGTGTTTTCTGACCATGTAGCACTAAAATATTTGTTGAAGAAACCGGATGCAAAGCCAAGATTGCTTAGATGGATGCTACTCCTCCAAGAATTTGATGTGGAAATCAAGGATAAGAGTGGAGCAGAGAATGTAGTAGCCGATCATTTAAGTAGGCTTTTGGAGCCTCCTTTGGAGCATCTTCCTATTAGAGATCACTTCCCATATGAGTGTTTTTCCATTTTGCATGGTATTAGTGAGCCTTGGTATGCTGATTTAGTGAATTATCTTGTTGCATTTGAATTGCCTGCATACCAAAATAAACATCAGTTGAACAAATTAAGAAGCGAGGCTAGGTACTATGTGTGGGATGACCCTTATTTATGGAAGATTTGTAGTGACCAAATTGTTAGGAGATGTGTTCCAAATCATGAATTTGCATCTGTGCTGAATTTTTGCCATACTCTTGCATGTGGTGGACATTTTGGTCCCCAAAGAACAGCTAGAAAAGTGTTAGATTCTGGTTTATATTGGCCTACTTTGTTTAAGGATGTCTATGATTTTTGCAAGAACTGTTCTAGGTGTCAAAGAATTGGAAATGTGTCTAGAAGAAATGAAATGCCTCAACAACCTCTCCTCTTTTGTGATATCTTTGATGTTTGGGGTATAGATTTCATGGGTCCTTTTCCTGTTTCTTTTGGCTTTATGTATATCTTGGTTGCTGTGGATTATGTGTTGAAGTGGGTGGAGGCAAAAGCCACTCGAACTGATGATTCCATTATTGTTGTAGACTTTCTTCATTCACATATTTTCTGCAGATTCGGTATCCCCAAGGCCATAATCAGTGATCAAGGATCACACTTTTGTAATAGAAACATGCAAGGGCTATTAAAGAAATATGGAGTGGTGCATAAAACCTCTACATCTTATCACCCCCAAACCAATGGGCAAGCGGAAGTCTCCAACCGAGAGATAAAGCAAATATTAGAAAAAACTGTGCAACCCAACAGAAAAGATTGGAGTAAGAGGCTTGACGATGCGCTTTGGGCCTATAGAACCGCTTTCAAGACTCCCATCGGCATGTCTCCATACCGCTTGGTATTTGGTAAAGCATGTCACTTGCCGGTGGAGATTGCACACAAGGCATATTGGGCCGTTAAACAATGCAATATGGACATGACCCTAGCCGGTAAAGAAAGAAAGTTGCAACTTCAAGAACTGGAAGAACTAAGGCTAGCGGATTATGAGAATGCGCGCATCTATAAAGAGAGGACAAAAGCTTTACATGATCAGAAAATTGAGAAAAAAGAATTCCAAGTAGGAGACAAAGTCTTTCTCTATAATTCTTGCCTCAAGCTAATGCCTGGTAAGCTTCGCTCTAGATGGGTTGGCCCTTTTGTTATTATTAATGCCTTTCCTTTTGGTGCAGTAGAAATTCAAAATGAGGCCACCAACAAGTAGTTCATGGTAAATGGGCAAAGGTTGAAGAAGTTCTACGAGGGCTTCAAAGAAGAAACTGTAGAGGAAATCCAACTCTACAATGTTCCGGCTCCATGATAAGGCTGTACTCTTTCCCTCCTTTTTAATTTATGTCCTCTTCATTTTATTTGATGTTTGGTAATAATTTCCATTGAGGATAATGCAATGTTTAAGTGTGGGGGGAGAGAATTTAATTGGAGCTGATTTAAAAAAACAAATTTCTGCTGTCTCCTCTGTTTTCTCTGTTTCTGTCCAGAATTTTTGAGCTGTCTTGCATGAATTTTCTGTACTGATTGGCTACGAATTTTGCTAGTTTCTTTACATGTTTTTAAAGCTTTATATGTCCTCTAGTTGTAGAATTTTATTTGGTATCTTTCGCATTTGTTTTGGTGTAGTTTTGTGTCGATAAAGCTGAGTCGTCAGAATTTCTGCATTGCAGAATTTTGCTGCTCTGCTCTGTCCGAATTTGATACTCTATTTTTGAAAAAAATTGATTAAGTTTTTGTGTGAAAGCATGCATGGTGAAATAGCTTAAGTTGTGAATTGACTTAGCATGAAAAGAATTCAGTCTTCTTTTTCTAAGGAACTCAAGTAAAATGGCAATGACGTTGTTTTTAATGAATTCTTAGTAATAGTCTTTAAACCGTGAGAATTTGAGCCTTCACTGCAAAATAATATTCTTTCTTGCTGTGTGTATTCCCTATCATGATTTTTACTCCAGAATTTGTCTTGAATCTTTGTTAAGGCTACATTACATGTACATGCTTGGAAATGATTTAGGCATTTGTTTCTTTTAACCATTCTAGCCAAATAGCCATCCTATGTGTTGTTTCCATTGTGTGCCACTTTGTACCTTACTTCCACCTTTCTTTCTTGTGTTTTCTAGCTCTCTCCCACTTTAAAACAAATCATTTCTTTTCCCCAAACTTAAGATTTGAAGAGCTTTAGAAACCTCGTTCTTTTGAAATTAGATTGAATTGAGCATGTGCAAAAAGAAGGATTTGTGGGCTGTTTTGAATTTCAGTTTTGCTACTCAAAAAAAAAACAAAACAAAATTGGCAACTCTTCATGAAAAAAATATATATATATATATATATATATACCATATGGAGATAAAAAAAAGAGATCGAAAAAAAAAACAAAAAACAAAAAAGCAAGAAGGAGAAAAGAAAAGTAGCATTGTTGTGCCCAAATTTCAAAGTTCAATCTCTTATAACCTTATTGATTGATGCTCTTCGTTTCTTTAAGTTTTTGTTAAACTTTGTTTTGTGTATTTCTTTCTACCTCCCAATCATTCCTTCACCCAACCTTACACCCTTCCAAAGTCCTAATAATTCAAGCATGTATGTGATTCAAGTAGTGGAGATTTAGATTCTTGACAAGCTTATGGTAGTGAATTATGTGATAAGTTGAATTTCGAGTGATTTTCCCTAGACACTTGAGAGAATAGAGAGTAAACACATTCCTGGTGAGGAGGCTAATTACTTGAATTCATTCGTATCAAATTAAATTGCCATGATGCTTGGAATCTTAGAAATTTAAGATTAATTTTCTTCAAGTGCTAAATCTTTTCAAAATTTTAATTATCCCATTCTAGCATGCTTTCCACGCTTTTCCTTTGGTGTCTTTTGGTGTTCTGAATATTATTTTGCCCAGGAGTGCAAAAGGCTAAGTGTGGGGGATTTGATATCAAGCATTTTTATATACTTTTTAGTCCCTATCTTAGTCGTATTGCTATTTCAATGTTGCCAACTCTCCTATTTTATTATATTTTAAATTTATTGGGTGTAAATTAATTATAGAACTAATATGATTCAAATTCATAATTTTATCCTAATTAATTCATGTGCTTAATTTCAGATCTAATTATTTGAGAGAAAAATTGCTGGCATGGACGTTTTGCTTACTTGGAGGCCACCTGGACATGCTGACTGGGCATTCAATGGTTGACTAGGGCTGACTGGATTTCTGATCCCCATTGTTCTCCACTTTACAGCAAAGGGGAATGACAGCATGGGCCTTCTGCAGCAATTAATGGTAGATAAAAATAGCAAAGGAATGGAGTAACTTGTCTTGCTGCCCACATCATCCAAGGAGGCATCCAAGGAGGCATCTAGGGTAGAATATTCCAAGGCATGGAGGGCATTAGTTTTAAAAATCAGAGGACACTTTTATTTTCAGTAACTTAGCAATTTTCATAGCTCTTTTTCCCTCTCTGTTTTCTCTTCTGTCATTTGCTGTTTTGCTCTCATGGAGGGCTAAGTCTTCATTGTAATCAGTCACTAGACCACTGGGATGTTGTAGCTTGAACTAAGAATGTAAGCTAAGTGTTTTATTCTCCATTTTCATCTCATTTCGTTTCTGTTGTGCTGTTATGTTTATGTTGCTGTCAGATTCTGATTAGAGCTTGAGAAGTAACATAAACTGACTTATATATATAAGATATAACCTTGCTTGACTGATTAGGAAAGTGAGGGAGGCGAAATGACTAGTTAGATGATATATTTAACTTGGTTTGGTTGAGATTTTCCACTGAATGCATCTGGTTATAGTAGAGAGATATTCTTGACTGTAATTAGTAGCATTAAATTCTAGATGTTATTCTAGAACCATTTTCATAAAGAACTAAACAATAGAATGAGAACAAAACTGAATCAATGAACTAGGTAATGATAGTTGCACTCCCATGAATCCTAGTGGCTGATTACATAGTCTCTTTACTGTCAACACCTTGCAAATTTTGCTGCTGCTGCTGTTATAGTTATTTGGTTGTTGTTCTATTCTGTTTTCATTAGTACTGTCAACAAACCCCCCTCCCCCGGTTTATGTGTTTGGGTGTTTAGAACGATTAATTAGTGTTTAGAAGTGAGGCTCCTTGAGTGAATACGACTTGGGGATCACTATACTGCAAATTGCCACAAATTCAATTCTGGGCGATTCGGCATCGTAGTGGCGTGAACCATTGAAGAAGAGAGACAGCCCTCCTCCCGCCCTTCATCGCTTACACAAATCAGAATAGGAGTATAGAGATTTCCAAAGAACTGAAGAAGAGAGACATCCCTCCTCTATCACTCGCACAACCTCCCTTTGTCGAGTTCTGACTTTTGACATGGGATTGAGATGGGGGATTTAGATTAGGGTTCTAAGGTCTAAGACTAAGATGAGATTGTGATGGGGGATTTAGGAAATTAGGATTAGGGTTTTGAGAATCTAAGTTCTGAGAGGGGATTGAGGTTTGAGAGCAGAGAAAGGAGCTGAGGAGTCAAAGAATGAAGGAGATGAATATCAAAGTTCAGAACTCAAATTCATATAGATAGCAAACGAGGTTGTCCCTTAAAAAAAAAAATTTGTGCGTGCTAGCCCATTTAGTTTGCTAGCCCGCATAGAGGCAGACTGGCTGGTCATTTTTCAGCCCATTTAAAAATAAGCTTTCCCGGCCTATTTTTCGTAAACCAAGATAGACCCATTTTGACAAGTCTAGCAAAATTTTAGTATATCTAAAATAGTCTTTTCTTTTAGGATTTTTTAAATATTAAAATTTTTTAAGTCAACATAACCTGTTAACAGGTTTGATTTTTTGATTTCAACAGGCCCAAAATTTTAGAAATTGAAAAATCCCTTTTCATACTTTATTTTTTAATTTTAACTTTAAACTTCCAACATTTTGAAAACTTTAAAAGGGTCCTTTTTCCAAAATGTCTTTTAAATTTAACCATTTATGGCTTCTAAAACATTTAAAAAATAATCTTTTTTTTTCAAAATTATCATTCAATGCTGGTCCCGAAAGTGGTCTAAATGACCCTTGTATTATTGCTTCTTTTTCAATCCTGAACCGATATTTTTTAAATTTTCGAACAGTATCTACAAATTTTATAGATGGACATAAAATTTCTTTTAAAAAATTATTATCTATGGAAATAAACCATAACATTACAAATAGAGGAATGAAAGCATCAATTCCATTAGTGAAACAACATAAATTTAAACCATGCAAGACATATGATACCTAAATTTTGCACTTCGAAATTAAAAGATTATCTTAAAATAGATCATGTTATTAACTATAAGAAGTCAAACCAAAATCTAGAATTCGATGGCTATTTTACTTCTAAAAAAGATGTTTTAGTTACTCAGACTAAACAAGCTAAAATATTTGGTACGTTGGGTTACAAATCAAGGTATCATCAAATTAAACTAATTGATGAATCAAAAGCTTAACTACTTTTTTTGTGCCATATGGACATTATCAATGATAGTAATACCATTTAGATTATGTAGGCACTAACAACTCTAGTTAGCATCTAGCTTATTTTATCGAGTAAATTATTGACTTGGTTCTAAAATAATTATAATATTATCAATTTAATTTTTGAAAAATTAAGTGTCTCAATCAAAATTCTGAAAACTAGACCAGTCATTAAACCGATGGAAGCACTGGTTGAAGGATCAATGGTCGGACTATGGTCAAATAATGGCTGAACAAGTTTATTTTAAAATATTAAAAAATAATATAATAATTAAAGATTATAAATATAAATTTACGAATTCAATAAAAAATAAGATTTTATATCAAATTACACAAAACAACATCCACATTTAAAAGTTCATAGCAAAAAATGACCATATAACATGGAAATATTATTAATTAATATAATATTCATTAATATCAAACCTATAAAATATCAATATATTGGTATCTCCACTAAAATTGGTTGATTTGTAATATTAATTCTACATTACTTGATTATAGAATAAGCAAAATTAAAACATAAAACCAAAAGAATTCAATTAGACTAATTTTACCAATTCATTTCACATCAGTATTTTCCTAATTCGACCGATTTTTGACCGGTTCGATCACTCACTAATTTTAAAGTTATTCTAAACCAATTTCTTGTCAAACCAGCCTATCCGATCCAATTTTAAAAACAATGGTCTCAATAATTTACTTCTGGAAATAAAAGATTCTATGACGCCTGGGGCCGAGAAGGGCGAGGAGTGATCACTGGTGCAGAAAATAAGCATGAACAAGGAGTGACTCCCAACAGGCTTCTAGGCAAAAGAACACATGAATAAATCAACTCTACATCAGAATAAGAGATATGTTGAGATTTTACAGTTGAAGAGAGCTTAAAATATTCTTTTTTTGATAAAGAGGAATAATATTAAGAAAAGACAATAAACATAGAGTTGATTATCTTCATGAGATAATCATTAGTACAGGAAACAAACGTAAAAAAAAGAAATAGTGGACAAACAAAGGCAACAATGCCATAACATAGTAATTAGAGAAAAAAGGGAAAGAGAGGACTAACAGAGAAATAAAACTAGAAGGAAAATAAACAAATGCAAAACAAAGGTTACAATAGAGATTAATAGATGGCAAACAAAAGTCGGGGCATCTGAAGCGAGAGGTTAGTGAACTGGAACTCGGACTTCATTCATGTAGATGGAGAGGGTGTAGGGAGGTGGTTGGCAGAACTCCATGAGAAGAACTCTTCTTCTACAGGTATCCTTAGCCAGAGCATCAGTGCACATGTTTTGCAATTTATTAATCTTTAAAATGCGAAACTCAGGGAATATTGTAAGGAGATACCTGTAATTAGAGATCAAGGTAACTAAAGGACGATGAGGGGTACAATGTTGTAAAATTAAGGAAACAGCTTGAAGAGAGTCAGATTCAATTTCAATGTTACCATTAAAGAATCCTATTTTTACAGCCAGGTTGATTCCTAAAAAGATTGCCCATAATTCAGACTAAAGAACATTGCCTTGACCAACAAACTTAGCAAAACCTTTCAACCATAAACCATGTGAGTCTCTTAAACATCCTCCCCACCCCAAAGTTGTCATGAATGTTTGAGCCATTAGCATTGAGTTTTATCTAGCATGGAGGTGGGGGTTTCCAAATAGGCTTAGGAAGAGAACTATTTGTGATAGAGAAAGAGTAAAAGTATTTAAACTATAAGTGACAGAGGTGAAGATGGAAGCAGGTTTATTTGGCCAAAATTCAGCTGCCTTTCCTAACGGCAAGATTAAAAGTGATAGAGGAAGGAGTATTATCATTTTTGAAGATAAAGTGGTTCCTAGAGATCTAGATGGAATGAATTACATAAGCAAAAATAGTGTTCCAAGGAATATTACAAAGATTAGGGGGACTATATATAGCATTTTTGTGGAGCCAGATTCGAAGGTCATCTTGAAAGAAAATGGGGGTAATGAAAAATGAGACCAGATATCATAAGCAAAGTAACAATCTCTCAGGGCATGTTCAATTGACTCGACAGTGAAGTTACAACAAAGGCAAAGAGCAATAGAAAAGCTATTTCTATGAAAAAGGTTTTTGTTAATAGAAATACCATTATTGTAACATTTCCAAAGGAAGAAAGTGTCTCTTTTGTTTTAGGGATAGTTCCAGATCCAAGAATAGTTTATAATAGGACTTGTAGTTAATGCTGGTAATTAGATTTTGAAGAAAAGAAGGGAGAACAAAAAGAAGGGAAGAAAAGTCCTAAACCAAAGAGTGATCATTTACCTTAATTATACTAAAGACTATTTTTAAAGTTTCATTAGCAGGAAGAAGACCAATAATTTGACAGCAAAGTAGTTCATTGTTGAGCGAAGGATCAAGCCAAAGGTTAGTATTTTTGCCATTGCGAATAAGAAAGGAGATGTTTTTATCTAAGAGGTTTAGACCCTTACATAAGCTTTTTTAGGTGTAGAAAGATCTAGGGTAGATCCTATCCTTGCTAGGATATTTTAATTTATAAAGAGTAGTCCAGGGTTTATTAAGATAAGATGCCACTTGAGTTTGGCTAAATGAGTAGCGTTAAAGTCACTAAATTTCCTAAGGCCAAGACCTCCCAGGTTTTTAGGTTTAGTAATGGTGTCCCAATTTATGAGGTAAATTTTATTCTCACTTACATTGTTACACCAAAGAAACCTTCTAGTAACATTACAAAATTTTGAACAAAGGCTATAAATAGTTCTGTCATTACTCTAAGCCAACCTTGACCAAAAGAAAACGAGTCCTTCAATTATAAAGGCATCAAGAATTCATGCTTTTACCGAATTATGAGGAAATAAAAAAGACAAAGAAAAGTAAGTACTAATTCTGCAAAGCAAGTACTCACCCATATGCACACAGTTGCTTCATTTGAACATGAATTATACAATGGTTGAATTATTGACCGAGGCAAAGAGTATTTTAGCAAGACATTGGATTTGGAGATCGAAGACTACTCTAACTCTATCTCTGTCTCTGTGTGACTGCGTGCATGGAGTATTGGAGTGGGGAGACTTACGGCTAGGGCAACAACATTCAGTAATAAATCAGTAAAGCATTAGTGCAGTACTAAAAAAATAAAAATATATATGTGATGTAGGCTAGCCCACGGGCCCCGCCCATTCATGCCCATTTTTTGAACGGGCTTGATTTTTGGTGTCTAGGCCTGCCTAAATACTGGTAGGTCGTGGGCCAAGCCCGTATTCCCAGTGCTATAGTAAAGTCATTCAAACTATATTTAGATTTATGTTGATAACCGAGATAGGAGCCAAGGCTGTCAGAATTAGAAATTTGGAGAAATTTTGAAATCAAAATTTTCTTGTTTAGGGGAATATTTAGTGAAAGCCATCACTTAGATTTTTCAAGATTAACTTCTATGCCACTGACTTTGCAAAAGGTAGAAATAATGTTTTGATTTTCAAGAATTGAGTTTTTTATCCACTTTTGAAAAAAACAAAATCATCAGCAAAAAGATAGTGAGGTACTTGAAAAGAATTTTTCTTGAAGGCAAAAGGCTTCCAGGCTTTTCTGCTAATAGCATCATTTATTAGGATACTTAGGTATTCTATAGAAAGAATGAAGAGGTAAAGGGAAAAAGGATCCTCTTGTCTAATACCCATTTTAGTTTTAAAAGAAGGCAACTTATTTCCATTAAGCTAGGGCAATAATCCATGTTTTCTAAGCAATAATTTATAAGATTTAACCATTCAATAAGGAAATTAAAAGTTTTTAACAAGCTATTTATAAAATCCCAAAAGACAGTGTCAAAAGCCTTTTTTATGTCTAATTTAAGAATAATCCAACCAATTTTACTTTTAGAATTAGACATGGTAGTTAAAGTTTCGTGAGCAAGAAGAAATAGGTTAGAAGTGTTGCGACCTTTAATGTAGTAGCCTTGCACAGGAGAAATAAGTTTTTGAAGAAGAGGATGGATTCTGTTAACCAAAATTTTTGCCAAAATCTTGTAACGAGTTGTACATAAACCAAGAGGACGAAAATGATTTATATTGAAAGTGTCACGACCCGTTATCTGAGCACGTGACCGGCACAATGATGAATCTCCTATTATTGTAAGACTTTCCATAAATTCTATCCACGAGTTAAAATATTAATTATTATATCTCCATGTTATCAAAATAATCATTCCTTATTGAATAATGGACAAAATATATCAAATTTTCTTATTTGAAATACAAAAAAATGACTTGCATTTAATAATAGATTCTCAATATAAAATACATTATTATACTGAAATACAAGCCAAATATGCCAAACCCTGACCTAAATGTCCTATACGATTACAGAGCAACATAATCTACTACAAAAGAAGGGCCTACTCGACAGCGGGAAGGTTTAAAGTGATTTACTGCTCTAGCAGATATTCTTTGCCAGTAATATGATCTGAACAAAAAGATTCACAGAGAGTGTGAGCTTTAAAAACTTAGTGAGCGAATCAGTCTCGCGTTAATAAAATTCAAATATATCACCAGTCATGCAAGTATATCTGAAGGCTCAAACTCAACTAATAAACATAGTTAGAAATTACAAACTAAAAGATAGAAAGTCATCTAATTCATCTAACGGTATTAGTACTTATCAATGAAAATATATCCTAGAGAGCGCACATAGGCTGGCTCACCAAATTTGTTTATTTTTGCCATGACGCACAACCTCATCCTCTCAGCTAAGGCGCTTCACAGATCTGTTACCCACCCAAGCTATGTCCCTACTGAGGGAATTATTGTCTCCACACTCGTTGGTCAAGACACCCTTTAAACCGTGTTTTTCGCCTTGTTATGAGATGGGGTACTATTCTGCTCAATCACAAGTAATAGTACAGTATTTCATATTATAACAGAAGTACAATATAATATTCATTCATATGACAGGTATCGTATATGAATATATCATAGGTTTATAAACCATAAATCAAGATAACAATTAAGTTGTATTTGGAAAGATTCAAACTTTATATTACCCTGAAATACTTGTTTTGTCTTATCTATACTTCTAGAGTAATTTGAATTACCTTCCTAGATTTATCACTCTGAATCCAGTTTATCCCTATGAGTCTTGGGAGTATCCTACGACATAGTTTTTATCACCAATGATACCAAAAACCATATTAAAACGGAGTTGTTTTACTCACAAAGATTTCGTACGAGTATCACTTCTTTAAGTCATTGCAGACAAGAGCACACAGGTGAATTTCAACATTCCGTTTGGACCTAAGTTGAGAAGGAAAGTAGCACCGGAATAAGAGTAATTATCTATTTCTTACTTAGAAAAAAGACTAATCACTCAAAGAACTTGCCTCTTTTTTAACAAGAGAAGAGAAGAAATGGAATGGAATGATAGAAACACCATTTAAGCCTCCCTTATATAGGCTTCAAGAATGAATTCTAGCTATTGATGTAGGTAGGTTGGAACTAATCCTAGCTATTAAGGTGTGGTAGGTGTGGAACTAATCTTGGCCATTAATTTTTTAACAAATCCTACCTATTGATTTTTCTAACATTTTATGTAAGATATATTCATACCAAATAATTTTCAATGGCTAAGATTACTTCATATTCAATAGCTATGATTACTTCTCCTAAAGTCTTAAGTTTCGTTTCGCTTTAGTCCTTTTATTTTAGTCCCTAGAGGGATTTTCTCACATAAAAAGCCATTTTCTCTATGAATTTCTTCTAGATTCTTCTTATGACCAAACCACATCTAGTACTCAACATTTCGATTGTATATATGAACAGTACCGTATATATGAATAATATTATATAGGTGAATAGTAATGTATAATGAAATAGCAATCGTAGTCTGTGAACACACATTTATATTTTATTTTTTACGGGTATTACATTTTCACCCCCTTTAGAAAATTCGATCATCCGAATTTAAATTACCTCTAATTTTGAAAAGATACAGATATCTAGAACGCATATCAACCTCGGCTTCCCATGTGGCTTCTTCATGAGTCTGATTCTGCCATAGTACCTTGACTGATGGAATCTCTTTAGACTGAAGTTTCTTTACTTGACTATTCATGATAGCTACCAGTATATCCTTATATGATAAGTTCGCATCTATTAGGATGGAATCATTGTGAGAAGATCTTCGTCCTATAGTCGTGCTGTAGTCACGATAATAGAAGAGGGCCCACTAAAGACACATTGTTCTGTAGTCACTAAGAAACCTAACAACCTTCACTCTTATACCAACTTTGTCACGACCCGTTACCTGAGCACATAACTGACACAATGATGAATCTCCCATCACTGTAAGCCTTTCTATAAATTCTACCCATGAGTTAAAATATTAATTATTTCATCTCCATGTTATCAAAATAATTATTCCTTATCAAATAAATACGGAGAAAATATATCAAATTTCCTTATTTGAAATACACAAAGATGACTTGCATTTAATAATAGGTTCTCAATATGAAATACATTATTATACTAAAATACAAGCCAAATATACCAGACCCCTAACTTAGATGTCCTAGACGATTAAAGAGTAACAAAAGAAGGGTCTACCTGACAGCAAGAAGGTCCGAAGTGATTTACTCATCTAACAGATATTCTTTGCCAGCAATCTGATCTGAATAAAAAAATTTCACAGAAAATGTGAGCTTTAAAAACTTAGTAAGCGAATCGGCCTCGCGTTAATAAAATTTAAATATATCACCAGTTATGCAAGTATACCCAAAGGCTCAAACTCAACTAATAAACATAGTTAGAAATTACATACTAAAAGATAGAAAGTCATCCAATTCATCCAACAGTATTAGTATTCATCAATAATAATATATCCCGGAGAGCGTACATAGGCTGACTCACTAAATTTGTTTATTTTCGCCATGAAGTACAGCCCCATCCTCTTAGCTAGGGCCGCTCACGGATCTGTTACCGATTTGTGCTATATCCTTATCGAGGGAATCATTGTCTCCACACTCATTGGTCAAGACACCCTTCAAACCGAGTTTTCTTCCTTGCCATGGAGGAGGTACTATCCGACTCAATTACAATCAATAGTACAGTATTTCATATCATAATTAGAAGTACAATGTAATATTTATTCATATGAAAGGTATCATATATGACTATATCATATGTTTATAAACCATAAATCAAGATAACAATTAAGTTGGCTTTGGAAAGATTCAAATTTTATATCGCCCCAAAATACTTGTTTCGTCTTATCCATACTTCTAGAGTATTTTGAATTACTTTCCTAGATTCGCCACTCTGAGTTCAGTCTACCCCTATGAGTTTTGAGAATGTCCTACAGCATAGTTTTTATCACCAATGATGCTAAAATCCTATTAAAATATGGTCGTTTTGACTCATCTGGATTCCGTACGAGTATCACTTCTCTAAGTCATTGTGGACAAGAGCACACAGGTGAATTTAGCATTCTATTTGAAACTAAGTTGAGAAGGAAAGTAACACTGGAGCAAGAGTAATTGTCTATTTCTTACTTAGAGAAAAAACTTATCACTCAAATAACTTGCCTCTTCTTTCTCTCTATAAAATAAGAAGCTAAACAAGAGGAAAGAAGAAATGAAATGGAATGATAGAAACACCATTTAAGCCTCCCTTATATGGGCTTCAAGAATGAATTCTAGCCATTAATGTTGGTAGGTGCGGAACTAATCCTAACCATTAAGGTGTGGTAGGTGTGGAACTAATTTTAGCTATTAATTTTCCAACAAATCTTAGCTATTGATTTTTCCAACACTTTATGTAAGATATATTCATACCAAATAATTTTCAATGGCTATGATTACTTCATATTCAATGGCTATGATTACTTCTCCTAAAGTCTTAAGTTTCATTTCGCTTTAGTCCTTTCATTTTAGTCCCTAAGGAAATTTTCTCACATAAAAAGTTATTTTCTCATATGAATTTCTTTCTAGATTCCTCTTATGACTAAACTACATCTAGTACTTGACATTTCAATTGCAAATGTGAACAGTACCATATACGTGAATAGTATTATATAGGTGAATAGTACTGTATACTGGAATAGTAATTGTAGTCCGCGAATACACATTTATATTTTATTTTTTCCAGTATTACAGAAAAGGTTATTTTGCTTAGGAAGAAGACAGAGGAGAGTTCTACACCAACTAGGATCAATGTACCATTTATGAAAGATAGACAAAATACTAGTGGTGAGGATAAATTTAATATCTTCCTAATTTTTCTGGTAAAAGACAACATGTAAGCCACGTCCCTTGGGGCTTTGAAGGGATGAATATTCCACAAAGCATCTCTAACTTCAGTTTCATTGGTTTGTATACAAAGATTTTGTTTTTCAGAGTTACTAAGAAAGGGAAGAAAATGTAAGAGTTAGGG
The DNA here is from genome assembly GCA_037074585.1 of Biancaea sappan. Classification (NCBI taxonomy): domain Eukaryota; kingdom Viridiplantae; phylum Streptophyta; class Magnoliopsida; order Fabales; family Fabaceae; genus Biancaea; species Biancaea sappan. Next base: position 12,743,130 of record CM073495.1, on the reverse strand, counting down.
GGAGAAACATTAACAGTAGATGAAAGAAGAGTTTCAAGGCCAAGTTTAATTTCAAAACCAATCTGCTGGGGGTCAGAGAGCCAGGTTCCATGGCTGTCTTACAGCTGAGTAATTTTTTGTTTTCTTCATTTAATTAGAACACTTTGATGGAAGAAGTTGTTGTACTGTCCCCTAAGGAAAGCCAGTTAATCTAAGATTTGATAAACCAAAAATCTTCTTGGTTTTTTAGAATTTTTAATAATTGATTTTGAAGATCAATTTCAAGTTTAGCAAGTTGAAAGCAAAACTTTGTACAAAGAATATTTTGAATCCCCAAAATTCTAGGTAGAAGCCTACGTTTTTCCCTAAAAATATTTTTGAAAGTGTGAATATTCCAAAAATTTATGGAGTCTTTAAAAGTAGTGATGTCTTCTTCAAGATTTAAATGATTTTGATTCCAAGAGTTTTTAACTAGATTTGGGAAGTCATCATGGTTTAACCACATAGTTTCGAACTGAAAAGGTTTGGTTCCAGAAAAAGATAGGTGATTAGTTTTTAAGAGAATAGGACAGTGTTCAGAACTTACTCTAAGGTGATGATAAACTTTGGTGTTAGGGAAAGAAGAAATCCAACTTATAGTGGCATGAGCTCTATCAATCTGAGATCTGATAATCTAACGATTATTTCTACCATTAGTCTAAGTAAAAAGGGGGGCCAACATAACCTAGATCGATGAAGCCACAGGAGTTTAGAAAATGATTAAAGAAATTAATTTTAGAAAAAGCAAGGGCCCCCACCAAATTTTTCATCAGGGGGAGCAATGTCATTATAATCACCAATAACTAACCAAGGAATATCAAGCAAAAGGGCAAGATTCATAAAAGATTCCCATAATAATTTACGTCTTTCAAATAAAGGACCACTACAAATACTAGTTAAAAGGAAAGTTTTATTACTGACCTGGCATTCCAGGTGTATCTCTTGAAAAGAAGTGGCCATCAGATGAATAGTGATAGCATTGGATTTCACAAGTCCCAAATGCCACCATCAAAGCCCATAGCGTCCACCTTAATGGAACCATCAAACCCAAGAGAGGCAATGATTCTGTTAGCTCTTTCACCACTCACTCTAATCTCGGTCAAGATAACAAGGTTAGGATGATGGTTTGAGATTAACTCTCTAAAATCCCTACGAAATTTTGCACTAGCAACACTTTTCACATTCCAGCTTAAAATATTTATAGCAACAGGAAGATGGGGAGCATGCGCAAAAAAATGGAAGATCTATGATTCCTAGAGGTGTATACATAGGCCATGGGTGTAAACATCATACGGTAATCAATAAAGTGCTACCTATACCAATAAAATGCACTTAAATTTTTGGGAGCTCATTTAATAAGTACTTCACAGTTAAATGTGTTTAACCTAAAGTAATTATAAGATGAGTGACTCCATAAAAAGCTTTCCTAAAGAACATGCGAGTGAGATTAATAGTAAATTTATCAAAGTAAATTTTCCACAAAATCATTCCGTCTTTTTATTTATCAAAGTAAATTTAACAAAAAAAAAAGAGATTTAACAGTAAAAAAAAAATAAATTAATCTTTCAACCTTTTAGGGATTAAATTGATACTTAATTTTTTTAATAATTAAATTAAGATAATTATAATGGTTAAGTCAGTAATTCATTCTATTTTATTTGATAAATAAAATCTTGAGATGTAAATAAAAATTTAGACAAAAATACAAGTTTAACTTAAGCAACATCACACTTTAAAAAAAAAAATTAACATTTAAATGTTACACATTAGAACTATTGTTACCATTAAATGTTGTCACTCAAGTCATCCAACAATAATAAAATGATGTTGCGACCCTGGCAAAGAATAACTTGATGGGCATTATTATGTCCCAGAAGCTACAACCTATTTAATTTTCTACACCTCAGGAAGGAACGAAATCAACAGAGAGATACTGAGAGTAAAAACGCTGAAGAAAGGGAAAAGTGCTCATGAAACTACTAAATTGTTAGTCAAATGGAGAAACTAGAACCTGGATTTTACACAATTGGTACTAAAATAGGATTCTGCAATTGCGAGATCGTGCTCGTTCATTTTATAGCGAACAATCACCATTAGAAGATAAAAATTTTATATCCAACAATCACAATTAGAAGATTAAAAAAAAAAAAAGACAATATGCCTATTTCTTCAATTGTGACCATTCCATCTAAAATAAATAATGACGATTTTATAAGAGGAGTGTTCAATTTTGACACTCACAACATATTTAGTTTGTAGTACAAAATAAAAATAGAAAGAAAAAAGATATGATAATAAAAAGAGAATAAAAAAATATTTGATATACAATAAAAAATAAATAAATATTTTAGTACAAATTTTTTAATAAGATAACTTTATCATTCTGACTCTCGCATGCCACCGTACTCTCACTCTCGCACGCTTCTGAATCTGAGGGCGCGCGGATCCTCTGCTTGGTTTTTTTAAGCAGAGGCCTGCCAGTTTTTAGCAACGGTTTTTACCGTTGCTAAAAACCTTTAGCAACAGTTTTGCAAAAAACTGTTGCTGAAAGTTTTTAGCAACGGTAAAAACCGTTGCTAATAACTGAGTAGGTGAAATCCCAAGCAGAATCCAGTCTGAGGAGAGTAGAACGGAGAGAAGAAAGCAGAGCAGGGTGCGTGGGTCTTTGTAGCAGAGATTGCCAGAGCAGAAGCCGAGAGAGAAGACTGACACCAAAAACGGGGAGACCACCGGTGACGATTTCAGAGAGTGCAGAACGAGAGGGTGCCGGACTGGGACCAGAGTGATAGATCAGATGGGGATCTGAGAACAGAACCAATGCAAGCTATCATTCTCTTTCTTTTTCTCTCGTCCCTGTTTTGGTGCCTTGTCCGTAGTGTGGTTGCTTTATTTCAGTGCAGAAGGGGAACTCTAATCTGAATATTTGATTTGGCTTCTATTTTCGATCCCGTGAATTTCAAATACATATGAATATCTGTTTTGGCCTTTTAATGATATATGAGATTCAAATGCATCGCCACGAAGGAGCAATAGAACAGCGGACGAAGGAGCAGCAGAACAGCACGCGATGCGTGCTTCTTCAAGGGCAAGAAGGTCAATTACTCAGTTTTCCATCCTGTGAGGCGCTTTTCCACTGCTGAGATGAAGGATAAAGCCGTATATGTAAAAATGGAAAACAGTCGAATGATGGAATGGAAAGCAGCTGCTGGGAATGCAAACCAAACACAGGAAGAAGCACTGTAGATGGGAATTTCGTCTTCCTTTTCCGAAAGCAATGGCAGCCAAACTTGCTGTAACTGTAAACAATTACGACTCGAAAAGAGTCTAGGTTCTTTATAGTTGGTATCAAAACAAGACTTCGCGAAATCGTGTTCGTCCATTTGAGATCTCCTGGCTTAAGAAAAAAAAAAAAAGGGAAAACACACTTCCTTTAAAATTGAGATTGAAGAAGGACGGCCACAATTTCATTACTAAAAAGTCCATTTTTGGGACCAATTACAAATAATCCAGAGTTGAGAAACAAACTATTTTCGAAGAGGCTTCTGCAGGGGGAGATGAAGAAGGTGTTCGGTTGGAAGCAATGTTTTTATTGGAAAACGAATCTCTCTCTCTCTCTCTTATCTTTTATGTTCCCAAGCCCATACAGTCATAACCTCTCCCTCTGTCTCATGCACTATATTTAATGATGTTACTCAGTCACACCCTTCACAATATTCAATTCTTTCACACTTAGCTTCTTAACCAGCCCTTCTTCTCCTTTAAACTCCCTCATTTCTTCTGATATTCCTCACTCACGTTCTCCATTTCACTTATCATTTTCTGGGCATCAGAATACAGAAATGGAAGACAAGGAGAAAGCAGCCAAGGTTGAAGAAAGCCAAAGAGATGATAGAATTTTCTAATGTTTGTTCTGTTCAAGAAAGTTTCACAGTTCACAAGCCTTAGGAGGACACCAAAATGCCCACAGAAAGAGAGAAGAGCAGCAAGAAAGGCAGGAAGGGCCTTTGATTCAGAATACCCACATGCCACTTTTGGTTCTATGGTGTATGATCCGATTCATCAAGTGGGTCATTTGAATCCCTCCATGTTCATCACCCCACATGCTTCAAGATTTGGCTATTTCAAAGATCATCAAGTTTCAGAACAGTTTGGATCAAATGAGGGGAATTGTTCAAGCAGAGGATTCTGTGCAGACAGTGGGAGAAGTTTCGTGAAGCGAAAAAAGAGCATAAGAAGCGATCAGAATCTGGGAATTTGGAATCACTGTAAAGAGAATGATCAAAAACTTAGTTTGTCGCTCTATTTGTAAAATTGTTGTAAATGAATTGATGCACTTTAGAATGAGCTACGGAGCTGCATGGTTTAGAATAAAATTTTCACTTTTGGGATTGAAATTTGCACCTCTTTTACAGAGCATGCCATATAGGCCAATAGGGCAATACCCCGTTGAGTTCAATTAAAAGTCCAAATTCTACTCTTTTTGTAACTTTCTAGTAATCTTCTTAAGCGTTTTTTTTGTTTTAATTTCTTTTATGAGGTCTAATGTTATGTCACTTTTTGGAGACAAATCAAACCTACAATTTGATGTAAATGTAATTACCGTGACTTCTTCCACAAGTTGCATGTCAAAAAATTTATAAGGGTAAATTTACAAGGAATTCGAGCTCTCTACTGTTACATCACCTTAAAATTTGTATAAAATAATTTTTAATTGTCATACATATAAATATTAAAATAATTTAATGTTGATCTAAAAATTAAAAAACTCATCCTTTTCAAAAGTTGAGCTCTCCATAAACTTTTCCAATCTATAACTTGTGATTGTCCTTTTAGAGAGATCAAGATTCATCTCAAATTTCGAAGAAAAAATAGCTGCATTATTAACATACCCTAATGTCATCAAGGGTGTGTATAAGATTGAGAAACATAAATGAGGAAAAAAGAGAAGAAAAAAATAACAAAGTGCACCTGGTTTTACATCTCATGCTTTTAAAATCTAATGAAAGAAGAGAAGTCCCATTGGGAAGTACCAACAGCCAAACTAATCACAATCTCAACATGACATTTTCCACACAAAAAAAAAAAAAGAAGGAAAATTTACCTTTCAGGCACTCTTCAACCTTGATACATATAATAATTGCTAGAAAAGAGAGTATCAGACTTATCCGTAATAATCCCCTTGACATTATGAATCAATGAACAAGTTCCCCAGGGAAGCAAATACAAATATATGCCAAGTTCACTCACTTCACTAACATTTGTATTTTCCTAATGACCTCACATGCCCAGTAAAGCCCCACACCTGTATCGATCTAGACTGCATCTTTCTATGCTTAAGGATAATATCTGGCTTGGCTCAACAAAGCTTAGCGTTGGAATGAGACAGAATAGGAACCAGTGTTTGGATCTTTAACAGCTTTGAAGTTGTCCACGCTCATCCCAAAGCGGCCCAACAAAGAATTGCCCATATCTTTCAATTTAGCTGCCTCAAACCATAATTGTGTTAGAAAAGGAGGCTACTGAAGCAGACACTGGGAATTACATAATGTAGAAATAAATGCCAACAGAAGCACTATTGTATACTACTAATTTTATAAAGCAATGTGTCCAACGGTCATCACCTAACACATTCGCAAGATATCCTGGTCCAATTTATAATTAAAACAAAAAATTCAATTAACTAAACAGTTCTGCTAGGATGTGCAACAAATTCATGCCAACACCTATATAATCAGACCAGCATAAAGTTGGTCCCCCAAGATTTCCAATCAACAAAAGCCAACCCAAGTTCCATTACAAAAGAACACAAAGTTACAAACATAACATCATTGGAAGCACTCTTTGAAGGGCAGGTCTCCAAGATGAAATTCAAGTGTTTGATAAGCTGAGTTACACAGTTCATCCATAGCGTTGCACAATGTTTTATAATTAATCAATAGATTATGTTAGGCCCGTAGTCTTTAAGCGAATAGGAGAAGGAATGGGCGCATGGTAACTAATTGCTGAGCTGGACAGAGGGATTAAATAGATGGGAGGGAATGAGAGAAGGCACGGGAAGTATTGGAGTTGGAAAGGAAGAGCTCTAGACCTCTCAAATGTCTAGAATTATCATCTCAGAGTGCGGGTGCTCTTTTCTGTGTTTTCTGCATCTTACAGTTTTGTGAGTTCATTGTTGAATTGTGATTTGAATTTCCTGCTGTTTCGTTACTGTATTCTCCACCACTACCTCACTGGTGTTGGTGTTACTTATTAATTCAATAATATCAGTATTATTTAGCATTTGGGATTGCTAGAATTAGTGGGCTCTATCAGATTGCACCTTACGATCACCAGTATAATTTGTCAACAATTTATATCAAAAAAAGGTCCCCTTTTTTTTCCCCCTAGCGAATAAAAATGGCAGTATTTGGCTAAATAAAATTTTGGAACTTCTAATTAAACCTTTTCTTTCATCTATGTGTTATACCATTTTCCCCATATACCTTGTTACCTTAGACATCATGCCATGTTAGTTTTGAGGGGAAGGAAAAAGAAAGAGGACATAATTGATGAACTTGTATTGGAGGATAAACTACAAAGCTCAAGCATATATTAATAACAGATCGTACAATGAAAAGCCTCCCATCTCAACAAAAAAAGAAGAGAGGGGGGGACAAAAAACTAACCAATCATTTCTTCCTTCATCTTTTCCCGCTTTTCTGCTGCCAGGGGTTCCAGTCGACGAATGGATTTCCTAGCTTGATCATTTGAGGGATCAATTTCTAAGATCTTCTTCATATCTGTCAGTTGGAAGGAAAATGGGGAAATAGAAAGAGTTAGATTGAACAAACAATTAAAAAAAAACTGCATAATTGAATACTATTAGTGTATGACTTGTACACTACGAGATAAAGTATATGATAAAGGAAGTACCACAATATTCAAGATGATTGATTAAAATTTGAACTCACCAGCAATGGCCTCTTCAAAATGTTCAAGCTTTTCATGAGCCTCTCCTCTCCTCACCAAAGCTTTCATGTATACAGGATTGAGCTCTAATGCTTTAGTGCATTCTTTAATTGTGTCTTCATATTTCCCCTGAGGCATTTTTCAATATGTTCAATTAAAATCCCCAAATAACAACTTTAAAGGAAAGAGATATCACAATTAATATGTCACAAAGACATCACATTTTCAATGATCATGTTAGCTTGGCAAGGTGGGCCTTCTAATTGATACAAATGTGATCTAGTCTCCACTTTCATTGTCCAAATTTCACTTAGACAGACTGCTTAAAAGAAAAAACAAAAAGAGACTGTATTTCATTCAGACTAATTCCATTAAGTGATAACCATGTAATTTCACAGGATAGCATACAGTAATTTAAAAGACTGTCCCTTTTGGATGTGCAGAGGGACTGGGCAACATTGCTGCTTGTTTAACCTTTTCTTTTATTTTCTGCTTTCTTGTTCTGAATTTTGTATCCTTTGGAGGATACCTAAGTCTCTTCCTTTGTATCTTCTTTCTTAATAAAACTCTTATCTATCTAAAAATATTAAGAGAATGAATTCCCCAAATAGATGTTAACAAAAATGGTCATTGGTCAATGTTCGATAAAAACTTATTTAACTATTCCTGAGACACCCCAAAATCCTTGTCAATGATCAGATAATACGCAGTCCTTTGTCTTCTAAAACAGTGTCTAACAAAATCTAGATGAAGATGGGAATAAGACCACCTTTAAACTTCAATGCATATTCAGAAGTTATTTCTTTCTTAGCAAGGTCAAGAAACACGATACATCATTCCTCACTAGCAGGTATAAGCTATCAAGCAGATTGAGAGTAACACATTTAATTAACATATGACAGAGCATAATACAAAAATGTGCTCATGATGGCAATTATTGAAAAGATAAATTGATGCACATACCATTTTCATAAAGCATACAGCGCGATTTGAATGGCATATGGAGCGTATTTCCACAGATGAAGGCATGTCTGGAGCAACTTGTAAAGCGAGCTCATACTTTGATAGTGCCTCCTCATATTGCCCATCTCCAAACAACTTATTCCCTTCTAGTTTTGCATCATTTGCTTGAGCCAATGCTTTCTGTTAGAGAAAGTAATAGCACTAAGTCACTCTTCATACTTCTTTTGGAAGAAAAACACTTTATAAATAACAAAATAAAATCATACTTTTGAATCATCAAGAAAACAATACCAAGAAATACAAATTACTGTTCCATGACCAAGTTTTACAAACTTTCAGATATACACTTGATCATTTACTTATACTTTGAAATGATATAACATCCACAAGTTGTTACATGGTCTACAAATCATGGCATTGATTTCAAATGAACTGTTCCCAATCTATTTCGATTCATTAACCCTGTCACACCCACCCTACAATTAATTAATAGAATTAAATTGTCAACATTAACATTCAGGAAGACAAATTAAATAGTTTTCAAAAGAAAAGTATTTTTGTTGACATCAAAACCATATTTTTGAATTGTCACCAAAATATACCAATAAACATTAATGAATGTTCACAGACAAGTTTCATAAACTTCCAGATAAACACACAATCATTTACTTGTACTTTGAACCGATGTAAATCCATAAGTTCTTCCATGGTCCACAAATCCTGGCACTGATTTCAAATGAAATGTTCTCGATCTGTTTTGATTCATAACTCTACATTCAGCAAGACAAATTAAATAGATTTCAAAAGAAAAGCATTTTTCTCGATATCCAAACCTTATTTTTGAATCATCAAGAAAACAATACCGTAAAAGATAGATGACTGTTCCACAGCCCAGTTTCACAAACTTCCAATAAACACTTGATCTTATACTGATACTTTGAACAGATATAAGATCCACGAGTTCTTCCATAGTTCAAAATGACTGGCATTGATTTCAAATGAAGTATTCCAAATCTGTTTTGATTCATCAACTCTACATGTAATTATTAAAATTACATGGTATAACATGAACATCCACAAAAGACTCGGCTTTAGCAATCCCTGTGAACTAATTTAGTAGCTTTACAATCCCCACAAAATCATCACTTCTTAGTTCTTGACATTATAATTTGTCCCTCCGACGACAAATTAGAAAGGGTAATTTATCCAGTATAAAATTAATTGTTGAGCACTTATGGCAGTAACAGGGAAGGACAAGCCCAACAACTTCCATCATCACGTAATTTCAGATTGGCACTCCCAATTGGGATTCAAAAGCCACCTAGATTTAATAGCCTGGGTAATTTCATATTTTGTCGTGCATATAAATATGTTCTGAGACACTAAACGTTTCACTTTTTTCCCGCTCTTGTAAATGGGTTAAATGACATCACACAGTCAACCATAAAACCTAAGTGTTGTGCCAATCACCAATCACCAAAATCTTCAACCACTCACAAACACCCAAAATCGTAATAAACAAAACACTCAAACCGCCAAACAGAACCTGTTTCAATTCCTCGTTGTTTTGGGCATCTTCGGAAGATTCACTTCTCGGAGGAATTCCCTGCTCCTGCTCCTGATGATGATGCTGTTGTCCCTGTTCTTTATGCGCATCCCCACCGCGACTGCAAGCGCCGGAGTCGTCATCCTCTCCGTCGCTGCCGAGCTCGGCGTCGCTGGCAGTTTCAAAGCCATCGGAAGCATCCTTATTGCCATCGCCATTGGAGGAGGCCGCAGATTTTGCAGATTTAGCAGTTTCAGATGAATTCACTACTTGCTCCTCAGCTTCATCCTGCTCTATTACCACCACCATTTCGCTACCTAGGGATTTATCAGAAAGCGATTTTCAGAGGCTAACAACAATTCCTAAGGTGATAATGGAATACAGAGCAACTAAATATGAACAAATTTTCCTTCTCCAAATTTATAGGATTTTTCTACTCAGCTTCCAGAACCGCCTCTATGGGTTTACTTTCTATTCCGGCAACCATGAATTTTTTTAGGGTATCAAAAATATATATATATTACTATTTTAGTCCGGATTAAAATTATATCAATTTAATTTTTAAAATATTAAACTTTTTATTTTAATATTTAAAAATATTACCTCATCTCAATTTAATTTCTTTTATTGTTAAACTTTAAAAAAAATTGTTGTTAAATCTCATATATTTTGATATCGAAAATTATTTTGACAAAAAAAAAACTAAGTGAGACAAACTTATTTTTTCATAAAATTAAATTAAAACACTTAATGTTTTAAAGGTTAAATATTTTGAGGGCTAAACCTGTAATTTACTAAAAATACAATTTTAAAGAAACTTAACTATTTATGTTTTCTTAGAAAAACAATATTCATCATCTAAAGATATTTAAATTGATCTAATAATTAATAAGAATATCAATTGAGAAAATATCAAACCAAAAAGCTTTATTAAATTTTGAGGAGGCATTTGGTACAAAAAATCTTACATTCCTAGAAATGTGATTTCTAAAGGTGTTTGACATTCTCATGTGTAATTTATTACAAATGTTGCTAAGAATATTTTTCTATCTTATTGGGAATCCTAACATTCTTATGTTTGATTCATGTTAATATTCCTTAAAATATTTGGAAATTTTTTGAAATTATCCCTATTAATTTTTAACAAATAAAAACATTGTTGTTAAATTAGACCAACTTGATAATATATTAACAAAGGAGCATTATTAATAATATATTTATTTGTAACAGACTAAATTAAAAAATATTCACATGTAAAAGTCCAAATCGAAAAGAAAATTTTATGAAAGACTAAATCAAGAAATTTTTTGTGTGACGAACCAAATTGAAAAAAACCTATATGTGAATGATCAAATTTAAAAGATAATTTTATGAGTGACTAAAAGGAGAAGTATTTCATATGTGAGGGACCAAATTAAAAAATATCCGTATATGAAGGATCAAATTGAAAATATAATTTTATGGGTTACTAAACTGAGAAATATTTCATGTGAGGGAACAAATTGAAAAAAATATCCATATGTAAAGGATCAAATTGAGAAGATAATTTTATGAATAACTAAATTGAGAAATTTTTTATGTGAGGGACCATATTGAAAAGATAATTTTATGAGTGACTAGATTGAAAAATATTTCATATGTGAGGGACCAAATTGAAAAATATTTATATGTGAAGGACAAAATTGAAAAGATAATTTTATGAATGACTAAATTGAGAAATATTTCATATGTTAGAGACAAAATTGAAAAATATCCAAATATAAATGATCAAATTCAAAAAGTACTTTTATGAGTGACTAAATTAAGAAATATATCATATGAGGGACCAAATTAAAAAAAATTATATATAAAGGACCAAATTGAAAAGATTATTTTATGAGTGACTAAATTGAGAAATATTTCATATAAGGGACTGAATTGAAAAATATCAACATGTGAAGGACCAAATTGAAAAAATAATTTATGAGTGACTAAAATAGAAAATATTTCATATGTGAGGGGCTAAATTAAAATATATCCATATGTGGAAGACCAAATTGAAAATATAATTTTATGAGTGACTAAATTAATAAATATTTCATATATGAGGAACCAAATTGAAAAAACAATTTTGTAAGGGACTAAACTAAAAAATGTTCTATTTGTGAGGGACTGAAATAGATTTTAGTTTTTGATAATTAGCATTAGGAAATATGGATAAATAATAATTTTATGTTAAAAAGAATATTCTATCATCTTTTATTCCCACCTCTCCCATAAAAGTGAAAAATAAGAGTTTTGTTTGAGCGTTGGATTTTCGAAACTGTTACATTTCTGGGATTTATTTTGAAAGCTATTACCAAACATAAAAAATGTAACATTTTTATAAAATATTCTTGAAAATGATTTAACAATGTTACATACCAAACTCCCCGTATGGGAAATATAATTTTTCTTCTTTTAATAGTTACATCTGGACTTATAATCTGCCAAAGAGCATGTCTGATCTAATAGGTTTAGTTTTGATAAAAGTAGAATATAAATCCAAAGATTATAATCTAAATAATAAGAGTTCATATTTTAAAAACCTGCCGTGAAAGCAAATCAAAACATGCTCAACTCGATTTTTTTTTTCAAATTCAATCAGTATTAATATTATTGTTTTCAGAAAATTAAATTATAAAATATTTATTTATATTATAAAATATATAACTAAAAAAATAATATTATTGTCGTCATTTACTTATTCTATCTAGACTTATTTAATTCAAACCAATATCATTAGCAATCAATCAATATATTTATATAAAACTAATCTATCGAAGATGATAGATTTAAAAAATGAATTTATTCCATCAATATTAATTAATGGTTGTACTTTTAATATATTATTCTCATACTATGTTTAATTACGTGCTTTTATTGCCATGTATTAAAGACGTGCACTTTAAGTCTATAAATTTTAAAATTTCACAATAAATCATCATAAACTTTTAAATGTGTGTACCACTTCTGTTAAAAAATTTATTAGTCAATTTAACGGTCAACGTCTAATCAGCAAATAAATGACACAAACTGTTACCGTGACATAATTTATTTTCTATCAATATAGTTTCCGTAATTACATTATTACCAAAAGTTTATCAAAACAACTATTTACTATCAATATGATCCCCAAAATCACACTATTATGAAAAGTACCCCAAACTAATTTGTCTTCTACTAATATGATTCTCATAATTACATTATTATCAAAATTTTCTCAAAACAACTATTTATTATCAATATGGTTCCCAAAATCATATTATTATAAAAAGTGCCTCAAACGAATTTGTCTTCTACCAATATGGTCCTCATAATTATATTATTACCAAAAGTTTCCCAAAACAATAATTTACTATCAATATAGTCTCCAAAATCATATTATTATGAAAAGTGCTCCAAACTAATTTGTCTTCTATTAATATGATTTCCATAATTACATTATTACCAAAAGTTTCCCAAAACAAGAATTTAGTATCAAAATGATCTCCAAAATCACATTAATACCAAAAGTTTCCCAAAATAATAATTTACTACCAAAATAGTGCATAAGAGTTACATAAATACCAAAAGCGCCTCAAGACTATAACTTATGGCCAAAATAGTGCACAAGAGTTACATAATTACCAAAAGTGCTCTAAAGGAGCGTTTTCTTGTAAAGTGGAGGCAAGATCCAATTAAATATGTTGAAGGACACTGGGTGTGTTGTAACATTCCTAGTTTTTGGATGTTATTATTGGAGAGATATCAGTGTAGACATGAAAAAATGCGAGAAAAATTTTTTGCTTAAGAGGAAAATGAATAAATATGATCGAATTTATTGCTTATAAATATGCATGAATATGATGTTTAAAACAATGAAAATTATCTGTAGGATATGTCTGATGAGTTAGAGATATTTGGTTGTAGTCGAATAATTAGAGGGAGGGACCTATGTGAAAGAATTTAAAGTTTTGTGGTAAAGATTGTGAATTTTAGAAAATAGATTAAAGTTTTGGGGTAAAAATTGTGAATTCTGGAAAATAGTAGTGTTGGTAAGAAAAGGGAGTGTTGAGATGAAAGTTGCTAAGTATGGGGAAATATTTTAGAGAGAAAATAATTTGATTGATAATGGATGAGAAAATAGCTAAGATTTCACTTGAGCGCTTCTTGTTTTGTAAAAAGAATGACAAATGAGGGACCAAGTTGCAAATTTTGAAAATAACCCCCTCCCCACACTTAAGCAAATCAGATCTCTCACTCTCATCTTATCCCCCTCTCTCGACTTCTCTCATTTCTCTCTTCTGCTTTTTCTTTTATAGTGCCTAGAACTCCAAATATCAAAACCTCCCAAATCTTGGTTTCCTCTCCAGTGGATTGTGCTTTTCCAGTCATTGACGGACCACTATCACGATGGAAAGCTTCAAGAACAAGGTAAGATCTAGATTCTTGAATCTCCTCCCCATTTTCAAATTTCATGCCCTAAGTGCTGAAAGTTTAGATTTTGGTGAGATTTGGGTGAAATCTTGGAGTGTTGTGCTAGATTATGGTTCCTTAACCTTCCTTCCCTTAATCCTAGTTGTTTTGGCAAGCTAAGTGGGTGGAAAATATGAGATTCATGGTAGGTTTGGTAGTAATGATAGAAAAATTGGAAATGGAAAGAGTTTTGGGGAAACCTTGGTTGATTCTTGAAATTTGTTGTGAAAACAAGTTGATAAATGAGGTTTTGTCGATTGAATGCTCATTTTGGTGACCAAAACATTGTACAAATGTTTGATTTTGGTTTTCGAGTGAAGGAAGAAGGTTAGATGTTGAGGAAGACCTAAAAATCATGAAAACAAAGATCTGGTTCTGCAATCCACCGCTATAGCAGTAAGAACTGTCGCTATAGCGGTGGGAGGCAAAACTTTGCTGCTCTCTGGCTCAATTTTCAAATAGTCATAACTTTCTCATCCGATCTCTATTTTAAGCAAATTCTAGTTTATAATGAAACAAGATTCAGTCTTTTTATTTGAGAGTTATGACCAAAAGTCATAGTTGGTATCAAGTATTCTCATCCCTTGTGTCCTTGATGTGTTTTTGGCATGTTTTCTCATAGAATTTGTAATACCCATGAAAAAATAAAATATACATGCGTATTTGCAAACTATGGTTACTATGCTAGTATACGATACTGTTCACCTGTATAATACTATTTACGTATACGATACTGTTCACTTATACAATTGAAATGTCAAGTACTAGATGTGGTTTGGTCATAAGAGACAACTAGAAAGAAGTTGGTAGGAGAAAATGACGTTTTATGTGTGAAAATACCCTAGGGACTAAAGTGAAAGTACTGATTTGAAAAGAAACTTAAAGGTTTAAGGTGAAATGATAGTTTTTCCCTTAAGTTTTCAATAGTAAGCCGCCTGTCTTTACGCGTTTTGCACAGTAAATTACATTATTAGAAATGTCATTTTCATAAATAGTAAATTAAATATTTTATTAATGCATAGTGATAAATAGTACCGTTGACTTTTCCTATAAATAGGCTCTTTGATTTCACTTCTAAACTCACACCTTCAACTTCTTTTCTTCTCTCCTTAAGTTTCTCTTACTCCAATGTCATGCCTTTGAGATTTTGAGCCTTTCCTTTTCAGCTTAGGTAAGGATACTATGCCCTTTCTATGTCTTTCAAATTTTAGAAGTTATTTTCTTAAGTATGCTTTGTGGTTGCTGCTTTGGCTGATCTTTCACATTAGAAAAACTGTTCTTAGCTGCTTAGATAATATTTTTATTTTCTGATTACCAAAATAGGATGTAAACTGTGAATAATACATGTCTAGGAAAGTTCTGGCTAAGGAAAGACTTGGTTTTTAAGTGTGTCCATTGTGACCCTCCACTCTTTCCTGTGAGCTTACCTGGTGTACTCTTTTACAGATTGTATTCTCTATTTCTGGTATAAACAGTCTCTGTATATATATATATATATGAATAGTGCCATATGTATGAACAGTATCTGTACGTATGAACAGTATCTATATGTATGAATAGTATCCATACGTATAAATAATATTCGTATGTATAAATAGTAACTATACATATGAATAATGACCGTATATATGAATAGTAACTGTATGTATGAACAGTGTCTGTATGAAAACGATCCTAACGTATTTTCTCTAATCTTTCATGAAAATCTCTGTAGCGGAACACTAAAATTCACCTGAATACTCTTGTCTGTAACGATTTAGAGAAGCGATACTCGTACGGAATCCAGGTGAGTGGAACGACCCCGTTTTAATAGAGTTTTAGCATTACTGGTGATAAAAAGTATGTCGTAGGACACTCCCAAGATTCATAGGGGGAAATTGGATTCAGAATGACGAATCTAATGAGATAATTAATCCAGAAGTATGGATAAGACGAAACAAGTATTTCATTATGATGTGAAGTTTAAATCTTTTCAAAAACAGATTCATTGTTATCATAATTTGTGGTTTATATATCTATAATATAGTTATATATTATACATGTTATATGAATGAATATTACACTGTACTTCTGATTATGATATGAAATGTTGTACTATTGATTGTGATTGAGCGGGACAGTACCCCATCTCAAGGCAAGGCGAAAAACCCGGTTGAAAGGGTGTCTTGACCAATGAGTGTGGAGACAACGATTCCCTCAGTAGGGATACAGCCCGGATTGGTGATAAATCCGTGAGGCGCCCTAGCTAAGAGGATGAGGTTGTGCGTCATGGCGGAAATATACATAATTGGTGAGCCGGCCTGTGTGCGCTCTCCGGTATATATTGCCATTGACGAGTACTAGTAACGTTTGTTGAATTGGATGAATTTTTATCTTCTTGTATGTAAGAGGATGAGGTTGTGCGTCATGGCGGAAATATACATAATTGGTGAGCCGGCCTGTGTGCGCTCTCCGGGATATATTGCCATTGACGAGTACTAGTAACGTTTGTTGAATTGGATGAATTTTTATCCTCTTGTATGTAATTTCTAACTATGTCTATTGGTTGAGTATGAGCATTCGGATATACTTGCATGACTGGTAATGTATTTGAATTTTATTAACGCGAGGCCGATTCGCTAACAGAGTTTAAAAGCTCACACTCTCTGTACAATTTTTTTTTGTTCAGATCAGGTTGCTAGAGAAGAACATCCGCTAGATGAGTAGATCACTTTGGACCTTCCCGCTGTCGGGTAGGCCCTTCTTTTGTTATAGATTATGTTGCTCTGTAATCGTCTAGGACATCTAGGTCAGGGGTTTGGTATTTGGCTTGTATTTCAGTATGATAATGTATTTTGTATTGAGAACCTATTAATTAAGAAAATTTGATATATTTTCTTCGTATTTATTAAGTAATGATTATTTTGAGAACATAGAGATAACGATTAATAATCTAACTCATGGGTAGAATTTGTCAAAAGGCTTATAGTGATGGGATATTTATCATTGTGCCGGTCATGTGCCCAGAAAACGGGTTGTGACAAAGTTGGTGTCACGTCCCAAAATCTGAGCACGTGACCGGCACGGAAAGTGAATTTCATTTCACCTCCGTAAGCCTATCTTTCTCTTAAAAATCATACAATTCTTTTTCATGCAACCTGTCACATCCCAAAACTTACATGTGATATAAACATAAAATACCTAGGGTGTACCTCCGTGGTACCCCATAATCTCTGTGATCATTCTTAATATCCATAATTATGTGAATCATAAATATTCCAAGAAAGATATTTTGTATACATATTCAGAAAATGTTCAACCTTCAAACACTATACAACCTCCCAAGCCTAGGTGACCTACTAGATTACAGAGTGTTTCCTAATTCTTACCAATTGTTTACCAGACAAAAGTGGAGTATATCCTTAAAGGCTATAAATTCTTCTCCTCAACCACTGTATCTGAAAAGATAATCATAGAGAGTGTCAGTTTATCATAACTCAGTGAGTAAACAACTGTGCATGGAAATATCATAAGCACAAACACCACATTTACTAATACAATCAATCTATCATTTATTGTAAATAATTATAGTAATACACTTGTCTAAATTTTGCGTATGATTTCTTGGGTGATCAATCCCTTAATCACTTTGCACTATATGTCATAGATACTTGCACTGAGTGACTTGGGAATTTAACCCTCAAACTCTTGGTGCATAAGTTTTCACAGTTATACACTGAGTGGTATGGGACTCTAACCCTTTCAAACTCGTGCATAGGTCTTCACATTTATACACTGAGTAGTATGGGACTCTAACCCTTTCAAACTCGTGCATAGATTTTTCACATTTATACACCGAGTAGTATGGGACTCTAACCCTTTCAAACTCGTGTATTAGATCTCGTAGATCTTTTGCTCATCAATAAAATAGTGACAATTTATCACAATATAATTACTATGAAATAAATGAATTTACACATACTTTTATTCGCTTGAATGTCTATCATCAACCATAACAATCATCATATATTATCAACAGCGAGACTGATTATTTCTCACTTCAATAATATTATAAACAAGACTTGTATTGTACTTTATCTAATAAGATCACATTAATTTAGTAAGGCTATTCACTTACAAAATGTTCCAATTTATTCAAAGAACAATCACATCTAGATCTTTAGTCAACTAGAGAAATCAATTCTCAAAGGTAATAAAATACCTTTCAATGATATTGTACTTTTTCTCAACCTGCACACACACTGATACTTTTCTCAATTTCACAAATAACGCAAATGGGATTTATATTGTGCTTTGACTAATTTATTAAATTAATTTTGCAAGGTTGCCTACTCACCTGGATTCCACGCTCTTAGCGCTCCCACCTTGCGCCCCCAAAAATCCCTATTGTAACCAGGTAAAAACCATTAGGGTTACAAAATAGAGAAATTTCCTATCACTACTCTCGACCTTTACTCACATCTTAAGTCATAACTCCTAACTGGTAATGAATTTCTAAATGACATTTATACCATTGGAAACTAGACTCAAAGAGCTTTCCAACGATATAAAGTTTGCCCAAAACGGAGTCCGGATGAAGAAGTTATGACTGATTGAAAAATAAGCTAAGGCTTTTCATCATACCTGGCGCCTGGGCGCCACACATGGCGCCTGGGCGCCAAGTCCCTTTTCTTCCCAAAATTTTCTGAACCTTGGCGCCTGGGCGCCAGGATCGCGACCTTTCGCGATTCCTCTCGGTTTTGGCTCAGATCCGGCCAAATCTTCACCGTTTTCCATGATTTCTTCCATAGGATCTCACCATTAATGTCTAAGGAGCATTTAGACACCAAAAACACCAATTTTAATCGAGAAACGAAGCCGCAATCTCGATTTTTACCCCAAACTTTCTGAAAACTATAAAATAGGAAAAAGCTTGAGAAATAGAAATTTCTACCTCAATTCCTTGCTTTCCCTACGATGCTTGGCTCCTAGAGGCTCGCCCCGTAGCCCGAGATCTACCCTCCAAGCTCGGTTGTGGAGTTGGAGTGTAGAGAGAAAGAGAGGATAGAAAGTGAAGAGAGAGAGAGGAAATGAGAAAATGAAGAAAATTTAGGTGAGGCCGCCTATTTACTCGCACGGGGTGAAATTATCACTTGCTATTCAGTTGACCCTCAGTCAAGATTAGTAAAAACAAATTCATAAAATCTCACCTCGGGTGATTCTAAATCCTAATTGCCCCACAATTTTCTTCTTTCACTTTAGTCCCTCTCAAAGTCTCAAACTCCACTTTAACCTCGAATCCGTCATCTTTTTGGTACCGGACTCATAATTCATTCCCATAAGCTCTATTCTACTTCTCAGGTTCCTACTTGGTCATTTCTCAAAACTACTCCATACTTTCTTTTCTTTTCGTTTTAGTCCTTGAGGATTTGTAAAATGTCCTAAATTAAAATTTTTGAAATTTCTATTTCCAAATTTCCTTCATTAATTCAAAAAGAACATTTCTCATGTAATTAAATTTTTCAATAAACTTCAAATAGACTTTAAATATTCATGAAAATTCTTGGGATATTACACAACCAAACCGAGTTCTCTATACATACTACAATTATTCACATTACATCACTGAATGAACCTACCCGATTACAGAGATTTCTAGATTTATACAACTTAGAATAAGACTTAACTATTATACCTTTATCCTAAACAAATGAAAAGGTAATCATGGACTAAGGATCCATAATTCCTTGTTCCGATATTTACCTTCAGCTGTCAACTCTGAAAAAAAATATCAATAAGAGGGGTATGAGCAAACCACGTGCCCAGTGAGTAGATAACACAACACTATGACAAAAACTATCATGCATCATAATGATAACATGCAGCAATCATACGTAAATCGATCATCATATGATATAATATTATTCATAATACTTCACAACAATATCCAAGTAAATCAAATACATTTCAACATAATTCAAAATTCACAACAGCAATCGGTGAAATCAATTTCACACACATTTCCCGTACCAACCGAATCGTCCAGGATACCTCTGTATCGTTGTCCGCGGCCCCCGCCGCATCCACCCTTATCGCTCCGTTTATAATCTCCACCCTTATAACTTCACATAAATTTCTCCATGGGGTACGCCACCATGCCTTTCCTTTCCAGTCAAACATAATCACAATCACATATAAAAACATCCTCAATCAAAATCTTGAGCCACATACACAACTCAGTCATTTACAATTCAAACCACAACATAATCAATGTGGTTCCAGCAACATAGCATGTATACAACATAACCCATAATATAGAACAATTATTAAACTCAGTTCACATGCCATTCACAATCCATCATATAACCTCCATTCATGGGAAAATAAGAAAATATAATTATATACATTACCAGACACGTTGCACAATTGTTTATGCCTCATCGTTCCACATCATCCTCTTCAAACTTGGATAAACAACATATTTCCACTATGATGCAAAAAGTCAATAACAGATATTTAATCATAGCAAGTATTAACCCACTCACCTGGATTTCATGCTCTCGGCACTCCCACTTTGCACTTTGACCATTCCTATTGTAACCAGACAAAAACCATCAGGGTTACGAAATAGAGAAATTTCCTACCACTACTCTCGACCTTTACTCACATCTTAAATCATAACTCCTAACTGGTAATGAATATCTAAATGAAACTTATACCATTGGAAACTAGACTCAAAGAGCTTTCCAACGATATAAAGTTTTCCCAAAACGGAGTTCGGATGAAGAAGTTATGACCGATTTAAAATAAGTTAAGGTTTCTCAACACACCTGGCGCCTGGGCGCCAACCCAAGCATGGCGCCAAGGCACCACACGTGGCACCTGGGCGCCAATCCTTTCTTCTTCCCCACATAACCTTGGCGCCTAGGCGCCACACATGGCGCTTGGGCGCCACGATCCCGACCTTTCGCGATTTTCTCTCGGATTTGGCCCAAATCTGGCCAAATCTCCACCGTTTTTCATGATTTCTTCCATGGAATCTCACCCTTAATGTCTAAGGAGCATTTAGACACCAAAATCACCAATTTTAATCGAGAAACGAAGCCATAATCTTGATTTTTACCTCAAACACTCTTAAAACTAGAAAATAGGGAAAAGCTTAAGAAATAGAAATTTCTACCTCGATTCCTTGTTTTCTCTACGTTGCTTGGCTCCTAGAGGCTCGCCCCGTAGCCCGAGATCCGCCCTTCAAAGTCCGGTTGTAGAGTTGGAGTGTAAAGAGAGAAAGTAGAGAGAAGAAAGAGAGAAAGAGAGGAGAGAAAGTGAAGAGAGAGAGAGGAAAGGAGAAAAATGAAGAAAAAAAATAGGTGAGGCGACCTATTTACTCGCCCGGGGTGAAATTATCACTTGCTCTTCAATTGACCCTCAGTCAAGACTAGCAAAAGCAAATTCATAAAATCTCACCTCAGGTGTTTCTAAATACTAGGTGCCCCACAGATTTCCTTATTTCACTTTAGTCCCTCACAATATCTCAAACTTCACTTTAATCCCAAATCCATCATCCTTTCGGTACCGGACTCATAATTCATTCCCATAAGCTCTATTCTCCTTCTCGGGTTCCTACTTAGTCATTTCTCAAAAGTCCTCTATGCTTTCTTTTCTTTTCACTTTAGTTCTTGAGAATTTGTAAAAATTTCCTAAATTAAAAATTAAAATTTCTATTCCTACATTTTCTTCACTAATTCAAAAAACAAATTTTTCACGTAATTAAATTTTTCACTAAACTTCAAATTAGACTTTAAATATTCATATAAATTCTTGGGATATTACATTCTTCCCCCCTTAAAAGAATTCAGTCCTCCGAATTCAAAACTTACTTCAAAATTGAAACAAATACAGATATTTTGTCTATATCTCATTCTCTCTATTAGAATTTTCACAATCAAGTACAAAATATAACAAGTTCAACATATTTTTATTTCTCAAGTTTCTTCAGTAAAAGAATTGCCTCAACAAAAAAAATCAAATACGAAAATTTTTATTTCTAATACATAAGTTACAGGCAAATGGCTGAACTTGATTTACAAAACAGATAATTTTAATACGTAAACATTAGATCAAACATCAGCTTTAGGTACAAACAAAAGAAAGGATAAATTAAGAAGGAGGAGGCTTTTGAAATGCAGAAGGTGCTCCAGGTCTAGAAGAAGAAGGTGCTTCAGACCTTAAGGAGGAAGTTAATCGTTGCAGCCTATAAAGAGTTTCGGGAGGAAACGTCTGGGAAATTTGGCGAAGTGCAGAAGTCACTCCATTCATACAGTCAATACATCTCGCTTGTTGGTCACAAAAATTTTGAGTTGCAAACATTGAATGTCTATCAACTCTATTCGCCAATTCCCTAAAATGACGGTTCAAAAGCTTCTCCTATTCTGTAAAGAGACGATTTATCAATCTCCCCTGTTCCTCAAAGTGGCGGTTTATCAATCTTTCCAAGTCCTCTATCTTTTGTCTCATAAGCGCAAGCTCATTATTAGAAGATGTTGCTGTGCTAACATCCTCTAACTCTACTACATCCCTTTTTCTTTTCTTAGCCTCTGGTGACTCTTCCATGGATCTCTTATTCTTATAATTCTCCAGGCTAAGATTTAGATCCAGCTCTACCTTGCCAGCCTCAAAGTTTAAATTGAAAGATTTATTGCTGGCCATATTTTTCTGAGCTATAAAGGTTGTATAGAAGGAGAAGTTTGATGCTAGAAAGCTTATAGATATAAACTCTTAGTGTAGTGAGCAGCGTAATTGGGCATCCATTATATATAGACGAAATTTAGGGCTACAAAACCTTTACATCGATGACCTACAGACCTTATCCGACGCAATGCCAACGGTTTCTGATAAGCATGCCAGAAAATAACAAAATATAATCTAATACAAAAGATTTCCTCAAAAATTTCAGCTAACTTTTGACTCTTGATCAAATTATTCAACTAATCGCCGCTTCAATTTATGACTTCTTAACTCTGTATTTGTCTTATCCAATAATTCTAAATCGAGATATTACTCCATGAACGGGTAGCTTCATACTAGCCTTATCTAGGTTTCTAATCCGTGGCTTTGCCTTAAGCTTACACATTTTCAAACATACATATTAAAATAAAAACTTCTCACATCTACACATCAAGCGTTCCATAAAGTGAGAAAAAAAAATTTTACCTTTCACTTGCCTCTACGAGCATATATGTATATATGTATAAACATGGAGATACATCATTATCTATATATTTTCATCTATTCCAGTCCTTTTAAATTTCAGACTTCTCATTCTCTGAATATATGTAGAATCATTACATATTATTACTAGCCATAACAAATAGCCTTCATTCTCTATGCATGAATAACATACATACATATCATATGTATTTAGATACATATAATCACAGTATAATTCAATCAATCATGTATATTATACTCAACTGAAGGCTTTCAAGAACAATACAAGAAAGCATAGAAATACATTTTAGTTCATCGTGAAAACATCCAAGACACTCTGTAATGGCTACATTGTCGACTTCTTTCAATTTCAGAAAATGCTAATGAGAGAAATGGAAAAACCAAGTGTAAATCGGCCGCAAATCCACCGAATATTGACTTTTGTGGTTTTGCTATTAATGCGACGCGTTGTTGGTGTGCATACCTACCCTAGACTTCTAGCTTCCAGATTGCAGAAATCCATAGGTTAAGCGTGTAGGGTGCGGCGAAGAGATATCTTCTTTGTCTATAAGTTTAAATTTTTCCTCTATAAAAACTGTCCCAACGTTCTCAGTTACCACACCACAAAGAGTAATCATCTCTGAGCCTACAACTTCCCAACATTCCTCTCTTCTCATACTCCTACATAAATTTCTAAATTTTTCAAATCATGACCACAAGGAAGTACATTGATCTCACAGTGGATGCCAAGAGAGAAGAGCTCGACTTAAACTTAAGTCTGGGCAAAAGACCTTTTGAGGGGTCTCTAGAGAAGCATAAGGAGAAGAAAATGAAGAAGAACGAGGAAGCTGAGGAGACTAGTACGGGCCATACCTCGGAGGACAAAATCGCCTGTCTAGAGCAGGAGGTGAAAAATCTGAAAAAGATGATAGGAGACCTGGAAAAGTTAACTAAACGCAATCATGTAGAAATGACTTCAAGAATAGACAGGTTCTTCTATTGGTCTACCCAGTACTTCTGCAATCAACAACAAAAGAAGTGTTGATTGTATGAATGGGATTTACACTACCATCCGCGACATTGCTCTGTCTCTCGCTCCAAGGAATGGTCGAGGGGTGATGATACAATACAACCCTCCTAATCCGAGACCACCTCGCTTTTAGATTACTCATGCATGAGTAATTGTTTTTTTTTTTTTGCAATGTAATCGTTCTGCTTTTAATGCCAGTGGTTTCTTTTATGGGATGGTACTACAAAAATAGTAATAATAAAATTAAGAAAGATAAAGGAAATCAGTCACACAAAATCAATCATGAATTCAACATATAAAGCTCCATACATACAATTTGATCCGACAGCAACGGAATCAAAACAAATAATAACCTTTCCTTTACCGAGTTCAAAAGTATAGCCATATCTGTGTAAAACTAAAACTAAAAACATAATTCATAAGAAAAGACAAGTCTCGGAGGGAAAGGAAATGAAAACATCCTACAGGACCTTCAGTGGAGCCATCTCTCTATAGTCGTTCCCGGGTTCACCACGATAGAGGAGATCCCACTAAGGTTACCTTACTCTGTAATCGGTAGGAGACCTAATCCCAAAGCTCTGATACCAACTTGTCACGTCCCAAAATCTGAGCACGTGACCGGCACGGAAAGTGAATTTCATTTCACCTCCGTAAGCCTATCTTTCTCTTAAAAATCATACAATTCTTTTTCATGCAACCAAACCGAGTTCTCTATACATACTACAATTATTCACATTACATCACTGAATGAACCTACCCGATTACAGATATTTCTAGATTTATACAACTTAGAATAAGACTTAACTATTATACCTTTATCCTAAACAAATGAAAAGGTAATCATGGACTAAGGATCCATAATTCCTTGTTCCGATATTTACCTTCAGCTGTCAACTCTGAAAAAAATATCAATAAGAGGGGTATGAGCAAACCACGTGCCCAGTGAGTAGATAACACAACACTATGACAAAAAATATCATGCATCATAATGATAACATGCAGCAATCATACGTAAATCGATCATCATATGATATAATATTATTCATAATACTTCACAACAATATCCAAGTAAATCAAATACATTTCAACATAATTCAAAATTCACAACAGCAATCGGTGAAATCAATTTCACACACATTTCCCGTACCAACCGGATCGTCCAGGATACCTTTGGATCGTTGCCCGCGGCCCCCGCCGCATCCACCCTTATCGCTCCGTTTATAATCTCCACCCTTATAACTTCACATAAATTTCTTCATGGGGTGCACCACTATGCCTTTCCTTTCCAGTCAAACACAATCACAATCACATATAAAAACATCCTCAATTAAAATCTTGAGCCACATACACAACTCAGTCATTTACAATTCAAACCACAACATAATCAATGTGGTTCCAGCAACATAGCATGTATACAACATAACCCATAATATAGAACAATTATCCAACTCAGTTCACATGCCATTCACAATCCATCATATAACCTCCATTCATGGGAAAATAAGAAAATATAATTATATACATTACCAGACACGTTGCACAATTGTTTATGCCTCATCGTTCCACATCATCCTCTTCAAACTTGGATAAACAACATATTTCCACTATGATGCAAAAAGTCAATAACAGATATTTAATCATAGCAAGTATTAACCCACTCACCTGGATTTCACGCTCTCGGCACTCCCACTTTGCACTTTGACCATTCCTATTGTAACCAGACAAAAACCATCAGGGTTACGAAATAGAGAAATTTCCTACCACTACTCTCGACCTTTACTCACATCTTAAGTCATAACTCCTAACCGGTAATGAATATCTAAATGAAACTTATACCATTGGAAACTAGACTCAAAGAGCTTTCCAACGATATAAAGTTTGCCCAAAACGGAGTTCGGATGAAGAAATTATGACCGATTTAAAATAAGCTAAGGTTTGGCGCCTGGGCGCCAATTCTTTCTTCTTCCCCACATAACCTTGGTGCCTAGTGGCCACACATGGCGCCTGAGAGCCACGATCGCGACATTTCGCGATTTTCTCTCGGATTTGGCCCAAATCTGGCCAAATCTCCACCGTTTTTAATGATTTCTTCCATGGGATCTCACCCTTAATGTCTAAGGAGCATTTAGACACCAAAATCACCAATTTTAATCGAGAAACGAAGCCAGAATCTTGATTTTTACCTCAAACAATTTTAAAACTAGAAAATAGGGAAAAGCTTAAGAAATAGAAATTTCTATCTCGATTCCTTGCTTTCTCTACGTTGCTTGACTCCTAGAGGCTCGCCCCGTAGCCCGAGATCCGCCCTTCAAAGTTCGGTTGTGGAGTTGGAGTGTAGAGAGAGAAAGTAGAGAGAAGAAAGAGAGAAAGAGAGGAGAGAAAGTGAAGAGAGAGAGAGGAAAGGAGAAAAATGAAGAAAAAAAATAGGTGAGGCCACATATTTACTCGCCCGGGGTGAAATTATCACTTGCTATTCAATTGACCCTTAGTCAAGACTAGCAAAAGCAAATTCATAAAATCTCACCTCAGGTGTTTCTAAATCCTAGGTGCCCCACAGATTTCCTTATTTCACTTTAGTCCCTCATAATATCTCAAACTCCACTTTAATCCCAAATCCATCATCCTTTCGGTACCGGACTCATAATTCATTCCCATAAGCTCTATTCTCCTTCTCGGGTTCCTACTTGGTCATTTCTCAAAAGTCCTCTATGCTTTCTTTTCTTTTCACTTTAGTCCTTGAGAATTTGTAAAAATTTCCTAAATTAAAAATTAAAATTTCTATTCCCACATTTTCTTCACTAATTCAAAAAGCAAATTTTTCACGTAATTAAATTTTTCACTAAACTTCAAATTAGACTTTAAATATTCATATAAATTCTTGGGATATTACAGTTGGTATCAGAGCAGTGGTTGTTAGGTCTCCTAGTGATTACAGAGTAAAGTAACCTTAGTGGGACCTCCTCTATCGTTGTGAACCCGGGCACAACTATAGAGAGACGGCTCTACTGAAGGTCCTGTAAGATGTTTCCATTTCTTCTCCCTCCGAGACTTATCTCTTCTTAGGAATTATGTTCTCAGTTTTAGTTTCAGACAGGTGTGGCTACACTTTTGAACTTAGTAAAGGAAATGTTATTACTTGTTTTGATTCTATTGATGTCGGATCAAATTTTATATGGTGGGTTTTATAAGCTGAATTCATGATTGATTTTGTGTAGCTATATTATTTTATGGTACCAGCTAATAAAAGAAACCACTTGCATTAAAAAAAACTGAAGGATTACATTGCAAAAAAAAAAAGAGAGAAGTTTACTCATGCATAAGTAATCTAAAGGCGAGGTGGTCTTGGATTAGGAGGATTGTATTGTATCATCACCCCTCGACCATTCCTTGGAGCGAGAGATAGAGCAATGTCGCGGAGGGTAGTGTAAATTTCATTCATACAATCAACACTTCTTTGCTGTTGATTGCAGAAGCACTGGGTGGACCAATAGAAGAACTTATCTATTCTCGAAGTCATTGCCGTGTTATTGCATTTGGTTAACTTCTCAAGATCCTCTATCATCTTCTTGAGAATCTTTACCTCCTACTCTAAGCAGGCGATTTTGTCCTCCAAAGTATTTCCTGTGCTAATCTCCTCGGGTTCCTCGTTCTTCTTCATCTTTTTCTCCTTTTGATTTTCTTGAGATCCCTCGAGAGGTCTTTTGCCTTTGTCCTTGCCTAAACTTAAGTTTAAGTCAAGTTCTTCTTCCTTGGCCTCCACTGTGAGATCAATGTACTTCCTTGTGGCCATAATTTAGAAAATTTAGAAATTTTTGTAAGAGTATAAGGCGAGAGGAATGGTAGAAGATTGTAGGCTCAGAGATTATTACTCTTTGTGGTGTGGTAACTGAGAACGCTGTGATGGTTTTTATAGAGAAAAATTAGGACTTAGACACAAAGAAGATATCTCTTCACCGCACCCATACACGATCAACCTATGGATTTCTGCAAGTTGGAAGCCAGAAGTCTAGGGTAGGCGTGCACACTGATAGCGCGTTGCATTAATGCCAAAATCATGAAAGTCAATATTCGGTGGATTTGCGGCCGATTTTACTTGGTTTTCCCATTTCTCCCGTTGGCATTTTTTGAAATTCAAAGAAGTGGACGATGTAGCCATTAAAGATTGCCTTGGATACTTTTATGATGAACTGAAATGTATTTCTCTGCTTTGTTGTGTTGTTCTTGAGAGCCTTCAGTTGAGTATAATATACATAACTGATTGAATCATGTTGTAATTACATGTATGTATGTTATTCATGCATAATGAGTGAAGGCTACGATCAAGGAGAATATGTGATGATCCTACATATACTCATAGAGAATGTGAAATCAAAATGACTTGGATAGAATGAAATGTGTAGAGGATGATATATCTTCATGGTTACACATACTTATATATAATGCTCTCGTGGGCAAATGAAAGGCAGTGATTTCCTTACATCATGATAATGCTTAATGCATGCGACCGTAAGCAGTTAACTTTGTTTTAAAATATATATATTGATATACATATATTATGTGTAAATCCAGAATAAAGACACCGATTAGAATCTAAGATACGGCCAATATGAGGCTACCTAATCATAGAGGGACATCGTGATATGGGATTACAGGATAAAACAAGTTTAGAGGAAGAAAATCTCAGACTGAAGAGCGTAGTCAGTCAAAATTTTGAGAAAGGTCAAGATTAGCCGAAAATTTTTTCAAGAAATCTTTGACTTATGTTAATTGCATTAAATTATATTTACTATTTACTTGCATGTCCGACATTAATTGCTGGCATTGCGACGTATGCGATCTGTAAACCTCCTAGCGAGCGGCGTATAGGTTGTAGTGGCTTTAGCTCCAGGAGCTTCGGTTTGCCTATAAATCTTGTATACCCGTTACCCTACTCATCGCACCAAGCAAACCTACTTCTTTCATTACATACCTATTTCTCAATCTCCATTCCTTTCTCATTCGAAGTTATTTCTGAGATCCCTAGAGCAATGGCCGATAATAAGTCTTTCAACTTGAATTTTGAGACGGGCAATGTAGAGCTTGATTTAAATCTAAGTCTTGGAAATAACAAAGGGAAGAGACTTGTAGATAGGTCACCAGAAATTAAGAAGAGAAAGAGGGATGTAATAGAGTTGGAGGAGGACAGTACTGCAGCATCCTAGGAAAATAAGCTTGCATGCCTAGAGTGTAAGATAGAGAGCCTGGAATACAAGACAGAGGACTAGAAGCGACTAATAAATTGTCTCTTTGAAAACCAAGAGAAACTGATAAACCGTCGTTTCGGAGAACTAGCTAATCGAGTTGATAGACATTCAATGTTTGCAACTCAAAATTTTCGTGACCAACAGGCAAGGTGTATTGACTGTATGAACGGAGTAACTTCTGCTCTTCGCCAAATTTCCCAGAAGCTTCCTCCAGAAACCCTTTCTAGGCTACAACGATTAGCTTCCTCCTTAAGGTCTGAAGCACCTTCCTCTTCTAGACCTGGAGCACCTTCTACATTTCAAAAGTCTGCTCGTCCTTAATTTATTCTTTCTTTTGTTTGTACCTAAAGCTATATTTGGTCTAAGCTTCACGTATTAAAATTATCTATGTACTAGAAATAAAATTTAAGTTAGTATTTAGATCTTCTTTGTTGAAGTGATTTCTTTCACTGAAAGAACTTGAGGAATGAGAAGATGTTGGACTTATATTTCGTACTTGATTATGGAAATTCTAAAGCAGAGTATGGTAATATCCTTTTGACTGAGCAGAGTTACTAAAATGATATTTCATTACACTTCTGAACAATGGAGGAGTGCTAAATAAGTATTTTATAAGCCTATATATAGAGAACTATGGGTTTGCCCTAATTATTGAAAGGATACGACTCTATATGAGTCATTGAGGTGAGAGGAATTTCTATATATATTTATTTTATAATTATGCATGAGGAGTATGTTATTTACTTAACACATTTTCTAGAATTGTTCTTCTTAGAGATTTATGTAATAATTTCATGTGATTTTTCCTTTTTATGACGCCTTCAGCTGAGAGTATCGTCTTAAGATAGAAGGATCACCTTCGGGCAAGAGTATTACCTATGGTCAAAATGATGCCTTTAGGTGGGGTGCTTGTATCCGTAAAAGTTATAAGCTATGTATGTGGTAACTTGTGTTCTGATATTCAGTATAAACTGGAAAGACACGTGCCACTTTTGAGATGACACCTATTTGAGGTTTTACATAGAGACAGAGTTTGTCTCTGATCAGATGGTTTGAGTTTGGTAAAGGTTATGGGGATGAGACACTTTATGGTATAAAAGGTTGTGGAGAAGATCAAACTGATGAAAAAGAGATTACTTGTTGTTTAGAAAAGGAAAAAGTCCTATGCAAATCATTGATAAAGCGGTCTAGAGTTCACAGTCGATAGTATAGTGTTCTTGTAAATCTCACCAAGGTTGTGATGAGGTTTAGGAAGAAAGAGATGCGAAGAATAAGATATGGACGAAGTAACCACACTTATTTCAATCTTGAGGTGAATTTTGAATTCGGAGGACCGAATTCTCTTAAGGGGGTGATAATGTAATACCCATGAAAAAATAAAATATACATGCATATTTGCAAACTATGGTTACTATGCTAGTATACGATACTGTTCACCTGTATAATACTATTTACATATATGATACTGTTCACTTATACAATTGAAATGTCAAGTACTAGATGTGGTTTGGTCATAAGAGACAACTAGAAAGAAGTTCGTAGGAGAAAATGACGTTTTATGTGTGAAAATACCCTCAAGGACTAAAGTGAAAGGACTGATTTGAAAAGAAACTTAAAGGTTTAAGGTGAAATGATAGTTTACCCCTTAAGTTTTCAATAGTAAGCCGCTGTCTTTCCGCGTTTTACATAGTAAATTGCATTATTAGAAATGTCATTTTCATAAATAGTAAATTGAATATTTTATTAGCGCATAGTAATAAATAGTACAATTGACTTTTCGTATAAATAGGCTCTTTCATTTCACTTCTAAACTCACAGCTTCAACTTCTCTTCTTCTCTCCTTAAGTTTCTCTTACTCCAATGCTAGGCCTCTGAGATTTTGGGCCTTTCTTTTTCAGCTTAGGTAAGGATACTATGCCCTTTCTATGTCTTTCAAATTTTAGAAGTTATTTTCTTAAGTATGCTCTGTGGTTGCGGCTTTGGCTGATTTTCCACATCAGAAAAACTGTCCTTAGCTGCTTACATATTATTTTTATTTTCTGATTACCGAAATAGGATATAAACTGTGAAGAATACATATCTAAGAAAGTTCTGGCTAAGGAAAGACTTTGTTTTTAAGTGTGTCCATTGTGACCGTCCACTCTTTCCTGGGAGCTTACCTGGTGTACTCTTTTACAGATTGTATTCTCTATTTCTGGTATAAACAGTCTTTGTATATATATATATGAATAGTTCCATATGTATGAACAGTATCCGTACGTATGAACAGTATCTGTATGTATGAATAGTAACCGTATGTATAAATAGTATCCATACGTATAAATAATATTCGTATGTATAAATAGTAACTGTACATATGAATAGTGACCATATATGAATAGTAACCGTATGTATGAACAGTGTCTGTATGAAAACGATCCTAACGTATTTTCTCTAATCTTTCATGAAAATCTCTGTAGGGGAATACTGAAATTCACCTGAATACTCTTGTCTGTAACGGCTTAGAGAAGCGATACTCGTACAGAATCCAGGTGAGTGGAACAACCCCGTTTTAATAGAGTTTTAGCATTACTGGTGATAAAAAGTATGTCGTAGGACACTCCCAAGATTCATAGGGAAAATTGGATTCACAATGACGAATCTAATGAGATAATTAATCCAGAAGTATGGATAAGACGAAATAAGTATTTCATGATGATGTGAAGTTTAAATCTTTTCAAAAACAGATTCATTGTTATCATAATTTGTGGTTTATAAATCTATAATATAGTTATATACTATACATGTTATATGAATGAATATTACACTGTACTTCTGATTATGATATGAAATGTTGTACTATTAATTGTGATTGAGCGGGACAGTATCCTCTCTCAAGGCAAGGCGGAAAACCCGGTTGAAAGGGTGTCTTGACCAATGAGTGTGGAGACAACGATTCCCTCAGTAGGGATACAGCCCGGATTGGTGATAAATCCGTGAGGCGCCCTAGCTAAGAGGATGAGGTTGTGCGTCATGGCGGAAATATACATAATTGGTGAGCCGGCTTGTGTGCGCTCTCCAGGATATATTGTCATTGACGAGTACTAGTAACGTTTGTTGAATTGGATGAATTTTTATCTTCTTGTATGTAAGAGGATGAGGTTGTGCGTCATGGCGGAAATATACATAATTGGTGAGCCGGCCTGTGTGCGCTCTCCGGGATATATTGCCATTGACGAGTACTAGTAACGTTTGTTGAATTGGATGAATTTTTATCTTCTTGTATGTAATTTCTAACTATGTCTATTGGTTGAATATGAGCCTTCGGATATACTTGCATGACTGGTAATGTATTTGAATTTTATTAACGCGAGGTCGATTCGCTCACAGAGTTTAAAAGCTCACACTCTCTGTACAATTTTTTTTTTGTTCAGATCAGGTTGCTAGCGAAGAATATCCGCTAGATGAGTAGATCACTTTGAACCTTCCCGCTGTCGGGTAGGCCCCTCTTTTGTTATAGATTATGTTGCTCTGTAATCGTCTAAGACATCTAGGTCAGGGGTTTGGTATTTGGCTTGTATTTCAGTATGATAATGTACTTTGTATTGAGAATCTATGAATTAAGAAAATTTGATATATTTTCTTCGTATTTATTAATTAATGATTATTTTGAGAATATAGAGATAATGATTAATAATCTAACTCATGGGTAGAATTTGTCAAAAGGCTTACAGTGATGGGATATTCATCATTGTGCCGGTCATGTGCCCAGAAAACGGGTCGTGACAGAATTGGACTCTTTAATGAATCTTCCACACATTTTGGGATGACATGGATAGCTTGGAGTTGAGATGAAGGATTTCTCTACCTTGCTCTTGTTATTTCTCTTCCTATTGTTATTCTAGTATAATTAGTAACTAAAATAAATAGTCTTGCCATGAAATGTGACTATGATATTGTATATTTATTAAACCCCTCGCCTATGAGGTATGCTTGGGTGAATTTAATTATGATTGTGAATTTGGATTGAGGTGGCATAAAAGAAATTATATGCTAGGAAGATTTTATGAAACCGATCCTTGTATGAAAATATCATAAATGTCTTGTTCATGTGTGATGGTAGGTACTGTGGTAGTATGACAAACCTATGTGCATTGATTGCATGGATTTTGATCTAAAGCCACGACCACAAGTTGATATATGCAAATTTCACTATGGTGTGATATTGTTGACTATATGAGGAAACATGTATGAATCCATATCGTATTAATACAAAGGTACCTAATAAGTGTGTGCATTTATGTGGACCCATTTTCACCATTAAGTAGAGTTAAGGCAACACCTACATATATGCCTACACATATAAATGCTATTGCACCTTTTATGGTGTGGTAAATCAGTTAAGGATTGTACAAGTATATATAAGGTCTAATCGACCGAAAAATTAATACCACAGGCACACATATATGCACACCTACTCTTTTCCGAGTTTTGTTATGACTTCTTTACATCCAAATTTTTTTAGGAGAATTTGTACATTTTCTTGCATACATCAACATGCTACTCTCATGGAGAATTGAGAGGAATATGTAATTATGTGGACTAGAGCATGTTGTAGTGTTTGAGGAATGTGGTCAATAGGTGACATTGTTGTGACAACACTGTATATCCTAATTGTGGTTAGACTAATGCATGATACTGTGAGTAGAATAACTTCTTCTTACCAAATTCCGTTGGATCTTATCTTGAATGAAATTAAGAATACTAATAGAATTATGAATACAAGAATGAGTAATATATTGTATGGGACAATGTTGATTATGACTAGATTATTTGTCTTATGATAAATGCATTAGATTACTTGTGATATACCTTGGTTTGAATATTGTGCCGGGTACTTGCACTTGTGATATGCTTTAACTTGAATATTGTGCTGAGTACTGGCACGTGTAATATACTTCAAATTAGATGTTATTCTAGGTATTGGCACAAGTAATAATTTGGGTTTAGATGTTATGCTGGGTATTGACACGTGTGATAAACCTGGATTTAAATGTTGTGCCAGGTACTAGCACATATGAAGGTTAAACGTAGGCATAAGGATGGGGCTATGTTATCAATACATCCAAAGAGTTATAAGGGTAGGCTTTTTTTAGTTATATCTTGTCTTTTGATTATTAATATATTTTTTTGCATGGCATCCTTGTGCTTATATTTGATTTTGTTGAGTGCTTGGGAATATATATACATAGATAAGAACTCGAGATGACAAGTTTTACTCTTTAAAAGAAGTTAATGGTTTGTGATGGATATTATCTTTACTGGTAGATGTTCTTTAACCTTTTCTTGTCTTCTTGGGTAATGTGAACTTGAAGTTCCTTATTTACCCATATCGATCTACATTAATTTCTTATCATTTGTTTTGTGGCATTTGAGCCATGAGTGGTAATTGTGGCATTCAAGTCGTAAGTGGTACCCATGGTATTGGAACTGTGAGTGGTATTCGGGGTATGTTTATATCGTTCTGGAGTTATTGGCACTTGTTATGATCTTAAATTTACGTGCGAACTTTACTTATATATATATATATATACTCAGACTGTATATGGAGAGATATACATGAACGATGTAAATCGAGAAGTTGCTGGCATGTGATATTGTGGTAATGGACCGTGCACGGTAAGCGTGGAATTAAGTTACCAACATTGGATGGTAATGATTTTAATTATGTCATTTATAGATGCATGATAGTTATAATTATATGCACTTTATTCAGTGGATTCTGATGTCCTTAATTGCTTTTAAGTTCATTTGGTTGTATATTATACTAGGTAGAATTTTATCGGTGAGTTGTGTAGATTAGACTCACCCCCCTCACAGTTTCAGGTCCTGGAGACGTTTCAGTTCAATGGTTTGAGTGGCGAGGATGTCTCCCCTTTGTCTGGGGAAAGGTATTTATCTTTTATCATCAATGTTAATCTTAAGAATGCTCTGTAATCGAGTAGGCCACTTAGGTTTTGCATATATCATGTTTGGATTAGTTGGTAAAATAATAAGTTTGTAGCGGTATGGGTGATATGCCATCTGCACCGATCACATGCCCAGTCTTGGGATGTGACATGTAGACTTCATTTACAAATGCCACACTCATCGGTTTTGTGTATAACATTAGGTATCCTTCAATATATTTAACAATCCCTTCAAATAAGAAAGCTCCTAGTAGGCCCAAGAAAGTAAGGAGAAAAGCTATCGATGAGCCAAATAATCCCTTATTGCTCAAATAAGATGGATCTAAATTGAAGTGCCATAATAGTGGCGTGGTTGGTCACAACGCACATGGATACAAGGGATTAATAAATCTCACTAGAAAGATATACAAGAAAAAGTCGAAGAAGGTGAGCAAGCCTCAGATGCTTTACCCATAGTTAGTAGTTATGCATATCTTAGTGAATAACTCATAATTGAAATAATTTTAAGTTATTAACATGCTACTATTTGTGTAGGCAAGCCAATCCCCGCTTACTTAGAACACCCATGGAGGTCATGGTGACATTATATGAGCAAGAGGAGCCATGTATATCAGTAGTGATTGGGACACTTTTGGTGTTTATGTAACTCTTGTGCATTATTTTGGTAGTAAATTATAGTTTTAGGGTATTTTCGGTAATTATGTAATTATTGTGCACCATTTTGATAATAAATTGTAGTCTTGGGGCATTTTTGGTGTTTATGTAACTATTGTGCACCATTTTGGTAGTAAATTGTTGTTTTGGAACACTTTTGCTAATTATAACTCTTGTTCACCATTTTGGTAGTAAATTGTTATTTTGGTGAACTTTTGGTAATTACGTGATTTTGGGAACCATATTGATAGTAACTTTTTATTTTGGGAAACTTTTGGTAATAATGTAATTATAGGGACCATATTGGTAGAAGACAAATTAGTTTGGGGCACTTTTCATGATAATGTAATTTTAGGGACCATATTGATAGTAAATTATTATTTTCGGTAACTTTTGGTAATAATGCAGTTATGGGGACCATGTTGGTAGAAGACAAATTAGTTTAGGACAATTTGCATAATAATATGATTTTGGGACCATATTGATAGTAAATAGTTACTTTGGGGAACTTTTGGTAATAATTAATTATAGGAACCACATTGGTAGAAGACAAATTATGTCATATCAATAGCTTATGTGGCATTTTTTTACTGACTGAGCGTTAACCGTTAAATTGACTAATAGATTTTTTAACTGAAAGGATAACTTGCAGACATTAAAAAGTTTATGAGAGTTCATTGTTGAGTGTTAAAGTTCATGGAAGGTTTTCTACATATGGAATAAATTTTACGAGGCTAAAGTGTATTTTTTTCCTTTAATATATTGTTGTCATACTATGTTTAATTATGTGCTTTTATTGTCATGTGTTAAAAAAATGCAATTAAAGTCTTTATTCTATAGTGACTATTGGAAAGGATTTGGAAGGCCACTTAAATTATATATATACTCATAATTGTTTTGATACTACAAAAATATGCAGAGGAAAAAAAATTAGATGAGATATATATATATATATATATATCTTTTTTTTTGAATTTTAAAAATGTAAAAAATTGATATAGATATTGGTGGATAATTGTTTTTTTTCTCCTTCTTTTGATTTTTTAAAAATTGATAAACGGGTTGCCGTTGGAAAAATAAACGAGGGATGAAAGACAACTAATTTCATGTCTCATAAAATGTGGTTTTATTACTATTTTAAAAAAAAATTGATGTCTTTAGATTTGTTTTGTATTCTGATCATTTTTTTTATTCCATAACCAACTATTATATTTAATTATTTATATGTACTAACAAATTAAATGATATTGAAGTGATTTTTAGGATGAAACGATGTGAACTTAAATAAATTCAATTTAAACATAATAGATTTATTTTAAAAATAAGTAGATGTAAATCGAGACGTATGAAAATTTTAAACCAACTTATTAAACTAGTATATGGGGAGGTGACTCAGACTTACCATGACAGCTATTTTTCCTTTTTTATTTTTTTAAAATTTAATGTCTCATTTAAAAATTAACTTATAAGGTTGGTCTATAGAGAGGTGATATGACACCTTCATCATTCAGCATGCCTTTTTTTTTTTTTATCATTTTTTAATTTTAAAAATTTCTATATTATGTTTTATTTTAATAGAAATAACTCAAAAAATTAAAATGTCTTAAGTTAAAATTTTTCAGTATTTCAATTGTTTAATACTCACTTATGTGTTATTTTACTTTTAATGATAACAAGAATGAAAGAACTAATTAACAATTTAATTGACAGGTTTTCACATTTATAATTTTTAATTAATATTTATTTATGTGCTATTTTACTAGAAATAATGTTAAGAATTAAAAGGTCGTATATGTTACAAAAAAATTTTCTTCTAAAATGAAGAGAAATATATGTTTATCAAACAAAGTTACTTATCGAAAAGTAAAGAGTTAAGTTTTATATGAAGACGCTTAAGAAGAGAAAGAAAAGTGTGTTGATCATGCTTGAATAATGTAGTTTTCTTCCAATATTTTATTACTTCATATTATTTTGACTTCGTTGTATTTTTTGTGAATGATATCATTCAAGGTGCATTGATAGAATGTTGTGCGTTAGTATCAACATTTTTTATATTATTGGTAATTTTGTTTCTAACAATTTGTATTATTGATGCTTTTTTCTTTTTTTAATTAATGAATGGTTTGCAATTAGAGTTGATAGGTAATTTTGAAAGCACAATAAAAATAGTAACTTCAATAAAAGATAAATGTATCGTAATATTAATACATGTGCAGTTTAAAATTTATTTTGTTATCTACTAATTTGTTATAACCCATGAGAGATATTAGCTAAATTTAATTCAAAACAGACAAATTAGATTAATTTCTTTTATACCAAAGATATTTAAAAAAAAGTGTAATAAACAAATAAAAATTAAAGAATGACAATTGAATAATTTATTTTTAAATTAATTTTTTAAATTTTTACTTAAGTTTAAAAATACATTCTAAGATATTAAAATAGTTGCGCAAAGCAAAAAAATTCTAATTTATTATATTATCAACTTTGAAGATGCTTAAAAATATATGTTAATCTTAAATAGATTAATATTATAAGTTTGTATCAACTTCCTCACCTCACCATAGCATGTAATTCATTGAGCTTTTGTCTCACTGTTATTCCTTTAGAATTTGTTTTAAAATTTCTTCACCTGTATTATAGTGTCATTGAATTTTACTTTAGAATTATTTTTTTACTCTAAAATAATAAAATTCAGATTCAACACACCTCTGTGATTGAAAATTGGGCGCGAGCCCAGGCCCATGTAAAGTTTGGCCCATTTCTCTGTTGGTGGTACATTATATTGCTGAAAAATTGGTGGTATGGCCCAAAAAAAAAATTGGTGATGAATGCTCCCCCTGGGAAATGAAGTGGGGTTTGGGTGGCCCAAGCAATTTACTCAATCTTCTTTTTTCATTTTTTTTTAGTGAAAAAAGAGGCATGAGATGAATCAAATCTAAGTACACATAAGTCATGACTTCTAAACAAATATTAATTTTTTTTATGGATTTGTAAATATATAACTCATTATTCCATTAGATGGAATGTGTTGTAATTATATTGAAATGTGTTTCTAGGGTTGTGGTTATGTTTTACAAAGAATGTTCAAAAGATCTATTGACTCAATTGCTATATAATAATACGTGTTTAAAGAAATGTTGGCTGTTTATAGTTTTTAAATGTTAATTTTTATTAATTGGTGATTTGTTTTCATCTTTTATAATAATTTAAAAGGATAAAGTGTTATTAATTATATTTTAAAATTTAGAAAGTACATTATAATTAAGCTATAGTATAAAAAAATTATGTGTAAACTATTATAAGAAATTAGCAAATTGGAGACGGAATTCAGAAATAATTTTTTTTCCATCTATTTAATCCCGTTTCAAATTTGTTATAAAATTATATTTCATTTAATTTTTTAAAATTTTATCAGAAATTAATTTCAATTATGAATCACTAAAATCTCGTCAAGTAGTGACATGCACATCTTTAGAAAATATATTTTTTCCATTGTTTTGATCCTTCAAGTTTCCATTTTTCTGCGGAAGACATGGAAAAATAAATAAATATAATATAAAAAGGGAGGAAATCCTGGCCATTGTTTGCAGAATGTTTCGCTTTTCGATCAGCAAAAAATAAGGGTTGCTCAAAAAAAAAATTGTTTCAATATATATACTGTAATATATACTTTTTGTATAAATTGACATAAGTATTTATTTTATATTATATATATATATGAATTTCTATGTCGTTTATATGTACGCGACTGGGCCCCAAAACTTTTGGAGCGAAGCATGCAAGTGTGTTCATCAACACTAAGATATTTATTAATTTTTAAATTGTTAATTTATATTTTTTCTAATGTGGTGATGCAATACCATGATATTTCATGCGTACGAACACCTGGATTAGTTTATTTATGACATTAAAAAAAATTATATAGGACGTCTAACATGGGAATTGGAATACTTTAAAGTTAAAAAATTATAATATTTGTTACAAAGCCGTTTCTTATCTTCTTTTCAGCAAAATAATAATTGGATTATTTAGATCATTAAATAGCGCAAATAAAGTTATTATCATCCTTAGTTTCCTCAAAAGCTGTGATTATGTAGTGTAATAAATCCCATAACAAAACCTATCATCTTGTATTATTAATGGACTAATGAATTGAACGCCCTAGGTTCCTGTGTTTCCCATGTGGAAATAGTTAGGGTTCTTATAAAATACATAAAAAAAAATTTAAGTGTCATCAATCTGGAAGAATATTATGAAAATTCATTCCGGTTAGTTTATCGAGCTTTGTAAATAGAAGAAAAATAATACTATCGAACTTTGTAAATAGAAAAAAAATAATACTAAGAGTTTTACATAATTGTGATCTAATTCAATCAGAACTAAATTATTAGTTAGAGTTGAATAAGTTTTCAAATATTAATAATTTAATATATATATATATATATAGAAATTAATTAAGATTGTTTCTGAATCAAAAAACTCATCTTCTTGTATAAAAGTCTTAGGTGTCTGAGGTATCAATATTTGACTTTGTAGCACCGTGACGCATGTAGGTGTCATGTATATAGGATGAGAGAGAAAGAGAAAATATTTTAGCATATTTTTAACCGAAGCATGAGAATTGAGAACACAATGAAAGATCAATTCAGCTTGATGATATGCATTTTGCCTATGGTGGTAAGCTTTTGCATGGTTGTCCAAGCAGATATGGACTTCAATTGTTTACGCCACCAATAACAAAGCAACATTTTTCAAATATATTTCTGTGTGAAGTGAAGAGATGACAATAACGCAGATTGGGATGAACTTTTTACTATTATGTTTTTGTCAAATTCCCCAATAAAATATATTAAATAATATATTTTTTATTTTTTTATGTACAAAAAATATATTATTTAATATAAATAATTATATTTTTATATTTTATAAAATTATATTTAATAAATATAGTAAATTTAGATATAAAAATTTTTATAATCTTTTTAAAACAAATATAAAATTTTTAAATTTAAATATAGTATAGTTAATTTAAAAAGAAAATAATAAAAATCAAAGTTATTGATTATCTAAAAACATTAAATAAATAATATTTTACATGTATAAATTGTATTTTAATAAAAAAATTAAATTTTTTACTAATTTGTTAAACAATTATATTATTTAAATATATTTTAAAAAAAGTGACCCACTGGTTATGGCGGATAGTCATAGACATTCAATTTAAAGTTTATTTATAAACGTGCCAACTAGTTTATTTTTAGCCCACAACGAGTTGGTCCGTTTGATACTGTTATACATAGTCAATAATTAAATTATCCAATCCAGGCATGACAAGTCAGTAAGGCCAAATTGGGGTGAAATTTTCATCCATATATGTGTGTAGGACATAGCTAAAATCTTTTTTATGAATCACTTATGTTCAAAATTTACTAAGTTATGACTATTTTAGGTTAAGTTAAATAATAAAGGTATTAAGTTCTGTGACGACTCCACCTCAATACTTGTTAACTTATTTAAACCAACCAGCTGTTGGCGTAGTTATCAATGTTCTTTGTAAACATTATTTTAATTCCTAATTAAGGATGCTTTTCTAATTTAATATTATATGTATTATTTTATTTAATTCAGTTCTTCTCAATCATTAAAAAGCTTGCAGTGTTGTCATCATCTCTTTGTTCAAAAGCTAGCATCAAATCAAAGAATTTGTTAACTAAGAGTGGGCATGCAATTATGCATTTGGGCATTACAATAGGAAGTTAGCCATATGTTCAAGCCAGCAATAACTTAAATTTAACATTAGTTTTAAATAGAAATTAATATGATGACATTAATTAATTAAGAGGTGGCACGTCTCAGGTTCACTAATTAAAAGACTCATTGGGTGGAGATTCTAAGAAATTTAATTTGTTTGTGGCTTGACCTTGATAAAAATTAAAATTAAAATTTGTCATATGATGTCTAATATATTACTTGCATTCTTTTTCATTAAGATAATTCAAAAAAATCTTATTTTTATATTAACGCTTGAAAACATGGATCCGTGCTTTTTAGCTTAGTGTTAAAAATATCACAGTTAATATTTTTAACAACAATAAAAAGCACTGCTGGAAGATTAAATGTGACACTTTTTTAACCATATTTTTTAACTATTGTTAAATTGAAGAGTACTCAGCTCTTCACTTTTCGAAAAGTAGAGGCGCCGGATCCTGAAAACATCATGCTCTGAGATTTTGACAAGCAAGTCATTACTTTTATAAATGTTCAATTAAATTAGCATACCCTTAATTTTGGTGTTATATATAATTTTAGTTA
This sequence comes from Biancaea sappan, assembly GCA_037074585.1. NCBI lineage: Eukaryota > Viridiplantae > Streptophyta > Magnoliopsida > Fabales > Fabaceae > Biancaea > Biancaea sappan. The sequence goes on along the minus strand of CM073495.1, from coordinate 12,700,803 downwards.
ATGTGACAGTGTAGCAAAAATTGAATCTTTTTTAAAATAAAGAAAATAATATTATTTGTTTTGGAATTAGAGAAACTAAATTAGGACTTTTGTAAAATCCAAACATAATTAAAAATATACTTGTGATGATATTTCAAAGATATCCAATAAATTCTTTTTGAACTTTAACAAATTTATCCGTTAATATTTTTTTCTTTATTATCGCAGCTAGCTGATATGATTTAAACCTCAATTAATCGATTTCTCCAACTAGTCCAATCAAATTATTCTCGAATTATTTGTGCCTTGACATAAAAATTTGATAAAAATTAAAATGTAAATTTGTTATAATACGACTAATTAATATATTACTTACTCACAATTTTTATTAAGATATTAAAAAGAAAATCTTTACATTTTATATTACCTTATGAAGACATCACGCTATGAGACTTTGACAAGCAAGAGGCTTTTATAATAATATGAAGAAGAAAGTTCATTGTTAGATGCCAGTGAAATAATCTTCTGTCTAACAATTAATAAACAGAGTCATTTCTTGGTTTAATTTCTCACTGGTATCATTCATTGGTTTAATTTTTGATTATTTTTATTGTTAAATTACAAAATTTATTATTACTAAATTGTAAAAGTTATTTTGACAAATTAAAGAATTAAATTAAAACAAACATAATCTTTTAAAGATTAAACTGAAGTACTTAATTTTTCAAAGATTAAATTAAAATAACTGTATTTTTTAGAAGACCAAATCAATAATATTTACTCTTCTCTTAAGCAAGATTTCAGGTTCGAATATTGTGAATTGATAAAAAAAAAATAACATTAAGAGAACTTTAGAATTTTGTAGTATAATTTAACTCAAATCAAATTAATTGAAACTTAGAACACAATAAGTTTTCAGATGCAGATGCTTTTAACCAAAAAAAAATAGCAGGTCAAAGTCAAATTAAGCACGAACTTAGTGCCCTAAATCATAAATAATAACACCTTGAAATAATAATACACAGCCAAATTACAAGTGGCAATAGACAAATCCTGATTCAAGAAAAAGTCCCTTTCCATTGCAACTAAGGTCATTGTATAAATTAAATTGACAAATTTGGTCAACCAATTATTAAACTTCTAGAGTCTCCATTTTCACCCATTTGCTTTTCTTTTAATGGAATTCAGAGTGGAACCACATGTGATTTGCGATGTAAGGTTAACCAAATGTGAACTCTTGTCAAACACAACAATGACATTATCACAAATTAAACTCACGTTTTCAATACGTTTTGGTATACACCCAAAAACCAAAGGGGGACATATATATATATATATATATATATATATATATATATTATATTTGAACCTCAAGTAAAAAAATTATTGGGTTTTAATGAAGGATGTCAAACTCAAGAATTTACCTAAATTTAATAAAAAGGGTAGACTTGAAACGTAAAATTATAAGAGTTTACATATGTTTCTTTTTCATTTAATAAGCTACTAAAATTATATATATTCTAACACATAAACAAAATCTTAGTTTATAATTAATATAAAATTACTTAATTTTAATTATTGTAATATTGTTCTTCTCATGTTTAGTTGACTCCTTATATAAAATACATATTGACAAAGTAAATAAAGTATCAATTGATAAAAATTTTATCCAACAAACACAAATTATTTTTATTAGTTGCAAAATCTAGTAACAAATATATTAAAATTTTCAATTAACTTTGAAAAATTGCAAAATATAAAAACAAATATATTAAAAAGTGTAATTTCCTTATTTGGTTCTAGATTTCTAAGTTTTGGATATGAGTGATCCAATTTTTTCAGGATGGCTACTAAGAAAAAAAAAAGACGGCTACTAAGTCAACTGAGTCGATTTGATGTAAATTCGATGAATTTAATTAATTTTGAACTGAGTTTCAAATTTAGGAATGAATTTATTCGATTTACAGAGCTAAACTCATAAACTCAGACGAATTTAACAACTATAATTCCAATTAATGTGGTTTGAGGTTAGGCTACAAAAGTATAACTTTCCCGATATCAATTTTTTTTTTGTAAACTTGAATTCGAAATTTTGGTTAAGTGTAACACTTATTGAACTAAACTATGTGAACAATCAACATTAATGGTCTAAATTAGGAGAAATATATGAAGTAAATAAGTAAAGCCTTTTTGGATGGGATATAAATATTTGTTGCCGATGTCCACTATGTTGAGTCAAATGAACACTAATTTCATAACGTTTTGGTTCTAATTTCAGTGGAAGCATGCTAGAACTTGGGAGTTAATTAAATAATTAAATAGGTTGAATCAAGTGGACATGTGACTTAAAACTTATTGACTCTTTAATTTTACCAATCAATGCATTGAAAAAGATGAAACCACACTATTAGTCACTGCTTGATAATGCTTCTTCATTGCACAAAAAATGGCTTGAACTCTGCTGTATGCACCACAAGTCACAACACTGACCGCAAAAAATAAATAAATAAATAAAATAAAATGCTCCACTTGCCCACAACTACCACCACCACCATGTGATCTCATTAATCAAATCTTCATTTATACCTATGTATTGCTCTAATTGCGCATATTCAACAGGTAATGTTTATGTCATATTGTGTTGGCAAATGAGAAAGCAAAGATACTAATCCAGTTCGATCTAGTAGAAGGGGCTAATCTTCCATAACGTAATAAACTCATATTTAAATCTTTGTTGAGAGAGATGCTCACATTTAATGTTTGATAGTGCCTCGAACATTATTGTTTTTAATGGAAAAAATTTATAAGAAACTAATTGTTAATGACTTGAATTATATGATAACTCAATTTATTTAAGAACATGACTTGAATGGAAAAAAACTTAGAGGATTGTAGGATGAGCAGGATGATGGCTGATTGGAGCAACTCAAATGTGTGTCATATTTTTTATGGGTGGTTATGTATTTTATGTTTGTGCTTCTAAGTTGGTTCAATTATACAGTATTCTTAGTTTTTGTTAGAAATAACACATATTATCTCTTTGTTCGTAGACATAGATCACACTGACTAAACCATGTAATTTCTTGTGTGTTTTTTTTTTTTAAATTTTCACATTTTTTATCTTTTTTGGTTTGCACAAATTCCTATAACACCCCAAAAAAAAAGAGAAAGGAAAAACCTACACATTGATGTTACATTAATTAATTAGATCTATTTGTTTATAATTGAATAATTTTTTTAATATGGTCTACAATTTGATTAAAGTTAAGTAATTTGTCATTAATATTTTATATTTATCGAGTATAATATGCTATAAGTTCATTTAAAATTATCAATTATGTTATTATATATAGATCACTTGTCAATATAAGCATCGTAGAGGGAATCCCCGGTTCAACTATTATAAAAATATGAAATGGAATTGGTAAAATGATAATTTTTTTTAAGGATTTGTAGTTTGGCCTCATTCTATCCTTAAAGCTAAACAAAAAATTGAAAAAACACAAAAACAAAACAAATCGTAATGATTAGATAAGGTTAGAACTTGAATTGAGGCATACCTTCATGGCCAAATAACTTTTTGAATTATCCTTTATTAATTGTTAATTAAATTGTACAAGCAATTTTGTTATAAATTTATATATTTTTAAGATTTGCCTTTAAAAATAGTCTATATATAAAGTAAACTTTCCACCAAGCGTAGTTGACTACCCCCATTTGCAGATAAGGAGTTGATCAGCCAAATCTTCTTGATTAATGAATTCTCTAATTGTACAAATGTATTATAATGCAATTAATTTCTTTAAAAACTCATTATGCAAAATTAAAGTTATACATAAATAATTAATTCTAATTTTTTTGGTAAGCAAGAAAACAAAGCAATAGAAACTAGCTAGCAAGAAAACATAATTACTTCCAATTTGACTCTTAATCAATAAAATCATATAAAGTTGTAAAATATTTCCAAATTTGACAACTTTTAATTTATTGAGTAAATTGCGCTCTTTTTTTTTAATTACACGAAGCTAATTTTTACTTTTAAATATGACCAAAATATCCTCAACATGATATTAATTTTTTATTAAAAAATTATGAAAAAATTGTATGAATAAAAGACTAGATTTAGATACAATTTATTACGTATTTACTAGGTTTTTCACTAATCATTTGATGCTGAATTGTAAAATTATACAATTCTTTTTAAAGACTATTTAGTTGTTGTGTTTTAATTGCAAGACCTGGTAGCAAAAACTCTACATATAAATTTTTTTATTGTTAAAATTATTTATTTTGTGCTTAAAACTATTAATATAAAATTTAAAAAATAATTATGTTTACATTGTTCAAATATATTTAATACTTGTTATTTTATATAAATAAATTATTATATGATCATAATTGGATCAAAACAGGTGTAATTGTAACTCATATTCCGTTGCAAGATCTACATTCATGTTTTAATTTTGAGAGTGTGTTTTGAGTGCTTTAAATTTTTTTTTTCAGTGAACTGAAATTTTGGATGCATGGTTGGCCCAATTTTTTTTCTAAAAAAAATCAAACGGAGCCTATAAGTGAAAATGCGCTTGACTTCTTTTGTCGATTCTGTTATGTATATATTGCATATGGTTTTTGAATTGTAGCACTTATATATAATAGTTTTGTCTAAGGAACAAGAAATTTTTTTTTTGTCTGTAAATGTACGTCACATCGACTGAATTACGTAAATCTTTGTGTGTTTTGTGATTTTATTTCTGTTTTTTCTTTTCTATTTTTCTCTGCAATTTTTTCGACAAAGTGTACACTTTCAAAATAGAGGGAAGTTATATAATTTAATTTCATAGCATTTCTTAGGGGAGAGAATCTAATATTTACTCTAATTTATTCCTGATGCATAAATATAGTGATGGGTTATTAGGTAGAAATTTAGGGTGTTCAACGTATATTGGTATACCAGAAAGATTGAAGTGTATAAAATAAAAAGAGTGCAAGTTTGTACGTTAAGACAAAAGCGTCATTCAAGGGAAGCTATAATCAAAGGTTAAGTATGTATGAGTCTGAAACTGCCTTAATTTGCGGTGAGTGAGTGGCTAACTCCATGTGATTTATGGTGCCATTTCTGACCTAAACTCACTCTTAGTTAAGTCCTCTAAGTTACTTTATACTTTATATATCTGCCAAACCATACTGCAACATGCAACATCTTAGAACCCAATACTATTTGATTCAGCTGATTTGATATTTATTTTCTTTAATCAAAATCTTAGATATTAATTATCATAATTTTAGGTACCAATTTGGTTATTGACCTAAAGAGGAAACTCGAACATCGAATTATTTGATTAATTGTTGAACTGAAAAAACAAATTAAAAAGTATATATATTTATACATGTTCACAAATAAATATTAAGACAAGTAAAATAAATAATTTATTATATATATATATATATACATTTAATTATTTATAATTAAATTAATAAATTATAAAATTAAAATTAAAAGGATTTTATCTTTTAATATTTAATTGTTACTTTTAATATTATATGAAATTATATATATATATATATATATATTTTGCTAACGTTGTTAAACTTTCATAATTTAAAATCATTCTACATAAAATAATAATATGATTTGCATAAAATGATAACATTTTATGTTTTATAATAATTGTGTCATGAATTCTATTCTTTTAAAGACCTATTTTACTCTTATCCTCACATTATGAATTCAAGCAAAAGGAAAAGAAAAACCAAAACAAGCAAATAAATAAATAAATAAATAAAAGCAATTTTTTTTTCCAAAAGAAAGGAAAGACCAAGTCGCAAGCCATCGGATCGCCTGGGTTTTGATCAAATCGATCTAGTTTTGACTGGGTTGCTTACAATCCAACTTGATTAAGTGACATGGATCGCAGAGTCAATCCAGCTAGATCAATCTAGGTTAAAAAGTAATGTTAACAATATTAGTTGAAGTAGTTTAGCACGAATTACTTATTCTTTTTAAATAATATCTTGAGTTTGAGTCTTATGAATAAAAAAAATTAATACTAGGAAAGCTTCACACTGCTGTAGTTTAACCCAACTGAAATCATGTTATTAGTTGGAGTCTTTAATATTTTTAATTCAAAAAAAAATCTTAGGTTAAGTCTTATGAAGAATAATAATAAATGAGAGAACTTTATATCTGATATTAGATTAGGCGAAGTCCAGTAAATGTTTGAAGATTGATGATTCCAAATAAAAAAAGAATTCAACATACAAATCATATTTTTACTTTGTGGAATGATTAAGTTTTAGTGCCTATTAAGTTAATTAATTTGTTGGGAATGTAAACCTACACAAGTTGTACTAAATTCAGGAATTGACGTTGACCATCACAAAAGAAACATTAAAGTATATTAGTGTGAGATAAAGTAGAGATTGGTTACTTAGCTATCAATTAGCCATGTCTTGAGGAAGAAAAATGGACAGATTAGTCAATAATTGTCACTTTTTTCTGCCTTTTTTAAAAATTCAAACTTGTCATACTTCTTTCGAACTTTCCTTTACTTAATGATGATATATATGAATGATATTAAGCTCTTTTTAGTTATAATTATAGTTAAATTATTTTTTTATCCTCATAGTTTACTAAATTCATATAATTTTATAGATTTTTAATTTAGTCCATGCTACTAAATTTTCATCGGTGTTTTAATAAATTTTGTTAATGCAACCAATTATATGATACTGAGACTTTAATATGTATAAATTATACGGATTTGGGTTGTCGGCATTACTTTTTTTTTGCCTGAAAAAGATTCAGTAATAGAATTTTTTGTTGCTGAAACTTTTTGCAACAGAAACAACTGTTGCTAAAAGTAGTATTATACTCTGCAATACTTTTAGTAATCCAGACAACCCAAATCCAAATTATACAAGCAAAATTAGTAGAAGTAGATAACTAAGTGAAATCCACTTTAAATACATGGCATATAATGTAACTATGTTAACCAATTTAGATAAATTAGCTTGAATTATATACTTTCAAAGTGTCAATAGATATGCTTCATAATTGGCCATATATATCAGAAAAATTGAACCCAAAATTTTAATATCAAACACTAAATTAAAAAAATCTTTTAAAACTATAAGAATTTAACAAATAAGCACATCGTTAATGAGTCTAGTAAATGTAAAATTAATAGAAGGGTTGTTTTGCTTGAGGAGGTTATTTGTTAACTTTTAAAATTTAAGGGGGTTCAAATATGCATAAGGTAAAGTTTATAGGTTAAAGTGTATTTTTACCTAAAATGAATAATATAGCTAAATCATATTAAGAACTTTTCACAAGATCTGATATGAAATTTTCAAATTTTCAAGAAATTAACCCTTTTCGTTAAACTTAACTTCCTCTCTCTCTCTCTCTATATATATATATATATATATATAATAGTTTTAAACTTCAACACTTTCAATTATATATAAATATATATAGGTGATCTAGTATTTAAATTTATAATTTTCAATATAAATAAATAATATTAAAATGAAATCTTAGGAAATATAATTTTTAATAATTTTCATGTGAGGTTATTTTAATAATATATCAATTTAAAAAAAAAGGTTTGTGTATATTTTTAAAATATAAAAAAATTCTCATAAAAAAGAGAGTAAATTTTTCACAATAAAATTATCCTGAAAAAGATATAATATTCGTCCAGGATGATCTGCGAAACTCTTGGCCGCAATTATGCCCATCTTGAAAAATCAATATATATTGTATTATTTTTTCTTCTTCGGAGACTAGCTTCTTATAGTTAATTATTTGGTGTTGAATTCAGGTAATGGTTACATCTGTAATTCATTCCTCGTCAACATGTATAATAAAATATAGTATTATAGCAAGAATATGGAAAAGTATACATTCATGTCTTGTGATTTTCTTTGGTTGTTGGGATTTAATCAACAAATGAATTAAAACCACGGGTCAAATTGAAGCCAAAATCTTAGTGAATTTGTGGATTATCCTATAAGTCAGACAATAATGTATATATATATATATACATATATATATATATATATATGTATGTATAAATCAAATGACCTAGGGAAGGAATAGTTTAGACAAACTTTAAAAAACATTTTAATCCTAATAATTAAAAATAAAAATTAAATAAAAAGAAATTGTAAAAATTAAAAATAAGACATGAAAGTCTCTATTGTCATTTCCTTTAATATAAATCCATATATATCGTTATCGTGAGTTGTGAAGCATTTAAAATTTTTTGTTTTTATACTATGCACACCTTCGACATATTTTTTTTATATATATAATGCATGGTCTTTTTTGTAAAATACAGATGAAACTGAATCACGCACAGGAATAGATTCTGTGTTATATCTTTACTTTTTTAATTTTTAATAGTGTAAGTTGTACAAGTTAATTTGGACGACCAAACAACATAATTTTCAAATTTTTAGTCACATGAAGAACAAAAGCTTTGTCAATATATTTGTAGTAAATCATTGAATTATGAAATGTGCTAAATATAGTGACCCGTGATTCTTATGGAAACCTAGACTTTTTTGTTTTTAAGAATAATTTTCTAATTTTGTATTGTAAAAAGTCAATTCGACAATACGAAATTTGAATTTAACAACAACAGAAAATCAAATTATCACAATTGTAATTTTTCATGACTTGAATCAAGATAATCTTTTTAATTAAGGCTTAAATTAAAACAACTATACAATAACTATAACAATAACAAAACCTTATCTCACTAGGTGGGGTCGGTTACATGGATCGCACGACGCTATTGAGCTTTATCAATAACCAACTTTATAGGTATCTCATTTACCTAAATATCCCGTTCAATAACTTATCTAAATGTTTTTTTTAGTCTTCTTTGACCTTTTTTTATATGACTCCATAACATATATATGTTTAATCCTTCTTACTGGTGCCTTCAACAGTCTTTTTTGAACATGTCCAGACTATCTTAAACGATTTTCTACCATTTTTTTCTCAATAGATGCTACTCCAACTGTACTTCGTATATAATCATTATGGATCATATCTCGTCTTGTATGACTACACATCCATCGTAACATCCTCATTTTATCTACTCCAATTTTTTGTTCTTGTTGGCCTTTCATCGCCCAACATTCACTCTCATATAAAATTGTTAGTCTTATAGCAGTACGATAAAACTTTTTTTTGAGCTTATCAAGTACTTTCCGATCATAAATAACTCCTGATACCATTCTCTACTTCAACCATCCAGCTTATATCATATGTGTCACATCTCCAATAGTTTCTCCGTCATCTTGTATAACTGATCTCATATATCTAAACTTTGACACTTGTGATATAACTTGATCTCTAATTTTAACCTCCAACTCGTTTCTAGCTTGCTGCTTGTTAAACTTACAATGCATATATTCTATCTTACTCCTACTCAGGCGAAAACCCTTCGATTCCAAAGTACCTCTCCATAACTCGAGTTTAGCATTAATCTCTTCCCTTGACTCCGCAATGAGAACAATATCGTCTACAAAAAGCATGCATTTGAAAATTTCTTCTTGGATGTGTTCCATCATAACGTCTAAAACCATATCAAATAAATATGGGCTCAAAGATAATTGTTAATGCAGGCCAATCTTAATATGAAAGTCTCCTGTCTTCCCTTCAAACATTCTCACACTAGTTGTAGCCCCTTATATATATCTTTTATAGCTCTAATATACACAACCTGAATGTCTTTCTTTTCTATAGCTTTGCACAACATCTCTCTTGGTATTCGCGCATAAACTTTTTCTAAATCAATAAAAGTTATATGTAAGTCTTTTTATTTACTTTAATACCTTTCCATCAACCCTGTTAGTAGATAAATAACTTCCATACACTACAAGAAAATTGACTTTCAGTGGCGACTTTTTGGTGGCGACTTTAAAAGTCGCCACCAAAAGTCTTTTTTAAAAAAAAATTAAAAAAAGTCAGATTTTTTGAAATAAAATAAAAAAATAGACTTTTGGTGGCGACTATAGTCGCCACCAAAAGTATTTTTTTAAAAAAATAAAAAAACAGTCAAATTTTTTAAAATAAAATAAAAAATTAGACTTTTGGTGGCGACTATAGTCGCCACCAAAAGTCTTTTTAAAAAAAAATAAAAAAGTCAGATTTTTTAAAATAAAATAAAAAATTAGACTTTTGGTGGCGACTATAAGTCTTTTTTAAAATAAAATAAAAAAAAGTCAGATTTTTTAAAATAAAATAAAAAATTAGACTTTTGGTGGCGACTACCAAAAGTCTTTTTTTAAAAAAAAATAAAAAAAACGTCAGATTTTTTAAAATAAAATAAAAAATTAGACTTTTGGTGGCGACTATAGTCGCCACCAAAAGTCTAATTTTTAAAAAAAATTAAAAAAGTCATTTTTTACTTAAAAAATTCAATTTTTTTTATTTTTCTTAATTATATTTAAAAGAAATTTAATTTTTTAAATTTTTTAATTTTTTTAATTTTTTTAAATTTTTTAAATTTTTTAATTTTTTTAAAAAATTAGATTATCAGTGACGACTGAAGTCTATTTTTTTAAGTGAAATCGTTTTTTTTTATGAAATTAGTTGAATTTGGAATTTTGTGGTGACTCCAATAGTAATAATATATTTGCTTTTTGTTAAGTTTAATATTATTTTATTTTTGTTTTATAATATTTTTGACCTAAAATATTTTTAACAGATTATATATATAGATATATATAATATTTTGCACTTACATAACACAAATGAAGCAGTGGCAGAATGGCAAGACACACATGGCTGCAAGCAAGGGACCCAGGTTCGAATCTCAGGTATGCACATGTTTGGTTTAATTTCAAATAAACTTGAATATTGCACACAAAAAAATCGAGTCAGCTCGGGATAGCGAGTTATTGGATCGGCCAAGACCCGTACGAGTCGAATGGATCTCGGGTCGACCTTCCGGGCCAATCCGGATTTAAAAAGATGACGAGTGACTTTTGGTGGCGACTAAAGTCGCCACCAAAAGTAGTTTTTGCTTACACCAAAAATCATTTTTTTCACGAATTTTCTTTTTTTTTGTAATAAAAATGACTTTTGGTGGCGACTAAAATCGCCACTAAAGGTAACTTTTGGTGGCGACTTTGAAAGTCGCCACCAAAAGAATCAGCCACGGACTTACGCCAACAATTTTAGTCGCCACTAAAAGTCGCCACCAAAGACTTTTAGTGGCGACTTTTAGACTTTTGGTGGTGACTTTAGTCGCCACCAAAAGTCTTTTTTTTTTGTAGTGATAATAAATCACCCTGATATGAATCCAAATTAATTTTTAGAAATATTCGTTTTAATTTTTAACCTACGTTTAATCACTTTTTCCATAATTTTTTAAATTGATTTAGCAGTATTAGTCTTTTTTTTTTTAGACCTAAATATGTTTTAAAATTTAAATTGATTTAATCTTTTAAAATTTACAAATTAAAGACACTAAATTGTACAATGCGAAGAAAAAAATAGCATACATAAAGGCAGTGGGAAAATAAATATATATTATCATACACGCACACTATATATATATATATATATATATATATATATATAATGTGCAAAAGCTTCTCGTTTTAAATGCACTCAAGTTTTTGGAGAATTATTTCAATATGTGATTGTGAAAGAGTGCTCAAGACTCTTCAACTCGATGCTTTTGTTGTACGTATTACAAGCCAGCTTATATGAGAGTGTTCTTTGTCTTCTAACGCAAAAGCACAATGAAACATACACACAAGTAATGTTAACAATGATTATTTTAAATGATTTGACACTTATTTTTTTTAAATAAAATTTTGAGTAAGTCATATAAATAGAAGAAATTAAATCAATAATAAAAAAGTTTTATATCGTTGTAGCCTAACTAATTCAAATCAAAGAAATACTGAACTCATAGTTTCTAACCTTTTTATAGAGTAAATTCTTGATTTAGAATTAAAAAATAATTATTTTAATTTAGTTCTTAACGGATTAAGTATCATTATCAAAACTCTCAAAAATTGTGTTTTTTTTTCAATCTGTTTATGTTATTTATCAAAATAATTTTTGATAACCAAAAAATTAAGAATTAATAATTGTGGAATTTACGATTTAGCAACACAAAAAATTAGATTGAGATAAATATAAACTTGTAGGGACTAAATTGAAAATAATACTAAATTTTTAAATATTAAATTAAAAAAATTATAATTTTTCAAAGAGTAAATCAGTAATTTACTCTTTTTTATATATAAAATTATTACAAAAACCAATAGAAATTAAATTATTTGTTAACTGTAAATTAAGGTAATTTATATATATAATCTACTATATTAAAAAAAATTAGGATAACCTTTTCCTATTTAAAATGGGCATGAAAAAAGGGAAAATATATACTAATTTTGCAGCTTATTGATAAAAAATTGAGACTCGAGTCAGATAATTAAAAATGAATGTGCAAATTCTTACTGTCTTACTTGTGTTCGTGATTGATAATTTACTCAAAAAACTTCTGCCTTTGTGATTATATATAAGACATGTATATCTATTCTTGGATCATATTGAAATTTATTAAATTATTTTTTTATTATCATACACATAAATCTTAAGATGATTCAAGAGTAAAAACACTTAAATTCTTGAGGGATTGAATTTTTCATAGACTTAACATTATATGTGTATATATATAAACTTAACCTAGTATAATCAAAATCGTGAATGTATCACATAACTTGCTTCTGTTATAATCTTAGGTGACATCCGATATTTATGTAATTTTAATTATAATCATACATCTTATAGTCTTAATTATTTCAGATGACGTTCTTGAATATTTAATCCTTATAAAATTTGACACAAATACACAAATTTTGAGTGAATTTGGGATCTTAATCATGGTTCAGAACGAAATTTGCCTGATAATTATTTGAATAAATAAATAAATAAACGTGCAATTACCGGGAGGAACGGTGACCCAACACATGTCAAACATAAATACATATCAAATTTCCGTACTAAGTAACAGGACATCATCGCCAGAACAAAACAATCAGGGATGAATGATGACAGCTGTCAGTTGAGTGATTGTGAAAAATATGAGTATGAAAAAGGTTCTGTTGGATTCAATTTTAAGTCAAAATTAAACAAAATCTAACCGATTAATTTTGATAAATTATCAACATATTCGGTTTTATTTTTTTAAATAGTTTGGTTTGATTTTTAACAATTTGATTCGGATTTCACTTGGCTGATTGGTTCAATTTTATGCAATTTTGGAAGGAAAAAATATCATAGAATTTTTATATAATATTTAAAGTCTTATACTATTATGTTTGAAAAAATTGTTTTATAACATGTTAATTTATGAATACAATAATTACTTATTTTAATTTTTTCATAATTTTACTTATTTCCCATTACAACGTATATTAATAATTTAAATCATATTTTAATGCATTAGTGTTAGTATATAAAATTCATAACAATATATTCAGTTGACATTCAGTCATGATAATAAGAAATAAAACTTATGCATTAGTGTATAATATTTTTTATTATATTATATGTAATAAATAATATGTATATATATATATAGTTCAATTTAGTTCCATTCTAATTAAACAAAATTAAATTAAACTGACAACTAAATTGGACCATTTAGTTGTCATATTTTCAAAATTGATTTCGACATTATTTTTTAAAAAAAAATTTATCGTTTTAGAATGATTTGGGTCAAATTAGTGTGTATTTAGAAAATTGTTGGGCAAATCATAGTTTGTAAAATGTAGTTTGGGTAAACCTATGTTTGGGTGAACGTGATTTATGTTTAGAAAACAGTTGAGTAAACTAATATTTGGGTAAATCATAAATATGATTTATGTTTAGATATTAATTTATAAACATGATTTTGAATGTATAATTACCAGAAAGACTCGTATTGTGTGTCACAAATTATTCATTAAATTTATGTTTTAATTAAATGTACTTTTTTTTTCAAATTTATCAATTATTTACTAATTACTCTTTAAATTTATTTTTTAATTTAATCATTTGTAGCTAATTTTCTTAATTTAGTGACTACTTAATTTTTTTAATTTAATCATTTGTAGCTAATTTTCTTAATTTAGTGACTACTTAATTTTTTAATTACTAACATCTAATATATTACTGATTATTTTTAATTAATCCCTCATTACTCATTCATCACTAACTAATTACCAATTAATCAATATTTACTAGTTAAATTCCTATTTATTTAGATACAAATTAGCTTTTCAATTAATTAATATTTTTGTAGCAATTACTTTAATCATTAATTAATTACTAATAATCATCAATTAACCACAATTTACCTGACTTCAATTACTCACAGCCTATGTCCACAGTGGAAGCCCACAGCCCATGGGGACTAATGTGAAAATAGGCATCATCTTCTTCTTTTGTCAAAAGAGAGAGCACGACACAGAAACAAAGATGAAAATAAAAAAGGATTAAAATGAACAAAAATCTTCTAACATGACATCAAAGTGTAGTTTTTTCCAAAACAAAAGAAGCCATTTTTATCAGTTTTGAGCATGCTTTGAGTGCCTCCTCTTTCTCCTGCTACGTCTTGTATCCTTCAATATTGTTTTGGTTTGAGGAAATGCATAAAAAAATTTTCCCTTCCCACTTCAACATACTTTGTTTTCGATCTGAGAAATAGGGGAGATCAGTGAACATTCATGGAGCACAAACAGAGGGATCATGAACCTTCCACTATTCCTTCCACATCCATTTTTCTGAACACAAAGTTTCCGATCACTATTTCTATCATCATCGTGTTTGCTATGCCTCTTTGCTCCAGTGGTCATAGACCTTCACATCCAAAAATGGTGATGCCTCTAGTCCTATTTTCTTATTCACTATAATCCCTTTATGCTTTGTCACCGTTACTGCAAACACCATTGTCAGTGTTTCGTGTGTATGATACTAGCCTACTAACATATGCTAAACTAAGGGAAGAGAAAGAGACCACCAAATACGTGTATAAACGTTTATAATATAAGATAAGTTAAATAAATTCAAAATAAATTCTTTCAGATACACTCTTAGAAGAAAATAAATACTAAATGAGATGATATCGTGTAAGAATTGATTTCATACATATGAATGATAATAAATTGTTAAAAAAAAGAAGTAATTAAATTTTCATATTTTTTGGTAACATAAATTTTAAAATTTAGATTAGTTATTTTAACCAGAAACAATTGGCCCAAAAAATTAATTTAAAGGACGGTGCACCGCGATTAGTGGATGTTTATTAATAAAGGATCACAAAAGGAGAACGAAAGCTATTTGGTTGAAGCTATTCAAAACTAATTCTAGCTAAATTACAAGCTCCGTGATTGGATGAAATTTATTATAAAATCAATTTCACCAGTTCAGTTATTAAATATTCAATCTATATCTAATTTCTAAAAAAATTGTTTATTAATAATTTAAATAATTTATATTATATATATTAGTTTCATTAATTTCTAATTTAATTAATATGTTTAAAAATTTTAAAAAAATTAGTTATGAGTAATGAATAAAATATTTATTTTTAATTAAGGTTAAGTAAATGTAAAATTTAAAATTATTTACAGGAATTTCATTCATTTTATTAAATCAACCATCCCATTCAAAACTAATTAGGATTAATATCATTGAGCTGTTTGGCTTTTATGACTCTGAATTTAATTGATTCTTTTTTTTTTGTCAATAATTTTAGTGAATAAAGTTTTCAAACCATCTAGAGTGAACTGGTAACCCACTCTTATAGTGTGACTTTTGAGGATATTAAAGGTATTTTAGTTGACAATCCTAACATGTGTATCTTATCTTTGGTATGGAAAACTATATAAAAGAGCCTAAGAGGGATATAAGTCTTATATATATTTATATGAGAATGGTATATGGGCCCATACTTTATACTTCTATCTTTCTCATATTTCGCTATATGAATTACTTTAAAAAATTAAAAAAAATCCAACCTCTCATGTTTCAAGAGAGATAAATCAGCCTGCGAGTTCAGTTCTTCCCAAAAAAGATAAACACTCCTAATCGACGTAACTGGATCATACCAATTAAGATAATTTTTGTTAGAAAATTTTTATTTACTTAAATTTGGACTGTTGTAATAACCAATAGCAAATCATAAATTAAAAAAAAAAAAAAAAGAGGGAGAGGGTCTGGCACGTGACACGTGAGTGTGAGAGAGAGAGAGAGAGAGGAGTGGAAAGAAGGAGCAGCAGTTAATGACGGTTAGGGGGTGGTAAGGGTAAGTTGGTTAAGTGTGGCTATCTATGAGGTTAATTAACCTAACCACGGTTAAGCTGTTGGGTTAGCTAACGGTGTTAGCCAAGCAGAGACTTCTCCCCCCGCGTCATTTCTTCGCTATAAAAGCCCCTCTGCTCCTTCCATTTTGCTTCCAATTTCTTTCTTCTTCATCATTCAGCAACACAGAAGAAAAACAGACTCTGTATAAGAAACAGAGTCTGTATTACAAACAGAGACATTACCACGGGGGAGAGATACAGTAGAAGCAAGCAACAATGGAGTTTTCTGCGAAATGGTTCATCGTTTTTGTTCTGACCACGGCGCTGTTTTTATCTGGCGCCAATGCATTGAATGAGAATGAGAAAGAGAAAGTCCGGCATGTACAGTCAAGGTAACAGCCGAAGCAGAGAGAAACCAGTTTTCTTCTGTTCTTCATGAGCTTGAGTGAATTTTGTTTAATTTCGCATTTCAGAAAACTTTAGCGTTTTATGTGCTGGAAGCATTGCAATATGAATGGTTTTGTGACTTGATTGCTCTGAATTTGATGTTGCCTCGAACAGTAATGTAGAAACAGAGATGTTGCAGAGGTTGAACAATTCATCAATGATGGACAGGTTAGTGTAATATACCACCGTTTCGAACATTTCAGCTTTTGGTTTTGATTTTCAACAACGTAGTGTTGGAAAATTGGATACCGAATAACAGTATGATCAGGAATTACTGGAACCAGAGGTGTATCTCATTAAAGGAACAATCTGAGCCCGTCGGTTTGGATCTGAAAAATCCTAATCGTTAGTTTTTTCATGATTCTTTCTTCGCTGAGTCTCAGCTCACGAGGATAGTGTTACAATTGATACTATGAAATCACTTTTTTTTTTCTCGAATTAATATGCAAAATTTCTTAATGCAATGAGGTTATTTTAGACATTTAAGCATAAACCGGTGTCGTTTCCACTTGGGTTCATGCCCTCCCTGACGGCGGTTGATATTTTTGTCTATGAATTTTCAGGTCAGATGATAGTTTAAATGAGCATGCAGTTGATGATCCAGAGGAGATAGCTTCCATGGTTGATATGTAATCTCTCTCTCTCTCTCTCTCTCACACAACAGACAGTGAGCTCTGTTTTTTTTTTTTCTTCTTCCTGGTTCTAATATTCGGTTCATGTGCTTGATAAATTAGTTTATATTTGATTTGTGCTTAAAGTTGAGGACTCACATGACCTATTATTCGGGTCATGTGCTAGATAAATTAGTTTATATTTGTTTTGTTCATAGAGTTGAGGACTCACATGACCAATACACTATCAGCAGATTCAGCACAATAAACCCACTTGGTTTTAATACTAAAAATGAGGTGCAGAAATAAAGAAGAAAACAGCCTTCATTACTTCTCCTGAATCGGCTCTTAGAATATTAGGATATGTCATTTTCATCCATCTGTCTCACTTGAATTTATAAAAACAGTCGAAGATGTCATTGCAAGTATTAAATGAAACATAGAATACTTGATTAGATGAAAAAAAATCATTGTTGAGAATTTTCCCAATTTTCATCACTCATTAGTAATTAGACAACAAGACAGCCTATAAAACAGAATCATTAAAACTGGGAAAATTAGAGCAAAAATCCATATTTTAAAAAAAAAGCAATTACCTAGGGAAAACAGCAGTACCTATTTTTTTCTTTTTTTTTTTGGTCTAAAGCAGTACCTCACATAGGTAAAATTATTATAGTGCATTGGCCGGGACTTGTTAGATGAAGTCTTTTTCACATACGGTTCACTGAGTCTTTCGACGATCTGTTTTATAATAATGCAAATATAAATCTCGCTTTAATTGGATGTTCACGTTCGAGGTTCTCTTTCATGGTCCTCAGGAATCATCTCCCATGATCTTTGCAGAAGAGATCTCTTGAAAGTTCAAGTCTTCGTATTCTAATTGCCAGCTTAACTACATGCTTATGTCCCGAGATTCGGCCCTGTCGCTTTTATAATTAATTTCTTGTCTTTCTTCTTCTTCTTATCCGACTTTAATCTCCAAGTACAAGTACCTTTTCAATACCTAAATCCAAGTTAGAGTGACTTTAAGTCAACCTAACTTATCTAATGTATTCTATTGATCAAGCTGGTAGACAGTCTGAAAGTTACCTTTATTTTTTTTTTTTTGACGTCTACTCACATAATGCAAAATCCTTCATTTGAGTTTTTACAACTATTTTAATATGCGAATTACAATTTCCAATCTCATCTGGTGTAAATTTGTCTCTGATCTCTGTTGGCCTCGATTCTCTGCAACTCTGCTGATAATCACGGGAAGTTAATAGATCTATGCTTTGGCCCTCTTACATCTCTCTTCATTACCCATATGTATACAAATTCCTTCATCAATTCCGCATGATTATTTGGTCCCACTTACACTTAAATCACTAAAGAAAACTCTCTGGTTACTTATTGATCACCCTCATGATTTCTCTACCAATTAACAGAACCAAATACAATGCTCAATTCACTGTCAGGAATTTATGAAGTTCCCACATCCTCCAACAAGGTGGGGTACCCCAAATGAATGGGCTCTCCCTCTCCAGCCTGTCGATAAGCATAAGCTCCACACTGCAGATCAGATCTGATTTCTCCATAATTCCTTCCACACGCACACACACTGATCCAGCATCTGCTGTCTCACTGAACCTTGTTATTATTCAATGAAGCCCCCTCCAATACCTCATATCAAATCCAAGTTAATAAATTTGACTATTACCACCGACGCCCCCTAGTAGTAGACAGAGATCAGTTGTTCTCTCCCACCTCTGGCATTCATTTATTGCTAGAGAAATTCCAGGTAAGATGTTGAAACCCCAGTTTTCCGTATGAACCGTATCATTCTATTCGTATGCACAATCGCACACCCACATGACCCACATGTCTTCCCTTTGGAGGGATATTATAATACTGTCATAAATAGTTCCACATGCTTCGCTTGTGACTTCCCTGTTCAACTGGTGAATCATTAATGTCCTTATTCCGGGTCGCTGTGTCATTTCTTTAAGCACCTGCTATTCGGATGCAAATAATAAAATAAAACATTGATTTGATTTAATTAATCTTCCTGTATTAATGTCTTATTTAATTCTTAGTTTGATTTTTATAGTTTAAGAGTTTATAATTTTTTAAAATTAGTTTAGTCTTCATTATTAAACTCCAGCTTGCTTGTCAATATGTGCTAATAAATAGTAGATCATATATTGAAATTCACTCATTTTAGGACTAATAGATGGGATGACTTAATATGAGTTATTGCCTGTTTCGAAGTGTTGACATATGGTTGATCATGTAAATTTAATTTAATTTAACATTAAATTTCAATGATAAAGATCAAATATAAACAAATGAAATTATAAGAACTTGTATGTAAGATTGTGAATTATGAAAATTAAATTAAAAAATGGGTAAATCCCTAGAGAGAATAGAAGCGATTAAACTTGGAAGATTCTACTTGTATTAATTTCAGCGATGTTGTTGGTATTGAATTTGACAGGAGCATACGCAATCATACAGAAAGAAGGAACCTAGCTTTCTTCTCTTGCGTGACTGGTAATCCTATTGACGACTGCTGGCGATGTGATAAACTCTGGCACAAACGGCGAAAGCGTTTGGCTGATTGTGGAATTGGGTTTGGACGCAACGCCATTGGTGGCCGAGACGGAAGATTCTATGTAGTGACTGACCCAAGTGACGACGACCCAGTAAACCCAAAACCAGGCACTCTACGCCACGCCGTCATTCAAGACAGACCCTTATGGATTGTGTTCAAAAGGGACATGGTCATCACCTTAAAGCAAGAGCTCATTATGAACAGCTTCAAGACCATTGATGGTCGTGGTGTGAATGTGCACATTGCTCAGGGGGCTTGCATTACCGTACAGTTCGTCACCAATATCATCATCCATGGCTTACATATCCATGACTGCAAAAGCACTGGTAACGCAATGGTTCGTAGCTCGCCATCGCATTATGGATGGAGGACTATGGCTGATGGGGATGGCATTTCCATCTTTGGTTCAAGCCACATTTGGATTGACCATAATTCGCTGTCTAATTGCGCCGATGGGCTTATTGATGCTATAATGGGCTCCACTGCCATCACTATTTCCAACAATTACTTCACCCGCCACAATGAGGTAGAATATATTCCTCTAATTCCTTGGCTTCAAGGATTTAAATGATTGAGGAAGTTGAAATAAATGGCATATGTTCATTGGTTTTAAATTATGATTGCAGGTTATGCTACTCGGTCATAGTGATTCATATGTGAGAGATAAGCAGATGCAAGTGACCATTGCCTACAACCATTTTGGGGAGGGTCTTATACAGAGAATGCCAAGGTAACTTTTTTAATGCAACTCACCACTGCTTCGGAGTCTCATCCCCACTATTCTTCTTGGGCCATTGGCCTTTTTAAAAGAGGACTTTCGAAAAGCTATGGGTGGCCCCTTTAGAAATAAATGACTAGACCTATTTCCAAGTCCATCCCAATGTCAGACGAAAAGAAAAAGTCCATCCCATGACTTAATTTTTTTTAATAAAAAAAATGAATAATTTAGTCTTAAAAGATTACTCTTTCTTAATTTAGTCCTTGAACATAAAATCTCTTAATTTAATATCTAAAAAGCCATTCTTCTCTTCCCTCAATATGGCTTTTGATTTCAATTTATTCCTTTAAATACTTTTTCTCCAATCAAAATGGTTTTGTAGACTTTGATACAAAATGGCATCTTTTGGGGGGTTGAAGACACCTGAGAAAGTTTATACATTAGATAACCGCGTAAGATTCCTTTTTTGCCTGGTGGAAAGCTTTTTTTTTTTTTTTTTGGAGAACTAAATTGAGAAAACATTATCTTTAAATATCAAAATTGAAAAGCTTTATTTTTGAAAAATCAAGTTGAAATAAATTATTAATTTATTTTTTTTAAAAAAAAGGGGCTCTTTCAATAGGTCATTAAATCCTATCTCAAGAGTCATCATGTTTTTACTGGGGCCTCACAATATTGTGGATCGCTGTTAAAATTAATAAACGTGATATTATTATTATTATTTCAAATACCTATTCTTTAATCATTAATTTAATATAAAATTATAAACAACGTTTGTATTAAGCTATTGCAAGTGAGAGGGGAAAAATTGATGTGAAATAATTCTAGTGATACGTTAAAAGTTTTATTGAAAGTGCAGGCGAATTTTTTCCACCTGTGCAGGTGCAGACACGGATATTTCCACGTGGTAAACAATGACTATACCAACTGGGAAATGTATGCAATTGGTGGCAGTGCTAATCCCACAATTAACAGCCAAGGCAATCGATACCTTGCCCCTGGAAACCGTTTTGCTAAGGAGGTATGTTAAATTGAATCAGTAAGGGTGTAAATATGTCTTTTGCACTTTCTCTCATTTAACAACCTATTCTAACAATGAGTTTTTGGTTTGATAGGTTTTTAGTTTAGCCTATCAAATCCTACAGTGTTAGGTCGATTAGAGTAAACTGGTCTTGTCGGACTTTTCTTATATTTTTCATTTAATTTTTAAATGTTTAGATTACTCTTTTTTTAAAAAAATTAGTTTAATTTTTTAAAATTTCATAATTCTAATTCTTAATATTTATCATGTAGTTAAATATTTTTTTTTAAAAAAAAAGAGAAATTAACCCATGAACTAATCCACCCATTATACATATATGATTCTATCTAATTCAATTTATGTTCATTATTTGCCTTATAAGGCATGAGATAAGCCCACTTGACCCATTTGACAGCAGGAGATGTAAGCATTTTATATGCGATCATGTCATAAACTTTGTGATTTACTACGTCCTCTGTAATTTCAATTCAGTGACGAGATTCATTATTTAGAGGTGTGAAAATGAGAAACTTGGGTTGGTGGGCAGGTGACAAAGAGAGTGTTGACAGCGACAAGCGTATGGAAGGATTGGAATTGGAGGTCAGAAGGAGACCTGATGCTGAACGGAGCCTTCTTCACTTCCTCAGGAGCTGGGGCTGCAGCCAGCTATGCCAGAGCCTCCAGCTTAAGCGCCAAATCCTCTTCTCTGGTTGCTGTCCTCACTTCTGATGCTGGCGTTCTTACCTGCCGCAGGGGCCACTCCTGTTAATTCATTAACTCAACACCCCAACATTCTTACAAAACCACAAACATAAAGGATTCAAGGAGAACAAACACCAAGTTTTCATTCTTTCTCACCTGAAGCATTGCATTGCATTGCTATATATGGATTGTACTGAGTGTGACGCCATTTTGGTGTTGGAAGAAACTGTACATTTTTACATGTTTCAACTGTTATCAATTTGATAACAGTGTTTTACTGATGCAAGTGTTTCCCTCTTAAGTCCCAAGGGAAACAAATTCCACCATAATGGGATAAGGGGAGGGACGTAGTATTATTACAATAGTCGGTTGTCTACTTGCTCATATCAAAATTTATCTTTACTTTTCTTACACTTGAGCCTCTTGTAATTGTTGAGATATCCTTCATTTTGATACTTACTTGTTGGCAACATAAAATAATAATAATAATAATAACTTCAAAAGCACTCCTGTGTATGTTGGATATGAATTTGTTATTGGCAACATATCCATCATTCACAAGGTTTAATCCATGTAAAAATTGATACAAGTCTTGTACTATTTTTTTTAATGTGTGAGTAATCACAATAACCCTAATAAAAATTGTTTGAAACATTTAAAAGGATCAACTTAATTGGTTTTTTTAAAAAAGAAAAGATTCTTGTCAACTTGAGCCAGACAAAACTCAAGATTCTCCTAACCATAATAAAATAAAATTTTTATGAAGTGAGATACGTAAAGTTATACTAGAATTTCTAGAAGGATGAGTTACCTCTTAAGTAAGAGGAAAGACAAGTTTATGGAGAGACAAGGATGCAAACGTGCAGGCTTTGCTCAACATGCGATTATTCGGTTAAAATCACACCTAATCCCTTTTCAAAAATTTTTTGTTATGTGTTCTATTTAGTGCAGCAAACACATCAGTGCAAATTGAAGAATATTTGTTGTACACCTCTAATATTAAAAATCAAGCATTGCTATAATCTATATTTTCAGCAATAAACTATTCATTAAAATTTAAAAAATTCAATCAACTATGGATGGTAACATAAATATCGTTCATAGAAATACTAAGAATGAACTTGTCAATATGAACTTGTCCATAAATTAGAGATCAGATTTCCCATTTCTAAAAATACATTCTTCAGAAAAAAATAAAAGATCATCCACTAAAAATGCATCCAAAAAATTTAAGAAAAGAAACATACAAAACATATATAAAAGCCCATAATCTAATTCACATACCAATATCCAAATCTCAAAATGGGGTTCCACTACCACTTCTTGTCTCTGTAGGGCTGTATAAAGCAGACCTATTTCTTGGCCTATTCTCTTCCAATTGCCTCACAACTTCCTCCATGCTTGGTCTCACTGAAGCCACTGGGGCACAGCACCCCATTGCCAGCTTCAAAGCCTGCACCAACCCATCTTCCATAGGACTCCTTATCCCTTTCAGAAGTTCCACATCAAACACTTCCATCGTT
Organism: Biancaea sappan; assembly: GCA_037074585.1. NCBI lineage: Eukaryota > Viridiplantae > Streptophyta > Magnoliopsida > Fabales > Fabaceae > Biancaea > Biancaea sappan. The sequence continues at coordinate 12,676,886 of CM073495.1, read as the reverse complement.
GTCTCTTCCAAAACCGCCACTTTCACCATTGAAGGCAAATCCACCAACTCCCCACTCCTTGCGTTCTTCCCTGGTTTCTTCCCTATCAAGATCTCCAATAGTAATATGCCGAATGCATAGACATCAGTCCTGGAACTACATTTCTTCATCTTTTGAAGTTCTGGAGCCTTGTAGCCATCGGTCTTAGCGAGTGCCACCATTTCATCAGCCACAGCAGGAATCATTAGCTTGTCCAGCCCGAACTCAGAGAGCCTGGCAATGAAGAACTCATCCACCAGCACGTTCTTGGATCGCACATTCCCATGAGTGATTGGAACATCAAGTCCTGTATGAAGATATGCTAGCCCCCTGGCTATACCTAATGCAATCTTGTGTCGCCTAGCCCAGTTTAGGACTGGTTTTCCTGCTTTGGTTTCTGTAGTCGAATGTTAATATTGCAACACTGGTCAATGCCAAGCCATAGTCTTCGAAATAGTAAAGCTGTACAGTTAATTAACTTCTTCAACATATCATTTTCATTTATATTCTTTGCTTTCATCACTAAGGAAATGAGACAAGCTACATCAAACTATTTGGAGATCACACCTTGCCAGTCACCTAGTAGAACTCATAAAGACGCATGGTCACGAATTATAAAGGGATATCAATTATTTTTGTCTATGTTTCAGGACTGTCAAGCAAACCTCCAGGCTAAATTAGACTCGATAAGTTCTGTCTTCCATTCTGAGAAGAATAAAAGCTAAGCATTTTTAGGCTTCTTAATGAAATTTGAACTTTAGATATCAAAACTATATTTAGAAGGGTAGTTTAGCAAGGTTGATACAGACACTCATTAGGGTCTTATTATAGGATATCAGGACAAAGTAACTCCTTAATTAACCTAAGTCAAGGATTGATTAGTATTACACTATCTGAATAGAAAGAATAACATAACTGACAAAGGGCCCTGATCAAATTAACAATGATCTTCCTCTTATCAATAATATTGTTAAAAGTCTCTGATCCAACTCAAATAATGTCAGTGATTAACCACCATGATCTCCATGATTCCATTATTCTCAACATGGGGTAGTTAATATTCTCCCAAAGCTGAAGAACTCATCAGTCATATCTCTACATTTCAATTCTAAGTTTTGAGATACTTTATGTATATACGTTACTTGAGTCAAAGTGAAAGATCTTTGCAATTACAAGATGCCATGTAAGCATATCTACCAATGAGCAATAAAAATAGTGAAACGAAACTAATAGGCAAGAACTTCATATCAAACATACCATGTAAAAGATCATGAAGAGTTCTGAGAGGGAGATAGTCATAAATAAGGAGCTTCTCCCCTCTCTTCCCCTGATAAAATGCTCTCAAAGGAATCAAATTCTCGTGTCGAATCCTTCCCAATTGCTTAATCACAGGCAAACACGAAGCCCTATCCTTGCAGCTACCTTCTCTCAACAACCTCAAAGCGATGGTCCCTCCCTCAGCAAGCTTTGCCTTATAAACAGTTCCATAACATGTCTTTTCCATAACTTGTCCGGTTGCATTCAACACATCATCCAATGACAAATTCTCGCCACCTTGGAACAACATAAGCTTCCCTTCACCACCAATGGCAGCATTACCACCCTCATTCTCTTCATCATCTTCATCTTCCTCCAATTCATCCTCACTCTCTCCCCTCCCCTTCCTCCTCTTGTTCTGCATATACCCAATAAGCAAAGAAGCCAAAACCACAGCTCCAGTCATGAGAGTGATAACTATACCAGCAACTGCACCAGAGCTCAATCTAGAAGCTCCAATACAACTTTTCAAAGGTGGCCCACACAAGCCAGGGTTATTCCCTTCAAAAACCTCCACACCAAATTTGGCTGATGAATCACCCAAAATAGGCAAAGCCCCACTAAAGTTATTGTGGGAAAGATTCAATTTCTCAAGCTTAGTTAGCCCAGCTAAGCTCTGAGGAACTGAACCCATGAACATATTATTCCCCAAGTCAAGCTGTTTCAGCCCCACAAAGTGTGTCATGAATTCAGGAAAAACCCCAGAGAACTTGTTGTTACCCAAATCAAGAAATTGCAGATTCTTGCAAGAAGAGTTCGGCAATGCAGGTTCAGGGAGAGACCCAGAAAGCGAATTCCCATGGAGTCTGAGGGAGACGAGTTTATCACAGAGATTCCAGATCGATGGGGGTAAGGATCCGCTCAGCAAATTGTCATCCAAAACGACATCGTACAGCGAGGAACTATACCCGAGCTCAAGAGGGATTGTCCCTTTCAACGAATTGATGCTGAGATAGAGACTCTGAAGCATCGGAAACTCTGCAATCTCTCTGGGGAGAGAACCAGAGAGATTCGCAGAAGGAAGCTGAAGAGATAGTAAATGTAAAGAGGGGTCTCTGAAGAGCGAAAGATTGGTCCATTGTGGGGAAGACAAGTCGTTGCATGAAAGAGGAGAGCCATTAGAGAAACCCCATTTGAGCCCCCTCCATTGGCAAAGCGGTATCGAGGAATTCCACGAAGACAAAACCAGGTTTTCGGAGTTCCCTTGAAGAGAGGCTCTGATTTTACCCAAGAGAAGCTCGACATCGAAAGAAGAAGAAGAGGAAGAAGGAGAAGGAGAAGGAGAAGGAGAAGGAGGAGACAGAGACTCAGTGAGGGCACTGGATTTGTAGGTGTAGGAGCTGAAGAAGAAGAAGAAGAAGAGGGAAATGGTAGTGTAGAGAGAGAAAAGCTTCGAGACCGCCATGAACGAATGAAAGAAGCAGAGAGAAAGGTGAGAATGGTAGTGTGTAGTGCTGGGGAAGTTACAAGGAGAGAAAGACGTTCTCTTTTTTGGGAAAGCTGACAGAGTGTTGACTATTAGTAAGCTCATAGTCTAGTGCTTCAACGGCTATGATTTGATAGTACATTCATGTAAAATCTCGCGGTTAAAATTCATTCACCGTTCGATGGCACTAGTTTCAAAATGTTTCTTATATAAAAATTTGGAAATATTGGAACTTTTGAGAATTTGAATTTTTATTATGATTGTGTTCGTGAAAAATTCAATTAACATGTGCTGAATTATTATAAAAAATACATTTATTTATTAAAAAATTGTAAGTTTCATTTTATAATTTTCATTAAATTAATATATTAATGGTGAAAAATTATAATAAATGTTAGATAAGCGACAATTTTAAATTTATGTAACTTCATTATGAGTACATTACTGAATTATTGATTTAATTCTTGAATAACTATATTGTTTCATATTAATTTATAAAAAATTAACCATCTCAATTTAATTTTTTTATTATTAACTCGTTAAATTTATTGTATAAAATTTTAAATTTATTACTATTAAAAGTTATATTTTTTTATCAATAGACGAATAAAATTAAAATAAATATAAATTTTTAATAATTAAATCAAAACTTTTATCTTTCAAAAATAAAATTTAAATAATTATAATTTTTAAGAATATGAGTCCATAATTTATTCTTGATAAATTTTGGAAATTTTGAAATAAAATATAACAAAAGTTTTAATAGTAACAAAATCGTAATAAAATTAAAACATGACAAAATAAGATAAGGTACAGATACAACAGATGCTCATGCTCTAGAAAAACGCTGAAACATTTAGCTTAGAATATTCAATAATTGTGTTGTGTTTGCTTTTCGAAGCTTTTCATTATTATTCTATTTGGTTTGTGTGTGCACGCTTAAAATTGTTTAATATTCTTTTTTTTTTCTTTTTTAATATTCTGAGCTATCTCAGGAATTTAAGTAATGATTTCTACGAAGGACGCAATCTCATCCCTTCGCATTTAAATGCAAATTTTGCGGATCCCCTGCCTTTTATTCTTTCGAGCTCTATGGTTTATCGCCGTACACGTGTCACTGTTATGTTACAACCAGTTATGATCCAATGAATTTATTGTCAAATCTTTGAATAAAAATAGTTTTAGCCTTGGAAAAATTAGTTGTTATATTTTAAAGAATGTAATAATAAATACTTAAAAGAATTATCTAAATTCACTCATTCTAATAAATGAATTTATATAAATATGAAAATTTTAAATATAGATAATATATCGATTTATAATATAATAAATGATAAAAAAAATTTCATCATGGATATTTACTTTAATAAAAAATTTTAAAACATATTTAATATATACGTGCATGCACATGCACACAAACGTAATAAAAGAAGGAGAGTGTGGTTTTATAAAAATGATAGCTTTGATATATTTAAAATTAATAAATTTCTTTTTTTTATGTAAAAACTATGAAAAATATCTTATTTTTATCAAATTATATAAGAAAATTAGTTATCGAATTTATAACTTAAGATAATTACATATTTAACAAAATCAGTATTAGATAATTGAATGTTACCAAAAAAAATTACATATTATGTTTTTGAAAAAAAAAAGTCAAACTAAATACTTCAAAAAATTAATCTAAAGTCTAATCTTATACATGGGTTAATTGTGCGTAAACTGATAAAAATTCATTAGAATAAATACCTTAACTGACGAAATCCATCAACACATAGAGTTTAATAATCTTGTTTGAATTTATGATTCTTTTGTTTTGGAAGTTGTAAACTTAAACGAGTGTGTGATGAATAAGACGAGGGTGCATGGGACGTGATGCAGGTGAAGTGTAGGAAAGTGAGACAAAAGTGGGACCCACATGCTCTTGGGTCAGAGTGCAAAATGATAGAGAATCAATGGAAGCAAAGAGAAAAGCGAATCAATGTTTCGTAGCAAAACACTCTGAACCAAGCAAATGGGTGATATCACTTATCATCTTCTCATGACACATGCAGTGATTCATATTTTATATGCTCTTTTACATTTTAACCTGGTATAATTAATTTTTTTGAAAGAATTTATATATATATATTATTTTTAATAATAATTGATAATAAATATATAAACAACAACGCATATAAGTATAATCTATAGGGAGGCGAGCAGTCACAGTGGTCTTCAGGTTAGAGCTCTCAGATGAATCAAATAGTTTATTCCCCAAACCTTGCAAAGCTAATTGTGAGAATGAGTTGGCCCCAGTCAGACCTTAAATAATTTATAGATAAAAAATTCAGACATATTCTAACCTATCATGAGCTATTTATCTTATTTTAAAAAATTTATTTTTAATTATTTTAATAATAAAAATTAGATATTAAAATAATCAAATTTCAAAAAATTAAATTAAACTTCTAAAAAGATGTATTAAACATTAAATAGGCCATTTTTCTTTTTTAAAATAGAATTTTAATTATTTTGAATTATAAAGCCTAGATATTGAAACTATAAAATTTCAAAAAATAGAATTAAACTTCTAAAAAAGAAAGACCAAAACTTAAAATATAAAAACTAAAAAATAAAAAGTCTACAAGGGACTGACCTACTCTAACCCACCTAAGCTCTAAAGGCTTGAATGGATCGGACTAAAAAACCTTTCTTCAAAATGGGATATGAAATTATTAGCCTCATCTCGTCTCATTTACATGGTTGGAGTGGACTAGCCTATTGAGCCAAACTTATTTTGATAACTCTACACATATTCATCCTCTCCTTCGATTATCATTATTATTATTATTTGCAAAAAATAATATTTTGATTTTTTATATTTATTTTAGGTTTCATTTTAGTTCTTCATATTTCAAAGTTTTATTATTTTGATAATTTTCCATTAAAATCGTTAATCTATGTGTCGAAGTTTATTATCATCCTCCAAATACTAACACGATTGGTTTACATGATTGTTAACAAGATATTAATGTCTCATGCGTAATTCTTAAAATGATTAAAATGTACTTATCCTAGTCTTATTTTCTTAGTTTGTCTTGGTCTTTTGATCATTTTGAGAATTACATCTGTGACACTAATGTATAGTTACCAACCATATAGATTAGTTATATCAATATTTAGAAAATGACATGTCAACTTCATTATAAAAATTAACAGTCCTAACAAAAAATGATCAAAATAATAAAATTTTAAAATATAAATGACCAAAATGAAACTTCTAAAACATAGAGGATTAAAATAAATAAAGAACCAAGATATATTTTTGTCCTTTTCTTTTTTTTTAAGATACCAAATTACAATTTTGATATTGTTATTTCATGGTGCCCCCATGGCAGTAGTTCGGTTTTGGAAATTGGAACCATATTTTGATGAGTGAACGAAAATATTTCCTTCGAAAAATTAAGACAATATATACTAATTTTCATACTTTAATTATTTATTTTTAAAATTTAAAAAATATACTATTCAATTCTTGAAAAATATATACTTCAATTATTTAGTCCTTAGATCTTAGCAATATATGATTTAATTTGCAGAAATTGCACATTTGCTATTGTTAGGTCATCGAGCATGTACTGATGGAAATTAATTAATTAATGACTCGCAAATAAAAAAGTTTAGGGACTTAATTACGTATTTCGAAGACCAAATAGTTTAAGCATATATTTTATAGAAGCTGAATTGTATATATATTTTTTAAGATTGATAGACTAACTATTCTAAATTCATTATTTTTCTACTTAATTATAAATGCGATTATTGATAAGAATGAAAAATAAATAAATGTAAGCAAACTACGGGACGTGATTCTTCTTTTTCAAAATGTATCTAATCATTGTGTTGAAATAATTTAATTAATTAAGATAACTTTTTGTTACTATAAAACACGAAATCCCAAGAATGTGATCGGTGCAACTGGATGTTAGCTTTTAATTAAAATCCTATGATCAAACACAATAGCTCTTAACTACTATATCTTATCATTGCAAGTAAGATTTTTTTAAAAAAAACAAAGTATATTTTTAAATAATATTTTCCACTTCTATGAACCATAAGATAAAGACGTTTCTTAGGCAGTCCCACGCATCTGAAGTGGAAGGCAAGTGGATATAAACACATTGAGTAGTTTAGATTTCATGCAATAATTAATATTATAAATAGTAATTAATTAATAAGGCTTTAGCAATGACATAAGCACTCATTTTATTTGATAATGACATACCATCATTGCTACCAAAATCACTATTCAATCTCACGCTGCTCTAACCCATTATTCACTTTCTATTATTAATCTCCAGTTTTACTTAATCCCTAATTTATTATTTAATTATTGCTCAACCTTCTATTATATTGTTTGACCGTGTGTTAAATTAATTTAGTGTGTGCCGATCTTTGTAGACTATATATACGAAAAGAATAATATTTAATATTTAGTACAAAAAATTTGTGCATTTAATCTCCAGTTTCTTATAATATGTATAAAATTCTCTTGAATATAACTCCTCTCGTTAAAAGATCTCTTTTAACTTTGTGCCAAAAATAAAAAAAATCCTATTTGTTAATATTGTTGTTAATCAAATTGTTAGTGACAATGTCCCACCTATCTTATAGCATGTTTGGTTGGGCTTTAGAGAAGGAAAAGAAAACAGAATTCTTATCAACAGTGCTATCTCTCATGTTTGATTGGCCAGTCGCATAGGAAGTCTTCCTTTCCATTGAGGTACTATTTTTTATAATTAATTGTACAGATAATTTCTCTCCTCCGGTGATAGAATCTTGTGGGAAGTCGATGGAAAAACTCTCAAATGACATTGGTGTCCTTGATTTTGTTGAGTATTTTCACTCATAATCCTTGAGGAAACCCTACCCTCTGACTCATGCTGCCTCTTCATCTGTTGGAAGCCACTAGCTGTTGCTACTATTTGTTTGTGCTGCTTTAATGTGTTCGCTTAGGTATCTGCTTTCAAATGTCAGTGTGTTCGTGCTGCTGCTAGGTAGAATCGAAGAGATGAGTCCATACCTCTACCTAGTTTCGAAGGAAATGTCGAAGAGATGTGTCCCACCATCGAATAGAGAAGACGCGCTGGTGGACACATGAGAGGGCCAAGAGAAGGGACGAACAGAGAAGACCAGGCGAGCTATGGTTCAAACAGAGAGAATTTTTTCGTCAGAAAGCAATTTTTATATGAGGGGTAATTTAGTAATAAATAATCTTTTCTTCTTTCTCCTTGTCCATTTTCCATTTCATATCAAATACCTTTTTTTTTCTTTTTCATTCCATTTTCCTCTTTCATTTCTAGTCATGCTCCTTGCTACAAACTAAACGTATTGTTAGTATACATGTGAACAAAAATTTAGTTGATTTGAGACATATTTTGTTGATACAATAGTTGACTAATAGTTTGATTAACGACAATTTTAACAGACAAATTTTTTGCACAACTTCAAAAATTGAAAAGGGTGTTTTAGTAAATTTGAAAGTTGAGAAAGATAAAATGTACTTGCTTCAAGTTTTGGGAAGGTTTTGTACTTTTTAGCCTAAGTGTTATTTTAAATTTTCAAAAAAAAATGTCGCAAATGTGATTTTTACATCCATAGGTAAGTTTGAAGTGTTTTGTGGGGGGAGGGGAGAATCATTGCAACATACCTACCTTCACCATTTTGAGCGACAAGACATATTCAGCTAAGAAGCAAGATGTGCAATTGTAACGTGTTTTTGTTGCAAAATCTTATTCATTGGGAAAGTTGTTGCTTAGATTATCTCAACTCCAATGATCATGTTTTCATGTTTTACCAGAATGCTAAGGAACAGTGAAGCCTTTTAGGTCAACTGGGTTTACTGAACGAAAGTTATCTATTTTTTTTTGTTTAAGTATACGCTAGCATTATATATATATATATATATTGGAGCTTTTGAGACAATTATAGATCTTGGAGGCAATTTTAATTGGTCAATAAAAATCGATTTTAATGCAATTTTTTTTTATTTTTCCTTAGTTTATCCAATCCATCATGAAAAGTAAAAAGGGGTAAAATAACTTTGTTTTGATTATTTTCTAAATTTAAGTTTTCTTCGTCCGCATGTAAAAAAGAAATAAATAAATCAATCAAATTCCGAGATACTTCATAAAACGCTTCTTTAGGATTTAAACTTCCATTTGTCCATATTTCGAGAAAAAGTATCTCTTGTTTTTCATTCCCATTCACATAAGAATGAATACTATGGTTTGCATTTCTAACAGGCATGAATACAGCATCTATAGGATAACTTCCGTTTTGAAAGGTATTTAGTGTATATATATATATATATATATATATATATATATATATATATATATATATATATATATATATATATATATATATATATATATATATGTAGAATTTTAGCCTAATGGTAAACTTCTTAATTTTTAACAAATTGATGAGGGTTCATACATATGGATATTTTCTTAAAAGACCATGGAAAAACTATAAAGGCATGTCACCCAACCAAAAATTGGATAATCTCGTTCAATCAGTTAATTATTAGTATTTAAAAATTCATTAAACTATGACTAATATGGTTCCAACCAAATTAGACTAGATAGATGTAAAACTTTTTTTAATATTATTTTTTTATTTACAAAATTTAAACTTTATTTTTTACTTAAAAACAACAAAAGTGATCCATTTAAACCAACCAACTTTAGTGGCTCAATCATTTCTGAGTCAACTAATTTTGAGTACATTTTAGTTACCCTATAGGCAAAGGATGTTCCCTCATTAATGAATGCTCAACTAGTTCTGGCTAGACTAGCTATAGTTTTTTTTTTTTGGTAAACAATCATTCTGTTCTAATCACCAAATCATAGATGTTGACTAATTCATATTCGAGTTGGGTATGACCACAATGAATAGCAAAACTCTCTTTATTAAGTTTTAACATAACAGTATTTTTAAGGATTCGAACTTGAAGCCTTTAGTTAAGTTAAGACAACTTGTTATTAATTGATCTACGTATTTGGTAGTGACTAACTATAGCTCAACAGAACAAATTGTAACCAATTATGCTATAAGCCATAAATGTTTTACCATTGCCTCTTATTGGACATAAAATGTTTTTATTTGTTGTCTATAATTGTAAGCAACAATTTTTTCTAATTGTGGTCAAATACGTATAGGCAACCTCTTTTCAAAACATGGCCTACTTAGTGCATGTTTGGCTCTACGCAGAAGTAAACCCACATTCAACAGTATCAAACGAGATTTTGGGTTAACCCTTCATGTTTTGGCTCTGCATTGGTATCACTTTGCAGCATTGAATTTTCTTGGAAACCTAAATTTGCATTGAGGCAAGTTAATTGGACTTTGCTTGTGAATTGGTGTCAATTTTCTTCATTATCCTTTTCTCTCTTTTACCTCTTATATATCTATTTTTGCCTTCCACCTGCAGCTCATAAGTGAGAAAGCAAATGAGAGAAAGCTAAAATATTACACCATGTTCTTAACATATTATATATATTATTTATACATTTTACTTAAACCGTGCACTTCATTTAAAAAGCTAAAATAACATGCATATTTTTTATTAAATATTAATGCCAATAGTTAAAAAAATTATTATTAAAACATTCATATAATTTATTTTATTATATTTAGAAGTGAGTGAAATTAAATAATAAAGGTAAACAAAAAAGGTAATATATAAAATTCATACCATTTTTTATAATTACATCTCCAAAAATGAATTTTGCAACTATTATTTAAATAAAATCTGTTTTTTTTCAAAATCTCGTTTTTTGATAATAGTTTTCAAATAAAAATAACATTAATATAATCTTACTTTTATTCAAAATCAAATTTAAAAATCAATTAAGATCAAAAGTAATTATGGCCATTTTTTTCTTCCAAACATACACTTATATAGGTAACACTTCCTCGAAGATGACATAGATAACTATATATGTAAACAAAAGGGACTGCAAAAAGAAAAGAAAGGGAAAGACTTTCATTAACAAGAATAATGCTCACACATTACACATACAAGAAAGAAGGAAACACCTATTATATACAAACTACCGGAAGACAACACTACAAATTAAAAAAAAAAATTAAAGATCAACGATGGAAAAATCTATCTCTAATTAAGTAAAAATCTTGTCTCTAGTTGATCAGAGATGGATTTAGAAGTAGATTTTTTTTCTATCTATGATCTTAGCATCTCAAACAAGCTTGAGATGGAAAAAATATTTCGTCTCAGAATTAGAGACGGATTTTTTTCGTCACAAATTAGAGATAATTTTTTTGTCCCTAATTCCGCATCTAATTCTTTGAACAAGAAAAAAAAAATTTTACCAATGGATTATTAAACAGATCATATTTGGCCTCTTAAAAAAATTTTAGCCATATTAAATAATACTAAATTAGAAATCACATTCATTCATTAGCTTTCTAAAGACAAGAGTGTTAATAAAGCACTCTATTTAGGAAAAGAATGGAGACATCACTATATATAGGGAAAAGTTGGAGGTTGAGTTTTTGAACTGGGCAATGTGGAACTAACAAAATTTGAGACGGAATTTGAGACGTCTCTATCGTCTCTATCGTCTCTAATCTGAGACGAAATTTATTCCGTCTCTAATCTGAGACGAAATTTAATTTTCATCTCTAATTTGAGACATAATTTAAACTTCATCTCTAATATAAGAAAGAATTTTTTTGTCTCAAATTCTATCTGAAAATTTGTCTCAGATTTCTAGACTAGTTTTTAGAGACGAAAATCAGAGACATAATATATTTTGTCTCAAATTCTATCTTAGATTTTCAAATTAGATTATGAGACGGATTTTAATATTTTAGAGATAAATCGTCTATTTTTCTTGTAGTGCAAGGAAGGTTATACGACCAAGAAAGGTGAAGAATGATACCTAACTAATAGAAAACTACAACTAAATAACCAACTGTCATCTTGGATTCCAACAATATATGCAATACAGCAACAGTTTTGCAAACTCCAGCTCACAGATATTCAAGATTATCACCTATAAGAATGGGTCAAGTAAGCTGATGCAACATCGTAAAAAAGCGTAGTCAAATCTTTAAGCAACAATTTATTTACATCACACAATGAATTGTTGAAGTCCATGTAGGTTCAGAGAATACGTTAAAGATTTTTTTTATATGACTTTAGAAATTTCTCTCCTTTTAAACTAACTTTTAGAATAAATTAGGTCTAAATATCATTTTTGACATAATATCAGATTCAGATTGATCTCTCGAAAGTGTGTTATGTATGATGGATCACCCATTGTTTTATGTATAATTTTATGTTCCAAATGTTTAATCATAATGAGTTAGGTTCGAGTACTATTTTTAATAATAATTAGTATGCCCTTGAAATTTCATCCTAGGTCTGTAGACCTATGTATAGGAACGTTATACACAAATCACCAATTCTTAAATTTTTATTCGAAAGTTAAAAAATTTTATCTATTGAGAAGTTGAGTGTTTAAATCTAATCTCGCACATAAAATAGAGAGTAAGTGAGAAGGGTGTTCAAATGGAGTGTGTGGGATATTTATTTGAAAATCCGTAATTAAGGATATTAATGATTCAATGAAGCATGCATAGTTATGTCAATGGAGAAGATAAAGCTAGCGGTCATATTGTTGGGTGTGAGGCATGCATAGTGGTGTCTTTTGGCGAAATGATTCAGTGAGAATAATCTTAACTTAAAGACATGCTTGTGAAGTCCTCAACTCAGTTGACCAAAGTATTTAGCAAGTTAAATAAGTTAATTTATAGTTTATTTGATTAGTTTATAAGATTATTTGACCAAATTAAAATTGTTTAGTATACAAACTTATTTGACTAGTTTATAACTTTTTATAAAATACTACTTTAAATAGTTTATGGTTTTCTTTTTCTACTTTTATCTTTATTAGTTTATTAACATTCTAACATTATCCTATTCACAATCTGTAATACAATTTCTTCTTCTCCAGGTTTCTTTTGACAACTGTAACACAATATTATTAATTTATTATGGGACTCTAGATGATATATTTATTTTGTATTATTTTGAGATTATACGATAAAATGTAATTATTAACAAAAAATGATAAGTAAAACACTATTTTGGGATAACATAATAAAATGATATTATTTTGAGATTTTAAATATTTATTTTAATTATTACACTATTTATTTTAATTTTTAACAAAAAATTATCTTTAAAAAAATATTATAATAATTCAATTTAACTAAAAAACCTAAAATTATAATTATCTAAAAATATATTTTTTTTAAAATAAAATTTTTATAAAATATTATATAAGTATTTCTTTTTATATCATTTTACGTTTATCATCTAACTCAATAGCTAATTTTATCAAACACTTCTAATTTAATAAGCTAGCTGAACTTAATAACTTTCAGCTAAAAATTAGCTAACTTTTCAACTAGTTCATTAATTATTTTTGTCAAACATAACTAAAGAGACACATTTTGACTGATGGCATCGTGGGTAACATGGATTGGATGAGACGCATTTCAATGGGTAAAATGAATTATTATTATTATTTTTTAATTATTCAAACTCATACTTAATTTTTGTCAAATGAATTCCTATTGATTTGGGCAAATTTTTTAACTTATATATGATCAAGTTTAGTTATTGTCACAAATATTGTCACTGAGAGATTTAGACATTTTCAATTATCACACACAAGATGTTTCCACTGGCTTGGATGAGAAGGGTAGTTTAAGCAATCAAAGTGATTTTGGGGTGCATGATTTGGTAGAATTACAAATTAGGAGGATTATACGTATTAAATAAAAGAGTTTGATGCAACATTTCGACCTCCATAAGAGGATATGCCACGTAATAAATAGAGGAGTTTTAAGTGGCATATCAATTAATAGCGAAAAACTTGATTGAATTAATGAGTTATCTAAGTCTTAAATAATTGTAACTTGAAGGGAAAAAAATTATATTTCAAAAATTTAAAAAGTAGCTATGAATAAGAATGGCATTGGAAGGATATCCGTACATTTTTTGAATACCCGTAGTCGAATCCAATCATAATATTTTATAACTAAACTCTATCCAATATTTTAAAAAAAATAATCTATCATACCCGTATTTGAACCCACTCGATATCCAAAACATTTGATATACCCAAAATTCCCTCGATGTGCTACAATTGGTACTGAGTAATGGATACATTGAGTTATTAAGTACCTCCTATTCGATACTCAATATTCTTCTATTTATATATATATATATATATATATATATACCAAATTTATTAAATTTACAAAAAATAAAAAACATATAATCAGATATTCGAAATACCTGATTCAATTGCCATCCATATTTATAAATGACTCAAAATTAAAAAAATAAAGTTATTTAATTACTTAAAAAATGATCTATCTGTTAGCTAGGCTGTTTCATCCATTCTTATAACCATGATACTAATGAATATATTATTAGGTGTTTTGGGATAAATAATTTAATCATTTCATATCACATATGATAAAATGTTGATTATTAACAACTCCCTCTACTTACACAACCTCATAACTCTATCATTAAATGCAAAGTGATAATAACTAACAAAGGATATATATATATATATATATATATATATATATATATATATAGTAATACTAGTTGAATTAAATTATTTGACATTTATTCATTTTAAATAAGCGCTAGGATCCTCTGTTGGCCTAACATCGTGCTGGCCAACATGAACCATTTGATTGGGTGCCACGTGTAAGCTCCATCTCAATCGAATGGTTTGTGTTGGCCTAACACAGTATTGGCCAACAGGAATTATATATATATATATATATATATATATAAATACTAGTTGAATTAAGTTAGTTGACATTTAGGCCTAGCAACGTGCTAGTCAATATAAACCATTTGATTGGGTGTCATGTGTGACCTTCATTTTAATTGGATAGTTCATGTTGGTCTATTAAAATACTGGTCAACAGAAAATCCAAGCCCTTTAAAGAAAGTCTTGAGTTCAAATTTTACCCAAAAAAAAAAATACTATAAGGAGATTTTAATGTTTTTGTAATTTAAGTCAATTCAAATCAGATTAGTTCAATAAGTTTTTAGATATTAATGGTTCAAAGAAAAAATAAAAAAAATACCATCAATCAATATTAGATGGCCTGAGTTTAATTTGTTCATTTATAAAATATGAATTTCAAATTTGGTAAATTTTTATATAACATAAAACACAAAACTTACCCGAGGATAAGGAATATTTGTGAGGAACATTTTTGTTTCAAAAATGATTTTGAAATTCACAGTTAACCAAAATGCAGAGTTAATACAAAAAGAGGGGCCTAGACATGTTTGAATTTGCAATGAAAGTTGTTAAGCATGGTGGGAACATTGCTTTTTCATGGTGGAACGAAACATAATAGTGATGATTTCCTTTATTGCTTTATCTCTTTTGCTTTTATTCTTTATTATTATTATGTTCACCACACTATTACACCTCAATCTTACCATTTTTATCTGAATCTTTTTTAACCAAACCACTTTGAGTTATTATCTCAATTTTTGAGTGGAAGGATTTGAAAAATTTAAATGTTATTGACAATTTTCTGTTTTGGGTAAATTCTAGTTTTGGGTCACGTGACCATGCAAATTACAAAAGAAAAAAAATGGTACGATTCTTACTTTTTTGTTAAAAGTTTTTTAAAAATTATTATACATGATTTAGAGAACTAAATCGAACTAGACAATTTACTAATTTTTTGATGAATTGACCAGATTTCCAATCTAGTTGGACCTGAAAATTAATGAGCGTATAAATCGGTCGAACCGGTAAAATCAGTTCTTTTTTTTTTTGAATTTTTACTAAATAATATTATGTATTTTTAAGAAATTTCTAAAAATTTGAGCTATTAGGAGAAGTCTAGGACTAATATAAATATATATCTGTAACATGTATTGAATATTTTAATATTTTAATATTATACATTGTATATTTTAATATCTGTAAGACTATAATATATACATTAATTACATATTTTTAATATATTTTAAGTACTACTAGTTTGACTGTGATTCAACTATTAATCTTTGAACTAGTGTCTCGACAGGTTTAATGACTAGTCTGATTTTATAAACCTTATTATTATAAGAGGGCTCAAACCTTAGCCTCCTAAATCCACAATATTCAATTTTATACCATTTGAACTATAAACTCAGTGTAATCTTTTTTTTTTTGGTTAGGATATGACTAGATTATGATCTTTAAAAATAGTTGTTTATTTTTTACAGCTCAATATTGTATGATTGATTTATTTTTTTAAAAAAAAATTTAGATTTGTTCCATTTTCAATGAAAAACCTTATATAAAAAATTATATATAAGTTTAGTCCATTACAAAATTTGCATCGTCCCTCCACTCAAATATTACAATTTAGTAATTTATGATAAAAATATTTAAAATAAAAGCATTAATTCAGGCACTGCTATACTTAATTTCCTGCTATTTTATCAACAAATTTAATTGTATATTAATATGCATATATGTTTATCTCCTTAAAAAATTGTCCTATGTAAAAGACCTCTATATCTTTTGTTAATTTTATACAGACGCATTGAACAATTAAATTTGACAAAACCTTATCTGTTATTTGGCTCCCAAAGTTTCCTCTTTTCTTTTTTCATTCAAAACTAATGGCCCAAGATAAAAGCCGTGTTTGGACCAAAGCGAAGAAAAAGACAGAAAGGAGAAGGATTTGACTTGGACTAAATACACCCTTCAGTCATTTTGCAAGCCCATGCGTCGCCTTAGAAAATGAATAAGTTTTAACCATTGGCCAATCTCCATGTCTTTACATTCATCGTCAGTGACAACTGAAGAGTTAATTACAAATCAGGATTCTTTGTCTGGGACACGAGCCAAGCAGAGTGTCTGACACTCCATGAACGTTAGATCGCTGTGTAGGCCTTATGTCGATCCAACAGTCATTGAGCACAAGGCATAGCAGCTAGACAGAGGATTGGCTTATGTTAATTACTCGTTTAGTTTTTGAAAAATTATAATTATCTAAATTTGATATATAAAAGATCAATAATTTCAATTTTGTTGTTAAAAAAATTATATTTGTAGTTATTTAGTCATTTTATTGCTAAATCATTAAATTTATTGTTATTAAATCTTAAATTTTTCATTAGTAAAAGTCACTTTAATAAATTGAGAGACAAAATTAAGACAATTATAATTAACATTGACTAATTCAAGTATTCTGTCACTTGTTCCCCTTAAACAAGGTTTTGGATTTAAGTTTTATTAATTGAGAAAATCAGCGCTAGAAAAACTTTATATATTTGTAATTCAACCTAATTTCAATCAGATTAGTCGAAGTCTAATAAATTTTTGGACATGAAAAATTTTAAGTCATTTACTTCGTGCTCAATTGCTGTGTTCGTTGTCAAACATTCATTGCAATGCAGAATTTCATATATAAGGGAAACAGTAATGATACTTTCCAGCTGTGTCTCCAAAAATAAGCGTCAGCAGCCCTGAATTTGAAGCTTTCTCCACTTTAACTCCATTTTCCAATTTGTGCTTATCCTATAGATAATGAATCTACCGTGTTAAATTTAAGGCCATCAAGTGTACATTATATCAATAAATTAACTAGTATAAGAAAATATATTAATAAATTAACAAAGAAATGGCCGTGGATAATACCAAGTTATGAAAAAGCATATCCACCATAGGAGCAGCTACTGTTCCAAGGAAATGCTTATGCAAAATGACATCGGTATCATAGAGAAGTTAATTTCTACACGTTTCACCATCAGTTTCAAAATGTCAGATTATTTAACAAAATTTAAACATATGCCTATTGATCATTTTAAAAACAACTCTAAGCTTTTTCCTACAGCTACAATTTTGAGAAAAACTGCCAGAGAAACTAACAATCAATATAGGAATAGTGCTCAATTAATTATCTATTTACTAATAAGTTCTAACATAAGGGACTAGTCTCTTACAATGTGATAAACCCAAGTTCAAATTTTTGTTGGAAGAGGTGCCCACATTTAATGCCCAACAGTGTTTTGAGCAAGATTGCCTCCGATAGAAGATAACTGAAGTAATGTGTGTGTGTGTGTGTCATTGTAAAGTGGCTTGGCTGCAAATCAAGATGCTCGAACTTATACTAGTTACAGATAGCTCATTACACCTAAGATAATGGGCATTTCAGATCAAAAGAAAGTGCCGAGTCCTCTTCAATCTTCAATCATTCTTAAAGGAGAAGCAACATGACCCATCCATCTAAGGCTGAAACCACTACAAAATTCTAGTTGTATAATCATATCAACTGCATTAAGATACCTTTTCCTTGTCAAACCAGTAAGAGACAACTAAAGGATAGGGTAACTTAGAGATTACTGCGCTTCTAAATGTCTTCTGCAACTTGTTTAAATTCCTTAGCAAATCTTCCAATACAATTAAACATATCACATCAGGTTGTCAACCATTCCCTTCCCTTATAAATCTGCAACTTCAATAATCCAAAGTGAAACTGGATAATACTGTTACACACCTGAGAAGCTCTCTCTCCTTCATATTATATACAGCCTCTCACATAGTGTCTAGTGTTGTGAAGTTGTTTCAGATTCAAGGTAGGATGTACTAACAAAAATCAAACAGAAAATTCTTTGCTTTGTTGCAATTCGGTGATGTCAAACTGTGAAGATAAGTGGTCATGTTTGAGTTGTATAGCCTTGGATCTTTTCATATTAATGAAACGGTTGGGTGATGGAGAAGTCCATGACTTTCTCTTGATTACTTTAAGAACACTAGTTCACAATAAATAGAAAAGCAGGGAGACCTATAAAGGGATGCTGAGTCAAATTTTAAAAAGCAAGCAAAATAGTAAATAAGGAATTTATGGGTTCTCAGCACAATTGATAAGCAGATGATTTTAAAAGCAAGTGCACTGATATCCTTGTGGCATCTTCATCTCCAACCATCAATGACTATTTTGATGTTTTAATTAAGCTGATACTTATCTGAAGGGTTTACAATATAGATTTAATCATAACAAATGTAATATAATCTAACCTCTTGTCATCATTACCCTACCAGCAGATGTCCAAGAAAAAATTGAACCAAAACATGAGCAGAGCTTCACTCCATTGAACAAGATAACAAGAGATAGAACAACAGATACAAAGAAACATAACTGAGTTGAACAGAGGAAACCAAAGCTAAAATAATAACATCCAAAATCAACATTCTCACCTACTACCGGCAACTGTGGGTTTTCCTCTTTTAACCACGGAACCAAAAATCAATAACACGATGAAATTCAGCGCATTTTTGTAAACAAAGGAAACCTGAATATATGATGTCAGACCTAGGCAAAACCAGAAACTGAATATCCCATACCCAAAACAAACTCACGACTAAGTTAGGTATGATGACAGCAAGAGAAACAAATCAGTTCAAGTTCATTGAAAACTTCTAAAAAACAGAGTTCAATACTTACCTCTACTACAAGCTTCAGAAATCGAGAAATTGCATCAACTATTCATCGGGGGGGACCTTAATGGTCATGTTGGAAAAGAAGCAGGACAGTATAAGAGGGTCCATGGTGACTTTGGTTTTGGCTAGCTTAACGAGAAAGGACAGTCTATATTGGATTTCTCAATGGCTTATAATTTCAAGGTTGTCAATACCTGCTTCAAGAAACGAGAGGAACATTTAATCACGTACAAGAGTGAAGCTTCAAGGTCACAGATTGACTTCTTTCTGGTAAGGAATCCAGATAGAAAAATCTGTCAAAATTGTAAAGTTATTCCTGGGAAACCCGTGGCAACTCAACATAGGATTTTGGTCTTTGACGTGGTTATTAAGGGTCGGAAACAAAAGCATCGTCAGGCGATGAATCCTAGGATCAAGTGGTGGCAGCTAAAGGGGGAGAATCAACAGACTTTTAAGAGAAAATTGTTGGAGGAAGGATCTTGGGAGTTACGAGAAGATGCTAACACCATGTGGGAGGAGATGGCCAAGAAGGTTAGAAAAGTAGCTAAAGCACTTTTAGGAGAATCAAAAGGTTTTGGACAAAAAGATAAGGAATCTTGGTGGTGGAATGAGGCTGTTCAACAGAAGATCAAATTTAAAAGACAATGCTTTAAAGCTATCCATCTGTGCAATAACTTGGAAAATAGGGAAAGGTATCGGAAGGCTAATAAGAAGACAAAAAAAACAGTAAGTGAAGCACGATCTAAAGCGTTTGAAGAGTTTTACAAGGATTTAGGAACGAAAAAAGGGGAACAAAAGATTTACAAGATTGCGAAGGCTAGAGAGAGGAAATCTAGAGATTTGAATCAAGTAAGATGTGTTAAGGATGAAGAAGGAAAAGTTCTGGTTACAGACAGAGATATTAAAAATAGATGGCAGGGTTATTTTCATAAGCTCTTTAATGACGGAACGGAGTCGACTTGTGATATGGAAGATCTAACAACCTTGGAGAGAGAACAAAATTTGGCATATTATCGCAGGATCAAGGTTGATGAGGTCAAGGAAGCTATTAGAAAAATGGATAATGGTAAAGCTGTTGGTCCCGATGGTATTCCTATTGAAGTTTGGAAGTGTTTAGGAGAGTAGAGTACTATCTGGCTAACTAAGCTCTTTAATGAGATTTTAAGGTCTAAGAAAATGCCTGATAAATGGAGAAGAAGCACTTTAGTGCCTATTTACAAGAACAAATGAGACATTCAGAATTGTGCAAACTATCGTGGGATTAATCTTATGAGTCACACTCTAAAATTATGGAAAAGAGTGATTGAACGTAGGTTAAGAATCGAGACGAGTATTTCTGAAAATCAATTTGGATTCATGCTAGGACGATCTACTATGGAAGCTATATATCTTCTAAGGGGGTTGATGGAAAGGTATCGCAGTAAACAAAGATACCTTCATATAGCATTTATTGACTTGAAAAAAGCCTATGATCGAGTACCAAGAGAGGTGATGTGGAAAGCCTTGGAACAGAAAGGTGTACGGGTTGCGTATATTAGAGCCATAAAAGATATGTACGAGGGGGCTACGACTAGTGTAAGAACGTCTGAAGGGGAGAATAGAGACTTTCCTATTAAAATTGGCCTACATCAGGGATCTTCCTTAAGCCCTTATTTGTTTGACTTGGTTTTAGATGTTCTGACGAAACACATCCAAGAAAAAATCCCTAAGTGCATGCTTTTTGCAGATGACGTTGTTCTCATAGCACAGACAAGGGAAGAGATCAATTTTAAACTTGAGTTACGGAGAGCTACTTTGGAATCGAAGGGTTTTCGTCTGAACAGGAGTAAGACCGAATATATGCATTGTAAGTTTAACAAGAGAAGCTAAGAATGAGATAGAGGTTAAACTGGGTGATCAGCTCGTATCACAAGTGTCAAAGTTTATGTATTTGTGATCAATTATACAAGATGACGGCGAAATTATTAGAGATGTGGAACATAGGATACAAGCTGGGTGGTTGAAGTGAAGAATGGCATCAGGGGTTGTTTGTGATCGGAAAGTACCTGATAAACTCAAAAGAAAGTTTTATCGTACTGCTATAATACCATCGATTTTATATGAGAGTGAATGTTGGGCAATGAAAGGACAACAAGAACATAAAATTGGAGTGGCGAAGATGAGGATGTTGCGTTGGATGTGTGGTCATACAAGAAGAGATAGGATCCGTAATGATCATATACGAGGTAGAGTTGGGGTGACACCTATTGAGGAAAAAATGGTTGAAAACCGTTTAAGATGGTTTGGGCATGTGCAAAGAAGACCGTTGGAACCGCTAGTTAGGAGAGTTGAGTAGATGGTTTGGAGCCCTGTGAAAAAAGGTCGAGAAAGACCAAAAAGGACACTTAGAGAAATTATTGAACGGGACCTTTTAGTAAATGAGATATCTAAAGAGTTGGTCATTGATAGAGCTCAATGGCGTCGTGCGATCCATGTAGCCGACCCCACTTACTGGGATAAGGCTATGTTGTTGTTGTTGTTGCATCAACTATTCAAAGCTTTGTTGAAGAAATCAAATGACAAATGTTGAAGCTCAACCAAAAACTCCACAAACAAGTTTCATAAATGCCAAGTTGTTTCAGAAATGTAGTACCTAATGATCAGATAACTCCTAAATCCTGAAAAATGCTTCACTTATATAAAAATTTGGTAGTGATAACAAAGAGGAGATGCTTTCAAGCAAACTTATCGACATCAGAACAAACAAGCACACAAAATGATTTTTTCATGGAAAACTTCTTTTTAAGTCATTTGTTCATAAAATTAACAGGGCATGTCTAATACTTGCATTATTTATTTGGTTATACATGCATCATGCCAATTAACAATGTCCTTGACTATTCACAAAACTAAATTCCCTCCTTGGTATCATAACGGCACACTCTCCACATCAATCTAGTGCATTTAAAATTTTAAAACTAGAATACTTCCTAGAGAAGTTGAACCCAACTTAAAAAGGAGAGATACCATTCCGAGAGATACCATTCCCTCTTAGCAACTAAGTTAGCTCCCTTGGGTAAAAGCCTTTACATTTTTAACAAAAGAATGCATGAAATGTTAAGCATTTGCAGATGCACAAAATAGGTGGCATCATGTTGCTTAGAAATCAAGAAACTATGAGATTTGTGATAATAATTTACTAAAGCATCTCAAATGTACAAATTCTAATATACTCTCACTAATTCACAAGCTTTGTTTGGTATATTTAGGACAATGAACATCTACAGATGCACCCACCATGGAAAAAGTTGTGTTGTCAAGAATTTGCAAGCTACCAGTAGTCCATACAAGAGCATAAACCATACTCAAAATGGTGAAAGCGCTTCCTATCCCGAATAGTTATCTTACGCTCATAAATTTTTGAGATCAACTTCATTGACAAATGACAATCTTCGCAAATGCGTAAATTTTTTATAATCTTAAGGGTTGTTTTTGGTGGGGTACTAATTAAACCAAAGGCCACTGCTATCTTCTCACTATGGTAGTGCAACAAACTTTCTTTTTGTTTTTCATCCATGTTAAGCAAGACTTGTGTAGTATCTGGCCTATAACCTTCTAAACTCAAGTTGTAGGAAATTTCCTCCAACATTGAGTGTATCTCTTTGGCTCTAGGTTGGGAATCATCTTCAACAAGAAACTCATGAATAACTCCATCAATCTCAATCCAACTACATCCAGGGTCTTTCCTTATGTCTAAGTCTTTCATCATTAACCTTACCTCTGCAACTGCATCCCAATCTCCTACTGCTGCATACATGTTGGAGAGAGCCACATATGCCCCGCTATCATGAGGAGCCAAATGCATTAAAACCTCAGCAGCTCGCCTACCAATCTCAATATTTTTATGCATCTTACAAGCACCAAGCAAGGCCTTCCATATGACATCATCTGCTCTTATGGGCATGTTCAATATAAGCTCTTCAGCTTCTTCTAAAAAGCCAGCTCGACTGAGGAGGTCGACCATGCATCCATAGTGTTCTATTCTAGGCTCTAATCTAGCAATATCAACCATATGGTTAAAAAAATATCTGCCCTTGTCCACTAAACCTGCATGACTACAAGCACTCAAGATTGCTATGTATGTAACATCACTAGGGGACACTCCAGTTCTTTCCATTTTTGAAAAATAATTGAACACATCGTTGGCTCTACCATGCATGGCAAGACCACCAATGACAGCGTTCCAAGTTATAACATTATGTTTAGGGAGCCTCTCGAAGACCTGAATTGCCTTCTCAATGCTCCCACACTTTGCATACATATCCACTAAAGCAGAGCCAAGCACATCATCAATTGGAATCTTATTCTTCTCGGCATATAAATGAACCCATTTCCCTAACTCAAGTGCTCCAAGACGTGAAATAGCTGGCAGCACGCTGACCAAAGTCACACGGTTTGAGGACACATCTTCCATCTGCATCTTGTAAAACATTTCTACGGCCTTCTTGAAAATCCCATTTTGTGCATATGCAGATATCATGACATTCCACGAAACCACACTTCTTTGACGCATTCTATCAAACAGTTCACTTGCAGCTTTAAGGTTCCCTAGTCTTACGTATCCATCAATCATCACATTCCACAGAACCACATTTCCCTCTTGTTTCCTTATATCTCTCATCAATCTGCTCATATTTTTATCTTCAACCTCATCAATATTCCTATAGAACAAAATCTGGGCATCCTCCATACTTCCACACATTACATACATCCTCAGCAAATTGCTGACTACGAACGCATCACTGTCCAATCCAAACTTGATTACTAAACCATGAATTTGCTTTCCTTCTTCCAACCTGGCCACTCTAGAGCAAGCTTTTAAGACAGAAGGGAAGGTAAAGCGATTAGGTTCGATCATTCCATCAGAAACCATTTGACAGAACAACAAGAAGGCATCCAATGGCCCGTCGTTATCATCGCTTTCAGCAAGCGCTCTGATAATAGTGTTCCAAGAAAAGCAATTGCGTTCCGGCAATAGGCTGAAAACCGAGAGGGCATACTGAGTGTCACGATAATCCGATGTAGCGCAGAGCTTGAGGAGCTCCGTTGCCACTGAAAGGTCGTGGATTTGAGCTGTTTTGATGAGAAGGGCATGAAATTGCTTGACTTCTTGTACGGTTTTGCAGCGTGAGATTTGTGGGACGAGTGAGCGTGGATGCGAAGAAGGAGCAATACTGGGCTTCAACATTGCAGAATTCATATTAACCTCTACAAGACAGCTTTGAGTCGCATTCGCAATAACTGTGTGGATGGAAGTTAATATTGACAGACTGAGAACATATGCAGAGAACATCATATCTAAATGTTCTTTTTATTTATTAGTCAAAATAATTAGATTCCTTACTTATTTTTTTTAAATAATGTTTTGATTATGAAAGAGTTAAAGTTTTTGGAATGTTGAACTCATTTAGAGATTTGTATATATAATATAAAATGATGAAAAAGTTTAACTTTTTAAAAGTTTAAACTTTTAATTTTTTATGAATATTGTAAGTTAAGAAAATTAACACTAAATTAAATTTAAAACAAATTAATCGTAATATGATAAATTTTGATATACTCATTGTAAAAAGGAAAACCTTTTTATTAAGTGTGTGAGTTTTATATAAGGTGTGTGTGAGTGCGTGTGTTTTCTATGGTTAATGTCATATTAGTACTATATATAAGAAGATTCAAATTTATTACTTTTATAGATCATAGATATTAGAATTAGATAACATTGTTTATAATATGCTGTCATATAACAAGGTATTATTTCACTTTCTAATAGAAAGATGGTATACGATGAGTCAAAATATTTCTAATCTCATGTCAGTGATCAGTGTTAAATTTTTTTGTTATCAAATTTACCCTTATTATTTTATAATATTAACATCACAACAAATTTCAGTTTATGCAAAAATTATGGTAATGATGTAATACATAATAAAAAATTTAAAAAATTACATTGTATTGTATTTTTCTTATGGATGAAGAAAGAATAAATTAAGATGAATTTTTAACTTTTATTTTTAAATTATATTTTATTCACAAATAATAGAAATAATATAATTTTATAAGAGATGCAATTCTTTTGAGCTGTATGTTTGAAATTCAAAAGAGAAATAATATTACCGATAACATACCCAATGCAATAACTAACTGTCTTTCATCCCTTAAATGCAAGATACAATCAATTTTGATAATAATCAAAAGTATTGTGGATGCTATAATATATGGAACTATAGTATGCTACATACCATGGTATTCATTTACGGAGTAAATATCTAGTTTTCCCTTAGCATCTAATTGTCAGTGCTACAGTCATTCAAAATATGCTATAATATGTGTCCAATTTATTTCTACTTTAATTAGTTTATTTTTATTTGGCTGCGTTGCTTAATTATTTTGAGGTTACTATTATTATTATTATTATTATTATTTTGTTGTTTATTAACTTCTCACTTACTAATTTTATTAATTTGATTGATAATTAATTTATTAAATTTTATAAAATTCCCAAATTTACTTTTTTAATTATTCTAGAGAAAGAAGCAAATCTTTTGGGTATTACAAAAGTTAACAAAGTTAAGGGTTTGTATGGGAATGTGATGATTTTTAAAAACTCGTAATATTGTATGTACTATTAAAATGTTATTTTCTAGAAAGGGTAAAAATCATATTTTATAAAAATCATATAAAAGCTATCTTTAAAAGCAAAATTCATTTAGATATGTTTGACAAGTTTATTTTTCAAAGTTGACGTGATTGTGTGTTAGTATAATGGATATATGGCAGAATTTTGTTTTCAATACAAAAATTCATTGAATTTTATATCAAGTTATTTATTATTATTATTATTATTATTTTTTATAATGGCCAAAAAGTCCAAAACAAATTATATTAAGAAAAAATCGATAGATTGTATTGGGCAAATGCAACAGAGGACTCAAAAGAAAAATTGAGACAGAAAGTGAAAAAGTCTTCAAAGAAACTCTAAAACCTATCAAGAGATTTAGAGAAAAAATATATATCGACTTACTAAACAAAAGAGGCAAAACAAGATATACCCCAAGAATATATGAAGTCGTTTCATCTATCATTCCTTGGATCATATTGATAAGTGTTTGCATGTTTTGACTAATAATGAGTTTCGTTTTCTCTAAAATTATTCTTTACCCCTAAGCTCATTTAAATGATTGAAAGTTAAATAACATATTCAAAAGAGGAAAATAATATAGAAGGGATAGAAAATCACCACTTGAAAAAAAACTACTCAGAGGGGACAAAAAAAACTGAGAGAACTACTCGTAGTAGAGGAAAGAAAACAACCACTCAAGAGAGATCTACTCGGAAGACTAAAAGAAGATGAAGAGGGCTGGTGGCTAGACTCTTCCTAGCCGCCACTACCAAAAAGATCAAAGACAAGGATGATATTAGATCTAGGTGAAAATGGAATATATTTTTTCTTGATAACTGATTCAGAGCAATTTCTTCCACTTTCTCCCACTTTTTATATATCAAGTTATTTAAATAATATATATGGAGATAAAAGTTCCCGACGTATAAGTTTAGAATTGTGAACAAAAATTAAATTAGAAGAACAAATTCTCATAATAGAATTAAAAAAAAGTTGAGGTTTGTGATTATGCTACATATAGAAAAACGGCAACAATATGTGTTTTGGTGGGAAATTAATTTAAATGTGACTAAAAAAAATCATAAAACCATAACAATATATATATATATATATATATATATATATGCGCGCTCGTGCATGCATGCTTATAATTTAGTTTAAATTAGAATATCCTTCTGGATATCTCAAATTTATTACAACAGTAACTGCTTTTAAAAACACCACTCAAGATACTTCTCAAAAGTTGCTGTAGATTTTAAAAAGTAGAGGAAGCATTTTAATGAAAATTTATGAACATATATGTGTGGCTTTTATTAAAAAAGAACCAAAAGTAAAAGTTACAGCAATTCCAAACAAGTACTACGAGTAACGTGTGAGATCTCCATGAATAATTTTGGGATGATACAAGATATCATCTAAAATTATGTATCTTTTCATGGAAAAAAATTTACTATACTTTTGTAAGATAATAAAAGAATTTAATCTATTTTATTCATATTAATTTTGACAAATAAATCATTTTTATTTAAAATTTAAAATCTAATATGATTCAAAATTAAATTATGTAAGAAAATATAAATGATAATAATATTAATTATTGAATAAATATAAAAATGAAATCCAAGACACTTGTTATTTTAAATGTCAATTATACCAAATATAATGATCATTTAAATTTAGAGCACGTTTAGTATAAATTAAGAATTCCGAGAGAAAGGGAAAGAGAATGAAAATGAGAGTAAAAATTTTAAAATTATGTTTGGTATGATATAATTTTTACTAAAAAAAATTAAATATAAGATAAAAAAAATAAAAAAGCACCTCTGTCTCTCGCTCTCCTGCCTCCTCCTCTCTAATCATCTTCTACCATCTTTTTCTCCTTCTTCTTCTCCTCCTCCTCCTCCTCCTTCTCCTTCTTCTTCTCTCTTTCCTCAGTAATCATTTTCTTCAATCTTCTTTATCCTCCTCCTCCTCCTCCTTCTTCTCCTCTCTTATGTAGTCTTCTCCCATCTTTTGTACACTCAAATTGTTCGTCGTCTGCCACTGGAATCTTCTCCCATACATTGGTAGCCAATGCATAGAGGGGCTAAACTAAAATTTCAAGTAGTCATAGAAGGGCAAATTTAACATTTCACGTCCAAGCCAATGGAATTGAATCCCATTAAGGATGACAATGGGGACTCGAATTTGAGGATCTCTACATTCAAAGCTCTACAAGCAAAGAAATTTTCCTCGCAAGGATGAGGACAGGGTAAAATTTCCCCGGAAGTAATTTAGAGACAAGGACGAGGATTACAATCCCAACCCCACATGGTTCTCGTCCACAAAAGGAATTTTAGTAAATTTTCTAAAATGCCCTTTATATATGTGTGTATGTGTGTTATTTAAAGATATTTTAGTAATTTTATAATTTAAATAATTTTAATTAAAAAATAAAACCCTAATTCTCAGTCTCATTTCACTGTCTCCTCCTCTCGTCGCATGCTTTGTCTCTCTCTCTCTCTCTAAAGAATGAAGAATGTAATTGTCTCATCTCCAGCTCCTCCCTTCATGCTCCGTCTTTGTCTCTCTGAAGAATATGAAATTATGATTGTCTCACTTCTTCCTCCAGTCATGCTTTGTGTTTGAAGAATCTATTTAAGAGAAGCTTGAATCTGATTATCTTATTCATGAATCTGATTCAATCCTTCTCTCTCTGTGTGATGCTCTGTTTTGTTTCCCTCTTTTAGTTACTCTCAGTCCCTTTCTCATAGACTCAATGTCTTTTGCCGTCGTATCCCTCACGCCTCACTCATAGTCTCATCCCTCTCTCACCATCGTCTATCCCTTGTATCTCCTTGGTTCAGTCATCGTCACCCCTCTCATTGGTTCTATCACTATCGCCCCTTTCACTGGTTCAATCCGTTGATCTACATCTACACCTTATAGCAAACCCTCTGATTTTTTTTCTTTTTTATTTTTTCAAAAGAATTTAATAAATGCATGAGGACCTATAGGGAAAGTGGGGATCGGGAGTGGGGGTAATTTTTTCTCCAGAGGGAACTGCCTAGTTGCCATTCCTAAATCCCATTCCTTCCAAATTTTAATGGAATCTAGCCTTACAAAATGTAAGGGAAAGAGATTCTTATTCCAATAGCAAAATGAGTACTAAACATGCTTAAACAATGAACAAAAAATGGAATCTTTCTCCATTAATTACTACCAAACGAAGCCTTAGTATTTGTGTTTTTAATATTGGTTTTATTTTATAGGAGGTGAATTAGATTTTATACAAGATATTTATGACTAAAATTTAAAGCCAACAGATTAATTTTCGAAACAGACACCAAAGATACTATTGATTAGCTTAATTTTTCTGAAAATACAATTTTTTAGGTTCGTAAGAAAAAAAAATTAAATGGACATCTAGACTTACGTGCAAGTTGATATAAAATAGTAAATTAGGAAATTTGAAATTGATTCTATGTAGATTATTAAAAATAAAAGTACTTTTTTTGGTCTCTAACATTTATAGTATGTTTCAATTTTGTAATTTTGGCTAACGTTGTTAACATAATAGACATAAATTAAATATTGATGTCAATTCTTTTATGTGATACATATTAATTTACATAAAGAAAATGATCATAATTGAAGAATAAAAATAAACGATACGTTTTGTCTTTTTTTTTAAAACAAAATTTTCCTACCTTCAATCGTGATAATTCATTTAATTCATTTAATGATCAACTACAACTACAATTTACAAATTGAACTTTTTATTTGATATGAACCCAAATTTCTCTCAAATTCCAATTAATAAATATGTTATCAATGCACTCTATCGCTCAACCCGTGTGTAAAAATAAAGACGAAGCTGATCTTCTGATCTTCACTAGCCTCACAAAAGGGTCCAGCTAAGATTGAGAGAGACACAGATGTACTCGTCATATACATATCAATGACGCTCATTGTCCTACTGTTTATCTTCCTCTTTGGTTTGTGCCCTTTCACATTTAACCTGGTTTTCTTCGGATGTTCAAAAGCTTCGAGGGTTGGTCCATTCATAACAATTCAAGTTATCTACACTTAATTTCATGCAAGAGCTAAGATCATGGATAGAGTTGACAGTGGCATTCAAATGTGCTAGAGCTAATTAAACACATGCAGCACCAGTTACTGTTTAGGATGCAAGTTGAAGGAAGGACCGAAATTAGGTTTTATGATAAATAAGATTGACTTTTGGTTATGTAAATTAAAGAGAGGAGAAAAAAGGAAATGAATTGTTTCTTTTTTGGTTGGAAAAATAAATTTCATTTTTATGATATATGAGCCGTCCATTTTTTTATTTTACAATGAATAATCCATATATATGTTTGCTTTTTTATAAAAAAAATTATTTAATTTGAACCATTTGTTATAAAATAAAGTAAAATAGACGGTCTAAATTACAAAATGAATTATTTTTTTTTTCTGTAAAAAAAGAGACAGTTTATTTTCTCAATATATTATGAGTGAGCACCTAGGAAAGTGTTAAGTGAGTGTAAAGTGATACCTTGGTGAGGAAAAAAATATTGTGACAAATTTATTTGGGATGTAAGTCTTGAGTGCAATCAAATTAATTTTTATTTTCCATTTGTTTTCTTTAGTAAAAAATTATTTGCTATATTTACACGAAAGTGTAAGCTAAAAATCCAACGACTTTATCACTTTGTCAATTTATGATAAAGTTTTAAATATAATTGATGACTTGCTAACCAATTATATAGGCCATGACTCATTGAATTTTTTCCTCATATAGGTGTGGACCCCTTGCTATAAATTGATGATATGCATGTTTGCCCAATCATATATAGACATGCAGGCAATTAATTGATATGTTTCCCTATTATCTCTCATATGTAAATTTTTTTTATCATCAATACTTAGATCCCCTCATGTTTGTGGTCACGTTACTTGAATGGTCCAAATCAAAAAAAAAAAATCAAATAATATTTTTTCTGTTGATCTAAATTGTCTAATTTGTAATAAATGACCAATATGACAAATATGGCCCTTGCATTTGTACAGAATATAAGGGGATATGAATTTGTCTTACAAATAGAAAAAAATAATATTGGATCCTTTTCAAAAAGTGGATCCTCTCTGTGAAAAAAAATATAATCCTCATATTTTTTTTTATTACAGTTATCCATTTTAAATCATATTAAACGGTTGATACCAAAGATAAAAAATTAAAAGAAAAAAGTCAAACCTTGAAGTATCTTTTTAAATCTAAACCATCTAATTTGAAGAAATTATGTTCCTGTCACAAATATGACAGAATTTTAATTGATAATTTGTATATGAAAAATAAGTACCGAAATACTTGAATCAGTTATATATATTATTGGTATCAATTTGTAATTTTTGAAAAACCAAGATGATGTGAATAACCCCAACTTAAGTTATCGTCTCCCACCACTATGATTTGGCAGAGGTTATTAACTACTTTCTTTCCCCTTCTTGTTTCCTTCAAAAGATAGCAAAAGCAAGCAGATCTTTGCCCGAAAAGGTAGATTTTCTAACCATATTTGAATTGGTCACGGAGTTGGTTTTCTAAAGATAATCACAAATGCTGAAAGCCTGAAACTATAACATTCACATATATATATATATATATATATATATATATATATATATATAAACTCATCCTTCCATGAGTCTTGGTCTAATTAAATACTTCGCATAGTAAACTTTAGCTTCCTCAGAAATCGAAAATGTATCGTCTCCGTGGTGGTTTTCGACACCTTTTCTCGCGAAACAATGGTTTTTTTGAATCTTTAATATTACCAAATAATATGTCCTCCATGGCTGGCAAGGTGATCTCTTGCAAGGGTACGAGGATTACTCTATTTTATAGTCATGGTCTCTTGTCTCTTTCCTCTCTTCTGAGATATTTTATCTGTTCTTCTCTCTACTGTGTGCCTTTCTTAATAGATTTGTGTTTTGTGTGTGGAAAGTGATCCAGCTTTAGGGATGGCAAAAAAATTCTCAAATTTGAAAATTTCAGTGAAAACTACTCCATTCCAAGACTCACATTTGAGAATTTTTTTTCTTTCAAGGACGGAGATTGAAATTATTGGTAGAGATATCTAAAGCGTTGGTTATTGATAAAACTCAATAATATTGTGTAATCTATAAAACTAACCCCATCTAATAGAATAAGGTTTTGTTATTGTTGTTATTATTTGTTGACAAAGATAGGAGTCAAAATTAAGAATAATTTATGCACGAGGACGAGGATCATGTTTTTCTATATATGTATACTATATCTATTTTTAAGTCATTTCTCATCTTTATATATATATATATATACACACACACACACGCTATTATAGCAAATATCACATTTATTGATCATTTGTTTATAAAATTATAACATGTGAATTCGTATTCCATTTCGACCCTAATCAACTAAAACAGAAAAGAAGATTAACTAGTTTGGTTTGTTTCATTTAAAAAGTTGAATATGTAATGGAGCTTTGTGTGAATCTGCAGCTGCAGTTGCATGGGAAGCAGGGAAGCCATTGGTGATTGAAGATGTGAAGGTTGATCCACCAAAGGAGAAAGAAGTGAGGGTGAAGGTCAAATATGCTTCTCTTTGCCATACTGATCTGGTCTACTGGGAAGCTAAGGTTTGTATAAAGGACTAGCCTAATGCAGTTATTTTATACTGTTAATGTCAAGTTTTCTACTGATTAAAAATAAAATGTGTAAAAAGTTTCTTATAAAATTAATCTCGCAGTGTTGAATTGTAAAAAATACACTTATTTTTTTAAAATACTGTAATTTGTAGTGTTATTATTAGAAAATAATATTTTTGTCATTTTTTAATTAAAGAACTTGAGGATTAGATCCTTCGACATGAAGGTGCCAAATTGCCCACTAACATTGGATCTAAACCGTTCATACCAGTAATCTAACGGTCCATGTCGTACAACGTGGCCATTTGAAAAGCACTTCTGTTTTTACTATATTTTTGAATCCCAATGGACTTGAACCTCTTTTTTTATTTTTTTTACCAAGGCTTAGATAATTAGACAAGTTATGAAATTGATTGAGATACCTATTCAAGAGTCAATTGTTAGACCGTGGTCGAATCACGAGTCAGTGATACTTAAAATATATTAAAATATATAATTAATGTAAATGTTACAGATATTAAAATATTAAAATATTTAATACATGTTATATATATATATAATTATATCAGTCAGAGATCTTCTTTTAATAGCTTAATTTTTTTGAAGATTTCTTAAAAACATATGATAATATTTAGTTAAAAAATTTTAAAAAAGAACCAGTTGAATTGACTGATTTTACTATTGGTTCGAGATTGATTTGACCAGTTTTCTACCGGTTTAAACGGTAATCGATTCTTATGTTCGAATCAGACTGAATACCTGACCAGTTCATAATTATATTCATCAATTTTTTAGTCAAACTAATCAATCCAATCTGATTTTCTAAATTATGTTTTTTTTTTACTGAATGTGACCACTGACTACTAACATGTCTTA
Source organism: Biancaea sappan (assembly GCA_037074585.1). NCBI lineage: Eukaryota > Viridiplantae > Streptophyta > Magnoliopsida > Fabales > Fabaceae > Biancaea > Biancaea sappan. Next base: position 12,643,358 of record CM073495.1, on the reverse strand, counting down.
TTCATGAATAGTAAAGATATAAAGAAATTTTGTTTTTGTATAAAATACAAAAAAATTGAACTGCCTCCTCCATCTAATGACTAATTAGTTCATTTTCTTTTAAGGACAAAATGCGATGTCTATTTCTATTCAAAATGCTGGTGATTCAGTTATTTGCTCAATTACTGCCTTTTGGTTCAAGAGGTAGCTCATTGGATAATAAACAGCTGCAGCTCTTTTTTATTTCTTTATGAGATGGATAATAGGTAAAATCATTCTTTCATTTCCTATAATTTTATTTAATTTTTAATTGGATCCTTAGAATTTAAAAACTTACAATTAAATCTTTATAGTTTTAAAAAAATTTAATTTAGTTTCCATTGTTAAACTTTCCTCAATATTTTGTTAAATTTTGAAGGTGCCATGACTAACTATGTATCTTCTTAACACTCGCATATGTATAACTTCCATTTTAACACTCTGCATATGTATATTTAGAGTGTTAATAACCTGTTGTTATACATGATTAATTGAGTTTGTAAAATTAATGGAAGACTGAGTGGAGTTTAATGATAAGGATTAAATTAAAAATCTATGAGAGTGCAAGAACTCAATTGCAAATTTTTAAATCATAGGGATCCAAATTAAATAAACTGTAGGAACCAATAGAATAATTTAACCATGATAATATTGTTAATTCTGGAGAAAGTTACACTTTGCATTTATTTTTCTCTAAAATTTTGAATAATATTATATGTTTATTTCTCTCTAGATTAATATATTATCAATTTTAATATGAAGTTGAGATGACCGTGGACCATCTCAATAATTTCCTTCAATATACTATAATATTTTTGCCTTCTAAATTTTGGCATTTTTAGGGAATGAAACCACGGTTTCCACGCATATTTGGCCATGAAGCATCTGGGTAAGTCATACCAACTATCAAATATTAGAATGTTACTCCTAAATATTTTTATTTATTCAGTTACTACTATTATTTTACTGAAATATATAGTTATTTTTTATTTTTCTTGAAAGAAACAATTTATTATATTAACTCCTTCATTATTTTTATTATGACTTCCTTTCTTTTACAATTTTAAGTTTTTTTTTGGTCAATGCTTGATAAAGTTTTTTGAAAAAATTTCCAAATTTGCTATTTTGAAAAAAATAGAAATAATCAAAAATGGTAAGGCGTAAACATTATTTGAAAAGGTGAATAGGCCACAATAGAAAAAATAGAAAATATACTAGTCTATATTTTTTTTAAAAAAATATTATATTGTATAAATTTGTGGGTCCAAAAAGATGGGATTAACAACTGAATAAAATTAATAAGAGTAAAACTAATTTTTGATAGTTAAATATTTCCAAAAAGATGGGATTAACAACTAAATAAAATTAATAAGAGTAAAACTAATTTTTGATAGTTAAATATTAGGGAAAAACTTAGTTCGAGTGGCTTATATATTTGTTATCATATTTTTTTAATCAGATAATATGATAAATATATAATTTTTAATTAGAATACATGTATAGTTTTTACAAAATAATTTTGTATTTTCTATGAATCAATATTACATTTTAAAAAAAATTTACTCATTCATCAAAAAAATAATATTTTTACACATATTTTATTTTTAATAAAAAATTTAATAACAAAAATATATATAACGCTTTTCCTTAAATAGTACTGTTTGTAAATTGTTTAGCCGGTCTCACTTTGTCCACGTATGTATCTAAATACATTACCATTGTCATACCAAACTAATAATTATCAACAAATAAAGTGTATGAGTAAATTTACAGATCGGCTGATAAAAGAAATATTTTTAATTTTTTGATTTTTTTAAATATTTAAATATTTTTATTTTGAGTAAATTTCTGATTCAGTCGTAAAAGTTTACATTGTCTTAATTTATTTTTTTCTTTTTTTACTAGAAGTTTCAAATTTTTTGTTACAAAAAATACTTTGTTAAGTAGAAAGACTAAATTTAGATAAACACAATCATTTAAGACTAAATTAAAATGTTTGATCTTTCAAAAATTAAATTTAAAAAATTATAATTTTTTAAGAACAAAATAAATAAATTAAGGAAACATACAAAAAATGGGGGTGCATTTTAATGTTTATTCTCTAAAATTTAATGTTTAACAAATTAGTCCTTAAAAATTACGGATAATTCAAAATTTGCTCTTTCTATAAAATTATATTATATATTTACTTATTTTTGAGTTGATCTATTCAAAAATAATATTTAATAAGTTTATAATATTTAGCAATTAAATTATGTGAATTAGATTTTTAAGAACTAAATCAGTCGTAGTCATATTTTTTTAGGGACTAAATTATAAATATATAGTAGTAAATTACTGTTTTATTTATGAACAGAGTAGTAGAAAGCGTAGGGGAAGGCGTAACAGATCTGAAGGAAGGGGATCACGTGCTTCCGGTGTTCATGGGGGAGTGCGGGGAATGCCGGCACTGCAAGTCGTCGGAGAGCAATATGTGCGAGTTGCTCAGCATAAACACAGACAGAGAGGTGATGCTCAGCGACGGAAAGTCGAGGTTCTCCATTAACGGCGAGCCGGTGAGCCACTTCGTCGGAACCTCCACCTTCAGTCAATATACTGTTATTCACTCAGGCTGCCTCGCCAAGATCAATTCATCGGCTCCTCTGAATCAAGTTTGTGTTCTCAGCTGCGGCATCTCCACAGGTTAATTAATAATTCATTCTCTGCCCCTCGCATTTTGGTTCTGCATAATCTGAGAGATTTAATCGATGTCGGTCTAAGAATCGAAGCACAAGAAATTATGATTCTTACACCGATATCAAGTTTGGATTTCCAGTTGCGGCATCTCTACAGGTTGTTAATTCATTCATTCTTTGCCACTTGCATTTTTGCTTCTGCATAATCTGGGAGATTTAATCGATGTCGGTGTAAGAATCGAAGCACAAATGATTTTTATTTTTTTACGCCGATATCAAGTTTGTATTCTCAGTGGTTAATTCATGCGTTCTGTGCCACTTGCATCCTGCTTGTGCATAATATGAGAGAATCAAATGATGCCGATGTAAGAATCGATATACTTAATATTTTGTTATATTAGTGATTTCTAATCATTCAACTCTTGGATTATAAATAATTATTTTGGAGTAAATTATCGATGTCGAGAATCATGTTAGTCTTAATTTAATTTTTTAAATCAAAACTTCAATTCAATTCATAAAAAATTGTATTTGTGGATGTAATCTTCCAGGATTATATCAATAATTTACTTATTGCTTTATGACTAAGTATATAAATTATTCTTCATTATTTATAAATTATAGACTCAACACAAATTAGTCTTTTATATACAATACAAATTATTTTTTTTATTCTTGAGGAATTAATTAACTAGCGGTATATAATGATTTTATATTATTGGAAGACTATTACGTGTAAACTAAACAAACTAATGTATTTTTAGAACTAAATTGTTAAAATATATTGTACATTAATTTGTGTAGTGATTTTATTAATCTAACCGTTGAATTAGAAGTAATCATCACGGTGATCTTATATATTTTTTTTAAAAAATCAGATAAGAATAAATATGCAATCATAATTCAAAAAGTTAATAGTCTTTATATTCGAAAACTATATCGAGCATTAATTTTTCGATAGTGATGGAATATAAAATAAACTTGGAGTGATGCAAGATATTATGAATATGATGGTCATAGTGGTAACCTTTATTTATTTATTTCTCAAAAAGAGTTCCAGTTCTAATTTTTAAATTATAATATCTCAATTTTATATCATTTTGCTACAAATTTAATATTTAATAGTGATAACTTTTAATTAAATCACATGGATTTGTGATTTTATCATTTTATAAAAATTTATTCAATGATATAACACATTTGTTTTAGATTGTTATTATTTATTTAATCAATATTTTAGTCATTTTTCATAATTTTGAATTCATTGAGTAAGGAAAATGACTTAATTACCCATATATGAATTATTTTTAACAAAGACAAGTTAAATTCCTTGTATTTATTTTAGTACCATTAATATATATATATATATATATATTTTTTTTTTTCATTCCCATTTACTATTTAATGAGAAAAAGGAAATTGAAAAATGCAGGATTAGGGGCAAGTCTGAATGTAGCCAAACCGAACAAGGGTGACAGTGTAGCAATATTTGGGCTTGGAGCGGTTGGGCTTGCGGTAAGATTTGTCTATCTTTATTTATATGATTAAATTATCCCTTTAATCTTTAAAAAATTATAATAATCTTAATTTAATTTTTAAAAGATTAAGTATTTAAATTTAATTTTAAAAAATTATATTTATTTTAATTTAATATTTTTATTATTAAATTTTAAAATTTATAGTGATTAAGTTTTATATTTTTTATTGCTAGAAATTATATTGATAAATAAATAGATAAAATTAAAATAAATATAATTTTTTAAAGATATTGAGACTTTTAAATTTTCAGTTTCTCCATTTACTATTACAATGAATAATAAACACTACCTCTTCTCTTGTTAAATGATTAGGCTGCTGAAGGTGCAAGATTTGCTGGGGCGTCCAGAATCATTGGGATTGACTTAAACCCCAGTAAATTTGAGCCTGGTACTTTTCTGTCCTTCCTCTGTCTATTTCACTGTATTATCAATTATCATAAACATTTCTTGGCAAGAAGGTCAAGAAATGGCCAATGCCCAGCAAGGTATTTTTAGATTTAAATACTTATTAGATAAATTATATATATATGTATATATATATATTCTATGATATCATATATTATTTATTTTGATTTACTTTTAATAAAGATAAACCAACTTTACAATTATTATTAAAATTTACAATTTTTTCAATTTAATTTTTAAAAAATCAAGCTTTTCAATTCAATTTTTGAAACATTTTATTTTGTCTTAGTATTTTTTTAATATTAAATCACAAAATCTATTGTTATAAAGTCCCAAATTTTTTGTTGCAAAAAACTACTTTGATAAATAAATAAACCAAATCGAAACATATACAATTTTTTAGAGATTAAATTGAAATTTTTGTAACTGTTTAAGAATCAAATTAATAATTTTTATTTAATTTCTCATGTGGAAGGATCTAGACCCTTCAAGTATCATGGCAAAAAAAAATAAAAAAACGACCAATGACTGATTAATTTTGCTTCTTTTCTCTCAATACCAGCCAAGAAATTTGGAGTTACCGAGTTTGTGAATCCAAAGGAACATGAGAAGCCACTTCAACAGGTACAATATTAGTTCTTCCTACTACCATATTACTTGACATTCCCAACATAAATCTCTAGTACTTGCTGAACTCTCTTCTCTCTCTCTCTCTCTCTCTCTCTCTCTCTATATATATATATATATACACTCTTCCAATCCTCAGGTTCTCATAGAGATGACGAATGGTCGCGGAGTAGATAGGAGTATAGAGTGCACTGGAAATGTCAACGCCATGATCTCCGCTTTTGAAGCTCTTCAAGATGTATGATTTTGAATCTGACACATTTACTTTACATAAACACTATATATTTATTATGTTACAGTGTTTATATTATATCTTGTCTCGTATTATCAGCAGCAATGTTCTTAATTTCTTTTGACTTTAATGTATGTAGGGATGGGGTGTTGCTGTTTTTGTTGGAGTACCTAGCATGGATGCAGTTTTTAAGACCAATCCCTTTTTGATCCTCGATGGGAGGACAATTAGAGGTACTGTCTTTGGTAACTACAAGCCTAAGAGAGACCTTCATTCTGTTGTAGATATGTTCATGACCAATGTGAGTACAATCCCTCAATATTCATTCAGAGTATTATTGATTTGATCCTTAAAAGATTGTTTTATCTCAATTTGATCTTTGAAAAATTAAGTGTCTCTCAATTAAGTCATGAAAAGATTACATGTATCTTAATTTAATAATTTTGGTTTTTAAATCTTTGAACCTTTTGTTGCCAAATTTCTAATTTTTTGTTGCTAAAACATCACTACTTAAATAGACAAAGGGACAAGAATGAGACAAACTCAAATTTTTAAGGACTAAATTGAAATATTTGATCTTTCAAAACTAAATTTAGACAACTATATAACTTTTCAAATATCAAATTAAAGAAGTAATCAACTCCATTCATATATATTAGAGTAAATTATTAATTTATTAGTCTTTGAAAGATTACATTTGTTTTAAATTGGTACTTTAAAAATTAGGTGTTTCAATTTAGTCTTTGAAAATTAGCATATCTCAATTTAATCATTTTTGTTGCTAAAATCACAAAATCTTCCAATGCTAAAACTGAATTTTTTTATGCAAAAAGTTATTTTGACAAAGAGGCTAAATTAAAATAAATATAATCTTTTAAGAATTAATTTGAGATATTTTATTTTTTAAGAATTAAATTGGGACAAATATAATCTTTTAGGCTACCAAATTATTGAATATCTCTATATATTAATTATCCTTCAATAAACTAAGAATGACGCTTATAGTTGAGTGAAGAACAGCTAATTCCAACATGTCCCTTTTGTTTTCTTTTTCACTTGCAGAAATTGGAGCTGGATAAGTTTATAACCCACAGGGTTACTTTTTCTGAAATCAACAAGGCATTTGATTACATGATCAAGGGGCAAAGCATAAGAACAATCATTGACATGGAAGGTTAAGGATGGTAAAAATTCTATACTTTATAAATACATAAATAATTTATACGTGTAAATCTAGATGTAGAAACCAAAAAAAAAAAGTGTCCTAGTTTAAACCTAGTATTTTTCTCAGCTTATTAAGGAGTTTCAAGGCTAAGTAATATATATGACGCTCTCTTCATTCTAAACTTAGTACATGTGTATGTATATGTATATGCATCATTGCAAGATTTGACATTTTAAACCAATTTAAATTCTTACTCCCAAAACGAGACTCGCCTAGCTAGTGCTTTCCTAGAATTAAAATTGATTTTCAAAAATGGAAACATATTTTAAAGGAAGTAGTTGCCACTAAAATTTTGTTTTAAGAAAAAACTTTTGAAACAAATAAGGTATTGGTCTACGAAAACAAGTCCAGATTGGAGTCTAATTAAAGGTGAGGAAGGTGTTAGGCATCACACAACGCCACTCTTAGAAATGATTACCTTAAAAAATTGCGCAAAATATTAACATGGCCTTTAATTTATTAAAAATCACTCTTTGTTAAACACATGATTAAAAAATAAAGATAAAAAGAGAGGATAAAAGGATTATTTACAAAGGCGGACTCAACTTAGCAACGATCTAAAGCTTACGTACCCAATGACCAGGATTAGCACCTACATAGTTAAAAAAAAATAAATTAATAAACAAAGCTGAATATGCGACTTTTGATTTTTTGTTGGGAAGAGTCAAACGGTTCATAAATAATTTGCTTTCATATGTCAAATGAAAGTACAATATGGTGATTGTTTTTAAATTTATGAAAACAAATTACCCTTATCTTTCACTCTTCCCTTTTTGACATTCTAAAAATTTTTTTGGGGTTTTTTGGAAACTAAAATTTTATTTAAAACAAATTTTCCTCATCTCCCAATGCCTCACTCGTACTTCCCCCTTTAACTCGCTCTGCGCTCCCTCCTCCCTAAAGTGTTTCATTGTCGTTACCTTCTTAAATCCCTTAGCCATAGCCAGTCTCCTCTTAGCCTTTCCTCCTATATCTTCCACCCCCTTAGGCGAGACAGGAAGTTGTTCTTGAGGTGCCTCATCTTCAAAAAGCTTTGATTGCAGTTTGCAGAATAGCTAGTACGACATACCTACCATATAAGATGGTGCCTTCTCAAGCACAGCATGGCATCGCTATTTGGATTAAACTGTGAGGCATGTACCACCCCAAATCCTATCTAAAACCTTTCTTTCTAAAAGAGTGCCCCTTCCTAGGATTTCGATGGTACATGATCAACAATGCCAGAATGGAATGGGAAAATTGTGTGATAGGAGTCCTTGTGGCTAACAAGGACATCCCAAAACATAGATTAAAGAGGATCATTAACGCCTACTAGAACATGGTGAGTTTTGTGAAAAACAAATTTTTTGTTTGGTTTTGAAAATTAAATAAGACGTTTAACTCATTTGAGCTAATTAACGGTTCAAATTTTAAGATATAATTTTTAAAAAAATTAAAAAAAAATTAAAAAAACTTAAAATCTAGACTTAATTTTTATGGATCAAACACTCTGTTTGACTTTCAAAGCCAAACAAAAAATTTGTGTACAAGTTTGGTGAAGGTCAAGCAAAGTTCAAAAACTTTTTGCATTTCTAAGTTTGACCACCATGCATACTGAAGATTTATGTTGGGCAATGGGCATTGGTCTGTGGAGAACAAGCTCCTAGCTTTGAAAGCATAGAAACCAAATATTGTCCTCCCAAGAATGTGCATCACAGCAATAGCCATATGGTTCTAACTCTATGGCCAACCAATGGAATACCTCTCATCCTCCATTATCAAACGAACCATTGGCTCAATCTTAGGAGAAGTGGTTGGAGTAGGACCAACGGATGGTGATGAGTTGAATGTTGAATATGCTAGTGTCAAAGTTATGATAGACTTCACGAAGCCTCTCCTCATGGGGTTTTACCTAGACAATGGAAGATAGACCTAGATTTATTGCCAAAGGGTTTTCGTGTCTACAAAATTACAGTAGGATTGGTCACATTATAAGAGATTGCGATTGGTTAGAAGATATATGAGTGAAATTTGAGTAGGAACTCCAAAAGGATAATATTATGCAACAGCTTAATGGAGGGTATTCCTTTTACTTGACCAAAGTCTACTTTGGAAGCAAACATTTACATATTGAAGGGCAGGATGGCAGGAAAATTATATGTCAATCATTGTGCATGTAAACCTAATGGTGTAGAATATATTGCTCTAGATCCTGAGCCTAGCTATCAAGTTTGGTCAACATATCGCTCCCTCTAGAATCATCAGATGACACCTCATCATCTTCTGATTTTGCAAGCTCTAGTGAAAAAGTAGACATCATGGAGCTAGACGAGGTAAAAGATGAAGTTCTATATCTAGAATATAATCTTTTGCTACATAATTTTTTTATAAGAATATCATCCATCAAATCAAATAATTTTTTTTTACATGTGCTGTAATTATAAGAAATCGTTTGGTTATTATTTACTTGGAATGATGATTTATATCTATAGATACATGAGTCATTCTTATATGCATAATTAATAGATTTATATGATAAAAGTTTATATCCATGTTGTATTAAAAAAATGTCTAAGCATTTTGGAGACATAATTAGGGACGAAATTTTTTGTCATTAATTTGAGACAAAAAAAATCATTCTTGATTTGAGACAGAATCAAGGATGTTGTGGATGAGCCTCGATATGAAAAAACTAAATGTACAAGAAAAATAAATAGAAAAGAGTAGGACACATGAATTTAACGTGGTTCGGCAATATGCTTAGTCCACAACCAAAGAACAGCAAGAAATTTTAACTATGACAAAATGAGTACAATGACTTTTCTCACTTACATAAGGGGCTCACAGGTTAACCCAAGCTATACATTTCTTTAAAATCCTAAGCTTGGCTTCAATAATCTAAAGTTTACAAAGATCACATATTGCTCACACCCACTCTCTTATGGTCTATTCTTATTTTCTTTCTGTCACACACCCTTGTGTTAAAGGGGGGAAGCCCTATTTATAGAGTTTGTGAAAGAAGATAAAACCAATTTTACTTTCTATTTCTCTTTGTACTTTTGAAAGAAGTCAATACCAAATTTCGTGTCTAATTATGTCTCTGATATTAAGACGAAATATTTTTTAGTCTTTAATTCTTATTTTTCTTGTAGTGGACCATGGCCATGTGGGGGATTCAACCCATGTGTAAACAAATATGATCTTACGAGCCTCACAAAACGATCCAGATAAGATTGAGACAGAAAAGAAATAGGCTATGTTAAACTCAACGCCAGTTACTGTTTAGGATGCAAGTTGAAGGAAGGACCGAAATTAGGTTTTAGTCTTTAATGTTTTGTCTTTTTTCTTGCTTATAATAAATAAGCTTGACTTTTGGTCATGCAAATTAAAGACATGAGAAAAAGAAAATGGGTTGTCTCTTTTTTGGGTTGGAAAAAGAAATTCCATTTTTATGATATGAGCTGTCGATTTTTTATTTATTTTATGACGAATAATCCATATATGCTTGCTTAATTTTTTTTTAAAACAAGTTTTCTCCTTCAATTTGAACCATTCGTTTTAGAATGAAGTAACATAAACAGTCGAAATTACAAATTGAACTTTATTTTTTTGTCAAAAAAATAAGAGACAATTCATTTTTTTTGGAAAAAAAAAAGCAAAGCAATATATGTTGAGTGAACACCTAGGAAAGTGTTATGTGAGTGTAAAGTGATACCTTGGAAAGGAGAAAATTATTGTGACATATTTATTTGGGATGTAAGCCTTGAGTGCATTCAAATTATTTTGTATTTTGTATTTGTTTCCTTTAGTAAAAATTTATTTGCTATATTTACACGAAAGTGTAAGCTAAAACTCCAACTACTTTATCACTTTCTCAATTTATATGGTAAAGACGGCAATGATTATTGACTTGCTAACCAATTATAAAGGCCATGACTCGTTGAATTATTTCCTCATAGAGGTGGACCCCTTGCTATACAATTGATGATATATATATATATATATATATATATGTTTGCCCAGTTATATATAGACATGCAGGCAATTAATTAATATGTGTTTTCCCATTATCTCTTCTATGTAACTTCTCTTTTACTCCATACTTGAGGATAATTAAATTTGTAAATTTTGTTTACCATCAATATTTAAAATTTTATTAGGTTCTAATTAATTTAATTCAAGTTGGATTAGACTATTGAAGTGTAAAGCTCTACCAACGCTAATTTTTTCTATTTACAAGACCAATTTGAATCCCCTCATATTAGTGGTCATGTCCTTTAAATTCAGACTATTCATTATAAATTGAATGGTCCAAATTGAAGAAAAAAATATTAAAAATCAGACTTTATGAGATATTTTTTCCTTTGATCTAAATCGTCCAATTTGTAATAAATTATCCATATGGCAAACGTGGCCCTCATGATTGTGCCAGAACATAAGGGGATCTAAATTTGTCTCGTGAATAGAGAAAATTAGAATTATGAGCAATCTTGATCTAGTCCGTGAATAACAGACTTTTTTTCCAGTACCAGCTATGATCAAGAAATTGAGAATCATGTTCCTACCACTTATATATGAGAGGATTCAGATTGAGAATTTACTTGAAGAGAATAAGTACTAAACCACTTGAATCAGTTATATATTATTGGTATCAATTTGTAATTTTTGAAAAACCAAGATGATGTAAATAACCCCAACTTGTATTATCGTACGTCTCCCACCATCAATTATGAGTTGGCAGAGGTTATAAATTACTTTCTTTGCCTTCTTTTTCCGTCAAAAGATAACAAAAGCAAGCAGATCTTTGCCCAGCACTACTAGAAAAGTCTCATTTAGCGACGGAAATTAGTGACAAAAAAATTTTGTCGTAAATTCCGTCACAAATTCGTCGCAAATTCCGTCGTTAATTTAAAATTACAACATAAGGAATCTGCGACGAATTTTGCGACGGAAAATTTCTATCGCTAATTAAATTTCCGTCGCTAATTTTAGCGACGGAATTTTCCGTCACAAAATTCCGTCAAAAAGTATTTTTAGTTTTGCGACGGAAAATTCCGTCGCAAAATTCCGTCGCAAATATTTTTCCGTCGCTAAATTCCGTCGCAAAGAATATTTAATTTTGCAATGGAAAATTCCGTCGCAAAATATTTTTAGTTTTGCAATGGAAAATTTCGTCTCAAAATTCCGTCGCAAAAAATTTGTAATTTTGCGATGGAAAATTTTGTCACAAACATTTCTCCATTCTCATTCTTTTTCACATTTCTTCCCAGTTGTCAAATCAATTAAAAAATAAATATTAATAAAATAGATTTAGGAGAGTTTTTAAACTGAAAATTATACCTCCTAAAAATTAAGTTTCATTTTAAAATAAATTTTTATATTTTATTTTATTAATTTAATATGTATATAAAATTATCATTTTTATATATACTATATATATTTTCTCTCATTTTCTTCTCTTACTTATCGTTAGTCTCACTACCTCTAGTCTTTTTCTGCCCGTCGGTTTCGTCGAAGCTCCAATCTCCACTCTAACCCTAGTGAGTTCTTCTTTCACACATGGCTCATCCCCTTCTTTGCATGGCATGATCACACTTACACACTTAACATTTAGCCCTAGCATCTCTCTCACACACACAAGCACGCGCGTAAGAGAGAGACACACGCACATTGGTGCCTTCGGATATCCATCAAAATCGAGCTCTAGTGCATGAATCAGGGAGCAAGGGCGTCCTTAACCACCTCGTAATCAGTGACATGCACATAATGAATTACAACCTTAATGGCAGGAATCAATTATCGGTTGGATTTGGAAGGAAAAATTAAAGATGAAAAATATAAAATGACAAAAAAATGCATGTATTTTGTAATCTTAAAATAGTACAAAATAAACATATGTGAATAATAGTAGTGTTGAGGTTCCTAATTAGTGAAAAGATAAAATAAAGAGTAATGTGATAAATTTGGAAAAAAATTAGGATTTTTAATAAAAATAAAACAAGGACCTGAGTAAAATGTGAGATATAAGGCCTTTCTATTTCATTCTTAAGGACCTATGTGAATTTTTATTAAAGAGTGAAATTTTTTTTTTAAATACAACAAATGAAAAAACATTCTTTATTAGAACTATGATTGATAGGGCTCATGCTAACCATGAGTAATGAAACAAACCAGAGCCATCTTAATGAAATCAGTAACCTCTCTATATCTAATTTCTCTTCTTTAGAAAATGAAAGCTTAAATAACCTTACTAGTAATTTGGTAATTTTATGAATGCTTTATTCTTATTTTTAAATAAAACAAAAATTAATTTTTCTATAAAAATAAATTTTAATTCTTATATTTTTAATTCTTTTTATTAACTTTTATATGTTGAAAAGTTGTATAGGAAAAAGTTGTACATTAATTAAAGTTATGTATAAAAGCGTGAGATATATCATATATGTGTTGGAAAGTGAAAATATTGAAAAAATTATTTAATATTTATAATTTGTATAGAAAATAATATTTTATATTAAAAAAGTATTAGTTTAATTTTCAATATAATAAATATAATAGTATTTTTTTAGAAAAAAGAGTAATTCTTATTTATTATGTAAATTTAATATATATACATATATATTTATTTAATTAGTACCGATTCGATCATAATTAGACAAGTGATCCTTTAGTTGATGCTTTTATTAGTTTAATAATCAGTCTAATTTTTAAAACATTACTAATAATTACAAACTATAAATAAAAATAAAAATTATGCCTCTTAAAAATTAAGTTTAATTTTAAAATAAATTTTATATTTATATTTTATTAATTTAATATTTATATAAAATTATTATTTTTACCTTTAATATTAATAATATTAGTGTGTGGATTGAAGTCTTGTAAAAATTTTTGATTCCCTCCAATTGCTTTTCCCCAGTCCCAATTTCCCCCCATTTCGCTCATTCCCAATTTTACCAAATGATTCGCCCCATTCAGAAAAAAATTTCCATCTAATTGAGAACCCTAGAGCACAAACACACACTCCATACCTCTTCCTTCGATGGCTTCAGCTTCTTCTAGTCTCTCAGCGACAATGCTGCCTGCTGGAGGGAAGCTTAGGCAGGCGTCAGGTGGCTGCTATGGGTAAGGTAGATTGTCCGTTTTTGAGTCACGGTCTCCTCTCTCTCGTTTCATCCTTGTTCTCGGAAGACCTCTATCTTGGTCGCTGACAGAGAAGGCCGAGAGAGGGTGAGCTATCGTGGTGGCTGGCGGTCTCCTGTGGGTTCCTTTCACTCTTCAACCATCTCTGATGTCGAACCCGAGGAGGAGCTGTTCGAGACCGAGACCGAGACGTAAGCTGATGTCTCGTCTCCTTCGCCTTGCTGCTACCTGTTCGCGGTGGATCTGTTGTGGAGGTCATTGGAGCTCTGTTTCCCACCGGCAATCCAGTACCACATTAGGGAGATTGAAGGGGAAACAAAGCAAAAACTAAGGGGGGAGTATCTAAGCCTTGCTGCTACCTTTTTATAATCTGATTTTTTTTTTGTTGGCAGTTGCTGAGCTCTTCAATTTTCAGTTTTTTTTTTCATTAACAGAGCAATGCGAGGGTGGGTGGGGAAGAATGAGAGGCGACTCCTTCTTTAACTTCTGGCCCCGAGGCTATAATCTGTTTTACTTAATCACCCATATAATAATGCTACTTATATTTTATATTAACCACAAGTTTCTCAATCCAATGTCTGATTTCAGGTTTTCAAATGCTAATTGTATAGAGGGCCTTGGTTCTTTCTCTGCTAGTGTGATTGAAAGAAAAGGGAAGTATAGTCCTCCTACGCACATAAACTGTTTGTAATTTTGTCTAAAGGACCCTCTGTATGTTCATTTTCTTGTTTTCAGTGGTCCACTGTACCCCATTAGCTTTTGGATCCATGTTCACATATGCTGTATTCTTATTTTAGGGAGCTTGCTGCAGCTGAAGCATATGAGAGCAATTTACGAGCTGTACAGCTAGTGCGTGTAATTTCTCTCTCTTTACATGCTGGTTGTTTACAGGAGCTCAGTGTTGAGGTTTGGTTTTTGTGTGGTCCTACTGTGGGAAATTGGTGTTCTTACCTTTGCCATGTATTTGTTTGGGAGTTTTTATCATGGGCAACATTGGAGTTTGCCCTCTTACTGTGTTGGTTAGGGCGATTACTTCATCTATATTTGTGTCCTTGCTATATCTGATGCATTTTATTTGTTTTTTTTTCTCAGCTGTATTTACATTTTTATTGCTTTCTCTTACAAGATTGTTAAATTACTATGTAGTTTGCTGAATTCCAAATTGGGCTTGCTAAGCTTGCTTTGGGCACGGGCCATCTTTCAACTTCACAGGTTAGTAATTCCACTTTTAATATAAAGTTAAAATCTATTAAGTATTTTTTTTTGGGAAAAGAATGCATAATAAAGTTAAGTTGATTGAGCACTAAGATTAAGAATTTCATTTTGTTGCGTGTGTGTGTGTACAAGTTTAACGTCATTGTTTCATGCTTTGGTTGAGGGTGATGCCTAGTTGGTTATATTGTCCAGTGGATCCTTGTTTGAAAAGGATTGGAGCATTTTAGTGCATAGAAATCTTTCTGATTAGGCTGAAGTATTGTAGGGGTACTTAGATTGATAAGATATACATTGAATTGTTTATTAATTACAAAGGTTTCAACTCTGACTTCTCACTTAAAATATTTTAATTAAGGCCTTAAACCACAAATTAAATCTTCTTTTGTCTTAATTAATTAATTTGAAACATGCATGTGATTTATTGGGCTTTAATGCAGTCTCCATTCTCACAACTTCATGCACTCAGAGTAATGACAAAACCATCAAATATAATTTCAATACCTAATCTAAAGCGACGTATGCATTATAGTTTATGTTAAATTAATTAAATGAGTAAAGTCAAGTTGTCCCCTCCAATCTAAGAGAGGAGAGCATTGATTAGCACTCTGATAATGATCCAGATTCCTATCCTTATACTAATAATTTAATTAATCCAATTATTTCATAATGGGTACAAAAGTAGAAGATGAATTAGTTTATAGTATATATAATATAATAATAGAATATCATATATATATATATATATATATATATATATATATATAACTAAACCGTATCTATGATGGATCCAGCACGGAAAATAAAGACTTAGAATAACTAATCATCTTCAGGAGTATGTTGGCCAACTTCCATTTCTATACTCAACTAGAGGTTCCTAGAAAATTAACTCTTAATGATTGAATATGAGGCTAGCTACTTGCTAATTCATTATCAGGATTTTTATGGGTAGTTGCATAATGTAATTAATTAAATATTAGGGTTTTTAAAAAAAAAGTTATGTGCAACTTTTAAATATTTGCTACCAATCCTCCTATAAAAATATAATATTTAGATATATGTTATAATAATTCAGTGCCAATTGATTAATTCTTTTTATAAAAATTTCTCCATATACATTGAATTTTTTCTCTTAATAAAAGTATCATGTTAAGAAGATTAAATGTTTAATTACCTTTTATAAGTTTATTTTTGTTTAATAGATTCACTTAATTTTTTTTATCCAGTTCCTATAATTTAAAATATATAATTGAGTACTTGTAATTGATTAATTTATGATACAAAGTTATTGATTAATTTATGCAAAGGAGAAAAATAGAGAATGCATGATTTTTTTTTTCTTAATCTACCTCTCTTGCTACAGATTTAAATGTTAATCAAATCAACACACCACTCATAAAGAGGAAAGCAGCACTCACAAGGAGAAGATTAATGTCCAGACACATGTTGGAGAGTCAAGATTGTCATAAGTGAGATGTGTGCAATGATGAACTACTTCATCAATTTATCCCATTGATGATGACGAGACAGTCACCAGATCATCCTTAGACTAGTTTATTCATAAAAACTTATATTTTATTATAATTTTGTATTTCATGATGATAGATTATGATGAAACATGTAAATCATTGTTATATAAAAAAATGTATAGTTTTTTGTTGTAATTGTTGGTTGATACTTATTTGTTATATTAATATTTGTTCCCAGGTTTTAAATTAAGTTTGGAATTATGTTTTTGGTTAAATATAAAAAAAATTTGTTTAAAAATTAGCGACGGAATTTTTGTCACAAATGAAGGAATTTTGCTATCATATATTTGAATTTTGCGACGGAATTAGCGACGGAAATAGTCGTCGCAAACTTACGACGGATTTAGCGACGGAAATATCCGTCACAAATTTGTGACGGACAATTTTCCGTCGCAAATTCTTAAATTTTGTTTGCGACGGAATTTCTAATTTGCGACGGAAAAATTCCGTCGCTAATTCTACGACGGATACCAATCCGTCACAAATAATTTGCGACTGAGGTTTTAGCGACGGAATTTTTTCCGTCGCAAATTCCATCGCAAATTGGAATTTTATTAATTTAGCGACGGATTTTTTCGTCGCTAATCACTGAATTTCTAGTAGTGCAGAAAGGTAGGGTTTCTAACCATATTTGAATTGGTTACGGAGTTGGTTTACTAGCTCATTCATATATATATATATATATATATAACTCATCCTTCTATGAGTCTTGGTCTAATTAAATACTTCGCATAGTAAACTTTAGCCTCCTCAGAATCGAAAATGTATCGTCTCCGTGGTGGTTTTCGACACCTTAACTCGCGAAACAATGGTTTTCTTGAATCTTTAGTATTACCAAATAATATGTCCTCCATGGCTGGCAAGGAGATCTCTTGCAAAGGTACGAGGATTACTCTATTTTATAGTCATAGTCTCTTGTCTTTTTCCTTTCTTCTGAGATATTTTATCTGTTCTTTCTCTCTACTGTGTGCCTTTCTTAATAGATTTGTGCTGTGTGTGGAAAGTGATCCAGCTTTAGGGATGGCAAAAAAATTTGAAAATTTGAAAAATTCAGTGAAAACTATTCCATTCCAGGACTCACATTTGAGAATTTTTTTCTCTTCAAGGACGAAGATAGGAGTCAAAATTAAGAATAATTTACGCACGAGGACGAGGATCATGTTTTTCTATATATGTATACTATATCTATTTTTAAGTCATTTCCCATCTATTTATATATATATATACACACACACACGCTATTATAGCAAATGTCACATTTATTGATTATTTGTTTATAAAATTATGACATGTGAATTGGTATTCCATTTCGACCCTAATCAACTAAAACAGAAAAGAGGATTAACTAGTTTGGTTTGTTTCATTTAAAAAGTTGAATATGTAATGGAGATTTGTGTGAATCTGCAGCTGCAGTTGCATGGGAAGCAGGGAAGCCATTGGTGATTGAAGATGTGAAGGTTGATCCACCAAAGGAGAAAGAAGTGAGGGTGAAGGTCAAATATGCTTCTCTTTGCCATACTGATCTGGTCTACTGGGAAGCTAAGGTTTGTATAAAGGACTAGCCTAATGCAGTTATTTTATACTGTTAATGTCAAGTTTTCTACTGATTAAAAATAAAATGTGTAAAAAGTTTCGTATAAAATTAATCTCGCAGTACTGAATTGTAAAAAATGCACTTATTATTTTTAAAATACTGTAATTTGTAGTGTTTTTAGTAAAAAAATAATATATTTATCATATTTTAATTAGATAACTCGAGAAGTTGATCCTCTGACATGAAGATGCCGAATTGCCCTCTAACATTAGATTTGAACCATTCATTCTATGGTAATCTAATGGTTCATGTCATGGCCATCTGAAAGGACATCCGCTTTTACTTTATTTTTGAATCCCTATGGACTTGCTTCTCTTTTTTCTTTTTTTTTTAACCAAAGTTTAGACAATCGGACAAGTTATTGAACTAGTTGAGATACCAATTTAAAAGTCAATTGTTAGATCATGGTTGAATTATAATCGAACTTGTGGTACTTAAAATATATTAAAATATTAAAAAAAAATACACTTTATCCCATAAACTTTACTCTATATGCATAAATAACTCTCATAAACTTTAAAACTTGACAATAAACCGCTATAAATTTTTTAATGTGTGCAATTTACTCCTATTAAAAAATTCATTAATTAACCTAACAATTAACGTTTAGTCAACAAAAAATAAATACTGCATAAGCTGCTAACATGACATAAAATGTCACATCATCTTCTAAAATGAGTTGCTGGTTAACCCATGTCTAGACCCATCCTGTGACTCGACCCATCTCACAATATAGTCTCCAAAATCACATTATTATGAAAAAGTACCCCACACTAATTTTTCTTCTATCAATATGGTCCCAATAATTATATTACTACTAAAAGTTTTCCAAAATAACTATTATTATCAATATGGTCCCCAAAATACATTATTATGAAAAGTGCCTCAAACTAATTAGTCTTCTACAAATATGGTCCTCATAATTACATTATTACGAAAAGTTTTCCAAAACAATTATTTACTATCAATATGGTCCCCAAAATCACATTATTATGAAAAGTACCCCAAGCTAATTTGTGTTCTATCAAGATGGTCCCCATAATTACATTATTATCAAAAGTTCTCCAAAACAACTATTTACTATTAATATGGTCCCTAAAATCACATTATTATGAAAAATGTCCTAAACTAATTTGTCTTCTGTCGATATGGTCCCCATAATTACATTAGTATCAATAGTTTCCCAAAACAACAATTTACTATCATTATGGTCCCAAAAACACATAATCACCAAAAATTTTAATTTATTATAGACAAATTTACTATAATTTTGATTCATCACAGACAAATTTATAACATTTAAGGGTTCTCTTCATGCTCTCTTTTACCCCTACCATGTCGGAATGATCGTTATAAATGTTGGATTTAAGAAAACAAAATTCACGGTCAAATATACCAGAACTGAATTTGTTCCTGTTTTATAGAAAATAGGGGCGTTCAATTCAATCTCAACTGTTAATTATTGACAATTTAAGATATTTTTAAAAAAATAAAATAAGAAAGATTTAAAAATTAGAATTGTTAATCTTTATGATCGACAGTTCTAATTATGTAACAAGTACTGGAGGGGATTTGTCCACAAATACATCAGGTAAAATTTTATGAAGTACTATCTAATGCTAATGATTTGTAATAGATAATGTTTTAATTATGAAGACATTTAGTAAAACTCTATTTTTTTAATTTTTATCTTATTAAATGAAATATATAATTTTTTTAAAAATAATAAGTATTCACATTGACTTGGCAAAAAGGAAAAAAAATTGCTGACATTTGAAGGAGAAAATAAATGTTGAAGTAGTCAATACTTTATAATTTGTTTTTATACTTTCCCAAAGCGACGTCAATTTTATTTTTTTTTTTCATATTTTTAATATTTTTAATAATTATTTTGATCACTACATGCTGTCGTGAAATTAAAAACATTATATAAAGGGCTTAAATGTTATAAATTTGTCTGTAATAAATAAAAATGATAGTAAACTTGTCTGTAATAAATTAATAACTTTTGGTTATTATATGATTTTGGAGACTATATTGATAGTAAATTGTTCTTTTAGGAAACTTTTGGTAATAATATAATTATGGGGACTATATTGGTAGAAAACAAATTAGTTTGGGGGCACTTTTCATAATAATGTGATTTTGAAGGTCATATTGATATTAAATAGTTGTTTTGCGGAACTTTTAGTAATAATGTAATTATGGGGACCATATTAGTAGAAGATAAATGAGTTTGGGATACTTTTCATAATAATGTAATTTTGGGGACCATAGTGATATTTGATAGTAAATTTAAGGAACTTTCGGTAATAATGTAATTATGGGGACTATATTGATAGAAGATAAATTAGTTTAGGGCACTTTTCATAATAATGTGATTTTGAAGACCATATTGTGGGATGTGTGGGGTCACATGATGGGTCTGGGCATGGGTTATATGTAACATTTTATGCCATATCAGTAGCTTATGTGGCATTTTTTGCTAACTGGTCATTGACTGCTATGTTAACTACAGATTTTTAACAAAGAGGTAAATTGTACATATTAAAAAGTTTATAGGGGTTCATTGTCGAGTTTTAAAGTTCATACGAGTTTTTTGCATATAGGGTAAAGTGCATTTTTCCCTATAATTAATGTATGTATATGTTACAAATATTAAAATTTATAATTTATAATTTATAATATTACAATGTTAAAATATTCAAGGCATGTTACATATATATTTATATCATTACTAGATCTTCTTCTAGTAGCTTAAATTTTTAAAGATTTTTTAAAAATACATGATAATATTCAGTAAAAATAAAAAAATAAAAAAAAAACTGTTGAACTAGCCAATTTTATTGCTAGTTTGAAACAGATGTAACTAATTTTCTATCAGTTTAAACATTCGTCGATTCTTAAATTCAAACCGAATTGAAAACATAACTAGTTTACAACCTTTTTCATTCGTTTTTCAATCGAACTGGTAAGTTTGATTCGATTCTCTGGATCATATTTTTTTTATATTAAATGTGACCACAATGTCAACTACTAACATGTCATTCTTGAATTGTAAAGATATAAAGAAAAGTTTTTTTTTTTAGGGTATAAGTTACACAAAAATTGATCTGCCTCTACCATCTAATGACAAATTAGTTCATTTTCTTTATTGGGACAAAATGCTATGTCTATATTTCTATTCAAAATGCTGGTGATTCAGTTATTTGCTCAATTACTGCCCTTTGGTTCAAGAGGCAGCTCATTGGATAATAAACATCACTGCAGCTCATTTTAATTTCTTTATAAGATGGATAATAGGTAAAATTATTCTTTCATTTCCTATAATTTTATTTAATTTTTAATTGGATCCTTATAATTTAAAAACTTACAATTAAATCTTTATATTTTTTTTAAAAATAATCTAGTTTCCATTGTTAAACTTTCCTCAATATTTTGTTAAATTTTGTTGGTGCCATGACTGTGTATCTTCTTAACACTCTGCATATGTACATTTAGAGTGTTAATAACTTAATATTACACATTATTAATTGGGTTTGTAAAATTAATGGAAGACTGAGTGGAGTTTAATGATTAGGATTAAATTAAAAATCTATGAGAGTGCAAGAACTCAATTTCAAATTTTTAAATCATAGGGACCCAAATTAAATAAAACTATACTAACCAATAGAATAATTTAACCATGATAATATTGTTAATTCTGGAGAAAGTTACACTTCGTATTTATTTTTCTCTAACATTTTGAATAATATTATATGTTTATTTCTCTCTAGATTAATATATTATCAATTTTAATATGAAATTGAGATGATTGTGGACCATCTTAATAATTTACTTCAACATACTATAATCTTTTTCCCTTCTAAATTTTGGCATTTTCAGGGAATGAAACCAAGGTTTCCACGCATATTTGGCCATGAAGCATCTGGGTAAGTCATACTAACTATCAAATTTTAACCCATATATATATATATATATATATATATATATATATATATATATATATATATATATATATATATATATATATATATATATATATATATCAAATATTACAATATTACTCCTAAATATTTTTATTCATTCAGTTACTATTATTATTTTACCGAAAGATAGTTATTTTTTATTTTTCTTAAAAGAAACAATTTATTATATTAACTCCTTCATTATTTTTATTATGACTTCCTTTCTTTTACAATTTTAAGTTTTTTTTGGTCAATGATTTAAAAAAATAGAAATAAAATACAAAAATGGTAAGGCGTAAACATTATTTGAAAAGGTGAATAGGCAAACAGAAAAAATAGAAAATATACTAGTCTATATATTTTTTTTAAAAAATTATATTGCATAAATATGTGAGTCCAAAAAGATGGGATTAACAACTAAATAAAATTAATAAGAGTAAAACTAATTTTTGATAGTTAAATAGTAGGGAAAAACATAGTTGAAGTGGGTTATATATTTGTTATCATATTTTTTAATCAGATAATATGATAAACATATAATTTTTTAATTAAAATACAATAAGTGTATAGTTTTTACAAAATAATTTTATATTTTTTATAAATTAATATTACATAATTATTTTTTTTGGGAAAAAATCCATTACCATTATCATACCAAGCTAATTATCAACAAACAAAGCGTATATGAGTAAATTTATAGTTGGGCTGATAACAGAAATATTTTTAATATTTTGATTTCTAAATATTTAAATGTTTTTATCTTGAGTAAATTTCTCATTCAGTTCCTAAAATTTTACATTGTCTTAATTTAGTTTTTTTTAAATTAAAAAGTTTAATCTCTTATAAACTAAATTAAAATAATTATTATAATCTTTTAATAATCAAATAAATAAATTAAGAAAACATACAAAAAAGGAGGGTACATTTTAATGTTTAGTCTCTAAAATTAGCCCTTAAAAATTACAGATTCATTCAAAATTTGCCCTTTTTATCAGATTATATTGTATATTTATTTATCTTTGAGTGAATTATTTAAAAACAGTATTTAATAAATTTATAATATTTAGCGATTAAATTGTGTGAATTAAATTTTTAGGAATTAAATCAACATACTCATATTTTTTAGGGATTAAATTAGAAATATACGTTAGTAAATTACTGTTTTATTTATGAACAGGGTAGTAGAAAGCGTAGGGGAAGGCGTAACAGATCTGAAGGAAGGGGATCACGTGCTTCCTGTGTTCATGGGGGAGTGCGGGGAATGCCGGCACTGCAAGTCGTCGGAGAGCAATATGTGCGAGTTGCTCAGCATAAACACCGACAGAGAGGTGATGCTCAGCGACGGAAAGTCGAGGTTCTCCATTAACGGCGAGCCGGTGAGCCACTTCGTAGGAACCTCCACCTTCAGTCAATACACTGTTATTCACTCAGGCTGCCTCGCCAAGATCAATCCATCGGCTCCTCTGAATCGAGTTTGTGTTCTCAGTTGCGGCATCTCCACAGGTTAATTAATAATTCATTCTCTGCCCCTCGCATTTTGGTTCTGCATAATCTGAGAGATTTAATCGATGTCGGTCTAAGAATCGAAGCACAAGAAATTATGATTCTTACGCCGATATCAAGTTGGGATTGCCAGTTGCGGCATCTCTACAGGTTGTTAATTCATTCATTCTTTGCCACTTGCATTTTTGCTTCTGCATAATCTGGGAGATTTAATCGATGTCGGTGTAAGAATCGAAGCACAAATGATTTTGATTTTTTTACGCCGATATCAAGTTTGTATTCTCAGTTGTTAATTCATACGTTCTATGCCACTTGCATCCTGCTTGTGCATAATATGAGAGATTCAAATGATGCCGGTGTAAGAATCGATATACTTAAGATTTGTTATATTAGTGATTTCTAATCATTCAACTCTTCGATTAGCAGCAATTATTTGGAGTAAATTATTGATTTCATTTGCAAAAAATTATTGTCTCTCAATTTAGTCTTTTAAATATCAATAGTCTCAATTTAATTGTTGAAAGATTAAGAGTCTTAATTCAGTTCATGAAAATTACATTTGCTTCAATTTTGTCCCTCTACTTGTATAACTTTTGACAGCAAACAATTTGAGAATGATTAAGCAATGAAAATAACTAAATTAAAACAAATATAATTTTTCAAAGGTTAAATTAAAACATTTGACTTTTAAAGGACCAAATTAAAATAATTGTAATCTTTTAAGATTCTATCAGTAATTTATCTATTGTTTTATGAAATTTAAATGTCAAACGAGATATTGTTTATAAATTGTAAACTCAACACAAATTAATCTTTTTGTATACAGCACAAATTAGTTTTTTGTATAATAAAATTGCATCTTTACTTATCTTTTTAACTCTTGAGGAATTAATTATCTAATGGTATATAATGATTTTATAATATTTGAAGACTATAACGTGTAAACTAAACAATTAGATCATGTATTTTTAGGAACAAAATTGTTAATATATATTGTAAATTAATTTGTGTAGTGATTAAAAAGTTAATAGTCTTTATATTCGAATAGTATATTGAGCATTAATTTTTCGATATAGTGATGGAGTATAAAATAACCTTAGAGTGATGTAAAATATTGTGAATATGATAGTCATAGTGGTAAATGTCTTATTTATTTTTTTAATTTGAAATAGGGCGCGAATTCCAATTCTTAAATTATAATATTTTAATTTTATATCATTTGAGTCACAAATTTAATATTTAATTGTGATAATTTTTAATTAAATCGCATGAATTTTGTGATATTAATATTATCATTTTATAAAAAAAATTTCAATGATATAACACTATTTTTTTTGAGATTGTTCTTATTTATTTAATCCCTCATCTAGTACACACATATTTTAGTCATTTTTCATAATTTTGAATTCATTGAGTATAGAAAAATGACTTAATTACCCATACATGAATTATATTTGAACCAAAAAAATGACTTAAATTGGTTGTATTTATTTTAGTAGCATTATATATATATATATTCTTTTCCATTTACTATTCAATAAGAAAAGGTCAATTGAAAAATGCAGGATTAGGGGCAAGTCTGAATGTAGCCAAACCGAACAAGGGTGACACTGTAGCAATATTTGGGCTTGGAGCTGTTGGGCTTGCGGTAAGATTTGTCTATCTTCATTTATATGAATAAATTTTTTATTTAATCTTTAAAAAATTATAATTTTTATTCTAGGCTTCTAGCCATTCAAATTTTCTTTTGGGATTTGTGCATTGATATGAGGCAATTTGAATGACTTTTTGTTTTGGGTTTTGAACTCATTATTTTAACATTAAAATTATCTCTACCAATTAGGAGGGTTAAAGAATTTTGTGGACTTAAATTTTAGAGTAAATTATATTTTTCTCTGTAATTTATTTATTTTTTCATATATATTCTCTTATCTTTTTAATTTTAAAATGTACACTCTCCTCCTTCATAATTGTTTAATCATTACACTATAGTCATTTTTTTTTGGTTTACGGAGGTTTGTTGCTATTTACTTTTAATGTTTAGTAATTTAATACTACATATTCTTTTTGAATTAAATATTATCTATTATCTTGGGTACAAATTGGATGCTATTTTGTACAAGAAAATATAATAACTGTAACATCTCAAGAAAATATAATAATTGCCATCCACTTCTTACAAAGTGGATGTTTAAGATGTTGCAATTATTAAATTTTTTTGTAAAAAATAGCATCCAATTTGTACCCAAGATAATTGATAATATTTTTGTTCAAAAAAAAATATAGTATTAAATTACTAAGCATTAAAAGTAGATGGCAACAAACCTATGTAAACAAAAAAAAATTGAATAAAGTGTCATGACTAAATAATTATAAAGGAGGAGAGTGTACACTTTAAAATTAAAGCGATAAGAGAATATATAATTAAAATAAATAAATAAATGAGAGAGAAAAAAATATAATTTACTCTAAAATTTAAGTCCACAAAATTTTTTAACCCTCCTATTGGTAAAGATAATTTTAATATTAAAATAATATTTTAAAAAAAAGATATTCAAATTATCTCATATTCATGTACAAATCCTATAAAATTTTGAACAGTCAGAATACTCGACCTCCAAAGAGGTTGACTTTCTGGTAGCTCTACTCTTTTAATTTAGTTATTAAAAGATCTCATTTGTATTAATTTGATTTTTTTCATTAATAAATCTCAAAATTTATCATTATTAAGTTTCAAATTTTTTATTACTAGAAGTTATATTGATAACAAATAGATGAAGTTAAAATAAATATAATCTCTTAAAAATATTAAAACATTTAATTTTTTAGAGGCTGAGGCTAGAGAACTTTAAATGACAATACTACCTTTTTTTCTTATTAAATACTGATTAGGCTGCTGAAGGTGCAAGAATTGCTGGGGCGTCCAGAATCATTGGGATTGACTTAAGCCCCAATAGATTCAAGCATGGTACTTTTTTGTTCTTCCTCCTTCTATTTCACTGTATTATCAATAATCATATATATTTCTTGGCAAGAAGGTCGAGAAATGGCCAATGACCAGCAAGGTATTTTTAGATTTAAATACTTATTGGAAAAATTATAGATATGTATTATAATATCATATATTATTTATTTGGATTCACTTTTAATAAAGATAAATCAACTTTACAATTATTATTAAAATTTACAATTTTCTTAATTTATTTTTTAAAAAACAAATGTTTCAATTTAGTCTTTTTAAGTGTTAAGTCACAAAATTTACTACTATAAAGTTTCAAATTTTTATTGCCACAATTTACTTTGATAAATAAAGAACCAAATCGAAATATATACAATTTTTTAAAAATTAAATTGAGATAATTGTAATCTTTCAAGTCAATAATTTTTATTTAATTTCTCATGTGAAAGGATCTAGACCCTTCAAGTATCATGGTAAAAATTAAAAGCAATGACCAGTGGCTGATTAATTTTGCTTCTTTTCTCTCAATGCCAGCCAAGAAATTTGGGGTAACTGAGTTTGTGAATCCAAAGGAACATGAGAAGCCACTTCAACAGGTACAAAATTAGTTCTTCCTACTACCATATTACTTGACATTCCCAACATAATCTCTAGTACTTGCTGAACTCTCTTTCTCTCTCTCTCTCTCTCTCTCTCTCTCTCTGTATATATATATATATATATATATATATATTCTCTTCCATTCCTCAGGTTCTCATAGAGATGACGAATGGTCGCGGAGTAGATAGGAGTATAGAGTGCACTGGAAATGTCAACGCCATGATCTCCGCTTTTGAAGCTCTTCAAGATGTATGATTTTGAATCTGACACATTTACTTTACATAAACACTATATATTTATTATGTTACAGTGTTTATATTATATCTTGTCTCGTATTATCAGCAGCAATGTTCTTAATTTCTTTTGACTTTAATGTATGTAGGGATGGGGTGTTGCTGTTTTTGTTGGAGTACCTAGCATGGATGCAGTTTTTAAGACCAATCCCTTTTTGATCCTCGATGGGAGGACAATTAGAGGTACTGTCTTTGGTAACTACAAGCCTAAGAGAGACCTTCAATCTGTTGTAGATATGTTCATGACCAATGTGAGTACAATCCCTCAATATCCATTTAGAATATATTGATTTGATCCTTGAAACGTTGTTGTTGTCTCAATTTGACCCTTGCCAAATCAAATGTCTCTCAATTAAGTCCTCAAGAGATTATATGTGTCTCAATTTAATAATTTTCATTGTTAAATCTTTAAACCTTCTGTCGCCATATCTCTAATTTGTTGTTGCTAAAACATCACTACTTCAATAGACAAAGGGACAAGAATGAAACAAACTCAAATTTTTAAGAAATGAATTGAAATACTTGATCTTTCTAAACCAAATTTAGACAACTATATAATTTTAATCAACTCCATTCATATATATATATATATATATATAGAGTAAATTACTAATTTATTATTCTCTGAAATATTACAATTGTTTTAATTTGATACTTAAAAAATTAAGTGTCCCAATTTAGTGTTTGAGAGATTACATGTCTCAATTTAATTTTTTTTGTTGCTAAAATCTCAAAATTTTCCATAGCTAAAACTTAATTATTTTATGCAAAAACTTATTTTGACAAAGAGGTCAAATTAAAACAAATACATTTTTTATGAATTAATTTGAAATATTGTAATTTTTTAAAAATAAATTGAGACAAATATAATCTTGAGTACTTATCATTGAATTGCACTATATATATTAATTTCCCTTCTATAAACTAAGAATGAGGCTTATATTTGAGTGAAGAACAGCTAATTCCAACATGTCCCTAATGTTTTCTTTTTCACTTGCAGAAATTGGAGCTGGATAAGTTTATAACCCATAGGGTTACTTTTTCTGAAATCAACAAGGCATTTGATTACATGATCAAGGGGCAGAGCATAAGAACAATAATTGATATGGAAGGTTAAGGATGGTAAAAATACTTATACTTTATGAATAAATAAATAATTTATTCGTGTAAACTAGATGTAGGAACAAAAATATGTGTCCTGGTTTAAACTTAGTATTTTTCTGAGCTCATTAAGGAGTTTCAAGGATGAGTAATATATATGACACTCCATTCCAAACTCTGTATATGTGTATGCATATGAATATGCATCATTACAAGATTTGACATTTTACACCAATTAAAATTCTTACTCCCAAAATGTGACGCACCTAGTGCTTTCAAAAGAATTAAAATTGACTTTTGAAAATGGAAACATATTTTAAAGATAGGAGTTGCCATTAAAATTTTATTTTGAGGAAAAATTTTCGACAAAGTCTTTTGAAACATAATTATGGTCTATTTGGTTCGCAATACATAGCAGAAATGGAAATGAAAGGAGGAATGGAAAGGAAAAAAAATGAAAAAGCAAAAAAGAAGATGAAAAAAATTGTTTATTTGGGAATGGAAAAAGAAAAAAGGAGAGAGAATAAAATAGGATTAGTAATATATTTTTTAATTAAAATAAAAGAAATTTGAAGGGTAAATTTACTAAATTACCCATCACTCCTTCTTTCTCTTTGCTGACCCAGATTACCCCTATCTGCACTTCTTCAGCTCGTCTTCCTATTCGCTCAAATCTCTCACTCACCTTCCTATCTTCGTCGTTCAGCCCTTCTTTGCCCCTTGCATCTTCCTATTTGCTCAGATCTCTCACTCCCCATCCTAAGTGTCGTTCAGCCCGTCTTCCTCCTCACTGTCGTTCTTTCTCCAGTGGCATCATTTCTTCTCCGGCGTCAGTGGAAGAAGGAGCAGACCCATCTTCAGCGTCATTGTTCTTCTTCACGTTGGTTCTAACCTCTTTTTCAAATTTCAATTTCATTTTGTTCGCCCTCAGACCATTTTTGTGTATCTAATTTTTTTTTGTCTCTCGCTACCATCACCGATTCCTTTGCAGCTAGTGGCTCACGGTAGCAGAGGTTCCTCGTCTTCAGAAGAAAACACAAAGAGAAAGATTTTGCAGAGCAAGACAGCATCAAACCGGAGGGCACAAATGAAATTTCCCAATCTCTTTCCATAGTGGGAAGCTGTTTTCCATCGCAACTCCAAGGGAAAAACAGGGAAGAAAAAATGGAAGCCACATCAGTATTTTTTCTACTCTGGAAAGGTTCCATTCCATCAGGGCTGGCCAACCAAACAAATGAAAAAATACTGTAGACAGACTTCCAGTCACCTTTTCCGCCTGGTATCATGAATTAAACATACCATTAAGGTATTGATATATGAAAACAAGATGGGTTTGGAAGTCAAACTGGGGTGCGGATTCCCTTCATGTTGTTGACCCTAAGGCTTTATGCCATAAGTTTTGATGATGACAAACGTAGTTGAAATGTAGCATTGATATATATAAAGGTTAATTATCATATACATGCTACAAGTATTTAAGCATAACTATGTTATTTAATGTGTAATGTCTTATACATTAATCATGCTATTTAACATGAATTGAACCAACCATTTGGTTTGCAAGTAAGATATATTTTATAGGTTGGTTCAAAACAAAAAGAGTGAGCATTGGATTGAAGAACAAGGAAAAGTAACATCATGCCTCACTCAAGGAAAGCAACATACAAGGACAAAGCTCCAAGAAATGAAGAATTAGAAGATTTGAAGTCTTGGAAGCTTGGATGCATCAAGATAGCCTATGTGTTTACATTAGGTATATTTTATATAGGCTAGTATACTTGTGCAACTCAATGATTTAGATTTGCATACATTGGCTTAAGCATTTTAAACAAAAAAGATAATGAGATATGAAGTTTTACAAAAGTTAGTTTTTGACCTTTGGTCACTCCTTATATCATATCTCATAAATGAAAATTCGGTTTTTCAAATATCTTAATTTCATTTGATAGTAGACTCAAAGATCTTTCCAACGGTATATTATTTATTCAAAACGGAGTCCAAATGAGAAATATATGACTATTTAAAATATAGTTTGAAAAACTGAAAGTTGATTTTACTGTACTAAAAAATTATTATGTTCTGACTTATAGTCAGTGTTTTGATTATATCTTTTAAACGAAAAATAATTTTTAGTAAAACTTGGCTCATTTGAAACTAGACTCCAAGAGATTTCCAATGGTATATTATTTGTTTAAAACGGAGTTCAAATGAGGGAGTTATGAATTTTTAAAGAAAGCTCAAAATCTGTATTTCGCTACTGCCAGCCGGTGGTCGACCATCCCATCTACACTGGTCGACCAACGTGACTGATGAATCACTTTTGGACTACACTGGTCGACCAACGTGCCACACTGGTCAACCAATGGACACCTGGACTACACTATAAGTGCTGTAACAGCTATATAACGGCTAGTTTTGTAAAATCTTATATATATGACCTTAGATACACGATTTTGAGCTAGAACAAAGTCATACAATGTGATATTAACTTCTTCTATCATCTTTGAGAGAAAGGAAAGCATTCTTGATCCAAATCTTGCATATTCTCTATCATTAGAGTTATTAGAGCTTTATTTGTATTCATCTACTCTTTAGAGAGAGTTTCTTTGTATTGTTGATTTTGATCAACACATATATTATTCCGAGTTGAAGTTCGCAAGTACCGGTGTTGGAAGAACTTGCTTTGGGTTGAGGAGGAGCCCGGATTCATAAATTCTCTATTGTGGTTTGGCAAATACCCGGATCGAATTTGCGTGGTTGTAGTGATTTGCAAGTACCCAGATTAAACTTGCAATTATAGTGGAAATACTCAAGTGGTCTCTTGAGGACTGGATGTAGGCTTGGATTAGCCGAACCAGTATAAATATCCGAGTTTGCTTTCTCTATCCCTTACTCTTTAATTTATGCATATTGATATCTATTCTTTAATTCCTTGATCTTTATAATTATTTATCTTGACAGCACATTGATTTTCTGTATTGTATTTATTATCCTAAGCATTGTACTTTTACAGAAAATCATTTTAACTTCCAATTAATTCTTGTGAAAAATTTATAAAACCCAATTCACCCCCCTCTTGGGTTCCAACCATTACTTTCACATGTCTCTTTCCCTCTATTTTCCTCCATGTCCCTTGGGAACCGTTGGATTGATTGGTTTAATCTAACGGTCATTGTTAATCTCATGTTTCTCCTTTCCTTTCTTAAATTTCAAGAAAAAATTTCTATTTAAGATATTGATATTGCTGCGTAGGAATCGTGACTTGTTCTTTCTTAAAGGAAGAAAGTTTGATTGACCACAATATTTCTTTGTCTATAATTTTGCTTGGATTTTTTTTTTTTAAAAAATGAACATGAAGGAAAATGTAAAATAAAAAAAAAGAAATGAATGTTTAACTTTTACTTTTTTACTTATAAGACGAGGAAAAACTTAAAAAAAATAAGGAGGAAAATAAAGATTGAGGCAATCTACATCCATCTAATTGAGCGTGAGGAAAGTGTTAGACATCCCAAAAGACCCGCTTCTAAAAATAGTTATTCTAAATTAAATAGTTGTGCGAAATATTAACGTGGTCTTTAATTTATTAAAAATCACCCCTTGTAAAAACATGATAAAAAAAAGTTGATAAAGAGAGGAAAACAATATTATCTATAAAGGTGGACTCAACCTAATAAGTATCTACGACCTACGTACTCAATGATCAGGATCAGATTCACGTAATCCAAAATTTGAAAAACCCAAGCTGAATATGTGACTTTTGATTTTTTTTTTTTGGAAAGAGTCAAAGTGTCACAAATAATTGCTTTTATATGTCAAACGAAACTACAAGATGGTGATTGTTTTCAAATTTGTGAAAACAAATTACCCTTATCTTTCATTCTTCCTTTTTTGAAATTATTAATTTTTTGGGGGGGTTTTTTGGAAACTAAAATTTTATTTCAAACAAATTTTCCTTATGCCTTTCACTTTCATTCGTACTCCTTCCCCCCTCTAAAATGTTTCGTTGTCGTTACCTTCTTAAATCCTTTAGCCGTAGCCAGTCTCCTCTTGGCCTTTTCTCCTATATCTTCCACCCCTTTAGGCGAGACAGGAAGTTCTTCTTGAGGCGCATCATCTTCAAAAAGCTTTGATTGTAGTTAGCATAATAGCTAGTACGACATACCTGCCATATAAGATGTTGCCTTCTCAAGCACTGCATGGCTTCACTATTTGGATTAAGCTGTGAGGCATGTACCAACCCAAATCCTATCTCAAACCTTTCTTTCTAAAAATGGGCCCCCTCCTAGGATTTCGACAGTACATGATCAAGAATGCCAAAGTGGAATGGGAAAATTGTGTGATAGGGAGTCCCTGTGGCTAACAAGGACATCCCAAAACATAGAATATTGCAGAGGACCATTGACGCCTACTAGAACATGGTGGGTTCGCTGAAGGTCAAAGGAAGTCCAAGAACTTTTGCAATTTTAAGTGCTGGAATGTGCAAACAAATTTTCACATTGGCTAGAATTGGAGAGAATCAATGATTTATAAGTATGGTTAATATCTTCTTAGTATGATACTTTCTGAGTAATGTCCAAAAGCAAATTTATGAGAACTTAGGCCTAAAGTGGACAATATTATACTAATGTCAAATTGTATGTAAAGTTCATATACTTACGTAACAAGTGGTATTAGAGAATAGTTCTCAGATAGTGTCATGTGAGTGCACATAGTTCATGGATTACATGGCCTAAAAATAGATGAACGGTAGAGAATATTATTTGAGGGGGGCCCATGGGCCATAAAAAGATAGTTATATGGACTTCTTTCGAGAGGGGATTGTTAGAATGTGCGAATAAAATTCCACATCGATTAGAATTAAATAGTATCAATGGTAATAAGGTTTTTTGAATAATGTCCAAAAATAAATCTATGAGAGTTTAGGTCTAAAATAGACAATATTAATGTAAAGATATATGTAAAATCCATAATTACGTAACAAGATAAAGTTCTACCACCATTCATACTGAAGATTTATGTCGGGCAATGAACATTGGTCTATGTGGAGAACAAGCTCCTAGTTTTGAAAGCATGAAAATCGAATATTGCCCTCCCTAGAATGCGCGTCACTGCAATAGCCATATGGTTCTAACTGTTTGGCCTACCAATGGATACCTCTCATCCTCCATTATCATATGAACCATTGGCTCAATCTTAGGAGAAGTGGTTGGGGTAGGACCAACGGACGGTGATGAGTTCAATGTTGAATATGCTAGTGTCAAAGTTATAATCAAGGTTTTCATAATCGATCCAGTCATTGAACTCGAAGAAGCACCGATTCAAAGATCAATGGTCAGACTATGGTCGAATCGGTGGTAATTAAAAAAATAAAATATATAAATAAAAATAGTGAAATAACTATATAATTATATATCAACATATCATAATTCATATATATGAAAATACAAAATTAATTAAAAATAATATTTAATATTCAATTACTCAAAAAGTGTTTTGACAAGATAATATATTCAAACAAATATTTGCAAGCAACAACAAAAATAAACCAACTAACTAAAAAAATTATCATTTATCAGTCATTACTTCATCACTGACTCTATAATTGGTTGGTCTTTAATTTCTTCAACACCTAATTATAAAATAAAAAAAAGCAAAGTGCCTAGAAACAAAACCGGTCAGACTATTGAACCAGCTAATTTGGCCGGTTCAACCAGTTTTGACTAGTTTAAAAGCTGTCCGATTTTTAAGAGTTGATCAGACCGAATATAGGATTGATTTTCAGTTCAATCGGTCAAACCGCCTGGTCTAGTCTGGTCATAAAAATAGTGGTTATGATAGACTTCACAAAGCCTCTCCTCACGGGGTTTTACATGGTGTTAGACAATGAAAGAAAGACAAAGATTTAATGCCAACCAAAAACGGTTTTTCGTGTCTACAAAAATTATAGTAGGATTGGTCACATTATAAGAGACTGTGATTGGTTTGAAGATACAGTGACATTTGAGTAGGAACTCCAAAAAAATAATATTATGCAACATAGGGTATGCCTTTGATGTGACCAAAGTCTACTTTGGAAGCAAGCATTTACATATTGAAGGGCAGGAAGGCAAAAATCTTCGTATGTTTGTTACACAAATAAGGAGGAAAAAGAAAGGGAATGAGAATGAAATTATGGAAATGAAGTATTTTACTAAAATACACTTAATTTTTTTTATTAAAAAGAAAAGAAAGCTTAGTTTTTTCAGAAAGCTAATTTGGACAATCTCTAACAATTTTTTCCTTTTGCTTTACCTATTATAACCCTTTTAACTCTTTGTACCAAACATGCTGTTACGCCAATCATTGTGCATGTAAACACAAATGGTATAGAACATGATTATTGAATCAAGATTCAAATCGTGAAATCAATTAAAATATGATATTTTAAAGTAAAAGTAAGTGACATAACCAAAAAAAAAACAATAAGCTAATATATCATATATGAACTTTAAAAAATCCAAAATCCAAGTCATAAATAAAAAAAAACATTAAGAAGATGGCAGAACAGTAATGAGTGGTCTCTTCTCATTCACCATCCCCAAGATCCATGTTGCTTAATTCATCCTCATCTTCTGGCATCGAATGCTCTTACTCTACATCTCCAACTATCTCTTTAATTTCATTCTCATCCCCTATTAAGATGGATTTTCCCTTATCAACATTGGCATTTAAGTTTCTTGGACCTATAAAAGGGAAAAAAAACTTAATTAATGACAACATAGTACTGTAGTTAAATGTTACTTCTAAGTTTTAAAGTTTAAATAAATACCTCTCTTCCTTTTCATACTTGGAGCTCTTCAAGAGTATAGGCCTCATGTATATGCATCCATGAAGCATCAACTAGTAAGCAAGGATCATCTTGTTCTGTAATCCACTCATAATTTGATTCAATATCGGATAAGCATATAGGATTATAAGCATCTCCTTTCTCCTTTTTGGACTTTTGTCCCATCTTAAGTTGAAAATTATACTTAACAAAGACAAGCATTTAATCTTTGTTGCTGTAAGCAATTTATTCTCTTGGTATGGACTTGATTAAATATGCTCCAATTTCTTTCACATCCAGTGGCACTACAAGTGAGACTCAAAAAGTTTCATTGCTAGTTTTTGTAACTCTTTGCCCTCTCCCCCATAACATTCAAAGATCTGTAAAAAAAAAAAGCCAACATAAAAATCAAAACTATATCTATGCTACCCATTCCTTTTCAGAATCATGAAAATTAATGTAAAACTTACCAGTTGCTTTTTATCCCTGATATATATCGCCATGCTCCTTCCAAAAAGTCCCCTAGTAGTCTAGAGTCTATCAAGTTGTTAATCAATTGTAAATATGATCCTTTTATCCAGGACCATTCTCTCAATGGTCTCATAAACCAAATAAAACTTCACTATCTGGATTGAATTTTTTGTCGTAGTGGAACCTAACAAAAAAATAAAATAAGAAATTAGTAAATTTTTCATTATCAAAGTAACATGTTTTGATCTCAAAACTTAGCGATTGAAATTGCTTACTTAGGATTAAGATAGTAAGAAACAGCATGGAGAGGCCTGTTTAATTGCCAATTCCAAGGAGTATCAATTATCTTCCACACCTTTTTATATCTTGACTCTTCATTCTTGAAGTTTGCAACTATTTGTTCTTTAGCTCTATCCATAGCTTCATAGATATATGGCATAGCACGTTTTGAGTCTTCATCTACAAGCCTTATAACCTTCACAACTAGAGTCACACACTTCAAGCAATATTAAATGGATTTCCAAAATCTAGCTTCACATAAAACAATATTCATCACTTGTTTACCCTCATCTTTGCTAGCATAATTACTAGTAGCCCATTCCTCCGAAGCAAACAGAGGCGAAGAGTATTCTTTTGTAGCATTATATATTGTAGGGTGAGAAAAGCAGTTGCAAACCTTGTGACTGCTAGTCTAGTTAATTCCCTACCATTAGAATGCTTTCTATATGTTTAGGAACCATGTGTGTCTATAAATGAAAGTTGTGATTTTTTTTTTGACATTTGTAATGGTATTAAAAAATACCAAAAGTTGCCCAATGTTTTCAAAAATCAAATCAAGGCAGTGAGCTACACAAGGGGACCAAAATAATTTTGTTCTCTTCTCCTCTAACATCTTTCCAACAACCACAAGATTAGAAGCATCATCTGTCAAAACTTGCATTACATTGTTCTCCTCAATTTCTTCTATCAAAGAATCCAAAAAATTAAACATTTCCCTAGCATCCTTGATCACATCACTGGTGTCAACAGATTTTAAAAAAACAGTTCCACTTGGACTATTAACCAAAAAATTGGTGAGTGATATGCCTTTTCCTTCTGTCCAACCATAACAAATCAAAGTGCAACCCCATTTTTCCCATTCAAATTATATTTCTCCAAACTTGCTTAAATGTTATCAACTACCCTTTTCAAGTAAGATACTTTCACCTCATGAAAAGTAAGAAGTTTTAAACCCCTTCCATATTCACCAACAGATTTTGGCATTTGGACAAATAGGGAACTTCTTACCAAATTAAATGGAAAAGCATTTCCATAGATGCAATTGCAATTGTCTTGAATCACCAACTCTCTATATTTAAGCGCCTCATTCATTGTCTTCTGCTTTAATGATTTTGTTTCTTTTTTTGTATTATCTTGGGTGCCCATTCCTTCAAAACATTCTTAACTATTTGCTTCTTTGGCTTTATCTTTGTCTTTTAACATTCAAAAACATCTATTTAACTTCATCTTGGATAGATGGATAGGCACTAACATTCTCCTTTGTCCCAGCAAGATAATGCTTCATCCTTGCAACACTATCCAAACAACTATGTGAATAATACTTGCACTTAACTAAAAGGCTATTGGGTGGAACATTCTCACAATGGTTCCATGTAATATCAACCTCATTTTTCTTCTTAGTTTAACGCATTACCCCAATAAAAAAAAATGAAATACAGCAATTGAAGGAGAGACCACCAAAAGGGGACCAGAATTGAAAAGAGAATAAAGGGCCATCAAAGGGGGACCAAAATTGAAAAGAAGCACTGTGTGGGAGGCAGAATAAAAAATAGGCACAGTGGAAAAGGAAGTCGGGACTAAAGAAGCACAAACCTAAGGTTGTCTTTTGCATTTCTAACTTGCGTTCTTGGAAGGGTTCAATTTCGGAGTTTTCTGTCCCATTTAAGAAAAAAAATTACACAAAAACACTGTATTTCTGTCCCAATTTCTAAATCGGGTCTTGTGACCTGAAAATCAACCCGTGTAGAAATTGAATCATGCGATTCAAATGGGATTTGTGATTCACGTGATTCAGCACAAAAAAATTACGATTCCCCTGCAATTCAGGTTCAAAATAGATTCTACTTGCGATATGTATCGTTTAACTGTGATTTTGTTGCGAATTGGGATACGTATCATCTTATTCATGCAATATTGATAACACTAGTATAGAATATATTGCTCTAGATCATAAGCCTAGCTATCAAGTTTGTAATAGTGTAGGTCAACATATCACTCCCTCCAGAATCATCAAATGACTTATCATCATCTTCTGATTCTACAAGCTTTGATGAAGTAGACATCATGAACCTAGACAAGGTAGAAGATAAAAATTTTACATGTGTTGTAATTATAAGAAATTGCTTGGTACCCATATTGTTTTTAAATTTTTTGATTTTTTAATTAGTCTACTTTTTGTTTTTGTTTTTTTTTTTTGTAAAGAATTAATCTGTTAGGCATAAACCTAAATAATGCCCTGCAAGCAGACCAACACCTTGCTGCCCAAGACACTACTAGAAAAAAAAAAATAGTGGAATAAGGATAATCAAGGGAAGAATCCTATTGATCATTATTGGTGTTTGGATAGCATGCATGCCCAATCTTAGCCCTTTAGCCAACCAAGGAATTTTTCAACTTGGGCAATGTAACGCTAGGAACGAAGCTAGGCTGAGTGGCACCAAGCTTATGGGAATCCCCCTTGAGATGGACTATTCCCTTGAAAATCGATTGATGAGCCTAGCCAGAAAAAAAAAAAAAGCCAACCGTTGAAGAGGACACGGATGAGGATAATGTTGAAAGAAATGTCAACCCTCCTCCAGACCCTATGCCTCTAAGAATAGGAGCAAATAGAAAGAGTTGAGAGCAGTATTATCAGTATCGCATGAATTAGATTATACGTATCGCGATTCACAACAAAAACACAGCTAAACGATACAAATCGCAGGTTAAATCTATTTTGAACCTAAATCGTAAGGGAATTGTGATTTTCTGTTGTGAATTGAGTGAATCACAAATCTCATCTAAATCGCATGATTCATTTTCTGTGCGGGTTGAGTTCCGAGTCACATGACTAGGTTTAGAAAATGGGACAGAAACGCAGTGTTTTTGTGTAAATTTTTTTTTTCTTAAATGGGATAGAAAGCTCCGAAATTGAACCCTCCCACAAACCAAGTTAGAAATGCAAAAGACAACCCTAAGTCTATGGTTTTTTTGTCCCCACTCCCTCCTCCAATGTGCGTAGTTTTATTTTGCCTTCCACACAGTGCTTCTTTTCAATTTTGGTCCCCCTTTGGTAGCCCCTCATCCAGTTGCTGTATTTCTTTTTTTTTTTGGTAACGAGTCAAACAAAGAAGAAAAAGAAGGTTGATATTACATGGAACCATTGTGAGAGTGTTCCACCCAATAGGATTTTAGTTAAGTGCAAGTACTGTTTACATAGTTGTTTGGAGAGTATTGCAAGGATGAAACATTATCTTACTAGGACAAAGGAGAATGTTAGTGCCTGTCCATCTATCCCAGATGAAGTTAAAGAGATGTTTTTTAAGATGTTAAAAGACAAAGATAAAGCCAAAGAGGCAAATAGTCAAGAATGTTTTGAAGGAGTAGGCACTCAAAGATAATACAAAAAAAAAAGAACAAAATTATTAAGGCTTCTAATGAATGAGGCGCTTAAAGATAGAGAGTTGGTGATTCAAGACATTTGCAATTGCATCTATGACAATGCTTTTCCATTTAATTTGGTAAGAAGTTCCTTGTCTGTCCAAATGCCAAAATCTGTTAGTGAATATGGAAGGGGTTTAAAACTTCTTACTTTTCATGAGGTGAGAGTATCTTACTTGAAACAGTCAGTTGACAACATTCAAGCAAGTTTGGAGAAATATAAGATTGAATGGAAAAACTGGAATTGCACTTTGATGTGTAATGGTTGGAAGGATGGAAAAGGCATGTCACTTACCAATTTTTTGGTTAATAGTCCAAGTGGGACTATTGTTTTAAAATCGTTTGACACCAATGATGTGATCAAGGATGCGAGGCAAATGTTTAATTTATTA
This sequence comes from Biancaea sappan, assembly GCA_037074585.1. NCBI lineage: Eukaryota > Viridiplantae > Streptophyta > Magnoliopsida > Fabales > Fabaceae > Biancaea > Biancaea sappan. Next base: position 12,603,390 of record CM073495.1, on the reverse strand, counting down.
GATTCCAAGGTAGAAGAAATTGAGGAGAACAATGTAGTGCAAGTTGCAACATATGATGCTTCTAATCTTGTGGCTACCGGAAAGACGTCAGAGGAGAAGAGAACAAAATTATTTTGGTCCCCTTATGTAGTTCACTGCCTTGATTTGATTCTTGAAGACATTGGACAACTTCTGGTATTTTTTAATACCATTACAAATGCCAAAAAAGTCACAACTTTCATTTATAGACACACATGGGTCCTAAATTTAAATAGAAAGGATTGCAATGAAAGGGAATTAGCTAGATTAGTAGTCACAAGGTTTGCAACTGCTTTTCTCACCCTACAATGTATAATGCTACAAAAGAATGCTCTTCGTTCTATATTTGCTTTGGAGGAATGGGCGCCTAGTAATTATGCTAGCAAAGATGAGGGGTAAACAAGTGATGAATATTGTTTTATGTGATGCTAGATTTTGGAAATCCATCCAATATTGCTTGAAGTGTCTGACTCCAGTTGTGAAGGTTCTAAAGCTTGTAGATGGAGACTCAAAACCTACCATGCCATATATCTATGAAGCTATGGATAGAGCTAAAGAACAAATAGCCACAAACTTCAAGAATCAAGAGTCAAGATATAAAAAAGTGTTGAAGATAATTGATACTCGTTGGAATTTGCAATTACACAAGCCTCTCCATATTGCTACTTAGTATCTTAATCCTAAGTAAGTAATTTCATTCTTTAAGTTTTTGAGATCAAATCATGTTACTTTGGTAATTGAAAATATACTAATTCCTTATTTTATATTTTTATTAGGTTCCACTACAACAAAAACTTCAATCTAGATAGTGAAGTTTTATTTGGTTTATATGAGACCATTGAGAGAATGGTCTCGGATAAAAGGATCAGATTTACAATTGATCAACAACTTGATGGAGTCAAGACTGTCAAGGGACTTTTTGGAAGGAGCACGGCAATAGATACCATGGATAAGAAGCAACCTGGTAAGTTTTATATTAATGTTCATGATTTTGATTTTTATGTTGGCTTTTGTTTTTACAGCTCTTTAGTGAGAAAGTTATGGTGGAGGCCAAAGAGTTACAAAAACTAGCAATAAGAGTTGAGTCTCACTTATAGTGCTATTGGATATGAAAGAAATTGGAGCATATTTGTTCAAGTCCATACCAAAAAAAGAATTTGCTTACAGCAACAAAGATTAAATGCTCTTGTCTTTGTTAAGTATAATGTTCAACTTGAGATGAGACAAAAGTCTAGAGAGAAGAATGGAGATACTTATGATCTTATTGCTTATCCGATATTGAATCAAACGATGAGTCGATAACAGAAAAAGATGATCCTTGCTTATTGGTTGATGTTTTATGATGGTTATACATAGGCCTATACTTTTGAAGAAGGAGCTCCAAGCAAGAAAAGGAAGAGAGGTATTTGTTTAAACTTTAAAATTTAGAAGTAACATTCAACTATAGTACTATGTTGTCACTAATTAAGTTTTTTTCTTTTATAGGTCCAAGAAACTTAAATGCCAAGGTTGATAAGGAAAAATTCATCTTAATAGGGGATGAGAATGAAATTGAAGAGACAGTTGGAGATATAGAGGAAGAGGAAGAGCATTCAATGCCAGAAAATGAGGATGAATATAATGACATTGATCTTGGGGATGTTGAATGAGATGAGACCACTCATCATTGTTTTGCCATCTTCTTGATTTTTTTTTTGATTTACGACTTGAATTTTGGATTATTTTGAAATTCATATATGATATATCAGCTTATTATTTTTTGCTTATGTCACTTACTTTTACTTGAACATGTCGTATTTTTATTGATCATGTATCTTATTATTCATAATAAGATTTGATTCACGATTCGAAAAATAAGTCTTCCGATTCATGATTTGAATCTCGATTTCATAACCATGGTTGGAAGCACACTAAGAAACAAAAACCAAGGAAATTTTAAGACTAAATATGGGTTAAATATGGTCACTGCTCTATCTAGTCTTATTGAAATCATTGAAAAAGAATGTAGGGATCTATTCTCCTTTTCTAATGATTCCCCAATTCATCCATGTATTACAATTGACTAGAAAGATTAGACCCACCTTCAAAATCTGCTTAGTACAAGACTTGGTGACATTACTAATCTATCTGAGAATGATGATCTAAAAGTCAAAGTTTGTTTGCAATAATTCCACTATTATCTCTGGGTCGTGGGGAATCTGAACATCATCCGAAGCCAGGATAGACTTGGGATAGTTACACCCTTATTGAACTATGTCTACTCTGCATGGGCTCAGTTCTTTTATCCTTCATGGACCTTAAGAAATTTCATATTCACACTAATCTCGATACACTTGGGCCTGAGTTGTCTCCTTAGCGCCAAGACTAAAGAGACTTTTTGGCTTCTCATAGCCATTGGATGGCTGTGGGGCTTACAACTATCGGGGAGAATGTTCTCTCCTTGTCCTTGGCCCTCCTTAGCCTCATACAGCCTTTGAATGGCTGTTGACCCCCAGTAGTCTGGGTGAGGCCTAAAGCCATCTAAGGGATGTCGAGAGCTAAGGAGAGAACCCCAGCCCATTAGCAATATAGAAGAGAGAGAATGCCTAAATCAGAGGTACTATGGATAAACTTTTGAAAATTTTATGTTAAGGCTCAAATTAATCAAAGAATGCCTAAATCATTTCTCTAATTCCATGTCACTTAGGATTTCGCCTCAAGAGATTAGTAAAAACAAGTTCTAAAGTTTTAGGTTTAAAAAACACGGATACTAATAAATTTAGAAAAAAAAAAATCAATTTAAACACATCCTAATTCTATAAGGCTACTATTTGTGCTTCAAGTAATTTCACAAGGACTCAAAAATAGAAAAATTATAAATCAATCTAATCTTTTCCAAACATAATTTCAAATTTCAAGAAAATTATCACTTAACTAATAAATTTTCACTTAACAGGATTCCTCCCTATTTGACAAAAAAGAAATAAATAATGACATATAATTCAAAATAACAGAGACATGCAAATTCTTAAGTTTCAAAAAGTTGATGTTGAAATCAAAATTTTGACTTCCTCTTAATAGCTCAAATTTGATAATTTTTTTGAAAATTATACAAAATTTTGGTAAAAATTTTGAAATCTTAGATTTTCCTACCCTCCAAACTTATTTTGATCATTGTCTCCAATGATCTAGGGATAGGCTTTTGAAAAGATTTTTCTAAATAACAAAATTATTTAATTTCCAAGGTCAATAATTTACCCCAAATGGAAATATCATATTAAATTCATAAAATACTGAAAAATAGCATAAGCAAAAGGGTCAAAAGTAAAACTTTTTGCATTGTTTCCATCTTAGCGCCTTAGCCTTGTATCCAAAGGTGAAGGCTCTGAGTTTTTGCCCTGCTGCGATGCTGTGTTTCAGTTCCTTAGTGCTAAACACAACTCTGAAAGAACTGCTCTATTTGCACTGTTTTTGTCCAATTTTAATGCTAATACTGCTACTTATGTCATTATTCCTTATTCCTGTAGAGAACTAAAAGAAACATCATAATCTTCATAAAAATCCCAAAAAACACCATATTTAGTTTATACAGTCATCAAGCCAAAGAAAAATAGAAACAAGTCAAAAATTCAGTCAACAACAGGAAAGAGGAAAGAAAAACTATGAGAAGGCGGTGGTGAAAGGTCCCGGCAATGAGTAGGCTCTCTGCCCATGGTGAACCGGATGAATTGCCTGAAGTTGTGGTCCATCACCTGATAACATTATGCCTGATAGGCAAAGAAAGCAATGAGATGCTGGAGAGATGTGCTCATCTAATCCAAGTTCAGACTCAAGTTTTGGACTCTCTCTTCTAAGTGGTCGAAACCCTCTTACTCTGGTGGTGGTTGGTGTTGGACATTCTCCTATTGTTAAGCCGCTTCTTCTTCTTCATTCTCTTCGTCTCCCTCAAGCTTAACTCCCTTCATAAGCCTATTTGTTGTTTGTGATTTAATAGGGAATTTAGGGATATCCATCTCTTCGTGATCACCCAATTGCCCTCTTGCAATGGTAAATAACTCAATTACTAAGGTAGGGAAAGGCCATTTGTTGTTTTTATTGGAGTTCATAAAATGAAACATGTTTTGGAAGATAATCCTTCCAATATCAATGGGTTCATCCTTCAAAATACAATATAATAGGATTGCCTATCCTAGTAACATGAGTATGCTCGACCTCGTAGGACACAAAATGTGCATCATCATATGTTCTACTCGAGCTTGCTCTAGCTCTTAGACATAATTCCTGCAAAAAGAATTTAACCTATCCCATCCATATATGTTATCACAGCCAGTGCATTTATCAATCCATTCAACTAAAAAGTTTTAAATTCTCCCTTAATCACAATAATTAACTAGATATCCATATTTAGACAATGTTCAAAGTAAGGTCAGAGTTTCCAGACATTCTCCTAAGCCTCTAACTCTATTATAATCTAACCATATTGTAAGTTATATTGGAGAAATTTTTTCTTGAAGCCCTATTTTCTAGAAAATTCAAAGAACCTATAACTTTTCCTGAAGAAATTTCAAAATCATGTTCAGCGCCTAGACAGTAAAAAATCTTTCAATAATTTCATCGATTAAACTGGGTTTTAACTCCTCTACATTCATTCACAGTGTATTTCGAAACATAACAATGTAAAAAGATAGAGAAATTTCTTACCTTTTGCTCGAAAATCCACAAAAATTTAGACTTCCACGAAATAAGCCCTAACCGCGGTTTTGAGGAATATTTGAGAGTTGTTTCCTCAAAATCTGGTATTTGGAGGTCGAAAATGTGTAGAGATTGTGAAATTTCACAAAAGATTTCAGAAAAAAAATAAATAAATGGTGTTTCAAGGGCAATTTCTCAGTTTTGGAGGTTTTCGGGCACTAGGTTCTTTGAAATTAGGATTTTCTAAAATTGAGGATTTATACTGCACTTTCAGGCATTATGGGCTATAACATTGCAAAGCAGTGTTGAGGCGCTAAAGCGTTTTGCCTCTTTATTTTTTGATTTTTTTTTTTTTGAATTAGCGTTGAACCACTGAGTTCAGCGTCGCAGCGTTGAACCGCATTTTTTGGCCTTCTCTTTTAAAGTTTAAACTAATATTGTGATCCGTACTATATACAGATTAATATAAATATTAAAATTTTTATTTATCAAATAAATAAAATAATTAAAATACATATAAAATAAATACATTTATAAAAATAATAAGATATTCAAATCATATTAAGACACATATAAGATGATTCATTAGATATAAATGACTTGAAAATTAAATGTGAATAACGTTAAATGAAAATAAGAATAAAAAATAAAGTATTAATGAACTAATTTAGATAAATATTTTAATTAATGATAAAAATAAGTTGAAATAAAAGTTACTAACCTAATAGGTCTGCTAAGATCAAAATCTTTGTTTTCCTTTGACTATTTCTTCTATTACTGCAAATATACATTTGGATTAGTAACAATATGTTTATTGAAATTTAAAACATAACTTACATACCCATAAAATCTTAAAACAAAAAAAAAAGATAATCAAGGGAGGAAATATACAGCATATCCCAACTTTAAAATTTAATGCTTTAAATCCTAAATTAGTATTCAATCAGTTAGCATACATGTAATTCCAGCATTGCCTGAAGTTTGAAGGCTCTTTCCTTTGTTCACATTAAGGTTAAAAGTGATTATTCATTAATCCTATTAGATAAGAAAATAACAAAAAAAATAATTTAAAAATAGTCAAATTATATTATTCAAACACAAGTAATTATCTCAATAGCATCATTTTTTTCTTTTAGGCTTTGATCTTTCTCATAATCTGCTTTCCTCAAGAAAACATAATGACAAAAACAGTAAAACAAAACTGGAATTAGAAAACCAGAACAATGTAAAAATAAAATACAATAGACATGAATGAAAAACCAGAAGATTAAAAATAGAAACATAGATGAACTAGAAACATAAAAAACAACAATAGAGAACGAATACAGAAATAAAGAAAGTAGAAAAAAATACAGGAATAAAAAAGAAACAGAAAATAAAAAATTACAATCGAATGAACAGTAATCACGAATGTAAACAGTACATAAACCGTATAGATCAGAAAAATAAATAAAAAAGAAAATTGAACTATGATACCAAAATAATGTAAGAGAAACATCACTTTAAAACTTTGATAATAAATTGTCATTGTTGTCATTTATCCATGTAAGAAAAGAAGAAGCAAAATCGAAGAGAAAAAGAGGGGAAATTGTGTGAGAGAAAGAGATAGGCAAATATAAATGAAATATTCAAAAGAAATATATAAATATCTACATTGATTTTGAATTTTAAAATTTTAATTTTGAAAAACGAAAATGTCACGACCCGTTTTCTGGGCACATGACCGGCACAATGATGAATCTCTCATCACTGTAAGCCTTCCGATAAATATATCAAATTTTCTTATCTGAAAATCATAGAGATGATTTGCATGTAATAATATATTATCAATTTAAAATACATTATTATACTGACATACAAGCCAAATGTCGAACCCCTGACCTAGATGTCCTAGACGATTACAGAGCAACATAATCTATAACAAAAGAGGGGTTTACCCGACAACGGGAATGTCCAAAGTGTTCTACTCCTCTAGCAGATATTATTCGCTGGCAACCTGATCTGAACAAAAAGGTTGTACAAACAGTGTGAGCTTTTAAACTCAATGAGCGAATCGGCCTCGCGTTAATAAAATTCAAATACATTACCAGTCATGCAAGCATATCCAAAGGCTCATACTCAACCAATAGACAGAAGATAAAAATTCATCCAATTCAACAAACGTTACTAGTACTCGTCAATGGCAATATATCCCAAAGAGCGCACACAGGCCGGCTCACCAATTATGTATATTTTCGCCATGACGCACAACATCATCCTCTTACATACAAGAAGATAAAAATTCATCCAATTCAACAAACGTTACTAGTACTCGTCAATGGCAATATATCCCGGAGAGTGCACACAGGCTGGCTCACCAATTATGTATATTTCCGCCATGACGCACAACCTCATCCTCTTAGTTAGGGCGCCTCACGGATTTATCACCAATCCGGGCTATATCCCTACTGAGGGAATCATTGTCTCCACACTCATTGGTCAAGACACCCTGTCAATCGGGTTTTCCGCCTTGCCGTGAGAGGGGGTACTGTCCCGCTCAATCACAATCAATAGCATTTCATATCATAATCAGAAGCTCAATATAATATTCATCCATATAACAGGTATAGTATATAACTATATTATAGATTTATAAACCACAAATCAAGATAACAATTAATCTGTTTTTGAACAGATTCAAACTTCACATCATCATGAAATACTTGTTTCGTCTTATCCATACTTCTGGATTAATTATCTCATTAGATTCGTCATTCTGAATCCAATTTCCCCCTATGAATCTTGGGAGTGTCCTACAACATACTTTTTATCACCAGTAATGCTAAAACTTTATTAAAACGGGGTCGTTTCACTCACCTGGATTCCGTACGAGTATCACCTCTCTAAGTCATTACAAACAAGAGTGCTCAGGTGAATTTCGGTGTTCTGCTACGGAGATTTTCATGAAAGATTAGAGAAAATACGTTAGGATTATTTTCGTACAGATACTATTCATACGTACAGTTACTATTTATACCAGAAATAGAGAATACAATCTGTAAAAGAGTACACCAGGTAAGTTCCCAGGAAAGAGTGGAGGGTCACACTGGACACACTTAAAAACCAGGTCTTTCCTAAGCCAGAACTTTCCTAGACATGTATTCTTCACAGTTTACATTCTATTTCGGTAATCAGAGAATCAAAATAACATATAAACAGCTAAGGACAGTTTTTCTGATGTGGAAGATCAGCCAAGGCTGCAACCACAGAGCATAATTAAGAAAATAACTTCTAAAATTTGAAAGACATAGAAAGGGCATAGTATCCTTACCTAAGCTGAAAAGGAAAGGCCCAAAATCTCAGAGGCCTAGCTTTGGAGTAAGAGAAACTTAAGGAGAGAAGAAGAGAAGTTGAAGGTGTGAGTTTAGAAGTGAAATGGAAGGGCCTATTTATAGCAAAAGTCAAGGATACTATTTGACACTATACGCTAATAAAATATTCAATTTACTATTCATAAAAATGACATTTCTAATAATGCAGTTACTGTGCACCTCACGCGTACGATGAAAAATTTTTCTGTTATTACTATTGGAAACTTAAAAGGAAAACTATCCTTTCACCTTAAACCTTTAAGTTTCTTTTCAATTCAGTCCTTTCACTTTAGTCCCTGAGGGTATTTTTACACATAAAACGTCATTTTCTCCCACGAACTTCTTTCTAGTTTTCTCTTATGACCAAACCACATCTAGTACTTGACATTTCGATTGTATAAATGAACAGTATCGTATATGTAAATAGTATTATACGGGTGAATAGTACTGTATACTAAAATAGTAACAGTAGTTTGTAAACAAATATTTATATTTTATTTTTCTTGGGTATTACATTATCACCCCTTTAAGAGAATTCGGTCCCCCGAATTCAAAACTCATCTCAAGACTGAAATAAATGTGATTACTTCGTCCATATCTCATCCTTTGCATCTCTTTCTTCCAAAACCTCATCACACCCTTGGTGAGATTTACAAGAATATTATACCATTGACTGTGAACTCTAAACCGCATTATCAATAATTTGCATAAGACTTTTGCCTTTTCTAAACAGCAAGTAATCTCTTTCTCATCAGTTTGATCTTCTCCACAACCTTTTGTACCATAAAGTGTCTCATCCTCATAACCTTTACCAAACTCAAACCACCTAATCAGGGACGAACTCTGTCTCTATGTAAAACCTCAAATAGGTGTCTTCTCAACAGTGGCACGTGGTCTTTCCAGTTTATACTGAATATCAGAACACAAGCTACCATACACATAGCTTATAACTTTTACGAATACAAGTATCCTACCCGAAGGCATCATTTTGGCCATAGGCAATATTCTTGCCCGAAGGCGATCATTCTACCTTAAGGCGATACTCTCAGCTGAATGCGTCATATAAAAGGAAAAATCACGTAAAATTATTACATAAATCTCTAGGAAGAACAATCCCAGAAAATGTGTTAAGTAAATAACATACTCCTCATGCATAATTATAAAATAAATATATATAGAAATTCCTCTCACCTTAATGACTCATATAGAGTCGTATCCCTTCAATGCTTAGGGCAAACCCATAGTTCTCTATGCATAGGTTCATAAAATACTTATTTAGCACTCCTCCATAGCTCAGAAATGCAATGAATTATCATTTTAGTAACTCTTCTCAGTCAAAAGGATATTACCATACTCTGCTTTAGAATTTTCATAATCAAGTACGAAATATAAGTCCAACATTTTCTCATTCCTCAAGTTCTTTCAGTAAAAGGAATCACTTCAACAAAGAAGATCTAAATACTAACTTAAATTTTATTTCTAGTACATAGATAATTTTAATACATGAAGCTTAGACCAAATATAACTTTAGGTACAAAAGAAAGAATAAATTAAGGACGAGGAGGCTTTTGAAATGTAAAAGGTACTCCAGGTCTAAAAGAGGAAGGTGCTTCAGATCTTAAGTAGGAAGCTAATCGTTGCAGCCTAGAAAGGATTTCTAGAGGAAGCGTCTGGGAAATTTGGCGAAGAGCAGAAGTTACTCCGTTCATACAGTCAATACACCTTGCTTGTTGGTCACGAAAATTTTGAGTTGCAAACATTGAATGTCTATCAACTCGATTGGCCAGTTCCCCGAAACGACGATTTATCAGTTTCTCTTGGTTTTCAAAGAGACGACTTATTAGTCGCTTCTGGTCCTCTATCTTGTATTCCAGGCTCTCTATCTTACGCTCCAGATTTTCGATCTTACGCTCCAGGAATGCAAGCTTATTTTCTGAGGATGTTGCAGTAGTGTCCTCCTCCAACTCTATTACATCCCTCTTTCTCTTCTTAATTTCTGGTGACCTGTCTACAGGTCTCTTTCCTTTGTTATCTCCGAGACTTAGATTTAAATCAAACTCTACATTGCCAGTCTCAAAATTCAAGTTGAAAGACTTATTATCGGCCATTGCTCTAGGGATCTCAGAAATAACTTTGAATAAGAAAGGAATGGAGATTGAGAAATAGGTATGTAATGAAAGAAGTTCGCTTGGTGTGATGAGTGGGGTAACGGGCGTACAAGATTTATAGACAACTCGAAGCCCCTGGAGCTAAAGCCACCACAACCTACACGCCTCTCGCTATAAGGTTTACAGATCACATACGTCGCAATGCCAGCAATTAATGTCGGACATGCAGATAAATAGTAAATGCAATTAACATAAGTCAAAGATTTCCTCAAAAAAAATTTCGGCTAATCTTGACCTTTCTCAAAATTTTGACTAACTACGCTCTTCAGTCTGAGATTTTCTCCCTCTAAACTTGTTTTATCCTGTAATCCCATATCACGATGTCCCTCTATGATTAGGTAGCCTCATATTGGCCGTATCTTAGATTCTAATCGGTGTCTTTACTCTAGACTTACACATAATATATATGTAAATATATATATTTTAAAACAAAGTTAACTGCTTATGGTCGCATGCCTTAAGCATTATCATGATGTAAGGAAATCACTGCCTTTCATTTGCCCATGAGAGCATTATATGTAAGTATGTGTAACCATGAAAATATATCATCCTCTACACATTTCATTCTATCCAAGTCATTTTGATTTCACATTCTCTATGAGTATATGTAGGATCATCACATATTCTCCTTGGTCGTAGCCTTCACTCATTATGCATGAATAACATACATACATGTAATTACAACATGATTCAATCAATTATGTATATTATACTCAACTGAAGGCTTTTAAGAACAACACAATAAAACGGAGAAATGTATTTCAGTTCATCATAAAAGCATCCAAGGCAATCTTTAATGACTATATCATTAACTTCTTTGAATTTCGAAAAATGCCAACGGGAGAAATGGGAAAACCAAGTAAAATCGGCCGCAGATCCACCGAATATTGACTTTCATGGTTTTGGCATTAATGCAACGCGCTATCGGTGTGCACGCCTACCCTAGACTTCTGGCTTCCAGCTTGCAGAAATCCATAGGTTGATCGTGTAGGGGTGCGGTGAAGAGATATCTTCTTTGTCTCTTAGTCCAAATTTTTCTCTATAAAAACCTTCTCAGCGTTCTCAGTTACCACACCACAAAGAGTAATAATCTCTGAGCCTACAATCCCCCAGTATTCCTCTCGCCTCATACTCTTACAAAAATTTCTAAATTTTTCAAATCATGGCCTCAAGGAAGTACATTGATCTCACAGTGGAGGCCAAGGAAAAAGATCTTGACTTAAACTTAAGTTTAGGCAGGGACAAAGGCAAAAGACCTCTCGAGGGATCTCAAGAAATTCAAAAGAAGAAGAAGATGAAGAAGATTGAGGAAGCCGAGGAGATTAGCACAGGCCATAGCTCAGAGGACAAAATCGCCTGTTTAGAGCAGGAGGTGAAGAATCTCAAGAAGATGATAGAGGACCTGGAGAAGTTAACCAAACGCAATAACTCGGCAATGACTTCGAGAATAGATAGGTTCTTCTCTTGGTCCACCCAGTGCTTCTGCAATCAACAGCAAAGAAGTGTTGATTGTATGAATGGAATTTACACTACCCTCCGCGACATTGCTCTGTCTCTTGCTCCAAGGAATGGTCGAGGGGTGATGATACAATACAACCCTCCTAATCCAAGACCACCTCGCTTTTAGATTACTCATACATGAGTAAACTTCTTCTTTCCTTTTTTTTTTGCAATGTAATCCTTCAGTGTTTTTTTTTTAATGCAAGTGGTTTCTTTTATTGGCTGGTACCCTAAAATAATATAGCTACACAAAATCAATCATGAATTCGGCTTATAAAATCCACCATATAAAAATTTGATCCGACAGCAACGGAATCAAAACAAGTAACAACTTTTCCTTGACTAAGTTCAAAAGTGTAGCCACATCTGTCTAAAACTAAAACTGAGAACATACTTCCTAAGAAGAGATAAGTCTCGGAGGGAAAGGAAATGGAAACATCCTACAGGACCTTCAGTAGAGCCGTCTCTCTATAGTTGTGCCCGGGTTCACAACGATAGAGGAGGTCCTATTAAGGTTACCTTGCTCTGTAATCACTAGGAGACCTAACAACCATTGCTCTGATACCAACTTTGTCACGACCCATTTTCTGGGCATATGACCGGCACAATGATGAATCTCTCATCACTGTAAGCCTTCCGATAAATATATCAAATTTTCTTATCTGAAAATCATAGAGATGATTTGCATGTAATAATATATTATCAATTTAAAATACATTATTATACTGACATACAAGCCAAATGTCGAACCCCTGACCTAGATGTCCTAGACGATTACAGAGCAACATAATCTATAACAAAAGAGGGGTCTACCCGACAACGGGAAGGTCCAAAGTGTTCTACTCCTCTAGCAGATATTCTTCGCTGGCAACCTGATCTGAACAAAAAGGTTGTACAAACAGTGTGAGCTTTTAAACTCAATGAGCGAATCGGCCTCACGTTAATAAAATTCAAATACATTACCAGTCATGCAAGCATATCCAAAGGCTCATACTCAACCAATAGACAGAAGATAAAAATTCATCCAATTCAACAAACGTTACTAGTACTCGTCAATGGCAATATATCCCAGAGAGCGCACACAGGCCGGCTCACCAATTATGTATATTTCCGCCATGACGCACAACATCATCCTCTTACATACAAGAAGATAAAAATTCATCCAATTCAACAAACGTTACTAGTACTCGTCAATGGCAATATATCCCGGAGAGTGCACACAGGCCGGCTCACCAATTATGTATATTTCCGCCATGACGCACAACCTCATCCTCTTAGCTAGGGCGCCTCCCGGATTTATCACCAATCCGGGCTATATCCCTACTGAGGGAATCGTTGTCTCCACACTCATTGGTCAAGACACCCTATCAACCGGGTTTTCCGCCTTGCCGTGAGAGGGGGTACTGTCCCGCTCAATCACAATCAATAGCATTTCATATCATAATCAGAAGCTCAATATAATATTCATCCATATAACAGGTATAGTATATAACTATATTATAGATTTATAAACCACAAATCAAGATAACAATTAATCTGTTTTTGAAAAGATTCAAACTTCACATCATCATGAAATACTTGTTTCGTCTTATCCATACTTCTGGATTAATTATCTCATTAGATTCGTCATTCTGAATCCAATTTCCCCCTATAAATTTTGGGAGTGTCCTACAACATACTTTTTATCACCAGTAATGCTAAAACTCTATTAAAACGGGGTCGTTTCACTCACCTGGATTCCGTACGAGTATCACTTCTCTAAGTCATTATAGACAAGAGTGCTCAGGTGAATTTCGGTGTTCTGCTACGGAGATTTTCATGAAAGATTAGAGAAAATATGTTAGGATTGTTTTCGTACAGATATTGTTCATATATACGGTTATTATTCATACAGTTACTATTCATACGTACAGTTACTATTTATACCAGAAATAGAGAATACAATCTGTAAAAGAGTACACCAGGTAAGTTCCCAGGAAAGAGTGGAGGGTCACACTGGACACACTTAAAAACCAGGTCTTTCCTTAGCCAGAACTTTCCTAGACATGTATTCTTCACAGTTTACATTCTATTTCGGTAATCAGAGAATCAAAATAACATATAAACAGCTAAGGACAGTTTTTCTGATGTGGAAGATCAGCCAAGGCCGCAACCACAGAGCATACTTAAGAAAATAACTTCTAAAATTTGAAAGACATAGAAAGGGTATAGTATCCTTACCTAAGCTGAAAAGGAAAGGCCCAAAATCTCAGAGGCCTAGCTTTGGAGTAAGAGAAACTTAAGGAGAGAAGAAGAGAAGTTGAAAGTGTGAGTTTAGAAGTGAAATGGAAGGGCTATTTATAGCAAAAGTCAAGGGTACTATTTGACACTATGTGCTAATAAAATATTCAATTTACTATTCATGAAAATGACATTTCTAATAATGCAGTTACTGTGCACCTCGATGGAAAAATTTTCTATTATTACTATTGGAAACTTAAAAGGAAAACTATCCTTTCACCTTAAACCTTTAAGTTTCTTTTCAATTCAGTCCTTTCACTTTAGTCCCTGAGGGTATTTTTACACATAAAACGTCATTTTCTCCCACGAACTTCTTTCTAATTTTTTTTTATGACCAAACCACATCTAGTACTTGACATTTTGATTGTATAAATGAACAGTATCGTATACATAAATAGTATTATACAGGTGAATAGTACCGTATACTGAAATAGTAACAGTAGTTTGTAAACAAATATTTATATTTTATTTTTCTTGAGTATTACAGAAAAAGCCTCCAAATTGGCCAATAATGATAGTCACTTTTTAAAAACATCTGCATGAAGATAAGAGATTGGTCATTGATGATGGTGCAATAAAAAAGTCTAGCGTGCTTGTATAAAAAAAGAAAAGAAAAATGAGTGATAACTTATTATTATAGTTTGAGCTGATGGAGGTAATTTTAAATTTTATGATAATTATTTAAGGAGAGAAATAAATAATACAAGCATTTGTAGGTTAGTTTTTATATAGCAATTATATAATAATTAATTATTTATATATAATAAATGCTAATTTACCAAATAACAACATATTATATTTCAATTGAAAAATTTACCTAATTTATCAATTATATAGTAATTATAACAATTACATACTAATTTTATCACAATTTATCCTAATTTTTTAAAATTCATTTAATGTAATTATATAGCAATTATATCAATTATAAACCAATTATATAACAATATATCCTAATTTTTTCAAATTCATTTAATGTGATGTGATTAATTTACCGAATTTATTCATTTAAATTTATTTTATTATAATAATTTAATATTTATCGACAATTAATGGTTTAGAATGGAATTGTTTTAGTCTATTATATAGATGCTGAGATTTAAGAGTAAACATAGATGGGTTGAGTCAGATTGAAGAAAAAATATATATTAATCCAACTCAATCAAATTTATTTGGTTGGATCAAATTAGGTTGGTTGGTGGTCTTTTTTTTTTTTGTGCTTTGCTTTTTTCTTCTTCTTCTTCTCTCTCTTTTTTCTTTATTTCTTTTTTTTTTCAAAACAAGATATACAATGGATAAAAGACAAATAAATCAATAAACACACACATTATCCTTTTATATCAATCATCTAACAAGACAACAATTGAACATTATATAATCTAAATTTCAATAAGTACATAACATAAATATTTATTTATAAATGATGAGTATAACAAAAAATCTTAAGTAGCTAAGTTTCTAAATATATATATATATATATATATATATATATATATATATATATTGAGTTGGTTGGTGAGTTGGGTTAGGTTGAAAAATTTTCAACCCGACACTCGACCTGCTACTTGGATGGTTGAAAAAATTTAACCCAACATGCAGGTTAAATCGGGTTGGGCGGGTTTGTGCTCACCTCTACTGAGATCTGAGGTGTAGACTTTGAGTTTGCAGTATTATCTTGTCACTATTTGAAGGAAGCTGGTCCCCTCCTTGCCAAGGAGGAAACTTGGCAAGTGTGGGATTTACACAAAAATAAAACTCATAGTTATTCAATGATTATGAAAAGCTAACTTTACTAAGGAGCTCAAGAGGCATCCCAAATCCCTATTTGAAGCCTTGAGGATCCAAGTCCTGAGTTTCATGGCTAAAGCGTTGAACAACCTAAATCAACCTACTTCTTCTTATTTTCTTATTATAACCCATAATTTTCCTATTCCTTTTTATATATTTTTTACCACTACTAGGTTTATTCTATATTCGTAATTTCCTAGAAGTAAGAAAACTTTAAAAGAAATAAAAACAATTTTAAAATCAAAAATTAATTTCAAAATTTGAATTGTCTCCCAAAAAACGTTTTGTTTAGAGTCATCAGCCCAAGTCTTTTTTCTTTACATTTATTACTACTCCTAGCCTACGTTGGAAGAAAAAGAAAAGGGGACATTTTTCTCATTAATAAAAGAACAAGAAACATTTTGTTCATTTTAAATTTGTATCTAACATGACTCATTTAAGATAAATAATTTGAGATTGATATGTACAAGATATAATATTATATCAATGTCTATGATTAAATATTCAAATAAAATTAGTATCAAAATCATAATTAAAATTAATTAAAATTAATTAAAAATATATGAAATGTAATTCTAAATTATAATGAAACATAAATTAAAGTTTAAATACATCAATAATACTTTTGTTTACTTTTTTGTTTGTATAAGTAATGACTTAATTCTTGAAAACTCTTTTCATTAAAAATAGAGCCAATATCACGTTCGCACATTACTCTCATGTTTCGAAGGAAAAAATCAAATGAGAAAAATGAGACTTTCAATATATTAGTTTATAATTTATTTAACTAACTTATAAATTAGTTATAAATATTAAATAAATAAATTTTTTTTAATAACTTATATCTTATTTTAAAATGATATTTTGAGTAGTTTATAACTTTTAATTTTTTGTTCATATTTTATTCTTATCACTTTTTTATAATATCCATTAAACTCCTAAACTTATTATAATCTAAATCCACAAATTTCTTCATTTGTTTATGAATAATTTTTATTTTTATTTTTTAATTAAAATTTTTATCTTTAATTAAATTTATACACAAAATATTTTATTATATTTATATATAATATTAAATATAAAAAATGATATATAATAAAATATATATAAATATATTACATATAATAATTTAAAAATTAAAAACTGATATGTTTATTTGTATTATTTTAAAATTATAAAATATATATACTTTTATGTCATTTTAAATATTTCAACTATTTCAATAATTAATTTTATCAAACAATTCTAAGTTAGGTTAACAATTTTTAATTGTTAACTAAAAATTAACTTATAAATTTTTAAATAGCTTATAAGCTAATTTTATTGAACATATTCTATATAGTATTTTTTAGATTTCGTCATAATCATAGCTAAAAGAAAATAACTGCACATTATAAAACCCGTCAAAACAATGGATGAAATAGCTTAGAAGCTTTGTTAATAAATATTGGATTTCACCAATAGTCTCCACATGAACATGACCCATTATTGAAGTGATGAAACCTGACTCTATCCCTGACAATAATTTCTCGATCAAATGATTTAGAAATAAATTTGATAAATGTATGACAATCACTACAAACCCTCAAATTCTTCATTATTCTTAAACATGATCCTGCTGGTGTTCTTAACAACCCAAAAGCAATTGCCAACTTCTCACTATGATAAGAAGTTGAATTTCCCAAACCCACTTCAGTAGCAAACTTAGGATCTGTGTCAATAGCCTCATTCTCCTCCTGTACATAACCAAGCAAAGCTGCCTGATGGATCATTTCCTTTAGTTTGTCATAAATCTCACAAGTTTCGGGGTGAGAATTATCATTCACAACAAACTTGTGAATTTGCTCGCTGACCTCAATCCAGCTCCAACCCAGAGTGGTCTTTATTCCGCAGCTTTTCATCATTTTCCTCATTCGCATAACACCGTCTACATCCTTAGCTCCAGCATATAATGTAGCCATCAGCAGATAATCCCCTGCGTTGGGGTCCCTGACTCTGACCAGATTCTTCATAGCGATTTCTCCAATCCACACATTTCTATGAATCTTGCTTGAGCTGAGTAATGTACGCCAAAGCACCGGAGCATCATACGAAGAAGTTTCTATAAGTTCCAATGCCTTCTCAAGTTTTCCTGCTCGTCCGAAAAGATCCACCATGCACCCATAGTGCTTGACTCCAGGTTTGAGTTTGAACTCAGAGCTCATCAAGTGGAAATATTGAATGCCCTCCTCAACTAACCCTTGGTGACTACATCCACATAACAAGCCAAGAAATGTAATGGAGTTTGGCTGGATTCCTGAAATTGACATCTTATTAAAAAGAGATATTGCTTTATCTCCTCGACCGTGAATTCCATACCCAACAATCATTGAGTTCCAAGTAAAAACATCCTTCTTCTTCATCTTATTAAAGATAGAAAGTGCACTATCTAAGCTTCCACATTTTGCGTACATATCAATAAGAGCATTTGCAACATATATGTCTCTCATAAAGCCCTTTTTACGAGCAATTTTGTGCATTTGAATCCCAATATTCAGAGCTCCAATATGAGCACATGATGCAACCAAGCCAACAAGTGTAAAGCCATCCAGACCAACCTTTTTATCTCGCATTTGATAGTACAATATCAAAGCATCATGGTGAAACCCTGCTTGAGAGTAGCACGATATCATAGAATTCCAAGAAACCAAATCTCTGTAAGACATATCATCGAAAACTCTTCGTGCAATCTCGACCAATTCATTCCCTGCATATGATTTCATCAGATTAGTACAAACAATAACATCTCTCTCATACCCTGTTCGGATTATAGATCCATGAACTTCTCTACATTTCTTTTCATCCTTGATTTTCTCGCAAGCCTTGAGAACAAAAGAGAAAATATAGGTGTCAGGTTGGGAAGCTGAACCAGAAATCATGGCATTGTAGTACATAAGTGCTTGTAGTGGTGACGAGCCCAGTGCAAAGCCTCTGATAATGGAGTTCCATGCTTCAGTTGAAGGGTTGTACATGTGATGGAAGAGATGTTGAGCATAAGCCATCGAACCAGCAACTGAGACAGCACAAAAGTTCAGGAGTCTGTTGGAAATAGAGGGATGTTGTTGGAATCCGCTAACAATGACATAAGCATGGATCTTTTTTAGCCTTTTTATGTTATTGCATCCTTGCAAGATGGTAAGAATAGCACTGGCTTTTGAGTAATGACATTTGAGCATGTTGTAGTCAAGACACAGTTGCTGCAATTATAGAAAATCTTCATACGTCATTCAAACCAGCAATTTTGAGTTTCAACTGCATTCAACAACATGTACTAATTTATCTACAAATGTGACTCAAATTTTGATTAAGTAGCCTGTTCCTTCCTTGTTTTATTTCTTTATGTGAAACTCTTAAGCCAATTGGATATGCTGAAAAAAGGGAAGACAAATAATCAGAGTGTATGTGATGAGCCTCTATTAAAATACAGTTGAAGCAAGGCGCTAAATAAAAGTAAAACAGCATGTTAGTTGGGATATGGTTGTAATATGAGAGTAACTAACTAACTACTTAGGGTGTTTACTAGTTTTATAAATAGGGAGGCAATTGTCTGGAAAAGGGTCACAGAAGGGAATTGATAATGTGGGGAGTGTCCTAGCCACTCGAACGTTTAGGAATACTGTGTATTGCCTTCGGGTATCTTTTAATCAATAAAATTCATATTATTCAGTCCATCTACTGTTATCTTAATTACTGTTCTGGGTAAGGGGGTTCATCAATGGTATCAGAGCAGTCTCGATCTCGGGATTGCAAGGAGAATCAAAGATGGTGAACACTCGTAATGAAGGAAAGATTGATGTAATCAAAAAAGATGTTGGAAACCTCAGGAACGAAATGGATACGCTACGAGGAGAAATGGGCACGGTCAAAGATGTGGTTCTAGGACATCAAGAATCCATGGCAAGAATGGAAAGATTCAGCCAGATGGTGGAATCTCACCTATCAAGCGAGAGTAATGGACCCAACATGGGAGCCCCAGCATCGGATACGCACGTTATGATGGAAGAAACTTCGAAATTTCGAAAACTTGAAATACCTATTTTTTCTGGTGAAGATCCGATGAGGTGGATCTTTCTAGTCGAGTGTTATTTTGGCATCAATGGAGTCTCTGAAGCCGAGAAGATGGCCGCCATCGCCGTCTGTCTTGAAGGGAAAGCACTCACATGGTTTTGGTGGTTGGAAACAAGAAAACACGTCCACAGGTGGGAAGCATTCAAGAAGGAACTTTTTGGGCGCTTCCTTGGTCCCCAAATAGGCGATCTGTATGAGAGGGTGATGCGTCTGAGACAAATCACCACTGTCGACTGTTATCGTGAAGAATTTGAAGCTTTGACAGCACTCCTGAAGAACGCACCAGAAGATGTTGTGGGTGCATTTAAAAACGGGCTAAGACCCGAAATACGCGCGGAGCTCCATCTATTTGAGGCAGGGTCACTTACTGATGTAATGGGCTTGGCCCAACGCATTGAAGAATGAAATGGTCTGATGTCTAAAGTCCAGGAGAGACAAATAAAATCACAATATTCTAATATGGGATCACGTTGGACTCAACCCAAAACAAATTGGGTCAAATCTTGGAACCCAGCTGGTTCAACCAGAGACAGCAGCGTTTTGAGGACTGGAGAATTAAAAAATGAAGAAGGGAGATCAGCATCATCTTCTTCACAATCCTCTGCACAAAGGAGACCCAATCCTTTACTAAAAAAATTGACAGAAACAGAAATAATTAAAAGAAGGGAGCAGGGACTTTATTTTAAGTGTGATGAAAAGTTTAACCCAGGACATAGGTGCAAAAATAGTCTGTATCAGGCCATGGTTTTACAAGAAGTTGAATCTGGCACGGAAACAGAGGAGGAGTTGGCAGTGGAAGAAAAAAATAATATGGATGAAAAGAATAACAAAATTGAAGAAACACCTATGGAGCTTTCTATGAACTCTATAGTGGGAATAACTGGAAAGAAAACCATGAAAGTTAGAGGACGACTAAAGGAAAAGCAGGTGGTGATATTAATTAACAGTGGAGCCACTGACAACTTTATTTCTTTTGAGATAGTTCAGCAATTACAAATTCCAGTGATAGCCACCAGATCCTACAATGTTTCTGTGGGAGATGGGCATTCGATTCGTGGAAATAAAAAATGTTTACACGTGGAGCCTGAGGTTCAAGGACTTCCTGTCAAACAAACATTTTATGTTTTTAATATAAGAGGTGAAGATTTAGTATTGGGCATTGACCTGTTGAAATCTTTGGGTGAAGTTCGGGTAGATTGGGGACAACTCACAATGAAGGTCAAGACTAATACAGGGGAGAAATGCTTAAGAAAGATCATTGTTTTATTTAAATCCATAGTCAGAAATTTACAGGGGGAGGATGAAGGATATTTAATTGAATTTGGGGAGATGACTCTAACCGCATAACCAGAATATCCAATTTCTGATACAGTGAGAGGATTATTGGTGGATTTTCCTGAAGTGACAGAGAGTACTGGGAAGCTACCCCCTCACAGATCTAGAGACCACAGTATTCTCCTCAAGTCAGGAGAGCAACCCCCTAACATTCGTCCCTATCGTTACCCGCATTCCCAAAAATCAGAAATTGAAAGGTTAGTTAATGAGATGCTATTAGCTGGAATCATTCGTCCCAGCCGAAGCCCCTATTCCAGCCCTGTGTTATTGGTAAGAAAGAAGGATGGGAGTTAGCGACTATGTATTGATTACCAGGCATTAAATAAAATCACCATAGTAGATAAATTTCCTATACCCGCTATTGATGAGCTACTGGATGAATTAGGCGGGTCAATGGTGTTTTCAAAGTTGGACCTCAAGTCCGGATACCATCAAATCCAGATGAAGCCCGGCGATGAAGAGAAGACAGCATTCCACACTCACTTGGGCCACTACGAATTTATGGTGATGCCATTCGGGTTGACAAATGCACCCACTACTTTTCAGTTCCTAATGAATGATCTTTTTCAAAAATACCTGAGAAAATTCATTTTGGCATTTTTTGATGATATCCTTAACTGGGTCTTTAGCTTTTGCAAAATAGAGGGTAGCCCTTGTGAGAATTATTAGGCCCCAAATAAACACATTTGACAGGATGATAACTCAATTTTTGCTTGTTGTAGGGCCTTAAATAAGGGAAGCAAGTATATCCAAACACTCTTATACTATCATAATGAGGATTCTTCTTAAATAAAGTACAATAAGGAATTCTCCCTTGAAGGACTGAAGTAGGGAGATAATTAATTAGTTTAGCAGCAGTGACAAATGCATCAGACCAATAACACATAGGCAACTTTGCTTGAGCAAGCATACTTAGCCCTTTCTCTACTACATCTCGATGTTTTCTCTCAATTCTTCCATTTTGAATAGATGTATATGGGCAAGAGTGCCTTCGGATGATTACTGAACTTTGAACAATTTGATTAAGTGGTTTAAATTCAGTACCTCCATCACACTGAATTATTTTGATTTTTCTCTCCATTTGGTTTTTTTTATCATCTGTTTGAAATTGACAAAAGCTTGTACAACATCTCCTTTAGTTTTTAGAAGGAAAAGCCATAAAAATCTACTATGATCGTCAAGAAATGAAACATAGTATCTAAAACCAGAATGAGACCCAACAGGGGTTGGTCCCCAAAGATCAATGTAGATAATGTCAAAAGGATTTTATGCTCTAGTGTTTGAAATTTTAAAAGGCAAGGCATGCATTTTTACACATATATAGGCATCACATAAAGACTTTTCCTTATTAATCAAAGACTCCTTTTTACATTGCTTGAGTACATTATCTAAAACCTTCTCAGAAGAATGCCAAGTCTTCTATGCTATAGTTGTCTTTCTGAAACATTCTCCTTTCTTTTAGTGAGTAAGCATTTTGCCTCTGCCTCTGAGTTTCCTTTAACTCTGTATAGACCTTCAACCTTGATTCCTCTAATCAGCATTTTTCCCGTCAGATTGTCCTTCACAATGTAACCATGTGAGTCAAAGATGATTGAAACATTATTATCAGAAACCAATTGAGATACACTAATAACGTTTTTGCTAATTTTTGGATCAAAAAACATCTTGCTCAACTCAAGTGAGGAACCTTCAATATATGAGTTTCCAATACTCTTTGTTGACCCTAAGGCTATATGCCATAAGTTTTGATGATGACAAATGTATTTGAACAGTAGCATTGATATATATAAAGATTAATTATCATATATATGGTACAAGTACTTAAGCATGATTATGTTATTTAATATGTATGTTGCATATATTGAATCATGCTATTAAACTAACCATTGGGTTTGCAAGTAAGATATATTTTATAGGTTGGTTCAAAACAAGAAGAGTGAGCATTGTATTGAAGAACAAGGAAAAGCAATATCATGCTTCACTCAAGGAAAACAACATGCAAGGATGAAGCTCCAAGAAATGAAGAATTAGAAGATTTGAAGTCTTGGAAGCTTGGATGCATCAAGATAGCCTATGTGTTTAAATTAGGTATATTTTATATAGGCTAGTATATTTGTGCAACTCAATGATTTAGATTTGCATACATTGGCTCAAGCATTTTTGAACAAAAAGATAGTGAGATATGAAGTTTTACAAAAGTTATTTTTTGACCTTTGGTCACTCCTTATATCATATC
The DNA here is from genome assembly GCA_037074585.1 of Biancaea sappan. Classification (NCBI taxonomy): domain Eukaryota; kingdom Viridiplantae; phylum Streptophyta; class Magnoliopsida; order Fabales; family Fabaceae; genus Biancaea; species Biancaea sappan. Next base: position 12,579,937 of record CM073495.1, on the reverse strand, counting down.
TCATAAATGAAAAATCGGTTTTTCAAGTATCTTAATCTCATTTGATAGTACACTCAAAGATCTTTTCAACGGTATATTATTTATTCAAAACGGAGTCCAAATGAGAAATATATGACTATTCAAAATATAGTTTGAAAAACTGAAAGTTGATTTTACTGTAATAAAGAATTATTTTGTTCTGACCTGTAGTCAGTATTTTGATTATATCTTTTAAAAGAAAAATAATTTTTGAGTAAAACTTAGCTCATTTGAAACTAGACTCCAAGAGCTTTCCAACGATATATTATTTGTTTAAAACGGAGTTCAAATGAGGGAGTTATGAATTTTTAAAGAAAGCTCAAAATCTGGACTGCACTATAACGGCTATATAACGGCTATATAACGGCTAGTTTTGTAAAATCTTATATATATGACCTTAGATACACGATTTTGAGTAAGAACAAAGTCCTACAATGTGATATTAACTTCTTCTATCATCTTTGAGAGAAAGGAAAGCATTCTTGAGCCAAATCTTGCATATTCTCTATTATTAGAGTTATTAGAGCTTCATTTGTTTTCATCTACTCTTTAGAGAGAGTTTCTTTGTATTGTTGATTTTGATCAACACATATATTATTTTGAGTTGAGGTTCGCAAGTACCGGTGTTGGAAGAACTTGCTTTGGGTTGAGGAGGAGCCCGGATTCATAAATTCTTCATTGTGGTTTCGCAAATACCCGGATCGAATTTGCGTGGTTGTAATGGTTTGCAAGTACCTGGATTAAACTTGCAATTATAGTGAAAATACTCAAGTGGTCTCTTGAGGACTGGATGTAGGCTTGGATTAGCCGAACCAGTATAAATCTCCGAGTTTGCTTTCTCTATCCCTTACTCTTTAATTTGTGCATATTGATATCTATTCTTTAATTCCTTGATCTTTATAATTATTTATCTTAACAGCACATTGATTTTCTGTATTGTATTTATTATCCTAAGCATTGTACTTTTACAGAAAATCATTTTAACTTCCAATTAATTCTTGTGAAAAATTTATAAAACCCAATTCACCCCCCCTCTTGGGTTCCAACCATTACTTTCAATTGGTATCAGAGCTTGGGCTCTTGTTTAAAGACTTAACTGTCTAAGAGTTAGCATGGTTGGATATAGTGATTGGTTTATTTCTAAAAATTGTTCTTTCACAGAACCTCCAATTTTTGATGCTAATCATTTTCAATATTGGAAGTATGAAATGAAAATGTTTTTAATTTCAGTAGACCATAAACTCTGGGATGTTATAGAAAATGGTTCTTGTATGCCTGTTAAGGAAGAACAAGGAAAATGCATTCCAAAACTTAAGAGTGAATGGAATGATACTGAAAGAAGTTTAATGCAACTCAATGCTAAGGTAAAATTGATTATTTCTTGTGCATTGAGTCAAGATGAATTTTTCAAAATCTCCAACTGTGCAACTGCAAAAGAAATGTGGGAAATTCTTGAAGTTGCACATGAGGAAGATCTTATTGCTGAGGAATTAAGGTATAGAAGTTTCATTAATGAACTTGAAATTGCTCAAATGAACAATTACAAAACCATTAATGAGATACAACTTGTGCTTAATCAATTGCAAGCTCTTGGTGTTGAACTTACAGGAAAATCTCAAATCACCAAGGTGGCAGACGAAGAAGAAAAAGGAGAAAAAGAGAAACCACAACCAAAAGGTGAATCATCAAAGAAAGCTTACCTATCTTCCAATTGGGGAAATAGCAATTCTGATAAGCAGAACACAAATGAAGAAGCCAACACTTGTCTTGTGGCCAGAGATAAAGATGAGGTAAATTTATTTGACTACTCTTTTGAAGAATTACAAGATGCCTTTGATGATTTACATGAAAAATCTCTTATACTTGCAAAGAAACTAAATGTTTCAAAACAGAAAAACTCTTCTCTTGAAAATGAGTTGGAAATATTGAAAAATGAATTTTCTATTTCCAAGGAAGAGAATTTTGTTTTTGAAAATCCAAACAAAACTTTGCAAGAAGAGAATTTGATTTTAAAAACAAATATCTCTACCAACAAAAATTGTTTTTGTACCAAGTGTGATTTTTTGAAAAAAGAAAATGATAATCTTAAAAACACACTTGCAAAACTCTCTCAAGGTAGAGAAATTTTAAATACCTCAGTTTTGAAACAAAGAAGAATTAACAAAGTTGGTATTGTTTCTAAAAAGAAATCAAACCAAAAGCAGTTTAAAAACTTCTTTGTTTCTGCAAAGATGTCCAATAGTACAACTTGCACTTGTTTCTATTGTGGACTGAAAGGACACAAATCTTACTCCTGTTTTTATAAGAAAAATCTTGTTCATGGAGTAAAAATGAAATGGGTTCAAAAAGGAACTCATGACCCAGGCAAACCCAAAGAAATTTGGGTACCAAAGATAAATGAATAATTTGTAGATTTGCCTCGAAGCAAGGAGCGGAAATGACTTTTCAATGGCTACATCATTCAAACTCCACTCTCTTGCATCAAAAGGAGGCAATGGATAAGTAAACATATAAGTTGGAATGCATTGTAAGAATTTTGACTGATATGTTTACTGCTCTCTAATGCTTTTGTCTGTTATCTAATATGCCTTACATCTATCCTTGATATTCATGCATGCTATATCTGAAAACAATTGTTAGGTGTGCAGATTATAGATTCAAATTTTGTTTTGATCTAAAATCTTTCTTCCAAATTTTGCTCAAACTATCCTTTTTACTGCATCATGAAAACTTGCTTCCATTACACGCACATTTTTCTTGTCTTCACAACAATAAGATTCCTCCTACCTATAGTATTTATCCTTGTTATTTAAATATTTTCAATGAAATCAAATATTTTGCAAAATTGCATTTCATGAAAGCATAGCACTTTTATTAATATGGTATATCTTGAACATAATGTTGCTCCTAGTACTCGAGATTTATTTGAACATTACTGATTTGAACATCAAAGTGCTCCACCAAAAGTGGTTTGCAGGAGTTAGTCCTCAAATCTATCCTCTAAGCTCATTCGTAATGATCGACCAATGCTTGACAGTGATCTTATGAGAGATTGTTTTCAAGAGGATCTTGCAAATAATCAATCAATTAAGTTCATTAAAATTGCAAGAAGATAGAATCAAAAGAAGAACAATGAGCAAAACAAGAATATCAAAATCTTGAGGAGGAACTTCAAGAAGCAATAAGAGTTTGCCAAAATTGATGAGTATCTCTATTCTTTACCACTTTAATATTTAATTGAGTGATACTCCCTGATCATAATTGGCTATGTTGGCAATTTTTTTTACTGACATACTTTCATGACAATGATATATTGTTCTCTAATATCTTACATATTTGATCATATCATTGTATATAAAGATATTGTCTTTATACCATTCATCATGGTTTGAGCATTATACATGTCATATCCTTTGTATAAGATATAGCTTATGAACGATTGTTTATGGATTCTAGTTTATATCTGATTATATCTTATTAATCCATATTACCTCAATTATTGTACTACATACTCAAGTTATAATATGTTTTATCTTGATAAGTATGTAACTTGCTTTTGCTTTGAAATGATGATATATATGTCCATGTCAGAAAATTCTTTCCATCTTTAAAATGGATATATATTTTTCAATATATATATACTGTGCTGAATTTGTGTAGCTGATTTATTTTATCTTTCTTTATTATTATTTTTTTGTACCATCAAATAAAAGAAACCACTTGCATTTAAAAAAAAAACCGAAGGATTACATTGCATAATTAAAAAAAAAAGAAGGGAAAGTTTGCTCATGCATGAGCAATCTACAGGCGAGGTGGTCTCGGATTAGGAGGGTTGTATTGTATCATCACCCCTCGGCCATTCCTTGGAGCAAGAGACTGAGCAATGTCACGGAGGGTATTGTAAATCCCATTCATACAATCAACACTTCTTTGTTGTTGATTGCAGAAGCATTGGGTAGACCAATAGAAGAACCTATCTATTCTTGAAGTCAGTGCCGCATTGTTGCGTTTAGCTAACTTCTCCAGGTCCTCTATCATCTTCTTAAGTTTCTTCACCTCCTACTCCAGACAAGCAATTTTGTCTTCTGACGTATGGCATGTACTAATCTCCTCAGCTTCTTCGATCTTCATTTTCTTCTTTTGATTTTCTTGAGATCTCTCCAAAGGTCTTTTGCCCTTGTCCTTGCCTAGACTCAAGTTTAAGTCGAGCTCTTCCTCCCTGGCCTCTACTGTGAGATCAATGAACTTTCTTGCTGCCATGGTTTGAAATTTTTTTTGGAGTATGAAGAGAGAGGAATGTTAGAAAGTTGTAGGCTCAGAGATGAATACTCTTTGTGGTGTGATAATTGAGAACTCTGGGGCAGTCTTTATAGAGAGAAAATTGTGACTTAGAGCCAACGAAGATATCTCTTCGCCGCACCCCTACACGCTCATCCTATGGATTTTGCAAGCTGGAAGCCAGAAGTCTAGAGTACGCATGCACACCGATAACGCGTCACTTTAATGGCAAAACCACGGAAGTCAATTTTCGATGGATTTGCGGCTGATTTAATTTGTTTTGATTAGAAATTTTAAAGATTAATAAAATGGTGATATTCAGAACCGTATTTTTCTGCTTCGTTGTGTTGTTCTTGAGAGCTTTCAGTATAATATACATGATTGATTGCATCATGCTATGATCACATGTATCTAACAACATATGTTGTGTATGCAATTCATGCATCATGAGCAAAGGCTATGGCTAAGAATAATATTTCATGATTCCACATGCACTCATACAAAATGAGCTGTCAAAATTTTTACATGTACTCATCCTCAAGATACATATATAAATTCATTTTGAATGGGTATATAAATTGCTTCCTTTGTGATGAAATTTATCTTATCCTTTATGAAGCAAATTTGTTTTGAAAAAGGACTTTAAAAATGCTTTTGTTATGTTAATATGTTTTATCATATGAAGCAACATTCTTTTTGAAAAAGAAAAGATTTTAAAGATCTCTTTTGTTGTAGATAACAAAAGGGATGAAAAATATTGATGTTTCATATATGGATTATGAACTATATGCTTGAATATATCTTATTACACTAATCCATATATATTGCTTCCTTAGATGAAACGTTTCTAAATTCCTTCGAAGCAAAATATTTTTGAAAAATATCGTGAATCTCTTGAATTGCTTCCACAATGCTGAAATTGCTTTACCATATTGAAGCATTATCTGTTTTGAAAAGAAAAGGATTTGAGTATCCTTATTTTAAATCACTTTTGCTATATGTTGAAATAATTTTATGCATATATGCAGAAATTGTTTTTCAGAAATCTTGAAAAATATTATTATTCGATTTATGGATTATGATTAATATTCTTGTTTATATCATGCTTTGCTAATCCATATATCATACTTCTGCTGTGTGCTGTAAATATTTCTATCATATGACAGCAAATGATGTTTTTTTTAAAGAGTTTAATTTTTCTGCTATTTACTAAAAATGCCTCTTCATAAACAAGCAGAAATCATTTTCAATGAAAATATTGGAGAAATTTCTTCAAAAATCTTACTTCAAAATTCTGCAATCAAAAACTGAATTTCCTTTATAATGATTTGGACAATCTTTTTCAAAGGAAAAATGTTATGAAATTTAGGGGGAGCTTTGTCTCACTTGAATGTATTTTTTTTGAAAAAGAATATATCTTGAAAAATTAGATATTCATTATTCATTATTCTTTTTCAAATTATGCAAGGTTTAAGGGGGAGCCTAAAACTCTTTCAAGTTTTATCTTTTGGCTCATTTCATTTGACATGAGAAAAATTTTTCTAAAATTTTCTTTTTACATGTCAATGAAATCAATGATAAGTTTTGATGTATCCTTACCCCATACTATATTGACATCTTCTGACATCCTGACTTAATGAAGGTATGTGCTTTAACTTCTATATATTGTGTTCCTTACACCTTTTTGTTGATGTCAAATAGGGGGAGAAGAAACAATAGAAAAATATGTATACGTGCTTATAACATTGCATTCATTATCTTGTGATATATATTTTTCTGTGGTGATTTGTCATCATCAAAAAGGGGGAGATTGTTGACCATAAGGCTATATGCCATAAGTTTTGATGATGACAAATGTATTTGAATAGTAGCATTGATATATATAAAGATTAATTATCATATATATGGTACAAGTACTTAAGCATGATTATGTTATTTAATATGTATGTTGCATATATTGAATCATGCTATTAAACTAACCATTGGGTTTGCAAGTAAGATATATTTTATAGGTTGGTTCAAAACAAGAAGAGTGAGCATTGTATTGAAGAACAAGGAAAAGCAATATCATGCTTCACTCAAGGAAAACAACATGCAAGGATGAAGCTCCAAGAAATGAAGAATTAGAAGATTTGAAGTCTTGGAAGCTTGGATGCATCAAGATAGCCTATGTGTTTAAATTAGGTATATTTTATATAGGCTAGTATATTTGTGCAACTCAATGATTTAGATTTGCATACATTGGCTCAAGCATTTTTGAACAAAAAGATAGTGAGATATGAAGTTTTACAAAAGTTATTTTTTGACCTTTGGTCACTCCTTATATCATATCTCATAAATGAAAAATCGGTTTTTCAAGTATCTTAATCTCATTTGATAGTACACTCAAAGATCTTTTCAACGGTATATTATTTATTCAAAACGGAGTCCAAATGAGAAATATATGACTATTCAAAATATAGTTTGAAAAACTGAAAGTTGATTTTACTGTAATAAAGAATTATTTTGTTCTGACCTATAGTCAGTATTTTGATTATATCTTTTAAAAGAAAAATAATTTTTGAGTAAAACTTGGCTCATTTGAAACTAGACTCCAAGAGCTTTCCAACGGTATATTATTTGTTTAAAACGGAGTTCAAATGAGGGAGTTATGAATTTTTAAAGAAAGCTCAAAATCTGGACTGCACTATAACGGCTATATAACGGCTATATAACGGCTAGTTTTGTAAAATCTTATATATATGACCTTAGATACACGATTTTGAGTAAGAACAAAGTCCTACAATGTGATATTAACTTCTTCTATCATCTTTGAGAGAAAGGAAAGCATTCTTGAGCCAAATCTTGCATATTCTCTATTATTAGAGTTATTAGAGCTTCATTTGTTTTCATCTACTCTTTAGAGAGAGTTTCTATGTATTGTTGATTTTGATCAACACATATATTATTCTGAGTTGAGGTTCGCAAGTACCGGTGTTGGAAGAACTTGCTTTGGGTTGAGGAGGAGCCCGGATTCATAAATTCTTCATTGTGGTTTCGCAAATACCCGGATCAAATTTGCGTGGTTGTAGTGGTTTGCAAGTACCCGGATTAAACTTGCAATTATAGTGGAAATACTCAAGTGGACTTTTGAGGACTGGATGTAGGCTTGGATTAGCCGAACCAGTATAAATCTCCGAGTTTGCTTTCTCTATCCCTTACTCTTTAATTTGTGCATATTGATATCTATTCTTTAATTCCTTGATCTTTATAATTATTTATCTTAACAGCACATTGATTTTCTGTATTGTATTTATTATTCTAAGCATTGTACTTTTACAGAAAATCATTTTAACTTCCAATTAATTCTTGTGAAAAATTTATAAAACCCAATTCATCCCCCCTCTTGGGTTCCAACCATTACTTTCACTCTTGACATCAACTCTTTGGCCATTTCCAACTATAATGAATTTTTTAGGAGAAGAGGAGGTACCTTTTTCCAAGACAATAGAGTCATTAGTGATATGGTGTGATGCACCACTATCAACATACCAATCTTGATTTTTAAGATTGTCTTGAGTCACAACGTAAGCAAAATGGGTGCTACTTTCCTTACTATTCTGTCCTAAACCATCTGAGACACCAGAATAGGTTTGATCAAACCTATAAAAACTATTATGGACTATATGACCTAACTTAGTGCACAGCTAACACGTGGGCCTGTTAGAACGACCACCTCTGCCACTATGTGAATTCCTTCCTTTGCCTCGAGAGGACTGTCCTGTCCAATTTTGATTTGAATTAGAGTTATTACTCTATTTACCAGTAGTTGTGTTCGTAGAAGGACACTAAAATTGTGAGAGGGTGTTCCACTAGTCTTGTCGACTCTCATAAATCAACAAGGCATATTGAAGCTCTATCCAAGAAAGAGAATCTTTCTCGGCTAATTGAACAACAATGGGACCATCTTCAGCGTCCAGTTTGGCTAGAGTCTAGAGATAATGTCATCGTTGATAAAGGGATTTCTGGTGAGAGCAAGATTGTCCGTCAGCAACTTGACCTTCTTTAAGTACTCTTTCATCTTAAGATTTCCTTTTTGCAGTCTCTGTAGTTCATTCTCGAAGAGGGTGATCTAGCGAATGAGTCTGTGTGCCAGCAAGCTATTTCACTGCATTCCATAGCTCTTGGGAAGTCTTGCACCCAATCACCTAAGACGTAACATCGACCGAAATACTATTGTAGAGCCAACCTAACAACATTTGGTCCAGCGTAACCCACTCTTTGAATTGTGAGTTAATTTTTCTCTCGTTTTCAGTGAATACGAAAACCTTTGAGCAAGGATTTGTGCCTAAGATGAATCCATCAAGATTGTTCCCTCTAATAATAGGAAGAACCATCGAACTCCAAAGAAGATAGTTGTTCTTATCCAACTTGACGGAACAAAATTGATTGAGAGTCATCATTAATGGGGACGGCTTTGTCTGAAATATCAAAGAAGAGCCTTGCACAATGGATTGGTTTTTTGAACCATTGGTTGCAGATGAAACTGAAGTAGGCTCTATAGCATACCACAACGAGGGAGGATCTTGGCTCTGATACCAAAAAAAGATTTACAACTGAGAACGAAAAAGAGAGAGAGATAGCTAGGACACAGAAAATTTCCTGAATAATACTTAATTTATTCATTAACTAAAGACACTATTTTATATAAAACAAGCATAATAGTAACGGTAATAACAACATAACAAACTAGAATAGAGAGAAACAAAGAACAATGAAAGTAAGATAACAACCAAACATAAAACTCATAAACACTGACTAAACCCACTATTTAACGAGGGAAGTAGAAGTTATGGTCCTAGCAGTGTACATTTGTATTAGTTAATCCTAGTCAGCTTGTATCGGCTATGTTAGTTAGCATAGTCAGTTATAATAGTTAGAAGTGGTTACTCGGTTATGCAGGGTTTGCAATGTATATATATGTATGTAGTCACAATATTATTTTCTCTTAATGCTGAATATTTTTTCTCCATATAACTTGAATTACAAACTTGATGGTTATCCTTCTATTTGATATGTTATGTTTTTAATATTTATAATAGTCTAGAAAAGTAAACATTTTAAAATTTATATACTAAGATTGTACTAAAATTATTGTTCATATATATATATATATAAAGTTAATACTTGTTCCAAAATTTTTAATACAAATTCAAATGTTGCGGGTTTAATTTTATTAGAATTTAGTTGACATCTAAGTCTTATTTAATTAGGGATGACAATCGATTTTGATATTTTGGATATCTAGTGATACTTGTCCAAAAAATTATTTGATGTTCAATGGATATACAAATAGCAACAAATAAGTGTTTGATAGATATTTGACGTATACTTTACATTTGTCGGAAATGAATAGGTAGATAAAGTATCTAACATTTATCCAATAATTATTCATATAGTATATATGTTATAAATTATAAAATTTTAATATGTTATTTATACAATACATATTTATACTATATAAATTTGATAAATTTAAGATTTTTATTATACCGGATATCGAGTATTTGAATACTCAATAACAAATTTAAGGTATCCAATAGCCATCGTATAATACTTTTTATCAGATATTTCAGGTAATTTAAATTTTTGGATATCAGATATATTTTAGATATAGATACTAAGAAAGTATTTCTTTCAGATTTAGATAAAGAATACGAATATTAAATATTTTGAATAAATATAAATTGAAATATTAACAAAATGACTAAATAGGCAAATACCCACCCGTTACCATAGAATCAACATGCATCCGACCCATAGTTTTAATCAAAAAAAGCTAATACACCATATTGATATATGTGCCTTACTTTTTTGATTTCGTACACAGGACACTAGCAATTATTCTTTGCGTGTTTACTCCCCGAGTCCCATTTTCTTTTAGTCACGGTTATAACCGTTGCTAAAATTAAACAACTGTTGCTAAAAATAAAGTGTTGCTAAACATAAAAATTATTACAAAAATAGTCATATTTATATGTTAATAACGATTTTATTTTACTTTAACAACAGTTAAAATCGTTGCTAAATAAAAAAATCGTTGCTAAATAAAAAAGTACATGCAAGGGAGGCCGCTCTCCCTACCCCCTCGTCAATCTATGGGCCCTTATAAATAATCATAGCATCTGGTTTCATCAACTTGTCTGTATTTTTTTTTTTTTTCAGAACACAGATATAACAAGACAAAGACCTAAATCTCACTGAGTTGAAAAGTTTGATCCGCCAAAATTGATAACAACTTAAAATATTTTAACTCCAATAAAACAACTATATGTATATATATATATAGAAATTGAGCTTAAATTTATTTATACAAATAACAAAATATTATATATGTGTGTGTGTGTGTGTGTATGATATATATCATAATATTTAAAATATTCTATATATGTCATAGTAAAATATATAATTTATATAATATTTTTTATTTTCATTAATATATAATATATAATTTCAGTATTATATGTATTACTCATATATTTATAAATTATGTTATGAATAAATAAGTGTGATTCATTTGTAAAATTATATAATATATTGTTACGTACCTTTAATTCCAGTTAAATGAAAGAATTTACTTTTAATTATTATCACGCATATATAAAATAATCATTTCTATTTTGTAACATTATGATGAAACCTTTTATTCAATGCAAAATTATTTTCTTTACAAGTTAAAATAAAAATTTCTCAACCTGAATTAAAAAAATACAAAGCGACCCATATTCTCCACCGACCCCAGGCTTCTTTCCTTACTCGGTATTTGAATAAACTTATAAACCCTCCCATCTCGTTTCTCAATGACACTGACAATTGACAAACACTGTCGCTCACGGAGCGGGAAAATTACCAATATTGCCCTTGCATATATATTTGACAAATGTATCATTTTCAGAGGCTAAGAACAAGTTATCTTGCGAAGAGATTTTTCTCAAATTTGCACACTCAGAAGCAAATCACGACGCTACAGCATTCGCCTCCAGTTTCCACAAAGATGTCGAGCACTGCTGGTTTGGTGATTCCATGTAAAGGTATGATCAATCCCCATCCACACTTGTTTCAGAAATCTGGGTTTCTTTCTTTTGTGTCGTTCTGAAATCATGCTTGCTTTCTACTTTTTTTCTTTTAATCGAATATATTGATTGAAATTTGAAGCTGAATGCACCATTCAATTCCTAAATAGCGAATTTCTGATATTCATGTCGCATCAAACTGATACATTTCTCGAAACCGAGCTCTCTGTAAATTTTGCTGTCTCCCTGAAAAACGGAGAAGCAAAATGAATTTTAATCACAGAAAGAAATGTCAGTTTTATGATATAATTTAGGGAATCAAAGAATCAGGTTCCTTCATTCCATTCCATTCCATTCTTTGTCTACAATTTCAACTTCGCGTTAGAATCTGAGTACAGTGAGGCTTCTAATGCGGGATTTCCGAGGACGAAGCTAGGGAACGAGGAGACGTGGAGAAGAATGATTCTAAACCGTAGATGGAGTCATACGGTTGAGATTATTTTTTTTTATGTAAGTCACTTTTGGTATAAATTTAAGAGGATAAAAGAATGAGAATGAGAATGAAAATCTTTAAATTATGTTTGGTATGATATAAGAAGAAATAAAAAAGATTAAATTTATTTTGTTTAATATAAAGTTTACAATGAGATAAAGGAAGAATTAGATATGAATTTACTAATTTGTTTTTTAAAAAATCTCTACGAATCTCTCTCTCTGGCTCGTCTCTTTCCTGGCCGATGAGGATTGAGAATGAACAGTGGGTGACGGCGGCATGATGGCTAGGAAACAATTAGGGTCGACGGAGAGAGGGAAAAATTTGAAAATGTGAGATTATGAGAAGGATAAAAGTGAGATTTCACTTCATTTAATATGGAAAAGAATGCAATTCCATCAGCTACTCAATGAAATTGTCGGTACAACTCTTTGAGAGAATAAGATTCCATTTCTTGGCAACTTCATACATATCAAACACATGTTGGCTTCACAGAAAAGGATTTTCATGTATACCGAATACAATACCATGGATCTTAATCCACGGTATTGCTAGACAAACAACAGCTAGGATTTTAGTTTATGGTTTTGTGTTTCTTTGGGTCTTCTCAACTAAGCTAGCCAGCTTAGCATTTTTTAAAATATATATATATATATTTTATTTTTAGATAATTTTTAATACAAAATAAATTTTTTATAATTTTAAAATATAAAAAATAAAGAAAAGAAATTTAATATCTCACTATAATACGTACATTAGTTTGAGGGATTAATGATCAAAAGAATATAAATTACTGCTAGTATAGATAAATTGGATTGCACCTATTTTATTTTAATCAGAAATTTGATTTATAGAATCTTGATTATTAAAATTGTGTTACTTGACAACAACCTAAAGTATATTCTGTGAGATTAATTGAGTACTTATTAATTGAACTTATTTAATATAATGTTATTTACTTAAAAATATACAAGCTGCAGGTATGTGTAGTCACTGGCTTCTGCATTCTAGGTTGATCTTTAACGCTTTGTACTTTTGTTTTCCAAATTTATTTTAGTGATATTGCTGATATCTCTTCTTTTTGGTTACTTATTATTAAAACTGCCATTGAAAACTAAAATTAACTACATATTATGTAGCTTTTATCATACTAATGACTAAAACGTAAGAAATAACAATCTACTATGGTTTAAAATATTAATTATATTTTGTGGAAACTTGTAAAAATTCATGGTTTCTGCAAGGCATTGTAGCAATTGCAATTTTGATCTACTAGGAATTTGGATCTATTCATGTGAAAAATTAATGGAGCAAATTAATGATTTAGTTTATGAAGTATTATAATTATTTTTAATTTAGTTATTAAAAAATTAAGTGTATTAATTTAATCTTTAAAAATTTGTGTTGCTTCAATTTCATCTCTCTCTTTATTAAAGTGAATTTTGGTAACGAAAAGAAATGGAGATTTGACAACAAATTTTGAAATTTAACAATCTTTCATGGACGGACTTAAGATATTATTAATAATGGTTAATTCAAGTGTTTCCACCTTGTTTTTCTTAAACAAGATTTCAAATTTAAATCTTATAAAAGGAACATGTCAATGTTGGGAGAGTTGTATACCATCCCTCGCCTGCAATTTCAACACTGTTTCACTATGCCTCTACGTTGTGGAGTTTGAGAGAGAACGAACACAATGTTTCCTTTTAAAACCTATGAGACTATTTATTATTAGGTTGTATTTATTTGAAGTTGGTATTAGGTTTAAGATTGTTGTGTTATGTTTTCACATGAAGCTGCTGTTGCATGGGAAGCTGGAAAACCTTTGGTGATAGAACGTGTGGAGGTAGCTCCTCCACAGGCCATGGAAGTGAGGATCAAGGTCAAATATACCTCTCTTTGTCACACTGATCTCTACTTCTGGGAGGCCAAGGTCTGTTTCACATTTTCTCGCTCTTTAATTTTCGACAAAAGTACATTTTTTGGTCTTAAAGTTTACTTTGTGTTTTAATTTTATACCTAATATTTTTTATTTGTGCTAATTTTATCCCACATATTTTTTTTATTTTAATTTTGTTCTTAGGGCTAACGCTGTTAATATAATTTATGAAAAATATTGATGTAGACTCCTCAAGTGTCATGTGGATTCTTTCATGTGTATGTTATACTAATCGATTTTAGTTTCAAATCTAGCAAAGTTTTAATATCATACACTTTTTCATTCATCTCCCTCTATGCAGCAGTAACCCTTCAGCTCTAAGGATAAAATTGAAACAAAATAAAAAAATATATAAGATAAAATCAGTAAAAAAAATTAAATACAAAATTAAAAATTTAAGATACCGTTAGATATGAAAAATGTACTTTTGTATTTATTTTAATTTGAATTATGTTTAGCACAATTTGGTTCCAAAATCAGAAAGACCCACATATTCAAAATTTTGATCTTGAGTATTTACATTGTTCTTGTGGTACCTCAGGAGCAAACCCCACTGTTCCCCAGGATTTTTGGGCACGAGGCAGCTGGGTATGACTTCTAAATAATTCTATCTCACTACGAACTCCCCTTTGTTTACTTCATGTAACATTTACCTGTTTATAGAAAAAAAAATAACATTCTAAGTATCCATATCCGAAATATTTGGTAAAAAACAATTATTGGGTACTCATGTATTGCTACTTGAGAGATCTACTTTTAAAAAAATAAAAGTCAAAACACTTGAAGTTATCAAGTTTATCATGTATATTTTTATATTATGTAAACATATTTTATGATTTATATTATATAAATAATAATTGTTTGAATATCAAATATCTAATTCACGGAGGTTAATATTTGCATCCATCAAAACATCACAAGGATATTTATTTTTCAGAGTAAATTACTAATTTGGGCCTATTACAATTATCTTAATTTAATTCTTGAATCCATATTTCGATTTGTTTCAAGTCGGTCTATACTTTTGCTAAAGTAATTTTTAGCGATAACAATTTTGATATTTAATAACAAAAAGAACTAAGTTAAGATATATTATATATGTAATATTTCAATTACTGAATTGAGATTCTTAATTTTTCAAGAAGTACATTAATAATTTACTCTATTTGTTTCTACTCGTCCCTACTTGATATCTAATATCGTTGAGTGTCTTAAATTATTTGATAAAACAAAATTATGACCTGACTCGATATTTGGGAGTGTGACCCAAAAAGATAAGAAACTATTCCCTGCACATAGATGCGAGTCACAATAACCAAATTACGTAAATCTTTACGTGTCTTTTGTGTTTTTTCATTCAGTCCCAAAACACCGACGGCCATTGTCATCCCTAATTCAACTGGTTGCATATTGATGTGAGTTTCCTGATTGTAACAGAGTAGTGGAGAGTGTAGGAGAAGGAGTGGCAAACTTGGAGGTTGGGGACCATGTGCTGCCAGTATTCACAGGGGAATGTGGAGAATGTGCACATTGCAGATCTGAGGAGAGCAACATGTGTGACCTTTTGAGAATAGACACAAGCAGAGGAGTGATGCTGAGTGATGGCAAAAGCAGGTTCTCCATTAATGGCAACCTCATCAACCACTTTGTTGGCACTTCCACTTTCAGTGAGTACACTGTGGTTCACTCAGGCTGCCTGGCCAAGATCAACCCTCAAGCTCCTTTGGATAAAGTTTGCATCCTCAGCTGCGGCATCTCCACCGGTCCGCTCCTGCTTGTATTTGGCCACAATTTGATCTATCGACTGTTGGTTTGGTTTGGTTTTAGTATTTGAAATTAGTGAATGGACTAGTTAGTTAGTTGTTAAAATTAGAGTAAATTGCTAATTTAGTTCATGATATATTGCAATTTTTTTTCAGTTTGATCTTTCAAAAGATTAAATGTTTCAATTTAGTCTCTGAAAGATTGTATTTATTTCAATTTGGTCACTTTTATTATTAAACTACAAAATTTACTATTGCTAAATCTCAAAAATCTTGTTACTAAGAGTAATTTTGACAAAAAGAGACCAAATTGAATCAAATATATTTTTTCAAAGATTAAATAGAGACATTTTATCTTTCAGGGCTAAAGTGAGACAATTGTAATATTTTGGGATCAAATTAGTAATTTATTCTTAAAACTAATATACTCATTGCAAATTAGTCTTTTTTGCAGCTTTGAATACTTGACAAAAGACGCTGCATGAGACTGAGTCCTTATTTCCAGGGACCAACTTGTGCAATTAGTAATTTTTGGGGAATAAAGCTGAATGAATCTAATAATGGAGGACCAACTTGTTAATTATATATTTCAGTTTTAGGGTTAAAGTTCTTGTTGACTTTATTATTTGTGTAGTACAATACTTTTTTTCAAATTTCAGGATTGGGAGCAACTCTGAATGTGGCAAAACCAAAGAAAGGTTCCTCTGTTGCGATCTTTGGTCTTGGAGCTGTTGGCCTTGCGGTATGTTAATTTGCTGCTTTTGATGTTTATTTGACGAGTATTAGGGTAGAGTTTTGAAGTATTTGCTATTCGGTTGATTAATCAAATATAATAAGTGAACATTTTGAAGAATTTTTATTAGGGTTTTCAATCAAAACATAATATTGAAATTTTTTTTTATAACTCAGCATTGCATGATCGGGTGTCTCAAATATATTTTCTCACGTGTGATGTGCTTATTGGAGAACTTAATAACAAATATTGATAAAACTTTAAGTAAATTACTAATTTTGTTCTCCATAAAATTATATTTGTCTCAATTTAGTTCTTAAAAGATTAAGTATTTCGATTCAGTCTAAGATTGTATTTATTTTGATTTGGTCTTTCTTTTTGTCAAAACTTTTAAGAATGAAAATTTTGATATTTAGTAATAGTTGATTTTGTAATTTAGGTACAAAAAGAATTAAATTGAAATAAATACGATATTTTAAGGCTTAAATTGATATACTTAATATTTTAATGACCAAATTGAATAAAAACTAAAATCTTTCAAGAATTAAATTAGTAATTTACTCTAAAACTTTTCCTAACTCAAGCCCTATTCTTTTTTTTTTTTTGTGTCCGTTATTTTACTTTTCCTGCATTTCAAAGTTCTTAATGTTTTTACTTTTCCTTTTTTTTTTTTCATTCTAAAATATCAGGCTGCAGAGGGTGCAAGAATTGCTGGGGCATCCAGGATCATTGGGATTGATTTGAACCCAAATAAGTTTGACGAAGGTAGCATCAACTCTTAGAACCCCACCCACTAATCTCTTTGTCTATAACTTAACATTTTAGAGCAAATTACCTATTTAGTTCTTAAAATATTATAATTTCTCAATTTGGTATTCAAAAGATTAAATGTGTTAATTTAGCCTTTTGTTACTACTAAATAACAAGATTTACAATTGTTAAATCACAAAATTTTCATGATTAAGAGTCATTTTGAAAAAAAGAAGGACTAAACTGAAATAAGTATAATTTTTTAGAAATTAAATTGAGATAATTATAATATTTTGAAGACTAAATTAATAATTTACTCAACATGATATTGTCTCTATAACCTGACTGTTGTTTTGTTTAATTTCTTTTGTAGCCAAGAAATTTGGAGTGACTGAATTTGTAAATCCAAAGGATTATGATCGACCAGTTCAACAGGTAGATCAATTCTTCATCGATTACGAAGCTTATGGTTCACATGAACATGATCCTCCTTCGTTGCTTCTTGAAGTTTTATGGTTTTAAATGACAGGTAATTGCAGAAATGACAAATGGAGGAGTTGATCGGAGTGTGGAGTGCACTGGAAACATCAATGCCATGATCTCTGCTTTTGAATGTGTTCATGATGTAAGCCATCTTTTCTCAAATAAACATATCATAGATATGATGGGTCAAATTTTCTTAGGTAATCCCAACATGAATATATATTATACCATGCCAAACACATTTTTTAATTGGACCTACCTTTAATACTCTTAAATTAGGGTGCTTATTGGTTAGTTCAACCCATCAACCTAAACCCAACATAACCTATATAACCTGCACAACTTAGTTGGGTTGAATTTAGTTGGCAGATTAGTTCGAGTTTACTTCCTTAAGAAATTTCAACTCGTGCTAACTTGCTCAATTGGTCCCTTGTAGCTTTTGTTTTTTAAATTTGTTTTCCTTATATATTACTTATGTTCTTAAATACCTATTTTTTGAATTTTATTATGTTACAAAGACTTCTAATTAATTGGATTTACAATTTTTTTTTTGAAAACATTAGATTCTATATGCGTAATGATTTTAAGTGGAATGTTTTAGGGATGGGGAGTTGCAGTGCTTGTTGGAGTACCCACAAAGGATGCAGTATTCATGACGAAGCCCATAAATGTGCTGAATGAAAGAACACTTAGAGGCACTTTCTTTGGAAACTACAAGCCCAGAACGGACCTTCCTTCTGTTGTTGATATGTACATGAACAAGGTTAGTGTGGGTGTTTTTTTTGGTAAATTATTGACTTAATGGTTAAAAGATTATAATTGTTCAATTTAGTTTTTAAAATATTATTTTTTAAATTTAATTTTTAAAATATTATATTTATTTTAATTTGATAATTTTCATTATTAAATCTCAAATCTCAAATTTATTATTGTCAAATGTTAAATTTTTATTGCTAAGAGTTATTTTGATAATTAATGAAATAAAATTAAGATAAATATAATTTTTTTAATAATTAAATTGTGATACTTGATATTTAAATAATAATCAAATTGAGACAACTAAAATCTTTAAAGATCAAATTGCATATGCTTAATTTAATACAGTGGGCCTAATATTCAGACAAATAGGCTTGAAGATGGGCTTGGCCTAGGCTATCCCGGCGTACAAACTTTTGTTTTCAAATTTTTTTTCACTCTCTAAATTCTGCATTGTATTAACTTTTCATTCTCATTCATTATATTCTAAAGAACATTTTTTTAAAATTAACTTACAAATTCAATTCTTTTACTAAATCAATCATGGAAAAATGTGGTACTATTTGGATAAAAAATGCCCTTTGTTATAAAGGTATCACTAAATTAAATATAAAAAATGCCCTTTTAGGTGTCTTTAACTAATGTTTTTGAATCTGACTCAGACCAGTGAGATTAACCCGAAAGCCGGTGGCATGAAGCCCAAACTGGTCGGGTCATCATATTGAATTGAGATGCAATCAAGTTGGTCGAGTTTTGACTGGACTAGCCATTAGGTGACCTGGTTCGTCACTTAATTTTATTTTTCGAATTTGAACAAAATCATTTATATAAAAAAAGAAAGTCTAACCAATGTTGAACCCAACATCTCATAAAAGAAGAGTAACATTTTAACTATTGTAGTTGCATGCTATGATTATCATGTATGTGTGCCAAAAAATATATTTAGGAATAATAATAGAATTTTAAAACATAAAATGTTATTATTTATTTAAGTTATATCATTATATTAGGTAAAATGGTTTTAAATCATAAAAAGTTGAATAATGTTAATAACAAATTTTATAGAATAATGTTAATAACAAATTTTATAATATCATATAAAATTAAAAATGAGTTTATACCAATCAAATATTCAAAAAATAAATTACTTTTAATTTTATTTTTACAATTTATTAATATAATTATAAAGTTTTATTTATTTATTAAATATGAAATTTGTGTGTTAAATTACATTAAAATATATCTTTTAAAATATTTTGATCTTGAAATTTACATATAAATTATTTATTTTTAATTTTAATATTTATTTATGAGTAAGTATGTGTATATATGTGTGTGTATATATATATATATTTTTTTTTCAATTCAACCATTAATCTTGTGACTTAGAGACCATCCCAGTCATTAAAATTATGAGCAAACCTTTATATTCATAAAATGAATAAACATAGGTCCAAGTCAAGGCTTTATCCATGGGCTCAAATCATATGCCTATATTAAAGTGAGTTTAGGTATAAGAATACTTGTAATGGAATATATGAAGTTTCATGCAATCTCAATCATTTTTTCCTTTTATGTTTGGTTGCAGAAATTGGAAGTGGATAAGTTTATAACTCATAGAGTTTCTTTCTCTGAAATCAACAAGGCTTTTGAGCTGATGCTGAAGGGGGAAGGATTACGGTGTATCATTAGTATGGAAGATTAGAATTTTGAAAATGCAACATATCAATCTCATTCCATTTGAAAGACAATTTCTCAATGGTTTTGTTAGAATGAAAAAAAAAAATAACAACAATAAATAAATAAAAATGAGATAATATATGTCCCAAGTAGAACCAGATTGGGTGCTAGCTAATACGATATTGGGCACTATTGAGCCGTCGATTTGAGTCATCGATTTGTGTATCAGTTAGATGACTTGGATTGGGTGTCAAAGCAGAAGATTTGTGGCCATTTGATCAAACATAATCAATGGTCTAATAGTGTCTAACATCGTGCTAGCTAGGAAAGACCTATGGTATCCATGTCCAAGCTCAATTATATGTGTTTGTCCTTCATGTTTTGTTGCTTTTTATCTTGCCGTTATCTAAATAAAGGGGAGTGCCACTAAGGATGGCCTTGATTAATGTTTGTTGTCTTATATCACTTAAGACAACTAAAAAGGAAAAAAAATGTTAACATTAAAAATTAAAAATTATCTTAAAAATTGAATTTTTTGAAGTAAATGTGGATATTGAGTATTTTAAATATGTTTTATCCGATTCCTAATACCCATTGGTCCTAAATATGTTTTTGGCAAGTATTATTTATGTTCCTCAACTTTGATCTATGTTTTAATTATAATCATAAACTTTATTTTATGTCAATTTAATTTATATATTTTCAATAAGTTTCGATTATGCCTCTAAGCCTAGCACAATTCAAAAATTGAACTTCATACACTAACGTGGCATCCAATCTTATATATGTTAAAGTCAAATCATTCATATTATATGTTTCTAACTTAAAATGAACAAAATGTAGTGTAACTTTATCTAAATCTAAAATATATCTTTGAAATTTACACTATATTTTAGTTATTTTAAGGGGTATCTAACATCTAATACATTTAAGATAGATGATTTGGTGCTGATATAACATTTGATCTTGTACATGTCAATACCAAATCAAAACTAATTAGAAACATGCAGGTTATAATTGACACGAAATAAAACTTAGTGCTATAATTGAAATATGGATCCAAGTTGAGGGGCATAAATAATATTTTATGTTTTATTCAATACTCATTACTCCTAAATTTTGTGTATTGTCAAGCATTTTGGATGTTTTGGCAGTTACAAATATTGAATATTTGGGGTGCATTTGTTATAAGTGTATGAAATTATTTTCTTCAAAGATAGTTTAAGTAGTAATTATATGTTTCTCATTTGAAAAAGGAGAAAAAAAAAAGGTCACCATCCTATGCCATTTCTTAACAATGTGTTTAGTTCACAGAACAGAATAAGAATGAAAATGAAAGAGGAAAAGGAAAAGGAAAAGAGAATGGAAAATAGAAATGAAAAATGAAAAATGAAAAAAAAAATTTGTTTGGTATGAAATGAAAAAATAAACGAAAGAGAAAAATAGTTATTTTGGGGTGTATATTTTAATGGAAAAGAAAATAAATATATGAGATAGTTTATCAAATTATCCCATATTTGAAATAGTTTATCAAATTATCTCATATTTGAAATTATATTTTAAAAAAATATATATCAAAAGCTTCGTCCCTTTCCCCTTTTGCAGACCCATCTCCTTTGACCATGAACCCTAGCCACTCCATCCACAAGCCCTGTGGCTCTATTTCTGTTCTTCGGCGTGACTTGTGAGTAGTTTCTCCAACTTTTCGACGATTCCATGTTCCTCAAGTGGACAGCTTCTTTGACTTGAAGACCACACATTGTCTCAGGTTCTCCATTGCGATTGAAGACTGCACATTGTCGGACGCCTCAAGTTCTCTATTCTCTCTGACTCTCTCACCTGATTGAAGAGTTCTATGACCATTTTCGCTTGTGATTTTCTATGTTGAGTCGTGTATTTCTTACAGAAGAAAAATATATTTCCTTGATTTTTCTATGTTTTTTGTATGAGAGTGTACAAGGGTTTGTTGTAAGTTTTGCTAGTTTTATCACTATATGCAATAGTGTACAGTTTTATTCTTTACCAAAGGCATATATGTACATTATGACACTTGTGCAATATCTACCAAGCAACGAGAATCCATGTTCTTTTTTCCTTATCTATCCTAGATTGATTGTTGATGAATGATTAAATAAATGAGATATGTGTTTTTTTATAGATCAAAGATATATCACCTTGATCTTTCTTTATATCTGCTATAGAGTGTACAGGGATTCAGTGTAAGTTTTGCTAGTTTTATCATTATATGCATTAATGTACAATTTTCTATTCTTTAAGGCCAACTAGGTTCTCCTTTCTCTCTGACTCTCATATGATTCAAGAGTTGAATTTTGTGTGACCACTTTCATTTGTATGGTGCTAGAAACCCTTCATGGTAGCTGTTAGTGCAACAGTATATGCTAGAGGGGGGTGAATAAATTATACGTTATCTTTTTCAACAAATGAACTTGGAATTTTAAAAACTTTTTAAGATTACCAAACTTTTTAAAGGTTAATAGATACCTATTATGAAAGCAGGAAAACTAAAATAAAAGATAAGAGATAAGAGGTAACACCGAGATTTATAATAGTTCAGTAGGATCTCAAAGATTCACCTACATCTACTCTTCACAACACAATTGTGATTATTTTATTCAAAAGGAAAAATCACTAATATAAGAAACCATACTAAGGCTCAGCTTCCAAATTTCTGCTACCTGATAGCAACCTTCAGTCTAGATCAGTAGTCTCCTACTTTTACTCTTCTTTGACTAGAGCTTCACACGTTTCTAGTAAATCTTTACAGATAACCTTTCCAAGTAGAAATGAATAGCTCAATAGCTTCTGCTTATACTACACTAGGACACTTCACTAAGTGCCAACTATTTGTCCATACTCAGATAGAGAAAACAAACTGCAAAAATAAATCTTTCAGTTCACTCAGAACATAACAATAGAGAAAAAACTCACTAAGAGATAAGTAATAATGCTTGTGAAAACTCTTTGTAAGCACTAGTTATCGAATATGGTTGTTGCTTCATCCTTTTATTCTTTTGCTGTAACAAGCCGTTGACACTTTAATGCTCCATAATTAACGAGTAAATATATCTGATTGAAGCTAGAGATTGCTTCCATATCTAGTGCCTTGTTTCGAATAAGGAAATAAATTGTATTGAAGTAGAAGATATTTATTCCTAATTGAATACTGACTGATCCTTTCCTTTTGCAATTTAAATCTCCTCAATAAACGCGGATATGCTTGTTAATGCGTGATGAGTTGACTTCAGATGATAGCAGATTCTATTCCTTGATTTGCGACTTGACTTAAGCGTGATTTGTTTGGCAATATTAAATGAACATCAGTGACATGGTTCAACATAATTTCTATTAGGTACCTCGTGGATTCCAAAATCAAAAACTTGTTTCATCATTTTTCCCTTTTTTGGTTCTTAGCAATCCATGATACTCCTCCATAAAGGATGCACAGATAACATATGGTTACTACCCCATACTTGGTGCCAGGGAGATTTCTATAATAACATGAAACACATTCTTTCTCACAGATCAAGCGATTAGTAATCATAAAGACAATAATATGATATAACTATAATATTTTAATACAGAGAGACAAACAAACATGGAATGGAATACCAACATTAAATCATTCATTGATAACAGTAGCAATATAAACATAGCATTGTTAGCATTGTTTTCATACATCAACAATCATATAAAACCGCTAGTAGAAAGACATAATTTTTTCTCGCATTTCCATACAAACAAAAAGGGGGCCACAAAGGTAGTCAAGAAAATCGAAAATGTAGGATGCAGAAAAATGACATAGTGCCAATGAGTCCAGAAAGCAATAAGGAGAGGGCTTAAAACCCAGATGGATGAACATAAGAGATGGGCTGAGCATAAACAACAGTGGGTGCAAACATGCCACAGATCGTATTCACCTTGGCTTCGACGAGCTGTAAACTAATCTCAACCGATCGTAAGTGACCAGAAATATCTTCATTCATCTTCTTGAAGGAGGCATCCATATGATCTTAGACACAAACAATTTCTTCAACCACGAAGGAATACAGGGAATTGACATATTCGCTAATGCCAATAAGAAGAGTCTCAACTATATGAAGTGGTGGAGAATCAACAATAAGAGCATCAGTAGTAGTAGTTTTCACAGTAGTATCGACGAGGCTAGGTTGCTTGGGAGTATCGACAGAAGCAAGTTGCTTAAGAGAATCTTGTGAGACAATATTAGCATATTTAACCAAGGTAGCATGAGGTAGGTCAACATCCATTGGATCAACTAATGGTTCAACATCAACGGTAACAGGGCAGATGGTGGTAGATCAGTTTCAAAGGCGATAACAAAGGGTTGATCTTTTGCTCAGGGGAAAGTGCAGTGTTCTTTGTTTTTGCAATGATGACAACAGTAGGCGATGGTGTAATGGGAAAAGGATCAGCAGCTTTAGAGCTCGAAGACTGGGGTTACACTGGAGATGTAAGAGGAGGAGTATGTTCGTGGTCAGGTACCTTCTTAGACTAAGCATGATTAGAAGATGATGTGGTAGGAGATTTCTTCAAAGGAGAATTTTCTACAGAATATTCTATAGATCCCTCCTTGTCTTCTAGTACCTCTTTAGATTCCTCAAAATTGCTTTCCTTTTTAGTTGTTTTGGATGGCTATTCGAGGCTAGCTGAACTTTCAGACAACTCAATTTTGTCAACCTTCTTGGCCATGGCTAACCCTCGAGTTACTATGGAAGACTTCCTTGGAGGAAGTGACTTTTTAAAACTAGAAGCCATTTTACGCTTCCCTTTACGAGCACTAAGACCTTCTTCCGAGTCAGGGTCCTCGGCCCTGATTTAACCTTTACTAGTTTTCTTGAATCTAATATTCATCAATAGCCTACTATTGTAAGTTCTTTATGGAGAAGCAGGGGCAACTCGGTAGTTATCCATAACAACTTTGTGATGTTTGGCAATGACAATGATGAGGGAACTATAAGGCAACTTAGTCTTTTTGTTTCTGAGAGTAACTTTCATATGGCTTAGTAAAATAAATGGTAGATTAATGGAAAAATAATGAAGAACAGCCCAAGCAATGAAAATTTCCAAGAATGTGGGAGTACTAGATTTACTGCCTTTAGGAATTATCATCTATGCAGTGGCAGAGAGAAGAACTCGGTGAAAGAAATTGCATTTGCTGATGTCCATGAGTCCTAATTGACCTCCCATTAGCTTTTTGGTAGCTTTCTCCCTAGAATATCCTTCCAGAGAAATTTCTTTGTAACTATTGTAGAGCTCAATACCCTCATTGGGGCATCTAGTAATTTTGGCCAGAAAGTCCAGTGTGAGTTCAATCTTTCTCCCTTTCAGTAGTGTGGAAGCTTTCATGTCATCTTGAAATTCATATTCACGTAGAACTCTTTAACCATTTCAAAATAAGCAGGTTCACTATTGGAGAAAAATGAACCCCATCCTATATCATTCAATTTTTCGAACGAGTCAATCTTGGCTCCGATAAAGAAATCGAAGTCAACAGTTTGTGCAGCAATGTCACGTCCCAAAATCTGAGCACGTGACCGGCACGAAAAGTGAATTTCACCTCACCTCCGTAAGCCTATCTTTTTCTTCTCATAAAAAAAATAAGAAATTATGGCTAAACTAAGTTTCTCATACACGTTACAATTATACACATTACACCGCTGAACAAACCTACCCAATTACAGAGCTTTTCTATATTTATACATTAGAATAAGTCCTAAACACTATACCTTTATTTTAAACAAATGAGAGAAAATAATCTTGGCGTGAACGTCATCAACTTAGGAAGTTCTCCATACCTGAAACTGAAAACAGCTTCTACTTGAGAGAATCCTACCACATTCACACACAATATAGGTATGCATACATATGCAGATATATATAATTGATCTAACGGTATAATCATCTAAGTTTTGGTATACAAGATATTTAAGATCAAACCAAATCACATTTCAAACAATTCAAACAATTCATACAATTCCAAATCAAGTTCCCAGACATTTTTTGGGTCCCGTCCACAATAAGTGACCGTTGCCTCACGGCCCCTGCCGCATCCTCCCTTATTTCACCCATGTCCTCAAAGGGACAAATCTGTAATCCGACCTTATTTCACCCTGTCCTTAAAAGGACGAATATCATATTCAATATCACATGGCTATAGTGATTTCATTCCACCCCTGTTTCATCCCAGGGGATCCCATGAACTCCACTTCCATTTCTTTCGAAATCAAACACAATCACATTACACAACCATAGGCAACCATATGCATTTCATTTCAGGAAAAGTTTACAACAGAATCATATTTACACATGTCAATGTATATCATGAATGCATGAATTTCATGTCACATATATATATAGAGTATACTTTTAATATATACATTAAATAAGCAAACAAGGTAAGGTAGGATCTCTCACCTCGATTCCAACCTAAAATTCTACACCTCAAATCAGAGGATAAATGCCAAGGAATTAATCAAAGGCAACCACATCGCCCTCCTCTCTCATTGCAACTGCAGCTCGTACAGCAACTCGTCTAATGTCATGCAAAAACAGCCTATGACCATTTGGAAGAGGTGGGTAGTAGTCATTTTCCCCTTGCTTCAGGTATTCCTGCATTGTCCATCCAACCCCAGCCAACATATCCTCCAAAATATCCAATGGATCTTCATTCTTTGGATTGTCAGATGTCAGAATGGTCACATCGCTTTTATCTGTTGCTATCTTGGTCATCATGGGTCTTTTCCCCCTGTCACTCTCGCCACAGCAACCAAACACAGTTATTATTCTCCAAGGCCGAAGCTCTCTCACAAAATCAAGCAATCTAGACAAGGCATTAGGCGTCTGGGCATAGTCCACTATTACCCCAAAAGCTTGTTCCTCATCAATTAACTCACACCGACCAGGAACAACATCAACTTCTTCAATCCCTCTGAAAATATTCTCTAAAGGTGCCCCAACAGCAATGCCAACTATGTCTCAAATAGAGAGAGCTCAAACTTCAAGGGATGAACATCTGCATTCTTATTTTCCAGTGCAAATGTCACAACAGGAACTTCTGGGTTCCCCTGCGAAACAAAGAAAGTTGCATTTGGATCATTAATGTTAACAACTTTCCTATGCCATTCAGGGTCCACTATTCTTGAGAATATTTTAGCCATTGCATCTCTACATGCCTCCTCAGACTCACGAAGATCCATATGGTCCCCTATCATATTCGTAAAAACTGCAATATCAAAGTCAACCTCATTGTACTTTCCTTGAGCTAGTCCCTGAGAATAAATCTTCATAGCTAATGCTTCAGTTCCATTGTGAAGCATCTTTGCCATCAGGTTTTGAACCAAAACAGCATCCGGGGTTGTGTGTAATGACCCGAACACACCACAACAGCTTCGAACACTTCCCGGGTCAGAGATCCGGATCCGCTGTTCCTCGATTCCACGACCCACCCGTCGTCCTTTCCACCTACCGGCTCCACCTGGACCACCTTTGTCTCGAGACGCGTCAAGCCGTTGATCCCGAACTCATCCGCGAATCGGTCCAGAAACCAGAGCACCTCTTCATGACACAGAAACGTTCTTGGGTCACCGGTTTCGTGCTTCACGAAAGGATAGTCCGAAAACCCCATGAGCTGTCTGGGCAGATTGGTGCGCAGGGAGAGGTAGAGGCTGTTGTGCACGGTTTTCTGATTCAAATCAACGCCGAGAGGGTCCGATTCAGTTCACAGATCGTAGATCCATATGCCTCCAATGCGGTGGCCCTTCTCGAAGACGAGGACCCGATGGCCTTCGTGTTGAAGCTCCCGAGCGGCGGCGAGGCCAGAAACGCCAGCTCCGATGATGGCGACGTCGACTGACCTGGGCATATTTGCAATACAGAGAGAGAGAAGGGTTTTGCTTTTGAGGATTGAATCGATGAAGATCAACGCGTTGAGGAAGCCATAAATTAGAACTCGAAGCTGCCAAGAAGGTAATTTTCTTCTATTGCAAAATCTCAGGTATAACAGGGGTCGTCAAGCAATCAGAAACATCCAAGTCCAAGACGCGTTGCTCGAGCTGGAAATCAGAAAGCTTTAAGAGGAAGCTGCTTCGTGGGCCATGGCCGCTACATCATGTGAAATTCTAATTATTCGCCAACTGAATCTCTCTTTTTTTTTTTTTTATAAATCCTCGGGGTATTACAAGCAAAGCATTGTTGATATTGAAAATCTGAGGTGTATCATAGTTTGTCATCTTTAGATGTGAAGGTTTTTCCAAGTCGACGAGAGCCCATAGTGGCGTAGAAACATCAGAACTTAGTTTGTGCATTGATGATGCCATTGTTGTAGAGATGAGCAAACGTTGAAGACAAAGATGGACAATGTTAAAAATGTCTTGAGTTACTGAGCGTAGTAAAACCAAGGTAGATGTCTCCTTTATAACCAGTGGTCCCAACATTTACTTTCCAAAAATCCGCCAATTGAAAAGGTGGCATTTACTACCTAATTAATCGTGACCCATGTTCCTGAGAAAGTAGCTCAGATAGGCTCAGCCTTTTCTTGAATCTCTGGACATGTGGCAATGCAAGAATTCAAAGAGAATATGAACAAATTTTATGAATAAAGACAAAAAAAGAAAGAATATTTGAATATTTGAAAAGTCTGATGGAATTGATTTTCAAAGATAGGACACATATGGACACAAAGCTACATACGATACATGTCATATATTAAGGAAATTTTAAAATAAAAGGCAGATTTAAGAATGAAGGAACATACCTCATAAATTTAGGCATTTAAATCTAACATACCTAATTTTCTTCTAAATTTGAAGAAGGCATCTTTTGCCAAGGGTTTTGTGAAGATATCAAAACTGATTGTATGTATCAGTATAATCCACAGATATATCACCCTTTGGACATGATCCCTTAAGGAATGGTGTCTTATTTCGATATACTTAGTTCGAGAGTGTATGACAGGATTTTTTGAAATATTGATTGCACTAGTGTTGTCACAAAAAATAGGTATTTTGTCTTATTTTATATCATAGTCTTGTAACTATTGTTTGATCCACAGTATTTGTGCATAGCAGGAACTTGGTACCACATATTCTGCCATAGTAGTAAACAATGCAACACATGACTATTTCTTGCTATGCCAAGAGACAAGACAATGGCTGGCCTAAAATTTGACAGGTACCACTAGTGCTTTTTCTATCAATCATATAACCTCCAAAATCAGCATCTGAAAAAGCAGTGAGATTAAATACACCATTTTTAGGATACCATAATCCAAGGTTCATTATACATTTTAGATATCAAAAAAATCTTTTAACAGCTATCAGATGAGATTCTTTGGGATCCGACTGGAACCGAGCATATAAGCAAATGCTGAACATAATATCTGGAAGGCTTGTTGTGAGTTAGAGGAGAGATCCAATCATCCCTCTGAACAGTTTTTGGTCCACCTTCTTTCCAGAATCATCCTTATCTAGTTTTTGTATAGTACCCATTGGGGTCTTGTCCTCTTTTGCATTGTCTAGACCAAACTTTTTTAGGAGCTTTCTAATATACTTCCCTTGAATGACGAAGATTCCATCTAGCATTGTTTGATTTGCAGTCCAAGGAAAAATACTGACTCCCCCATCATACTCATTTCAAATTCACTGGTCATTAACTAGGAAAAATTCTTGCACAAAGCATCATTAGTAGAACCAAACACAATGTCATCTACATAGATCTGAACAATTAAAATATATTTATTTTATTTTTTTATAAAAAAGCGTTGTATCAATTTTTCCTCTTGTAAAACCATTTTCTAGAAGAATCTTGCTTAATCTTTCATACCACGCACGGGGTGCCTATTTTAAACCATAAAGAGCTTTTGTCAGTTTAAAAACATGATTTCGAAAACTAGTATCTTCTAACCCAAGTGGTTGTTTCACAAAAACTTCTTCATTTATAAAACCATTTAAAAACATGATCTTTATATTCATTTGATATAGTTTGAAATTCTTATAACATGCAAAGGCAAGAAGAATTCGAATGGACTCTAACCTTACTATATGAGCAAATATTTTCTCAAAGTCAATGCCCTCTTACTGGTTGTACTCTTGTGCTACCAACCTTGCTTTATTGTGAACAACAAATCCTTGTTCATCTAGCTTATTCTTAAAGACTCACTTGGTACCAATTATGGATTTATCATTTGGAGTTGGTACCAGATTCCATACTTTATTTTTCTCGAACTGATTCAGTTCTTCTTGCATGGCCATGATCTAGGAGTCAATGTCAAGTGCCTCATCAATATTCTTTGATTCTATTTATGATACGAAAGCCATATAGTTCATTCTTCGTATAGATGATCTAGTCCTTCTTTCTTCTATAGGATCTCCAATGGTAAAGTCATGTGGGTAATTGGTGGATCCTCTCCATTCTTGTGGAACTTTTTGTTAATCCCTCTATGGAGCTTCATTGACATCAGGCTCCTGTTCTAGTTGTTGAGATGTTTCTGGTTCTTGCTGACTTGATCCCTTATCAAATTCATTGCTAAGAGGTACTTGATTTTTGTTTCCTCTTAATTCCCTAAGAAGTGTTTAAGACTGAGATGGCTCATCGTCATCTGTTCTATTTACATACTCAAGAGCAGGATAATTATCATCAAAATTGACATGAATAGTCTCTTCAATAGTTTTTCATATAACATTGAATATTCGATAGGCCTTACTGTTATTGGAATAACCGAAAAAAAACCTTCTGTAGATTTTATATCAAACTTTCCAAGATTATCCTTAAGGTTTAAGATGTAGCGTTTGTAGCCAAAAGGATGAAAATAGTTTATGCTTGGTTTCTTTCCTTTCCATAATTCATATGGAGTTTGTTTAAAGAAGGTTGAATAAGACATCGATTAAGGATATAGCATGAGGTGTTGATAACCTATGTCCAAAGATTTTTGGAGAGATTATTTTCACAAAGTAGGGCCCTTACCATGTCGAGTAGGGACTTGTTTTTCCTTTTTGCAACACCGTTCTGTTGAGGAGTCTTAGGAGCAGAAAAATTGTGTGATATTCCCTTTTCATTACAAAACTCTTCAAAAAGATAGCTTTCAAATTCTGTTTTGTGATTACTTCGAATACTTTGAAATTTGAAAATCTTTTTTATTTTGTACCCTTTTAAAATATGTTTTAAAACTATGAAAGCAATCGCTTTTATTTGCTACAAAATAGACCCATGTAAAACAAGAATAATCATCAATAATAACTAGCCCATACAACTTTCTTCGTAGACTGTGTGTCCTAATGGATCTGAAAAGTTCCATATGAACTAATTGAAGGGGTCTCATTGATACATACTCTTTAATAGGAAAAGATTTTTTAACTTGTTTTCCTTTTTGGCATTCATCACACACGTAATCCTTTGCAAAGGAAATTTTAGGAACACCAACAACAAGATCATTTTTCGCTAATTTTGAAATTAGTCTCATATTAAGGTGGCCCAATTTTTTATGTCAAAGCCAACTTTGATCATTTGTTGAAGCAAGACATTTATTTGGAAAATAGCATTTATTAGTCAAAATATAAACATTTTCAAATCTCTGCCCTTCTATCAGGGACTTGTTTTTACCTTTGAGACTGATAAAGCATTTTTTGGCTATAAATATGACATTATAACCTTTATCACATAATTGGCTAATGTTAATTAAATTATATTTTAATCTAATTACTAGAGAGACATTTTCAATGCATAAGATATCATTGATACATACATTACCTATACCAATGAGCTTACCCTTTTGGTTGTTACTAAAAGATACATTGTCGAGGTTTCTCTTTTCCTCATAGTGGACAAAACTTTCTTTATTTCCTGTCATATGTTGGGAGTAACCAAAATCAAGAAACTAGCTCCCTTGTCTTTGTTTTGTCCTGAGGCATGCCTGTAAAAGATAGAGGTTCAAGTACCCATATGGGTCCTCAAAAGATCAGTAGGGAACACTTTCATGCCGGTTGGAACCCAGATTCTTTTTACATTCACTTTCTTCACATTGCTCATACAGTGATAAGATATGTGACCTCTCTTTTGCAGTTATAACATGTTTTTGATGAATTTGAAATCTTTTTGAAAAAAAGGCTTTGTTTTCTTATCTTTTTGTACATAGCCTATACCTGCCTTGTCAAATGATCTCTTTTAATTTCCTAACATCAGGTCTAAGTTCTTTCTTGGAAAAATTTACTAAGTTCGTATGTTAAGCTTTCAATCTTGGCCTTTAAGGCCCTATTATCAAAAATAAGAGAAGGAAGAGATTGCTCTTCTTCCAACTGTTTTATTTTGGCTTTATAAAAATGTTTTTCAAGATTTTTGAAATCTTTCAGAAGTTTGGCATTGGCACGTTTTAAACTATGATACCTTTCTAAAACATGTTTTGAATCTTCCATCAATTTGTCAAAAGCAAGTGATAACTCTTCAAAAGTACAAGATTTATTTACCTTAGTTTCTTCATCATCGAACTCATTGTCTGCCAAGAGACAAAGATTAGCTATGTCAGGATCCTCCATGTTAGATTCCCTTTCAAGAAGATCGTCAACACTCCATGAAGCATTTGCCACATTGTTTCTTTGATCTCTTTTATTTCTTGTTAACTTTGGACATTCAGCTCATACATGTCCAGTTTTCTTGCATTCGTAGCAAGAAATAGCTCCACGATTCTATTTCGATGATACCTTGTTTCTATTATTCTGGTATCACTTTTTGTAGTAAGTGGCAAATCTTTTTGATATTAATTCTATGTCCTTTTCATCAATATCTTCATCAAGAAAAGATGACTCTTCTCTAAACTTTACTTTTAGAGCTACTCCTTTATCTTTCTTTTGTTGCAGTTGTTTTGTTTCTTTCTGGAGATAAGTGACTTCATAAGCCATGAGTTTTTCTCAGAGTTCATCTACTGTCATTGTTGAAGTCTTTCTGAATTCCTCAATGGCTATGGCTTTGATTCTCCAGGGTCCAGTTAAATTCTTTAGAACTTTTCTGACGATTTTCTCATGGCTATAGACTACTCCCATGAGATCAAGTTCATGAGTAATCTTCACTAGCCTTTGAAATATTTCTTCTATGGTTTCATCATCTTTCATCTTGAAGTTATCGAATTGTTCTTCCAAACTATCCGTCCTGGTTTTCTTCACCTCATTGTTCCTTCGTGAGTTACATAGAGTTTTTCCCACATCTTCAGAGTTTTTTAAACCCTTCTGCATTTATTGCATACAGCAAATAATTAATAGCTCTAAAGTTCAATTTATACTTATGCTTTTCATCATCAGTCATATCTTTTATTTCCTTAGGCACATCCTTCTCGTCGATTCTATGCATAGGTGTGTAGGGTCCTTTTGCAATAACCTATCATACATTAGCGTTAAGAGATTTTAGAAAGATCTTCATTCTAGTTTTCCAATATGTGTAGTTTGTTTTGTCGAAGAATGGAGATCTGTCAACATTTTGACCCTATGCACTAGGAACCTGCATCATCATTATCTTTAGAATCTTTACTCTAGGATGTTAATCCTAAAATACTTGAGACCTCCTCTAATACCAAATATTAGTGCAACAGTATGCACTAGAAGGGGTGAATAGAGTATACGTTATCTTTTTCAACAAATGAACTTGGAATTTTAAAACTTTTTTAAAATTACCAAACTTCTTAAGAAAAGGTTAATAGATACCTATTACCGAAAGCAGGAACAGTAAAATAAAAGATAAGAGATAACACCGAGATTTATAGTGGTTTAGTAGAATTACAAAGATTAACCTACATCTACTCCTCATAATACAGTTGTGATTATTATTCAAAGGGAAAAGTCACCAATACAAGAAACCACATTAAGGCCCAGCTTCCAATTTTCTGCCACCTAATAGCAACATTTAGTCTGGATCAATAATCTCCTATTTTTACTCTTCCATGAGTAATAATGCTTGTGAAAACTCTTTGTAAGCACTAGTTATCGAATATGGTTGTGGCTTTATCCTTTTATCCTTTTGCTGTAACTAGCCATTGACACTAACGCTCCATAATTAACGAGTAAATAAATCTGATTGAATATGGAGATTGCTTTCATATCTGGTACCTTGTTCCGAATAAGGAAATAAACTGTCATGGAATTAGAAGATATTTATTCTAGATTGAATGTTGACCGATCCTTTCCTTTTACAATTTAAATATCCTCAATAAACGCGAATATGCTTGTTAATGCGCGATTGAGTTAACTTCAGATGATAGCGAATTCTATTCCTCGATTTGTGGCTTGACTTAAGCATGATTTGTCTAGCAGTATTAAATGTACATCGATGACATGGTTCCACATGATTTCTATTAGGTACCTAGTGGATTCTAAATCAAAAATTTGTTCCAACAGTAGCATTGTCCTCTATATGGTGATAGAAATCCTTTACAATTTATATACCCCACATCTACAAAACCTTAGAAAAACAATATTCTAATTGTCACAATCTTTAAAAATGGATAAAATGTTTTAAGACATGTAAGCTATATATGATATGCACTTATGGGAACTCTTAACCCATGTGTCCTAGAAATTGCATCACATGATACTTGTCCACTAGCTGCAGACCCTTCCCACCCAAGCAAGACAAATATAAATTGTCCATGTTGAGAGCAAACGCCTAGTACATTAATGATACTCTCTCCTTTTCGGTTATGATACCTTGCCTTGTTTTCCAATAGAACTTTTATCCTTATCTGTGTTCCATCCACGGCACTAAGATAATTCTGTAAAAACACATTAATCATTATTCAAATAGCTATATATCCACACTACTACTTTACCCTAAACTTGATATGTACAATTACTTTGAACCATATCCATTGAATTTACTGAATCTATAGGCACATGCTTAGAGGTTTTGAATAGTTCTTCTCCTAAATGCATCATAGCATTCAATACTTTATTGAAATGCCCACTCACACACTCATCTGATCCCCTAAATTCAATTTGGATAACCATATTCTTCACATGGTGAGACAATATGTGTGGAAAAATTATAACTTGCTCATATACAAGCATATGTCTAGTGGGCTTCAGTTCACCTATGGTATTAAACATCTCACAAAGTTTATCTAAAGTTGCTCTATTCATTCTTGTTAAGTTGTGACAAATTGTTAGTACTACGTATTAGGCTCCTAAAATGCACCTTAGAAGCATGGAAATCGACAATGTAAGGTATTTTACTAATTCGGTACTTAGAGAGAACAACTCCAACAACAGAAATATAATAGCTACATATGATAAAGTATCACGACCCGTTACCTGGGCACATGATCGGCACAATGATGAATTGCCCATAACTGCAAGCCTTTCCATAAATTCTACCTGCGAGTTAAATTATTAGTAATTATCTCCATGTCATCAAAATAATCATCCTTTATCAAATAAATACGAGGAAAACTTATCAAATTTTCATATTTGAAATACACAGAGATGACTTGCATATAATAATATATCCTCATTATGAAATAAAATAGTATACCGAAATACAATCCAAATATACCAATCCCCTGACTTAGATATCCTAGATGATTACAGAGCAACATAATCTACAACAAAGAGGGGCCTACCTAACAGCGGGAAGGTTCAAAGTGATATACTTTTCTAGCAGATATTTTTTCCCGTCAACCTGATCTGAACAAAAAGATTTCACATATAGTGTGAGCTTTAAAACTCAACGAGTGAATCAGCCTCACATTAATAAAATTTAAATACATCATCAGTCATGCAAGTATACCCAAAGGTTCAAACTCAACCAATAAACGTAGTTAGAAATTACATACTAGAAGATATAAAGTCATCTAATTCATCCAATGGTATTAGTACTCATCAATGGTAATATATCTCGGAGAGTGTAGGCTGGCTCACCAAATTTGTTTATTTTTGTCATGATGCACAACTTCATCCTCTCAGCTAGGACGCCTCACGGATTTGTTACTGACCTGGTCTATATCCTTACTGAGGAAATTGTTATCTCCATACTCATTGGTCAAGATACCCTTTAAACCGGCTTTTTCACCTTGCCGTGAGAGGGGGTACTATCCCGCTCAATCACAATCAATAGTACAGTATTTCATATTATAATCAAAAGTATAATGTAATATTCATTCATATAACAGGTATCATATATAAATATATTATAAGTTTATAAACCACAAATTAAGATAACAACTAAGTTGTCTTTAGGAAGATTCAAACTTTACAACACCATGAAATACTTGTTTTGTCTTATCCATACTTCTGGATTAATTTGAATTATCTCCCTAGATTCGCCACTCTAATCTAGTATACTCCTATGAATCTTGAGAGTGTCGTACGACATACTTTTTATCACCAATGATGCTAAAACCCTATTAAAACGGGGTCGTTTTACTCACATAGATTCCATTCGAGTGTCACTTCTCTAAGTCATTACGAACAAGAGAACATAGGTAAATTTTAGTGTTTTTTTACGGAGATTTTTATGAAAGATTAGAGAAAACAAGTTAGGGTTATTTTTGTACAAATATTGTTCATACATATAGTTACTATTCATATATATGATCACTATTTATACATACAGTTACTATTTATACGTACGAGCACTATTCATATATATGGTTACTGTTCATATCAAAAATAGAGAATACAATATGTAAAAGAATACATCAGGTAAGTTTTCAAGAAAGAGTGGAGGGTCGCAATGGGCATACTTAAGTACTAGGTCTTTCCTTAGCAAAAACTTTCCTAGACATGTATTTTTCACAGTTTATATTCTATTTTGATAATCAGAGAATCAAAATAACATATAAGCAGTTTAGGACAGTTTTTTTGATGTGGAAGATCAGGCAAAGCCACAACCACAGAGCATACTTAAGAAAATAACTTCTAAAATTTGAAAAACATAGAAAGTGTATAATATCCTCACCTAAGCTGAAAAGGAAAGACCCAAAATCTCAAAAGCTTAGCGTCGAAACAAAAAAACTTAAAGAGAAAAGAAAAGAAGTTGAAGATGTGAGTTTAGAAGTGAAATAGAAGAGCCTATTTATAGGAAAAGTCAATGATACTATTTGATATTATATGTTAATAAAATATTCAATTTACTATTCATGAAAATGATATTTCTAATAAAATAATTCAATTTATTAAGCGCTTTAATAATTTAGTTTACTGTGTAAATCACGGAAAAACGAAAGCAGCTGAATTATTGGTTACTATTAAAAACTTAAAGGAAAAACTATCCTTTCACCTTAAACCTTTAAGTTTTTTTCAATTCAGTCCTTTCATTTTAGTCCCTAAGGGTATTTTCTCACATAAAACGTCATTTTCTCCTACGAACTTCTTTTTAGTTTTCTCTTATGACCAAACCACATCTAGTACTCAACATTTCGATTGTATATGTGAACAATACCGTATACGTGAATAATATTATATATGTGAATAGTACTATATACTGAAATAGTAACTGTAGTTCGTAAACATACATTTATATTTTATTTTTCACGGGTATTACATGAAGATCATGTTTATCCACTAAATCATAGCAGTAGCCATCATCCTTATTTTCAAGTTAGCCATAACTATAAAATATGAAAGAATGAGATGTAAGAAGGAATCATCTTATCTAAGATACTCTAACAATGGGCATTTTCTTTCTAAGATAATCTAACAAGAGGTCTACTCTATAGTTGCTCATAATTATTTTTTAGCATAAGTAACCTTTGATGTAAGACCACTCCCCAACACTGTATAATAATACAATAAGCTGGTAGATAGAAGAGAAAGTATGAGGCGGCACAATGAAATGGACAAAACTTAGATACAATTTTATATGTCTGGGTTCTCTAATAAGAATATGACATATGGATATTTGTGTGTATCAACACCATGTGATTGAATTGATTAATAGAAGTTCAATGTCAATTGGAGCTCCAATAGGGAGGTAGTCATCAGAATTCAATAATTTATTCTATATATTTTCTATTTTTCGTCAAATACATTATTTTCTATTTTTCTATTTTTCTATTTTTCTTCAGACACATTTTCTAATCCTTTTCATCAAACTTGAGCATCAGATTGCAATATTCCAAGTTCTGTGAACATATATACATATATATATATATATATATATTGAAACCTGGAGTGGATTCAGAAAGTTTCAAGAAGCCTCTGTCTGAACTTTGGCATATGATATATGTTTCTTTGAAATGCTAGATATATAAAAGAAAAACGTGAAACTTCAAACTATTGTTTCTTTGGCAACTGATATATGCTAGATATATGTATCTTTGAAATGCTAGATTATGTTGAGGAGTATGGTGATAAATATGATAGGATGATAATTGATTTGGGGGAAAGAAGAAAAATTTGAAGTTATTTCAGTGGCACTGAGTTGAAAAATGTATACCTATTAAATTTTATTAAAAAATATTTTAATTGAGTGTACTATTTATCATCTTGTAATCTATATTAACTGGACTTCATTTATGCCACTTAAGTGAAAATGCTCACTCATTCATACAATAACCAGAGACAAACTAGAAAGCGAGGTATAGCATAAGTAGACAGTGAAGGAAACATGAACCAGAGACAGGAACACAGACCAGAGACCAGAGATGAGAACATGAACCAACAACAGGAAGATGGATTAGAGACCAAAGATGGGAACACAAACCAGTGACGTGACGAACCGTCAAACCAGGAGAAACAGGTTGCGAATGAACTAGCGAAGGAGACAACAACAACTTTGATACAGATCAAAGAGGAGAGATGTAGGGCTTCAATGACCGAGGACTTTTTTTAGGAAATCAAACAACAAATGAGGGCAACAACACGATGAATAGATGCCATTGTCTCCTTTCCCGATCATTGCATTTGGAAGGGAGAAGAATTGGATGAAAAAAATGGAAAACAGTGTCACATATTTTCCACAATGGAAAGTGCCCTTCCATCAAGACTTGTGATGCAAACGCGAGAGAATGAAGCTGCCAGAGGAATTTCATCGCAATATTGGAAAGGAAAGTGAATCAAATGAACTTTAAGTGTACATAATAAAAAGGAAAAGTGGAAAGTATTTTACGTAAAAAAGATTAATTGAATCATATTGACATTTTTGAAAATTTGTTAAAATACATTTGATAATTTTTTATTTAAAAATATTATCTAACTTATTGACTTTAATATATATTGCAAAAATAGATACTAATTTTCTTTAGCAATAAAATTAATTTTATTTTCCACAAGAAATTTTTTTTCCGAAAATGAAATTACTTAATATTCTTCACTGACATATTAAAAATAAAATTATAATTTTAACTTTAAGACTTAACATTACATCTATGCACCATTTTGGCTAAATATTTTTAAAACCAAATAACATGTGTCATAAAGGATTTGTCGAAAATTCAACTAATTAATATGAGTATATTACAGAATGAGAATCTGCAACTACAATTCTGAGAGGGAAAAAAAAAAAATCCTAGCGCCAAATACCAAGTTTGCTAAAGCAAAGGCATAAGCTCATGAAACCTCCAACATTCTTCCTCAAAAAATGGAGGAAGAAATCCAAGTCATACACAATAGGCTTTCATTTAATTTGAACTTTCCATGAAACTTTGGGCTTTAACCTTCCATTGATTGCCATCGCCAATGGAAAAGTCACAGTATTTTCGGGCTCTCAGGATATCCTTAATTTCTCTTCAGGTTTACCCAGAAATTATTTGCAGCTATGTGATCTCTAGCAGAAACAGGTTCAAATAAAACATGAGAGAAATATACTTTTAACACGGATTGGCTTTAAGAATAGAGGAATGTTTCTGAACAGCATTAGAACCCCGGAAAACCGTGCACTGAAACCATGTTAGATTAAGATATGATTTAAGCAATAAAACAATGTCATTATTTGCATAACTGATAATAATTGTATTCTAACAAAGTCTCCAGTTTTTTTTTTTGTCCCCTTCTGAGTCGAATTTGGATCCTCTTAATTTCTTAGGAGTTGACAGTATCAATTT
The DNA here is from genome assembly GCA_037074585.1 of Biancaea sappan. Taxonomy (NCBI): domain Eukaryota; kingdom Viridiplantae; phylum Streptophyta; class Magnoliopsida; order Fabales; family Fabaceae; genus Biancaea; species Biancaea sappan. The sequence goes on along the minus strand of CM073495.1, from coordinate 12,539,939 downwards.
TGAAAAGAGAAAGACACGATGCCCAATAATGTTTGTGGGCCTGCCTGGCACACATTTGTGTTTTTCTCCCTCCAACAATGGTGTTTCCCATTTGTTCCAAATCCCAGTCATCATCCGCACAACGACTTTAATTTCATATATTTGTAGAATGCAGAACGGTTCAGAATGACTTACGCTACTTGTACTTCTCCATTATTTTTCTAGCTTCTTCTTCTGGATCGTCCATGGAGGTCGAGCTGGTGTCTCCACCTGATGTTGGCCCTTGATCTTTATTAAACGCTATGAAGGCGAAATATACAAGTCCCATAGTTGCCTGACATCATGCAAATTACTTGTCACAGATCAGAACAAAATGCCAAAAGGTTTTCTAAGTTTTAACCATCATCAGTAGAACACTGTAAGCACTTGAGAAAAAAATCTACCTGAACTCCCTTTCCCGGATGGTAAGGATGGGCACAGCACACTCAGAGATAGGCCAAGCTTTGACATATATATCTATATATATATATATATATTTACCGTGGGAACCCAAATCTGGCCCTGGCTCTCTTTGAAACTCAAAGCGTGAGCTCAGTGGGCAGAGATCCCCTTTTCTTTTTACTTTCTCTTTCTAATGACTCATTAGGGCTATCAAGTGATTGCCATTGACAATTCCAAAATATTAAAAGATGATATATTGACTTTTGAAAGGAACTAAAGAGAATTATATGTATCTCAGTCTATGGCTATTAATGGGGTTGCATCGATTGATCACATTTTTCCAACAGCATATCAGGCAAGAAATATAGATACAAAGGAGAGTAAGAAACAAATCTTTTCATTTCACACCTCATTTGTCATCCTCCTCATTGAATGACCTTTATGTTAGTTGAATGCTGGTATTTTTATAATACTCATTCAGAAACTTAAATGTTAAAGATTGGATAAGTTCAGCTAATTAGATAAAAAAAATAATGCCTATGGGAATTCTATGGCCATTCCATTTGCAAGAATGAGCGAGTCTTCATGTGGTAATTTAATAACACCAATTCGATGCTCTAATTTAACAAACCTTCATTAAAAAATATGGAAAAAATGAAGTAAAACTCCTTAAACTTTTGAGTCACTCTGTAGTAGGGCCCTGAACTTTTAATTTCAAAAATGAGGTCCCTAATTTTTTAAATAGGAAATAGGTACTTCCACCCAATCACTTCCTAGTAGTGTTATCTTTATTGCAACGTCAGACACCCCATATGTCAAAACCAATGTTTTTAGAGTTTGATGTGGCAAGAAATTTGATAGCGTTATCTTTTTTCTAAAATTTATGGTTGAAGTTATTAGATATATTTGATACACTTATTTTATTGTGCACTACATTCTCATGTAGCCTACACAACGCTATGCGCTAAAGCATTTGGAAACCCTTATCGCTACAAGTGCACTACAAGCTATTATAATAGCTATGCTTGAACTTCAATAGCTAGTAAATTTTTAATTGATCAAGAAAGAATAACCGGATAACTCCTAATTGACAAGTGACGTTTTTACTGCTCAAACATCAAACTCACAATTTTGTCAGAGATTACCTCTGATCCACAACCAACTTAATTACTGAAAGAAGCAGCAGTATTTCCAGAATAAACAAGTTACTATAAGCATGATATGTAGGGGGAAGATGGTTGCCATATGAAGTATCAGATTCTACTGTCTTCTCCAAATACCGAGCCAACAGTAGTAAGCTAAAATTACCTTCGGCAAAAAGTATGAAGACTAAGTAATTAATACTGTCTTGTCTAAATACTGAAAGCAAGAGCAGAAAACTAGAATTATCTTCAACACAAAATATGACAATTAATGAGTAGATATAGAATTGTAAAAATTTTAATTTCTGAAGACAAAGAAAATGGATGATTTACCAGTACAAAGAATGCTGTAGAGAGGAAAAACTTCAGAACAAAAAGTGCAACACTCAATGCCACAAAGGTTACAGAAATCCTCGCCACTGGTCTTGGTATAGAATCCTGGTACCAGGAAAAGACAAACAAAATCAATAACAGAACAGAACAAAGTATTCAATAGAATACTTGATCCAAGGATTGCCATTTTGGAAGACTTACAGGAACCAGATTAGTACCCGCCTCAATTCCATCCCTACTGACCTTCCATGCCGTCTGCAGAACTACAAAGCATAATCACCATGAAAGTAGGAATCAAAAGGAAAAGTTAGGTTTCCGAAACTTGCATGAAAGCTGGAAAAAGGAAATACACAGTGAGCAAAACTGCCACAATTTTGATGCATAACAACACCACGAACTAGATTTTAAAACAAATTACACAATGTTGTCAACAAGCAATGACTCTAATAAGCACCCAAGCAACTTCAGGAACCCTCCCTTAAATACTTCACCAAGCATCTCATACTACTCGATGTGGGACTTAGGCACGCATAATACCTTTGTCCCTATCATAGCACCGCCCTTGGACAACCAACATCCCAGCGGCTGCACTCTACGACACTTCACCCGACCTTTCCGGTCAGCCCCTCCTTAGATAGCCCTTTCCAGTACACCGACAATCAGGCTCTGATACTAATGATAGAGCCCAACAATTAATGAAATAACACTGAATATTATTGAATTAAAGGAAGATATCTCCCCCAGTGGGGAAGAGATGGTATTATAGTACTCAAAGATGGAAATAACAAGCATAAAACCATAACATAAAAGAATTAAAGGCAATGCATGCAGTAAAACACAGCAACACACACAGAGCAAGATAATCACTAGATTTTTGAGAGGTCTAGCTCTCTCCCTAAACCACTCCAATACTTTCCATGCCCTTCCACTCTCTCAGACTATCTTTTCAAAGACCCTTTCTCTAGCTACCCTTACTGCCGACGTGTCCTATAAGCCTTGCTGTCACCTATTTTATTAATTAATATTTTTGTCCCTCACTCCCTTTTCTATATTTTGTACCAGTCCCATCAGACTCTTAATTGTTTGTTGTTTACCTTTTAATAAGGAATAGCTCGTCAGGGCTTTGGTATGCCAGTAATTATGGACTTGGAAATGATCAACCATAACAATCAGCCAGACAATGAACTACGTTCATTATGCAATAGAACAACATCTAATAAATTTTCCAATACTCCTGATAGTGATGGCATTTTGAAAATTGAAACTAGTAATGTACTATTTTGGGGGAAAAGGTGTTGAGGGAAAATTTCACGCCCTTATGCTCATTGCTCAACAAGGAACGAGCTCATTATCTAAGTAGCCATCACTTCACAGGAAGCCCTCCAAAAATGCAAGGAAACTCCATCAAGACATTTGGTTAACATCATAAACTCATAACCCGGATTCTAGTTATTTGAGTTTCAATGGTTTTTATTACCTAACTTTGTTATTGTTATACATATCATGTAAACATATAAAATTTATTTCAATATAATACACCTATAACTAAAAGATTAAGTGTGATCTATCACTACAAGTTTACTTAATAAAACTTACTGATCTAGGAAAATAGTTTAGCGTATTGGTAAAATAAATTAACTCCAACAAAGTAGGAGAATTTGATGATCTTGTTAAGGTAATATAGTTTGAGGAGGTCACTACAGCCAGGTGATGTTTCAAGGGTCGAGATTTGAGAAAATCAAATTTGGCGTCAGTTATCTTAGTCCACCCGACGGATTGGCAAAGAAGATAAAAGTTCAAATTCAGCAATAGAATTCAACTATATTCAAGTGCTACAGTCATTATACCAATTGGTATTCAAAAAATCAGAATCTCTCTATGTATACCTAGTCTCCACTGCCACCAATCCCAGAATTTGCCCGCAAATACCATTTAATAAACCCGTGAATAATTTGGAAATTAGCATATCTTCAACCCTATTGTAACCTAAGAACTGAAATCTCATTAAACCAAAAATGATAAGTACCCTTAAATTTCACATTTTCATTACCTCAAATTTAAAAAGAAATTAACGTCAGTTAAATAAGTGTCTGTGTGTGTGTGTATATATATATATATATATATATATTAGAATGAAGCACAACTGAGGTCTAACCTTTAAAGAAACTGGATTGTGCTGCGAAAACCACGAACGAAGAGCGACGGTTGCGAGCTCTTATGGAAATCCTGGCGCGATTGTTTGAGAGAGAAGGCTGATTCTGTAACTTCAAAGAGGAATCGTGCGAAAGAAAATGAGAAGGGGTTAGAGCAAAGGTTCGACCATGGCAGCAATTTGGAGAATGAGACGAAATGGGACATAAGCTATGAATAAAAACTGAAGCACACATTCTTCCTTCCATATTTATCCGAGCATAAAATATTTCCTGTTAGTACCAAAAAGCTCAACCACGAAAGTTGAAAGCTTTTGCAGCGAGAAAGCGAGCTCAAGAAAGAATGTGAAGAGACTGCCGCCTTGTCTCTCAGCCTCACAATTTAATTTTGACTCGTCTAAATAGCTTGAAAGCTGGTGGAAAAGTTTATAAATTAATTTATTAAATTAGCAGTACGTAAAAATATAAAACAAAGTATATTGTAATTTTAAAATAATATAAATAAATATATTATTTTTTATTTTTAATTAAATTAATTTAAATTATTATATATATAATTAATTAAAAAATATATTTTTTATTATATATATAATATTAGATATATAATTCATATATATAATAACATATAATATATGAAATGACTGAAGAACGAAAAACGCAAAAGTAAGGATGGCGAGTAGAGAATGACGGACTAATGAGGACAGATGGTAATGGACGACAATAGATGACTATTGGCGGTGATAAATGACTACCAACAAGGACACAGAAGCTGGTGAATAAGGTGCCATGAAAGTCTAACTGCAATTTGGGGATTTTAGGGACGATGAATGCAGAAGCAAGACAGTGAGGAGAGGATGACAGACAGATAAGGATAGACAACGATGACAGATGACCACCGGCGGCGACTGACAACCACCAGAAGCTGGCAGAAGAGGTCCCATGAAAGTTTGATTGCATTTTGGAATTTTGGGCATGTATATACACTAAGGCCTAGTATAAATAAACAACTTATGTAAGTGTTTATATATAAGTTATTTATACAATTGAAAAGTTTATGAAGGTAAACTTTACATAAATTATTTTCATTTTATTTTCATAAGTTATTCTCGAGAGCTCATGAAAATAAGCTAAAAATAGCTTATGAGTATGTCATAAGCTATTTTTATAAGTTTTTTAAAATATGTGTATAAGTACTTATATCATAAGATAAGTTAAATAAACTTAAAATAAGCTATTTCAAACGCACTCTAAAGGTATAAAGAGAGTTTTTATAAAATAACAAGGGTTAAAAAAATATAAAAAAGTTATAAACTATTCAAATTAACGTTTTAAAATAAGCTATAAGCTATTAAAATAAGTTCGTTTACCCAACAACTCTAACAAACTTATAAGCTAGCCAAATAAGCTATAAGCTAACTTATTGACCTTCCCAAACACAGCCTAAATGATAAATTTTAGAGTAAATTGTCAATATAATATTTAAATTTGTCTCAATTTAATTTTTAAAAAATAATTATCTTACTTTAGTCTCTAAAAATTATTTTTGTTTTAATTTAATTCTTTTTTCATTAAGTGACTTTTAAGAATAAAAATTTTAAAATTTAACAACACTAGATTTATGATATAGTAACAAAAATGATTAAATTCAAATAAATCTAATTTTTTATGAATTAAATTCAAAAAAATCATAATTTTTTAAGAATTAAATCAGTAATATATTCTAAATTTTAATTTAATTATATTTCTTAGAATTTATTTTACCTTTAATGATCGGGGAATATTACTTTAGAAAATTAATTCTTATCTTATTCTTAGTAGTTAATTTGGGCTTTTGTTTCAGATATTTTTTATTTAAAAATAATAATAAATTAAGTTTGCATTAAGTGGTCTAGTATTTTGATACAATTTTGTTATCATTTTAGATAAAATTAGTTATTTTCTTAAGAAATTCTCAGTTCGGCTTGAAATCAATATTTAAGTGAAAAAAAATACAATATTATCAAATCTGGACAGGACCGATGGGTCGACCCATTACACGGCGACCTAGATTTGGAACTAATCTAGGTCATACTATTGGATTGGATTGCACGTGACCTGGCTAAGACCCGATCGACTTGGCTGGGTCTTAGCCGATCTAGGTTGACAAGAAGAAGAAGAAGAAGTTCCAAATCTAGGAAGAAGAAGAAGAAGAAGAAGAAGAAGAAGAAGAAGAAGAAGAAGAAGAAGAAGAAGAAGAAGCGTGGAGAAAGCCTAGACTCACTAGTTGCATTTGTGTTTTGCAAAGGGAGACTACAAGAGGAGAAAACCAAAAGAGTAAAAGACTCAATTGTGAGTCTGTGAGTAACTTTTTAGAAAACCAAAGAAAAAGTTGATATGTCATACTCATAAGATGATAGGAATGGTTATAGTCTCAAATCACACATCGCCAAATTAATTAAGCTTTTTCTCAATATTTTGTAATTACATAAAATAATATTTTGTAATTATGTGAAATATTTTAATATTTTAAAATGAAGGGAAGTATTGAATAATTTTATAAAATAAAGATAAACAAAATTAATTGAAAGAATGAAGAGAGAGATCATAGTCTTAATTATTTATGACTAATGAATATATTACTATAGCTTTAAGACTTTAAAGTGTGAAATTTGAATATAAATTATTATTTTTTATTTATTTTTAAATTTATTTGTAAATAAATATATGTATATATATAATTTTTATTTTTTAAAATTTATTTACTCGGTTCAACAATTGACACAGTGACCCGTTAATTGAACCAATGACTTGGTAACCCGAAGGCCAACCCGAATCAATGACCGGGCCAAAACTAGCTATGGTAAGCTCCACATGCGAGATTAGCTATGGTAAGCTCCACGTGTAAGACTAGCTAAAGCCACTTCAAAAAGATGCCTCCAAATTCAAGACTAAATTGGCTGTGTCTGGATCGGGTGCTCATCCATTTGGATGAGCAATCGCTACTCTTCCAACAATGATTCAATGACCAGCGTTTGCCAACTTTATTCATATAGTATGATCCAACGGCCACAACTACGTTAGTGAAATGCACCATTTCACTAAAGCAATTTTTTTTCTTAAATATTCTGAAGAACATGGTTTTAAATTGCAGCCGCATCACAGTGATGCAGCCGCAAAAAATTGCGGATGCAGCAGGGACCGCATCCGCATCACCCCGCAATTGCGGGGTGAATTCTGAAGAGCGTGTTCCAGTGCCAAATCTGCTTATATGTGATTGTGTGACTGCTAAGAGACTATGCGATGTTGTGAAGGGTGATTATAGCAGAGCAAAGATTAGCATAGTGAGTCACATGGGGCATAGGCATGGAGTTGATACCACATTCTCAGTTCTACTCAAAGACTTGCAGAGTTGCAGTTGGCTGATTACAGCAGAGAAGGAGGATGAACGCATAATTTATTTGATTCAGTGTGTGGTTTGATTCATGGCCTTCGATTTGGGGCATTTGGCTATGAAATGAAAATCATAAATAGAGAGAGAGAGAGAGAGAGAGAGAGAGAGAGAGAGAGAGAACAAGCAAAGAAGAACAGAGCAAGCGCAGAAAGAGCTGACAAGTGAGAAGAGACATAGGAGAGTGGGCACTGACATTTGGATATGGATGTAAATTACAAATTTGAAGAACTAGAAAAATAAGTTAATTGTGATATAGAGGGACGACATTTGGCAAAAGGAAGGAAATTAGGAAAAAAATTGAAAATATAAGTGGGAAAATTTGAAAAACAAAATAAAGGCAAAAAAAACTAATGAGAATTCCGGGAAATGAAAAGCATTTTAATAGGAGTGAGGAAGAATGACAAAAAATGCAAATTTAATGAAAAAATTATATTAAAGTTTTATTTATTTATTAAATAAATATAGATATTAGATCTAATGTGGGTTATATATATAAAAGATTTATAATAATTATATACTATTGTTTTATATTTTTTGCAACTCAAAAAAATTTCACTATCGCAATGACCGCAACCGCATTGCAGCGCCCGCAATTCCCGCAATCGCAACAACACGTAATGCAACCGCAACCACAATTTAAAACCATGCTGAAGAATGAAGCTGGCCACGCGTCCTATCTACCCGCCTGCCCTTCTGGCCCGCCCGACCCATGAAATTGACCTGGGGCTTGCCTTTCTTCCTGGCTATCGTCGTCTTCTTCTTCATCTCTACACACCAGAGCCAGCACAACAAAGCAGCTAAGGAGGAACTTGAAGGCACATATTCAAACAGAAGATGACGGCGAAGAATCCAAATCAAAATTTGAAGCAAAATTTAGGGAGACAAGTGACTGAGAACATTATTATAACATTAAAAGGTACAATAATCTTGTACTCATACATATGCTAAACATTATTATACTCATAACACTGATATTAAGGGTGGCATAAATAGATACAGAAGGAGAAAGCTGTCATGATAACTCTGCCATAGTGAAGATCTTGTTGCGAAACTTGGAACTCATATGGAAAACTTGCTGGCCACATTGATTTTCAATTGACTCTGACTTCACAGATGCAGAACCTTCAGAGGCTTTAGGATGTCAATGAGCAACACCATCTTGAGAATGCTTGCCCATTCTTACAATACTTAAAAAATCACTGCATCAGAGTTTTAGAAATAGCCTAATGTGAATATCTAAATTTAACTGGGAAAAATAACTCCACAAATCATAGAATTGGGAATTGCATCATCTGATAAATTCTCATGAAATCCTAAAATTTAAATTCTTTCAATACAAAGAAGAGGGGTTATCATACTTTATCTGTTATAGCTAGGCAATTTCAGCTGCAACATGCTCCAGCAATAGTCTCAATCGTGGATGAAACTGGGAACATATGAAACATTGGCAGAAAATTTTCAAGATGAGAATGATGTCTATCTAAAGTTAAATAAAATGGGGTTAGTTGAGTAATTTCTAACTTGTTCAACACTATGGCTTTAATTCTTTCAGTAAAAGAACTCAAGAATTTGTTCGGATCTAGGGTCCATTGAGGCACGTGTACCTATCATGCCCATAAAGTTCATAAAAACCAAAAAGCTCAAACACTAATAAAATCAAGATAATAAAAACCAATAGTTTCTATGTAAATTACCAATGATGGTGGAGTCAAGCAAATTACCAATAAATTTAACATCTAACGGTTGGGAGGGGGAGGGATTCATACCTGTAATGCAACTTGAACACCAAAAATGTCTTCAAACTCCATAAAAGCATAGCAAACTCCAATTTCCTATAAACATTATTTATTTCAGTTTTTCAATTTTTTTTGTGGCATTTCGCATCAAGTGCCACATGCATAATCTGTGTACGGTGTTTGTCATCTCCTTCTTCAATGCTCTTGCCATTACTGCATTTTGATTGGTGAAAATCGTGATAGGATATTTATGCCAATGAGTTTTTAGGAAAGTTTGAAAGAGCCATTTGAAGGAATCGGCAGTCTCATCAAACAACAACGCCGCCCTGAAGATTACCATCTTTCTATAGTGGTTAAAACCACAGAACACAGCTAAAAGCCTACCATTCTTGTTGGTGCCAAATGTGGTATTAAGGTTGATCACATCTCTAAACAATGCATAGTCACTAAGCATCATTGCATTCGCCCAAAATACATTAGTAATTTGTTCTTCTCAGTCTATCTGACATGCATGAAAGAATGATGGATTCTCAGACTGCTGTTTTTGAAAATACTGGAAGACCACACCAGCATCCTCGTACGCTATATTCCATTGTCTTTTTAACTGCAGATCTTTCTTTATGTCCACGAGTGTATATCCAACACTAGCCTGTCTACCCACTTGCATACTCATCAAGTCAGAGCAATGTTTTTGTTAAAGGCCAGAGTCCTGGACCATCTTGATCTCGTATACTTGTGCTTTTAAAATTTTCCTTTGGGAATGAAGCATATGGCTCTTTTCTGACGTGTACGAAACATGGTTGTGTGCTTCTATGAACTGATAAATGACATATTTCTCACCCTCATGCTTTAATGCTATTTTGGCCATACATCTAGTTCGAGTCTCTGCTCGAGGATTCTTAGGGTTTGAACTTTTTTTATTCGTGAGAACCCTTTTTAGAACATACAAATCTCTGTGATATGACGATGGTATTGTCTTTTTTGCTCCTAGTATGTGAATCCTTCCTCACTCCAAATCTAGATTCTCTGCCATATGCCACCCAAAAACTCCATGTATCCTCCAAGTTATCAAATTTCATTCCAATTTTGGGTTTTCAATTTTCCTCCATCATTATAAGATATAATACCTTAAAAGAGAATAAAAAAAGTTATGGAAACAAAATTAAAAGAATAAATGCAAAAGAAAATTAAAAGAATAAAGTGCAAGAGGATATTAAAGAATGAATCATGAAGACCATGAAGCACTATTTATTGTAAAAGACCATGAAGCACTATTTATGTTTTTTTTTTTTCTCAAAGAGACTTCTTGTGTAAAGGTAATAAAAGAGTTTATTATTACTTGTCCATTAGCTAGTGAATGATTTTGCATAAAGGTAATAACAATTACAAGTGAGGCTAGTATAGAAATTGAGAAGCCATCTTTGAATTTACTCAAAATCATGAAAATGATGTTTTGGCAATAATTTGTAGTTAAGACTTAATACTTGAAATTGTTAAAATATTACTTTATTTGTTATTTGTTCATTTTACTAAGTTTCTAATAGATGAAGCTTGGTTGCAACTAAATATCTGCTTCTCAAGTCATCAAATAATTTTGTGAGTTGATGTTTTATGCCAAAAAGAAAGGCTTCTAATGATTTCTATGTGTAAGGGGGCCACGAATGATATCTGTTAAAGACCATCTATGCCTCTTTTTTTGTCAACCAAGAATTATGTTTTCCACTTGTTTGGGTCGGATAGAGGAAAGATTTGCTAAATAATATCTAAGAAGTTGTAAATTCAATTTATTTCAGGAGAGTAAAACATATTTTCACCCTCTCATGAAATCAGTATGTACAGTAAGTGCTTAACGGCTCATTTCTTTGGAGGATATGTTACTCTATACCATATTTTAAACTCAGTGCTATTATTGACCCCTTGTTTGACAATTTTTTAAATCATTGATTGTGTGTTCTCTTTGATCTAAACCATTTGCCACTATTCAGGTTCTTTTCCTTCTATTTTCTTTACTTTTACTTATATTGATCCTTCCTCTCTCTCCTTCTCATTTCCATTCATATTAATATGAGATGCCAACGGTACCTTCATATCCTGATTGGTCAAGCAATATGTAACTAAAAATATATTCACAAAAACTTTTCTGCAAGTAAATATTCTTAATAACTAATTTGTCAATTTCTTATTTAGGCTTATGATGCTCCTGCACTCCCTTCCTCTTAGTTTATATTAGCTTTGTTCAAATTACAAGCCTATTCCACCACATTCATAATACACTCATTGCTAATCCAACAAAGCAAACCAGCAAGGCAAATCAGTTTACATAAATATGTTCAGATTTTAAGGAATCATCTACTGGGTTTTCATCCGCAAAGAAAACCAACATTTATTTATTTATTTATTTATTTTTAAAAAACAGCAAACCAGAAACAAGTATAAACAATGTAAACCTTCAGATTTTTTTTTCTTATAACACAGCAAACCACAGCAATCAGTAATACAAGCGAACCATACAATGCAAAAGACCACCGACGACGATGATGATGATGCAAAACATGGCTAGTGACCAGAGACAAACCAGATAAGCAAGGACGTGCACAGGTGGGAATGGCAGTAAAATGGCAGTAGATGATGGCGATGTGTCTCATCTCGTCTGTTGCTTGGATTTGAAGAAAGGCAAGTCCTGGGTCGGTTTCATGGGTCGGGCAAGTTAAAAGGGCAGGTGGGCGTATGGGATGCGTGGCACAGCTTCATTCGTCAACGTATTTAAGAAAAAAAATAGCATTAGTGAAACAATGTGTTTCATTAATGTGGTTGTGGCCGTTGGATCAAGAAAATCCAATGGCCATAATATAAAGGAAGTTAGCGAACGTTGGTCATTAGATCAAAATGATCCAACAGCCAGCATTGGAAGAAAAGCCGATCCAAATGCCATTTGGTTCTATACTATTTTTCTCAAAAAAAAATTCAGCCAAATGCTATTTTTTTAAAAAAAAAATTAAGTCAAATGTTGTGGAATCCATCACATCAAGATTTGTGAAGCATTAAGGTAACTGTGGAGTGTGTGTCCAAATCCCAAAACGAATCACATCACACTGTTCTTCGTGTGGGGCATCTTGGCAGGTGTCTTTGAGACATGTAATGTCACCAAGTAGGACACCAATGACTCCTACTTGAAAGGGAATAGAGGGGCTATTGGCAGATGAGATGCGAGAATAAGATAGGAGGGTAATTTACATTAGGCATGATTCCACTGTTCTACAAGTAAGCATGAACGCCCAAATATGCCACTTCATCTCACGACGACAATTTTAACTCGAATCTGACTGTTCGGCCTATCTGTCTCATTTTAGTTGAGTAACTTAATTGTTGATCGAGTAATGGAGCTGCTCAAGAATTACTCAAAAATACATGTGCAAGTTCAGGCCAAATACAAAGAAGTATATTTTCCACCTTGAACCCGGCCCATATATATATATATATATATATATATATATATATATATATATATATATATATATATATATATATATATATATATGTATATAATTACCAGTTGTGGACAAGATCGTGAAAATAATTTTATATTGTAATTTAAAATTTAAAATAAAACATCATAAACAAGAAATTAAATTTGAAATAGTAATTAAAATTCAGAAAAGCAAAAGGAAAATTGAAGATAATAACTTGAAAATATTTATACTTACAAGATTTTGATACAAAAGGCTTTGGATCAAATAGCACATAGACACTAAAAATAAAAAAAAAATGTTTACAAAGAAAGTTTTAGGGAGAATAGAAGATAGAGAAATTTTTCGCTACCTTGATGTTGAACTTTTGTCATTTTATAGGCTTGTTTACACGGACTTATAAAATTTTGAAATCTACAAACTTGAACTATATTGAAATCCACTGAGGCATTATTGTATTGAACTTGAAGTATGCTTCAAAACTCTTTAATAAAGAGAATTAGAACATTGCGCACGTGGGCACATTTGAGAAGACATGACTTGACTCTTCTTTTGACTATTAAGCATACTCTTTAAAGAGCTTTGGAGTATTGTACAAGTGATGATGTGTCCTGAAATTAAAATTATTCATATCCACTAATATTATTTATATAATAGACCAAAATAACTCTACCTATACATATTTATTGCACACATTTAATGCAAATTCCTAATTTCTTAATGTCATGTAATTCAATTACAATTTCTTATTTTTGTAATTTGCTACCTCTTCACTTTTGAATTTAGTTGCATGATTACAAATATATATATATGATTAATGCGTGAATTAAAAAAATAACATTCAATTTTTGTAACATTTTGATTCGATGCACACATTTAATGTTCATTCCTAATTTATTAATATTATGTCATCCAATTACAATTTCTTTTTTTTAATTTTTTAATTTTCTATTTTTTAATTTGGTTGCATTATTACAAATATGCATGATTAATTTATGAATTAAAAAATAAAATTTAACTTCTTAAATAAGGTCTAGATTTCGTTTATTTAAGCAAATTCAACCAAAATAAGCATATCTCCTTCAGACCTTACATACACACACAGAGACTTTGTGTGTGTGTGCACGCGCGCGTGCAAAACTCTAAATAAGGTCCATATTTCGCAGCCATACTCTTACAATATAAATGGTTGTGACAATATCAAAAGTCAAGACTCTGAATTCAAATATCTCATATCTCATCACCTTCCTCCCTGATAAAATATAGTCTCTCATTATCTCCAAGCTTTCTATAAGTGTGAACAAGTGTCCTTTCAAGTATATAGAAGCCACTTTGTGGGCCCATTACCTACCTTGAAATCAATAGGAAGAGAATTATCATGTTATTATCTCAATGTGCTTTTGCAAGAAGCTTCCACATAGTGCTTTATTATCTCAAGAGACCACTTTCGCGACACACCTCTCGATTTTGTCTGTTTAATTGACAATCATTTATGTTGTTAGCAATTTAAACTTCATGCCAATGTGCTTGATGGATATATTTTTCATATGAACAATTTGGTGACTTTTTGTAGTTAGTAATTTATGTTGTTAGTGATTTAAACAAATGTGACAATTTTAGTAACAATTTATATTTATTTAGTTTATATTAATTTGTATTTATAATGATTATTCAACTACATATCCACGTGAATAATAAATAAATGTTCAACTAAAATACAAGTCAACTTCAATCCAAATTTGTTTAATAAAAAATATTAAGTTATTTGTAAATCTTTGTATCTCTACATCCACATAAATAATATGTTTGTTAATTATTGTTAATAAGAAACATTATTATTATTATTACTATTATTATTGTTGTTGTTGTTGTTGTCAATGTGTCATTCAAATTATTTTAATCAACCTAGACAAATAATATGTATTTTTATATATTTTATCAAATGAAAAGTTTTTCAATAAGCCTATAGATAAATACATATCACAATCTTCTCTCTATCATAGTAGAAAAATAGGCTCATCCACCGAAATAGTTAAAATAAGTGAGATGAGATGGTACGAGGGAGAAAAAACAAAGTATGTACATACCACATTCGAAATTTGACTTTGATTTTAATTGGTCAGTAGGTAAATCATGAAAACAATATGTGTGAATCACTGCACATTTTTTTATTTATATTTGATTTTCATTTTGTTAAGGAATAAAATAATCTAATTATTATTGTTAATATTCATGTAGACAAGCTTATTTTTCATTACCTTTCTTTATTCTCAGATGATTTAATACGTGAATCAAAATTCAAAAGTATCAAATTATTTTAATTTGATTAGTCAGTTAAGACGTCAATCAATATAATTACATTATTTGACTTTGATTTTGATTTTGTTCTAAAACAAAATAATTTAATTATTATTATTTTAATTATATCACATTTTTTATCCTCAAATGTTTTATAAGCATATCTGTTAATCATATTTTTTGATAGATCATTAAATTCAATGTGAATTAAAAATTAATTTATGTGACTTTAATTTCTTTTTAATAAAAAATTATTATATAGAAAGATTTAAAATTGTAAATTGCGTAATTCAGTCTAATCACATGGTTGATAAAAGAATTAATTCTGAAATTTATTAATTCCCACAAATCATATTTTTTTTGTTCCATTTTTCATGAGATATTTTTCCCATATCATTTTAAAAGTAAAAATTAATTATCATATAGCTTGAAATGAGACCAAAATCTACAATGTTATCCTAATATTTATTAGTATATAAAAATATTCCAACAAATCTTTTTAATATGATATGAAATTAATACTTGAATTAACAAACCTTTTTTATTTTGATTTCTTTTCAAAATAAAATAATTCAATTGCAATTATTGTTAATATTTATGTGGACAAGCTTTAATGTTATTGCCTTTTTTTATTCTAAGATTACTATTTTTTTGTATAAAATTTTAAATATAAAACTTTTTATTAATTACACATACATTTCATTATTTTATTTCATTTGATGGCTTATCTACATTATAATATAATGTTGTCGTTTATTGTCATAGATTTTTACTAAAATTTATAATTTAGTTTTTTATTAATAATCAAAATTTATAGCAAAATATTTACATTTAAAAGATATATGTTATAACTCATAAATTTTATATAAATCAATGGTAATTGATTAAATATTTTGTTCACAAAGTTGACCAACATTGATTTTAGTTTCAATTGTGTATTTTTTTAATTGCACATAGATATGACCATAAATAGAACTCTAACTTAATGGAGATCTTGATCAGAATACAAATGAATCATTGGAGATCTTGATTAGAAGAGTAAAGGAATATATTATTCTCATTGATTGTGGTTTTTTTATTATGTATATTGTTTAATTATATTTTGATTTCAAAATAATGCGTAAATCATGAACACAATATATGTGAATCAACGCACAATATTTCTATATTTTCATGATTAATACAAAAATATTATATTTCTCACTCTCCCTTTTTATTTCGGCAAATAAAGAACAAGTCATTAACACATCTCCCCCAGACATCCTCTCACACTCTCTCTCCTTGTTTTGACTAAGTCAAGCAATTCTTTCAAAGTTTATTCATTCGTTCATGCTATTTTTTTTTTATAGTTGCTTAAAAAAAACATCTCCTTCACTTTTTTTTTCAATCTTATGTAGGTTTTTCTGTTGGAAATGGTAAACATCGATAATATTGTCGATATTACTCCATCTAAAGAAAATTGGAGAATCAAGGCAAGGATTGTTCGCCTATGGACTCATGCTAGGTTTAATGTGCCTGGAGAAGTAAGTAGCATTAAGATGGTGCTACAAGATTCTAAGGTAGCCATCAAATGATGTTGAGTGATATCTGTGTTTTTACAGATGTTTTCATGCATTTTCAATTCTTATTATTAATAAGCTAATGTATATTTGTACATCAATGTTTATTTTTTTAATCTAGGAGGATTGCATCCATACACATGTTAGGAGAGCCTTCATAAGTAAAATTAAGGCCATGTTGACAGAAGGCAAACTTTATGTCTTGAGTCAGTTCAAGGTTATTCAAAATAATAGAGAATACTAGACTACCAACCATCTGTTCAAGTTATTCTTCCTGAGTTACATTGTTTTCATGTTACAGAGGAAAACCCTTCAGTTCCAAGATATGGTTTCAAGTTTTGTTTGATTTATGATATAACATCTGCATTACTGATGATAATTATTTAATAGGTACTACTATTTATAATAGTAGTTTTATAATGTTAGTTTTATATATCAATTTGATCTCATTTTGTTGGTTTTAAATGTAATGGGTAAATTAACTGGTGTTGAACAACTTCAAGAGAGCTCTAAAGATGGAGTTCCCAACAAACATTGAGTTGGAGGATGTAATACCCAAGAAAAATAAAATATAAATATTTGTTTACAAACTACTGTTACTATTTCAGTATACGGTACTATTCACCTGTATAATACTATTTACGTATATGATACTGTTCATTTATACAATCGAAATGTCAAGTACTAGATGTTGTTTGGTCATAAGAGAAAACTAGAAAGAAGTTTGTAGGAGAAAATGACGTTTTATGTGTAAAAATACCCTCAGGGACTAAATTGAAAGGACTGATTTGAAAAAGAAACTTAAAAGTTTAAGGTAAAAGGATAATTTTTCCTTTAAGTTTTCATAGAAAAATTTTCGGCCGTTGCCGCTATTTGCACAGTAACTGCATTATTAGAAATGTCATTTTCATGAATAGTAAATTGAATATTTTATTAGTGCATAGTATCAAATAGTACCCTTGACTTTTGCTATAAATAGGCCCTTCCATTTCACTTCTAAACTCACACCTTCAACTTCTCTTCTTCTCTCCTTAAGTTTCTCTTACTCCAAAGCTAGGCATCTGAGATTTTGGGCCTTTCCTTTTCAGCTTAGGTAAGGATACTATGCCCTTTCTATGTCTTTCAAATTTTAGAAGTTAATTTCTTAAGTATGCTCTGTGGTTGCGGCCTTGGCTGATCTTCCACATCAGAAAAACTGTCCTTAGCTATTTATATGTTATTTTGATTCTCTGATTACCGAAATAGAATGTAAACTGTGAATAATACATGTTTAGGAAAGTTCTGGCTAAGGAAAGACCTGGTTTTTAAGTGTGTCCAGTGTGACCCTCCACTCTTTCCTGGGAACTTACCTGGTGTACTCTTTTACAGATTGTATTCTCTATTTCTGGTATGAATAGTATCCGTACGTATGAATAGTAACCGTATGAATAGTAACAGTATGAATAGTAACCGTACATATGAATAGTATCCGTACATAAAAATAATATTCATACGTATGAATAGTGATCGTATGTACGAATATTATCTGTATGTATAAATAGTATCTATACGTATGAATAGTGACCGTATATATGAATAGTAACCGTATATATGAACAGTGTATGTATGAAAACAATCCTAACTTGTTTTCTCTAATCTTTTATGAAAATCTCTGTAGCGGAATACTGAAATTCATCTGTGAACTCTTGTCTGTAATGACTTAGAGAAGCGATATTCGTACGGAATCCAGGTGAGTGAAACGACCCCGTGTTAATAGAGTTTTAGCATTACTGGTGATAAAAAGTATGTCGTAGGACACTCCCAAGATTCATAGGGGGAAATTGGATTCAGAATGACGAATCTAAATGAGATAATTAATCCATAAGTATGGATAAAATGAAATAAGTATCTTATGATGATGTGAAATTTGAATGTTTTCAAAAATGGATTAATTGTTATCTTGATATGTGGTTTATAAATCCATAATATAGTTATATACTATACCTGTTATATGGATGAATATTATATTGAGCTTCTGATTATGATATGAAATGCTATTGATTGTGATTGAGCGGGACAGTACCCCCTCTCACGGCAAGGCGGAAAACCCGGTTGACAGGGTGTCTTGACCAATGAGTGTGGAGACAACGATTCCCTCAGTAGGGATATAGCCCGGATTGGTGATAAATCCGTGAGGCGCCCTAGCTAAGAGGATGAGGTTGTGCGTCATGGCGGAAATATATATAATTGGTGAGCCGGCCTGTGTGCGCTCTCCGGGATATATTGCCATTGACGAGTACTAGTAACGTTTGTTGAATTGGATGAATTTTTATCTTGTATGTAAGAGGATGATGTTGTGCGTCATGGCGGAAATATACATAATTGGTGAGCCGGCCTGTGTGCGCTCTCCGGGATATATTGCCATTGACGAGTACTAGTAACGTTTGTTGAATTGGATAAATTTTTATCTTCTGTCTATTGGTTGAGTATGAGCCTTTGGATATGCTTGCATGACTGGTAATGTATTTGAATTTTATTAATGCGAGGCCGATTCGCTCATTGAGTTTAAAAGCTCACATTGTTTGTACAACCTTTTTATTCAGATCAGGTTGCCATCGAAGAATATCTGCTAGAGGAGTAGATCACTTTGGACCTTCCCGTTGTCGGGTAGACCTCTCTTCTGTTATAGATTATGTTGCTCTGTAATCGTCTAGGACATCTAGTTCAGGGGTTCGACATTTGGCTTGTATGTCAGTATAATAATGTATTTTAAATTGATAATCTATGATTACATGCAAATCATCTCTATGATTTTCAGATAAGAAAATTTGATATATTTATCGGAAGGCTTACAGTGATGAGAGATTCATCATTGTGCCGGTCATGTGCCCAGAAAACGGGTCGTGACAAAGTTGGTATCAGAGCAAAGGTTGTTAGGTCTCCTAGTGATTACAGAGCAAGGTAACCTTAGTAGGACCTCCTCTATCGTTGTGAACCCGGGCACAACTATAGAGAGACGGCTCTACTGAAGGTCCTGTAAGATATTTTCATTTCCTTTCCCTCCGAGACTTATCTCTTCTTAAGAAGTATGTTCTCAGTTTTAGTTTTATACAGATGTGGCTACACTTTTGAACTTAGTCAAGAAAAAGTTATTACTTGTTTTGATTCCGTTGTTGTCGGATCAAATTTTTATATGGTGGATTTTATAAGCTGAATTCATGATTAAATTTGTGTAGCTATATTATTTTAGGGTACCAGCCAATAAAAGAAACCACTCGCATTAAAAACAAAAAAACTGAAGGATTACATTGCAAAAAAGAAGAAGTTTACTCATGCATGAGTAATCTAAAAGCGAGGTGGTCTTGGATTAGGAGGGTTGTATTGTATCATCACCCCTCGACCATTCCTTGGAGCAAGGGACATAGCAATGTCACGGAGGGTAGTGTAAATCCCATTCATACAATCAACACTTCTTTGTTGTTGATTGCAGAAGCACTGGGTAGACCAATAGAAGAACCTGTCTATTCTTGAAGTCATTTCTGCATGATTGCGTTTAGTTAACTTCTCCAGGTCTCCTATCATCTTTTTCAGATTTTTCACCTCCTGCTCTAGACAGGCGATTTTGTCCTCCGAGGTATGGCCCGTGCTAGTCTCCTCAGCTTCCTCGATCTTCTTCATTTTCTTCTCCTTCTGCTTCTCTGGAGACCCCTCAAAAGGTCTTTTGCCCTTGTCTTTGCCCAGACTTAAGTTTAAGTCGAGCTCTTCTTCCTTAGCCTCTACTGTGAGATCAATGTACTTCCTTGAGGCCATGATTTGGAAAAATTTAGAAATTTTTGTAAGAGTATGAGGCGAGAGGAATACTGGGGGATTGTAGGCTCGGAGATTATTACTCTTTGTGGTGTGGTAACTGAGAACGCTGAGAAGGTTTTTATAGAGAAAAATTTGGACTAAGAGACAAAGAAGATATCTCTTCACCGCACCCCTACACGATCAACCTATGGATTTCTGCAAGCTGGAAGCCAGAAGTCTAGGGTAGGCGTGCACACCGATAGCGCGTTGCATTAATGCCAAAACCACGAAAGTCAGTATTCGGTGGATTTGCGGCCGATTTTACTTGGTTTTCCCATTTCTCCCGTTGGCATTTTCCGAAATTCAAAGAAGTTGATAACATAGCCATCAAAGATTGCCTTGGATGCTTTTATGATGAACTGAAATACATTTCTCCGTTTTATTGTTTTGTTCTTAAGAGCCTTCAGTTGAGTATAATATACATAATTGATTGAATCATGTTGTAATTACATGTATGTATGTTATTCATGCATAATGAGTGAAGGCTACGATCAAGGAGAATATGTGATGATCCTACATATACTCATAGAGATGTGAAATCAAAATGACTTGGATAGAATAAAATGTGTAGATGATGATATATCTTCATGGTTACACATACTTACATATAATGCTCTCGTGGGCAAATGAAAGGCAGTGATTTCCTTACATCATGATAATGCTTAAGGCATGTGACCGTAAGCAGTTAACTTTGTTTTAATATATATATATTGATATACATATATTATGTGTAAGTCTAGAGTAAAGACACCGATTAGAATCTAAGATACGGCCAATATGAGGTGACCTAATCATAGAGGGACATCGTGATATAGGATTACAGAATAAAACAAGTTAGAGGGAGAAAATCTCAGACTGAAGAGCGTAGTTAGTCAAAAGTTTGAGAAAGGTCAAGATTAGCCGAAAATTTTTTGAGGAAATCTTTGACTTATGTTAATTGCATTTACTATTTATCTGCATGTCCGACATTAATTGCTGGCATTGCGACGTATGTGATCTGTAAACCTTATAGCAAGCGGCGTGTAGGTTGTGGTGGCTTTAGCTCCAGGGGCTTCGGGTTGTCTATAAATCTTGTTTGCCCGTTACCCTACTCATCGCACCAAGCAAACCTACTTTTTTCATTACATACCTATTTCTCAATCTCCATTCCTTTCTCATTCGAAGTTATTTCTGATATCCCTAGAGCAATGGCCGATAATAAGTCTTTCAACTTGAATTTTGAGACTGGCAATGTAGAGCTTGATTTAAATCTAAGTCTCGGAAACAACAAAGGGAAGAGACCTGTAGACAGGTCACCAGAAATTAAGAAGAGAAAGAGGGATGTAATAGAGTTGGAGGAGGACAGTACTGCAACATCCTCAGAAAATAAGCTTGCATTCCTGGAACGTAAGATAGAGAGCCTGGAATACAAGATAGAGGACCAGAAGCGACTAATAAGTCGTCTCTTTGAAAACCAAGAGAAACTGATAAACCGTCGTTTCGGAGAACTGGCTAATCGAGTTGATAGACATTCAATGTTTGCAACTCAAAATTTTCGTGACCAACAAGCAAGGTGTATTGACTGTATGAACGGAGTGACTTATGCTCTTCGCCAAATTTCTCAGGCGCTTCCTCCAGAAACTCTTTCTAGGCTGCAACGATTAGCTTCCTCCTTAAGGTCTGAAGCACCTTCCTCTTCTAGACCTGGAGCACCTTTTACATTTCAAAAGCCTCCTTGTCCTTAATTTATTTTTCTTTTGTTTGTACCTAAAGCTACATTTGGTGTAAGCTTCACGTATTAAAATTATCTATGTACTAGAAATAAAATTTAAGTTAATATCTAGATCTTCTTTGTTGAAGTGATTCATTTTACTGAAAGAACTTGAGGAATGAGAAGATATTGGACTTGTTATATTTCATACTTGATTCTAAAGCATAGTATAGTAATATCTTTTTGACTGAGCAGAGTTACTAAAATGATATTTCATTGCATTTCTGAGCTATGGAGGAATGCTGAATAAGTATTTTATGAACCTATACATAGAGAACTATGGGTTTGCCCTAATCATTGAAGGGATACGACTCTATATGAGTCATTGAGGTGAGAGGAATTTCTATATATATATTTATTTTATAATTATGCATGAGGAGTATGTTATTTACTTAACTCATTTTCTGGGATTGTTCTTCCTAGAGAATTATGTAATGATTTCATTTTATATAACGCCTTCAGCTGAGAGTGTTGCCTTAAGGTAGAAGGATCGCCTTCGGGCAAGAGTATTACCTATGACCAAAATGATGCCTTCGGATAGGGTGCTTGTATTCGTAAAAGTTATAAGCTATGTGTGTGGAAACATGTATTCTGATATTCAATGTGAACTGGAAAGACCACGTGCCACTTTTGAGATGACACCTATTTGAGGTTTTACATAGAGACAGTTCGTCTCTGATTAGGTGGTTTGAGTTTGGTAAAGGTTATGAGGATGAGACACTTTATGGTACAAAAGGTTGTGGAGAAGATTAAACTGATGAGGAAGAGATTACTTGCTGTCTAGAAAAGGCAAAAGTCTTATGCAAATTATTGATAATGCGGTTTAGAGTTCACAGTCAATGGTATACTATTCTTGTAAATCTCACCATGGATGTGATGAGGTTTTGGAAAAAAGAGATACAAAGAATGAGATATAGACGAAGTAATCACACTTATTTCAGTCTTGAAATGAGTTTTGAATTCGGGGGACCGAATTCTCTTAAGGGGGTGATAATGTAATACCCAAGAAAAATAAAATATAAATATTTGTTTACAAACTACTGTTACTATTTCAGTATACGGTACTATTCACCTGTATAATACTATTTACGTATATGATACTGTTCATTTATACAATCGAAATGTCAAGTACTAGATGTTGTTTGGTCATAAGAGAAAACTAGAAAGAAGTTTGTAGGAGAAAATGACGTTTTATGTGTAAAAATACCCTCAGGGACTAAATTGAAAGGACTGATTTGAAAAAGAAACTTAAAGGTTTAAGGTAAAAGGATA
Organism: Biancaea sappan; assembly: GCA_037074585.1. NCBI lineage: Eukaryota > Viridiplantae > Streptophyta > Magnoliopsida > Fabales > Fabaceae > Biancaea > Biancaea sappan. Next base: position 12,516,554 of record CM073495.1, on the reverse strand, counting down.
GTTTTTCCTTTAAGTTTTCATAGAAAAATTTTCGGCCGTTGCCGCTATTTGCACAGTAACTGCATTATTAGAAATGTCATTTTCATGAATAGTAAATTGAATATTTTATTAGTGCATAGTATCAAATAGTACCCTTGACTTTTGCTATAAATAGGCCCTTCCATTTCACTTCTAAACTCACACCTTCAACTTCTCTTCTTCTCTCCTTAAGTTTCTCTTACTCCAAAGCTAGGCATCTGAGATTTTGGGCCTTTCCTTTTCAGCTTAGGTAAGGATACTATGCCCTTTCTATGTCTTTCAAATTTTAGAAGTTAATTTCTTAAGTATGCTCTGTGGTTGCGGCCTTGGCTGATCTTCCACATCAGAAAAACTGTCCTTAGCTATTTATATGTTATTTTGATTCTCTGATTACCGAAATAGAATGTAAACTGTGAATAATACATGTCTAGGAAAGTTCTGGCTAAGGAAAGACCTGGTTTTTAAGTGTGTCCAGTGTGACCCTCCACTCTTTCCTGGGAACTTACCTGGTGTACTCTTTTACAGATTGTATTCTCTATTTCTGGTATGAATAGTATCCGTACGTATGAATAGTAACAGTATGAATAGTAACCGTACATATGAATAGTATCCGTACATAAAAATAATATTCATACGTATGAATAGTGATCGTATGTACGAATATTATCTGTATGTATAAATAGTATCCATACGTATGAATAGTGACCGTATATATGAATAGTAACCGTATATATGAACAGTGTATGTATGAAAACAATCCTAACTTGTTTTCTCTAATCTTTTATGAAAATCTCTGTAGCGGAATACTGAAATTCATCTGTGAACTCTTGTCTGTAATGACTTAGAGAAGCGATATTCGTACGGAATCCAGGTGAGTGAAACGACCCCGTGTTAATAGAGTTTTAGCATTACTGGTGATAAAAAGTATGTCGTAGGACACTCCCAAGATTCATAGGGGGAAATTGGATTCAGAATGACGAATCTAAATGAGATAATTAATCCATAAGTATGGATAAAATGAAATAAGTATCTTATGATGATGTGAAATTTGAATGTTTTCAAAAATGGATTAATTGTTATCTTGATATGTGGTTTATAAATCCATAATATAGTTATATACTATACCTGTTATATGGATGAATATTATATTGAGCTTCTGATTATGATATGAAATGCTATTGATTGTGATTGAGCGGGACAGTACCCCCTCTCACGGCAAGGCGGAAAACCCGGTTGACAGGGTGTCTTGACCAATGAGTGTGGAGACAACGATTCCCTCAGTAGGGATATAGCCCGGATTGGTGATAAATCCGTGAGGCGCCCTAGCTAAGAGGATGAGGTTGTGCGTCATGGCGGAAATATATATAATTGGTGAGCCGGCCTGTGTGCGCTCTCCGGGATATATTGCCATTGACGAGTACTAGTAACGTTTGTTGAATTGGATGAATTTTTATCTTGTATGTAAGAGGATGATGTTGTGCGTCATGGCGGAAATATACATAATTGGTGAGCCGGCCTGTGTGCGCTCTCCGGGATATATTGCCATTGACGAGTACTAGTAACGTTTGTTGAATTGGATAAATTTTTATCTTCTGTCTATTGGTTGAGTATGAGCCTTTGGATATGCTTGCATGACTGGTAATGTATTTGAATTTTATTAATGCGAGGCCGATTCGCTCATTGAGTTTAAAAGCTCACATTGTTTGTACAACCTTTTTATTCAGATCAGGTTGCCATCGAAGAATATCTGCTAGAGGAGTAGATCACTTTGGACCTTCCCGTTGTCGGGTAGACCTCTCTTCTGTTATAGATTATGTTACTCTGTAATCGTCTAGGACATCTAGTTCAGGGGTTCGACATTTGGCTTGTATGTCAGTATAATAATGTATTTTAAATTGATAATCTATGATTACATGCAAATCATCTCTATGATTTTCAGATAAGAAAATTTGATATATTTATCGGAAGGCTTACAGTGATGAGAGATTCATCATTGTGCCGGTCATGTGCCCAGAAAACGGGTCGTGACAGAGGATATAGAGTATGGTCACATATTATATTTGTTTGATTATTTGGTGTAATTTCACTCAATTTAATGCTATTGTACATTAAGACACAGTCTAATAAGATTATTTGTACGTTGTGAAATAACTATGTTGATTGGTTGTTGGATTATATGAATAAGAAGTCACAAACAGTAGCTATCATTGGTTTCCAGTGGGCAAAAATAAAAGAATTTTTAGGTAACTTATTATCTCCATTGTAAATTGTGTTTCGTTTCTTTCTATATATTACTCATTACTTTATCTAAAGGTTTCGTTTGAGTGTGTCATGGGTAGGCATTAGGAAGATTTCAAACTCTTTATATGCTTCTAGACTATTAATCAATCTAAAGATAGTTGAATATCGTCGCTTTATTTCAGGGTTTTAGTTTATTATTTCTTTTCCATTTGATAATTGCATGCTAACATTGACTATTTCATTAAGTTACATATATTCATGTTTATATGCATCCAGCATGGGTGGGAATCCACTATCTGAGCCTCTAATGCAGTTATCTGAACACTTAGACATGTTTGGTTCTAATACATTGATGGATGTTCATGATCAAAAAACACTTGATGAAATCTTGGTCTGTTGGAAGGTAGTGTCGTTGTTATTTTGTCACATCATTATGTTGATTTATTATAATGATATATATGTTAATTTAGTTGTTTGTTCTTTTTAATTTTTTCTCATACTAAACAATATGTGTTAACGTAGCAATTGTGGTTGGCATAAATACTGAACATGGGTAGTTTTATAATTTATGTAAGAAACGCACGAAGAAGGTGTTCCCTGACGGTGATAGATTTTTCTGTGAGAAGTGTGGTGAAAAAACTCCATTAGTTATTCTGCGGTGAATAAATTATGATATTTATGGCATTTATCTTTGGTTATATTATTGTTCTTGGATTTACAAATTATTTCTATGTTCTTTACTTCGTTTTACAATTTAGGTTTAAATTAGAGTTGAAAGTGAGTGGTTCGAAAATAACTTTGAGTTTCATTGTTTTCGACTGCGAGGTTTCAAAATTTCTACAATGTAGTGCTGTAGAGCTACGTGACTTTGTTTTTGCAGTAAGTTTATTGTTCTGTTTAGAATATAATCTCCTATTAAAATCTAAATACACATTTGTTGGTAAGTGCATTGATCATGACATGTGCTCTCTTTTTCTTTTTGTTTTAACAATCTAGCAATATTTGCCAAACTCCCAATAAATTGGATAAGTTTTTTGGGAAGAGATTACTTTTTCGTATGGATATTTCTGAGAGAAATCTCAAGGGACAAAGTTCAATTTATATTATCACTCTTACTGAGAAGGATGTATTGACCAATCAATATTTTGCTCCCACTAATCTAAGCCAAGTATATTTTTGTTTCATTTTTTAAGTATTTTTTTCATATATTATTATTATTATTATTACATGTTTATATTTGGAACTCATATTGATGGTTTTATCTTAGTATTCAACGAAGTATACAGAAACTCAAAGTGGCAGTGAATCTTTTAAGGTAATTTTTCTAGTTTTTATAGTTGAAATAGTTCATTTTGTTTATGGTTGTTTATTTATTTTAAAATATCTCTAATATAAGTAAATAATACTTTATTCTCAAGATTTTAATTTCACTGTTAAGGAGTCTAAAGTTGGAACTAATTTAAAGCAGACAAAACCTATCAAACAAGAATTGAATAAGCAAATTGCTAGTGTTAAGGAGATGATAACAATATAAATTATCAATTGTGATCATCAAATGCACGCAAAAGAATTAAGATTGAACATGATAATGCAATAAATGATAATGTGGACAATGATCAGCTAGGTGACAATATTCAAAGACAAAGCAATTTTGTTATGTCTTTGGAATTTGGTATTGATGTTGTTGCAAGCAATAGCATTGGGAAAAAAGTAGCAGATGATAATTAGTGTCTTTGACAGAATATTTTTGTTATTTATGTTGTTTTAGTTAAACGAAGATATCTTATTTTTAAAGTATTGTTTTATTCTTGATTACGTTGTTTTGAACATTTGATTTGCAAAGTTTTCAGTTGACATTTATTTTATGAGATCATAATCCTCAAATTAAATTTTTCCTATTTTAGATTTCCACTTAAATTTTTTTCCATATTTAATGTATTTAAATATCTCATATGATATTAAAAATTATATTTTTGAAAACAGTGTGAATAAATTAATAATAATTTCATATTGAATGCAAAATATATGAATCTTATTTGTCAACTTTTCATGGTTGGCGTAAATAGTAATGACTTATAATTACAATTGCCCACTAATTTAAAATTACAATATCATATTTCCAATTAAATGTTTTTCTTCCATATTAAAAGTAACTAAATGTTTCTTTACAATAATTGTAAATTTTTTATTTTTAGGACATAGTGAAAACAAATTAATAAAATATGAATGAAATTAATAGTAATATTAATTTTATAATTAATGCAAATTATAAAAAATTTTCACAGATTTGTCAACATTGTACTTAATGTAAATAGTAATGACCTATAAGCGCTTATTAATTCAAACTTAAATGTTTCTTTTCATAACAAATGTTTTTTATAGATTTGTCAATCATGCAATGACTTATAAATTATAAATTTTTTTTATATTGAATGTAATTAAATGTCTCTTGTAGTAATTAAATGTCTCCTAAATTCAGAAAGATTTATATTTAGGCTTAGTAAATTACATAATTATATGTGATATCAGGATAAAAATTACCCAACTAACAATTTTAAAATTTTCCATATGATAATTTTTAATCTATAAATAAATCAAAGTCACGTATTCATTTTTAAATATGATTAGAGAATTTAATAAGATTGTTTCATTATGACATTTTATTGGAATGTAATCAAATTAACCCTACATTACCATTAAAATTGGAAGGTTAGAAAATTTAAATTTAATTCAAAAAATTTTCAATCACTCTTAACAGTTGGTTTGTATCTAGCAAGTCCAGTCTTTACACATAGATAATTATATGTAACAGTTTCAAGAGTAAGGAGTAGAATTGGTTTGAAAATTTGGATTCTTGACAAAGATGGTAATCATATTACAACAACATCAAATGTAGTATACAAAGAAATTTTTAATAACTTGTGCTAAAATAAATAAATATCTATATTTAAACATATTTTGTGTCTTATGTTGATGAAGTATTCATGCATTGTGCGGATTGGTACACTAGTTGAGATCTATTTCGTAGCAATCATCTTCATTGAGTAGTGTAAAAGTTGAATTTACTTTATCATTGCTGTTTTCTAAGGGAGCCTTATCTGAGAGTGCCTTTATTTATTTTTTTTTTTCAAAATTTTCTTCTAATGTTGCTACTGCTAAATCTGTCATACTTTTTTTATTTTAAAGATAAAAATTCTTAATCATGCTAGCTCTTTATATGATATTTAGCTTGACTAGGATGCTCTTGAATCTATTTAAGAATTTCATTACAAAATTTTGAATCATGTTGGTGAAGATGGTGATGTAAATCCTAGAATAGGTCCATATTGATCTTTATTTTTTTTGTAGGGATTAGAATGAAAATATCTTAGGTGTCTTAAATGGATTTAAGAGCACCTTGGTCAAGCTAAATATCATATAAAGAGCCAGCATGATTTAGAATTTTTATCTTTAAATAAAAAAATATGGCAGATTTAGCAGTAGTAAGGTCAGAAGAAAATTTTCAAAAAAAAAATTAAAAGCATTATCAAATAAGGCTCCATCATAAAACAGTAATGATGAAGTAAATTCAGCTTTTAATGAGGATGATTGTAATAGAATATATCTCAATATTAGTCAATATAAATAATTTTAATTCCAAGACTCCTTGTCCACCTACAACATTCAAAGCTCTTTAAATAGCATGGTAAATAGTCAAAAGAAGAGTCAAGTCATGTCTTCTCAAAAGCACCCATATGCACAAAGTGCCAAATTCTCTTTATTAAAAAGTTTTCAAGCGTGCTTCAAGGATGACATCCCATCAGGTTCAACACAATAATGCCTTAGCAGATTTTAATATGATTCAAGTTTGTGGAAGAAGTTCATGTCAATAAGCCTATAAAATGGCAGAAGTTCAACACCAAAGACATCAAAAAATTTCTATCTTCTATTCTCCCTAAAAGTTTTCTTGCAAACATTTTCTACTTTTATTTTTAGTGTTCGTATGCTACTTGATCCAAAACCTTTATACCAAAATCTTGTAAGTATAAACATTTTCAATATTTTCAAGTTATTATCTTCAATTTTCTTTTTGCTTTTCTGAATTTTAATTACTATTTCAAATTTAATTTCTAGTTTATGATGTTTTATTTTAAAATTTTAAATTACAATTAAAAATTATTTTAATAGTCTGTCTACAACTAGTGTGTATATATATATATATATATATAATATCAGTTTAGAAAGGATCACTAATATTTAATGGTAATTTAAAATTTAAAATAAATAAAGCATCATAAAAAAGAAATTAAATGTGAAACACTAATTAAAATTCAGCAAAAGGAAAAATTGAAGATAATAATTTGATAATATTGAAAATATTTATACTTACAAGATTTTGGTACAAAGATCTTGGATCAAATAGCACACGAACACTAAAAGTAAAAGTAGAAAATGTTTACAAGGAAAGTTTAGAGAGAATAGAAAGCAGATAAAATTTATTATGCCTATTGTGTTGAACTTCTTGTGTATTTATAGACTTGTTGCCACAAACTTGTGAGTATTTGAAATCCACGGGCTTAATGCACTTTGAAATCTACTTAAAGAATTATTGTGTTGAGACAAAAAAAAATCGTTGTGTAGGTTGGAAATTTTGAAATAATGTGTCCTGAGATTGAAATTATTCATATTGACCAATATTTTGAGATCTATTCCAAAACAATCATTTCATTGAGTGGCGTGAAAATTGAATTTACTTCATCATTGATATTTTCTAAGGGAGCTTTATCTAAGAGTGCCTTTAACTTTTTTTTTGGTGAAAATCATATGATATTCTGCTGATGAATCTGCCATAATTTTTTATTTTAAAGATAACAGTTATGTTTCTTGTTGGCTCTTTATATGATATTTCGCTTGATCAGGATGCTCTTGAGTCCATTGAAGAATTACTTCATTACTGATTAACGCGGGATTGAATGTTGACCACCATTTGATGCTAAAATCTCTTGCTATATATGTTGGGTGTGTTGAGGGTAATCTGAAGGTAAATTTATAATCCCATGTAGTGATCTAGATTACTCCAAAGTTAGCAAAGAAATGCAATAATCAATTACCTTCCATAAAATTTACTTTACTTTTGAATAGTTCATATGCTTCAATTGCAAAAACTTGAAGAAATGTTGTTGGGCTGAAGTAGTAGAACCATTCTAAGAATCAATTTGAGAATTCCTGTAATACCCGCTAAATTTTGGTCAATACGATTAATAGTATTTTCGGTACTAGTGGCGTTATTTTGATTTATTCTTTTATTCATTTAATATTTTTATATTTAATTGTTCTTTTTGAATATTATTTATGGATATAGTGTAAAATGACTAAATTGAATATTCTTAGCCTTGTGCGGTATTTTTCTAAGAAAAAAGGAAAAAAAAATTCTGGAAAGAGGAACTGAATTTAATTAAATGGAATATTTTTTTATTGGGTCAAAATAGTTTGGAGTTAGTGAGTTTGGTACCCATGAGTTTACCCATAACCCATTTGGCCTTAAATCCTTCAGCTACCATAACTCCCTCATTTTCACAATTTTCTCTTCTCTCTTTAGAGACTCTTCCCAAAACCTTTATCTCACTCCAAATCCTTCCTATAAACTTGCAATTCTTGGAGATTTGTTCGGTTCAAAAGCCTTGTAAGAATCAAAGATACACTTTAATCTCATTATTTTCCTCAAATTTCAATTTATGTGGAAAGTTAGAAGAGATTTTGTTCTTGAAGATTTTGATGATAATTTATGGATTTGAGTTATTTTAGAGGTTTTTGAGTTATGGTAGGTTAAGAGAGATGAAATTATGGTTTAGAAACAAAGAATTAAAGGATGAAAATTTTTTGAGAACTTTTTGCAAATTCGAATTTATTGTAGCAACAGGAAAATCTGGAAAACTTCTTGAATTTATTGTAGCAGTTACTGTAGTGTCGGCAGTCAAAGATACTATAGAGGTTAATGGTAATGTAGCAAACCGTCACTGTAGCATTCAGAAAATAATACATATTTTCATGACTTTGTTTCCTTTCTTATGTTTCCTTGTAATATCTTACTAGGAAATTTTCCTCCATCACCTTATACAATTTCTTGTGAAGAACAAGGTAAGTTTGGACAAATATCAATGTGAGTGGACAACCTTGCAAAAATTAATTTACTAAATTGGTCAAAGCACAATATAAATCTCATTTGCGTTATTTGTGAAAGTGAGAAGATTACCAGTATATGTTTAAGTTAAAAAAAATCACAATATCATTGAGAATTATTTCTATTTCCCTATGTGGTAGTTTCTTAAACAAATTGGAACATGTTTGTGATAATATGATTGTATGTAGTGACTGTGATTGTGTTTGATAATGTAAGATAAGGTGAAAGATTGATCACCCAATAGACCTAAATAAGGTGAGGGGTTATCATCTAATAGACATGAATAAGATGAGGGATTGATCACCCAACAGACCTGAATATACCAATTAGTAAATTCATGGATAAACATTCTTAAAGATGAACATTAAGGAGCGTAAACTTATTGAGCACCAACAAATTTCGAGCTTAATATGGTTGTAAGAACGTAAGCTCGCAGGATTTTCAAAACTAACATAAAACGCTAGTGTTTATACATATAAATATGTTGAATGTATTGAATGATACCTTTTGATTGAATTAGCAATGTAGTATTTGTATTTATGATATTTTCATGCACAGTTGTTTACTTACTGAGCTTGATAAACTCACACTCTCTTTGATTATCTTTTTCATATACAGAGGTTAAGGAAGAAAACAACCGTATGAGAATTAGAGGCCTTTTGGAATTACATTCCAATTTTATCAGGTGGGCCTAAGAAGTTTTTTTTTATAAAGATCTAGGGAATACTCTGTAATCTCTATAGGTCACATAGGCTTGTTTGATGTAATAAAATATTTTATGAATAGCTTACCTTTTATTATTATGATTAGTTGAATTATATTTCCGTTGTTGTGGAATTTGGAACAAAAATAAAATGTTGAATTTCTTCCTGTTTATGAAAGTATAAACCTATGTTTGGTAAATTTATGAATATCATAATTGTGGATATTATGAGTGTTCAGGAAATTTAATGATACTATAGAGGTATACCATAGGTTTGTGTGTTTATTCTCATATCCATTTTTGGGATGTGACAATTCCACGTGATCTCTTTTGAACCAAATGAACCATGAGTGAGTCTAAGGTATGAGTAATATAATATTGAACCAAGCCTTTTGATAATCCTAGTAATTATAGGCTGTTGGTTTGAATTAACAGGAAAAAAATCGTGATGTGTAAAGAGATTTGTTCCATTGAGCTGGGGTAAGGAATATTTGGTTATATTTTGTGTCAGGTTCACGGGTAAGGGTTATTGAATTAGTGTCTACATGAATAAATTCATAGAATGTTCTTGATTTCTATAAGCTTTCTGATAAGAACTGCTAATCCGGTGGAAATACCTTTTGAGCAACTTCTCATGAAGTAATATTGGGTTTGAGAAATTCTGGTTCTATTTCTAGAATAGGGATGTTGATATCTTTCTTTATATAGGAACATTCTTGATTTGATGATTTTAAATGGATTAAGTTTTGGACTAACTGCTAAGCTGGATTTAAAGAAAAGTTTTGATTTTTGAGGAGTTCGGATGGAGAGGCTAAAACTTGATGATAGATCAAAGAAGTGGCTTTATTTTGAACCGGGCTGGTTGGCCTAATGCCAATTGAGAGCCTAATGCCAGATGATGTATATGCCTATATGGTGATGTTGATTCCAAAGAAGTCTATATTGATCTTTACTTCTTCTTTTTTTACAATTTTGTTTATGTTATATAAGTTTAGATATTTATATATTTATTATTTGTAATTAAAATAGTTTATCATATATAAATATAGATGTGTATATATCTATTTATTTGTAATTAAATTTACTTAATTATATTTTGTAAACAAAATCAACTAAAAATATACAAAATACATTTTTATTTCAATAAATTAAGTAAAGAAATATATCCCTAACTATATAATTGCTAGCACACTCAATTATGATCTTTTACTTGATAATATTTATACTTAAACCATTTATTAGAAGTTTGATCTCATGATTTAAATATTTTAGATTCTAAGAATTAACATACAAATAAATTGAAAAAAAAATTAATATGTTATGCAAATTATAATTTAGATACATTAAAATTAATATTTATTTGTTTTTAAACAAAAACTTTCAAAAAAATTAGAACAAAAATTTTAAAAAGAACAAATTGTACTTTGTCCCGTAGGTTGGCCTATTCCATGTGCATCATATTCCAAACTTGTTTATAAATAAGTTGAGTTAGTCTATTTGATAATACTAACCTTGAAGGAGGGCGATATAGCCGTAGACTTTCTCTCCAAATTGTTACACCAACAAGAAAAATAGGCGATGTTGCACAAGTATGGATCAACTGCTCATCGCATTCTGTGTTCGTCCCTTTAGCCACGATTTTACTGTGGCTAAAGCTTTTAGCAACGGTTTTCCATAATTTTAACCGTAGCTAAAACGATGAGCGACGAGCAACAGATTCGACTTGATGTTGCACATGAAATTGCTATTTGCTATGTTTCCCATCCTATTGGAGGACTCAATGAGTGTTCCTTTCCCTCGGACATGTGGAAACTCTACAACTCAATGATACTTAAAACGAGTTTTTAATTTTTGTAACAAAAAGTCTATTTGTTTGTAGTTCTTTATTTGTGACATTTTTTGGCTTGTCATTTTGTTTGGCTTCTAACTCTTAAATATGATTTTGTTTCGTGGTTTTGTTTGAACATTGTTTCTCCTAATGTTTTGGAGATTTATTACTTGTAAATGCTTTAAAATTTAATTAACATGTTTCCTTTTAAGAAAAAAAAATTATGTTTACATCCTCTAATATAAAACATTTTAAATATAGTAAAAATTTTTGGTGCAATTTCTTATATATGTGTTATCAAGTTCTCTAATCACAACATGACAAACATATAATTCAATAATTACAACATCAAAGATGTATAATTGTTTTTAAAAATATAACTTTATATTTTTTTACAACTTATTATTGTATGATTGGTTTATAAAAAATTTTATTTTTACACGTGTTCTGCATTTAGTAGAGAACTTAATCACAAAGATATAAATAACTATATATAAGTCATCTCTTTAATGACTTTGAGTAAAATTTATACGATGTTAGTAATTAAAAAATATTAATAAAAAAGATATTAGAAAATTTTATAAATATATAAAATAAAATAGACAAAAAAAGAATATAGAATCAAATTCAAATGCGTTTTGAAAAATTGTAGCATACAATTACTGTGATTGAAATTGCAAAGTTTGTTTATCAAGATAAGAAAAGCTCTTTTTTTAAATAGAACAATAGTCTTAGAAATGTTAATAGAGCTTCGAATTCAGAGATCTCATATATAAAGATTTTTCTTTGTGAAAATGAAAATGGTAAAAAAATTTCTTCAAAAGTTAAATGAGAAAGAAAACGAGGACAAAGATCATATTACTTGGCCCCATTTCTTATCCCTGTCTCCAAAAGACAACTTAATAATATTACAAAAATTATTAAAATACTCCATATGTATGTGTGTATATATATATATATAATATGAGGATAATCAAGACATTTCACAATTATAAAACTACTTTAATAAAAATATCTAAAATTATTAAGGGACCGTTTGACATCTAAGAAAGAGTAAGAATAGAAAGAAAATAAAAAAATAAAAAAAAAGAGAATGGAAAAATTGAATGTGTATATATATATATATATATATAGTATGGGTCTATACTCATCTATTCCCCAGAAAAATTGAAAAGAGAGAATGTTCTCACCTCTCCATATCCAACACACATTCAATTTTACCCGGGTAAAATTTCTTTTAGGCCCTCCACGATAATCCTCATTCCTGATCTTATCCCTTCTGAGTTCTGATTGATTCCCATTACATCAACCCTGCTCCCGACCTCACCCTAACGTCGTCTCTGCCTCTCTGGCTGTCTGCTCTACTCGCCGTCGTGCTTCCTCCATCCTTCTCCCGTCGTCATCGTTTCCATCTGCTCTACTCGCTGTTGTCAACCTCGTGCTGTCATACTACCAACGCACCGTGCTGCACTCTGATCTCCGGCGTTGTCCCCACCTTCGGCTGCCACTGTGTCATCGGAATAGCGTCTCCGTCCCAGGTAAGCCGAGACCCCTTTCTGATGTTCCGTGCATACCAAACAGTACAGGATTTCCCTTTTCCTTTATATAATTGAGTTTAAGGTCACGAGCTTCGTATACGGCATTTTACAACGCAAAACTGGTCCTTAAAATTTGACCTCCAGACTTTGGTTCTTGATGGACTTCCCGATTGTTGTTCTGTACATATAAAATTGTTTGGATGCAGAATCCTGTTCTTTGGTTATAAATGTTCCAAATAGAAATACTTGAGCCTCAATGAAGATGTTGCCCATTTTGTCCTTTGCTTATATGCTTTTAAGAACATGTTGTCGTGATTCTTGATGCTAAATGGAAATGCATTCTCCTATTGTTTGCTGCATAAATTTCTCTAAAGGACATATTTTTTCCTCATCCTTGAGGCTAATTGATAATGTGGCTATCCTTTGTTCTCTGCTGACAGTTTTCTAACAATATGTTGTCTATTGTTCTTGAGGCTAAATGGAAATGCTGTAACCCAATTACTTTCATTTTCAGATGTATGCAATTCCCTATGTGCTTTTTGATGTGTAGACTTTTCCTATTAGTTTTTTTTTAATTTCTTTTTAAATTTGTTCATTTTATGCGTTCTTGTTTGAAAACAGTATCAAGGGTCTGAATTTGTAGCTTCTGAGAGTTGAAGGAAGGATTGAAAGCTAGAACAGAGTGCCGAGAGGTAAAGAGCTTAACCCCATATTTTCCTTCGTAATTCTTGACTGGGCATTGGTTATGTACTGATAATCTTGTTGTTGTGTGCTGGGAATGGGAAATGATGGCTGAGAAACGAATTTAATACTTAAAATGACAACTTTTCCTAGTGGGGCAGTTATTACTTCATAGTTGATCTTGTTTTGTTTGGTTAGATCAGCCATTATTGGCTTGTCAGTAAGCCTGGAGATGATGTGCATTACGGATATAACAGCATTAGGATTCTTCTTCCTTAACCTTTTTCTCTTTGAGGAATTGATATAATCTGACTGGGAATGTTAGGGAAACACTATCGTCTTGATAGGACCCAGATATAAAAATGGAATAAACACAGTAAAAATGAAGACTGATAACTAAGGATTGTATTGAATATATTGATAAATCTCTACCAGTAGACAAAGACGACAACACTCTGATAGTCACTCACACAACAGCACACTCACAGGTGTTAAGGAACTCTTCGCACACGAACACAATACCACAGAAAATGGATTAGAATGTAGTAAAGCACAGAACAATAAAAGAAATACAAGACACGCAGCACACAGATAATCCCCCTAGCTTTCGAGAGGCTAGGTACTCTCCCCTCAATTCCAAATTCCCTCCTCCTCCTTTTCACTCCTCACAGTCCCACTTATATCAGCCTGTCGTGCCTCCTTTGCCTCTACTACTGTGTCAGAACTATTTCCCATTTCTGCCCTTGCTCTCTTGCCTTTCCTAGAGTACACTTTTAGGTCCATTTTGCTGCTGGGCCTAGCCCTTACCTCTCTCTGATTATGTTTTCTTTTGTAAGGTGGGATACATGCAGGCCCATCACGTCTAAATATATTAATTGATGTAAAGTTATCTTGAAGAGGTTTTACTTCAACAGAATATGTTTATTGGGCATCTGTCATGCCCTTTTTTAAGTTAACCAACAGAATATGATGTTTTGGTCCTTTTAGAGAAAATGAATGAACATTTTATCTTTTAGCTTATTATGTATAATTATATATATATATGTTATGTATTATTTTTTTTTATTTTTTGAATTTTTTAAATAATCCCATGGGAGCGAGGAACAGGGATGCGGGGATTTTTTCTCCCTAGCGGGACCCACATCCCCACCCCGCCCACGTCCCCACCCCGTCCGGTCTCCTTGCCATCCCTTGATAGTCCTATCGATCTACTTCTAATTTCTTATTCCTAACAAGAATCTTCAACCTGCCTTGTCGTTCAGACTTCGTGGGATCTATTGCCATCCTTGCTTGTATGTGTTATTATTTTTCTTCTGTTCTTTTTTTTTTTTCCAGATTTCATCCATGCGATTTTCATATACTTTTCTCTCTTATTTTGGGAATTACGCTGGTTTTCAGTTGTTACTGCTTTTTGTGTTTCTAATTACATCCTTCTAAAAAGTCATAGCCAGAATGCGAGGAATAAGCGACAGCTGTTAGATTTGTGTAGGTAGTTCTCAAAATCGAATTTTGAATTAAAATTTTCTTTATTTTAGGGAAAGGTATGGCTTCTTCCTCGGTGATCACTACCGAAGATGTGTTGGAGTCGCTGATGAATGATGGTACAATTGATGCCCTCAGATTGAAGATCATCAACCAGCTCAAAGCTAATGTAATTTGTTTTTGTTTTTTCAGTTATGTTTTCTCCGCTTTCCTGTACGATGTTTGATATTGACCATGAAATATTCCCCCTTGCAGCATTGCCCCACTTTCTTTATTATTACTTTTTTCCAGTCATAATGATGGAACCATTTATTGTTTCATTGCTTTCTAATGGGATCCATATGCATGATAAAAGTTTGAAATTGATCACTGGGAATTTTTGTCTGACCTTAAGATTATTAGTGGGTTAAAATTTCACTAGTGTTATAGTTGAATTATGACGCAATTATTAAAGCAGTGTGAAATACACAATTCCAGGATGGGAGGGTTTTAAGTTTATGAAGAAATTGAAATATGTGAAGGAGAAGTTAAAGATCTGGAACAAAGAAGTCTTTGGGGACATTAGAATCCAAAAGAGTAACATTCTTAAGGAGTTGAATACTCTTGACAAACTAGAGAGTGAGGGCAGACTTGAGGAGACTCTAGTCGCGCGCAAAGTGACTCTCAGGAACGATTTGAATAACATTAGGAAAAAAGAAGACATTAGCTGGCGCCAAAAGAGAAAAATCAAATGGGCCCGTGATGGTGATGTGAATTCAAAATTCTTTCACAAGGTGGTGAATGGAAAGAGGAGAAGAAATTTCATAAAAGAGCTTGAGACAGAGGATGGCATTACGGTCAAGGACAATGAGAGGATATATGAAGTGTCGACTAGTTTCTTCAAGAAACTCTACACAAAGGACATGCAAGAGAGACCTACGATTAAGGGTTTGGACTGGCTCCCCATTGACGATGCTCAATGGAATTGGATCGAAAGACCCTTTGAGGAGGAAGAAATTAGAAATGCAATTTCTAAGATGGACAAGGATAAAGCGCTGGGCCTGACGGATTCAATATGGCTTTTTTCCAAGCTTGCTGGTCGATTGTGAAGGACAATCTGATGAAAGTCTTTGAAGAATTCTTCCATACTGGACGCATTCCAACCAGCATGAATTCTATTTTCATCGCTCTTATACCCAAAAAAGACAGGTCCATTAAGGTGGGGGATTTCAAACCTATTAGCTTGGTAACTAGTGTCTACAAGATCATCGCCAAGGTCCTCTCCGACAGATTGAGTGCGGTTATCGGGAATTCCATATCGGAGAACCAAATCGCCTTCATTGCTGATCGTCAAATTCTTGATGCTAGCCTAATAGCTAATGAGTTAGTTGACGATATCAAACGCAGAAAACAACAGGGTTTAGTGTTTAAATTAGATTTTGAGAAGGCGTATGATATGGTCAATTGGGACTTCTTGGACTTGATCTTCCGTCGCAAGGGTTTCGGTGACAGATGGAGGCGATGGATGAATGGTTGCCTTTCCTTCGTGGCCTTTTCGGTTATTATCAATGGGCAACCCAAAACCTGGTTCAAGGGGCAACGTGGGATCAGGCAAGGTGATCCGTTATCTCCCTTCATCTTTACTATGGTGGCTGATGTTTTTAGCTGTATGTTGAGGCGGGGGTCCGATAGAGGGATCCTCAAAGGATTATCAATAAAGGGAGATGGCTGTATAGTTACTCATTTGCAGTTTGCTGATTACACAATTCTCTTCTTGCCCAAGGATAAGGATAATATTCTTAGAGTGCTTACACTGATTCAAATATTTGAGTTGGTGTCAGGTCTATGTGTTAACTTAGGCAAAAGTGGCCTAGCTGGAATTAACATCCAGGATGATTCTCTTGGGCAGATAGCAGAGTTAGCGGGTTGCGCGGTTCTCAATTGGCCTCTTAACTATCTAGGTGTCCCTCTTGGAGGTAATCCTAGAGCCAAATCTTTTTGGGACCCTATAATCCAAAGAATTTCCCCCAAGCTTGACAGTTGGAAAGGCCCTTACTTCTCTTTAGGAGGCAGATTGACTCTTATTCAGGCCTCCCTATCTAGCTTGCCCTGTACTTTTTGTCCTTGTTCAAAATCCCGTCCGGAGTGGCTAGAAAGATTGAGAGAATTATGAGGGATTTTCTCTGGAATGATGGTGGGGTGGAAAAAAAGGATCACTTGGTTAGTTAGGAGGTGTGTTGCAAACCTAAGGATGAAGGCGGCTTGGGTATTGGGAACATGGTGTCTAAAAACATCTCTCTTTTGGCTAAGTGGTTATGGAGATTCCCCTTAGAGCCTAATTCCCTTTGGCATAAGGTGATCAAAACAAAATACGGGCTTCAGCGGAATGGATGGGACGCTGGTTCGGGGGATGTCGTTACGCACGCAAGTCCTTGGAAAGCGATTTCTCAGATATACCATCTTTTCTCTCCTTCGATATCTCTCATTATTGGTGATGGTTCTCGTTTTCGTTTTTCGGAGGACTGTTGGACTGGCCCCATCCCTTTCAAAGAAAGATTCCCGCTTATTCTTTACCTTCCCTCCATGATGCCCTAATTTCTGATTTCTTCTGCTTTCAAGGGGATCACCCTTGTTGGAATATGCACTTTGCCAGGAATGTTAATGATAGACTTTTGTCAGACCTTTCCGTGATGCTTGACATCCTTGATCCAATTCGCCTTTCTCCTTTCCCTGACAAGAGAGTGTGGAAGCTCGATCCCTCAGGCTCTTACACTTGTGCTTCCTTTCTCAATTTTCTCGCCCGTAACCCTATTGCCCCCTCCCATTTAAAAAAGTCTTATTGGAAAGTTAAGGAGCCTTTAAAGGTTAAAGCCTTTTTGTGGCTTGCTGTGCTCAAAAGAATTAATATAAACGATCTGCGTCAAATCAGAAGGCCCCTTAAGGCTTTATCCCCTGACGTTTGCGTTTTGTGCTTTAGACATTCAGAGACAAATGACCATTTGTTCCTGCACTGCGATGTGGCTTGGAGTATTTGGAACAGGTTATTTAATCTCTTTGACGAGAGTTGGGTTTGTCCAAAGGACCTTGGCACTTTCCTTGCGACCAAATTTACTGGTTTTGGCCATAGGAAGGACAACATAACTCTTTGGAATACAGCTCTGTTCGCAACTGTGTGGTGCATTTGGTTGGAAAGAAATGCGAGAGTCTTTAACGATTAGTGTATGCTTACTCAACTGCTGTGGGATCGAATTCGTTATGCGGCCTCATTATGGGTTTCGTCCAATGGACTGTTCAAGGGGGTGCCTATATCTGATGTTTATAGGGATTGGATGGCGGTATTGTACTAATACTTTGTTAGGGACTTTATGGGGTGTTTTTTGTACTTTTTAGTTTACATTTTGTCTGTGATTTTTCTTAGGAGGATCCCTTGTCCTCCACCTATTGTATTCCTTCCCTTTGTACTTTTCTCTTTTCCTTAATAATAATTCTTTTTCTATCAAAAAAAATTAAAGCAGTGTGGACTTTATTCTCTTCATTTTGGCAGGAGGAGCTCAAGAGTACTACAATTAAGATGGCTGAACAGAGTAAGGTTCTTAATACCCCTGGGGCTGAGAAACAAACCAAAAGAGAGCTGTTTGATGCACTTCGGCAGGAACTTGAGTAAGTCATTAACATTTTCACTTCATATGTAAATGCAGATTCCAAGAGCACTTTTCGAAGTTGTATTATTATATGGGTATACTCTGCCCACAAATCATACACTTTTTGCATGTCTTGAGAGTAGCATATTAATAGATGTTTCAATATATTATTACCCTAACAGTAGGCCCTGGTCAGTCCATAACAACTTATGTTATCCATGTCAAAGTTTTTTTGGCTTACATGCACCTGATATAAAGTATCGGAAAAACATAGAAATCCACCAGGAAAAGCTCAGTTCTTCTTTTCTACCTTCATCTTTTGTTTCCTGACTTTGCCCTACTAGTTTGTGTTTGCCTTTACGTTAGACTCAGACTGGTTAGATATTCATTATTCATGGTAGATTACATCTCCATGGATATCGTATTATTTATTTATGATGAAATATATTTTTATTATCTCGTTGGCTGGTTACGCCCTTTACTTAGGTCCATCCTCATTTCATGCAGAGCACCAGTACTCGAGAAAGCCTCTAAATCAGTCTGGGATTTAATTTTAGATAATAGTGGCCTGGGAAGGGAGATAAGTGAAACAGTTGAAAGAGTATTTTGTCGATTA
This sequence comes from Biancaea sappan, assembly GCA_037074585.1. Taxonomy (NCBI): domain Eukaryota; kingdom Viridiplantae; phylum Streptophyta; class Magnoliopsida; order Fabales; family Fabaceae; genus Biancaea; species Biancaea sappan. Next base: position 12,497,667 of record CM073495.1, on the reverse strand, counting down.
AGTGGGCAGGAACCTCCTCTATTTCCACTTCCGAGTGCTCAACCACAAGCTGAAAACAAGGAGACTGACAACAGAAAAGAAAAAGGGAAAGGAAAAGAGACAGAAAAAGAGAATACAAATTTAAATTCCACACTGAAGAAAAGAAACTTTAGTGAAATAAATTCAGGAGTAGATGAAACTGCAACCACGTCTTCTGATTCTGCATCTGTGCCAGAAGGTTCTAGCAAATCGCCTCTGCCAATTTCAAAATCTTGAGATTGACTTGATATGCTAAACAAGCATTTTGTAAAAGAAGTGATCGCATCTGGTAAATAGATTAATATTCATAGGACTTGAATACCTCTTTAAATTCAATAGTAGATGAAACTGCCACCAGGTCTTCTGAAATTTTTATGTATTCTGCTGCAAACATTTTTATGCTATATCTATAATTTGTGAAATTGATTTTCCCATGTAAAATTGTCCAAATCTGTTGTTGCTCTGATTTTTCAGCTGTAAACATGCTGAAGGTACCGGAGATCATTTGTGGATTAAAAATTGAATATCACGGGCTTAAACCGAAGGTTGTTGAAGCCCTCCGGTTGACTTAGTTATTCTACATAATCCATTTGCCGTTAATGAGAAAATTCCTCAGGGTAAAACTTGGTCCAGCATGCCAAAATTCTTCAACATCGTAATCCTGTGAATGATATTTTTATTTTAATTCGATTTTTGACCATTTTAGTCAATCGGGGTGAGAGTATGTTACCTTTAAATTTGCTTTCTACCTGAAAGTAGCCCCTATAATTGTATGATCTGTTAGACATGCTATGTTGAGTAAGAGTCTCACGTCTTACAAACATAGAGAAGACATACTTGTGCAGGCCATTAGATCTCACACAATTTAGGGATGTAATGGCATGCAAAGAAGAGGGGATCAGATTGAACCTTACTGTGCACCATTTACACTCTAATGAAATTTAGTCAGAAAATGAATGAGAAACAAGAAAAAGCATTGAATCTCCACTTTGAACTTAGTGGCTTTTCAGGGGAAACTCATTAGTAACAAAAGGACGGGAACACTGCCAACACGTCAACATACATTTAAGTAACAAAAGGAGACTTGTCATGGGCCACCCCAAAAACAAAACCCTAATTGGGTAATCAAATGCTGAATTGACATATAACACTTCTTATATATATTGCATACCATATATATGTTTTATATAACTATTTAATGATATAGTATTATTTGAAACCTTTTGAGTTGTTATGTTAATTAGATTTCTCTTTGATACATAATGAACTAAGGATATGAACTCAAAGAGCACTTATAAGACTATATTATATCTACACCCCTCGCTACTAAATCACTACTTGGTATTATATTGTCGCGTTGCTTCATGCTTTTAGCTATGCCTTAAAAAGCAACAATGAACTTTGCAACATGGCAATATCTGAATTTTTTTTTTCTTGGTACCTTTTGAACATGGACGTTGTGTGTTCAAAGTTCAATACAAGTATTCAACGACACACATAAGAGTTTCTTTATGAATGTGTAATAGGCTTCATAAGTTATTTATTATCTTACATATTCTCCATCGATAATTTTGCATGTAGGTTTATGCTACGGAGCCTCAGATCTTCATTGCGATGGAAGGGCCAACAAGACTCAAGTTGGACCAGAGTCTGATTAATGGCAAGGATGATGACAAACAACAAGGGATGGGGAGTAAAGATCAGCTTTCTTGCTTCATTCTAAGCTCATAAGTATTAATTGAAATTGATCAACTGGTGTTTGAAAATTGGTCTTAGATAAACAAAAATTATACTTTGAATTATGTTAAGTACATAAGAGAAAACATAGTCATTTAATTAACGATCAACTAAGTTCAAAATTTGCAATGCATTACATGTAGAGAGAATAATCTAATAAATGATAACTCGCACCAAAATTGATTTGACTGTAAAATTGGAATAGATTAATCTACTATGGTGATTTAAACTGTTTCTAATTTTCTTTCAAGCATTGTCGTACATTTGGTAGTCCCCATAACTTTTGAATGGACGAACATGATGGAAAACAATTGAGAGACTGAACTAAAAAGGTTATACCTTGAAAAATTAAAAGGTTAGTGATTTATCCCCCCATGTGTTTAACTATTTTCTCTTCTTATTTCACAATTACACTACTTTTTTCACCGGATATGTCCACTCTGTTGAATAACTTAAAAGGAGCCTAACTACAAAACTTTCAACCTTGGTGGTCTATCCTGTTGCTACTCCCTGGATGTCTTTCCGAAGAGCAAAGTAGTAACCGGACCGTTGTGAGGAGACTATTAAGCCTTTTTCATTCACAGTGGCATTGCTTGCAACATTCACTGCCCGTAATACTGATTCACTTTGTGGTATATATAAATGGGCATTGCTAGCAACATTAATTACCTGTAAATCTGATTCACTCTGTGGTATATACAAATCATTTTGTATGTCTGAACTAGTTGTGTTGGCACATGGAATCAACGAATCCTCTATATGCCTATTTTCGCATGCAATATCTGAGCCCCAGTTTGATAACATCTGATTATTGTCATGGACATTGTTATAAGTTGACCAAGTGTCGTGTAGCTCTGCACCATGAAGATCGTCTCATATGAGACGTGATTCCGATGAATTTGCAAAACCACCAAGTTGTTGATCAAAGAAGGCCAATGTTGGATCTTGAAAGTGGCTCTCCACTAAATCAAACAAGCACAAAACAATGATACTAAAGGTCAGTTCATGATGTTCTACCATATACATCACAGTGAAGTTCTCTCAAGTTTGAACCTCCACAACCCAAAAAAGAAATAGAGAAAAAAATGAAGCAAAATGATTACCAGAAATTGGGGGTGATTGGTCGAAGGCAAGGAAGATGGTACATTACCATAAGGTAACATAGGTAACTGTTGCAGATTTAGTGGGATAGTTCTGAGATGAGCAGTGTTAAATTAGGAAAGCATTCCTCCGCTAAATAAAACGAGAACAAACCATGAAAATAAAGGTCATTTCATAATGTGCTACCATATATATATATTTATATATATATAGAAGAAGAAAAAGAAAAAAAAGAAAAAAGCAAAATTATTACCAGGTGGGTCTCGACAATCCCGGGTGGGAACTCAAGGTAGTGCCTCCTGAACCCCAAAAGAATTATGTCTAATAAATATATCTGGATGTATAACAATATCTATATCAATAATATCTATGCTTAATCAATATGCATGTACTGATAAATGGAGGCTTGAAAGAATATGCAGTCGCGGCTTTGGATCAATCTCAAGAAAGAACGAAGGTGGCTCATTCAGCTGCGAGAAACCCACAATCATCAACCACAGTTCAATGTATAGGAAAATCTTGATTTTGTTTTGATAATGGAATTGGAAAAATGGATACCTCGTCCAGAATTCCTATCCCATTTTCTTGAACACAGGTTCGCATGGACAAAATGTTTCGCCATGGAATTTCAATCTCGTTCTTCAAGCCTTCTGTAAAATCTCCCACACAAGTTTTCGCTTTCCGTAGTAACACTTTGCCACCAAATCTGCTGCATACACACCCGCATTGCAATATAATTAATTACCTCAAAAGCTCCAATCTTTGAGAAAAGAAAAGGGAAAATGATCTGTTCTAGATTTCTCGCTCTATCCATTATTCAGTATCAATTTTAGCAAATTTCAAATATTTCGAGTATTTTGAGTATTTCGAATATTGGGTGAGTTTTGATACGAATGCTTGAGAGGTTATTTTTTTGGATAAATGACAGAGTTCAGATACAAGATATTATGGATAAATACGTGTACAAATAATAAAAAATTAGTCGGATATCAGTCTATCGTCATTCCTATTCTTCATCAACTTTAAGATGCCTTTGGCAAATTGGCGTGTGTTTGGATTAAAGTGTGGACGGATAATTTGAGAGTGAAATTAAATGCATGATATGAGAAAATTTTAATATCTATTATTTTTTAACCCCTTTATGTTTTAAGAATTTAATATTTTTATAAAATATTAATAGAAATTTTATCCTTTGAATTTACTCTCATTTTGTTAATAATATTATAATATTGACCAAAACTTCATTTTGATTTTTCACAAATGTCCTTTTGTTAAAAAAAAAAGAAAAATAAAATTGATCTCTTACAAATTCAAATATTTTCGTTTTAGTCCCTTCATATTGTTGCTATTAACTATTTGAACAGAAATGTTGAGCACACTTTCTCATTTTGCTATGTGTAATTCCCATTGGTAGGGATGGCAATTTCAACTCAAACCCCAATTGCTCCAATCTGACCCACTTTGTTTGGGTTGAACTTTTTCAACAACTAACTGAGAAATAGAGTGTGTTTGAGGATTCTTAAAAATACGAGTGTGGGTTTGAAGTGGATACGAGATAATGTATTCTTCACCCTGAATATAAATATAATATAAAATAATATATATATATATATATATATATATATATATATATATATATATATATATATATATATATATATATATATATATATATATATATATATATATAATATTTTAAAAAATAATATAAAATATTAAAATAGAACAGTGAATAAAGAGGAAGGGGCCATTTGGTATGACAAAATTGGCTGAAAATGAATATTCAATTCTTGTACTGTTTATTCTCTTACATTGTTTGGTATGTATTTAAGCACAGGAAAGGATGGAAAACCGGTTTCTATACAGTAATTTTTTCATTGAAAATTTTTCATCCAAATTGTGATGGAAAGCCGATTTCCATCTGAAAAATCGTTGTATTTCCAAATATGTCTTCCTGCCCCGCACCCCTTCTTCTTCCTCTTTCATCTTCTTCCTCTTTCTCTCTCTCTCTCTCTCTCTACCCAGTATCACCAACACCACTTTTCTTCTTTTACCGATTACTATTTCCAAGATTAGAGTATTTTTCCAATTGTAAAATAAAAAACCAATCTTCAAAAAAAAGCAAATCCCAAACCAACTAAGCTGGCAACGACTTGTGCAGGTGCCAGTCGGCGATAGACCGGTGCCTGCCAAACGTATGGTCGGCGGTCGACTTGTGCCTGTCAAACACATAACAGCCAGTCAACCAATACCTAACAGCCGGTCAACCGACGCGTGCAGGGCTCGAGTGGATTAATTAATGAACTTTTAGTTAAAGGTAAAATAGTTTATTATTTTTAAAAAAAATATAACAATCTTATTTTTTTTCTTTTCTTTTTTCGTATATACCAAATAAATTTTTTTTCTCTTTCTTCCGTTGTAATTTTTTTTTCCATTTTCATATTTCCTTTTCATTCTTACTGAATATCAAACGTCCCGAGCTATCTGCAATCGAGCATTAGAGTTCTCTACTCTCTGAAGCTTCCGTTCTTTCTCTCCTGCCGTCGTCGCCTGAAGCTGTGAGGAGTAGTCTTGCCATTCCCCTATCCCGCGGCAAAAAGGCTTCTCGACCACGGCCTCTCTTCTCGCCGCCTGAAGCGCTTGCCTTGCCTAAAGCTCTCGCCTCTCAGCTCTGCTGTTTTCATGCTCACTTGCTCAGATCTTTCCTAAAAGCTCTCGCCGGCGTTCCCTTTCTTGCTTAACTCTACCTCTCACCGTCTCGCCAACGTCCCCTGTTGCCACCTCTTCTCGCCGACATCCATCGTCTGCCGTTGTTCAGGTTAGATGACGCAGCTCACTGATTAACTCCTAATTCAAAATTTATTACCGATCCTGCTTGTTAAAATTGCTTTCCCTTGCTGAGCAATTTCTAAATAAAGGAGAGGAGATGGCCCCTACAATAACTGAAAATGGCGTTACTCTTGTTTGGAAATTACCTACAGCAGATCTAATGTAATCATAGTCATCTAATGCATCATTTACTTTCCATCTTGCGAATTTACTTACTTTTTATGCAGGTTAGTTTATGTTGGGAAAAACACACCTTTCCCCCTTGAAAAATAACTTGGCACAAATAAAACAGAGAAATAACAGGAAACAATACTCACAATCACAACACAAGAAAATAACGTGGAAACTCCAAAATCGGAGAAAAAACCACGATCGTTGTCAAAGACAACCAAAGAAAATACTATGTGTAAATTTTTACAACACACAGAAACTTCTCTTAAATACCCGGTACCCAATACTAGATACCAACTGATACCCAAATACACCCACACACTCTCAAGCATGTATTTAACTTACATCTCTCATCACTCTAGAACAAGAGTATAAAGAAAGAAAGAATTAAATACAAGCTAATGTGTCTTGTATTGGTACGAATATTACAAAGAGACAAGGCTTCTATATATAACCTCTATTCTTCACAATATTTAGCATTTTGGGCGATGTGGGACTTCCTTCTTCACATTGCAAATTTTCTTCTGTGGGTCCCACCACTTTCAATCAATATTTTCAACAAATCTCCACCTTGATTGAAAGTAACCACATCTACTGATTCATTGTCTATAACGACAATCATAGTTCCAAGAACTACCATACTCCACCATAAAAGAGTATATCCACCTAGAATTAACCAATTCTAGGAATTTCACCTCGGCACATGTTGAAAAATTCCTGCTGAAAAATTTATGGTGCAACTTCCAATGTTGGCTCTCCTTGGAAGTTCTTCAGCCATCGACATCATCCCACTACACATCTTGCATCAATGCCAACCAATGTCCATGTGCAATTGTGGACCCGCTAGTAGCAACTCATCCTCTTCCATGGCAACGCGGACATGCCATGGGGATTCAAACTTCTTACTTTTCATAGAAATTCCTCCCCCGCAATGAGAGAGACAGAGTTTGCATCTTCCTCGGAGCCTTTTGCCAAACCTGCTCCACCTGGACAATTTCTCTTTACATGCCCAGACTGTCCACATTTCCAGCAAGTCACGTTCTTACCCATATTCTTCTTCCCTTTACTCCCACTTCTAGCTACCGCCATTGAGTCTGACGAAGGTATAGAGCGACCCTCACATTTTAACCTTCTTTCCTCAGAAATAATTTTACTGGCAACTTCTTCGAAGTTTAGAGTCTCCTTCCCATACATCAAAATGTGTTTCATGTTCTCATAGGAAGACGGAAGAGACCATATGAGCCTTAACGCTTTATCTTCATCATCAACTTTGACTCCGATAGCCTCTAGTTCAGATACGATACCACTGAGAGCACTGAGATGATCTGATATTTTTGTACCTTCTTCCATACGAAGCGTATGAAATTGCTCCTTCAGTAACAATCGATTTGAGATACCCTTCGCCTGATACAACCCTTCGAGCTTCTCCCAGAGTTCTTTGGCTGTTGATATTCCTTGCACATTTGCAAGAACATTCTTGGCCAGGCATAGACGAATTGCACTTGCCGCTCTCAAATCTAGTTCCTCCCAATCCTCATCGCTCATACTAGATCCGCTCTTTTCAGAATCCTTACTGGAAACCTTCCCCTTCAACGCCTTGTATAACCCAGATTGTATCAGCACGTCCTTGACTTGTACTTGCCACAAGCCAAAATTGATCTTCCCATCAAATTTCTCTATGTCAAATCTCATCGCGCTGGAAAAATTTGACATTGCAACTGTATACTGGAATAGTGAACACAATTGTAAATAGTACACCAGGTAAGTTCCCAGGAAAGAGAGGTTGGTCACAATGGACACCCTTAAGTACCTAGTCTTTCCTTAGCCAGAACTTTCCTAGACATGCACTTTCACAATACCACACTTCGTTCCAGTAACCCAGCAACCAAGAACAATCTTCAAGCAACCGGGAACAATTCTTTTATGATTGTGGAAGATCAGACAAAGCTGCAACCACAAGAGCATACTAAGAATTTAACATCCCACCGAACCATAGGCTCTGATACCACTTGTTGGGAAAAACACACCTTTCCTCCTTGAAAAATACCTTGGCACAAATAAAACAGAGAAATAACAGGAAACAATACTCACAATCACAACACAAGAAAATAACGTGGAAACTCCAAAATCGGAGAAAAAACCACGATCGTTGTCAAAGACAACTAAAGAAAATACTATGTATAAATTTTTACAACACACAGAAACTTCTCTTAAATACCCGGTACCCAATACTAGATACCAACTGATACCCAAATACACTCACACACTCTCAAGCATGTATTTAACTTACATCTCTCATCACTCTAGAACAAGAGTATAAAGAAAGAAAGAATTAAATATAAGCTAATGTGTCTTGTATTGGTACGAATATTACAAAGAGATAAGGCTTCTATATATAACCTCTATTCTTCACAATATTTAGCATTCTGGGCGATGTGGGACTTCCTTCTTCACATTGCAAATTTTCTTCTGTGGGTCCCACCACTTTCAATCAATATTTTCAACAGTTTATATGGCCATTTTATGTTGGGGTCATCATACGTTATTCTCTTTAAATCACATCCACATTACCTGTCATGACCTATATGCTATCATATGATAAATTTTGAACCATACTTTTCTTCAGAGCTTGATTTCTAAAGTAATTTTCCAAAATTTGGACATTCTTTTCCATCCAACTGTCATCAATAAGGTGCTTATAAATTCCTTGTAGTCCTTTTTTTTCCTATTACCCACTTCTTTTGATCACATTTAAAAGTAACCATTGTAGTATTTATGATAAGTTATCTCTAATGACTATAACTATATATGAAAGTAAGAACTAAACTGTTTTTGGGTGAATACATTAGCTGTTATAGGTGGCCTATCAGAAGTTTGAGATATTCTAGCCTTTCTTTTCCTTTAATTTCAGTACTATTTCATTACCTTCGTATGAACCTTTCATATTTCCATCATGTTGTGCATTGGTTATGTTTTTATTAAAATGATTAGTCAAGGACATGCATGCCAAGAAGAACCGCCTGAAATAATGATTCAGAGCACATGCTTTTAGAGTTCAGATTATGATTTTTGTGTAAATTGAAGATATGTTTCTTTGCTTGCATTGATATATTTTGATCTTGATGGTCTGGGCTTTTCCCATTTCTATTTTGTTTTATAATTTTTTTCTAAATGCGAAATATATCACATGCGTGGCAAGGAATGTGTGAAATGTTGATTATGACACGTGCTTCTTTTCAAATATTGTTCTGTTTAATTCTCTTTCTGGTTCTGCTTCATATACTATTAATAAAACTTTACTGTATCTAAGAGTGTGTTTGGAAATCTGGTGGAAAAAATATGGTTTGGAAAATTAGGTTTAAGTGAACATGATTAAAGGAAACTTAGGTTTAAATGAACGAGTTTTGTATTTGGGAGAAAATTGGACAAACGTAGTTTAAGGCAGTGAAACCTAATTTGGGACAGAACATGATGTTTGGATGTTGGTTTGTAAACGTGGTTTCAGGATGTATAATTACCAAAAAGGGCATGAATTTTTTATTTAATTTTTTGATGTATTATTATTATTATTATTATCACTTATTTAAAGGAATCTTTTTGGTTTATTTGTCTAATTTTCCAAATTAATCACTAATGACTTATTTTTAATTAGTAAATTAATTTTTTTGTTTTGTAATTACTAATTAATTTTTTCTCTATTAAATTAATTTTATCTATGACTAAATTTCAATATAATTTTTCTTCTCCATTAAATTAATTTTATCTCAATAAAAATTAATGAAAAGAGCTTATAATATTTTAATGAAAACAAAATTCTCATTAATTAGCTAATTAAATTAAACTATGATTTTCAATGCTATTTTAAAAAGTAGGAAAAAAAGAATTTAATTGCATAAAAATAAAGCAAAGATATTCATTATCATAATAAAGAAAATAATTAATTATATAAATGAATATTAATTATTCTGCATATGCTCTACTAATTATCTATACATCTATTAAATCAAATTTCTACAAATTAATTATGTTAATTATGATTAATTAATTGTGTTTAGGCTTATTAGAATTATGAAATGGTAATATTAGATAAGTAAATTTTTTTTTTTCAAATTAGCTTTTTTTTTTTGGGAAAATTATCAGATTAACTAACTAAGCTATAGCCCAAGCCATACTAGGAAAAAAAAAAAACCCACTAAGCTACAACCCAAGAAAGTTTCGCAGAAAAAAAAAAACAAAATGACCTTCCTCACTTGACATGGAGGAAAATCGAGTCACGATGACCCGGTTTGCAAACCCGATTATTCCCACAGTTTGGGGTGTCGGTGAGCTCCTTCTCAGACCCGTCATCACCGTTGGCACAATGTCCGGTAGATTTCAATTACAAACAACACAGCTGAAGCACTCATCATACCACAGCAAACCACTAGACACCCGACGACCACAGAAGGCAATCAGAGGAGGGAGAAGCCTTAATTGTTGACGGGAAATAGCCGGAAATGAACAGAATATGACGCCGAAGGTGATGGAATGGAGAAGCACACACCACGAATGAAAGAAGCAGACAAATACAGTAGAACAGGGAATGTGAACACATAGCAGAACAGAGATTGGCACAGCGGAAGAGAAGAGACAACAATGCAAGGGGTAGAATTGATATACTGATAAATATTCCAAAACCAACTACGTTAAGTTGTCCGAAGAAGCAAGAAATTTGCGCTGTAGAGTTAACGAGGTTTGTATGCATTCAAACTGGTTACAAGTGAATGTGGTTTGCATTAAGTTCCTCCTAAACATCTTGAAATTCCGAAACCATGTTATCTAGCTACAGTAAATGCAGAAAAAGCCACTGGAATGTGCAAACAAACACATACTAAATCTAGTTGCATTTTTGCTAGAGATCATCAGTCCTAAAGTTAAGACCATGGTTATTGAATTTCACCATGGTTTTACTGCTACAAATCATCTTGTTATTTCATTCTTCATTTGATCATGCTTTGTTCCTTGATTGTTAGCCCTTGTTTCCTCTAATATTTGCTAGATACCTGTGAATTTTGCTGTACCTTTATCATTACACTTAAAGTTGAGTTGGATAGATTGAGTTCTTCAAACTACTGGTCTATCTAATCTCCTTATTGTCCTATTCACAGCTCTTCTAATAGTGCCTATTACGCACTTTTAAGTAATTAGGAATAACTCCATTTTCTTTTCCTTCTCTCTGAATATGCAGTGTTCATATTCTACAGTTATCATCTTTAGAAAATCCTTGCAGCTTTGGATAAAGGAGTGAAAATAACAGTGACAATTTGTAGAGTTCATCTGTCAATGGTGCACCACTATCTGTGCTTTCTCTTTCTTGTATTTTTCCTATGTTGTGTGGATAGTTAAGAGAGGGCTGCGTTGTCCTTTAGTGGCCATTGATGGAAAATTTTTTTGTACGACTTATGGAGGGAGCGCACAACGTGGTACAAAATGGGAAGAAATACAAAATGTACATTTTAAGTTATTTCTTTTCCCTCTCCTAGTTAGCAGTTCAACTTGCATAGAAGAAAGAAATTAATTTAAAAAACAAAAAAAAATTGTATGACATTTAACTGCTCATATCAGCAATTTAATGAAGCGACGAGATCCTCTACCATTGTAATTTCTTACTATTCATACCATTAACCAATAGTTATGTGCCACTTGTCCAAGGAGTTTAAGAAGAGATTAGATACTTGTTGTAAGCTGAATTTGAACCCGTCAATTCTTTGTAAATGATGTCCAGGACCTCTTCTCCTTTTTTTTTTCCCTTCAAACCCCACCCAATAACAAACTGACATATGACAGTGCTAAATGAGATAATTTGGAAAAGAGAACAAATAAGGGGAGAAACGGATTCTATTCTAGAAGAAGAAGAAAAGCAAGTTTCTTGAGCAATTTTTATTCATCTTCATCTTCATATATTCTCATTCAGTATACTGGAAGGCAACCACATATTGAAGGCTGATTTTTTCTTTTCCTGTGCCTGAATCAGTTGATTTTTATTGATTTGCTGCTACTTTTTTTTTTTTATATATATATTGGTACTGTGTTTTGCTTACAGGAAAAGAAAGAAGGAAAAAAATGAAGAATATGGAGCTAATAAGAACATGGATTTATTATGTAAATTTGTTGTATTGTTGGTTAAATATTTTTATTATTATTTTGTTAAAATATTTTTTCTTGTAGTTAAAAATTTTTACTTCATTGTATAGGGGTCCCTCTAATATTTTTATAATGAAAAAATTTTGATTTATTTTATATGGAGCTTCAAGTAAGAGAACAATAAAAAAAAATTTTAACTATAAGGAAAAAATATATATATTAGTAAGACAAAATTGTACGACGATGCAATGAAGCAGTATTTTCCCTACAAGGGAAAATATATACAAATTTCTCATTATAAAAATATTAGAGGAACCCCAATGCAATGAAGTAAAATTTTTCAACTACAAAAAAAATATTTTAACAAAATAACAATAAAAATATTCAACCAATAATACAACAAATTTACATAATAAGTCATATTCTTACTTGTTTCATATTCTCCATTTTTTTTTGTAAGCAAAACACATTATCAATATAAAAAAAAATAGCAGAAGTCAATAAAAATCATTTAACTCAGGCACAAGAAAAAAAAAATCAGCGTCCAATATATGCTTATCTTCCAGTATAATGTATGAAGATGAATAAAGATTGTTCATGAAACTTGCTTTTCTTCTTCTTCTTCCATTATAGAATCAGCATTACACTTTGTTTCCTGCCTTATTTGTTCTCTTCTCTAAATTATCTTATTTAGCACTGCATGGATGAGGTTTGAAAGGAGGGGGGAAAAAAAAAGAAAAGGTACTGGACATCATTTACAAAAAAGTGGCAGGTTCAAATTCAGCTTGACAATAAGCATCTAATCTCTTTTTAAACTCTTTGGACAAGTGGCGCATAACTACTGGTTAATGGTAGAAATAGTAAAAAATTATAATAGTAAAGAATCTCAACATCTTAATGAACAACCCAACATCTTTTTACCCAACATCTTTTTAAAGTAGTTAATCGTAGTTATAAAGGGATTAAAATAAGAACATTTGAACCAATAAAAAATTATTAGAAAAATGAAAATTTACAAGAGATTAAATTAAAAAAAAACACACACACACATTTATGAAGGATAAAAATGAAATTTTGATGGTAAAAACATTATTTTCTTAGTAAACTTATTAATCGAGTGACATCCCTCCGTTGCCTGTTAATTAACACCTACCCTCGCATACTTCAAAATTTGCCCTCAGAGGAGGAACAGCGTAATGCCCTGAGAACTGAACTGCGAGTTTTCTGCTAAACCCTCGGAGAAGCAAAACTGGCCATTGTAAAAGTAATTCAAATTTCTTATAGACTGTCCCCTAATTTCTTCATTTTCCATTACGATTAGGCGAAATTATGTCCAGATTCCTGCTCGGATCGCTAAGAAGGTCCAAAGTAAATACTCGAAACCAACGAATATCGCACCTCTTCTCTTCTGAGTTTTCATCGTTTCTGCACGAATTTGGGGGAAGCTCATCCGACTCACATCACATTGTTGCTTCTTCAAGCGGGTGCTGGTTGGTGTCAAGGTGTCGCCATTTCTCGCATCCAGTTCCCAAACAGAACAAATTGATATCTCGGAATAGCTTTGTTAAGAAGAATATTCCCTTGTTTAGTTCAGACTCTCTTCGAAATGCCAGTTCTACTTGCTGGTGTGACCAAGGTCTGGTCTTTTCCACACAGATTCGCTTCTGGGGTTCTCAGGCGGCTTCTGAGCCATCAACTTCTGATGGGTTGACGGTGGATGGAATTCTAGCCAATAATTGGCTGATTCTGGACGAGAGTGAGGGCGATTGGAAGAGTCATGCCACTGCCGTAGCCCAATCTATTCATCTGATCAAACGGCGATTACAGGTAGGACATCAAATTTAATCCCCAAATTCTAGATTGCCTTAATAACTGCCATTTTTATGTGTTTAATGATTCTCAGCTTACTTAGATCATGCTTTGGATGTTCCTCTCTGTTTGAAAGATCTTGATTATATGTTTGTATTGGTGGCTACGACCTGTGTGAAGTAAATTCTTTTTCGTGTTGTGGCAGTGGAGGAAATTGATGGTTAGGTTGGATATGCTATCTGCTGAACTGAACAAGCCAAACCTTTGGGATGATCCTGTGCATGCAAGTAAAATAAGCCGTGAGCATGGTTCACTCCTAGGAAAGATGAAAGAGGTGAATGCGTTAGAGCAAGAACTACTGGAGCATATTGACATGATAAATCTTGCTCGAGAAGAGAATGACGAAGATTTGGAATTGGTGGGCACTTGCTTCTATTCCTAGGCATGTATTCATCTGCTTACCACTGGAGTCTTGCACGTTTATATTTGATACAATACAACAACAACAACATAGCCTTATCCCACGTTTAATCTTAATAATATCGACATCTGTTTCAGTGTAAAAAATGGTGAAAAAGTAGAGAATAATCTAACTGAAAAATCAACCCCATTTTACTGTTGAAGTCATTGTATTTAATTGTCAATTTGTGACAAGAAAATTCAGATGACAATTGATTATTGAACATTATACTGAAATGTTTGAGGATTCAACTAATTGATGTAGAAGTTGGAGAAAGCAGACATTGATGTCATGAATTTCAGATGCAAATATCATTGAAGTTTCTCTATGTACAAGGTTTTAAGCGTTGCATGGATCCTCTCTTATTAGTAGATGCCGATTTTTATTCATGCAGAAACTCTCTCCTTTTTCAGGCATCACTGAAAGCATTGATTAACATGAGAAGAAATTCAAAAGAAAAAGAGCTTGAGGCATTGCTGTCTGGGGAGCAGGATCTATGTTCTTGTTACATTGAGGTTGTTGTCTAAGAAAGTGATTGATATCTCTTACTTTTCCATCACCAGCATCAGTAGCTCAGTGGGCATGAGCTGTGTGGACTATCGCAAAATGCGCCCCTTTTAAAGTTTGTCTTTTTATTTTTTAATTTAGGTTCAGGGTGGAGCTGGGGGTACTGAGAGCATGGACTGGGCTGCAATGGTCATGCAGATGTATAAATCATGGGCCCAACAACGAGGATATAAAGTAACTGTTGTGGAAGAAATGCCTGGTGAGCTTGCAGGAATCAAGGTTCTCCTTCTTACCATCATCCATAAATTCTTAAACAGATTTTACACATGACCCCGCATGCTTGCATTATTGTCTCAGAGTAACTTCTATATGACTATGGTTTATAATTATCAGAGTCAAAGGCCAAGTATACTTGTATTTAAGCTCCAAGCAAGATTAACTGGACGTTTTATTTCCCATTCTGGGGGTTCCACTCTAATTTTCCCTTAAGCATGTTGGCTCCCATAGATTACAATTTCTACATACAATTTATACAGGAGGAGGGAACGGTTTCTGAACTTATTTAATTTGCTTTCTCAGCGTGCAACAATCAAGGTAGATGGTGACTATGCATTTGGATATGCCAAAGCAGAAGTAGGAGTGCACAGGCTGGTGCGTATATCACCATTTGACAGTAATAAACGCCGGCATACTTCATTTGCTGCTGTAGCAGTGACCCCAATCCTAGGTGATGCATCTGCTCATGTGCAAATTAATGAATCCGATCTCCGAATTGAACGATTTCGCTCTGGGGGTCCTGGTGGTCAGCATGCTAATACAACTGAGAGTGCTGTAAGAATAGTTCACATTCCTACAGGCATTACTGCCACTTGTCAAAATGAACGGTAAGAAATGTGCGTGCATTGTTGTTTAATTGCTGCTTATGCTTTGCTTATGAAAGTGTTACTCTTGCATTCTTGAGTCTGATTATGGTTCAAAATCAGATCGCAACATCAGAATAAGGCTTCAGCAATGACTGTGCTGCAATCTCGACTAGATCAACTGGAGATGGCACGCCATGCTCAGTTGAATGCACAGCACACGCAGTCTCTCACCGATATAACTTGGGGCAGCCAGATACGTAGTTATGTGCTCCATGTATGGTTTTGGAATAGCATCTGCCCTCTATTTTCCTTGTAGAATTTGATGATCAAAGCAGCACTTTAACTCTCGTTTCCGTCTATGATGCAGCCTTACCGCATGGTGAAAGACCTTAGAACTAACTATGAGGTTTCAGATCCTGATTCTGTCCTCGAGGGAGATCTTGATGGATTCATTTTGAGCTATTTATCAGCTTGCTTGGATAAAGATGCGGATGGTGCTTGAGTTCCTACATTTTGGTGTCACCTTACTGTTTAGTTTGTAACGTATATGGAAGATTTCAGCTGTTTTCGGTCCTCGTCAACAGCTATCACATACAGTATAAGGAAAGCATACAATATTGTATTACCCCACATTTTTTGTAATCAAATCCCTTCACAATTCTATTATTGTATTGTATGTAGGAAGCTCAAAAGGTTTTTTGTAAGTGGCTCGCATCATTGGAATAAGATTCCCAACTTCCTGCTGGCGACCATCAAACCTCGTGTCGAATTCTTGGAGCTAATAAATTTAATAGAAGCTACCTGAGGTTTAACCTTTCAAAATATTTTCGTAGTCAATCTTCCAAATGATTATTTTTTTGTTGTATGTTTTACCGTGTTTATAGTATCATTTTATTTTTATGTTCTTAAGTTATGAGTCTTTGAATTGTATTTTTTATTTAATTAATATTTTATTACATGAGCGGGTGGTATAATAAAATTGTTGTTTTTCCCAGGTTAAAGGAGTAAATTTATAGTTCGTGAATTTTTTAATCCGATCTTTAGAAATTAAGTATTTCAATTCAATTGTAATATCTTTTCAAATAAGAACAATTTATTCCTCTGATAAGTATTTATGGGTTCTTTAACACAAAATGAATGCTGTTTTGGAGGGTAAATATTTGGACAAGTTTGTTATCTTTTTAATGGTTACATAATATTATTTTTTTTAATGGTGCAGAATAAAACCAAGTTTAAACTTACCACCCCTCGTTAAACTATCAATACTTTTCACCATTATTGCATAAAATCTTATTTTTGCTTAATAGGAGCATTGCTTTAATTGGAAAAAATGTTCAGGAGATTAAATGGAGATACATTATTTTTGGAGGATTAAATTGTGAAGAGAGTAATATTTTAAGAACTAAATTGAAATATTTTATTTTTAAATAAAAGTTGCTAAAAAGATTATATTTCAATTTCCAAGTCATTAATTTACTTAAAATTGTCTCAAATTTGGGTTCAATTTCAATTTGCTCTCACATTTTTTTTTGGTCTTAGTTTTGTTTTATATATTTATAAAAATTTTCAATATTTTCTTAATTGTTATTGTCATTCAAATTGTTAAGAAAATTATTTGATTTGTTGAACATATACTATTAGAGGATACAAATGTGGATATAATATTGCAAATGTAGAATTCTAGCTTTTTTTTGAAGAAGAGGTATATATATTTAGTTAGTATTTTCTTTTTTAATAGATACATAAGGTGAGATATCAAGTCAAATACCCAGAACACCATCTCCTCAACCTATTCTTACCAGTGGCGGAGCCACGTTAAAGTCAGGGGGTGCAGCTGCACCCCTTGAAATTTAAAAAGTGCTATGCAAAAAAATTTTTTTTTCATTTTACCCCCCTTCCTTAATTTTTTTGTTTGAACTCCCTTAATATTTTTCGAACCTCTTCAGTGATTCAATCTCACTCTGCTGCTCACAGTCACAAGACCCTCACTTGCTAGAATCACAAATTTTTTTCTTAAAGATGGTTAATTTCTCATTTCATTATTAGGGAACTCTTTGTAAAAGTTTGAAATTTAGAGTTTTTGTACATAGGTCTAATTCTATTAAATTGGTTAATTGATTGTGTAATTAGGATCATGAGTAACATATTTGTAAAGTCAATTTTATAAAAAAATTTTCTTGATAATTGTTAATTTCTCATTTCTTTGTAGGGACCTCTTTGTAAAAGTTTAAAATTTGGGGGTTTTGTATGTAAGTCTAATTCTATCACATTGGTTGATTGATTATATAATTAGGATCATGAGTAACATATTTGTGAAGTCAATTTCATGAAGTTTTTTTCTTGATAATGGTTAATTTATCATTCCCTTATTAGGGACCTCTTTGTAAAAACTTGAAATTTGAAGTTTTTGTACATAAGTTTAATTCTATCAAATTGGTTGATTGATTATACAATTATGATCATGAGTAACATATTTGTAAAGTCAATTTTATGAAATTTTTTTTGATAATGGTTAATTTATCATTCCATTATTAAGGACCTCTTTGTAAAAGCTTGAAATTTATGATTTTTGTACATAGATCTAATTATATTAAATTAGTTGATTGATTATACAATTAAGATTCAAAAGAATAACGCTTTTTTGTAATGAAAATATTTTTTAAGAGGAAATTACTATCAAATGAGCAATAAATTAAAATTAATTTAAAAAAATTGCTATCAGATCCAAAAAAAAAATAAAAATTTTGCCTCTCCGACCAAGGGGTCTTGGATACGCCACTGACTCTTACACTCTTAGAGACTACATTTTTGTTTGGATAGGTTCCAAATATTGGATCTTTTCCACAAATCAGGAAGAACATTAATTATTGAGGGGGTTGCAGATAATGATGAAGACAGAAGACCTCACATGGTTATGGCATCTTAACTGTCACCCTCGAATTAAAAGCTTTATATGGTTACGAACTTCATAAACATGTTCTTTCAACTAAAATGCTCCTTTATCAAAAGAAGATCACCAATATTCCTATTTTACTTCTTTGTTTAAACTTTAAAGCACTTGGAGACCATTGACCAGACTTTTCGTCTTTGTGAACAAACCAGTCAGGCATGGAAGCTAGCTTCCAATCACCAACATAGATTATTGACCATTGACAACTTTGTTTTCGAATTTTTTCTATAATGGAAAGTCTATTTGTTTATAGTTCTAAATTTATGTTTCTCAACTTTTTGGTTCTACTTGTAATTTTGTTTGGCTTCTAAACCTTTTGT
Organism: Biancaea sappan; assembly: GCA_037074585.1. NCBI lineage: Eukaryota > Viridiplantae > Streptophyta > Magnoliopsida > Fabales > Fabaceae > Biancaea > Biancaea sappan. The sequence continues at coordinate 12,478,779 of CM073495.1, read as the reverse complement.
TTGCTTTTGGTTTGTAGTTTAGTTTGGATCCAATTTATCCATATGTTTTGGAGGGATTCGGTCCCTTCAAAGATCCTTGAGGGAAGTTTTTTTAATGATTAAATTTAAATTGTTAGATGTGATCATTCAACGATTTAGATTAATTTTATAATTTTTTAAATTACATGATTAATTTTTAATAAGTTCAATATTGTATTTTTTATTTTTTTTAAATTAATCATATAATTTTTTTTAAAAAAATAAAATTAATTTAGACCATTGGATGATCTCATCCAATGGTCCAAATTTGATCATTAAATAAACTTTTCTCAATGACCTTTAAGGGGATCCAAATTCGTTTCAAAGATCTTTTACTTTGTAAATGCTTTGAAATTTGATTATTACGTTTCCTTTAAAGGAAAAACAATAATTTTTTGTTTGTATACTCTAATAATTATATTATAAATATATTGGCTAACTTTGCTAAAAATTGGTATGGTGTTGGCAATTATAAAGATATTAAAGATTTTTATAAGCATATAAAATTAAATAAAATTGAAGAAAAAATACAGAACAAAATTTAAATCTGCTTATAAAAGTGATATTTCAATAGCGAAATCATTAATCTACTTAAAGTTAGGCAAAAATACTTCTTCTATCTCTTAAAATTGAGTTCAATTTTAGTTTTGTTCCACATTTTTGTCTAACTTTGGTTTTATATATTTATAAAAATTTTCAGTGTTGTCTTAATTGATAATGTGATCCAAATTGTTAATTTGTTTGTTTGTTAAACATATAAACATTAGAAGATACAAATATGAATGTTATATTGCAAACTTTAAAATGTAGCCTAATAAGTTTTTTTTAAGGGCTATGCTAGGGTTAATATGTTTTATAGATACATATGAGATATCAAGTCAAATATAAAAAAAGTCATCTCTGCAGCCCCTTTCTACTCCACATAGACCACATCATAGTTTGGGCAGGTTCCAAAGATAGACTATTTTTCACAAATTAGAAAGAACAATTATTGGACTAATTTTGTCAAATGTTACACTTTTGCAAAAAATTTAGTCTGTCACTCTCAAAAATATTGTCATATATTATATTTTTTTGTCACATCAAACTTTTTACTGTTTTTTTAAAAAGTCTGACTAAAATTTAGTTTGTGTCAAATAGAGTTTCAATCAAAAAAAAATTTTTTTAATAAAAAATGATTGAGACTTGGCCTAGATGGGCCTAGTTTCAGCATTTTATTTTAAATTATTAGATTAGGTTTATCAGAGGCCGAGTACTTATATGTTATTTTATTTGTATAAAAGATCATTTTTTAAATGAAGAGACACGACGTCTCTTACGTTGTGTCTTTTAATTTTTTTAATTTTTAAATAAATTTTAAAAATAAAATAATAAATTCTTTGCAGTAAAAAAAATTTTGAAAGAAAATGATAGAAATGAAAAAATAATAAATAATATTATTTAGATAAACCTATTTGATTTATGTGGAGAAAAAGAATATAATTATTAATAAAAAAAGTGCAAAATTTGAACTAAGTATTAATTTACAAATTATTTTTTTAGTATAAAATAAGTTGAAGTTATATTAAATTTGAATTTAAATTTGGGAAATAAAATTTTAATTAGTACTAAAATTTTTGGCTCCAGTTTTCTAAAGTTTTTAAATAATTACTATTTTAACAAATAGTATATGAATTTTAATAGTACAAAAATTAAAATAAAATTTATGGAATAAATATAATTAGTACAAAAACTTTTAAATTTTGTTTTCTAAGATTAAGATAATTCTAACAAATATTATATAAATTTGAATTTGTGAAATATAATTTCTGTTATGTCTCATATTTAAAAATATATGAAATTTAAAATTGGGTACGTGAAGTGTATGTTTAAGATTTTTTTATATTAAAAAAATATTATTGAAAATAAAAATGTTGAATATTTGTTTGGTATATAAGTGTGTTTATATGAACTTCACATATATTAGTATATAATGTTGTATAATCTTGAAGTATATTTTAAGATAGGAAATTTCATAAGGTAAGAGAATTAATTTTTTAAGATAATTTTTTCTTGAGATAATTTCATAAGGTAGAAGTAATACTTTATTTGTGTATATTATTGTATTTTATTTTAGGATAGGACATGACAGAGAAAATATAGTTTGTCTACAAAACTGCACAATATTTTTTTATTAATATTTTCTTTAAAACTATTTTTGAAAAAAATTTATATTTATTCCATAAATTCTATACTAATTTTTGTTCTAATTTCAGGTTAGATCTGATAGTTGGTTGAAGTCGCAGCCGAATATGGTATAAATGTACTCAATACGTAGCATGCATTATAAGAAATAGGTGCTGAGTGGACAAAGCTAGATGAGAAAACATATAGTTTCTTTGTTCGTCCATACGGCAATAATAATATTCATCATTTCCAAATCAAATTATTCGAAGATATCTGTTTGAAAATATCCCTTGACCTCTCAAACTACAATGTTTACAAATAAATATGAGTTGAAATAGTAATTACTAAATAATAAATAATAAATTGAAAACATAAGTATGTATTGCCAATCGATGACCTAATGATAAAAGCAAAGGACAACGATCTAGATCCAAATAGGGCCTTCAGGTAAATTGAAAGTATTTTTAAGCCAATTCATGGTGAGTCTCCCACCAATTTATGGTGAGTAGCCCGCCATTTAATGTATAAATTAAATATAATTTAAATAGTTATTTGTTATTATATAATACTAACTTACTTTAATTATATTGTTTATTTATATATTAAATATATATTAATTCATTAATTACTTATAATAATAGATAATTTCTTTAACCTTAAAATAACACAATCTAATTTATAATTATTTTAAAAACTTTTTCAAAAACAGTTTTTAAGAAAAAATTAATAAAAAATATTTTCCAATTTTGTAGACAAACCATATTTTCTCTATAATGTCCTATCCTAAAATAAAATACAACAATATACACAAATAAAATATTATTTCTACCTTATGAAATTATCTTAAGAAAAAAATTATCTTAGAAAATTAATTATCCTACCTTATGAAATTTCCTATCTTAAAATAAACCTTAAGGTTATATAACATTATATACTAATATATGTAAAGTCCATATAAATACACTAGATATCAAACAAATATTCAAAATTTTTATTTTCAATAGTCTTTTTTCTAATATCAAAAGAAAACCTTAAACATACATTTCACTTACCCAATTTTGAATTTTATATATTTTTGAATATGAAACATAATAGAAATTATATTTCACGAAATCAAATTAATATACTATTTGTTAAAACTATTTTAATCTTAGAAAATAAAATTTAAAAGTTTTTGTTCTAATTATATTTATTCCATAAATTCTATACTAATTTTTGTACTATTAAAATTTATATACTATTTGTTAAAAAAATGTGTACTAACTCTTTAAAAACTTTAGAAAACTGGAACCAAAATATTTAATACTAATTAAAATTATATTTCCCAAATTTAAATTCTTATTTAATATAACTTCAAATTATTTTATACTAAAAAATATAATTTGTTAAATTAATATTTACTTCAAAAATTATTTTTTATATAAAATATATTTTTCAAATTCAAATTTCTGCACTATTTTTTATATAATATTTATATAATTTTTCTCTAAATAAATCAAATAGGTTTATCTAAATAATATTATTTATTATTTTTTTCATTTCTTTCATTTTCTTTCAAAATTTTTTTAACTACAAAGAATTTATTATTTTATTTTTAAAATTTATTAAAAAATTAAAAAATTGTGAGACACGACGTCTCTTATGCCGTGTTTCTTCATTTTTTTAGAAAAGATCTTTTATATAAAAAATAAAATATTGATACTCTAATTTAAAAAAAAATGCTGAGACTCAACTTGTCAAAAGTCGAGTCTAAATCATTGTTTAACTGAAACTCAGTCTAACATAAGCTGAGTTTCAATTAATTTTTTTTAAAAAAATAAAAATAAAAAGTTTGATGTGACAAAAAGTGTAGTATATGACAAAATATTTTTGGAAGTGTAGCATTTAACTAAATTTTTTGAAAAAGTGTAGCATTTGATCAAATTAGTCCCATTATTGAGAGGATTGCAAACAATAATTAAGACTTCACATTGCTATAGCGTTTTAATGGTCACCCCCAATTTAAAAGCTTTTTATAGTTACTTCATAAATATGCTTTTCTAACTAAAATGCTCCTTTACTAGGGAAAGACCACCCAAGATTGCATTAACCTTTGCTGCCTAAACCACCCATAGGCCATTGCCCATGTTTTTCGTCTTAATGTACAAACAACTCAAGTCTAGAAACCTAGCTTCCATTCACCCCCCAACCCTAGAATGACCTTATCCAATTGGATTAAAAACCACCATAATTTGCATGACATGTTAGTTGAAACCTTGATCCTTTTATTGCATTTGAGCCATTTGGAAGGGAAGAAATGAAAATATCTTCCAATGCAAGTCTTTTAATTTAGAAGAAATATGGGCTATTGTGAGGGGGAGGGTAACAAAATTTCACTTCAACTCAGTTACTTTTAAAGGACATCAAAACCCAAATCCCCTCGATTAGCATAGCCAAGATGTCCCAAGAGAGGGAATTGTGAACCTAAATATTGATTGCTCATAATAGAATAGAAAGATGAGAAATGGAGGCATTTTATGAAATGACAGAGGACAATGAATGAATGAATAAGAGGTGTTCTTGAAGAAGAAGGGATGAGTTTTGCACTCTCAGCAAAACTCTGGGCTCTCCATGAGGGGTTAAAATCTTACAATTTACATCTTCAAATTTACAAGATTTCCTTTAGATCGTGAGTGAAGATTTGAATTGTAGAAGACCCTCTGAAAAAAGAGTGATATAGAAGTTTGTTGCCTCTAATATGTTGTATTATATTCTTGAATCTTGATGTAATCTATATAGGTTTAGGTTTTTTTCTTAAGATGTGTTGCCTTAAGTTTAAGTTTTCATCTTTCAGAAGTTTAGACTTGATTTATAATAATATATTTTTTTTTGTTTTAATTGTAATCTTGGCTTTGTGTCCACTTTTATGATATTTATCATTAATCCAAAAAATAAAAAATAAACTATAGAAATAGATTCTACCATTGCTATCTCTCTCTTCAACTCAAACAAGCCAAAAGTATTATTTAATATTTATGTGTGTAAACTTTAATTCATGTTTTAATTATAATCTAAAACTTTATCTTATATCAATTATAAATTCATATTTTTTAATTAGTTTTAGTATATGCCCTTAACCATAACACTATTCAAACATTTAAATACTAAAATTGACATGACATCTCACTTTATATTTGTTAGTGTCAAATTATCCACTTTAAATATATCATGTCAAATATTAACTAAAAATAATCAAAATAACTTCAAAACTTAACATTCATTAATGATAAAAAGAAAGAATTTTAGAGAGTTCATAAGTTGCTTCAGTCATTTGAAATTGGTATATAACATAAAATAAAATTCTAAATTGTAATTAAAATTAAGTCAAAGTTTAAGGATATAAATAATAGTTTTTGCTCTATATGTACTTCCATATCTTATTATATATACAAGATAAAAAAAAAAGTTGAATAACTTGGACACAACTCTAGTATTTGATTGTAGTGAGAGTGTCGAAAACTGGAACAGCAAACGAGGCAGAGTCGTCATAGCTGGGACTGTACAATTCGTCTTTAAATTCTTTTTGTTTCTTTTGGTTTTCTTTTCATACATACACTGAATTTTCATTTTTGAGCATTGTGCTTGAATTCCCAAATTTATCCTTTATTAATGAATTACCTTATCTAAATTTTGAGTGCAAAAGATAATTAACGTACTTCATTTAAAATAAATAAAGAAAAAAGATATTTTAATCATTTATATTTATTTTAAATTTTATTTCAATCCTCTATGTTTTATAATATGATTATTCTCGTCGTTTTTCATTAAAATTATTAGTCAATATAATGAATATAATATGTTATTCTCCAAATGTTGATATGATATATTTATGTAACTGTTGACTAAATATTAGTATCCCATATGTAATTCTTAAAATAACTTTATCTACACTAATAGGTGTAGTAGCTTATCTAAGAGAGGAGGCATAAGAGCATTATATATGGGTATTTAGAAAATTAATGTAAAATACTAATATCTAATCAACAGTTACGTAAATAAGTCACGTCAACATTTGAATAATTATATATTAAACTAGACTAACATTTTTAACATAAAAATATTAGAATAATAAGACTTCAAAACATAAAGGATCAATATAAAACTTTTGGAATATAAAAGACCAAAATATTAATTTCTCCATAAGATATATGACTAAACAAAAGTCATCTACGTGCCTAGTAAATTCATCATCATTTATTAAAAAGGCCGAGATTGATAATTTATGAGATTTTCACCTCATACGGCTCCTCGTTCAATTCTTTCAAAGTTATTAAATCTTTTTCCTTGTTCAAGAATCTCCCTCTTCTTTCACTCCGTCTCGAAGAGTAACTAGGACCAATTCAGTCACGATTTCATATTCCAATTGAACACTTTCCTTTTTTGATTAGAAAACAACTTATGAGGATAAAAGATTAGAATTACAAAAAAATATTTGGCAAATATTACAAAGAAGAAATGTTCGATTAGCCCGTAAATCATATTATTTTTTAAAATTTTTCATGGAGAAAATATATATGGATGTCTTTGTATGTATCATTAAAATTCCAAGGATGAATGTACAACTTTTTCTTGAATCAACAAAAAAAAATTCCTAATAAATACATTTACAATAATGAAGAAAGAATTGATAAAAAAAATCAACGTCTAATTCACTTTATTTCTACTATAAAAAAATTAATTTAGAATATTAGTAATAAGAATTCACAGAATTTTTGTGACATATATTCTTTTTCATAAGCATATATATTTTATAAATTATCACAAGCTCAAATTATTAACTTACATAGCAAACACGCATTCCTCTCTTTTGAGACAAAATTGACAAACCCTCTTTCTTTTCTTTTGTTATAAACTTCAAAATTTGCTCTTCTTGTCGCTCTTACTGAATTATGTTTCATAGTTTATCGTCCATTTCGCTGTTGTACATACCAGCCACCTTGTTTTTTCTTGCTTAATGTTCAATGAATCAACTCTGCATTCCTTAAAAATCTAAATGTGCTCAGAATTTTATTCTCTACATCTTAACACTATTGGGTTTTAAAAAAAAAATCTTGCGAAACTTTTATACATGATCAATTTTGGAAGAAAATTGTCTAGTATTTCACAAAAAATCTATCATTTCATAGCCATATAAATTAAGTTTCATTTTTGAATTAATGATAGCAACATTTTCCATTTTGTACCATGACAGACTAAAAGTAATTGTTTCATTAATTTTCAATAAAAAAGATTAATAAAAACAATTCTGTACACAAAATAAGTTAAACCATTTTTTTGATCTCTATGATTTTATTTAATCTTGACGGTTTGAGCATTCAATTACATTTCATTCACATGATTATCTATATATCATCTCAATACTTTAAATACTATTAACAGGTACATAAATATGAGCAAATATTTGATTTAGACTTTAAAATTAAAGTTTGTTTGGTTTAGACATTTTTTATTTTTATTTTTATTGAAAATAAAAAATTGTTTTAAAATATGTTTGGTTGAGTTAACTGAAAATATTTTTTTAAAAACATTTATTAAAATAGGTCAAAATCTAAAAACACAAAAAATATATTTTCTGTGTGTCAGGAAATAAAAAATAAAAATAAAAATAAAAAATATTTTTACAAATTAATTAAGTGTATCAATTTAGTCCTTAATTATATTTTCGTTTCAATTTGCTTGGGCTCAATTCACTCACACTAAGCCAACTACACTAAATTGCAGCATCTTTTGTTGTCAAACCTCAAATTAATACTAACACCAATGTTCATGGAACTGGGGACTGAAAAATCGGTGAACTGTTTAGGTCTCTGGTCTAGTATGAACTTAGGAACTAGTGAATATTTAAATCAATAAAAATCGGTCGAACCGACCTTAAACCGATAAAATTGGCCATTTGGCGATTCAACTGGTTCAGATTTCCTTTTTTTTTAATCTTCTAATTTTGTTCGTAGATTTTATTTTTAACTTTGCTTATTTTTATAATTAGATGATGAAGAATTTAATATCATAGATCAACCAATTTTAGAATCTCTTGGTAAGATTGAATCTCATGTTAGTATTGGTAGAGACGAGGATGACAATATTAATGGAGATGCTAGCATTTGATAGATTTGATATGAATGATTGCTATGATGATTGATAATATATTTTTGTTAGTTTGTTAACTTTTGGTTGTATTTTAGTCATTGATATTATTTTATATTATGAGATATTAAATCTTGTAATTGAATTGATATTTATATATATTATGGGATATTTAATTATTTATGATTAATTATATATTTTAAGTACCACTAATTTGACCTTGGTTTAACAACAATTTGACTATTAACTTATAACTGATGCTTAAATTAGTTCAATAATTGTTTCGATTTTCTGAACTTTGACAATCACAATATTTTAAAAATTAAATTAATACACTTCAATTTTTAAAAATGATATTGAAATAATTATAAATTTTCATAGATGACTAAATGTCTAGTTTAATCACCAAGCGTATAAGTCAATTAGTAAAGAGTTGTTCTAATTTAACTAAAAGTCTCGAGTTTAAATCTCTAGAAATGCAACTGTGTTAAAATTTAATAGAAAGAGTTTTATGACCTATTATGATCTTATCTTGCTCAAATTTGAATTAGTTATTTGGTATTCAGACATTGAATAATTATTTTAAAAAAAAACCTAATTTACTCTATATAAGTAGTTGAACCATGTAATATTCGAAGTTATTATATTTAATATTTGAATATATAGAAAAAATGAAGAGAAGGACAGTGTGAAACGTGTCAAATTGTAAGAACTAATAATGGTGGAAGACAATAATTTGTCTGCCGAAGAATTGGAATTTAGAAGAGAAAGGTGCAGTAAGAGGTGATAGCTTTCTTAGAACGGCACCGTTTGTGAGTACCATTCAGAAGGCAACGTATAACGAATTCTTTTATGGCACAAAATCCGGAGTAATACTGCGCCTCAGAATCTAGCGGCACCAGGTTTTGTTATCATTGTTATTACTATTATTATTGTATTATTATTATTATTTCTTCACTTTCTCTTTCTCACTCTCTAATTTTTGAGAAAAAAAAACATATATTTGTTTTAAATTATTTTCTTGGTTAAGCTGTAATTTTGGTCCTTATAATTTTACTAAAATTATAAATTAGTCACTATACTTTATTTTTATGTAAAATAATTTTTATAATTTTTTATTCATGTAAGTTAGTATTTATTATTAGCATGATTAACTTTGTTGTTAAAATTTTCTTATATAACAGATTGTATGTGTATTTATGAACATGTCAGAATGCTCAATTATTAATTTTTATACAATTCAACTATCATATCAATGAAATTCTTATTTTGCCCTCATAAGAACAATTTTATATAAAAATAAAATAAAGGAACCAATTTACAATTTCGGTGAGACAATTAGGACTAAAATTATAATTTAACTTTTTTTTTACTAAATTTCAATATAACTATTAAATTTTAAACTCGCAACTGTCAATTATAAAGATAAAGTTGAGACAAATAAATTTTTTAAAGATTAAACTAAGATATTTAATTTTTTTAATGAACTTAAGATAATTTTAATATATTGGAGACTAAATTAGTAATTTGTTATACTTTTTATGAAAAAAAAAGTGACTTATATGAAGAAAAAAGTAAATAAATTTGTTAAAATATTCTTTTAATCAAGGTTCTAAATTGGTCGTTTAATTTTTATATTAAGTTTTATTTTGGCCCCTTAACTTACCTTTAAGTTTCATTTTGCTCCCTTATTTTTATTTTATTTCATTGATCTCTTGATATCATATGTTTTCCTTTGTCCCTTGAGTTTAGTTTGTTATAACTTGGCCTTTTAACTTGCAAAGATCACTGAAATTAATATTTTTTTAATCTTTTTTAACACTATTAAGTATTAACTATTAAGACACTTAATAAAAATGTTTTATAAGGTTATCAGAGTTAGGTAAGACCATATAAAATTTTTCTACTAAGTATCTTGATAGTGTCTAAGGCAAGAAAATATCTTAGTAGTTTTTACAAGTTAAAAGGCCAAATTAAAATAAATAAAATTAGCAAAATAAAGAGAAATGAAATGGATCCCTTGCTTGGTTTTAAAAGCTAAATAGAGTATTTGACCCATTTGGATCGTTAATTTTCACTACTAATAATTCAGACTTCAAGATGTTATTTTTATTTTTTTAAAAAAATAACCATAAAATTTGGGCTATTAATTGTCACAATCAACGGTCTAAATAAGTTAAACACTCTACTTGACTTTTAAAGATAAATAGAAGATTCATCTTCAAGAGAAATATAAGATAAAATTAAGGTATTAAAATGAAACAAAATAAATTAATAAACCAAATGGAACCAAATTGAAATGCAAGATAAATTTAAATAATCAAATTAATTTAAATCAAAATGAAAATAAAGGACTAAAGTAAATGTAAAATAAAATTATGAAAATGAAAATAATATTTAAGCGGAATAAATAAATTAATGCACTCTCTGGCCTTAACGTATCAATTTGGTCGGACTTGTCTCCGCCTTCTTTCAATTCAAATTAACTGTCATCGGCATTTACGTACTCACCCACCAATAGCACCCTTCCATTCCAAATTTTAAATTTACAGTGACGCATCTTTTTCTATTTTCCTTTTGGGTCCACAGAGAAGACAGATACATTAAGAGTAGGAGAGGTACAAGGTTCAAACTGATGAAACATCCTAAAATAAACCAGAACACACATGGGAGGGTGGGGTAGTCGTAAGTTTCAGACCATGATTTAAGCATGTGGATGTGGGTGTCTCCAAAAATGGCCAGTTTTCATTAATTCATCTTAACCCCTTCATTGCCTTCCTGGGTTTGTCAAACTATCTCCGCTTCTGCTTCTCCCTCATGGCTTGCCATCAAATGAAATTCCTCTCTGCTTCCATTGATGAAGCCACAGTCTGAAATGAACTACTAAAAAAATCTCTAAGATTTGAGAGAAGAGAGAGAGAGAGAGAGAGAGAGAGAGAGCGAAGTCGCTTTCTTAATTTCAAGGTAAGACTCAAGTGGGGTTATTATATTAATTTAATTAATGTTTATGTTATCTGATGTGTCTTTCTTTGTAGATGAACCAGATGCTCTATGTTGCTTCTCTGCTTCAGATTTGATACCAAAAGCGGCAACTTATTTATCCATTTCGCTTCCTTAATCCCATTACACACGAGATCTTTCCCCTCTTGCACTTATCCGTACACACTACCCCAAATAAAGAAAGAAAAAAAAAAACTGTTTCCCCTTAAAATTCCTAAACATCCATACTTGTTTTATCATCCAATTTCTCTCTCTACAAACCCGTCAAAAAAGTTTTCTCTTTTTGTTTTGTTTCTCTGTGAATGAGATCATGAATGGTGGAGTGGAATTGCAAGTGGGAGATCTCTTTGAAGAAGAAGAAGCAGTTATGGCGGCAGTTAATGAGAGAGAGACCTGGCTTCAGAATTATAACAAAAATGGTGAAAATGATGATGATCTTCTTGCTGGCGTACTGGACGACGATGCTTCTATGTTCTACAATGACGACGACGACTTGAACTTCCATCTTCTTCCCGATTTCCCGTGCATGTCGTCTTCCTCATCCTCATCCTCTACGCCAGGCCCAGTCAAAACCGTCACGTGCATCCCCTCCTCATCCTTCAAAACGACGTCGTCTTCCGCCGACTGTTTGACCAATCCCAAGTCAGACGCAGAGGATCCTGTCCCACCGCCACCCCCACCCCCACCACCACCATCAGCATCAGCATCAGCGTTATCCTCCACTGCCTCTATGGAGATCCTGCAGCCGCCGGCCCACGGCGGCGCTGACGTCGACGGCGGAGATTGTTTAGACATGATGGACACATTTGGGTACATGGAACTTCTGGAAAGTAACGATTTCTTCGACCCTTCATCCATCTTTGAGAATGACGAAAATCCATTGGAGGAATTGCAACAGTTAGAGCAACAACAGCAAGAACTGCCGCCACAAATGGAGAGAGGGAGGGACGAAGAACTGAGCTCAGTGTTCTTAGAGTGGCTAAAGACGAACAAGGAGCGCGTGTCGGCGAGTGACCTGAGGAGCGTGAGGCTGAAGAAGGCCACGATAGAAAGCGCGGCTAACCGTCTGGGTGGAGGCAAGGAAGGCATGAGGCAGTTGTTGAAGCTCATTCTCGATTGGGTTCAGACCAGTCATCTTCAGAACAAAAGAAGCAGAGAAAATCACACCAATAATGACAACAATAACAATAATAACAACAATTGTAATAATTATAATTATAATTATGATCTTCTCACGAATCAATTTCAGGATGACCGATACCCTAGCTCCAATTTCTACTTGAACCACCAGTCTTCATTAGGACCCGAGTGGATCTCCCCGTCGCCATACTCGGCGGATCCGGCGGTTCCGGCACCGTTTCCGCAGGTGGCGACCAGCTATAATGCGGGCGATCCGTATCCAAATGGAGCTTCTAGCGAGTTTCGCATGCTTGAATCTTCTCATTCATGGCCTCATTCCGATCCGTTCACTGTTAACGTTGCTCCTCCTCCGACGGCGACTCACTATAGCAATATTTTCTACCCGCCGCCGCCGTATCTGTGTCAGTTTTTTCAAGACTCCGGCGGCGCCGATGGAGAGATGAGGCTAGGTCCGTCGGCGACGAAAGAAGCGAGGAAGAAGAGGATGGCGAGGCAGAGACGGTGTTTATCTCATCACAGGCGTGATAATCACCATGACCAACAGAACCAGGAGGAGCATCAGACTGGAGCAGCGCATGCAAATCCGGTTAACTGGTTGTATTGGCCGCCGATTATGGCCGCCAGTGGTGGTGCTGGTTCTGTTGCGCTGGTGGTTCCGGATGAGCCACCGTCGGGAAGACACCTGGATGATCGGAAGGGCATGCAAACCCACCAGAATTATCAACAGAGCCGGGTGTCATCGGAAAAGCGACAGGTAGTTTCATTGCATTGTTCATTCACCATAACTCTCAAGTTTGATTGTAGGTTGTTAGAAATTAGTTGAAGATTTAATTATTGATTTTGAGATTTTGGTTAATTTGTCAAGGCTGAGAAGAACTTGAGGTTCCTTCTGCAGAAGGTGTTGAAGCAAAGCGATGTTGGTAATTTGGGGAGGATCGTCTTACCAAAAGTACTATAAACTAATCCTTCATTCTCGCTCTCTCTTTTTTTTTTTTTAAATAATTAATTAGTGGTTAGTGTTAATTAGTTGTTAATTATAATTCGTCAGAAAGAGGCAGAAACCCATTTGCCAGAACTGGAGGCGAGAGATGGCATTTCTATAGCAATGGAAGATATTGGAACTTCTCGTGTTTGGAATATGCGCTACAGGTATTCCAAAACTCCCAGTTTCGTCTAGTTCTGATCTTTTGCTCGTCCTCTAAATGTCCTCTAAATTTTGTTGACATAGCTGTACATGCATATTATGTATACGACATAACTTTACTCGCTCAAATTATTTGATGTAACTTGCGTCTTATATATACACTGTCATATGTTGGTGTAAATTATGTATATTCTGTATGTTAATATGCATATGATTGATTGCGATAGCAAAATTTAATAGAACAGTGAAACTAGAGCTTAATAAAAAAAAATTATAAAGCTATAATAACTCAGTTATAAATTTATGAACTATAGTAAATAAATAGACAATTAAGTAAAATTATAAGCAACAAGAGAATAATATAATATAACCAAATTAAATACTCTCTTTTGATTTTTCTTTTTTTTGTGGATTGTCAGATATTGGCCAAACAACAAAAGCCGGATGTATCTGCTTGAGAATACAGGTGAGTTTCTCAACTTTCATTTTTCTCTTTTTTTTTTTTTAAATTTGATGTTTAATTTATTGTGAACTGGGTTTCTAATATATGTATGTGATAAATTTGCAGGAGACTTTGTGAAAGCTAATGGGCTCCAAGAAGGAGACTTCATAGTAATATACAAAGATGTAAAGTGTGGGAAATTTGTAAGGGCCATCTCATATTCCCTCCTTCTTTTCTGTTTTTTTTTTTCACTGAGATAAAGAAGGATTAAATTCATTAATAATTGTGGGGGAAAATTTTCTGCAAACAGATGATAAGAGGTGTAAAAGTAAGGCAAGCAGGAGCGAAACCGGAGAAAAAGAAAGCAGGAAAATCCCAGAAAAACCAACACGGGAGTGATCATCATCATGCTCATGCCTCGCCATCTCCATTCAATACTCAAACGCAGAAGCATGAGAAGAACAGTCAAATTCAGTGAAGAGAAACTTTAAACTGACAATAAATCTTTTTGAATGAATATATAGTCTCTCTCCTCTTTCATGCATGGGGTTGAATAGCCAGATGGAAGGTTAAGATGGAGCTTTCTGGTTTTCTCAGCCCTTTTTGTACATATCATAACTAGCCACTGCCCACATGGAAATTGAACAATGTAATATCTTTAATTTGCATTAATTAATTGCAGTTAAGTAAAATGGTGTATGTAATGTAATTGTTAATGAGTGCATGCACTTTGTTTATCATATGGGGGTTGGGGGACATGCTTGGTGGCTTGCTTAGCTCAAATTTTTCATTTTTTAACGTGGGTTGTTAATTAACGTAACTATAATTATATTTGAATAAAATTGGTTCAATTATAATTTGATTCTTATAGTTTTGCCAAAATTGTAAATTGGTCACTATACTTTATTTTCATGCAAAATAGATCCTATAATTTTTCTATTTATGTAAGTTAGTTTCTATTATCAGTATGATTAACTTTGTTATTAAAATAGTTCTATATGGCAATTGATGTGTATATTTGTGGATATGTTCAATTATTAAATTTTGTACAACTCATTCTCTATGTTAACAAAATTTTCATTTTGTCCTTAATTCTCAATTTCTATAACCTAGTGTCTACATTTAGTTTTATTAAATGATGATTGAATTGTACAAAATTTAATGACTGGATATATTAACATGTTCATAATTATACACATTAATTGTCATATAGGATTATTTTAATAACAAAGTTAATCATACGGATAACATGCACTAACTTATATGAATAAAAAAATTATAATAACTATTTTATATGAAATAAAATATATAAATTAATTTATAATTTTGACAAAATTATATACACAAAAATTATAATTTAATCAATAAAATTATGTTGTGCAATATCTGATTTATTATCTCAGCTACTAGTAGCTCTGCTTTTGATGTAACTTTTTAGGAATTGTCAAAGCCATACTGTTTGTGTTGCACACTGGCGACAACTGTGTTCTACTACAGTTGAAGAGACCACAATGGGTTGTTTCGACCAATGTTGTCAGAACCGGCCCGGCTATTGACCCGAACAGGCCTTCAGGTCACCGGGTCACTGGTTCAACTGTCGGGTCACCGGGTCAATTGCTGACCCGGATAAATACATTAAAAAATTAAAATTATATATATACCTATAGATTTTTATAGATAAATTAAAAAAATAAGTAAAATAAATAATTTACATGTAAATTTCATAATTTAAAGTTATAAACATCCAAAATAATTCATAAACATCTCTAATAATTTAAACATAAAGTCATAAATATTCATAATAATTCATAAAGTTATAAATAAAATCATCTAAATATAATAATTCATACATTTAAAGTCTTAAACATCCATAATAATTTATAAAGTCATTAATAATTAAGTAATTTTTAAGAAAAAATTAATTTATCCTCTTTAAATTAAAAATAATAATTTTGATATTTTATTTTATAATATTTTCGATTTTATAAAAAAAAAATCCACCACTTGTAGAATTCAAATTAATCCTTTAAATGGCTTGTTATAAATTTAAAGGACTAATTTGAAACCAATATTTGTTATAGACTTCCTTGAAAATGTTTATTGTCCAACATAATACTTTGGCATATTTTAACCGTAAATAGTTAACTTCAATTTTAAATAAAATTTATGAAACTGAAAGAGAAATTTAACTAATATTTTTAGAGAAATAAAGTGAGAATATTATGTTCCAATTTGTTTGTAGTAGAACGGTGTAGATATGGAGAAAAAAAGACATTAATTTTTAGAGTAAATAAAATAATTTTTTTTTGAAAATTATTAATAATATTAACCATAAAAAATTTTTAAAAAAATTAAAAAAAAAAAAAAACTGGGTCACGGGTCACCGGGTCGACCGGGTCGGCCGGGTCTTGACCGGTCCGTGTGCAGACCGGTCCGTTGAAGTGACCCGGACCGGGTCATGTGCCGGGTCGCCGGTTTCCGAGTCGACCCGACCGGGCCGGTCCGGGTCAGACAACACTGATTTCGACCAAGATAGTGTGCCTAAGCTAAGTTGACGTTAATGCATATCCTTAAGTGCTTTTAATTTTCAATATTCAATATTGCAAGCCTAGTCATTATCTGTGTATCCAACAAAGTCTAAATTATCAGAGTTAGAATAAAAGATTCAATCATTCAAGGTACGTAAAATTCTTTTAACTGCTCATAGGTGACATAAGCACGATTTTTCTTAAACCTGCCAAGAAATCCAACTTCAAAATCTATATATAGCCTCATTTGCAATCAAATATCTTAAAAAATTCCAATTAAACTCTTATAATAAGTTAGATCAGCATTTTTACCTTCTCTTACCAATTTCAATTTTTCTTCCGTTGGAGTAAACCCCTAGCTTTGAATTTTTCATTTTAAATTTTTTCAAAATATCATTAGTATTAACCTCCTTTTTGAAATGAAAATGTCATAATCCTTGGCTACTTTTAGTTGTGTTTGGGGGTGGTAAACCATTAATAGAGGGACTACTATCATATTTGACAACTTAGAGCTGATCACTGGCCACACTATTAATTGATATCCCTCAAGTCATGAGTTTGAAAAATGTAGGGCGAAAATCTACTTTGATAAATTTAAAATTCCATGGGAGAGAAGACAGTTCCTACCTTATGAAAAATATAGCTCGTAATATCTGATATAAGTAGGTGTTAACTATATAAAATATGACCAATGATCAATTTTAAACAATCAAATATAATAGTAATCCCTCTATTAGTGGTCCCGTCCCACATGTCTATGTTGCTACAAGCATTAAAATAGACTTGGAGTATTATGTTTAAGGCTTATCTGCTCAAACGTGACATTCTTCCTTGGCCGAATATGGTCCAGCATAAAGAAGGAGACCGATCACTTTCTGAGCTTTTTTAGCACAAAAGATAAAAACTTTCTTGAAGTTATCATTTATAGAAATCGAATCAATACCCGTTCATGGAATTCAAATGATTGCTACCATTGCTACCATTATAATGAGCCAATATTGAGGGACCAAAAAAATAAATAAATAAAGGGCAACAAGATTTATGTGTGGTAGATCTTTCAATTTTAAGTTAAAGGAACCATATTGTCCATTACAATTGTTAAACAGGTCGGTCCAATCAGTTACGAACCGCTTTATAAACATGTCATTTTTCAATGCTTAAGTCTACCAGTTTATTAAACAGGTCACTTTTTTTTTAATTTTATATTCAAATAATATAATATTAAATGTTTTAGTAAAATTTCAATAATTTTTATTAAAATACAACTTATATATGTAAAACATTACTTCTTTGACTTTTTAAATAACCAATAACTTTAACATTTTATTTTTTAAATTAACTACATTATATTTAAATTTAAAAATTTTATATTCATTTTTAAAAAATTACAATGTAGACATTGAAACCATTCACAAATTCATTAAAAATTACTAACAAAGAAGTGCAATCCCATAAGAGACGAATTAATGAATCTCCATTTTATTATAAATATTGAAGAAATAGTTTAAGCAGGAGGATTCTTCTTACAACAACACCAATAAGCAGAGGGAGGAGAATTGTCAAAGCCCAAACAACAGCCTCCGTTGACAAAGCCCATCTTCTGGCACTGCTGGCTGCAGTCCTCTCTGCATGGCCCTTGGCACTCTATGTCTGGCTGATAGGCTTTGTTGCTCCTCCCTTCACCTTCTATTCTCCCTTCATTTTTTCAATTTCAAATTTCAGTCAAATTTATATTAATTAATACCACACCTCAATTACTTAACGAAAGAGTAATATACAAAGACTTCAACATGGTAAATAAACACAATATTAAAATTGAAATCCGGAAGTCTTGTTACCACAAGAATAATAAAAATTAGAGGTGAAATTTTTTCATCTCAAATTTTGTCCCTGATCTATTACAAATTCATTTCTAATTTGAATTTGAAATACAAAGAATCAAAAATAGATTATGGGTGTAAATTTTTCGTCTTTAATTCAATTTCCATCTATAATATTAGAGACGGATTTAGTTATGTCAAAAATTTGCCTCTAATTTTCAAATGAATTAATTTTTTTAGAATTTAATAAATATAGATGGATTTTGACATTGCAAATTCATTCATAATGTTAGAGATGTATTTTGCCGTGTCAAAAATCCATCCTTAATCTAGTCATTGCCAAACGACATTGTGTTTGCTTCAGAGATGGATTTTTTCGTCTCAGAATTTATCTATGTTATTTTAGTTGCCAAACGACACCATTTCTCTCTTCGTTAACCTAGCCCTTAGATCCAAATTTTCCATCTACCGAACGTTCTCTCTATGTTGCCTTGTCGCAAGCTCGTCATCTTTATCAGTCATCATCTATCCTTTGTCATCTTCCACTGTCATCGTTATTGCCACTCCCTTTGGTACTCTCTCTCTTTTCCCTCCCTCATTTTTGTTATTCCTCTACATTTGTTTTCGAACCTGTTTTTGCATTAAAGTCTCATTTTTGCTCCAATCGTCTTTTTCGCTGTTTAAACTCTCTTCTTTCTCTAGTTCACACGAGATTTTGGTTCTTTAAGTGGCTAGGTTGAAATTTTTGCTTCTATAAATGCTTATTTTAGTTCATATTTTTCTGTGAATCTGAAAATTTTGTGACTATGAAATTGTTTGTCAATCTATTTTTAGTAGATTTTATTAGGAAATAGTGTGAGTTGAATTGGGTGTATGAAAATGTTTGTTGTGTTTTTCTCCGAATTTTAGTCATTATAGATAATTAACACCTAATTGTAAGGTTTTAGGAGAAAAGTTGTCTGCACGTGTGCATTATAGTTAATCAACACCTAAACTTTTTTTTTTTTTTTAATCAACACCTAAAGTTTTTAGTCATTATATATAATCAACACCTAAAATTTTCTTTTATTTAATCAACACCTAAAGTTTCTAGTCATTACAGATAATCAACACCTAAACGTACGTTTGACAGCAAGTTGGGGATGTGCAACATCCTCAAAGCTGAACTTTTCTTTTATTTAATTTACGACATTTTGTGGTAATGACCTTGATATACTACTTATAATTGATATTTTTTCATTACTAACTTAATCACTGATTCACAGCTACAATTACAATTGTAATTTAAAACCATTGTTTATGCTAATTTAACCATTGCCTTGGGCATCTTTGTTGATTCAATCTTTTTTTTTCTTTTTTTGAAATCTCTTTCTATTCAAGTATAATCTTGTAAGTGAGCATATTTGTGCCGCTTGCTCTGTGTGATGGCAGTTTGTTGTCTTCTTTAGCTTTGAAAGCATCTAAAACACCTAGATCCATATAGGATGCTTCCATTTATCTCATATAACTCCGAAAGAAGGGGATTGTTGTCTGGGAAGCTGGTGAAACCGTGAAAATGTTCTTTTTAAAAAAGAAAAGTTTCCTCTTTAAATTTATTGTTGTATTTCTGAGGAAGACATGATGATGCTGCAAATTATCATATAACAATTAAAAGGAATCATTTAAACTACATATCCTTCTTCAACCTAAATTTTGGTTCAAATGCAAAAATATAAATGAAACAATTGTTCTTGTCCAAAAATCCTCAAGTGGTGCAGACTTGAATTGTCAGTTGATTACTAGTCACTAGAAAAATTATAATATGATCTCACTCATGATATACATGAACAATTGTACTGTTAAGTTGATTCAATCTACGTATGAATAGTTAGCTCTAATCTGTTTTCACCTCCTTTCCCTTGCCTTAAGGTGTGATTTTGGGATTCAAATTTAGATATTACTTGAAAACGTATTGTTCTTTTCACGCCGCATTATGTGCCTCAATTGCAATGAGTACCAAACCTGTCCTATGCGTCGCTAGAATAGCGAGAGTATCATGAAGTAGCTAATATAGGAGTGGCAGAAGGAGGATTAACGGCAAAAGTGCAATGAGCACGAAGAAATAGAGCGTCGACAGTCAACGGGTCATTGCATACCAGAGGTAGCATTCTTACCTGAGCGCATATGCCCGGGATCGATGGTAAGATCTATAATATTCTTCTTCTACCTTTAATTTGTTGATTACACATAGTCATTTTTAGGATCTATAATATTCACTATAATATGCAGGAGCGTCAATATGGGAGAAAGCCTTGCCTATTAAAGTTTTTTATGCCCACTCATAGGAAGAAGGACACTAAAGAATTCATCGACTAGCGCTGGGCTAAAGTCTACATGAGTACAAAGAAATCTTTTTTTTTCTTCTAATAATTTTCTTAATTATCTAATTGATTATTTTTAATTATGTGGCTCTATCTATTTAATAAGTGGAGTATACTAAACTTAGATCATCTCAAGCATTTACATCAGCTGGAGGTTTTGAACAAGATGATGAGGTCGACGATACGCAACTATGGCTCTAAGCAATGAGAGGGAGGAACAAGAAGTGTTGAATATTTGGTATGGGGTTAGAGGCACATGAAATTGGTTCATCTAGTCGAACATTTGTCCTACCTTCTTCAGACCTCCATCCCCGACTTCGAGCAGGAGCTAGAGTGCCACATGGAACCTCTGAAGGAGGAGCTTAGGACTCAACTGGAGATAATCAGAGTCAGGCGGGCCCTACTCCAGAATATGTAGCAAGTTATCGATTACTTCCTAAGCTAGTAAACCCCTCCTAATACTAGTGCTGTTGTGGATGATTCTACATAACTCCCAAATTTCCCCTTAGATTAGTTTAATTTTGTAAACATTTATTTG